>OZ014523.1:259040370-260377583 GCA_963966055.1 Lathyrus aphaca
ACCCCCTAAAACCGTTCGAGAAATACGAAGTTTTTTAGGAGACGCCGATTTCTACCGACGATTCATCAAAGATTTCTCGAAGATCACTAAACCTCTTACCGGTTTATTAATGAAAGACGCTGAGTTCATATTCAATGAAGATTGTCTTAAAGCATTTGAAACTCTAAAAACAGCCCTCATCACCGCACCAATCATGCAACCCCCTGACTGGAGATTACCTTTCGAAATCATGTGCGATGCGAGTGACTATGCTGTAGGCGCAGTTCTAGGCCAGAGGAAGGAAAAGAAACTTCATGTGATTTACTATGCCAGTAGAACCTTAGATTCTGCTCAGATGAACTACGCCACTACTGAAAAAGAATTGTTAGCAGTTGTCTTTGCGCTTGACAAATTTCGTTCTTACCTAGTGGGAGCGAAAATAATCGTTTACACAGACCACGCTGCTATCAGATATCTATTGACTAAGAAAGATGCTAAACCAAGACTCTTGAGATGGATTTTACTCTTACAAGAGTTTGATCTCGAAATAAAAGATAAGAAAGGTACTGAAAACGTCGTAGCGGACCATTTATCTAGAATAAAAGGTATTAAACTAGAACAAGTGCCGATTAACGATGATTTTCCGTATGAACAGCTGATAGCACAAATAGGAAGCGACCCAGTTCAGTTAGACATAAATGAACCAGAACCCGTGGAAACAATCCAAACAACTGTAGGACTGCCATGGTATGCTGACATTGTCAACTACCTAGCTGCAGGAGCTCTTCCACCAGACTTAACCTATCAGCAGAAAAATAAATTCTTTCACAATCTCAAACATTACTATTGGGATGAACCATTATTGTTCAAAAGAGGACCCGATGGAATCTTTCGTCGATGTATTCCCGAAGAAGAAATAGAAGATGTCATTGCTCATTGCCATTCATCTCCTTATGGTGGACATGCAAGCACTTCCAAGACTTGTGCAAAAATCTTACAAGTCGGCCTATTCTGGCCTAATTTATGGAAAGATGTCCACATCGCTGTTATAAATTGCGATCGGTGTCAACGCACCGGTAATATTTCAAGAAGAGATGAAATGCCTCAAAAAGGAATATTAGAAGTAGAAGTCTTTGACGTCTGGGGAATAGATTTCATGGGACCATTCCCATCATCTTTCGGTAATAATTACATACTCGTGGCTGTCGATTACGTTTCAAAATGGATTGAAGCTATAGCTTCTCCTACAAATGACACACGAGTAGTAATAAAGCTTTTCAAAAATATAATCTTTCCCAGATTTGGTGTGCCTAGACTCGTCATAAGTGACGGTGGCTCGCACTTCATTTCAAAAATCTTTGACAAATTACTATCTAAGTATGGAGTCAGACACCGTGTGGCAACACCATACCATCCACAAACAAGTGGATAGGTCGAAGTCTCAAATAGAGAAATTAAACAAATCTTAGAAAAGACTGTCGCCATATCTCGGAAAGATTGGTCATCTAAACTTAATGAATCTTTATGGGCTTATAGGACAGCTTACAAGACACCCATAGGAACTACACCTTTCAATTTAGTATATGGAAAGTCTTGTCATCTCCCGGTAGAACTAGAACACAAAGCATATTGGGCGATCAAAACTCTCAATATAAACTATAATGCTGCAGGAGTAAAGCGAATCCTAGATATTAACGAATTAGAAGAGTTAAGGCTAGATGCTTATGAGAATGCTAAGATATATAAAGAAAGAACTAAGCGATGGCATGATAAATGCCTATCTAGGAAAGAGTTTAGTGTGGGAGACGTTGTACTCCTCTTTAACTCAAGACTTAGGCTCTTTCCTGGAAAACTAAAATCTAGATGGTCAGGACCCTTTGAAATAACTAGAGTGTTCCCGAGCGGAGCAATAGAAATTAAGGGTAGGAATAGTGAACCGTTCATAGTAAACGGACAACGTTTAAAACATTACCATAAAGTTGAAAATAGAGATTATGCAAATAGTCTAAGGCTTTTAGAGTTGTCCACTAATTTCCCTGATTAATCTACACCTAAGCATTACGTCAGGCTTTAGACGATAAAAACAGCGCTTAGTGGGAGGCAACCCATTTAATCATTTAACCATTTTGATCATTTTATTATTTTGTCATTTAACATTTTATTATTTATTTATCTGTTTTGTCATTTTATTATAGTTTTATTTCATTATTACTATTATTGCTTTTATTTATGCATTTATTTTCTTATTTTTCTTATTTTAATTTTTAAATCACTTTTACAGATTTTCTAAAGTCTTTTCCACTTTCCTTCTCCCCCTGATTTGTTTCCTCCGTATTTACACTAACTATGGCTAACCAACCGATAAACCTTATGGAAACCAAATTTAGAGGTAGGAACCAAAGAATGAAATTTGAAGAGTTATCATAGAGACCAATGGATTTGACTATGTACCCAGATGATCTGACTATGGAAACCTTAGGTATACATGATAGCATCCTATACTTGTTTAACCGACTTGGATGGGAGAATGCACTGATTAAACAAAAGTTTGTGACTTACCGCGAGCTCACCCTTGAATTCCTCAGCTCCTTAGTTTACCTACCTGAGCGCGGTTTTGGATTCAGGAAAGGATTTATCAGTTTCCGCCTATTTGGAATAGAATATGACTTTAACCATAGAGAACTAGCTGACTTATTAGGATTCCCTAGTGGACCCTTTGCTTTTACTACCACACAGGTAGAATTGATGGACATTGAGCTGGACTTCTTTTGGGGAACCTTAACCGAAAGCTACCATCCTGAACCAAATACCATGAACAATGATGAGATACATAACCCTGCTATCCGCTATTTCCATAAGATCCTTGCCCACACCTTCTTTGGAAAAGAAGAAAACCTTACTGGAGTATCTAAAGATGAGATATTCATTATGTCTTGTGTGACTAATGGACAACCAGTCAATGGTGTGCCTTTCATGATGCAAACCTTCACACGAATCCAAGAAGAACCTGATCTACCCATATTAGTAGGAGGTCTTGTAACCATGATTGTTGATGCCTTAGGACTTAGATACCAATTACACAGGTGTAACCTCTTAGGTACCATCCGTCCTATGAATCTTAACTTTTGCTTTAACCGCCATATCATAAGGAATTTAGGACAACCACCTTTCGAGTACCTGATCAGGAATGAAGTAGTAACTCTGTTCACACTTCCAAACCATGCTAGAGTAAGTGTTCACAATAAGGATAATTGGCTTTATGAGCTTAACCCTCCTGACTATCCATCTACTCCTGAAACACCTCAATCTTACAAGATAAGGGATGATATAATGACCGATGTAGAAAGTGACCCTGAGACACCTCCTGGTTACCATGACATTGACCACACTAATGAAGTGATTGAAACCCCTGAAGTGAATCAAGTAGAATATGCTGACAACTTAAAGAAAATCATGAACACTCTTGAAGCTTATCAAGCCGATATAAATACTGTTAAGGATGAGATTAAAAGCATGCGATTGGATATTATAGGATTAACTGACATAACATGTGAGCAATTCTACCACCTCCCATTACCCAAATTAAACTCCATTCACTTCTCCATTTACTCCAATCTTATCACATTCACATCTTGCACTATAATCAGAATCATTTTCTTCCCATTTTACACTTTTCTCACAAACTCAAAAACCTCTCATCTCCCACTCCCGTACTAGCATGCAATGGAAGAAATTCAGTTTAGAGATGGTGAGCATGGAGAAAATCAGAGACAGAAATTCATCAGGTTCCAAAACCGTGGTGTTCAACCAACTCGATATATCGACACTAAATGTTTGAGGGAGTTGGGAATGCTCAACAGTGTGAAGAACCTGCTTCGGAAGGTTGGTTTGTGGCATTTCTGCAGTCATCCCCAGCCTACATTCGAGCTTCTGACATTGGAATTTCTGAGCTCGTTTCAATACATCACTCCTCCCGGTTCACAAAGTCAACTCACCGGCACTGCTAAGTTCAGATTGCTCGGCCGGGAGTTCGAAGTTACACAAACAAGGATCGTCGAACTGCTAGTCTTCGATCACGGCGATGATGCTCATCTCCGCGTGCCGGACAACTTCAGTGAAACCGCTTTCACCTTATGGCACGACATCACCAACACCCGTGCCACAGCCTTTCAGAGCCTGAATGCTACGCATATCCACAACCCGGCGATCAGATACTTTCATCGCATCATCTACAATACCATTTTTGCAAGAGAGAGCAACCACAAGCTTAACTCCAAGGAGCTCTTGTTCTTGCATTGCGCCTTAAATGACGAGCGCATCAATGCTGCCCCATTCATGCTATCCCATATCCAGTCCATTGCGCAGAGAGGCACAACCCCCTTCTACATAGGCGGCATTGTCACTACCATCGCCATTCAGCTGGAGCTTTGTGACTTGGTCATCAATTTGCCTCACATAGCTGCAGAGCTCCTAACGAAGAATTATTGCAGGTCTGCCCACTTGATTGCTCAGAGAGAGGATGGCAAGTACAACCCTGTTATCCAAGGCACTGTTTATCACCACATCGTCTTGCCGTGCCGTGACTGCATCGATCCGTCCAACCGAGCCAACTGGCTATTTGTTTTACCGGATGCTGCTGGCCACGCCCCTGTTATTGATGAGCAGGCCGATCCACCAGTGGACGAGATGCAAGACACCATGGATGCAGCTGAGCCTGTCCAGGACATTCCTGAGTCATCCACCCGACAGCCTCCTGCACAGGAATTCACACTTGAGGACGTCCTCCGTGCGATTCATCAGCAGAACCAGATGAATGCCGCACTGGAGCGAAGGCAAAAAGAGAAACATGATGCATTACTCCTAGCTGTTGCCACCAACCAGAGGACGACTAATGAGAAGCTCAGAGAAATCTTTAGCGAGCTAGAGTCTTTGCGCATTGATATCACTGCTCTCACCGACACCGGTTCTGATCCTGAAGCGACTCCGACCAGACGCTCCCGCACCAGAAGCCGAGGCCGTGGTTACCAGCAGCCTTAGTTTTAGTTTTTGTTTATGTTTTTCCATTTCTGTTGTTTGTATTGTACTTTAACCGCTATTATATCACAACATTGAGGACAATGTCTGATATAGTGTGGGAGAGGTACCTTTCATTTTCCGCATTTTCCCTTTCCGCACTTTCCATTCCGTTGTATTTCCTTTTCGTATTTAATGAAACTAAGTAATATTTGTGCTATTTTCTTTAGTTTCGAACTTTCCCCGTTTATTTAGCCATACCGAAAAAAAAATCTTTAATTTATTCTTCGCATTACCCGACTTACCTACGAAATCATAGTTAGGAAGCTGAGAACGATTCAACAAGATCAATACAGTCTTGACACCTTAGACTTCCCACTTAAGCATTCCGTTCCGATAATTTTTACGACTACACCTTAAGTTCCAGTTCAAAGTAACCCCTAGTAGTTTATACTAGCAGTCAACACCGTCTGAACACAAACCACGTGGGGAGCCGATGAATATAAGTGTTTGATGCCTAATCGATAATGATCCTTCATATCTCGATGCAAATGAAAAGAAATTGCACCAAAGTACACGGTCGCATATAAGAAACGTGAAATATGAGAAGGAGTCCATTGCGGGTTGGTTCAGAGGTACTGGTTCTGAACTTGGTAGGGCGCGCTACGGCTCGATCCCCCACAACCTCCAAATCGGATAATGTATATAGGGTTACCACATTCGTGTACCAGACCCCTGCTTATAAAGGATCAAAGTCACTAACCGGCTACTCCACTACGTGCGTGCTAAGGCAAAGGGCTTAATGTGATTGCGCTAGAATGAAACCGGGTGAAATAAGATCGAAAGACTCTAGGTGGAATCGTAACGCAATTACCGAATGGTTCGTTTAACGGGAAGTCGACGACTTAGCTTGTTGCTTGTGTCATTAATGTATCGTTAATGTTTTATTCTAGTACCGGTCTATCTGACAAAACGATCCTTCGTACGGTTTGTTATATGTGTGCGTCGATGAAAACTTGTCCGACAATTTTCAACCGACTATTTGCTTGAGGACAAGCAAAGGTTTAAGTTTGGGGAAGTTTGATAACGAGAAAAAGTATCGTTTATATTGCTATGTTTCAATGCCGTTTTATCGCATATTTGTCGTTTTAACACCCGATTCCTCGAGTTTTCTTTGTCATTTTGCAGGTACATCATATACAGAGCTAAATCATGAGCCACAAGCGAAATGAACAAAAACAATCATGAAAAGATGAAGAAAAGAGGAATTCTGCATAACCTGCACTTTTTGTAACAGTCACGATCGTCACCTAGGAGTCACGACCGTGACACGCTAAAAGGAGCAGTCACAATCGTCACACGTCCCTCACGACCGTGACGCGCATAAGACACGGAAGACGAGCGTGACACCCTTGTCACGAACGTGACAAGGGGAATTTAGGGTATTTTGATGAGACTTGGTCATGAACGTGTACGCTACGTGAATCCAACATGCCTATCTTCCCGCAGACCAAGTATGTCAACTATTTCCTAGATTTTCTCAAGCTTCTACGAGGCCCATGCACCAATTCCAACTGCCAAGCCCAAAATATTGATCCTATAAATAGCTTAACTTAAAGAAACAATTGACAGAGTTTTAGTTTTTAATTTTCTTGCGGAAGCTCTGCCGTTTTTATTTTGCACCCTATTTTATTCTTTCCAGCATTTTATTTGTTCTTGCTTTAATTTTCTGTATCCCAACCAACCATATAACAATTTCCAACATTAGGAAATTGTTATAATTTATTTGTTTCAAAACCTTCAGAATTCATTTAGAAGTTTTATTTCCGATTCCGGTCCGTACTCCGAGCTTTCCAGACTGTGGAAGAAGGAGTCTAACATTTTGATTGTATTCAGGTTTTTTTATTTAAATTGCATTTATATTAATGTTAAGTATTTATTTTTCTGTTATGCATATTTTATTTTGTGTTTTTCTGCCTCTGTCTGGTTCAACAATTATGAGTAGCTAATCACCTTAGGGCGGTATGTAATTAAAATAAACTAAATCGTTAAAATCAATTCTAGGCTTAAAATAATTAAGAGCTTAGTATTCTGGCTGAGACTTTTTATTATAAAATCAACCTTTTTGTTACGAGAGTAAGGAAAGTGTAATAGGTTAGGTCAAGACCACGAGAGTGTGAGATTTTAACCAGATAGCTAAAGTTAGGCATTTAATTTAAACACAGCGAGAGCGCTTTAAAATGAATTAGAATTACTAAGTTTCCAAAAATTATTTCTAAACACTTATGGGCTAGCGAGAGCAGGCATAGGGCTTTAGGGGTAAGATCTGAGATAAGACCACGAGAGTGTGAGTTAAAGATATTTAAACTGGTAACCTCTACAGAATAGATTAAGTGAACCATCTTTATAAGCCTAGGTTAGATTGACCCGCCTAAGTTAACATAATTACATGCCGACCGCCTTAGTATTATTTTATTAAACTTAAATTTAATTACCGCCTTTAATCTTTAAAAACAACCAAAAATCGTGACAACCATTCACCTTAGCTAAACTAGTAAATTCTCTAGCACTAAGTAATCATAAAGTCCCTGTGGATCGATAATCTTAAATATTACTTCGATAGGCTATGCACTTGCAGTTAAGATACCGCTAGACACATAATTAGAGTACGTCTTTAGCCCATCAGTTCTCTGTTGCGTAAAATGAGATTGTTGCGGATAGTGAGATTGTTGTTGATATTGTGGCTGTTGTTGTTGAGGATATGATGGTTGCTGTGGAATTGGAGCCGGAATGGTAACAGCTGCTAGTGACCGGTGAGCATACTAAGGCCTGCCCCTTCTTGTATGAATTAAATTAGTTTCACCTGCCCTTAGGGGCCCTGCAAAAGGTTTCCTAGGATTGCTGGAGGAACTTGCACCATTGTCGGAGATCTTGCCCATCTTCAAGAGACTTTCAATTCTCTCGCCAGCTATGACTACGTCAGCAAAACTGGTAGAGGAGAAAGCAGCCAGCCTATCAATATAAGTCCCTTGCAATATGTTCATGAACATGTCGGCCATTTCCCATTCTTACATGGGTGGTTGGACAGCAGCAGCAAGTTGTCTCCATCTTTGAGCATACTCCCGGAAGCTCTCTCTAGAAGATTGAGACATTCCCATTAGGAGGGTCCTATTGGGAGCCATGTCCAGGTTGTATTGATATTGACGGATGAAAGCCTCAGCCAAATCCTTCCAGCATCTTATGGTGGCCCTAGACAAATGCGAATACCATTCTCTCGAAGCTCCAGTCAGACTATCCTCAAAGTAGAACATCCACAACTTTTCATCCATAGTATAAGCTTTGAGTCTTCCCAGGAAAGACTGCAGGTGAGTTCGTGGACAGGAGGTTCCATTGTACTTCTCAAAGCTTGGGGGTTTGAATTTATGAGGAATTCTCACCCCATCCACTAGTCCCGTATCCATCACATCGAAGCCCAAAGAATTCCGAGACTCCAAAGATCTTAACTTTTCAGCGATCTCGTCCAACCTCCTATCATATACTTCATCTCCAGCCCCTATGACAGTGAACTGTTCTTCCTGGGGATCCTCCCGCAGGATTTTGCCCCCAATAGTGTTACCTTGAACATTCCTCGGGATGTTAACCTCTGGATCCAGATGAGGTCCAAATACCGGTGGGTCAATACGAGGCTGGCCCCGTTCATTGTTGCTAGTTCCTCCTGTTCCAAGATGAGGCTCTTCAGGAGTTTGTCTTTCCACCAGCTCTCTTAACCTTTCTTGACTCTGGGCTAAGCCAGTCATTACTGCCATGAACTGTGACATCTGGTTTCTCATCTCCATTCTCTCATTGGCCATCTGGTTTCTGACCTCGGACAGGTCCTGCTGTACTTGTTCCATTTGAATGCCGGGAAGGTTGTTACGAGTTGGGTACCGGTGCGTGCGGTTGACAGGGAACACTCAGCGACGAGCAATGTTTCCTGAGATCACAACAAATTTAGAAACAATAATAATTACAAAACCTACAAAACAAAAAAACAAAGTTAGTATGCAATGCAGTATGCTTATTTGTTTTCCAAGGTATCCGGTTTGGTTCTTGGTTTTGACCTTTCCAGACCTTGAGGAAGATGCTTGATGTTGTTGAGAGAAGGCCCGAATAAAAACAAACCAAAATATATTACAAATGATGGAGCAATACATAGTCTGTTTTACAATACATGCCATTGAAGGGTCAAAATACATCAAAAAGAAAAAAAGTACATCAAACGGAAACAAACAACAAGCAAAGGGTCAGACATCCAGTCCAAACTCATCCTCTCTGACCTCCTTCAGGAGTGCCTCAGTCACTGGACCAGCTGGGTGCTCTGTAATGGTCCTAATGAGGAGGTTCCTGGTAGCAATGGCAGTGGTCAGCTTCTTATGTCTGTCCTGGTCCTTTGATCTCTTCAATCCTGCTCTGAGCTTCAGCTCTGAAATCTCCTTATGGGCTGCCAACAAAGCTTCCTGCTGCTTCTTCTCATTGGCCTCTAGCTGTTCAATCTTGGCTTGAGTCTTCTGGTCTTCTTGTGTACGGGCCTCAATGATTCTGACCCACCTAGCCTGACTCTCTTGCAGATAGAGCTCATTCCTAGCCTTCTGAATTTTGGCCTCTTTACAGGCATTCTTCAATATTTGTTCCCCGGCTCTTGCTTTCCTGATGTAGTTCTCTGTCTTATCAATTTTGGCAAGATGCTCCACCCTAAGCTTCTCCAATCTCTCAATATCCAGACGACCATCACTTCTTTCCCAAAGAGTCTTCTTCAAGGCTTGAGATAAGTTCTCATTCCTTTCCTTCAGCTTCTCAAATTCTTCTAGGCTGACAGTTGCTGCTGGCTGTACTGTGGATGGTCCAGGCATGTCTTCCAAGATGAAAGGCATTTTGGTAATCTGAGCTCTAGTACAGGACCAGTCTAAATATTGAGCTGAAGCAACATTATTACATCTTCCAAGAATAGCCACTCCTTTTGTCTAGATGTTGTCCCAAGCCTAGGATGCTTGTCTGACAACAGTTGAATTAGGTTTCACTTCACAATACAGGGTCTCAGCTAAATCTTGTCCTCTGGGAGGGTGGACCAAGGCATAACCCAGCTGTCTCTTAAACAATAAAGGATTGTAGTTGATGCAACCCTTTACTCCTATCAGAGGCACATTTGGGTATTGTCCACAGCTGGTGATAATGTCCTTGCCTTTGGTGCTCTGGGTGCACCATCTGATATCATCTGAAGTCAAGGCAATGAGCCTCTTGGCCCAATTCTTCTGTTGGTGTGGGTTCAAGAAGGCATCTGACTTAGGCAGGTGTCTGAGCAGCCGGGTGTGAAACAAAGGAGCACAACATCTTACCAACTTCCCCCTTTGTTTCTCATTCCTCTGATGGATGGAATAATAGAAATCTCCCAGCAATGTAGGCACTGGGTTCTTCAGAAGAAACAAATGGATGGCATTCTTGCTGACAAATTTGGGCTCATCTGCAAACAGTATAGCCCTATATATGCTAAGGGCTAACAGTGCACAGACTGCCCTCCACTCTCCCAATGAAGCCTTCAGGATGGCCTGAGAAATCAAGAAGTCCAAATGCAAACCAGGGATCCCAGCTTTTGTTGTCATACTTTGCTCGATCAAGGCAGGCTCCAAATATAGTGCTCTTGCTATCTCTTCATTTCTGGGAGCAGCCATCTCTGGGTTAAAGGAGATCCCACCCCTGATAGGTACTCCAATCAACAAAGAGAATTCTTCCAGTAGAGGCCCTAACTGGAAGTGTGGAAAGGCGAAGCATCTCAAAGGAGGGTCATAGAACTGTAAGCATGTGTGGATCATGCTCCTCTGAGAGGGGCCAAGGTCCATAACCATGTCCAGGATACCTCCATAGTGTTCTCTAAACAATGGAATATGGTCAGGGGTGATAAGTGACTGGACCTGCCTGATACCGGTCAACACAGGCTCAAAAAAGTGGTAGGATATGTTGCTCTTCCTGGGAGTAGCCATGAGTGCTGCTGAAGAAGCAGAAGACAAATGCTGATGAAGATCACAGACTGATGCTGGAAGTGAACCACTGACAGACTGATGCAGGTGGTGATGGAGATGACTGAAGAAGATGCTGAAGAAGGTAGCTGAAGTAGAGGTCTAAGCAGAAGAAGGGGTCAAAACCAAAACCAAGATATAGTGAGGTGGATACCCTAAAAAGCAAATAAAAAAATGTTAAATGATGCAATGATGATATATGCAAATGATATGCAAGGGTTTGTGATCAAGCTGGATCTGATTATCTGTCTTGATATAAGGCCCATGTATGTTCAAAGGTCCGGATGGAGGTTTAGAAATCCAGTAACCAGGGTGGAGGACTCAAATAAAGAGTCACATGTCCAGGGTTAATCACAAGAACTGTCCAAAATGAGGTACTCTTAAACAAGATAGTAACAGGGTATGATGTGGCCAGAGGTTCCTGCAAACCTGTAAACAGCCCAACCCCCTCACAGGTAATGTTCTAGAGCAAGGATCCTCAGACTTGGATCAGTTATGAGAAGTGTTAACACTTCTAACCCGGAGGTACAGTGTTTACAATAACCATAAAAGATCCTCCTCTAATTCACCTCAGTTCTGAAGGTCATAATAAAGGTCATTCAGACTTAGCAGGCTTCCCAGATAGCCCTAGCACTATAGGAAATCTGTAGCACATAGTTCTCAAGAAGAAACCCACATCTGAACCGTGTTTCATATTCCCGCACCAGACCGAAATGGAATGGGAAAGAACATGAACCACTCTAGCCTAGGTTTCACTCAGGTCCCAGGTATAGGACCTTAATCTCTCAATGGAACCCCACCCACCAAAGAAAACCAGATCCAGCACAGTGACAATGACAGTATGAAATATGCAAAACTGTAAAGAAAGCAATAAATAAAGATGTACATAAAGTAGTAAATAAAGCAAAATAAATAAACACACATAGCACATAACACCCCAGTAAACACAAATCAAACAAGCGCTAGGAGGAACCCACAAAAAGAACCAGAAGCCCTGGTTGCAATATAAGGCTCCCCAGCAGAGTCGCCAAGCTGTCGCTCCCACCAAATGACACCTGGTCAAATAGGGGTACAGACGCGAACGGTCAGCGAGAGAGAAGGAATGAATAGAGTTGCCAGCTAGGCATTTTTTATCCCGAAGGAAAGGTAATGCCACATACACCTAAGAAAAGATGGATAAGACGGTTGCGAACTAGAGAAACTGAGAAAGGGGGTTGGTTACAACCTGGGAAGGTATTAGCACCCAGATTGTCCGTCGTACTCGACGGGATCCACGCTTGAAAGATTTGTGTTTAATGGGGTAGTGTCAGTGTTATTTTGTGTACAAAAAGCTGGAAAAAGAATGCAAGTGTCAGTGTAAAATGAAGTGAAGTGAAATATGAGAGTGTCAGTGTAAGAAAGAATGGGAAGCTCAAGACTATGAGGCTTAAAGAATAATGCTGGAAGGAGGGGGAATATATAGAGACTTTTGTTCGATAACTGTTAAGTTATGCGTACGTATCCTCTCGTGCAATGAGGAAGTCAGAACACCGTAGTTCGACTCAAAGAGACTGAAAGATAAATTGACTGGTGAACTGCTTACTTATCTATGCTCAAGTGTATGACCTGTCTGGCTCAGGTGCAAACTGTCTTGCATTAGACAGAAGAAGCGAGTTCTCGTTTGTGAGTGAATGAGGTGAGAAAAGAATCCCGGAGGAGACGATTATTGTTTGTTTTTGTGTTTTCAATATTTTATTGCTTTTTTGGAGTTTGTCATAAGAAAATGAGCTTAAGCCTAAACCAAGGTTTAGTAAACTCATCACATCCTCCCTCTGATTAGGGGTAATGAGAATACCTTAAGTATGAGGTAAGCACCTCACACTTAATCACCATGATGTAGGATTAAGATCATTAACCCACTTGCATTTATTTAGATGTTTTTGGAGTTTTTGTTTAGTGTTAAGTAATGAGTTTAAGCCATAATCAAAGATTTAATGGACCCATTACACCATCCTAATAGAAGGATGATAGATGAGAACATTTAAGCTGAGAAAGGCTCCTCAACTTAATCCATGATTAGGAATTAACCTCATGAAAAAACAAAGTCTTTATTAAAGTGGATTTTAGTTAATGATAAGATTAAGAAGTGGATTTTATGGTTTGTAAGACAACTTGAGGGGGACTTGTCCATTAACACCAGGGTTAGTCCTTCTTAACCAATTAAGGAAGAATTAGAACCCTAATGCAAGGCCCAAGTTACAAGCTTGATGTCTTAGTGATTATTAAGTGGATTGATTAAAGGATTTAAACACATTAAGGGTTAAACACTTAGGATTAAAGTTATACACTCCATCCTAATAGAAGGATACAGGCATAACCTTAATCACAAATCCTTAAAACCTTTAAGGTTTAGTCCTTGATTATGAAGTGAGAAGAGAAGACTCAAAGATGACACAAAGGTAAAAATAATGGGGGGACTAATCAAACCCTAATTGTGATCATGCTTGGGTATTCCTAGGGTTAATGAGGCTTGCAGGAAGATCTTCAAGAGAAAAGCCACCAAGGAAGGAGCAAAGATGGAAGGAAGAGGAGCAGAAGAAGCAAGTCAACTTACTTCACTTAAGAAGATAAATTGCTTGAAGAAAGAAGGATAAGGAGGAGCATGAATGAGCAAGCTCACTCTAATACAAATACAAAATGCAGCAAAGATGCATAAGAGAGATGAAAAGAGATTGTGAGAAGTGAAGGCAAATTCACTTCTCAAAGTAACTTACCACCTGAAAAGTTAGTGAAAGGAAATGAAAATGAAATGAGAATGAGAAAGATGCAAGGATGAAAACCAAAACCATAAGCATATTCATGATGCAAATGATGCTAAGAGATGATGCAAGAGTGTGTCAAGGGATGAGGATGATCATACAAAGGATGGGAATGCAAATGAAGCATAAAGGAAGCATGAAAGCTCATGAATGCACATGAAATGAAATGAAAGAAAAACATGGCAAATGGATGATGCAATGATCAAACATGATTCTAATGTATCTTAAGATGTCTTATATGTCATGTGGGTGCACAAAATGTCATGGCAAGTTCATGTATGCAAGCATATGAAAGATGAATGCAAATGAAGGCAAAAATTAGGGTTTTGAACAAGATGCAATGCAAAATTCAAAATCAGAAGCAAATGATAAGATAAAATATTGAAAATAGGATCAAAGGAAACCTAAACCTATACAAGTTCACTGCCTAAAGGAGGAGACCTAAATCTTAACCTAATAGAAGTTATGATTTTCTCAAGTTTGCTAGGGTTTTAAGGTACCTCTCAATGATAAATAAATAAAAATTGAAAATGAAGAATAAATTCAAACCAATTTTATCCTAGAAACTACATGACATGAGGGATGCAATGCAAAAAGAACCAACATCAAACTCTTCATGGTTAGGCAGAAAGGATTTTTCCAAGTTAGGGTAAAAATATTGACTTTCAAGAACCCTAAATCCAAAGAAAAATGTCAAAATAGGTCAAGAACCAAAAAGAAATTTGTGTGAAGGGTTTGATAATGTCTCTAAATGTATCAAGATGCAATATGATTTTTTTGGTGATTTTTAGAAACTTAAATGGTATTTTAATTAATTAATTCTCATTAATTAATTAAAATAAACATTTAAATATTTTAAAAATACGAAATTTATGCAAAAAATAAAATAAAAATTATTTTCAGAATTAGAAAAATATTTGAAAGGGAAATGCAAAATATAAAAATTTTTGAAAGTGTTTTTCTATTTTTAACAAAATGTACAAAAAATGCAATTAAAATGAAATTAAAATGTGAATTAATGGAAGTATGTTGATCCAGTGGCCTAGATTCAAATGGAAAAGGGAGGGAACTGACTTCGCACGCTATCCAAGGGCCATAATTCAAACTATGCTAATTACACAATTAAGCCCTAATCTGAACCCTAATCACTTTCAGGTGACCGGAACAGTGTTCTGGTCATCTTCTCCGGCTATCCCCTCATGCTATCTCTCTCAATTCGCAACCTTAAGGCCTTAAACTCTCCAGAAAGGATCCCCATCCCATTCTAAACAAGAATCAACCATCAAACAAAATTTATTTTACATGATCAGAGAGATTCGAAGCAAAACAGAAAATTTCTCAGAAATTTCAGAAGCTTCATACATGCTTAATATGCAATCATTTTCAAAACCAAAAGGTGCAGTGTGATCAGTGAAGCATGAAGAACAATCTAAGAACTTAAAAAGTCATTTCTGGAAAAAATGTTCTCGATGATACCTGAACTGAAGCTTTCAAAAATGGCACTGGCTGGCTGCTTCTTTGCTTCAAATCAGCTCCAATGATCCTCCTGAAGAGTTTGTGATGCTTGGTTGGAGTTTATATGGGCTCTAAATGAAGTTGGCAGAAGTTCAGTTCAAGCAATGTCAAAATCGTGTTTTTGATTCAGGGTGTTTTAGGGAAAAATGAAGGGTGGGAAATGATCAGTGATGATTATGGAGTTGGATGGTGGAAAAAGTTTGGAGGTTTGATGGCTGAGCTATGAGTTTCGAAGACTTTTGCATAAGGGGGAGTTTTGGTGATTGCTGAGTTCTTGGAGGTTTCAGCTTGTGTTATGTTATGGAATGGCTTTCTTTTGGTACACATGCTGGGATAGGTCAGAGGGTGGGTGGTGGCCTATGTTGATTGGTATGGGCAAGTTGCAAAAATGTCTACATGACTTGTACTTGAGGAATGGGCAAGAACACAACTGGCCCTTGGGCATGTCCATGCGCAGCTGACTTCATGGAGGTCCACAAATCCATTCTTGAGGCAATTTAGCAAGAGAGAAGACAGTTATGGGGTGTTTTGCAATTATGTGATGTTTTGGCCCCTTTAGGAAATCTTGATGTTCAAGGCATGAAACTTGGGATTTCTTTGTGCAATTCTGAATTATAGGTCATGTGTGATGTTTGTGCAATTCTTAGAAGTCAAATTGAGGTCACAAAATGCTTTGGCAAGTGTTTTTGCAAACTTCCCTCTTTGGTGCATAAGTGAAATTTTGTGATTTTTCCTAACTTTGCAAGGCCATAACTTGAGTTCTATGATGAATTAGATCAAGTTCTTGTACTTTTTGAAAAGGGAATGATCCAATCTACAACTTTCATGACCAATAATTTTTCATTTGAAGCATTTTTGAATCAAAAAGAGGAGGTTGGAAAACTTTCCCAAAATGGCAAGTTTGCATTACAAGTCACTTTCCCAAAATGGAAACCTTGCAAAAGGCTTGAAATTCTTCAATTTTGTGAACTTCTAACTTCTTCTAAGATCAAATAAAGATAATATACACCCAAAATGATGGAGAAGACCCTTTGGTTGGGTGATTGGGGGCCTCAGAAGCCCTGATTTTGCACTAACTTGTTCAAGAAGTCATCTATTGATCAGATGCCTTCCCCATTGAATTTCTTCATGAAAATTGGTATGCATGATCCTCATATCATATAGAGATCAATAGAAACAAGAATGAACAAAAAATTTGGAGTTATGGCCTCTGAAACCAAAACCCTAATTTTAGGTCATCTGTGTAGTTAAGCTTGGCTTTGCTTCCATACCTTCCTCAATTCTTGTGATTTTCTGACTTTCTTGATCTTGGGAGGATATAATATGATGCTTTGCCATACATGGACCCTCTTGAGATGATTGAAGACCTTTGGAGTGGCTCAGATAGCTCAGGGATGGCTCAGATCACAAACCCTAGATGCAGATGACTTAGAACCAATGCAGTGAAGCAAAAATGCACTATGAGATGATATGATTGAACTTATGCAATATGAAAAGAATCACAAGCCATGGTGAAATGAGTGAGGGCAAATTTGGGGTGTTTACACATAGCCTGATATCGCCTTTGACAAGGAGGAAAAAGAATTTATAAGGATAATCAAGAAGAGTGATTACAAAATTATTAATCACTTACAGCAAACTCCCTCTAAGATTTCAATCTTATCCATGTTGATATGTTTAGACTCTCATCAGGAAGCTCTATTGAAGATCTTGAACAATGCATATGTATCGCAAGACATATCTGTAAATCATCTAGAGACGGTGGTGTCAAGCATGAATGCCATCCATGGTCTGGGATTTACAGATATAGACCTAACAACCGAGGGACGCAACCACAATCGCGCTCTACACATTTCCTTGGAATGTAAAGGAGTTATGCTCTCTCATGTGCTTGTGGACACAGGGTCATCCTTGAATGTACTTCCTAAGAAAGCATTGATTAAGCTTGATTATGATGGGGTTGTGCTTAGGCCAAGTGATTTGGTCGTTCGAGCATTCGACAGTTCGAAAAGGACAGTATTTGGAGAGGTGGAACTGCTGATCAAGGTGGGACCACAAATTTTCAATACAACTTTCTACGTAATGGATATCTAACCGGCCTACAGCTGTTTGTTGGGGCGACCCTTGATACACGCAGTAGGAACAATGACTTCTACTCTTCACCAAAAGCTTAAATTTGTCTGGGAAGGACAGATTGTGACAGTTTTTGGGGAAGAAGATATCTTCATCAACCACTTGGCCTCGTTCAAGTATGTAGAGATGGATGGGGAGATTGTCGAAAATCCTTGTCAATCCTTTGAGCCCATCAAGCATATAAGCACATCATCGTCAGTTTCCTTATCAGAGGATACGAAGAAAGGAGCATCCATAGACTCCTACAAGCAAGCCCTAGAAGTTGTGGAATCAGGTGCAAATGAGGGCTGGGGAAAATGATTGAGGTCCCAAAAAAGAAGGATATGTTAAGGGTTGGCTACCAACATGGTCAGTCAACACCAGGGCAAAGTGTTAGAGGTCGGAAAGGCCCAATTAACTTCAACAATGCGGTATGGTTCGATCATGGCAACGTTTGTGCGATGCAAGAAGAAACAGTTGATATTGATTGCGACCTAGATGAATGGATAAGGCCATGTGTCCCAGGGATGAAACTTAACAATTGGTTGATTGAAGCGTTCATCTCTGTCACTCGACCAGAAGAGTAATAGTTTTATGTTTCTACTCTCTTGTATGCAAGCTCTATGACTTGCTCAGGGCATAGCAGCTCATTGTAAGGGTTCAGTATTCATGATGCAATATCATAATCATTAATAAAGTGGACGTTTTTGCATTCATTCATGTGTTTCTTGTCTTTCATTTTTTGTTTTAAAAAATAAATGGCAATGTTTTTCCACATCTCCCACTTTTTCTAAAATCTAGCATGAATCATCATTCATGAAGATGCTCCTCATCGGGTCTCATCAGTGATGACCTTGCTATGGCTCAGTATGACTTTGACAATCCGATTTACCTAGTCGACGAGGAGGGTGAAGAAGATTGTGAACTACCTGAAGAACTAGCCAGATTTCTCAAGCAAGAGGAGAAGATGATTCAACCACACGAGGAAGCCATTGAGGTGGTAAACCTAAGTACTAAGGAAGAAAAAAAATATGTCAAGATCGGGGCCGCGTTGGAAGAACCTGTCAAGATCCGCTTGATTTCCATGCTCCGAGAATATGTCAACGTCTTCTCCTAGTCTTACCAGGACATGCCAGGGTTGGATACCGATATTGTAGTGCATAGGCTACCTCTCAGGGAAGACTACCCACCAGTAAAGCAAAAGCTGAGACGAACTTGACCTGATATGGCTATCAAAATCAAGGAAGAGGTTCAAAATCAGTTTGACGTCGGATTCCTAGCTGTGACAAGTTATCCTTCATGGGTTGTGAACATCGTGCCAGTCTCTAAAAAGGATGGTAAGGTCAGGATGTGTGTGGACTATCGGGACTTGGATCGGGTAAGCCCCAAATATGACTTCCCGCTGCTACATATTGATGTGCTAGTTGATAACACTGCCCAATTCTCTGTATTTTCCTTCATGGATGGCTTCTCGGATTACAATCTATAGACACCCCAAATTTGCCCTCACTTTTTTCTCACACCATGGCTTGTGATCTTTCATATTGCATTTCATAATCATATCATCTCACATTGCATAATTTATTTCATCTGCATAAGTTGCATAGTTAGGGTTTGTGATCAAATGAATCCAAGAAGTGATTTGAGCCATCTCAAAGGTCTTGAAGCATGCCAAGAGGGTCCATGAGTGTTCTATGATCATTTTACATCTCCAATAAGTCTTTGAAGTCACAAAATCACAAAGGATTGCACAGAGGTCCAGGCAGGCTAGGGTTTTCTACACAAATGACCTTAAATTAGGGTTTTGGGTTTGAGGCCCTTAACCTCAAATTTTTTGGTCATTCTTGATTCTAATGGTCTTAATATGTTATAAGGAGCATGTGTACCAAATTTGATGAAGAAATTCATTGTGAATTCGTCTGGTCAACTGGTAACTTATTGTGCAAGAAAAGTCAGAATCAGGGCATCTGAGGCCACCACCAATGGTACCAAAGGGTCATCTTCATCATTTTGAGGTTTTATTATCTTTATTTGATCTTATGAGTGGTTATAAGTTCCCAAGATTGAATAATTTCAAGCCATTTCCAAACTTTCCATTTTTGGACATGACTTGTAATGAAAACTTTCCATTTTGGGAAAGATTTTCAACCTCCTCTTTCTTTATCAAAAATGCTTCAAATGAAAAATCTTCAGACATTAAAGTTTTAGATTGGATCTTCCCATTTTCAAAAAGTACAATAACTCCTCTTTATTCATCCTGGAACTCAAGATATGATGTTTCAAAGTTGGGAAAATCTTGTAATTTTCAAGTTCATGCCAAAGAGGATATTTTGCAAAACCAAGTTTTAAGCACTCTTGTGACCTCTAATTGACCTCTAAGCATCATAACCCCTCGTGGAATATGTCAAAAGGTAATCTCTTTAAAATATGGGATCAAGGAAAACACATGCTCTATGTAAGGAATGAGATTTTCATGCTTGGTATCCCAATCTCCTTTAATCTGACTAATTACCAGGGCTGAATCTCCATATACGTCCAGGAACTGAATCTTCATATCAATGGAAGCTTTAATACCCATGATACATTCCTCATATTCAGCCATGTTATTGGTACAATAGAAACACAGTCTTGCAGTAATTGGGGTATGAAAACCTTCAGGGGAAATGATCATAACACCAACACCATTACCAAGCGGATTAGAAGCTCCATCAAAAACCATAGTCCATCGGGATCCCTGTTCAGGTCCGTCATATTGTCCAGGTTCTTTAGTAACAATCATAATGTCTTCATCCGGGAACTCAAAATTCATAGACTGATAATCATACACTGCCTGATGAGCTAAATGATCAGCTACCACACTGCCTTTAATGGCCTTCTGAGTGGTGTACTGTATATCATATTCTGTTAAGATCATTTGCCATCTCGCTATTCGTCCGGAGAGAGCAGGTTTCTCGAATATGTACTTGATTGGATCCATCTTTGAAATCAACAAGGTAGTATGAGTCAACATATACTGTCTTAGTCGGCGAGCAGCCCATGCCAAAGCGCAACAAGTTTTCTCGAGCAGTGAGTATCTTGTTTCACAGTCGGTAAACATTTTGCTAAGGTAGTATATTGCCTGCTCTTTTCGACCAGACTCGTCATGTTGCCCCAACACACACCCCATTGAGTTGTCTAATACTGTTAAGTACATAATCAAGGGTCTTCCATCAACTGGTGGCATCAAAATTGGAGGTTCTAGGAGATATCTCTTGATTTCATCAAAGGCTAGCTGACACTCATCATTCCATTCCATTACCTGATCTTTCTTCAACAACTTGAAGATTGGCTCACAGGTAGCAATTAGCAGGGAAATAAACCTTACAATGTAATTCAGTCGTCCCAAGAAACCTCTAACTTCCTTTTCAGTACGGGGAGCCGGTATCTCTTGTATAGCTTTTACTTTTGCAGGATCCACTTCAATACCTTTTCCACTAACAATGAAACCCAGGAGTTTACCAGACCTAACTCCAAAAGTACATTTGTTTGGATTTAATCTTAGCTTATATTTCTTCAACCTCTCAAACAACTTATGCAAGTGATCAAGTTGTTGTTCCTCATTCTGGGACCTGGCTATCATATCATCCACATAGACCTCTATCTCATGATGAATCATATCGTGAAACAAAGCCACCATAGCACGCTGATATGTTGCCCCGACGTTCTTCAAACCAAATGGCATCACCTTATAACAAAATGTTCCCCACTGTGTAACAAATGTAGTCTTCTCCATATCTTCAGGTGCCATCTTGATCTAATTGTAACCAAAGAAACCATCCATGAAAGAGAATACCTTATGCTGAGCAATGTTGTCTACCAAAACGTCAATATGTGGAAGTGGAAGTGGAAATTCATCCTTAGGACTGGCCTTGTTCAAATCCTTGTAATCCACACACATGCGCACCTTACCATCCTTCTTAGGTACCGGTACCACGTTTGCAACCCATTGAGGATATGAAGTCACAGCTAAGAAACCTGCATCAAATTGTTTCATCACATCTGCTTTAATATTTTCGGACATTTCAGGACGCATGCGACGAACCTTTTGCTTCTTTGGACAACAATCTTCTTTTACCGGTAAATGGTGAACCATAATGTCAGTATCCAACCTTGGCATATCTTCATAAGACCAAGCAAAAATCTCTACGTAGTCACGTCACATCTGGATCAGTTTGTTCTTAACACCATCCTCTAATTCAGCCCATACCTTGACCTCTTTCCTGCTTTCTTCAGTTCCCAGGTTCACAACTTCGATTGGCTCTTTGTAAACACCCCAAATTTGCCCTCACTCATTTCACCATGGCTTGTGATTATTTTCATTTGCATAAGTTCAATCAAATCATCTCATATTACATTTTTGCTTCACTGCATTGGTTCAAAGTCATCTGCATCTAGGGTTGTGATCTGAGCAATCCCTGAGCTATCTGAGCCACTCCAAGAATCTCCAATATTCTCAAGAGGGTCCATGTATGTTCAAGCATCATTTTATATCCTCCCAAGGTCAAAAAATCACAAGAACTGATAAAGGCATGGAAGCAGAGCCAAGCTTAAATGCACAAATGACCTAAAATTAGGGTTTTGGTTCCAAAGGCCATAACTCCAAATTTTTTCGTCATTCTTGTTTCTATTGATCTCTATATGATGTAAGGATCATGCATACCAATTTTCATGAAGAAATTCAATGGGGAAGGCATCTGATCAATAGATGACTTCTTGAACAAGTCAGTGCAAAATCAGGGCATCTGAGGCCCCAATCATCCAACCAAAGGGTATTCTCCATCATTTTGGGTGTATATGATATTTATTTGATCTTAGAAGAAGTTAGAAGTTCACAAAATTGAAGAATTTCAAGCCATTTGCAAAGTTGCCATTTTGGGAAAGTGACTTGTAATGAAAACTTGCCATTTTGGGAAAGTTTTTCAACCTCCCCTTTTTGATTCAAAAATGCTTCAAATGAAAAATTCTTGGTCATGAAAGTTGTATATTGGATCATTCCCTTTTCAAAAAGTACAAGAACTTGATCTAATTCATCATAGAACTCAAGTTATGGCCTTGCAAAGTTGGGAAAAATCACAAAATTTCACTTATGTACCAAAGAGGGAAACTTGCAAAAACCCATACCAAGGCAATTTGTGATCTCTAATTAACTTCTAACCATTACACAAACATCATACATGACCTATAATTCATAATTAGCCCAAGAATTTCAAAATTTCATGCCTTGCCCATGAAGAAATCCAAAAGGGGCCAAAACTTCATGAATTTGCAAAATGGTACAAAACCTCTCATCCACTTGCCACAACTCATCAAATATTATTCACAAACATTCCTTGATCTCAGTTGAACCAGGGCATGCCCAAATCCCAGCCTGCCACTTGCCCATACCTCCAAGTACAACTTTCTTGACTTTTTGCAACATGAGCCATACCAATCACAACAGTCCACCACCCACTCTCTGCCCAATCCAGACCTTACAAGCATGCTCCAAAGGTTTCATTTTCATAAGACACACGAGCAAAAACCTCCAAGAACTCAGCATTCCACAAAACTCTCCAACTTGCAAAACCCTTCGAATCTCTCAGCTCACTCACTAAATCTTCAAACAAATTTCACCATCTATCTCTAAATCATTCACTAAACACAAAACAATCATTAAAACAGCCTCAAAGCACCCATAGCCAAAACACGATTCTGGTGCAGCAAGGTTGCAAGCTTTCAAACCAGCGACTCTCAAAGCTTTTCAAGCATTGAAGCTTCATCAGGAGGCCAAAGGGAGCGATTTTGCACAAAGAAAAGGTCCAGAAAGCCCAAAGTTGCAAGGTTCAAAGCTCAGGTAACCTCTTCAAACTTTTTTCCAGAAATCTCTTTTTAAGTTCTTAGATTGCTCCCCATGCTCCACTGATCACACTGCACCTTTTAATTTTGAAAATGATCAAGTATTGAGTATTTACTAATTTTCTGAAACTTTTTCCATTTTTGATATTTTCTTCGAATCTTGTTTGTGAGCAATAAGAAATTTGTTTTGAGGTCATATTCGTGTTCAGGGAGGTGAGAGGGTTTGATCTGGAGCTTTAGAGCTCCAGAAATAACCTAGGGAAGAAGTTAGGTTTTTTTCAGGCGAAGGGGTCACCGGAGAAGACGACCGGAGCTCTTCTCCGGTGACCTGAAAGTCATTAATGTGTAATTAGGGTTAGGGCTTCTGTTTAAATTAGGACCCTTGGATCTTCATCTCCCGCGCGTGTTGAATGGACCAGATCATTTCATTAACTTTAATTATGGATTAAATATTTAATTAATTAGGATTAAATGAATTTGAATTTCGTCCATAGGATCTGGCGCGCAGTCAATGTTTAAATCCCCAGAGTCAGTGTGAACCATTGGATGTGTTTACTTTTGCTTTATTCAATTTTTAATTCATATTTTCTTATTTGTTTTACATAATTTATTTAAAATAGCTAGAAAATTCAAAAAAATCTTTTCTTCTGCATTTTGCATCCAAATATTTTTCTCATTCTGAAAATAATTTTTATTTTATTTTTTGCATTAAAAAATCATTTTTAAAATATTTAAATGTTTATTTTAATTAATTAATGGAAATTAATTAATTAAAATACCATTTAAGTTTCTAAAAAACACCAAAAAAATCACATAGCATCTTGACACATTTAGAGACATTATCAAACCATTCATATAAATTTCTTTTTGGTTCTTGATCCATTTTGAAATTTTTCTTTGGATTTAGGGTTCTTAAAATCAATGTTTTTGACCTTAACTTAGAAAAATCTTTTCTGCCTAACCATGAAGGGTTTGATAATGGTTCTTTTTGCATTGCATTCCTCATATCATGTAGTTTCTAGGATAAAATTGGCATGAATTTATCTTTCAATTTCAATTTGTTTTGCATTTTTCCTTGTGAGGTACCTTAAAACCCTAGCAAACTTAGAAAAATCATAAATCCTTTAGGGTTTAGCTTCTGACCTTCCCCTTTGGGCAGTGAATTTGTATGGGTTTAGGGTACCTTTGATCCCGTTTTAAATTTTTTATCTTGTCATTTGCTTCTGATTTTGAATTTTGCATTGCATCTTGTACATAAACCCTAATTTTTGCCTTCATTTGCATTCAATCTTCATATGCTTGCATACATAAACTTGCCATGACATTTTGTGCATCCACATGACATATAAGACATCTTAAGACATATTGGAATCATGTTTGATCATTGCATCATCCATTTTCTATGTTATGCATCCATTGCATTTCATAAGTTTTCATGAACTTTCTTGCTTCCTTTTATGTCTCATTTGCATCTTCATTACTTGTATGATCATCCTCATCTCTTGACATGCTTTCATACCATCTTATAACATCATTTGCATCATCATTATGCTTCTGACTTTGGTTTTCATCCTTGCACTTCATCCCATTTTCATTTCATTTCATTTCTTGTTGCTAACTTTTCAGGTGGTAAGTGTTTGGGAAGTGAATTTGCCTTCACTTCCCATAATCTCTTCTCATCCCTCTTATGCATTCATTGCTGCATTTTTACTTGTGTATTAGAGTGAGATTGCTCATTCATGCTCATTCTCCTCTTTCTTTCTTCAAGCAACTTATCTTCTTAAGTGAAGTAAATTGTCTTGCTTCTTGCTGCTTCTCTTCCTTCCATCCTGCTTCTTCCTTGGTGGCTTCTCTGAAGGTCTTCTTGCAAGCCACATAAACCCTAGGAATACCCAAGCATGATCAAAATTAGGGTTTGATTAGTCCCCCCATTATTTTTACCTTTGTGTCATCTTTGAGTCTTCTCTTCTCATCTCTTAATCAAGGACTAAACCTTAAAGGTTTTAAGGCTTGGTGATTAGGGTTATGCCTGTATCCTTCTATTGGGATGGAGTGTATAACTTTAATCCTAAGTGTTAAATCCTTAATGTTTTTAAACCCTTTAATCAATTCATCTAATAATCATTAAGACATCAAGCTTGTAACTTGGGTCTTGCATTAGGGTTCTAATTCTTCCTTAATTGGTTAAGAAGGACTAACCCTAGTGTTAATGGACAAGTCCCCCTCAAGTTGTCTTACAAACCATAAAACCCACTTCTTAATCCAATCATTAACTAAAATCCACTTTCATAAAGGTTTTGTTTTGTCATGAGGTTAATCCCTAATCATGGATTAAGTTGTGGAGCCTTCCTCAGCATAAATGTTCTCATCTATTATCCTTCTATTAGGATAGTGTAATGGGTCCATTAAATCCTTGATTATGGCTTAAACTCATTACTTAAAACTAAACAAAAACTCCAAAAACATCTAAATAAATGCAAGTAGGTTAATGATCTTAATCTTACATCATGGTGATTAAGTGTGAGGTGTTTACCTCATACTCAAGGTATTCTCATTACCCCTAATCAGAGGGAAGATGTGATGAGTTTACTAACCCTTGGTTTAGGCTTAAGCTCATTTTCTTATGACAAACATCAAAAAGCAATAAAAGATTGAAAACACCAAAAACAAACAATAATTGTCTCCTCCGGGATTCTCTTCTCATCTCATTCACTCATAAACGGGAACTCGCTTCTTCTGTCTAATGCAAGACAGTTTGCACCTGAGCCAGACAGGTCATACACTTGAGCATAGACAAGTAAGCAGTTCACAAGTCAATTTACCTTTCAGTCTCTTTGATTCGAACTACGGTGTTCTAGCTTCCTCATTGCACGAGAGGATACGTAGGCATAACTTAACAGTTATCGAACAAAATTCTCTGTATATTCCCCCTCCTCCAGCATTATTCTTTAAGCCTCATATTCTTGAGCTTCATATTCTTCTCAGCACTGACACTCTTCTATTTCACTTCACATTTCTTTTGCACTGACACTTGCATTCTTTTCCAGCTTTTGCACACAAAATAGCACTGACACTACCCCTTTAAACCCAAACTTTCAAGCGTGGATCCCGTCGAGTACGGCGGACAATCTGGGTGCTAATACCTTCCCAGGTTGTAACCAACCCCCTTTCTCAGTATCTCTGGTTCGCGACTGTCTTATCCATCTTTTCTTAGGTTTATGCAGCATTACCTTTCCTTTGGGATAAAAATGCCTAGCTGGCGACTCTTTTCAGTTCACCCTTGTGTTCTCTCCTTTCGCCGACCGTTCGCGTCTGTACCCCTCTTGGCCCGGTGTCATCAGGCGGGAGCGACACTCTTCATGTGGCTGTATAGCTTTCTCTTCTTGTTGTAACAACCTGGCAAGCTCTACAGGTACTTCACAATCTTCCTCCTTTCCATCTTCAGCTTGATAGATCGGATTCTCAAAGTCATAATTGACAATAGTAGAATTGTTATCAACAGGATCCAGAGTGGATGAGGATCTGCATTTTAGTGATGTGGGTGTGTGTAAGAACACATAACTGATAAAACAGAAATAAAAAGAAAAGAAAGACAAGGAGCACAATATTTACGAAAGCGAAACGTCCATTGATATTATTGAATGAAGTATGCAAATGAAATGACATCCCGAAACAAGCATACCAATGTGCCCCGGGCAAGACACAAGGCTTAAAAGTCTAATTGTTTGAAATTACAAACTTAAAATAAAAACACAATAATAGTATTTACTCCTGACTAAAGGAGATAGGAATAACGTCTTCAGCCTTCCAATTGTTAAGCCCGTCACCCATGGTAGGAAAGATCCAATCATCCAGGTTGTAGCCTTCATTACAGTCACCCGCAGAATTGATTTGATCTCTTACGACCCCTTGATTAGTGATACGAACAGCACGAGCACGACGAACAGTCTTCTGAGATTCTGCAGTAAAACCCAAACCGAACTTGTCAGACTTGTAAGGGATGTTGGGAAGCCGACCCCAAATAGCAGAACCACCTTTTGCAACCACATCCTTGGCATATTTGAGGGAGGCCATTGCAGGAGATATTCTAGTAACCACAGGAGCTCTTTCAGAAGCAGGGACAGACTGAGGAATAGGAGTAGAGAAAGGAACAACTTCAAATATTTGACACGGGGTTTCAACCATTTCACCCTTCATTTCTACATATTTGAAAGTATTCACGTGGCTAACCATGTACTCTTCTTCACCATAGATAGTGACAACTTTGTTTTTCACCGGATATTTCAACTTCTGATGCAAGGTGGAAGTTACAGCACCTGCCCCATGGATCCAGGGGCGCCCGAGCAAACAAGAATACGCAGGACGAATATCCATCACATAGAAAGTGGAGTTGAAGACTTGAGAGCCTACTTTTATTGGGAGGTCTACTTCTCCATGTACCACTCTTCTTGAGCCATCAAAGGCCCTTACCACTACATCACTTGGTCTTAACACAACATCTTCAAGATTGAGCTTGTCCAGAACCTCTTTAGGGAGCACATTTAATGAAGAACCATTGTCCACCAGTACATGAGACAAAGTAGTGCCCCTACATTCAATGGAGATATGTAGAGCTCTGTTATGATTTCTCTTGGCAAGAGTCGGGTCAGCATCAGAAAAACCCAGACCGATATCACTAGTCAGATGTGCAACACAATTCTCAAATTGATCTACAGAAATCTCATTTGGCACATGAGCAGTCTTTAAGAACTTGATTAAAGCTTTAGCATGGGCCTCAGAACACAGCAACAAAGATAACATGGAGATTTTGGAGGGAGTATGCCCCAACTGATCAACAATATCATAATCATTTTTGCGAATGATCTTCAGTACTTCTTCCATCTGTTTAGAAAGATTTTCAGCATTTGGTGTCTCAGCTTGCACAGGTTCAATAACAGGACCTTTGCCCCGGGCATCAGTACTTGGCCCAGAATTGGAGGTATGCGTTGGAGTAACTGTACTTTTAGAGGTATCTTGAGGAGAGAAGATTCTTCCACTTCTGGTGATCTTACTAGATCCAGCAATGTTGTCCACATCAAGACTAACATCAGTAATAGGTGCATCAGTCAAAAGCTCTTGTTTGACACCATAGATATAAACATCAGATCCATAATTCCAGGGTATAGCTTTTTCTGAAGTATAAGGAACAGGGCCAGGAGTGGTAATGATCATAGAAGCCACTCTAGCTTCAGCAACAGTCTTCACAGGGCCTTCAGCAGTAATCCTGACAGGACCTTTAGAGGTGATCCTGACAGGGCCTTTGGAGGTAATCTTCACTGGTATTTTATCAACCATAGCTACATCTTCAAGCTTCGTGCTTCGAGTCAGATGTTCACACATACTTTCAACAGAAGGTGTCCTCTTAAACAATATAGTGTAATTGTCCATGAGGCGTTGAATACCATCCTTCAGCTTCCAGCAACTATCAGGTTTATAGGCACAGTAAAAACAGTCTTCGTTGCAACCTGGAAAGAATCCAGCCTGCACCAGCTTCTTCTTGATAATGGATAGAGGAGTAGTTACATCTGCTACTAAGGAGACATAGTAAACCTCATCCACAACATTAACAGTCTTCTCATGATTGGGCATAGGAGCAGTGATCATATTTGGGGTCCCAGGAGGCTCAAATTCAATTTCCCCAGCTTCAATCATGTCTTGAATCTTGTTTTTCAACACCCAACAATTGTTGGTGTCATGTCCCGGACTATTAGAATGATATGCACATCTTGCGTTAGGAATGTACCGAGGAGAGGATGTATTAGGATTCTGAGGAGGATCCCTCAAAGTAATTAGCTCCCCTTTCAACATGTGTTGCAAGGCTTGGGCTAGTGACATGTTGATCTTGGTGAACTGTCTTCTAGGCTTCTGTTGATTGTTTTGTTGTTGCTCTGGTGTTGTAGGGGCAGGATTGGAGATTTGAACTGCTCCCACAGATTGGTGACTCCTGCTACGACTATGTTGACCATACACGACATTAGACTCCTTCTTTCCACTAGGGGGCTTCTTAGAAGTGCTTTATGAAGAGGCACCCACCTGTATCTTACCACTTCTTATACCACTTTCCACCTGCTCTCCAGTCATTATCAGCTCAGTGAAACCAGATGATGAGCTTCCAATGAGGTGACTATAAAAAGGACCATTCAGCGTACTCATAAACATATCCACCAGCTCTTTATCAATCAGAGGAGGTTGAACTCTGCCAGCCAGGTCTTTCCATTTTTGGGCATACTCTTTGAAACTCTCCTTAGCACCCATAGACATGCTTTGGAGCTGCATGCGAGTTGGTGCTAAATCAGCATTATATTGGTATTGCCTATAGAAGGCCTCAGCAAGATCATTCCAATCACGAATATTAACACTTTCAAGTTGATAATACCATTCCAATTGAGCTCCAGACAAACTCTCCTGGAAGAAATGGATCCACAGCTTCTTGTCAGCAGTATGTGGTTGAATCCTCCGGACATAGGACCTCAAATGCAGTTTAGGACATGAAACACCATCATACACCACAAAAACAGGAACCTTGAAGCCAATAGGTATAACTACTCCAGAAACCAAACTCAAATCTTCAAAATCAAGCCCAGAAGACTTTTGTAGTTCCATAGCGTTCATTCTTTCTACCAGCATCTTGTACTTCTCCTCACTAGCAGGATCATGATAATAATTTTCCTCAGAATCAGAATCTTCCACAGTATCATGGAAACTACCTCCCTCTTTCTCAGAATTCTCAGACTCAGAATCCTTAACCTCTTCTTTTGTCTTGATGGGACCTCTGAATCTCCTACCCAGGTTGATGAGACCCCCTGATTTTCTAGTCTTCTTCTTCTTCTTAGCCAGCAGTGTCTTCAACTCATCTTGTCCCTTGGACAAGTTCAGGATTAGCTCTTGGAATTGTGCATTTTGAGCCTGGAGATCCTTGACAGTCTGTTCAAGAGCCATTTCTACTGAAATAAACAGCGAGAAGATAAGATACCTGTTCATAAGAAACCTGTGATGCAATGATATGGTATGTAAATGCATATGCAATGTTTTCAAGGACCGCAAGATTTAAATTTGTTTAAACAACCAGAAATGAAACTTTTATTAGTATGCAATAAACTTGTTTGCCTCTTGGGCTTACAACAAAATGAAATAAATACAAAGATGGGGTTTTAAGTCTCCCATGGACGTTTCCTCTTTGTGTTGAGGTATGTGTTGAGATTCTGCTCCTCGTGAAGTTGTTTTGTCAGCTCCAGGATTCTTTCTTGACTAGCTTTGAAATGAGTCTCAAAAGTATCCCTTTTCTCCTTCAACTGGATCCAGGATCTCTGCAATTCATCCATGTCAGTGGGCATGTCTGGATGAAGGATGATATAAGGAGTATCTCCTTTAGCAACATGCTCCATGGTAACTGGCAGGATAGCAGGATATGGCATCATAAGAGTTTGAGCACGTGCTCGTACCCATCTGAGATAAGGTTCCATAGGAATGGATTACATTGGTTCCAGAGTTTTGCTCTCAACCTTGTTCACTTTACCCCAAGCTCGTATAAACCTTTGTCGGTAACCTTGCAGATCGTTGTCGTAGTCGAACATAATACCCTGAATAAGCATGTCATGAGGACCATCACTCCGAGCATAACCAAACTGACGTAGAGCTAAAGAAGGGTTGTAAGTAATGCCCCCTCTTATGCCAAGGAGTGGCACATTAGGGAACTCCCCACAACGATCAATGATAGTAACATTCTTCATAGATCGAGAGCACCAATGAATATCTGAATGGGAAAGTGACATAATCCTCTTAGACCACCTGAACCCTTGTTCATTCTTCATCACCGATCGAGAAAGGTGAGAAATAAACCACCTAGATAATAAAGGTATACAACACATCAGAGTTCCTCGTGCCTTCGTAGTACGGGTATGGAGAGAATGTAAGATGTCCCCAAGTAATGTAGGCATTGGGTTGCGAGTCAGAAATATGTTGATGGCATGTACGTCTATGAATTGGTCTGGATTAGGGAACAACACTAATCCATAGATCAGTAAGGCCAAGATCTCCTCAAAAGCATCATAACTCATAGCCTTCAGGAACACTTGAGCTTTCTCCATCAATACCATGGCAAGGATACCCTTAACTCTGCTTCTCGTTTCTAGGACAATGTCTGATTTCTTCAGATGCAGGGCTGCAACAATGACTTCAGGTTTAGGATCTTTCTTTAAGCCTGTGAAAGGTCTCTGATTGAGGATAGGTATACCCAACAGTTTGGAGAACTCCTCCATTGTAGGAACCAGCTGATAATCGGGGAATGTGAATCAATAATGTTTAGGATCAAAGAACTGAAATAGGACACTCATCATGTCCTCATTGAACCCTGAAGTGACTAGATCCAGTAGGTGACCATGCTTCTTTATGAATTGGGAGTTTTCAGAAACTTGAGAGACCAATTCCTTAAGCTTAGGAGGTATCCCTACAAAGTTGATCCGGATAGTATTCCTACGAGCAGAAGTCATGACCTGCAACAAAGAACAAAGATAAATCCTTTGGTCCTTGAAATAGTTAGTGAAAATGTTATGCTTATGATGCATGATGATGTTATGATGTTATGCTCAATCACAAACATGTGGATAACACAAATAAGTCACACAATAGCCCTAGGTTTGAAGGCTTGCATAAGGTTTAAAGGTAAGTACCCTCCCTTGAAGTTTAGTTGGTTCATCCTGTCCTACAAAAGTAACCAGGTTCTAAGGGATCTTAATATCACTGATCCTTCCCAAGGGTGGTTGTTCAGTAGGCAACTTACTTGCCAACCAAAACCTTCCAAGTTTAGGATCTCAATGAGCGTAGTATCGAGTATCACCAACTTCAGTCTTCACCAAAGCCGATTATCTCACTACTTTCTAAAGGCCAAGATGGGATAACAAGGGTTCTAAAAGTCAGTTAGTGTATTGACAACATATGTCAGCCCCATATTATCCTTAACTTACTTAAGGAACATAAGCACCAACCAAGAAGTCACACTAACTATGGCCACTAGATCATCCATATCGGTATACACCGTACAGTTTCCTTGGTCTATTGCCATTTACCTAAGGTACACTAGATCCGGGTTAGGATCTTTCACACATAAAGCCCAACAAGTAATATAAAGCAAACAAGGCAAAAAATTTAAGGGATCTAATTCCTAAGGGTACCCCTCTTTTATTAAGTCCCCAGCAGAGTCGCCAGTTTTGTAACACGGTGGGAGAACTGACTTTCTATAAATGTTGCGAATAGCAAGAGTCACCACCGACTTTTATTTTATCCAAAAGGAAAGGACATAAAAGAACTGGAAAGACCTATTTTTAAAAGACTTGAGTTCGAGGGGTAGGTTATACAAAGGGAAGGTGTTAGCACCCTTTATATCCATGGTTATCCATGGGCTCTTAGTTACTTAGCTCACTTTGTTTGTTTGCAAGAGTGTAGTGTGTGAATATCAAAAATTTCTTTAAGTACTTGGTAATAACCCTCGTATGGGTATATAAAAAGCCTAGTTTAGAAATTGTGAGGTGTAAAAGTAAGTTTGAAAAGTGTGAGAAAGTAACTATGAGGTACCTACACTAGAATAAGTCATTCATGTTCTTATATATTCTTTCAAGGGTAAGACTATCCCTATTATTAAGGAATAGGTAGTCATTACCTTGGATGTGTTAAGGGACAAGCGTAGGATCATCGTATGGTCATAGAAAGCAACTTGAGGTGTCTTTAGCAATTCGTAGGGACTTATCATATTTTATTCGAAGGGACAAGATCATTATCGTAGGCAACATCGAAGGGACTTGATCTTTAAAACTGTAGGGACTAGATGATATTATGAAGGGACTTTTGCTTAAGACACTCCTTTATTCGAGGGACTTGACCATATAAAGGTGTAACACCCCAAATTTTCCCTCTCATTTTTTAAGCATCATATCATATCATATTCATCATGAGCATATCATTTTCCTAGCATCATACCATGGAAAGATGAGGCATAACATCCTTCATGTGCTAGCATCAAGCATATGGTCATCTGTGGAGGTCCTTGAAGCATTTCAAGCCATGACAAGGGTCCCAATGGTTGTATACAAGTCTTATGGTGAGTCTACACTCCATTTGCAAGTTCAAGTACATTGGCAAAAGCTTAGAAGATTGCATGATCATCAGAGATCTCAGGACAAGGCAAAGCTCCTATACAAGGCACCCAAATTAGGGTTTGTGATTCAAACACCATAATCTGACAACTTTGGACATTTCATTTGTGCAAAGTCTTCTATATGTTAAGAGGATCCTAGGTTTCAATTTTCATGAGAAAATTCCATGTGGAAGTCAGACAATGCCTCAGTTGCTTGCAGATGAAGCAAAAAGTCAATTGTGCCCTTAAAAAGTCAATTGTGCAATTTCAAGGGGTCTAACCCAAATTTTTTGGCCAAGAGGGGTCCTTACAATGTTATAAGAGGTTTGGAATTCCTAAAGTTCAAGAATCATGGAGATTTGAAGGGTTTTGCAAAAATGGTACAAAGTTGGTTTTAAGGAATTTCCAAATTTGGCAACTTTTGCCCTAATTTTCAAATGGCCTTAACATGATCAAAAATTCTTCAAATGGACCAAAGTCAAACATGAAAGTTGAAGAGTAAGGGCTCCCATTTTCAAAAAGTACAATTACATTTTCATAGGATTCCTAGAACTCCCTATAGGCTCTTCGAAAATGTGTGTATTTTAGGGCAAAATTCACTTTTCAAGTATGGCACCAAATGCAAAATGCTCCAAAACTGAATTGTGTGACTTGGTATTGGTTCAATTGTGTTTCAAACTTAAAATGCATTGTATTATGACCAATTTTCTCCAAAGAAATTTTCATTTTCGTGCCAAACAAGAAAATCACTCCAAACATGCAAATTTGGCAAAAGTCATGAAATAAGTGTGAGGGCTTGATCTAAAGGCCAGGATTGATTGGATTTGAATCAAGGGTGGGAAATGCATTTCCCATGTGCTTAGAGGCCCAAAGAAGCATGAGCATATCATTCTTATATCACATGTTGCCAATTATGCAAAATCACCCAAAACTCATGACTCATTCGTGCCTTTCATTTCACTCTTTCAGCATTGCCTTGTGAGGTCACACAAAAGAGCAATTAAGGTTTAGCAAGCCTCAGATCTCTCTCATTCTCTCATTCACAAACTTCATGCAACTTTGCATTTTCTCTCTTTTCTCTTCATCCAAACAATAAAACACAAAACCAATTGTGGATCTGTGATCTAGACAAGCTCAGGATCCTTAAGTATACACTCATTGAAGCTTATTCTCAAGTTTAGTGACATTGCCATTTCAGAGCAAGTGGGAAAGAAACCTTAGATCTAGCTTGTTTCAAGACCTTAGATGCATTTATTTTGCATCTAGGGAGTAAGAGGAGTGCATTGCATCCATTCTTTGGTCTTATATCTCATTATAACAAGATCTACACCTCAAGTATGACTCTAAATTTTGTGATCTGGAAATGAAATTAATGATGCATTTTGTGATCCTTGATCTTCACTAAATATTCTGCAATGTTTGGTTTCGAAAATGATGCATCCTAGCATAAGTTATTTAAGTTCAAAGTTTTATGGTGTAACTTTATTTTGCTCGATCCCTTAGATTCATGGAGTTTTAGGAGTTTTTGAGGCCATTTTCGAATTCAGGGGAGTTGATTTAGTGGATCTGGGTTATTTGTTTCCATTTATTTGTTGGTTTATGATGCTGTTATGAATTCTGGTGCTGGAGCCCTAGCTCTGGTCACCGGAAACTTGAAAATGGTCCTAGGGTTTGTCCAAGGAAGAAGAAGGCTCAGCAGCCCTTAGATCTGCTCATCCAAACGCCACATAGCCCTTCACGGCACCCTCTCCCTCACGTGGTAATGTTATTTCATTTTAATTCATGGTGTGGCGCGTACCACCACAACAACTGTGTGCTCTCCACTCACCATCCAGCATAAGGCCACGTCAATTAATGAGTGGTTCTTGGCATGCATTTGATCAATCTAGTGGTTCTCTTATTTTCCAGCTTTTATTCAGTAATTTCCACCCAGCGTAACATGTTCATGCGCACAAATGGGCCTTTCCAAACCTGATATTCGCACCCCCAGTCACATTGGGCCCAACTAATTTCAACGCAACCTCTTGTTATATACACCTCTCTCCATTCTCATTTAAATTTCTTTTTCTTATTTTATTTTTCTTTTATTCAGTTTAGTTTTTATTATTTTAAAATACTTCCCTTCATCTAAAAAATCCCAAAAAAATCACGTGTATTATTTAATGTGTCTTTTATTTTCTCATATTTTTCCCCATGTACACGTGTCTGAATTAAATCATCCTTTCACTTAGCTTCTTTTGAATCCTCTTTTGACCACACTGCCTTGTCCATTTTCCATACTCTTCAATATTTTGAATTTTGATCCCATTCTTTTAGCTCTATATTCTTAAGACATTGTACTTCTCATGTGATTTTTCTCTTGATTTTTAGAAACTTATTTCTTGAGTTTTGATCCTGTGACTTGTGATGGAAGTTTGTAACCCTAGCTTGTGTTCTTGCCTCCATTTGACCTAGTTTGCTTCTGAATCTTTTCAAACCCTTTTGGCTCAGTGATACATCATGTTTGAAGGTCATTTGGTCTCAATTGTGGAATTTTTAGATGATTTGTTGATTTGTTTTGATTTTTACTTTGAACCTTGTCCCATTTGGCTTCCTTTGAACCTTTAGGTCTCATATAAGCTTAGAAGGGCACTTGTGCCAACTTCTTCTTCTCATTTGGGGTTCTTTTGGGGTGTGGGTACCTTCTTGGTCTTAGGATAGGGTTTGTGTCTTTGGAATTTTGTGTCTTGCTTCTTTCTTAAGTCATTTATTTCCTTAAGTGCTTTCACTTCATCTCATTGTTTCTTTCCTCTCATTTTGTATTTTGTTTGGTCTTGTACCTCTTTTCTCTTCATCTTGTTGGCTTCTTAGGCCTTTCTCCATCATGTTTTGGTTCTGATCTTGAGCATTGTGTCCCTATCTTGTGCATTTTGCTTTGCATGTTTCATAAGTGTGCATTTGTTTTCATATGTGTTTCATGTTGCATCTTTTGCTTATAAGCTTCTTCTCTCATTCTTTTAAGTTGCATTTGCATTGTGAATTTGTTCATACCATTTCACTTCTGATTGCGTGATGTTAGCATGTTATCTTACTCATTGTGTTTCATTTGTATGCTTATGACTAACCTTGCAGGGGCTATGGTAAGTGTGAGGTGTGGGAATTGAGTTCCACATCTCCAAATCTCATCTTCTCCTCTTATGTTTATCTTGAGCTAACTCTTTTGTTGGGCTTAGGCCTTTCTCATCCTCTTCTTTTCTTCTTCTTTTCTTCTTCTTTCCTTCTTCATTAGGATAGAAACTTCACTAACCCTTAGGACATCCATGCATGTCAACACTTAGGATTATTTAGTCCCCCTTTAGAATTTTTCCTTTGAGATCCTTTGGTGCTTTCTCTTCTCACCTTCAAACTCAATTCTAATCCACTTAATAAAGGTTGAGTACTTTTCATGTGACATGAGACTTTGCTATGAGATACTTGCACGCGTTCCGTTTCGGGGCGAGGTGTGAGTTATCACTCGTGGTGGATAGGTCTTAGCATGAGTACCTCATAAAGAAAAGCTTAAAAAACACTTCTCAATCCAAAAAAAAACCACAAAAATACTTAATAATGGTAATAGGCCAGTGTGCTTAAGCCTTCACTTGTGGGACTAGCTTTGGGGATTTCCTCCATAGATAGGTGTGCCTCTTGCGCATTCCATTTCGGGATGATGTGAGATGTACACATCCCATTGAGTAAGACTTAGGTACACTTACCTATGCAAACTTTCACTCATAAAAGCTTCTAAAAAACACTAAACAAACAATAAGCGTCTTTCCTTCGGGAATTCTTTTCTTATCTCCTTTGCTTCATACGCGAACTTGCTCCTACTTGTCACTTTGCAAGACGGTTACACAGTCGTCGTCCGAGTCTGCAACACCTGAGCAATGGCATAGGCAGTTCAAGCTTTAAGACACAAGCAATCTTTTCCACCCCTAGTTAAGGGAACTACAACGTCTCTGATCCTCATTATCCTGATGAGGTACGTAGGCAGCGGGGTAGGGCCCATTCGAGCACAATCTTTATTTTCCCTACATTTTTTCTCTTTCTTTTCTTATTCAGTTCTTTTCTTAGTTTCTTTTCCAGTTCATTTTCATTTCTTTGCAGCAGCTTTCATCCCCTCACCCTTTGAAATGGTTTCTTTTGCAAGCGTGGATCTCGTCGGGTACGGCGGACGATATGGGTGCTAATACCTTCGCAGGTCGTAACCGACTCCCGAACTCAGTCTCTTTGGTTCGTAGGACCTGTGTCCTTCCTCTTTCTTTCTTCTGGTTTGTGCAGCATTACCATTCCCTTTCTTCGGGATAAAAATGCCTGGCTGGCGACTCTATTCTTTTTCCGCGCCACTTTCGCGTTTGTACCAGGATGGAAATCCGGGGAGCGACAAAAGGCAACCAAGAGGAATACCCTAGGAAGTGCAAGATGGCGATCAAAGATCGACTTACGTGTGTGAGTGTTCAAGTTCAAATATTTATCTTATTTAAGTTAATTTTCTAAGCTATTTTAATCACATATAGGTTATACACACCCTAAAGTTACTAACCATACAATAAAAATAATTATAAAAATAAAACAAAAATAAACCTATTACATGGCTTTAGCAATTACATAATAATAAAATAATAATGATAAACATAATAATAAGAATAAATAAACAATAATCACATATTAGTAATAATAAAATAATGATAAGAAGGGTTAGAAAAATAAATAAATAAAGGAAATAAGAATTTAACAAGACAAAATTAATATTAGAAATGTTTTAGAAATTAATTAAAAAAATAAGTTTAATAATAATAAATAAATATCAAATTATTTATATGGTAATAAAAATAAAGATTAATAATATAATTAGGGTTTAGAAAAATTAGGTTTAATATTTAGGGTTAAGATAAAAATTAGGGTTGACAAAAAATTAGGGTTAACATTTGAATTAAGAAAATTAGGGTTTTGTTAATTATAATTACATTATTAATTTATTTACAAAAAATACATAATAATTATATATAAAAACATATTATAAAATAAATATAAACAATTTATATTTAAGAAAATAAAATATGATTTTAGAAAATATAAAGTTTTTAGGAAAATATTATGGATTATTATTTAGAAATTATTTCAATTATATTAAATTAAGTTAAAATTAAGAAAATAGTTAAAAAATAAGAAAATGAAGAAAAGTACTAAAAAGATAGGACCTGGGATTTGAACCCAGGTCCTTTACCTCCACAACAACACTCAAAACCAGCTGAGCCAACATGCGCTGGTGATAACCATATGCATCAAAATCATTATATTATAAACCTGCCAAAACAAAATAATTGTGAAAAAAATGTGGGAACCTGGATTCGAACCCCTGCCCATCATCCAACAACCAAACACTCCATCCATTAAGCCACATGGGGCGCGTCTGCTAAAACACCAACAATAAATCATAATATATTAAGTCACATGAATAATGAAAAAAAACAAAAGGATTGGTCTCACCCAGTTTTGAACCCAAGACCTTCATTATACAAGCCAACGCCTCAGCCACTAGGACGTCCACGCACAGGTGATAATTACATAGCAAAATAACATAAAATTATTTAAACAAATTCAAAAACAAATTTGCGCGCGGAAAAGTCATCTTCTTCCCCAAGATTTCGTAGGTTTTCATGCGAATTTAGGTAGGAATTTTCCTACGGAATTTCCTGCATTTAAAAACTGCAAATCTCATATTATCACAAACACGTATTGTTTCATCAAATTGATCACATGGACATGATCTACAACCATCACACAGTTCATTTACAGTATTAGAATGAATTTATAGTTGCTAAATTGGAAAACCCTAATTTTGGTCAAAGAACCCTAACAATGGCAATTCAGGTCATGGTTCTTCAATCTCTTTGCCCAGAAACAATCTTCAAAACTTCTTGATATGGATTTCAATTGAAAATTCGAATGTGACTTTTAGTGTGAAAATTTGAAGTTCAATGGTGTTCTTGGAGGCTCTGAAAATCGTCCCTAATGCAATGGTCTTCTTGTGTTTATGTAGTAGAGTGAATTAGGTCAATAATCTTGTGGATTTGTGGGCTCTATGATGTAGCTTGATCATGAAGAAATCAAATATTTGAAAATCACCAAAAATCAAATCTAACAATGCCAAATTGATCAAGCACGAATTTGGATATGATCAATCAACTTTAAACAATGTTTATGACCTTCTAGAACAAGAATCAAATTTAAATATTGAGTTTTCATATTTTATTTTAATTTTAATTTATTTTTAATGAATAAAATCAAAATAAATAAAAAGTAAACTATAAAAATATTAATAAATAATATTTTATTCGTGTATGATGTCATGGTAGAGATTGGGTCATAAAAATGCAAGCCCAAGTGAAAAGAATTGGTTCTAAGACCCCATTTGCTCAATAAACCTCTCAAAAATTTCCCAACTTCACAAAAGCATAAATCCTTCAATTTTAAGGCTATGAAGGTGTTCTTGGACATTTTTGAAATATTAGAGAGTCCTCTAATCAACCTCTTTGGTCTCATGTCCATATCCTTTACCATTTTCAAGATATGCCTTTTGGAAGATGTTGACTTTTTGTTGACTTTTAAAATGACCTATAATCTCTTAGCTCATACCTTCCAAATGAAGCATTTTTGGGCTTGTCTTGTGAGACACAAAGTTGTATAGAATTCAATTTTCTTCAAAATGAGATTTGGATGGAAAATTTTTTATGAAGCATGTGAAAGTTATGGCTGGTCAAAGTTTAGTTGACTTTTCCTGTGAAAACCCTAATTTAGAAACTCCTTATTCTTGATGATCTGAAATCTCCTTGATGAATCATGATCAACCATTGATCAAATGATGAATTTTACTTCATATACTTGACTTTGACAAAAAAATCATGAAGTTTGACTTTGGTTTAACCACAGTTGACCTTAGTTTGACTTTTTTAACTACTTTGACTTATTTTAGCCTATTTGATCATCTGACTAAGCAAACCTTTTGGGAAAGTCTTGAAACTTGACATAGGGATTCTTGAAGACATATAGGATGCTATGAAGCTCACTTGAATCCTTGGAAGTCCATTTAGCCTGATAAAATCCAAAACCCTAGTTTAGGATGCATTGCTTAGGAGGATGCTTTGCCTGAGGGGATTGTCAAACATTCTGACTAATTGTGAATCTTATGAACCTTGTGAACCTCTTGAGATACCTTGTGAACCTTGTGAACCTCTTGGGACATCTTAGTACACAATGTCTGGTCTAGGTGAGGGCAAATTTTGGGGTGCAACACTAGCCACCCATTCACGCGCACAGTCAACCAGTTCAAATCCTGGCCTTAGATCTTGCTTACTTTCATTTTCTTTTATTTATTTCATATTTCTTTTCATATATTTATTAAAAATAGCAAAAATACTGTTAAAAATCTCATTTTCTGCATTTTTACTTCAAATATTTTTCTTAACTCAAAAACATTTTTATTTTTAATTTTTGCATTAAAAAAGTATTTTTAAATCATTTAAATGTTTTATTTAATTAATTAATTAATTTTAATTAATTAAAAATACATTTAGGTTTCTAAGAATCACCAAAAAATTCATGAAGCATTCTTAGGCATTTAGAACAATTTACAAACTCACCATACAAATTTATTTTTAGGTTTGATCATGTTTTCACAATTATCTTTGAATTAGGGTTCATAAAATTTCATTTTTCTAACCCTAACTTGAAAAAATCATTTCTGATCAACCATGATGAGTTTGAACTTGGTTCGTGTTGCATTATTTCATTCATTGCATCTAGTATCTAGGATATTTAACTCATAATATTTCATTTCATTTTCAAATTGATTTACATTTTTCCTTTAGAATCGCCCAAAAACCCTAGTTAACTTAGGAAATTCATAACTTCCTCTAGGTTTAGCTTCTGACCTACACCTTTGGGGAGTGATCTTGTATATGTTTAGGGTTTGTTTGAGTTTAATTTCAAATTTTTATCTGGATGTATGCTTCTGTTTTGATCATGTGCATCTCATACATTCATTAAACCCTAATTTATCATGTTCATTTGCATTCATCTTTGCATATCTCAATCATATGAACTTTCCATGACATTCCATGCCTTTGTATGCCATATTAGACACCTTAGGACATGTTATAACATTGCTTGATCATTTCTCCATTCATTTGGTATGCTTTGAATTCATTACATTTCATGTTTATCCATGTGTTTTCAAGCTTCTAACATGCCCTCTTAGCATCCCATCTCTTGTATGAACATTCATATGCATCATGTATGACTTTGTATCATCTTATAACACATTTGCATCATGTTTACACTTCTGGTTTTGGTCATTGCACTTCCATTTTCTTTATTTCCTTTTGCTTTGCATCATATGCATCTCACACTAACATTTCAGTGGCTTATGGTAAATTGTTTGGGATGTGGATTTGCCTTCACATCCCACCTCTTCTCATCTTTTCATTTGCATCATTTATTTGTCTTTGAAGTGAACTTTCTTCACTTGTGCTCTCTTGCTCCTATCTCTTTCTTTTAGGTTACTTAACTTCTTCAAGAAGTAAGTAACCTATTATTTCTCTCTTCTCTTTTCATCTGCTTCTCTTCCTTGGTGGCCACCTGAAGATCTTTCTCTTAAGCCTCACAAACTATAGGAACATCCAAGCATGATAATTTTAGGGTTGTATATAGTCTCCCTAGTCTTTTACCTTTGAGTCTCCTTGGGTCTCTTTTCTCATCTCATAATTAGAGGCTAAACACTTAAAGCTTTAGGACTTTGAATTAGGGTTATGCCTGCATCCTTATCTTAGGATGGAGTGTATAACTTTAATCCTTAGTGTTAAACCTTTAATTTGTTTACACCTCTTAATCAAAACACCTAATAATGATTAAGAATTAAGCTTGTAACTTGGGCCTTATATTAGGGTTACATTTCTTCCTTGTGGTTAAGAGGGACTAACCCTAGTGTTTAATGGACAAGTCCCTCTCAAGCTAGTCTTACAAACATAAAATCCACTTCTTAATTTCACCCTTTAATTAAAATCCACTTAATAGAGGTTTGTTATATAATGAATTTAGTCCCTAACAATGGATTAAGTTAAGGTATCTTCCTCAACTTAAGTGTTCTCATCTATCATCCTTCTCTTAGGATGGTGTAATGAGTTCACTAATCCCTGATTAGAGATTAAACTCATTACTTAACACTAAAGAAAAACCCAAAAACATCTTAATAATCACAAATAGGTTAATGATATTAATCCTATATCATCATGGCAATTAAGTTGAGATGCTTATCTCATACTTAAGTAGGCTCATTATCCCTAATCTGGGGTGATATAATGAGTTTACAACCCTTGATTTAGGCTTAAGCTCATTATCCTATGCAAAACACCAAAAACAATAAAAAAACTGAAAACATAAAAACAAACAATAAACGTCTCCTCTGGAATTCTTTTCTCATCACACTCACTCTGAAAACGGGAACTCGCTTCTTCGGTCTAATGCAAGACAGTTAGCACTCGAGCCAGAAGAGTCACACACTTGAGCATAGACAAGCAAGCATTTCACAACAAATCATTCAGTCTTTTTGAGTCGAAGTACGATGTTCTGACTTCCTCATTGCACGAGAGGATACGTAGGCATAACTTAACAGTTATCAAACAAAAGTCTCTATGTCTTCCCCCTCTTTCAGCTTTCTTTCTAAGCCTCAGTCTTGAGCATCTCCCTCTCTTTTTCACTGACACACTGTACATTCCTCCCTAGCTTTTCATACACAGTCAACACATACACTACCCTTTTTAAACACAATCAAGTAAGCATGGATCCCGTCGAGTACGATGGACAATCTGGGTGCTAATACCTTCCCAGGTCGTAACCAACCCCCTTTCTCAGTTTCTTTGGTTCGCAACTTTCTTATCCACACCCTTCCAGGTTTATGCATCATTACCTTTCCTTTGGGATAAAAATGGCTAGCTGGCGACTCTATTCAACCTTCAACCTCCAACATCGCCGACGATTCGCGTTTGCACCGGGATGAAAATCCGGGGAACAACAACTTGGCGACTCTGCTAGGGACACTTTGCAACCATGGCTTCTGGTTCTCTTGTGGGTTTCTCCTAACGCTTGTTTGTTTGTGTTTAGGGGGGGTGTTATATGTTATGTGTGCTTTTGTTTTTGCTTTATTTATTGCTTTATGTATAGCTTTATTTACTGCATTTACTTTACCGCTTTCATTTACTGCTTTATGCATTTCATTTTATTATCATATCATGTGCTGGTTTGTTGGTTTTCCTTGGTGGGAGGGGTATTCCAGTGAGAAAGGTCCAACATAAAGGCCTGAGTGACAGACATAGGATTAGAGTGGATTCATGTTCTTTCCCAGTTTAGACATGGGTTTCTTCTTGAGAACTCTGTGCTACGGATCTCCTGTAATGCTAGGGCTATCTAGGAAGCCTACTAAGTTTGGACCTTTTTAGATGACCTTTCAGCATCTGAGGTGAATTAGAGGAGGATCCTTTATGATTAGGGTAAACATTGTACCTCCGGGTTAGAAGTGTTTACACTTCTCATAATAGATCTGAACCTGAGGATCCTTGTTCTAGAACAATACCTGTGAGTGGGTGGGGTTGTTTACAGGTTTGCAGGAACCCTTGGCCTCATCATACCCTGTTACTGGATTGTTTTAAGGTTACACTACTTTGGAATGATTCTATGAAACCATGGACAAGTGACTCTTTATTTGAGTCCCCCACCTGGTTACTAGTTCTCAGACCTTCATCCGGAATTCTGAACACTCATTGACCCTACCAAAGGCAACTGACAATCCAGCACCTAATCACAAACCTTTGCATATCATTCAGCATACATCATATTGCATCATTTAACATTTGTCTATTTGTTTTACAGGGTATCCACATCTTCTTTGGTTTAGTTTTGACCGTTCTTCTGCTCATATATCTTCTCCAACACTTCTTCAGCTATCTTCTTCAGTTGTCTTCTTCAGCTATCTTCTTCAGTTATCTTCATCAGCACCCATTGTCAGTATGGATTCAACCAGAAAGAGCAACATCACTTACCATTTCTTTGAGTACCCTCTAGCAGGCATCAGGCAGATACAGGCTCTTATCACTCCTGATCATGTTCCTTTATTTAGAGAACATTATGGTGGTATCCTAGATATGATCATGGACTTGAATGCATCACAGAGGAGCATGATTCACACTTGCCTTCAGTTTTATGACCCTCCTTTACGATGCTTCACTTTCCCGAATTTTCAGATAGGGCCTCTATTGGAAAAGTATTCTATGTTGTTGGGTGTCCCTATCAGAATAGGAATTCCTTTCAACCCTGAGATGACTGCTCCTGAGAATGAAGACATAGCTAAGGCTTTACATTTGGAAGCCACCATCATTGATCAACATATGACCACCAAGGTTGGAATCTCAGGCCTCCATTTGGACTTCTTAATCACTCAGGCTACCAGTTATGCTGCAACAGGGAAGTGAGAAACTGTTTGTGTTCTTCTGGATCTTAGTATATATGGTATCATCTTGTTTGCAGACGAGCTTAAGTTTGTAAGCAAGAATTCTATCCATATCTTCATGCTCAAGAATCCAGTTCCTACCTTGCTAGGGGATTTCTACTACTCAATTCATCAGAGAAATGAGAAACAGAGGGGAAGATTGATCAGATGTTGTGCACCCCTCTTCTATAATTGGTTGATAAGACATATGCCGAAGATGGAAGCTTTCCTGAATCCACATCAGTCAAAGAATTGGGCTAAGAGGATGATTGCTCTTACTTTAGAAGACATCAGGTGGTGTACTCAGAACACCAAGGGCAGAGACATAGTTACAAGTTGTGGACAATATCCTAATGTGCCTCTTATTGGAGTAAAGGGTTGCATCAACTACAATCCTTTTCTTTTCAAAATATAGTTGGGATATGCATTGATACATCCACCAAGGGAGCAGGACTTAGCAGAGTCTCTTTACTGTGCTATTCTAAACAATCATGCCACCGTCCGACAAGAAGCCTGGGCTTGGGACAACATACAGACAAAAGGAACTGCTATTATGGGCAAGTGCAACAACATAGCTTCAGCTCAGTACATTGAATGGTCGCGCATCAGAGGACAGATTACCCGTATGCCATTAACCCTGAAGGATGTACCAGGGCCATCAGTAGTAGAGTCTGTAGCTACAGTCAGTCTGGAGGAATTTGAGAAGTTGAAAGAAAGGAATGCCCAGCTTTCTGAAGCTCTGAATAAGACCCTTTGGGAAAGAAATGATGGTCGTATGGACATTGAAAGGTTAGAGAAGCTCTGTATCGAGCATGTGACTAAGATAGAGAAGACAAAGGACTTCATTAGAAAAGCCCGAGCGGGAGAACGGGTATTGAAGAATTCTTGCAAAGAAGCCAAGATTCATAAAGGTAGAGTTGAGCACTACCTAATGAAGAGTCAGGCTAGATGGATCAGAATAACTGAAGCTCGCTTGCAAGAAGACCAGAAGACACAATCTAAGATAGAGCAGCTGGAAGCCAATGAGAAGAAGAGTCGGGAAGCTTTGTTATCAGCACAGAAGGAAATCTCTGAGTTGAAACTCCAGGCAGGGTTAAAGAGATCAAAATAACAAGACAAGTACCAGAAGATGACAAGTGCCATTGCAACCAGGAACCTTCTTATCAGGACCATCACAAAACATCTAGTTGGACCAGTGACTGATGCTCTCCAGAAAGAAGTAAAGGAGGATGAATGTAGGCTGGATGTTTGATTTATCTTTTACTTGTATTTTATTTGTACTTTAATTCTCCATGGTGATTTTGTTTGTATTCTTGACTTGATTGTATTGTGGCCCACCATGGGAACTTGTTGTAATTATAAACTATGTATCTTGGCATTTTGTAATGTTATGGTTTATGTGTTACCTGGATCTGCTTATGGACTTCATTTCTCTTTAACATCCTGGAAGGTCAAAACCAAAGAACCAAACCGGATACCCTCTGAAGACAAATAGACATACTGCATTGCATGCTAACCTCATTCACTTTGTTTTGCATGTATTTTTGTTGTTGTTTTCTCACTCTGCTGATTGTTTCGGGAAATATTGCTCGCAGGAGAGTCTTTCCCGTCAATCGCATCCACCAGTATCCGACCAGAAACAACCTTCCGAGCTAACAGATGGATCAATTACATCAAGAACTGATAGATGTGAGGACTCAGATGACTGATGTGAGGACAAAAGTAAGAACCCAGATGAATCAATTCATGGCTGTGATGACTGGGCTGGCACAGACCCAGGAAAGATTAAGGGAGTTGGTCGAGCGGCAAACTCCAGAAGACAACCATGCAGGCACTGAAGGTACTAGTAACAACGCGCGCGATCAGCCGCAAACAAACCCTCCAGAGTTTGGGCCCCGCCTCAACCCTGAAGTCAATGTTATTGGAAATACCCAGAGAAACACTGGTGGTCGTGTCTTGCAATAGGACCCTCAATAAGAATAGTTTACAGTGGTAGGGGCTGATGAAGCTTATGATCGTCGTCTGGACGAAATATCTGAGAAGCTGAGATCTTTGGAATCCCACAACTCTTTGGGATTTGATGTGATGGATATGGGATTGGTGGAAGGAGTAAGAATTCCTCACAATTTTAAGCCTCCATGCGTTGAGAAGTATAACGGTACCTCCTGTCCTCGTACCCATCTTCAATCTTTTCTAGGGAGATTGAAAGCTTACACTGTGGATGAAAAGTTCTGGATGTTTTACTTTGAAGATAGCTTGATAGGGGCATCTAGAGAGTGGTATTCTCACCTATCAAGAGTTACTGTCAGAAACTGGAAAGACTTAGCCGAGGCCTTTATACGCCAATATCAGTACAACCTGGATATGGCTCCCAATAGAACTTTGTTGATAGGTATGTCTCAATCTTCAAGAGAAAGTCTCCGGGAATATGCTCAAAGGTGGAGGGAACTTTCTGCTGATGTCCAGCCACCTATGTCTGAAATGGAAATGGCAGATATGGTTATGAACACCCTACAAGGAAACTACATTGATCGGCTTGCTGCTTTCTCTTTTACCAGTTTTGCTGATGTGGTTATAGCTGGCGAGAGAATTGAAAGTCTTTTAAAAATGGGAAAGATCTCTGACAATGGTGCTAGTTCCAGCAATGCAAGGAAACCTTTCTCAGGACCTAGAAGGATAGGTGAGACTAACTCAGTTCATATGGGTAGAGGTAGGCCCCAGTACATGAAAAGATCAGTATTTGTTGTCATAATCCCTACTCCAGCACCTCAGCAACAACACTTCCCACAGCAACAACAGTTTCCTCAAAAACAGATATCTTATAACAACAACAGTCAACAACAACGTCCGTTCCAGCAAAGGCCTTCTCAAATCAACAGGGTTATTGATCCCATCCTGATGCCCTATGCAGCTCTACTTCCACAGTTACTGAAGCTCAACCGGATTGAATTGTGAACCTTGACTCCACCAGATCCTTTGAATCTTCCGAGGAACTATGATGCCAATGCCAGATGTGCTTTTCACTCCAATGCACCTGGCCATACAACAGAGAAATGTAAGGCATTGCACATGAAAGTTCAGGACTTAGTTGATTCCAAAGCTTTGAATTTTGCACCTCCACCTAATGTCACGAAGAATCGAATACCGAATCACGGTGGACCGAGGATTAATGCCATTGAAGAGGACCAACCATCTATTCTTATTGATGACATTGCAAGTATTCAAACACCACTGGCCGAAGTTAAAGCTCAGATATTGAAGTTCCAAGTGTTCCCGGGTTGTGAGGCCCATTGTGAAGCTTGCAAGATTTCTACCAATGGTTGTGCAAATCGGAAAATTGTTATCAGCAGGCTTATCAAAGAAGGCATCCACAAATCACATCAACGGTTCCAACTCCTACAACTTCAACAGTTCCCACTCCTACAACTTCAACAGTTCCCACTCCTACAACACCAGAAAACACCATTTCAAAGGAATCTCCTACAACATCAGCAAACATCATTCCAACAGAGTCTACTACAACAACAACAACCATCAATGAGGACATCTCAACGGTCACCATTTATTATGACCCGTCAACCATTCATGTTCCAGATTCTTTCGACAACAACTTTCAACAACTTCTTGCACCTGCACCATCTTTGATTAGACCTCCTGTCAGAATCTATTATGATCCTCAGACTATCACAACTCCTTCTTCCGTAGCAATCAGTTTGGTTACCATCACGGTACCTGGACCAGTTCCATATGACAGCAGCAGTGTCGTGCCTTGGCACTCTGGCTCAGATCTTTATTGCAACGGAAAGAAAGTCACTCTTGATTCTTCAACTTCTACACCACAGATTGATAATGTCGGGGGAGGCGGAGGCTTCACGTGAAGCAGACGTCTCTTCGCTTCACAGTTCCCAAGAGTTAATGCTGAAGTAGAAGCTTCTGCTAAAGCTAAAGGAAAGAATGTGGTGCCAGAAGAACCAATTGCCTAGGAAACTCAGAAGACATCCTTTGATCAGGATGTAGACGAGTTCATGAGGATTATGAAGAAGAGTGACTATAAATTTGTGGACCAACTCTATCAGACACCCTCCAAGATCTCTATACTATCTCTGCTCATGTGCTCCGAGGCTCACTGGAATGCATTGCTCAAGGTCCTGCACGCAGCTTACGTGCCTGAGGAGATTACAATTAATTAGCTAGAAATGGTGGTTTCAAATGTCAATACTAGTCATGGACTAGGTTTTACTGATGTTGATTTGACTACGGAGGGCCGTCACCACAATAAGGCTTTACATATCACCTTAGAGTGCAAAGGTGTGTACTTTCTCATGTCTTGGTTGACATTGGGTCATCTCTCAATGTTCTTCCAATGAAAGCCTTTGTCAAGATGGAATATGATGGGCTTGAACTCCGTCCGAGTAATCTAGTTGTGAGAGCCTTCGATGGTTCTAAGAGATCGGTTCTCAGAGAAATATAGTTGCATGTGGTAATTGGCCCACAGATTTTCAAAATTACCTTCTATGTGATGGACATTTATCTTGCCTACATCTGTTTGTTGGGTAGACCTTGGATTCATGCCGTTGGCGCAATAACTTCTACCCTTCACCAGAAGTTAAAATACGAGTAGGAAGGCCAAATTATCATTATCTGTGGGGAGGAGGACATCTTTGTCAGTCATCTGGCCACCTATAAGTACATTGAGATGGATGCGGAGATCCATGAAATAATGAGTCAGGGTTTTGAAGCTCTCAATGTTAATGAAGCAACAGTTGAAGTGTCTGGTACTTCAATTGCTTCTTACAAACAAGCTCGGAAGATTGTTGAAGACAGGAATGCCCAAGGCTAGGGCAAGCAGCTACAAGTTCAGATCAAATAAGACAAGTTCGGTTTGGGTTAAAGACCATCCCAACAAGTCCAAGAGGAGGCTGCTGAAGCTCCCAAGTTTGTGAGTGGGGGAATATTGACCCCGAACGCTATCATCAATGTGGAATACGAGGCTGAAAGCGACTTTAACCTGGAAAGTTGGGTTCGTCCAAGAGTCCCGGGCCAACAAGTCCTCAATTGGTCTTCCCAAGAAATTATAAGGGTTACTACTGCAGAGTAATTATTATTTCCTGTTTAAGCATGCATCAAGTCCTGCATCTTCCCCAAGGTGTCAGGACTCATTTTATAATAGGGTCATATATGTATTTTGTGCAAATGAAAGATTAATGAACAATGGACATCTTTTGCAAACAGTCTTTTTTCGCTCATTGTCTTTTCATTTTTATTTTTGCACAAAACAATAAATGGAAATGTTTTTCTCAATAATAACTTCATTCACTTTTTCTAAATAAGATAAAATCAATCACTAAAATGAACAAATCTCAACCCTTGCAGAGATAGTCCTTCAGATTGCACCGACAACGACACTGCTATGACCTCATATGACTTCGACAATTTGATTAATCAAGCAGATGAATGGGTTGAGGAAGACTATGATTTGCCTGAAGAGTTGGCCAGGTTATTAAGACAAGTGGAAAAAGTGATTGCTCCTCATCAGGAGGAAGTTGAAATTGTCAATCTTGGAACCGAAGAAAATGTGAAAGAGGTGAAGATTGGGGCCAGTCTTCAAGCTCCAGTGAAAGAACAACTCATCAATATGCTTCGAGAGTATGTCGATGTCTTCGCTTGGTCTTATCAGGATATGCCAGGTCTAGATACAGATGTCGTCATGCACAGGCTGCCATTGAAAGAAGATTTGTCCGCCAGTTAAACAGAAGTTGTGTCGTACTCGCCCAGACATGGCCATGAAAATCAAAGAGGAAGTACAAAAGTAGTGGGATGCCAGTTTTCTTGCTGTAAATAGTTACCCTCCATGGGTTGCTAACATTGTACCTGTACCTAAGAAGGATGGCAAGGTGCGTATGTGTGTCGATTACCGGGATCTGAACAGAGCTAGCCCGAAAGATGACTTCCCATTACCACATTGATGTATTGGTGGATAACACAACTCAGTTCTCGGTATTTTCTTTTATGGATGGATTCTCTGGATACAATCAGATTAAGATGTCGCCTGAAGACATGGAGAAGACACCTTCATTACACCCTGGGCACGTTCTTCTACAAGGTCATGTCGTTCAGTCTGAAGAACGCCAGTGCAACATATCAACGGGCTATGGTAACATTATTCCACGATATGATCCATAAAGAAATCGAGTGTTATGTGGATGATATGATTGCCAAGTCCCTTACAAAGGTGGATCATTTGGTGAATCTATTGAAACTTTTCAATCGTCTAAAAAAGTATCAGTTAAGGTTGAACCCCAACAATTGCACATTCGAGGTACATTCTGGTAAGCTGCTGGGTTTTATTGTAGGCGGAAAAGGAATTGAGGTTGATCCTGACAAAGTCAAAGCTATTCAGGAAATGCCTGCACCTAAGACTGAGAAAGAAGTTCGAGGGTTCTTAGGTAGATTGAACTACATCTCAAGGTTCATATCTCATCTCACTGCAACCTGCGAACCCTTGTTCAAGCTGTTAAGAAAAGAGCAAACAGTCAGGTGGAACGATGATTGTCAAAGATATTTTAACAAAATCAAAGAATATTTGCAAGAACCTTCAATTATCATGCCTCCAGTCGAAGGAAGACCTCTAATCATGTACCTGACATTATTAGAAGAGTCAATGAGGTGTGTGTTTGGCCAACATGACGAGTCTGGTCGAAAAGAGTATGCAATATACTACCTAAGCAAAAAGTTTACCGCTTGTGAACAACGTTATTCACTGCTCGAGAAAACTTGGTGTGCTTTAGCGTGGGCTGCTCGCCGACTAAGACAATATATGTTGACTCATTCTACCTTATTGATCTCAAATATGGGTCCAATCAAGTACATAGTTGAGAAGCCAGCACTTACCAGAAGGGTTTCTAGGTGGCAAATGATTTTGACAGAATATGACATTCAGTACACCTCTCAGAAAGTCGTCAAGGGCAGTGCATTATCTGACTATCTAGCTGAGCAACCCATTGATGATTACCAGCCTATGAGATTTGACTTCCCTGATGAAGACATCATGTTCTTAAAAGCAAAAGATTGTGAAGAGCCTATTCACACTGAAGGGCCTGACCCAGAAGAAGTATGGACTATGATGTTTGATGGGGCAGTTAATTGCAACGGTCGTGGGGTTGGTGCAGTTCTTATTAAACCTAAAGGGGTTCATATACCTTTCTCAGCAAGGTTCATCTTTGCATGCACTAACAATGAAGCAGAATATGAAGCTTTTACATGGGTCTTGAGGAAGCCATTGACCTCAGGATCAAAACCTTGAATGTATTCGGAGATTCAGCTTTGGTAATCAACCAGACCAACGGCAAGTGGTACACTCATCAGGAGCATCTGATTCCCTACCGTGACTATACGAGGAGATTGTTGACCTTCTTTACAACAGTTAAGCTTGAATACATCCCTCGAGATGAGAATCAGTTCGCAGACTCTTTGGCTACCATTTCATCCATGATCAAAGTACAGGCCGCCAATTATGTACCTCGGATTTTGGTATCCAGTCTAGACAAACCGACATATGTATTCTCTGTGGTCAATGTCACTGATAACAAGCTTTGGTACCATGACATCAAATGCTTCTTGGAAACTCAGACATACCCACCTGGGGCATCGTCAAATGATAAGAAGACATTAAGAAGGATGGTCGGCAGTTTCTTCCTCAATACTGATGGTTCTTTATACAAGCGAAACTTTGACATGGTCTTGCTCAGATATGTTGACAAGAAGGAAGCAGACCTACTAATGCACGAAGTACATGAAGGTTATTTCGGCACCCATGCCGGAGGGCATGCAATGTCCAAAAAGTTATTAAGATCAGGTTACTATTGGATCACAATGGATGCAAACTATTGTGCTTATGCTAGAAAATGCCACAAGTTCCAGATCTACGAAGATAAAGTGCATGTGCCTCAAAATCCTTTGAATCTAATGTCTTCACCTTGGCTCTTCGCCATGTGGGGCATTAATATGATTGGAAAGATTGAACCGAATGCTTCAAATGGTCACATATTCATCCTGGTAGCCATTGATTACTTCACCAAATGGGTTGAAGCAGCTTCATATGCAAATGTCACCAGGCAAGTGGTAGCTCGATTTCTGAAAAGGGATATCATCTGTCGATATGGAGTTCCCGAGCGAATCATTATTGATAATGGTTCTAATTTGAACAACAAGATGATGGCAAAACTTTTCCCGGACTTCAAAATTCAATATCACAACTCTTCTCCTTACAGGCCAAAGATGAATGGTGTTGTTGAGGAAGCTAACAAAAATATAAAGAATATTGTGCAGAAGATGGTAGTCACCTACAAAGACTGGCACGAAATGCTACCATTTGCCTTGAATGGGTACCGAACCTCTATCAGATCATCTACTGGGGCAACACCTTATAAGCTTGTATATGGTATGGAAGTTGTCCTACCTGTTGAATTTGAACTACCCTCCTTACGGGTAATGCTGGATGTGAAACTGGATGAAGCAGAATGGGTCCGATCTCGATATAATCAATTGAGTCTGATTGAAGAAAAGAGATTAGCAACCATCTGTCATGGGCAGTTATATCAAAAGCAGATGAAGAAAGCCTTCGATCAGAAATTCAGACCTCGGGAATACCAAGTGGGAGAGCTTGTTCTGAAAAGACTTCTTCCTCCTCATACAGACCACAGGGGAAAATGGACGCCAAACTACGAAGGCCCATTCATAGTAAAGAAAGTTTTCTCTGGTGGGGCACTAATGCTCACTACTATGGATGGAGAGGATTTCTTATCTCCAGTGAATTCAGATGCAGTTAAAAAATACTTCGCATAAAAGACCCGCTGAACATAAAAACAGAATGTAAGTCCAGGAAAAAATAGGGCATCCCAGCGAGTCAAAAATAAAATAAAAAGACTCGGGCAAAAATAAGGGAAAAATAAAAAAATGTACACCCACTGAGTTGAAAAGCCACATCGGACAACTCAAGAAAAAATGGGTATCCCGAAGGATTCAAAACCCGCAAGGGCGATCCACGCAAAATCATGGGAAAAGCGAGCAACTGCATTCTGAATTCGTCTGTATCACTCATAACATGGAAAGCTTCGAAAGGATAAACCGTCGGTCAGAAACAACCTTCCTCAGAAAACAAGATAAGAAGAACGTCGAGGTCATACAGGTCATAGCAAAGAAAACTCACTGGAGCGACAACTTCAAACATTGCCAACACCTTTATTTTCTCAATTTTGTAGCAATCTCTTCATTTCAGGGATTTGCTTCTTCACTGTACTTGCCCATTCAGGGCCCACAAATCAATAAAATCAAAATTTTCAGTTACACTTTGTTTTGTACATTTTTGTTTCATTTGCAAAATGTTCAAAGTTCATGATACAACACTTGCATGAAAACATATAAGCCATTTTCAATATATGCTTGTAGGAAATATGCACTCTTGAGCGAATCTAATTCCTATGACGGAATCCGGTTGAGAATACCTCGGGACATTTGTGCATTTCTTTTTAACAGGTTGCAGCTACTCAAGACAGAAAATCTCATAGCATGGGGTATATCCAGCCTCATATCCCCAACCAAGTCAGCAATCACCTCATCAGCAGAGTTACTTGACAAGAGTTTTCCCCCACGAAGTTGTCATTCCCTCAGAGGATCCTTCAAGAAACTAATTAAATCCCCAGCATGTCGCTTAGACGAAGGAGTTACAACAGATTACTTCCCAGAAGTTCTCTCCTCCTCAAGCAGGATCTCCCGAGCAATGCCTGAACTGCTCTTCCCCCAACAAAGCTGCCAGGAACTCCTTCTCTCTAGAAAAGTCGCCAGGAATTTATTTTTCCCCAAAGAAGTTTCCAGAGACTTCCTTTCCCTAGTGAGGTCGCCAGAGTTTTCCTTAGCTAAGTTGACAAGATCCTCTCATCTCCAACAAGTTGCCAAAGTTTTCCCCAGTAGATTTGCCAGGATTTTCTTTTCCTCAACGGAGTCGCCAGGATTTTCTAATCCTCAATAGAGTGGGAAGAGTCCCCTTCCTCAGCCAAGTCGCCAGGACTTTCTGTTTCCCATTAGAGTTTCCAGGATTTCCTCATCCTCAGCAGAGTCAGCATAATTGCTTTCCCGTAGAGTTGCCAGTTTCTCCCCAATAGAGTTGCCAGGGTTTTTTGTTCCCCAACCAATTGCCAAAGTCTCTGCATCCCCAGCATGAGTCTCTTCAACAGAAGCTTCCCCAACCGAGATCCCCACAAGATTTCCCTAGGAAGATCGTTCAGTGATCTTTTCTCCCTAGAGATCGGCCAATGATCTCTTTCCCCAACGGAGTTCTCCCTCTAGACAGATCGCCCAGAGATCTTTCTCCCTACAGGATCCGGATCTCGGATCGGTTCTCTCTTTTTGTATAATCATAGAATTCACATCATTTTCCCCAAACTAAGCGTAGCATTCCATCTAATACGGATCATTACGGCAAAAATCAAACATTTGCATGATCATAAGCCAGGTTCGAGCCAATCACTTGCAAACATCAAAATCACTTCACCAGCAATATACAAAACTTATTCCCCGCAGACAAAGCAATAATACTTTTTGCACTCTCAATACAAATACTTGTTCATACTTGTACATATTCTTTTTGACACTCGCCCGTGTCAGACTTCCCCAGCAAGTCAAACACTCGTTCGTGTCCCTTGCTCAATTCTCTTGACACTCGTCTGTGTCTTGTACGTATTTCCCCAGCAGGTCAAACACTTGTACATACTTATACACAATCCTCTGATACTCGTCCGTATCTTGTATATATCACCTCCTGGGCAGATCAAACACTCGTCAGTGTTCCTTGCTTAACTCATTGATACTCTTCTGTATCATCATCTTTAAACACATGTTAGCGTTTGTTTCTATTGATACTCGTCTGTATCGTGGTCCTAAGGATGCTCGTCCGTATTTGTAATCTATACACACTGTCAAACACTTATACCTTTTAATTCAAAGCGTAAGCACTCATACGTGTTTACCATTCCCCAGTAAGTTGCCAACAAAGCAGCTTTTCTATCCGACATTCGTCCTATGTCATGATATTTTCGGCAGCCATCCCCTGCTAGGTGATCATCCTTCACCTTTTGATGACCGTCCCTCATCATTTCATCTGATGGCCGTCCCCATCGTTGGTCCTCTTATCCGACATTCGTCCTATGTCACGATACTTTCAGCAGCCATACCCTGCTAGGTGATCGTCCTTCACCTTTGGATGAACGTCCCTCATCCTTTCCCCAGTGGAATCCCCATTGTTGGAACTTTCTATCTGGCATTCGTCCCTCATCATTTATCTGATGGCCGTCCCCATCGTTGATCTTTGTTATCCGACATTCGTCCTATGTCGAGATAATCCCCGAGAGAAGTTGTACCCTGCTAGGTGATCGTCCTTCACCTCTTGATGATCGTCCTTCATCATGCTTATCTGATGGTCGTCCCCATCATTGATCTTTTCTATCCGGCATTCGTCCTATGTCATGATATTTTCAGCATCCGTCCCCTGCTAGGTGATCGTCCTTCACCTTTTGATGACCGTCCCTCATCATTATTTAATTTATTCTTTTACCCGATGGCCGTCCCCGTCGCGGTTTATTTACCCTTTAACCTGATGGCCGTCCCCGTCAGTGCTTTCCTCATTTCTTTAATCCCCGGAGAGTTTTATTTCTTTACCCGATGGTCGTCCCCGTCGTCGTCTCTTTATTCTCCAGCATGATGGTCGTCCTCGTCATTGCTTTACTTACCGTTTTTCATCCCCAACAGTCGTCCTCTGCTCGATGGTCGTCCTCCATCGCTTTCATTTGATACTCATACTATACTGCCTGTTACAATTTATATCCCTTTTCTTCTTTTCCCCAGTGAGTGCAAATTTTGGACTGTCTTTGGTATTCAACCTCAAGTTACCTTGTTTGTCTGTTAAGAGAGGTGCTTACACCCTACACAAATAACTCATGCTTGAATAGGGGCAGCTGTAAACACCCCAAATTTTCCCTCACTTTTTTCTCACATTATGGCTTGTGACATTTCATATTGCATTGCATAATCATATCATCTCACATTGCATAGTTTATTTCATCTGCATAAGTTGCATAACTAGGGTTTGTGATCAGATGAATCCAAGAAGTGATCTGAGTCATATCAAAGGTCTTGAAGCATGCCAAGAGGGTCCATGAGTGTTCTATGATCATTTTACATCTCCAAAAAGTCTTTGAAGTCACAAAATCACAAAGGATTGCACAGAGGTCCAGGCAGGCTAGGGTTTTCTGCACAGATGACCTAAAATTAGGGTTTTGGGTTTGAGGCGCTTAACCTCAAACCCAAAACCCTAATTCTTGATTCTAATGGTCTTAATATGTTATAAGGAGCATGTGTACCAAATTTGATGAAAAAATTCATTGTGGAAGTCATCTGGTCAACTAGTAACTTATTGTGCAAGAAAAGTCATAATCAGGGCTTCTAAGGCCACCACCAATGGTACCAAAGGGTTATCTTCATCATTTTGAGGTTCTATGATCTTTATTTTATCTTAGGAGTGGTTAGAAGTTCACAAGATTGAAGAATTTCAAGCCATTTGCAAACTTTCCATTTTTGGACATGACTTGTAATGAAAACTTTCTATTTTGGGAAAGATTATCAACCTCCTCTTTCTTGATCAAAAAATCTTCAAATGAAAAATATTCAAACATGAAAGTTGTAGATTGGATCTTCCGATTTTCAAAAAGTACAAGAACTCCTCTTGATTCATCCTAGAACTCAAGATATGATGTTTCAAAGTTGGGAAAAATATTGTAATTTTCAAGTTCATGCCAAAGAGGAGTTTTTGCAAAACCAAGTTTTAAGCACTCTTGTGACCTCTAATTGACCTCTAAGAATCATAACAACATCACATGAATTGCCTTGATCAGAATTATGCCTTGGATTGCAAGTTTCCATGGATCATTTTCACAAAATATTCAAAGGGGGAAAATGCAAAACCTATGCTACCTCATGAATCAAGTGTTACAGCTCATCATAAACCATCCAAGGGCCTTCCATGAATCAAGCTGAGGCAGGACAACCCTTTAAACCAGTTATGACTCGTGCCATGCTTGTGATGGCCAACTTTTGACTTTTTTGCAATTCACCCATACCAATCATCCTGTGCCACCACCCACTCTCTGGCCAATCAACATTGTTTATGTGAACCTCATGGACCTCAAACATCAGAACATTGAAGCATGAATCCTTCCACACACTCAGATTGCCAAAAACCTCAAAAATATTCATTCCTTCAAAACTCACTCCACAACTCAAACTAAAAACTTTATTCACCATTCAATCACACATAACCCATAGATCATAAACCACCCTTCACCATGGCCTGAAAGCTCCCTAAACCAAATCACGATTTCTGAGTTATCAGAACTGAAACACTCAAACCATCCAAAACAAACTTGTCCTAAGCCTTTTAGAAGCACAAGGGGGATCATTGGAGTGGTTTTGCACAAGAGAGGAGGTCAGAAAGTTTCAAACTGAAAAGCTTCAACTCAGGTAGTCACCAAGAACATTTTTTTCCAGAACTTGCTTTTTAAGTTACAAATTGATTCTACATGATGTGCTGATCATTGTGATATGTTTACTTTTAAAAATGGTTGAGTTTTAAGCATTTCATAGCCTTCTGAAACTTTGCCCGTATTTTTGTTGTTTGCTTCGATTCAGCTGATGAAAAATAAATGAGTTTTGATGTTTGATTTGTGTTATGTGATGTTCAATGATCAATTCTGGAGAGTTTGATGCGTTTTCATGGCCTAGGGAGTGAGATAGAGTGAGGAGCTTGCCGGAGAAGACGACCGGAACACTGTTCCGGTCGCCTGAGAGTGATTAGGGCTAATCCCATTAATTAGCCAGGTTTGAATCTCCACCCTTAGATCTTAGGTTTACCGCGCGTACGAATGGCCCAGGTTGCTTCATTAAAACCCTAATTGTGATTAATTAATTTAATTTACTCAGAGTGAATCCTAGCCACCCATTCACACGCGTAGTCAACCAGTTCAAATCCTGGCCTTAGATCTTGCTTACTTTCATTTTTTTTTATTTATTTCATATTTCTTTTCATATATTTATTAAAAATAGCAAAAATACTGTTAAAAATCTCATTTTCTGCTTTTTTACTTCAAATATTTTTCTTAACTCAAAAACATTTTTATTTTTAATTTTTAAATTAAAAAATTATTTTTAAATCATTTAAATGTTTTATTTAATTAATTAATTTATTTTAATTAATTAAAAATACATTAAGGTTTCTAAAATCACCCAAAAATTCATGAAGCATTCTTAGGAATTTAGAACAATTTACAAACTCACCATACAAATTTCTTTTTAGGTTTGATCATGTTTTCACAATTATCTTTGAATTAGGGTTCATAAAATTCCATTTTTCTAACCCTAACTTGAAAAAAGCATTTCTGATCAACCATGATGAGTTTGAACTTGGTTCTTGTTGCATTCTTTCACACATTGCATCTAGTATCTAGGATATTTAAGTCATAATTTTGCATTGCATTTTCAAATTGATTTGCATTTTTCCTTTAGAATCACCCAAAAACCCTAGTTAACTTAGGAAATTCATAACTTCCTCTAGGTTTAGCTTCTGACCTCCACCTTTGGGGAGTTATCTTGTATATGTTTTGGATTTGTTTGAGTTCAATTTCAAATTTTTATCATGATGTATGCTTCTGTTTTGATCATGTGCATCTCATACATTCATAAAACCCTAATTTCTCATGTTCATTTGCATTCATCTTTGCATATCTCAATCATATGAACTTTCCATGACATTCCATGCCTTTGTAAGCCCTCTTAGACATATTAGGAAATGTTAGAACATTTCTTGATCATTTCTCCATTCATTTGGTATGCTTTGCATTCATTACATTTCATGTTTATACATGTGTTTTCAAGCTTCTAACATGCCATCTTAGCATCCCATCTCTTGTATGAACATTCATATGCATCATGTATGACTTTGTATCATCTTATAATACATTTGAATCATGTTTACACTTCTGGTTTTGGTCATTGCACTTCCATTTGCTTTATTTCCTTTTGCTTTGCATCTTATGCATCTCACACTAACATTTCAGGGGCTTATGGTAAGTTGTTTGGGATGTGGATTTGCCTTCACATCCCACCTCTTCTCATCTTTTCATTTGCATCATTTATTTTTATTTGAAGTGAACTTGATTCACTTATGCTCTCTTGATCCTATCTATTTCTTTTAGGTTACTTAACTTCTTCAAGAAGTAAGTAACCTATTCTTTCTCTCTTCTCTTTTCATTTGCTTCTCTTCCTTGGTGGCCACCTGAAGATCTTTCTCTTAAGCCTCACAAACCATAGGAACATCCAAGCATGATAATTTTAGGGTTGTTTATAGTCTCCCCTAGTCTTTTACCTTTGAGTCTCCTTGAGTCTCTCTTCTCATCTCATAATTAGAGGCTAAACACTTAAAGCTTTAGGACTTTAATTTAGGGTTATGCTTGTATCCTTATCTTATGATGGAGTGTATAACTTTAATCCTTAGTGTTAAACCTTTAATTTGTTTACACCTCTTAATCAAAACACCTAATAATGATTAAGACTTAAGCTTGTAACTTGGGCCTTATATTAGGGTTATATATCTTCCTTGTGGTTAACAGGGACTAGCCCTAGTGTTTAATGGACAAGTCCCCCTCAAGCTAGTCTTACAAACATACAATCCACTTCTTAATTTCACCCTTTAATTAAAATCCACTTAATAAAGGTTTGTTATATAATGAATTTAGTCCCTAACCATGGATTAAGTTGAGGTATCTTCCTCGGCTTAAGTTTTCTCATCTATCATCCTTCTCTTAGGATGGTGTAATGAGTTCACTAATCCTGATTAGAGATTAAACTCATTACTTAACCCTAAACAAAAACCCAAAAACATCTTAATAATAACAAATAGCTTAATGATCTTAATCCTATATCATCATAGAAATTAAGTTGAGATGCTTATCTCATACTTAAGTAGGCTCATTATCCCTAATCAGGGGTGATATAATGAGTTTACAACCCTTGATTTAGGCTTAAGCTCATTATCCTATGCAAAACACCAAAAACAATAAAAAAACTGAAAACATAAAAACAAACAATAAACGTCTCCTCCGGGATTCTTTTCTCATCACACTCACTCTAAAAACGAGAACTCGCTTCTTCCGTCTAATGCAAGACAGTTAGCACTCGAGCCAGACGAGTCACACACTTGAGCATAGACAAGTAAGTAGTTCACAACAAATCATCCAGTCTCTTTGAGTCGAACTACGGTGTTCTGACTTCCTTATTGCACGAGAGGATACGTAGGTATAACTTAACAGTTATTGAACAAAAGTCTTTATGTCTTCCCCCTCTTTCAGCTTTCTTTCTAAGCCTCAGTCTTGAGCATCTCCCTCTCTTTTGCACTGACACACTGTACATTCCTCCCTAGCTTTTCATACACAGTCAACACATACACTACCCTTTTTAAACACAATCAATTAAGCGTTGATCCCTTCGAGTACGACGGACGATCTGGGTGCTAATACCTTCCCAGGTCGTAACCAACCCCCTTTCTCAGTTTCTTTGGTTCGCAACCGTCTTATCTATATCCTTCCAGGTTTATGCAGCATTACATTTCCTTCGGGATAAAAATGCCTAGCTGGCGACTCTATTCAACCTTCAACCTCCAACATCACTGACGGTTCGCATTTGCACCGGGATGAAAATCCGGGGAGCGACACAATCAAATCAAGATGTCGCTAGATGACATGGAAAAGACAACTTTTATTACCCCATGGGGCACCTTCTGTTACAAAGTAATGTCGTTCGGTTTGAAAAATGCTGGAGCTACATACCAACGTGCAATGGCGACTCTATTCCACGACATGAGTCATCACGAGATCGAGGACTACGTCGATGACATGATCACGAAATCACAGACAAAAGAAGAATATCTGGTCAACTTAGCCAAGCTTTTTGACAGGCTTTGGAAATTGAGATTGAGGTTAAACCCGAACAAGTGCACATTTGGAGTACGTTCCGGAAAGCTGCTGGGCTTTATCGTCAGTGAAAGGGGGATCGAGGTCGACCCTGCAAAAGTGAAGGAAATTTAGGAGATGCCTGAACCAAAAACTGAGAAAGTGGTGCGGGGTTTATTAGGGAGGTTGAACTACATTGCACTGTTCATCTCTAACCTAACAACAACGTGTGAGCCTATATTCAAACTTCTGAGGAAGAATCAGGCCATCGAATGGAATGATGATTGCCAACAAGCTTTTGACCGAATCAAGGAGTATTTACAAGAGCCTCTGGTTCTTATGCCCCTAGTGTCAGGGAGACCTCTAATCATGTACCTCACTGTACTCGAGGGATCAATGGGCTGTGTGTTGGGTCAGTAGGACGAGTCTGGTCGAAAAGAGCATGCAATCTATTACCTTATCAAAACGTTTACTGACTGTGAGACCCGCTACTCACTGCTCGAGAAAACGTGTTGCGCTTTGGCATGGGTTGCTCGCCAACTAAGACAGTACATGATGACTCATACCACTTTATTGATTTCCAAGATGGACCCCATTAAGTACATCTTCGAAAAGTCGACTCTGACTGGAAGAGTAGCCCGATGGAAAATGATTTTGACCGAATACGATATCAAATATACTTCACAAAAAGCTATAAGGGAAGTGTAATGTCAGATTATCTAGCCCAACGGTCAATTGATGATTACCAGTCAATGACGTTCAAATTTCCGGATGAGGACATCATGTTCTTCAAGTCGAAAGACTGTGAAGAACCACTCCTGGAGGAGGGGCCAGACCCCGAATCCAAATGGAGTCTGATGTTTGAAGGGGCCGTTAACATGAACGGTAATGGAGTTGGTGCTGTCATTATCTCGCCGGAAGGGATCCATATGCCTTTCACTGCCCGGTTGACATTCAAATGCACTAACAATGAAGCAAAGTACGAAGCTTGCATAATGGGGATCGAGGAAGCAATTAATTTTAGAATCAAGAACCTCGAGATATTCGATGATTTGGCTTTGGTTATCAACCAAGTTAACGAAAAATGGCTGGTTCATCAACCTCATTTGACTCCTTATAGGGACTATACCAGGAGGTTGCTAACTTTCTTCACAAAGGTTAAATTGCACTATATACCTCTGGACAATAATCAATTTGTTGATGCCTTGGCAACCTTGTCTTCTATGATCAAGGTGCATCAAGAGAATTGCGTGCCTCAAATCGATGTCTCTCGTCTCGAAAGGCCGACATATGTATTTTCAGTTAACGGGGCTAATGATGACAAACCCTAGTATTAAGTTATCAAGCAATTCCTGAAGTCTCGGGAATACCCGGTAGGGGCATCAAGCAAAGACAAGAAGACCCTCAGGAGGTTGGCATACGGGTTCTTCTTTAACCAAGATGATATGATCTACAAACAGAACTTCGACATGGTCCTGCTCACATGCGTGGATAGACACAAAGCAGACCTGTTGATGCAAGAAATTCACGAAGGATCCTTTGGTACCCATGCTGGAGGGCATGCTATGGCAAAGAAACTTCTCATATCGGGGTATTATTGGATCACCATGGAATCCAATTGTTGTAAGTATTCCCGCAAGTGCCACAAATGTCAGATATACGCTGATAAGGTGCATGTACCTCCAAATCCATTAAGTGTCATGTCTTCACCTTGGCCCTTCGCAATGTGGGCATTAATATGATTGTCAATATTGAGCCAACTTCTTCCAACGGTCACTACTTCATTCTGGTTGCCATATACTATTTCACAAAGTGGGTCAAAACGGCATCCTATGCCAATGTCACCAAACAAGTGGTAGCCCGATTTATCAAAAGGGATATCATCTGCCGATATGGAATTCCCGAAAGAATCATTACCAACAATGGTTCTAATCTCAACAATAAGATGATGGCAGATCTATGTCGGGATTTTAAGATTGAGCATCTTAATTCTTCGCCATATCGCCCAAAGATGAATGGCACCGTCGAGGAAGCCAACAAGAACATCAAAAATATTGTTCATAAGATGGTTGTGACATACAAAGATTGGCATGAGATGCTACTGTTTGCATTGCATGGGTACCGGACATTGGTGCGCACCTCAACTAGGGCAACCCCATTCTCGCTCGTATATGGTATGGAGGCAGTCCTACCGTGGAAGTCGAGATCCCTTCACTGAGATTAATAATGGATGTCAAGCTTGACAAAGCTGAGTGGCTCCAGTCCAGGTACAATCAACTGAGCCTCATTGAAGAGAAACTCCTAGTAGCTGTATGCCGTGGACAATTGTATCAACGGCGGATGAAACAGGATTTCAACCAAAAAGTATGCCCTCGATACATACCCGACGATCTAGTGCTGAAAAGGATTCTTCCTCCTAATACAGATTACAGGGGCAAGTGGACACCCAACTATGAAGGTCCATTCGTGGTTAAAAAGTTCTTCTCGGGTGGAGCCTTAATGTTAACAACCATGGATTGCGAGGACTTCAAATCCATCCCCTATAAACGCAGATGCAGTGAGAAAATACTTTGTGTAAAGAGACCCGTTAGACAAAAACAGAATAAAAGTCCAGGAAAAAATGGGCATCCCGGCGAGCCAAAAAATAGAATGAAAGGCTCGGGAAAAAGTTAGGGAAATGTTAGGAAGCCTTCCATCTCTTATCCCCAGCGGAGGAAGCCTTCCATCTCTCATCCCAGCATGAGACACATCCCACCTCTTGTAACGCCCCGATTCGATATTTCCCAATTTTGTTGAGTCTTTTATTTTATTTGAGTGATGATTGTCTTATTTGTGAAATTGACATGATAATATGATATGTTGATATGTTAATGTTATATGTTGGTATGATATGTGATTTTATCGTTTTGAGAATTTTCGGGTAAAATTAGATTGGAGGGTATTTTAAACATTTGCTAATTAGTAATAAATTAGAATTTGTGTAGAGTTATTATTTTGTGAGAAAATGATATTTGGCGGAAAAGAGAAGAAAATGAGTTAAGTGTAGAAATAGTTAGTAAGGGTTATAAGAGAGAAAAATAGAAAGAAAGATAGAAAGAAAAATATATAAGAGTGGAAAGATTAGAAAAGAGAGAATACAAAGAAAAACAAGAGAAAGAAAAGGAAGAGAAGAGAAAAGAAAAGAGGAAAAGTTGGAAAATCATCAAGATTGCTCCTACGAATCGAAACAATCGGGTAAGGGTGATAAACATTGTTAGCTTAATCTCGTATATGATTATGTATGTGTTAGATTGTATGGATTTTGTTTTGGTGGAGTTTAGAGAGAATGAAATGTTAGGGTTTTGATGAATATGTGAGAAATGGTAGATTAATCGGTTAGAAGTTGTTATAATCAAAGTATGTTGTTGAATATATGTCATTGATCATGATTTTGGAAGTTTATTTGAGTTTTGGAGGGTTTTTAGAGGACTGTTGTGCAGCTGAGATTTCTGAAATCGCGGTGTTCGCTCAGCAAGTTTTCTGTAGGATTTCTCGCTCAGCGAGCCTGGAGGTTTTTAGGAAGTTTTGTGTTTTGATTCATAACTTTAGTTTCGGTCATCCGTTTTAGGCGTTCTTTATATCGATTCGAAGCTAAAAACGTGTAGAAGTTAATGATGCTAAGAAATGAAATTTTTAGCCGACTTTTGCCCGAATTTTCTGATAAAACTTAAATGAGTTAATTATGGAAATGTGGGTTTGATGTGATGTTGTGGCCGTTTGGCAAATGAATACATTGCTTGAATTGAATGATAATGTATGCTAATTGAATGAGATGAATGCATGATTATGTTGTGAATAATGTATGCATTTTCAAGAATGTTGTGTGTTATTTTGCATGTGAAGCATAATGTATGCATTCTTGTGTTGCGGGATTCTTTGTGAATCTGTTGTAGCATCGTGTGCTCATGTGGAGTGTGAGCGATGACTACAACACGATCGTGTTCCCATGTGGGGTGTGAGAGATCGGATTGTGTTCCCGTGTCGGGTGTGAGCAATCGATAAACATTGTGTGCCTGTGTGGGGTGTGAGCAATGGGTTATTTATTCGCATTGATTGTGTGCCCGTGTGGGGTGTGAGCAATCGGGTTGTGTGCCTATGTGGGGTGTGAGAAATCCATAAACATTGTGTGCCCATATGGGGTGTGAGAAATGGGTGAACATCGTATGCCCGACGGGGAGTTACTTTAGGTAATGAGCGATGGTTCCAATTAGTTCCTGAGTGAACTTGATGATGATTGAGTCGGTACCGCATTGCATTTGCATAGAGTCGTGATTTGGTCTCTATGATTTGCATTTATCATCTAAATTGTGAATTGGTGAAATAAGCATGAATATATATATATATATATATATATATATATATATATGTGTTTATATGGAGATGAAAGTATGTGTTTTAAAAGCATGCTTGAGTATATATGTATGTGTGGATATATATGTATATGTGTATATATACATTTTAGTGTATATGTATGAATAAATATGAATGATGTATGTTTATATGATGTGAACGAAGTGGTGAAAGTATGCATGATAAGTATGCTTGAGGTTATGTATGTTGGAGATGATTTGTGGTGAGAACATGTTTTATGTGTATTTTATATGTTGAGATATATATATAATTATATACAATGTTATTATGATAATGGTTCTCACCCTTCTGCTATTTTATGATGCTCTATGAGGCATTGCAAAGTAGGTTGCTGGAGGTCTTTTGTGAAGCTTGTCTTCATTCTTTTGGTCGGTCGGCTCTGATATGTAGAACCGGGTAGCTAGGGTCGGCTTGATGCCTTTCGTGATACATTTTGTATATGTATTTTGGTGATGAATGTTTATGTAAACATGAAGTATTTGGTAAATCAACTTGATGATATATATATATATATATATATATATATATATATATGAGTATATAAGTTTGATGTTGTTAATGTTAGTTTCCGATGTTATTTGAATCTTTGAATACGGGTGTAAGGATGAAACCCTTTCTGTTGAGAGTAACCCGTTTGTTGCATATCTTTAAATGAGCAGGTGTTGTATGTTTTAATTTCAAGTATAATGTGGCATGCTCCATTTATACCATGATTTTAATTGTACTCTGATGAATTTTTATTATGTGCCTAAGTGATTTAATTGGTTATTTGGGGGTATAAAAAGGGGGTGTTACATTAAGTGGTATCAGAGCCAGTGTTCGAGTCAGTTGTGTCTGTCTTGTTGTTGTGATGATTGAACTTTTGTTTAATCTTATTGTTGTCTTTGGGAATAATCAGAATATGGCTGGTAAAAATGACAATGCAATGGCTGCTGCTTTGGAAGCAAAGGCTAGGGCGGTGCAGGGAGCGCGAAATGTGAATGTTAATGATGAGTTCAGGAAGAATCAACCACCGGTCTTCAAGGGAAGATTTAATCCTGATGGTGCTCATAATTGGTTGAAGGAGATTGAAAGAATCTTCAGAGTCATGGACTGTGCTGAAGAAAGTAAGGTGAGGCTTGGTTCTCACATGCTAAAGGAAGAAGCCGATGATTAGTGGGTCGATAGAAGTCAAGATTTTGAGGAAGAGGATGAAGAGATAACCTGGGATGTTTTTCGTGCTGAGTTCTTAGGGAAGTATTACTCTGAGAGTGTGAAAGGGAAGAAGGAGATCAAGTTCCTTGAACTGAAGCAAGGTGGTATGTCCATGGTGGACTATACTGCTAAGTTTGTGGAGTTGGTTTAATTTCATCCTCATTATGCTCCTACTACTGCTGAGTTTTCAAAGTGTATTAAGTATGAGAATGGTTTGCATCCTGATATTAAGAAAGTTGTGGGATATCATAGAATAAGGAGGTTTTCGGATTTGACGGAATGTTGTAGAATTTTTGAGGAAGATAGCAAAGCTCGTTATACGCATTACAAGAGTTTTAATGAGAGGAAAGAAAAGCAACAAGTTAGAAGTGGGCCTTATATGACACCCGCTGATAAGGGCAAACATAGGGGAAACTTTGATAAGAGATCTGGTGGACGGAGTTCTGGTCCCGTTAAGTGTTACAAGTGTGGCGATTTGGGTCACAAGTCCTTTGAGTGTGGGAAGAACATAGTGAAATGTTCAAATTGTGGTGGTCTTGGACATGCTACTACCGAGTGTAGAAGGAATGTTGTGAAGTGTTTCAATTATGGAGAAGCGGGTCACATTAGTACTAAGTATACTAAGCCGAAGCAAGCTCAAGCGAGCAGAAAGGTGTTTGCATTAGCAGGGAAGAATACTACTAGTGTGGACAGTTTGATTAAAGGTACATGCTTTATTAATAGTACGCCTTTAGTTACTATTATTGATACGGGAGCGACTCATTCGTTTATTTCTCTTGAGTGTGCTAAGCGTTTGAATTTTCTTTTGTCTTCTTGGGGTGGTGAGATGGTTATTGAGACTCCTGCTTCAGGGTCGATAACTACTTCTTTGGTGTGTGTAAGTTGTTCTTTGACCATGTATGGTAAAGATTTTGTTATGGACTTAGTTTGTTTGTCGTTGGAGGGTTTGGACGTAATCTTGGGTATGAACTAGTTACAATTTAATCGAGTTCATATAGACTGCTATCATAAGTTGGTAAGTGTTTCCTTCTTTGGAAGATGTTGAAGATGAGAGTTTCCTATCCATGAAAGAGTTGAAGAAATTTTTAGGGGACGAAGCTCAATTGTTTGGTTTGTTTGCATTGTTGTCATTGGAGAGCGAAGTGGAGCTCAATGTGTTCCCAGTGGTGTGTGATTTTCCAGAAGTGTTTCTAGAGGATATTGAGGATGTACCGCCGGAAAGAGAAGTTGAGTTTTCTATTGATATAGTTCCGGGTATTAGACTGATTTCGATGGCACCGTATTGTATGTCAGCTTCAGAGTTGGTAGAGTTGAAGAAACAATTGAATGACTTGTTGGACAAGAGGTTTGTTAGGTCGAGTGTTTCTCCTTGGGGTGCTCTGGTATTGTTGGTAAATAAGAAAGATGGAAGTATGTGGTTATGTATTAATTATCGACAGTTGAACAAGGTGACAATTAAGAACAAGTATTTGCTTCCGAGGATCGATGATTTGATGGACCAATTGGTTGGTGTGCGTGTTTTTAGTAAGATTGATTTGAGATTAGGATATCACCAGATTCATGTGAAAGAAGAGGATATTCAGAAGACGGGTTTTAGAACACGGTATGGTCATTACGAGTATTCTGTGATGCCATTCGGAGTTTCTAATGCGCCGGGTGTGTTTATGGAATACATGAATCATATTTTTCATGAACAGTTGGATCGTTTTGTGGTTGTGTTCATCGACGACATTTTGATTTATTCTAAGTATCAAGAGGAACATGAAGAGCATTTAAGGATTGTGTTACAACTTTTGAAAGAGAAGCAATTATATGCTAAGTTGTCAAAGTGCGAGTTTTGGTTGTCGAAAGTAAGTTTTCTTGGACATGTTATTTCCGATGGTGGTATTAATGTTGATCCATCCAAGATTGATGCGGTAATGCAATGGGAAGTTCCTAGATCAATTACGGAGATTCGAAGCTTTTTAGGCTTGGAAGGTTATTATCATAGGTTTATTGAAGGATTTTTAAAGTTGGCACTTCCGTTAACGCAATTGACTTATAAAGGAAAGGCTTTCATTTGGGATATTCATTGTGAAGAGAGTTTCATGGAACTTAAGAGAAGTTTGACAACGGCTCCGATCTTGATTTTTCCAAATCTGACGGAACCATTTGTGGTGTTTTGTGATGCTTCATTGTTTGGGTTAAGTGGTGTTTTGATGCAAGATGGAAAAGTTGTGGCTTATTCTTCAAGACAATTGAGAGTGCATGAAAAGAATTATCCTACGTATGATTTGGAATTAGCGGTCGTGGTGTTTGTTTTGAAAATTTGGATGCATTATCTTTATGGTGCACGATTTGAAGTTTTTAGTGATCACAAGAGTTTGAAGTATTTATTTGATCAAAAGGAATTGAACATGAGACAAAGAAGATGGTTAGAGCTTTTGAAGGATTATGATTTTGGTTTAAATTACCATTCGGGTAAGGCGAATGTGGTGGCCGATGCCTTAAGTCGTAAGTTGTTACATATGTCCGCATTGATGATAAGAGAATGGGAACTTTTGGAGGATTTTAGAGACTTGAGTTTGGTTTGTGAGATGATGCCGAGAAGTGTGAGACTTGGTATGCTATATGTTACGAATGATTTTCTTGCAACCGTTTGTGAAAAGCAAAACTTGGATTTGAAGTTTGTTGATTTGATGATGAATGAGAATGAAGATTTCAAAGTTGATAATTTTGGAGTTTTGAGATTTCGTGGTCGTATTTGTTTTCCCGATGATGTGGATTTGAAAAAGATGATATTGGAAGATGGACATCAGAGTAATTTAAGTATTCATCCGGGAGAGAATAAGATGTATCAAGATTTGAAGATCTTTTGGTGGTCCGGATTGAAGAGAGATGTAGCTCATTTTGTTTATGCATGTTTGACTTGTCAGAAGTCTAAAGTGGAACATCAGAAGCCTAGTGGTTTGATGCAACCATTGGATATTCTAGAATGGAAATGGGATAGTATATCGATGGATTTTGTTACGGGATTTCCGAATACGCAGAGAGGTCATAATGCTATTTGGGTGATAGTTGATAGGCTTACTAAATCTGCTCACTTTATTCCAATTGATATTAGTTATCCTTTGGAGAAGTTAGCCGGGATTTATGTTTATGTGGTTGTGAAGTTGCATGGAGTTCCTAAGAGTATTGTATCGGATAGAGATCCTAGATTTACATCGAGGTTTTGGGAAAGTTTGCAAAAGGCTTTGGTTTATAAGCTAAGATTGAGTTCGGCTTACCATCCGCAAACGGACGGTCAAACCGAGAGGACAATTCAATAGTTGGAGGATTTGTTACGTGCTTGTGTGCTAGAGCAAGGTGGTGCTTGGGATAGTTATTTAGCGTTGATTGAGTTCACCTACAATAATAGTTTTCATTCGAGTATAGGTATGGCACCATTTGAGGCTTTGTATGGTCGGAGATGTCGAACACCTTTGTGTTGGCATGAAACCGGTGAGAGAACGGTAGTTGGACCGGAGATGGTACAACAAACGACGGAGAAAGTGAAGTTTATTCGAGAGAAGATGAGAGCTTGTCAAAGTAGACAGAAGAGTTATCATGACAAGAGAAGGAAGGATCTTGAGTTTTTGGAAGGTGACCATGTGTTTTTGAGAGTTACACCAGTTACGGGTGTGGGTCGTGCTTTGAAGTCGAAGAAGTTGACTTCTCGTTTTATTGGACCGTATCAGATTACTGCATAAGTTGGTGTTGTGGCTTATCGTGTGGCATTGCCTCCGAATCTTTCAAAATTGCATGATGTGTTCCATGTTTCGCAACTTCGGAAGTATGTTCCGTATCTGTCACATGTTATTCCTATGAACGAGGTAGAAGTAAGAGATAACCTTACGGTGGAAGCTTTGTCGATTAAGATTTTGGATCGTGAAATCAAGAAGCTAAGAGGCAAGGATATTGCGCTTGTGAAAGTAGCGTGGGGAGGCGCTGCAGAAGGAAATATGACTTGGGAATTAGAGAATGGGATGCGCGATTCGTATCCGGAGTTGTTTGAATCAGGTAATATTTTTTAGGACGAAAATTTCTAAAGTGGGGGAGAGTTGTAACGCCCCGATTCGATATTTCACAATTTTGTTGAGTCTTTTATTTTATTTGAGTGATGATTGTCTTATTTGTGAAATTGACATGATAATATGATATGTTGATATGTTAATGCTATATGTTGGTATGATATGTGATTTTACCGTTGAGAATTTTCGAGTAAAATTAGATTGGAAGGTATTTTAAACATTTGCTAATTAGTAATAAATTAGAATTTGTGTAGAATTATTATTTTGTGAGAAAATGATATTTGGTGGAAAAGAGAAGAAAATGAGTTAAGTGTAGAAATAGTTAGTAAGGGTTATAAGAGAGAAAAATAGAAAGAAAGATAGAAAGAAAAAGATTAAAGAGTGGAAAGAAAAGAAAAGAGAGAATAGAAAGAAAAACAAGATAAAGAAAAGGAAGAGAAGAGAAAAGAAGAGAAAAGAGGAAAATTTGGAAAATCATCAAGATTACTCCTAGGAATCGAAACAATCGGGTACTGGTGATAAACATTGTTATCTTAATCTCGTATATGATTATGTATGTGTTAGATTGTATGGGTTTTGTTATGGTGGAGTTTAGAGAGAATAAAATGATAGGGTTTTAATGAAAATGTGAGAAATGGTAGATTAATCGGTTAAAAGTTGTTATAATCAAAGTATGTTGTTGAATACATGTCATTGATCATGATTTTGGAAGTTTATTTGCGTTTTGGAGGGTTTTGAGAGGACTGTTGTGCAGCTGAGATTTTTGAAATCCTAGTGTTCGCTCAGCGAGCAACACCTCGCTCAGTGAGTTTTCTAGAGAATTTCTCGCTCAGCGAGCGAGAAGGGCGCTCAGCGAGCCTGGAGGATTTTAGGAAAAGTTTTGTGTTTTGATTCATAACATTAGTTTCGGTTATCCGTTTTAGGCGTTCTTTATATCGATTCGAAGCTAAAAACGTGTAGAAACTAATGATGCTAGGAAATGTAATTTTTATCCGACTTTTGCCGACTTTTATGATAAAACTTAAATGAGTTAATTATGGAAATGCGGGTTTGATGTGATGTTGTGTCCGTTTGGCAAGTGAATACATTGCTTGAATTGAATGCTAATGTATGCTAATTGAATGAGATGAGTGCATGATTATGTTGTAAATAATGTATGCATTTTCAAGAATGTTATGTGTCATTTTGCATGTGAAGCATAATGTATGCATTCTTGTGTTGCGGGATTCTTTGTGAATCTGTTGTAGCATCGTGTGCTCATGTGGAGTGTGAGCGATGACTACAACACGACCGTGTGCCTATGTGGGGTATGAGCGATCGGATTGTGTTCCCGTGTGGGGTGTGAGCAATCCATAAACATTGTGTGCCCGTGTAGGGTGTGAGCAATGGGTGATTTATTCACATTGATTATGTGTCCGTGTGGGGTGTGAGCAATCGGGTTGTGTGTCCATGTGGGGTGTGACCAATCCATAAACATTGTGTACCCATGTGGGGTGTGAACAATGGGTAAACATCGTATGTCCGACGGGGAGTTACTTTAGGTAACGAGCGATGGTTCCAATTAGTTCCTGAGTGAACTTGGTGATGATTGAGTCGGTACCGTATTGCATTTGCATAGAATCGTGAGTCGGTCTCTATGATTTGCATTTATCATCTAAATTGTGAATTGATGAAATAAACATGAATATATATATATATATATATATATATATATATATATATATATGGAGATGAAAGTATGTGTGATAAAAGCATGCTTGAGTATAAATGTTTCACACCCCAAATTTTACCCCTAATTTTTGATTCATACATTCATATCGTCATTAGTATACCATGATGCATTTAGTCACCTTAGATTTTTTGCAACAAGTTTTTTTATTATTGTCAAGTTTTATTTATAAATATAATTCTAATTTATTTCTTTTTCAAGTTGTTTTTATATATTTTTATTTCTTATTTTCTATTCTCTATTTTTTTAATTTATATTCACTTTCAAGCTTTTTAAATTTCCAAATTTACTTTTAATTTTCATTTCTAAATTTCAATTTAATTTCCATTTCTAAATTTCCATTTTAATTTCTAAGCCCAAGTTTATTCTTAAAATCTAAAATTTATAATTCCCAAATTTAATTCCAATTTTTGTTCTTAAATTTCAAAGTCCAAGTTTTATTTCTATTTCATTTTTAAAAAAAAAATAATTACAATTTCTATTCCAAGTTCAATTTCAAATTCCAACTCAATTTTCTAAACTTCATTTCCTATTCAAACATCACTCAATTTTTTTTCTTCTATTCAATCTCAATTTTAATTTCAATTCTAGGATTCCATCTCAAATTCCATCCTATTTAAAGTCGTGTTCTAAGTGCATTCTTTATTTCCTTTTGCAAGGTTTAAATTCCAACTTTCTTTCAAGTTCAAGTTTGTTTCCAAATTTTTAAACCTCAATTCAAGTTTCAAACCTTAACACATCTCATGTTTCTAAAACTCTTCATTCATATTCAAATATTCTATAACCTTTTCATTCACATTCAATACATTTTTGTTCACTTCATTCAAGTATTGAGTCACATACATATTCTTTCACTTACATTTATAGCTCAAAAAAAACAAGAATTTAACTTATGAGGTACAAGTTTCTAAACCCAACAAGAATGCCATTTTTATGCCTATTTTCTATTCTTCATGCCAAAACTTCATGCTTCAATTCATGAATTCCTCATAAATTCCCTACAAAAAAAAATGAACCAAGTTTAGCATATCAATCAAAGCAGCAATCCGTATACATAATCATTCATCATTTCACATAAACATATTCATTTACATAACCACATTACAAAATCCATCACATTCTAGTCTACATAATCAATTCATCCAAACATAATCACATTTCAATTTATCCTCTAATCTTTTCAAATTCATCATACTAATTTAAATCATACATAAGTTATCATAATACACATTCATGTTTCAATTCATTGTCCAAGTATGTACTTTCCAATCCATCAACTACAATTTATTCAAGGATTCATTCACATATAATCCGACTCATATCTACTTAATATCATTCATATTCAAATTTCATGATGACATTCATATGCACATATTACAACATTGTTATTCACATTTTTTTTTGTATTCAAGAAGCTAGTCACAAAAACAGATTTTCATAAAAAAATTAACACAAATATGGGGGCTATTTCCTTTCACAATTGAGCAAATGTAGACAAAATAAAATAAAAAAACTCAGTTCAGTAGCATATAGGGTAATAACATGGCCTTTTCCTCTTCACAAGCAAACAAAAATTGCAGTCAAAACACATCAATAACCTCCTGCATTTTCAGACCTCTGCCCTCACACATCACTTTCAAAAAATGCAGAATTTTTCCCTCCCAAAACTTAGCCAGCAAGCTTCTCTACAAATTCAAATCCTAAACCCTAATCCCATTCTATATATACATTCACTGTTTTATTCAAAGGGGAAGTAGCCACAACTTTAGCAAGAACACATACAACACAATAAACAGCCAGCAAAACTTCATACAAACCTGGGTCATCACAAAACTGCAACCCTCACTAAAACCATTGCAACCAGTAAAAGAAAACATCAACAAAAAAAACATAGCCACCACAAAATATTTCTGATAGAAATAATAACAAACCTTTTTCCGACCCTCCAACCAACCTTTGTTCCTGATACCTTAACTTCAAGCCATGGCCACAAATCACGAACCAACAATGTGGATTTCTTTTCAATCAATTTAAGCTCTTTCAACCTCTTCATTCCTCAAGCTTATCTCTGGTACGAAAACGTATACGGAAGCGCAGGAACGACAAGACGGAGGTCGCGGATTCCGTGAAGTGGGGAAGAAAAGTAGAAGATAGAGAGATTGTCGTAGGTATACATTCTCGGGCTCCAATCGGGTAAACCTTTTTGAAACGTTGCAATTCTGAAATACGACATTAGTGCATATGTAGATTTATCTTTGAACTTGTTGTTGTGGATTCATGTTGCTAAGTGTTTGTTTGCCTCTTTTGACTCTGTAATTTGAAGTTTTTTGCGTGAAATTTGTGAGAACTGGGGTTCGTTTTTTTCAATTTGGAAAGTAGGTTAGGACGGTTGGTAATTTATGTCATAGATTGTTTTGCGGTGATGGTTGATATCTTGAGTTTGTTTCTTGGTTCGGTAGAGAGAAATTGACATGGTGAATCGAAAGAGAGTTTCTTTTTGGACCGAAAGAGATGAATGAATGAGCGAGAGAGAGCAAGAGGGTCGGCGATGAGAGTAAGGATTTGTTGATCTTTTTATTGCTGTGTGTGTTTTGCATCTTCGTTTTCTTTAGAAAATGAAATAGGGCTGCCACAAAAACCCTAACATTTTTTCTTAGGAAACAGCAAACCGAACCGGATCCAGGTCAAACCCGACCCGGCCGATATCAACTCTTCAGAACCGCTGGGCTTTTTGTCATCTTGGCCCTTTTATCTGATTTTAAAAAAAAATCTGTTTTTTTTGTGTTCTTTATTGTTTTAATTTCTTCTAAGTTTTTATAAAAAAAAAAGAGAAAAGATTTTAACATTTTTTCTTTTAAACAAAAAAAAAATTCATAAATATTTTATTATGTTAAATAATTTAATTAAGTTTTTTTGTTAATAATTTTTTAATAATTGATTATATTTAGATTAGTTGGTTTTTTTGTTTGTTTGCTTTAGAACATTTGTAAGGTTTAGTTTATTTATTTATTTGTTTATTTTTGTTGCATTTACGATAATGAATGATTAGTATAAACGTGGATCTCATTCTCATTTTCCGACTGTAATTTGTAAAACAAGATATAAACAATATCTCAAATTATAATTAATAATCATTGCAAAAATAAGTTTAAGTCTTGGTCCAATGCCAAGTGATCATTCATCCGCCTACATTTTCTTGCACACATGTAAGTCGGTCATCCCAGTGATCTCCATTTGCACGACCTCTATTGCGTCTTAATTAATTAACGAGGAACTGAACATCAGAATCTAGCATTTTGCGGGTTCTTTAATGAACCACTCTTGGGGCTAGCCTCCGAGTTGTGATTCATTTACTCCTTCGTTATAAACATACTAAACCCTAATTCGTCCAAAATAATTGCAAAACGTCTTAATACACATAATTAATTAACGTAAGAACTAAACTCAGGAATCTAGCATTCCTCGGGTTTTTGAATTGAATTATTGTTGGGGCTAGCCCTCGATTTGTAATTCATTCGCTCTTTCGTTTTCAAAACGTAAATCTCTAATTAAAACCGTGAAAGAACTAAACTCAGGAATCTAGCATTCCTCGGGTTTTTGAATTGAATTATTGTTGGGGCTAGCCCTCGATTTGTAATTCATTTCACAATTAATCAACGAATAACTGAACTCTAGAGTCCAACACTCCACGGGTCCTTGAATGCAATCACTCTTGAGGCTAGCCCTCGAGTTGTGATACATTCACCTTTCATTTTAAAACACTTAACAGAGGTCAAACACCTTTTCTTTAAACGAACATTGTTTAAATCATTCTATCTCGCAAACAAGCTAGTGTTTCAGCCTCCATCGTGAGTATAAGCTAACGTTTAGCACTAAAATACGTTTTAAACAATCGTTCAATTAAAAAACACAAACCATAGTTGCACAAACTACGAAGCTCTGACTTTCCCATTGCACAAGGGAATACGTAGGCACGGGGATTTTAATCCTTCGCGAGCACGCTAATAAAAAATTTTAATCTTTCCCCCGTAATATTAATAATAATAAACTTTAATTTCTCTAAAACAAATATATTAATAATATTTAGAAGACAAATACTTAGATCAACATTTAATCGCATAGTTAAGCTAAGAGGTTCCCGTTGAGTATAACTGACGTGAGGGGTGCTAATACCTTCCCCTTGCGTAACAGACTCCCGAACTTAGAATTTGGTTTCGGTGACCATTTCTTATCCTTTATTAGGTTGTATCTATATCTCCCTTTTCTCTTGTAGAATAAATAGAATTAGGTGGCGACTCTGTTGTTTTCTTTCTGCGTCCCATCGCGAGGATCGTATTTTTTCGAGGTACGACAGCTTGGCGAGTCTGGTGGGGATTAGCTCCATGCTAGGAAGAGTCGACTCTAACTTAGCTTTGTGTGTTTATTTGTTTGATCTTATCTCTTTGTCTTCTCTATGTTTATTATTTATGTTGTTTATTTGTTCTTTTACTGCTTTCTCTTATTTTCTCATTTATATTACTTGTCTGTGGGATATTGGTGTTACATCACAAGTAAGATCTGAGTTGCGGAAAAAGAAGAGGGAACACCTAGGATAGAATTGGTAGTTATTAGTGTTTAGTCTCCAAGAACTCGCTTCTTGAGGGCCTAGCATGAAAGCTCCCCCAGATAGTTAGACTTTTTGTAGATCTTGTCACAACGCGGCTAGCCTGTCGCGTGACCTGATTCATGAAAGGGCTGTGATTCTGGGATCCATTGTTAAGAACCGGTTTCAATATTGGTAGTTGTGTAGTGTTAGTCTCCAAGGGCTTGCCTCTTGAGGGCCTAGCATGAGAACTCCACTCAAGGTAGACCTTATCGTTATTATCGTCAAAATGCAGCTAGCTTGTGGTGGGGCGTTAATACGATAAACATCCGTGACCTTGAGTTTCCTTAAACCATCACCGTAGAAACCACCCTGTGAGTGGGATTTATGGGTAGAAAAATGTAGAACCAATCTCTTATAGCCTACCTATTAAGAAGGTTCTGGATTTACTTATGACACCTTGCATCCTTGCATCCCTGCATCTTTGCATCTTAGCATCATATGCATCATTTTAGTAGGATCTTCAAGGAACAAAGAGATGTTTGTTGCAAACATCACAATATTTTACCATGAATGGACTTCAATTTATTAGTCCTTGAAAAATAATAAGAAAGTCTTATCCATTCTGATGTTTTGCAATAACTTCTTAAGTCCCTTGAAGCATTTGCTTTTTTTCCACTCATGAGTGCATCTCAGCATTTGCATTTTGTCAAAAGCTCATTCCCGCCGCCTCCTTTCTAGACTGTCACACTGAGGATCTCACGCAAATACTCCACTCGAGCTCAGGCCAGGAAGAAGATGGCTGACAGAGATCCGGAAATGGACAAAGTTAATGAGGAGCTTACTGATCTTCGTGGAAATGTAGGCCAGATTATGGGAATGCTGGAAGTCATTCGAGCAAAGATGGATACCCAACAGACTGTGGTTTCTGAGATTGTCACCCCAACGACTGAGCCTACGCCATCAGTCACCACCCCTGTAACCTGGCCTCCTTTTGGGCTTCCTCACGGGTTTATACCTCCTCCCCAAGGTTTTGCTACTCATGGGTTTATACCTCCTTCCCAAGGATTCATTTCTCAAGGTTTTATTCCTCCTTCCCAAGGATTTTCTCCCCAAGGGTTTTTTCCTCTTTCCCAAGGATTTGTTTCTCAAAGGTTTGCATTTCCTTCCCAAGGTTTTGCACCTCCTCCTCAAGGATTTACCACTCAGCAAACTATCCCTTTGACTACTGAAGAGAACCACGTGGTTACTAATTTTACACCAGATATTGTGCACACCCGTGTCCAACCGTACTTTAATGATCCTCAAATGTACGATGTGCCAGATATGTCTGAAAATGGAAATGAGAAACATGAGAAGATGCAAGAGAATTTTGACACTCTTGAAAAGAGGTTGAGAGCAGTCGAAGGTGACCAGATCTTTGGTGTTGCTGCCAGAGAAATGTGCCTTATGTATGGACTAGTTATACCTCCCAAGTTCAAGACACCCACCTTTGATATGTATGAAGGCGCAACGTGTCCTAAGAGCCATCTTTTAATGTACTATCGGAGAATGGAAGTGCAAGTTGACAATGACAAACTGATGATCCATTGCTTCCAGGATAGTCTGAAAGGAATTTCCTCCATGTGGTATCTGACTCTAGATCAGTCAAAAATCCGTTGTTTCTAAGACTTGACGGACACTTTCATCCAACAATACAAGTACAATATGGACCTTGCTCCTAATAGGAGGCAGCTGCTGAGTATGTCTCAGAAAGATTCTGAATCTTTTAAAGAATATGCTAAATGGTGGAGAGGGACCACTTCTCAAGTAGATCCCCCTTTGATAGAGAAAGAATTGGCTGACTGGTATGTTGACACCGTACGACCAGAATTCTTTGAGAGGATGGTGGGAAGCATAACTGCTAGCTTGTTTGATCTTGTGGCTGTGGGAATCAAGGTTGAACTCGGTCTGAAGAATGGTAAAATGATTGGTGCATCCAGTACCTCCAGCAACAGTAGTGGGAACAATGCTATGAAGTTTACCAGCAATTTCCACAAAAAGAAAGAAGGCGAGACAAATGCGGTGATGACGAGTCAAAGGAGAAACCAGTTTTGGTAGAGGCCTTCACCTGTGGCTCAACAGCAGTATGCCTATCCACCACAGTACGTTCAACATCCTTATGTAGCGGCAGTTCAACCATCATATAACCAACAGGTTCCAATGTATCGGCCAACTCAAGCAGTACCGATGTATCAACAAACAGCTCTAGTAGTTCCAACCTATCAACCAATGCTCAGTAATCTAAGCTATCAACAAGCACCCAATGCTTCAGCCTACCAGTAGAAGACTCCAACTCCTCATCCAAATTCCAACTTTCAGAATAGAAGACCAGGAGGAAGGCCTCCCAATCCTCGGATCCCTAACCTATACTGAATTATATCCCTCATTGCTGAAGAGAGGCTTGGTTACTCCAAGGCCTTTGGGTCCTCCACCAGATCCACTCCCACCAAGTTACAATCCAAGCGCCCACTGTTTCTTCCATGAAGGTGCTCCAGGGCACGATTTAGAAACTTGTATCGCTTTGAAGTATGCTATGAAGGATTTGATAGATAAAAACATTTTGTCGTTCGGAAATACTAGTCTAAATGTCAAAGACAATCCTCTACCCAAACATGGGTCCATAAATGCCATTGTTGATGAGTCTGACGAAGATTTGATTTTCGATGCCGCATAGATCAAAACCCCTCTTAGAGACTTCCATGCGAAGTTAGTAGAGGCAGGTATACTGAAGAACTGTTGTCACACCCCAAATTTTTACCCCTAAATTTTTTATGGTGCATTCATCTCATCATCGCTACTTTCCGAAGTTCATACCATTGTTTCTTCCCTTGATTCTAAATCATTTTCAATAGTTCAGTTTTGATCCCAAATTCTAGTTTTATTTAAAGTCCAGATGGTAAGTTTAAATCTCCATTTCTTTTATTCTACTTCAAGCATCCAATTCATCTCTAGTCCAAATGTATTCTCAAGTTTCTATTAAATTTATTCCCAATTCTACGTCGACGTTCTGGGTTATGTCCATTTTTGTTTTAATTTCAATAGCGTTATTCATTGTAGTCCGAATTTAATCTCAAGTTTTTATTCTTAAAGTTTCGAAGTTTGGTTTTCTAAGTTAGTTTCCATTTTAAAATGTCAATATTCATACACTAAGTTAGTTCCCATCTTTTTTATCTCAAGTCATATTCTAAGATAGTTCCTATTTTAAATTTCAAAATTTGTATTCAAAGATTATTTCCCATCTTAAAAATTTCAAAGTTGTTTTTTTTTATTTTTATTTTTTAATTTCCATTTTTAAATGTCAATGTTTTATTCTAAGTTAGTTTCCATTTCTTTTTTTCTCAAGTCATATTCTAAGTTAGATTCTAATTCAAAGTGTCGAATTTTATATATTAAGTTAAAATCCATTTTAGTTTGCAAAGTTTATGTTCCAAATTAGTTTTCGATTCAAAGTCTATCTTGAATGATCAGTTCTATGTCTAACTCCCAATTCTTTTTTCAGAATCCAAATCATTTTCATCTATGAAAGTTCATTCACCCATTACTATTGTACATAAAAAGGGAGAACTCAACATTTAAAATAAAAAGGTCCATTCTTCCATTGTCATTTACACTAAGACTCTAGCAAGGAGATGCAAATCCCTTTACAAATTAATGCCACAAAACAAGAAATAAATTACAAGTCTTGAGTTATGCTTCGTAATTCAGACGAGATTTCTCCAATTTTCATTTCTTCTGATGCTAGTAACAACCAAAACCAAGCCAAATATTTGAGGAGCACCATGCTTGTGCCCAAACGACTTCATGTCTCCATTGCTCCCAAATGTACCGCCACACCCGAATTTACATGAAAAAAAATAAAAGATTTGATTAGTACAGCATGAAACTAATTGCATTTTCACATTCATCTCTGTTGAATAAAAACTCAGCATCTCATAATCATAATCGCATGTCATTCCAGGTCCACCCATTCAAACAGGTTTCATATGTCCATCAAGAATCAACTCATTCATACGATTCATTGTCATATTTTCATCCAGTATTATTCCATAATATTCATGCACATGTCGCAAATGTATGTTAGGCCAAGGGACAACAAATATAAAAGAACAGGACCACATTTCCATAACAGGTAGAGTTCAAAGGGATTCTCAAACTGGTTTCACAGCAGAAAAAGAAATCACAACACAAACTAAATTTGTGGAAGTCTAGTTTCCTCAGTTCAAACTGAATCCAACTGATTTGTTTCATTTTCGAACCAAGAGGCCAAGTCAAATAATAAGTGCAGTAACTAAGTTGAAAACAGACAAAAGCAGGGCAGAAAATACAAAACCTAGTTTCACAAATATGGTAAAAGCTTTGATACAAAAAAAAATAGATGCCAAAGTAACTGTCAAATATACCTCCTTAATATGCTGCGTTTTCAGACCTGCTGTAGCAGGGCCCAGGCCTGCTGCGGAAGCAGAGCTTCAGTTTTCAACAAACACGAAAGTAGTTTCTTTTGTAGTCAACCACCAAGCCTACAGCACCCAGTTTACACCAAAATGTGAAAAACTCTATTCCATAAACCAAAGACCTGCAACAGAAAAGGACATATCATCAGTACAAGACAATTTTTCTGATACCTTAAGCTGATTGAATGAGTTTTCAATTCAAGAGTTCAAAAGCAAAAAAGCCCTAATCCCACCTCTATAAGAAGGACGGTTTTTTTTCATCAACGGGGGGGAGAGGGAGTTTTTGAGAAAAAAAGAGTTTCATATCCAAAACTTTAAAACGATACCAGCCACACAAACATAAAAAAACTTCAAACCAAAAACTTCAATAGCAAAGAACTCACCATCAAACAAGGATTTGGGTCATCGCAAGACCGCAATCCGCAACCCTTCCAACCTCATAAGCCACCTCCAAATCCATAACAGCAACCTCAAGCCTTGACCTTTAACAGAGCTTGAAAGATTCATCACCACCCCTCAACAGCAAACCGAACACAAAGAGTAACACAACCGAATTTGCAAAAATCAAAGGAAAGATCCATCATCACTTATTCGTATTGATTTTTCACAGAAAAATAGAAAAACTCAGTAGCAAAAGGAAGAGTTTACCTCTCAAAAAACGGAATCGCGACATCGCCGCCGTCTATGAGTATGTGAGAAAGAGACAGATGATTTGAGTTGGAGGATTCTGTGAAGGCTGAAGCAAGCACCGCCGCCGTTAAGACCATCGGGCTTCTCTCAAACGTTGTCGTTTATGTAGCAACCACCAAAAGGGGAGGGGAGCTTCGTCGTAGGCCACTGCCGAATACGTCTACGAAGCCTTTATTCCGCAGCGAATCCACCGCATCTGAGTCACACCTGTACACACCACAGAATCACAACAACAAACGCCACAGGTAAGGGCCAGAATCGTGGGACGAAGACAAAGAGGATTAGAAGCTCACCTAATTTCATTCAAACACCGTCGGAGCTACGCCGCAGATGGCCACCAGAGCTCCCTCTCTTCGTGAAACTCACACCGTTGGTAATCCTTTAAACTCTTGCTATTATGGTCTCAAACCATGTATGTAGTATCTTCGAGCATGATTATTGGGGTTAGGTTTGTTCGAATTGGGATTAGGGTTTTATTCGGGATTACTTTTCTTCATGTAGTGATCGGTATTCCACTTCTGTTTAGACTGATTTGTAAATGCTTGGTTTATGATGTACTATGAAGGTGATCTCGTTTTATTTAGAAGATGATAACTGAGTATAGGGTTTTTTTGTGCGTAAGGGAGATTTCGAGAGTGGGAGAAGAGACTGAGAGGGTATGTGATCGAGAAACGTGAGTGGAGTGAGGAAAGTTAGAAAGGGTGAACGATTCAGGAGATGGACGAAGATTGAGGTTAGTTTGTGAGGATAAGAAGATTGAGGGAAAGTAGAACGATTGAAGAAGAAGATCACCGCGTTGTTCTTCCTTCAGCTCTTCTTTTTTCGTTTTCTCTCTACGGCTGGGTTAGGGTTTTCACCCATTCGTTATAAACTAAACCGGGTCGGAGCCAGCCCGCCCCATGACCCATTCCTCCTTCCCTTGGGCCTACTGGGCCGGTTCCCCTCCCCTTGACCCCATTTCCTTCTTTTTTTTTAATTTATTTATTATATTTAGTTTCTTAAGTTGTTTTTTTTCTTTTAAAATATTTCTTAAAAAAAAACATGTTAAAAATATTTTTTATGTTAATTTAAATTAAGTTCTTTTTATTTAATTAATCTTCGTAAATAATGGTTTAATTTCTAGATTAGTTTTTTTAAATTATTATTTTGTCCATTTGTTTATATTTGTAAGGTTTTGCTCATATGTTCTTTATTATCTATTTATTTTCCTTTTACACTTTATTTAATTTATAACGATGATGCACGATTAGCACAACGTGAATCTCCTTTTCGTTATCCGACTAAATCGTTAAGTAGGACATGAGCATGATATTTCAAATAATAACAATCACCACCAAAAAAAACAAATCATTTCAAAACTAATTAATATCTTGGTCCAACGCCAAGCAAAATATTCTCGCCTACACTTCGCACACACGTAAGTCGGTCTTATGATCGCCATCTGCACGTTTCGCGTTTCTTTTTAAATTAACTTAACAAGGAATAGAGCTCCGGAGTCTAGCATTCCGCACGTTCTAGAATGAACGGCAACTGGGCTAGCCCCACGCGTTTTGTTCGTTCAATCCTTCGTTATTAATCACATCGGTTTTCAATCACCATTCGTATAGAAACAAATATCCAAATCTTTAATAAATTAAATTACGAAAGAAGGAATTTCGGAGTCTAGCATTCCGCACGTTCTGGATTGAACCGCAAATGGGCTAGCCTCACGCGTTGGTTCAATCACCATTCGTATAAAAAATATTCAAATCTTTAATAAATTAAATTACGAAAGAAGGAATTCCGGAGTCTAGCATTCCGCACGTTCTGGATTGAACCGCAAATGGGCTAGCCTCACGCGTTGGTTCAATCACCATTCGTATAAAAAATATATTCAAATCATAATCGCATAATTTAATCGTACGAAAACAGAACTCCGGAGTCTAGCATTCCGCACGTTCTGGATTGAACCGCAAATGGGCTAGCCTCACGCGTTGGTTCAATCATCATTCGTATACCAACAAATTTAAATCATTTTATAATTAATTATCGAAAGACAGAATTCCGGAGTCTAGCATTCCGCACGTTCTGGATTGGACCGCAACATGGGCTAGCCCCACGCGATGTGTTCAATCGCCCTTTCGTTTAAAACATCTTAACAAAGTCAAACACTTTCTTCTAAAACGAACATTGTTTAAATCATTCTATCTCTCGAACAAGCTAGCGCTTCAGCCTCCACCGCGAGTAAAAGCCAACGCTTACCAGTAGAATGTATTTTAAACAACTGTTCAATAAAAACCACAAACCGTAGTAGCACGAACTACGAAGCTCTGACTTTCCCATTGCACAAGGGAATACGTAGACACGAGGATTTTAATCCTTCGCGAGCACCCTATTAAAAAATCAATCTTTTTTCCCTCCGTCACAATAATAAAAAACTTTAATCGTTTCTCCGCCTTAATAATAAAAACTTTAATTTCCTTAGAACAAACATATTAATAATCATTTAGAAGACAAAAGACTTAAGATCAACATTTAATCGCATATAAGCTAAGAGGTTCCCGTTGAGTACAACGGACGTGAGGGGTGCTAATACCTTCCCCTCGCGTAACCGACTCCCGAACTTAGAATTTGGTTTCGTAAACCATTTCTTATCCATCCTTTAGGTTGTATCTATATCTCCCTTTTCTTTAATTAGAATAAATAGAATTAGGTGGCGGCTCTGTTGTTTTTGTTTTAGGATCGTATTTTTCGAGGTACGACAGTTGGCGACTCTGCTGGGGATAGCTCCATGCTAGAGAGAGTCGAGCCTAACTTAGCATTGTGTGTTTATTTGTTTGATCTTGTATTTTCTTGTCTTCTCTGTGTTTGTTATTTATGTTGTTTATTTGTTCTTTTATCGCTTTCCTTTTATTTTCTCATTATATTATATTTGTCTGTGGGTTCTCGGGGCCACGTTACAAGTAAATTTGAGTGGTGGAAAAAGCAGAGGGAACACTTAAGTTTAGAATTGGATGTTATTAGTGTTAGTCTCCAAGGACTCGCTCCTTGCACGCCTAACATGAAAGCTCCCCCAGATAGTTAGACTTTTCATAGATCTTGTCACAACGCAGCTAGCCTGTCGCGGGACCTGATTCATGAAAGGGCTGTGATTCTGGGACCCCCTAGGACCTGTTTCAATATTGGTAGTTGTGAAATGTTAGGTTCCAAGGACTCGCTCCTTGCACGCTTAGCATGAGAACTCCACTCAAGGTAGACCTTATCGTTATTATCGTCACAATGCAGCTAGCCTGCGGCGGGGCGTTAGTACGATAAACGTCCGTGACTTTGAGTTTCCTTAAACCATCACCGTAGAAACTATCCTGTGAGTGGGACTTATGGGTAGTAAAACGTAGAACAACTCTCTTACAGCCCACCTGTTAAGAAGGTTCCGGATTTATGACCCCTCACGTCCCTGCATCTTTGCATCTTAGCATCATATGCATCATTTTAGAAAATGTTTCGAGGAACAAAGAAGTTTTATTGCAAACCTCATAAAATTTTACCTGGAATGGATTTAAGTCCATTAGTTTTGGGAAATAACAAAAAAAACTTTACCCATTTTGACATTTTGCAACAAGCTTCTTAAGTCCTTTGAGGCATTTACTAATTTTTTTTACTCATGTTTGCATCTCTGCATCTGCATTCTGTCAAAACTCATTCTCGTCAACTCCTTTCCAGCTGTCACACTGAGGATCTCACGCAAGTATTCAACCCGAGCCCAGGCCAAGAAGAAGATGGCTGACAGGGACCTCGAAATGGACAAAGTGAATGAAGAGCTTTCTGATCTTCGTGGAAATATGGGTCAGATGATGGAAATGTTGCAGGTCATCCGAGCCAAATTAGACACCCAACAGACTGTAGTGTCAGAGATTGTCACTGCAACGACTGAACCCATGTCATCAGTCACTACTCCTGTGACCTGGCCTCCTTTTGGGCTTCCTCATGGATTTGTACCTCCTCCTCAGGGTTTCGCTTCTCAAAGTTTTATCCCTCCTTCCCAAGGACTTACTGCTCAGGGTTTTTTCCCTCCTTCCCAAGGTTTCGCTTCTCAAAGTTTTATTCCTTCTTCTCAAGGACTTACTGCTCAGGGTTTTTTCCCTCCTTCCCAAGGTTTCGCTTCTCAAAGTTTTATTCCTTCTTCTCAAGGACTTACTGCTCAGGGTTTCTTCCCTCCTTACCAAGGTTTCGCTTCCCAAAGCCTCGCACCTCCTTCTCAGGGTTTTGCGTTCACTTCCCAAGGTTTTGTACCTCCCCCTCAAGGGTTTGCTGCTCAGCAAACTATTCCTGTGACTAATGAAGAGAACCACGTGGCTACTAATTTTACACCAGACATTGTGCACACCCGTGCCCAACCATACTTCAATGACCCTCAGGTGTATGACGTGCCAGATATGTCGGAGAATGGAAATGAGAAACAGGAGAAGATGCAAGAGAATTTTGAGACTATTGAGAAAAGGTTAAGAGCAATCAAAGGCGACCAGATCTTCGGGGCTGCTGCCAGAGAGATGTGCCTGGTGTCCGGATTGGTAATTCCTCCAAAGTTCAAGATACCCACTTTTGACATGTACGAGGGTGCGACGTGTCCTAAGAATCACCTTTTGATGTATTATCGAAGAATGGCTGCGCAGGTGGACAATGATAAGTTAATGATCCACTGCTTTCAGGACAGTTTGAAGGGAATCTCCTCCAAGTGGTATCTAACGCTAGACCAGTCAAAGATTCGCAGTTTTCAAGACCTGACAGATGCTTTCATCCAACAGTACAAATACAATATGGACCTTGCTCCCGATAGAAGGCAGCTATCGAGTATGTCACAGAAGGATTCCGAATCATTTAAAGAGTATGCTCAGAGATGGAGAGGGACCGCTTCTCAGGTAGACCCTCCGTTGTCTGAAAAGGAGTTAGCTGATTAGTTTGTTGACACTGTGCGACCAGAATTCTATGAGAGAATGGTGGGGAGCATAACTTCTAGTTTCTCTGATCTAGTGGTCGTGGGAATCAAGGTAGAACTTGGTTTGAAAAGTGGAAAGATGAGTGGTGCGTCTGGCAGTTCCAGCAATGGCAGTGGAAATAATATCAAGAAATTTACCAGTAACTTCCACAAGAAGAAAGAGGGTGAGACAAACGCAATAATGACGAGTGTCGCTCCCAAAAGATGAGACTTGCTCAAATGAGGTACAGACGCGAACGGTCGGCGAAAGGATGATGTGAGAACACACAGGAGTGAACTCACAAGAAATGAAAAGAGTCGCCAGCTAGGCATTTTTATCCCGGAGGAAAGGCAATGCTGCATAGACCTAGAAAGATATGGATAAGACGGTTGCGAACCAGAGAGACTGAGAAAGGGGGTTGGTTACAACCTGGGAAGGTATTAGCACCCAGATTGTCCGCCGTACTCGACGGGATCCACGCTTAAAAGATTTGTGCTTTAAAGGGGTAGTGTCAGTGCAATCTGTGAGTAAAAGAGCTGGAAAAGATGTACAGGGGTCAGTGTAAGATAAGTGTGAAGTGTATAAGAGAAAGTGTCAGTGTAAGAACAAGAATGAAATGCTCAAGATCATGAGGCTTAAAAGAATGAAACTGGAAAGGGGGGGGGGATATACAGAGACTTTTTTTCGATAACTGTTAAGTTATGCCTACGTATCCTCTCGTGCAATGAGGAAGTCAGAACACCGTAGTTCGACCCAAAGAGACTGAAAGATAAATTGACTGGTGAACTGCTTGCTTGTTTATGCTCAAGTGTATGACCTGTCTGGCTCAGGTGCAAACTGTCTTGCATTAGACGGAAGAAACAAGTTCTCGTTTAGGAATGGATGAGAGGAGAAAAGAATCCCGAAGGAGACGATTATTGTTTGTTTTTTGTGTTTTCAGTCTTTTATTGCTTTTGAAAGTTTGTCATAAGTTAATGAGCTTAAGCCTAAACCAATGGATTTAACAGACTCGTCACATCTTCCCTCTGATTAGGGGTAATGAGAATGCCTTAAGTGTGAAGTCAGCTTCTCACACTTACACACCTTTGGTATAGGATTAAGATCATTACCTTACTTGTGATTATTTAGATGTTTTTGTTGCTTTTGTTTAGTGTTAAGTAATGGGATTAAGCCATAATCAGGGATTAAACAGACTCAATACACCATCCTAATAGAAGGATAATAGATGAGAATGTTTAAGCTGAGGAAAGCTCCTCAACTTAATCCATGATTAGGGATTAAACCCATGACAAAACAAAGCCTTTATTAAGTGGATTTTAGTTAATGATGAGATGATGAAGTGAGTTTTAGGGTTTGTAAGACAACTTGAGGAGGACTTGTCCATTAACACTAGGGTTAGTCCTTCTTAACCAATTAAGGAAGAATTAGAACCCTAATGCAAGGCCCAAGTTACAAGCTTGATGTCTTGATGATTATTAGATGAATTAATTAAGGGATTTAAACACATTAAGGGTTTAACACTTAGGATTAAAGTTATACACTCCATCCTAATAGAAGGATGCAGGCATAAGCTTAATCACAAAGCCTTAAAGCCTTTAGGGTTTAGTCCCTGATTGTGAGGTGAGAAGAGAAGACTCAATGAGACACAAAGGTAAAACTGAGTGGGGGACTAATCAAAACCCTAATTATTGTCATGCTTGGTTGTTCCTAAGGTTTGTGAGGTTTACAAGAAAGGTCTTCAGAGGAACCACCAGGAAGCAGATGAAAGGAACAAAGAGAAGCAAAGTAACTTGCTCCATTTAAGAAGGCAAGTCACTTGAGGTAAGAAAGTGAGAAGGAGAAGAATGAGCAAGCTCAATCTCAAACACAAAACAAAATGCAGCAATGATGCATAAGAGGAGATGAAAAGAAAATGTGAGAAGTGAAGGCAAATTCACTTCTCAAAGTGACTTACCACCTGAAAAGTTAGTGAAAGAAATGCAATGCAATGCAAAATGAGATGAAATGGCATGATGCAAACCAAAACCAGAAGCATGTGTGTGATGATAATGATGCTATGAGATGATACAAGGCATGAGGATGATCATACAAACATGTGGATGCAAGAGAAGCATGCTTAGAACCATGAACATACATGAAAAATTATGGAATGCAAATGACATACAACATGGCAAATGAAAGATGCAATGATCAAACATGATTCTAATATGTCCTAAGATGTATTATGGATCAAATGGATGCATAAAATGTCATGGCAAGTCATGGTGTGCAAGCAAATGCAAGATGGATGCAAGAGGAAGCCCAAATTAGGGTTTATGATCAATGCACAAAACAAAAATAAAAAACAGAAGCAAACATCATGATAAAAAATTGAAAATGCATTCAAAGGAACCCTAAACCTATACAAACTCACTGCCCAAAGGAGGGGATCCAATTCTTAACCTAATGAAAGTTATGAATTTCCTAAGGTTGCTAGGGTTTTAAGGTACCTTGTCAAGAAAAATGTCAAACAAAATGAAAATGCAAGATCAAATCATGCCAATTTAATCCTATAAACTTCATGATGTGCAAGATGCAATGCAAAAAGAACCAAAGTCCAACTCCTAAAGGCTAGGCAGAAATGAATTTTTGAACATTGGATCAAAATAATGCTTTGAAATGAAATTAATTCCATGGAAAATTGTCAAAAGACATCAAGATCAAAAAAGAAATTTGGTTTGAGAGTTGGACAATGTTTCTAAATGGTTTTAAATGTTTCATGAATTTTTTGGTGATTTTTAAATACCTAAAAGTATTTTTAATTGATTAATTCTCATTAATTAAATAAAAATAATATTTTAAATGATTTAAAAATATTTTTTAATGCAAAAAATAAAAATAAAAATGTTTTTGGTTTCTGAAAATTAATAAAAGGTTGTATAAAAATTTTCAGAATTTTTGAACAACTTTTGCTATTTTAAATTAAATGAACAAAACAAATACAAAACAAATGAATTAAAATTAATAAAAAGGAAAAGTAATCTCATCCTAAGGCTGACATTCAAATCTGGGAGAGGATGTTTGACTGCGCGCGCGAATTGATGGTCAGGATTGCTTCTGGCTTAATTAATTTAATTATGATTTATTAAATTAATAAAAACAGGTTAGGGTTTAATGACTTAATCTGGACCACTCAACACTTAAACTAATCCGTATCCAACGGCCACGAACGCATCTGGCAAACTAATTAGGGTTAGGGCTTAATGATTTTCAGGTGACCGGAGGGAAGCTCCGGTCATCTTCTCCGGCGGGTTAGAAACCCTAAAACATGCTACAGGCCACCATTCATCAAATTGAAACCAGGGAAATGATCCTCTACCCAAACCCCATTCAAATCACCCTTCAAACAACATTTATAACCCAAGAACAGAGGGAATCGAAGCAAGCAAATTTCACGGGTGAAATTTCAGAGAGCAACCAAATGCTCATTTCTTCACCATTTTTTATTCTAAAGATATCATCATGATCAGCATGACATATACTTTCATTTTGTAACAAAAAATACAAGCTCTGAAAAGTTTGAGGTTTGAAGCTACCTGAAGTGGTGAACTGTGAATATGAACTTTCCAGACCTTTCTTTGATGCAAAATGTCTCCTCTGAACCCCCTGAAGTTAATGGAATGCTCACAATCCTTTGTTGGTGGCTAATTTGAGGGTTTGAGTTCTGGTATAGCAGGTTTCACAGTTGAGATTTATGGGGTTTCAAGTTGTTTTAATGGTGGATTCTGGTTCCTTGGAAGGTGTATGATTTATTGGTAAATAGAAAATGAGTGTTTGATGGCTATGGAGGGAGATTCGAAGAGAGGAAAGTTTTGACAGTTTTTGGAGTGTGCTGCAATGTGTGTCTTTCAGGCTTGCTTTTCTCTTGTTTTATGACCCTTAGGCAATCCATAAACAATCCCGGCAATCTAGGAGGGCAGGTGTGCACTGTGGGATTGGTATGGGAGGATTGGCCAAAAAGTCAAGTTGATTTGTACTTGCAGCATGGGCTATGGCAGAGGCAGTCTAGAGGCTTGTCCTGCCTCAGCTTGAGTCAAGGATGGCCCTTGGATGGCTCATGAAAGGCTGCTGCATCTGGATCCTGAGCTAGAGGAGTTTTTGCAACTTGCCCACTTGTGACATTTCATGATTTTGGCTATGTGAATGTGAGAAACCTTGCTAGATTTTTGATGTGGGATGCCTCATTAGGTCATGACAATGCATTAAAACCAGCTAGTGATCATACAACTCCTTTGAGAATGATTTTGCCAAAAATCCCTCTTTGCATTTTCATGAAAAATGACTTATGGCTATGTGAAGATCAAGGCAAATGAATGAGAAATCCCTTGGGCCAATTCTGATTTTAGGTCATGCATTGCATTGGTATGATGATTAGAGGTCATGTTGAAGTCACATAGAGGCTTGCCATGAGAAATTGCAAGTTTTCCATTTTGTGCAAAAGTGGAATTTCAATGATTTTGCCCAACTTTGCAAGGCCATAACTTTTGATCCAAAATGAATTAGGTCATGTTCTTGTACTTTTTGAAAAGGTAATGATCCATTCTACAACTTTCATGACCAAAGTTTTTTCATTTGAAGCATTCTTGAATCAAAAAGCAAGGGTTGAAAAAGTTTCCTAAAATGGCAATTTTCATTGAAAGTCAACTTTCCCAAAAAGTCAACTTTGCAAATAACTTGAAATTCTTCAATTTTGTGAGCTTTCAACATCTTATATGATCAAATAAAGATCATACACAATCAAAATGATGAAGAACACCCTTTGGTTGGGTCATTGGGGGCCTCAGATGCCCTGATTTTGCACTGACTTGCCTAGAAAGTCAACCCTTGATCAGATGACTTCCCCATTGAATTTCTTCATGAAAATTGATATGCATGATCCCTATACCATATAGAGACCAATAGAAACAAGAATGACCAAAAAATTTGGAGTTATGGCCTTTGAAACCAAAACCCTAATTCTAGGTCATCTGTGCAGTCAAACCTGGCTCTGCTTCCATGCCATTCTCAGTTCTTGTGATTCTTTGAAATTCTTGACTTTGAGGGGATATAATATGATGCTTTAACATACATGGACCCCTTTGAAGTGATTGGTGACATTTGGAGAGGCTCAAGAAGCTCTTGGATTGCTCAGATCACAAACCCTAGATGCAGATGACTTTGAACCAATGCAGTGAATCAAAAATGTAATATGAGATGGCATGATTGAACTTATGCACATGCAATGATCACAAGCCATGGTGTGAATGGGTGAGGGCAAATTTGGGGTGTTTACAGCTGCCCCTATTCAAACATGAGTTAGCTGTGCAGGATGTAAGCGACGGCTTAACAGGCAAACAAGATAACTTGTGGTTGAATACCAAAGACAGTCCAAAATTTGCACTCACAGAATGAAGAAGAAAAGGGATATAGATTGTAAAAGGAAATAAAGTATATTGAAAAGTGGGGGCGACGGAGGAAGACCGTTGGGCAGAGGACGACTGCTGGGGAAAGAGAAATGACGGGGACGACCGACACGCTGGAAAAGTGCTGAAAATAAAGCAATGACGGGGACGGCCGACATGCTGGGGATAAAAGGGATTATGATGGGGACGGCCATCAAGTAAAGCTATAAGATTTTATGGGGATTAATGAAAAATGATGGGGACGACCATCAGGTTCATAAAGTAATGTAAACAACGATGGGGACGGCCATCGGGCTAAACTGATGAAGACGATCATCAGGAAAAGGAGAAGGGACCACGACGGGGACGGCCATCGGGTTAAAGAATAAATGAAATAATGATGAGGGACGGTCATCAAAGGTGAAGGACGATCACCTAGCAGGGGACGGCTGCTCTGAAAGGGGTAAGATGAGGGACGGTCATCTAAGGTGAAGGACGATCACCTGGCAGGGTACGGCTGCCGAAAATATCGCGACATAGGACGAATGCCGGATAAAAGGTCAACGATGGGGACGACCATCGGATGAGCATGATGAAGGACGATCATCAAGAGGTGAAGGACGATCACCTAGCAGGGGACGACTGCTCTCGAGGTTTTATCATGACATAGGACGAATGTCAGATAACAAGATCAACGATGGGGACGGCCATCGGATAAAATGATGAAGGACGATCATCAAAAGGTGAAGGACGATCACCTAGCAGGGGACGGCTGCTAAATATCACGACATAGGACGAATGTCGGATAGAAAAGGTCAACGATGGGGACGGCCATCGGATGAGGATGATGAAGGACGATCATCAAGAGGTGAAGGACGATCACCTAGCAGGGGACGGCTGCTCTCGAGGTTTTATCATGACATAGGATGAATGTCAGATAACAAGATCAACGATGGGGACGGCCATCGAATAAAATGATGAAGGACGATCATCAAAAGGTGAAGGACGATCACCTAGCAGGGGGCGGCTGCTAAATATCACGACATAGGACGAATGTCGGATAGAAAAGGTCAACGATGGGGACGGCCATCGGATGAGCATGATGAAGGACGATCATCAAGAGGTGAAGGACGATCACCTAGCAGGGGACGGCTGCTCTCAAGGTTTATCATGACATAGGACGAATATCAGATAACAAAAGAAATTTTGCTTTGCTGGCGATCTACTGGGGAATAGTAAACACGGACGAGTGTTTATATCCAGGAAATAAAAGGTATAAGTGTTTTGACGCTGTGTGTAGATTAAAGATGCGGACGAGCATCCCTAAGATTATGATACGGACGAGTATCGGGTAGAAACAAATACTGCCACATGTTCAGAGATGATGATACGGACGAGTATTAACTGGTTAACAAGGAACACGGACGAGTGTTGAATCTGAGGGGATTCTTCTGGGGAATAGTAGACACAGACGAGTGTCTATATTTACGAAGACAAGAGTGTTTGACACAGTGTATGGATTAAAGATGCGGACGAGCATCCTTATGACTATGATACGGACGAGTATCAGGTAGAAACAATCGCTTAGCACATGTTCTGAGATGATGGTACGGACGAGTACCAACTGGTTAACAAAGAACAAGGACTAGTGTCGAATCTGAGATGATGTAAATGGTGTATATAAGATACGGACGAGTATCTAAGTATGAATAGTGTATGGATGGGTATTTAACCTGCTGGGGAGAGTGACACGGACGTGTGTCAAAAGGAGAAGAGTATAGTATAAACAAATGTCTGATATACAAAGTGTTTAGGTTACTGTGCTGGGGAAAGTGACACGGACGAGCGTCAAGAAAGTTATATATATATAAGTATCTGTGAGTGCAAAGAGGATGCTTTGGCTTTCTGTTGGGGACATGACACGGACGGGTGCCACAAGGAGTATATACAGATGTTTGTGAATATAAGGCAACTGCTTTAGCTTTAGCTCTCCGCTGGGGAATCCGGGGAGTATTCTGTATATTGTTGGTGGCTTGTCATTATTCACAAGTGTTTGATTCAGAACATGGCTTATGATTATGCAATATGTTTGATCTTTGCCGTAATGCTCCGTGTTAGACGGAATGCTACGCTCTGTGGGAAAATATAATGTGAATGCTATGATTATGCAAGGATACCAATCCGGGATTCGGATCCCGTTGCTGTGAAGATCTCTGGTTGATCTATTTGAAACGGACATCCCAGCTGGGGATGAGATCATTGGTAGATCTGACGAGATGTACTTGCTTGGGGGAATAGGTCACTGATAAACCCATTCTTGGTAACAAGGGACCCAGCTGGGGTATGTAGAAGCTTTCGTCACTCTGTTGTGATTCCTTCATGCGTTGCTCTTCTGGATAGAGGCTGAAACTCTGTGGGGAGATGGTTCCCTGGCTTTTGTACTCAGCTGAGGAGGAAGAATGATGGGCACCTCGGCTGGGGAGAAATAACAAGTGGCAACTCAGCTGGGGAGAAAACACTTTGAGTGCTAAGACTGAGTGAGTGTTGATTTGCCAGCTTGCTGGGATGAAGCTTATATGCCCCATGTTGCGCTTTTGAATACTTGCAATCCTGCAAAGACAGAAGGACGCGCAAGTAATCCCGAGGTATCCTTTATTGGATCCCATCATGAGAGTTCAGACACTCCCGGGAGTAAGTATATTTCCTACAAGCATGCATTCTTTAGAAAGGAAACATCTGTATTTATGCAATTGATATGACATCAGACATTTTTGCAAATAAAAGAGTACGAGACAACGTGTGACTCAAAATCTGATTTTATTAGTTCATGTGCCCTGAATTGGCAAGATACAGTCAAAGAAACATATCTCCTAAAATGAGGAGATTGTTACAAATTGAGAAACAAAATGCTGGCAATGTTGACGACGCTTCAAGGAGCTTCCCTTTTGCTATGACTCGTATGACATTTGACGTTCTTCTCGTCTTGCTTTCTGAGGAAGGCTGATCCTGAGTGAAGCTTGATCCTTTCGAGATTTACCAAGTTGTAGGTGATACAGACGAATCCAGAATGCAGTTGTTCGCTTATTCCTTTATTTTGCATGGATCGCCCTTTCGGGTTTTCAATCCATCGGGATACCCTTTTTTGCCTGAGTTGTCCAATGTGGCTTTTCAACTCAGCGGGTGTACATTTTTTTGTTTATTTTCCCTTATTTTTGCCCGAGTCTTTTATTCTGTTTTTGACTCGCCGGGATGCCCAATTTTGCCTGGACTCACATTCTGTTTTTATGTCCAGCGGGTCATTTTATGCGAAGTATTTTTTAACTGCATCTGAATTCACAGGGGACGGGAAGTCTTCACCATCCATAGTGCTGAGCATGAGAGTTCCACCCGAGAAAACTTTCTTTACTACAAATGGTCCTTCATAATTCGGAGTCCATTTGCCCCTGTGGTCTGTATGAGGAGGGAGGATTCTCTTCAGCACAAGATCTCCTACTTGGTACTCTCGGTGCTTGACTTTCTGATCGAAGGCTCTCTTCATTCTTTTCTGATACAGCTGTCCATGGCAGATTGCAGCTAATCTCTTTTCTTCAATCAGACTCAGTTGTTCATATCGGGACTGGACCCATTCTGCTTCATTCAATTTAACATCCATTAACACTCGTAAGGAGGGTAATTCAACTTCAACAGGTAGGACTGCCTCCATACCATACACAAGTTGATACGGTGTTGCCCCGGTGGATGTTCTGATTGACGTACGGTACCCATGCAAGGCAAACGGTAGCATCTCATGCCAGTCTTTGTAGGTGACTACCATCTTTTGCACAACCTTCTTGATATTCTTATTAGCTGCCTCAACAGCGCCGTTCATCTTTGGCCTGTAAGGAGAAGAATTGTGGTGTTGGATCTTGAAGTCCCGGCATAGCTCTGCCATCATTTTGTTGTTTAGGTTGGAACCATTATCAGTAATGATTCGCTCGGGAACTCCGTACCGACAGATGATATCTCTCTTCAGGAATCTGGCTACCACTTGCCTTGTAACGTTTGCATATGAAGCTGCTTCGACCCACTTGGTGAAATAGTCAATGGCAACCAGGATGAATCTGTGGCCATTTGAAGCAGTCGGTTCAATCTTGCCAATCATGTCAATGCCCCACATAGCAAAGGGCCAGGGTGAAGACATCACATTCAAAGGATTGGGAGGCACATGTACTTTATCCGCATAAATCTGGCATTTATGGCATTTTCTGGCATAGGCACAACAGTCTGCATCCATTGTGATCCAATAATAACCTGATCTTAGCAATTTCTTGGCCATGGCATGTCCTCCAGCATGGGTACCAAAGGATCCTTTGTGCACCTCGTGCATCAACAAGTCTGCTTCTGTTCTATCAACGCATCTGAGGAGTACCATATCAAAGTTTCTCTTGTACAGGGAACCATCAGTGTTCAGAAAGAAACTACCAGCAAGCCTTATCAAAGTCTTCTTATCATTGGAAGATGCCCCAGGTGGGTATGTTTGATCCTCCAAGAAGCACTTAATGTCATGGAACCAAGGCTTATCATCTTTGACAACATCTGCTGCGAACACATATGCTGGTCTGTCAAGTCTGGACACTGAAATTTGAGGTACGAAGTTGGCAGCTTGAACTTTGATCATGGATGAAATGGTAGCCAGAGCATCTGCAAATTGATTCTCGTCCCGAGGGATATACTCAAGCTTGACTGTTGTAAAGAAAGTCAATAACCTCCTTGTATAATCCATGTAAGGTATCAGATGATCTTGGTGTGTGTACCATTTGCCGTTGGTTTGATTGATTGATTACCAGAGTTGAATCTTCGAACACAGTCAATGTCTTGATCCTGAGGTCAATGGCTTCCTCAAGACCCATAATGCAAGCTTCGTATTCAGCTTCGTTGTTAGTGTAGTTAAAGGTGAGTTTTGCCGAGAAAGGCATGTGAACTCCTTTAGGTGTAATGAGTACTGCACCAACACCACGACCATTCATATTAACAGCCCCATCAAACATCATAGTCCATTCTTCCCCCGGGTCAGGCCCTTCGGTGTGAACAGGATCTTCATGATCCTTTGCTTTTATGAACATGATGTTTTCATCAGGGAAGTCAAATCTCATAGGCTGGTAATCATCAATAGGTTGCTCAGCAAGATATTCATACAATACACTGCCCTTGATGGCTTTCTGAGAGGTGTATTGGATGTCATATTCTATGAGGATCATTTTCCATCTTGCAACCCGTCCGGTAAGTGCTGGCTTTTCAAATATGTACTTAACTGGATCCATCTTTGATATCAATAAAGTGGTGTGGGTCAACATATACTGTCTCAGTCGGCAAGCAGCCCACGCTAAAGCACAGCAAGTTTTCTCGAGCAGTGAATAACGCTGTTCACAGTCGGTAAACTTTTTGCTTAGGTAGTATATTGCATACTCTTTTCGACCGGACTCGTCATGCTGGCCCAGCACACACCCCATCGACTCTTCTAATATTGTCAAGTACATTATTAGAGGTCTTCCTTCAACTGGAGGCATAAGGATTGGGGGATCTTGTAAGTATTCCTTGATCTTGTCAAAAGCCTTCTGGCAGTCTTCGTTCCACCTGACTGTTTGTTCTTTTCTTAGCAGTTTGAACAAGGGTTCATAGGTCGCTGTAAGGTGAGATATGAACCGTGAAATGTAGTTCAATCGACCTAGGAACCCTCGAACTTCTTTTTCTGACTTTGGTGCAGGCATTTCTTGAATGGCTTTGACTTTATCAGGGTCAACTTCAATCCCTTTCTCACTTACAATAAATCCCAACAACTTACCGGATCGCACCCCGAATGTGCACTTGTTGGGGTTTAACTTCAGTTGGTATTTCCTCAGACGCTTGAATAACTTCAGCAGATTTACCAGGTGGTCTTCTTCGGTGAGGGACTTGGCAATCATGTCATCCTCATAACATTCGATTTCTTTATGGATCATATTGTGGAATAATGTCACCATAGCCCGTTGATATGTTGCACCAGCATTCTTCAGTCCGAATGGCATCACCTTGTAACAGAACATGCCCCAGGGTATGATGAAAGTTGTCTTCTCCATGTCTTCAGGTGACATTTTAATCTGATTGTATCCTGAAAATCCGTCCATGAAAGAGAATACCGAGAACTGAGCCGTGTTATCCACCAATACATCGATGTGAGGTAATGGGAAGTCATCTTTTGGGCTAGCTCTGTTCAGATCCCGGTAGTCAACACACATTCTTACTTTGCCGTCTTTCTTAGGCACGGGTACTATATTAGCAACCCACGGCGGATAGCTAGTCACAACAAGGAACCCGGCGTCCCACTGCTTTTGTACCTCTTCTTTGATTTTCATTGCCATGTCTGGGCGAGTACGGCGCAGTTTCTGTTTAACTGGCGGGCAATCTTCTTTTAAAGGCAGCTTGTGCATTACAATATCGGTGTCCAACCCTGGCATATCTTGATAAGACCAAGCAAACACATCCACATATTCCTGAAGCAGGTCAATCAGTTGTTTCTTCACTGAGTCTTGTAAGCAGGCCCCGATTTTAACTTCTTTCACATCTTCATCTGTACCAAGATTGATTGTTTCGACCTCCTCCTGATGAGGAGTGATAACCTTTTCCTCTTGTCTCAACAACCTGGCTATCTCTTCAGGAAGCTCATACTCTTCTTCAACCCTTTCATCAGCTTGATTGATTGGATTGTCAAAATCATACGAAGTCGTAGCCGTGCTGTTGTCGGTGCGGTCTGGAAGGCACTCTCTACAAGGGTTCAGTTTGTTCATTTTAGTGATTGATTTTAATCTTGTTTAGAAAAGTGAAATGAAGTTGTCATTTTGAAAACATTGCCATTTATTTTTTGTACAAAAAGAAAAATGGAAAAAACAGTGAGCGGAAAAGAGAAAAGACTCATTTGCAAAAGATGTCTGATTATCATTGATTGATCTATTTGCACAAAATTACAGATGGCCCGATTACAAAATGAGTCTTGTCATCTTGGGCAAGATGCGAGACTTGATGCATGCTTAAAAATACAGGAAATAATAATTACTCTGCAGGAGTAAATCTTATAATTTCCTAGGAAGACCAGTTTGAGATACTGCTCCCCGGGATCCTTGGACGTATCCAGCTCTCCAGGTTGCGGTCGCTTTCATCCTCGTCTTCCAAGTTGTTCACTGCATCGGGGGTGAGCATCCCCCCACTGACAAAATTGGGCTTCTTAGCAGCCTCTGCTTGATCTTGTTGAGTTGGTTTGTAACCCAACCCAAATCTATCCTCCTTTTTCTCTACGGGCAGCAACTTGCCCCAGCCTTGGGCAGTCCCCTCTTCAACAACCTTTCGGGCTTGCTGATAAGATGTCATTGAGGTTCCAGGTACAGCGGATGCTTCATTTATGTTCAAGGCCTCAAACCCTTGACTCATAGTTTCGTGGATCTCCCCATCCATCTCAATGTATTTGTATGTAGCCAGATGGCTAACAAAGATATCTTCCTCTCCACAAATAGTAACGACTTGGCCTTCCCACTCGAATTTTAACTTCTGGTGAAGGGTCGACGTCACGGCGCCAGCGGCGTGTATCCATGGCCTACCCAATAGACAGCTGTAGGCAGGCTGTATATCCATCACGAAGAAGGTCGTTTTGAAAGTCTGTGGGCCAATCGTTATAGGCAACTCAATTTCTCCCAGAACTGATCTCTTAGAACCGTCAAAGGCTCTCACTACCAAGTTACTGGGGCGTAATGTCAATCCTTCATACTCCAGCTTCACAAGGGCCTTCTTAGGTAGGACATTGAGGGATGACCCTGTGTCCACTAACACATGAGAAAGAACTGCACCCTTACACTCCAAGGTAATGTGCAAAGCTTTGTTGTGATTGCGACCTTCCGTCGTCAAATCAGTGTTGGTAAATCCTAGTCCATGACTAGCGTTGACATTTCCAACTACTGCCTCTAACTGATTGACAGTAATCTCCTCTGGCACATAAGCTGCGTGCAAGACTTTTAATAGTGCGTTCTGATGAGCCTCGGAGCACATTAGCAGTGATAAAATGGAGATCTTGGAAGGTGTCTAGTGAAGCTGGTCCACTATCTTGTAATCACTTTTATTGATGATTCTCATGAATTCATCAACCTCTTGATCAAAAGGGGTCTTTAAAGCTTCCTTAGCAACTTGTTCTTCTTGCACCATACTCTTCCCTTTTGCCTTGGCAGCAGCTTCTGCTTCGGCATTGGGTCTTGGAATTTGCGGGGCAAAGAGACGTCCGCTTCGGGTGAAGCCTCCGCCTCCCCCACATTGTCTATTTGTGGTGAAGAAGTTGATGATTCCAAAGTGATTTTCTGTCCTTCGCAGTATAGATCGGAGCCGTAATGCCAAGGGATGGCATTATTGCTTTCATAAGGGACTGGCCCAGGCACTGTGATAGTGACTAGACTGATAGCAGCTGCAGAAGGGACCATGATAGTATGTGGATCATAGTATATTGTAACTGGTGCTCTGACAGGAGTGGCATTTTGTGAGTTGTAGGCAGAATCATTTGTAGGATCATAATAAATTGTAACCGTTGAGACATTTTCATTATTTGCTGTTGATGTTGTAGGAGACATTGTTGACTGGATGGATGTTGAAGTTGTAGAAGAGATGGTTGTTGATATTTGGTCTGTTGAAGTGACAGATGAAGCATTCGTTGACGAGATTGAAGAGTTGTTTGGAACAATTGTTGTTGCAGTTGTAGAAGACTCGGGAATTGTTGTTAAGGAGATTGCTGGATTTGGAGGTGTTGATGTTGTGATTTGAAGTAGGCCACTCTGGATGAGACCATCTATGCCATTTCTCAAGTTATCACACCCATTTACCGAAATGTTGCAATAGCCGCACCCGAGCTCACACCCGGGAAATATCTGGCATTCAAGGAGTTGAGCTTTAATCTCTACCAGGGGTGTCCGAATCTGCCCCACACTGGTTATCAAGTAAGACGGCTTATCTTCTTCAATAGCATTGATTTTGGGTCCTCCGTGGTTGGGCATAGGGTTTTTACTGACATTTGGCGGGGGTGCAAAGTTTAGAGCTTTGGAATCCACTAGATCCTATACTTTCATGTGCAAAGCTCTGCACTTCTCTGTACTGTGGCCAGGTGCATTTGAGTGAAAAGCACATCTGGCGCTGGCGTCATAATTTCTGGGTAGACTGGCAGGATCTGGAGGTGCCAATGTCCTTAGCTCAACCAGGTTGAGTTTCGGGAGTTGTGGCAATAATGTGGTATAAGGCATAGGGATCGGATCAATCACCCTATTGGCCTGAGATGGTCTCTGTTGAAAAGGTCTTTGCTGATTGTTGTTGCTGGTGTTGTTGTTGTTATAATTTCTCTGAGGTGGATACTGAGCTTGTTGCTGGTAGTGGGGTTGTTGCTGTGGTTGATATGCTGGTTGTGGATGAATCGGAGCGGGAATGGTGACAGCTGCCACCGACCTATGAACATACTGGGGTCTTCCCCTGCTGGTATAGATAGCATTAGTCTCACCAGTTCTTCTTGGACCTACAAAAGGCTTTCTTGGGTTGCTGGACGAGCTTGCACCGTTGTCGGAAATATTTCCCATCTTTAGAAGGCTCTCAATTCTTTCTCCAGCTATGACTACATCCGCGAAGCTGGTGGAAGAAAAAGCAGCTAGCCTATCAATGTATGTCCCTTGGAGGGTGTTCATAAACATGTCGGCCATCTCCCTTTCCGACATGGGTGGTTGGACAGCAGCAGCAAGCTGTCTCCACCTCTGGGTGTACTCCCGGAAGCTTTCTCTGGATGATTGTGACATTCCCATCAGGAGGGTCCTGTTGGGAGCCATATCCAAGTTGTACTGGTATTGTCTAATGAAGGCCTCAGCCAGGTCCTTCCAGCATCTGATGGTTGCTCTGGTCAAATGAGAGTACCATTCCCTTGAAGCTCCTGTTAAACTGTCCTCGAAATAAAACATCCACAGTTTTTCATCCATGGTGTATGCCTTCAGCCTCCCTAGAAAGGAATGTAAGTGGGTTCGCGGACAGGAAGTTCCGTTGTACTTCTCAAAGCACGGAGGTTTAAACTTGTGAGGTATTCTTACCCCGTCCACTAAGCCCATGTCCATGACATCAAAACCCAAGGAGTTTTGAGACTCCAGGGATCTTAATTTCTCAGCAATTTCATCTAGACTTCTGTCATAGGCTTCATCCCCAGCTCCCATCACAGTGAATTGATCTTCTTGGGGGTCTTCTTGTAGTACTCTGCCTGTAGTAGCATTCCCTTGTACATTAGCAGGGATGTTGATCTCTGGATGAAGGTGGGGCCCAAATACTGGGGGATTATTATGAGGCTGAACCCTCTCATTGTTGCTTGTTCCTCCAGTCCCTAGATGGGGGTCTTCCTGAGTCTGCCTTTCTACTAATGCCCTTAATCTTTCTTGGCTCTGTGCCAATCCATTCATTACCTCCATGAACTGAGTCATCTGGTTCCTCATTTCCAACCTCTCATTGGCCATTTGAGTCCTGACTTCTGTAATATCCTGTTGTACCTGGTCCATCTGTATACCCGGAAGGTTGTTGCGGGTAGGATATCTGTGCCGACGGTTGAGTGGGAACACCCGACGGCGAGCAATAGTTCCTGAACCACAACAGAGTTAGTAACAAACAAAACAAAAACCTACAAAATAAAACAAAAGGTTAGTATGCAATGCAGTATGCTTATTTGTTTCCAAGGTATCCGGCTTGGCACTTGGTTTTGACCTTTCCAGACCCCTGAGGAAGATGCTTTTGATGTTGTTTAGGAGAGAGAGATTCAAATGAAACAAACTAATAAATATATTACAAAAAGTGAATAATACATAGTTTGTTTTTTACAATTCATGCCCCTAAGGGATCAAAATACAACACAAAAAAGTACAATGAAATGAAAGCAACAACAAGCAAAAAGTCAGACACCAAGACCAAACTCATCCTCCTGAACTTCCTTCAGAAGTGCTTCAGTTACCGGATCAGCTGGACGCTCTGTGAGATTCCTGATAAGAAGATTCCTGGTGGTGATAGCAGCAGTTAGCTTCTTGTGTCTGCCCTGGTCCTTTGACCTCTTCACACCAGCCCTAATCTTCAATTCTGAGATTTCTTTCTGGGCTGCTAGCAGGGCCTCCTGCTGCTCCTTTGCACTAGCCTCCAACTGCTCAATCTTGTCCTGAGTCCTTTTATCTTCCTGAGTATGAGCTTCGGTGATCCTGACCCACCTAGCTTGACTCTCTTTCAGATACAAATCAGTCCTGGCCTTTTGGAACTGAGCCTCCTTGCAGGCATTCTTCAAGATCTGCTCTCCAGCCCTTGACTTCTTGATGTCGTCTTCTGACTTCTCAATCCTGGCTAGATGCTCCACCTTAAGCTTTTCCAACCTTTCAATGTCCATCCGACCGTCACTCCTCTCCCAGAGGGTCTTCTGTAGAGCCTGAGTCAGATTCTCATTCCTCTCTTTTAGCTTCTCAAACTCTTCCAGGCTGACAGTAGCTGGAGGTGGTGCTGTGGATGGCCCAGGTGCATCCTCAATGGTGAAGGGCATCCCAGAAATTTGAGCCCTGGCATGAGACCAATCATAGTACTGAGCTGAGGCCACGTTGTTGCATCTCCCGAGAATGGCCATCCCTTTGATCTGGACATTGTCCCAAGCCCAGGATGCTTGCCTGACAACAGTCGGATTAGGCTTAATCTCACAATAAAGGGTTTCAGCCAAGTCCTGTGCTCTTGGAGGGTGGACCAATGCATAGCCCAATTGTCTTTTGAATAGCAGAGGGTTGTAGTTGATGCAACCTTTCACTCCTATCAAAGGTACATTGGGGAACTGCCCACAACTAGTGATGATGTCCCTGCCCTTGGTGCTCTGAGTGCACCATCTGATGTCATCTGATGTCAAAGCAATGAGTCTTCTAGCCCAGTTCTTCTGCTGGTGAGGATTCAAGAATGCATCAGTCTTGGGCAAGTGTTTGAGCAGCCAGGTATGGAACAGGGGAGCACAGCATCTCACCAATCTTCCTCTTTGCTTTTCATTCCTTTGGTGAACAGAGTAGTAGAAATCTCCCAGTAAGGTGGGCACTGGGTTCCTCAGAATGAAAAGGTGAATGGCATTCTTGCTAATAAACTTAGGCTCGTCTGTAAAAAGTATAACCCCATATATGATGAGGGCTAACAAAGCACAGACTGCCTTCCATTCTCCCACGGAGGCCTTCAGGATGGCCTGAGAAGTCAAGAAATCCAAGTGTAGACCAGAGATTCCAGCTTTGGTAGTCATGTTCTGTCCAATCAGAGAGGGTTCCAGATATAGTGCCTTTGCCACTTCTTCATTACTTGGAAAAGCCATCTCAGGGTTGAAAGGGATACCACCCCTGACAGGTACACCAACCAATGATGAATACTCCTCTAATAAAGGCCCCAACTGAAAATCCTGAAAGGTGAAGCACCTCAGAGGGGGATCATAGAACTGCAGGCAAGTATGAATCAAGCTCCTCTGAGAAGGGTCCAAATTCATAACCACATCAAGGATGCCTCCATAATGTTCTCTGAATAGTGGTATATGGTCTAGAGTAATAAGGGCCTGGATCTTCCTGATGCCAGTCAGCTCAGGCTCAAAGAAATGATATGAGATGTTACTTTTCTTGGGTGCCATGTTGCTGAAGAAGAGCTGAAACAGATGCTGATGATGATGACTGATACTAGAAGATGGGCCACTGACAGGCTAATACTGATGATGCAGGTGACTGAAGCAGGTAGCTGATGAGGATAGCTGAAGCAGATAGGTCTATGCAGATGAAGGGGTCAAAACCAAGCCAAAATATGTGATGTGGATACCCTGAAAAACAAATAAGCAAATGTTAAATGATGCAATGATGATGTATGCAAATGATATGCAGGGGTTTGTGATCAAGCTGGATCTGATTGTTGCTTTGATATAAGTCCATGTATGTTCAAGAAACCCAGATAGAGGTTCATAAATCCAGTAACCAAGGTGGGGGACTCAAATAAAGAGTCACATGTCCAGGGTTAAAAATCACAAGAACCGTTCCAAAATGGAGTACTCTTAATCAAAACAAAGTAACAGGGTATGCTGAGGTCAAGGGTACCTGCAAACCTGTAAACATCCCAACCCCCTCACAGGTGGTGTTCTAAAACAAGGATCCTCAGACTTGGATCAGTTATGAGAAGTGTAAACACCTCTAACCCGGAGGTACAGTGTTTACAATAACCATAAAAGATCCTCCTCTAATTCTCCTCAATTTCTGAAGGTCAATACTAAAGGTCATCCAGACTTAGCAGGCTTCCCAGATAGCCCTAGCACTATAGGAAATCTGTAGCACAGAGTTCTCAAGAAGAAACCCATATCTGAGCCGTGTTTCATATTCCCGCACCAGACCGAAATGGAATGGGAAAGAACATGAACCACTCTAGTCTAGGTGTCACTCAGGTCCCAGGTATAGGACCTCAACTCTCAATAGAACCCCACCCACCAAGGCAACAAAACCAGATCCAGCCAGAACAGCATGACAGTATGATATATGTAAAGCTGTAAATAAAGCAATAAACAAAACTGTACATAAAGCAATAAATAAAATAAATATTCAAACACAAATGACTCATATCACCCCAGTAAACACAAATCAAACAAGCGCTAGGAGGAACCCACAAAAAGAACCAGAAGCCCTGGTTACAGTATAAGGGTCCCCAGCAGAGTCGCCAAGCTGTCGCTCCCAAAAGATGAGACTTGCTCAAATGAGGTACAGACGCGAACGGTCGGCGAAAGGATGATGTGAGAACACATAGGAGTGAACTCACAAGAAATGAAAAGAGTCGCCAGCTAGGCATTTTTATCCCGGAGGAAAGGCAATGCTGCATAGACCTAGAAAGATATGGATAAGACGGTTGCGAACCAGAGAGACTGAGAAAGGGGGTTGGTTACAACCTGGGAAGGTATTAGCACCCATATTGTCCGCCGTACTCGACGGGATCCACGCTTAAAAGATTTGTGCTTTAAAGGGGTAGTGTCAGTGCAATCTGTGAGTAAAAGAGCTGGAAAAGATGTACAGGGGTCAGTGTAAGATAAGTGTGAAGTGTATAAGAGAAAGTGTCAGTGTAAGAACAAGAATGAAATTCTCAAGATCATGAGGCTTAAAAGAATGAAACTGGAAAGAGGGGGGATATACAGAGACTTTTGTTCGATAACTGTTAAGTTATGCCTACGTATCCTCTCGTGCAATGAGGAAGTCAGAACACCGTAGTTCGACCCAAAGAGACTGAAAGATAAATTGACTGGTGAACTGCTTGCTTGTCTATGCTCAAGTGTATGACCTGTCTGGCTCAGGTGCAAACTGTCTTGCATTAGACGGAAGAAACAAGTTCTCATTTAGGAATGGATGAGATGAGAAAAGAATCCCGAAGGAGACGATTATTGTTTGTTTTTTGTGTTTTCAGTCTTTTATTGCTTTTGAAAGTTTGTCATAAGTTAATGAGCTTAAGCCTAAACCAATGGATTTAACAGACTCATCACATCTTCCCTCTGATTAGGGGTAATGAAAATGCCTTAAGTGTGAAGTCAGCTTCTCACACTTACACACCTTTGGTATAGGATTAAGATCATTACCTTACTTGTGATTATTTAGATGTTTTTGTTGCTTTTGTTTAGTGTTAAGTAATGGGATTAAGCCATAATCAGGGATTAAACACACTCATTACACCATCCTAATAGAAGGATAATAGATGAGAATGTTTAAGCTGAGGAAAGCTCCTCAACTTAATCCATGATTAGGGATTAAACCCATGACAAAACAAAGCCTTTATTAAGTGGATTTTAGTTAATGATGAGATGATGAAGTGAGTTTTAGGGTTTGTAAGACAACTTGAGGAGGACTTGTCCATTAACACTAGGGTTAGTCCTTCTTAACCAATTAAGGAAGAATTAGAACCCTAATGCAAGGCCCAAGTTACAAGCTTGATGTCTTGATGATTATTAGATGAATTAATTAATGGATTTAAACACATTAAGGGTTTAACACTTAGGATTAAAGTTATACACTCCATCCTAATAAAAGGATACAGGCATAAGCTTAATCACAAAGCCTTAAAGCCTTTAGGGTTTAGTCCCTGATTGTGAGGTGAGAAGAGAAGACTCAATGAGACACAAAGGTAAAACTGAGTGGGGGACTAATCAAAACCCTAATTATTGTCATGCTTGGTTGTTCCTAAGGTTTGTGAGGTTTACAAGAAAGGTCTTCAGAGGAACCACCAGGAAGCAGATGAAAGGAACAAAGAGAAGCAAAGTAACTTGCTCCATTTAAGAAGGCAAGTCACTTGAGGTAAGAAAGTGATAAGGAGAAGAATGAGCAAGCTCAATCTCAAACACAAAACAAAATGCAGCAATGATGCATAAGAGGAGATGAAAAGAAAATGTGAGAAGTGAAGGCAAATTCACTTCTCAAAGTGACTTACCACCTGAAAAGTTAGTGAAAGAAATGCAATGCAATGCAAAATGAGATGAAATGGCATGATGCAAACCAAAACCAGAAGCATGTGTGTGATGATAATGATGCTATGAGATGATACAAGGCATGAGGATGATCATACAAACATGTGGATGCAAGAGAAGCATGCTTAGAACCATGAACATACATGAAAAATTATGGAATGCAAATGACATACAACATGGCAAATGAAAGATGCAATGATCAAACATGATTCTAATATGTCCTAAGATGTATTATGGATCAAATGGATGCATAAAATGTCATGGCAAGTCATGGTGTGCAAGCAAATGCAATTTGGATGCAAGAGGAAGCCCAAATTAGGGTTTATGATCAATGCACAAAACAAAAATAAAAAACAGAAGCAAACATCATGATAAAAAATTGAAAATGCATTCAAAGGAACCCTAAACCTATACAAACTCACTTCCCAAAGGAGGGGATCCAATTCTTAACCTAATGAAAGTTATGAATTTCCTAAGGTTTCTAGGGTTTTAAGGTACCTTGTCAAGAAAAATGTCAAACAAAATGAAAATGCAAGATCAAATCATGCCAATTTAATCCTATAAACTTCATGATGTGCAAGATGCAATGCAAAAAGAACCAAAGTCCAACTCCTAAAGGCTAGGCAGAAATGAATTTTTGAACATTGGATCAAAATAATGCTATGAAATGAAATTAATTCCATGGAAAATTGTCAAAAGACATCAAGATCAAAAAAGAAATTTGGTTTGAGAGTTGGACAATGTTTCTAAATGGTTTTAAATGTTTCATGAATTTTTTGGTGATTTTTAAATACCTAAAAGTATTTTTAATTGATTAATTCTCATTAATTAATTAAAAATAATCTTTTAAATGATTTAAAAATATTTTTTAATGCAAAAAATAAAAATAAAAATGTTTTTGGTTTCTGAAAATTAATAAAAGGTTGTATAAAAATTTTCAGAATTTTTGAACAACTTTTGCTATTTTAAATTAAATGAACAAAAGAAATACAAAACAAATGAATTAAAATTAATAAAAAGGAAAAGTAATCTCATCCTAAGGCTGACATTCAAATCTGGGAGAGGATGTTTGACTGCGCGCGCGAATTGATGGTCAGGATTGCTTCTGGCTTAATTAATTTAATTATGATTTATTAAATTAATAAAAACAGGTTAGGGTTTAATGACTTAATCTGGACCACTCAACACTTAAACTAATCTGTATCCAACGGCCACGAACGCATCTGGCAAACTAATTAGGGTTAGGGCTTAATGATTTTCAGGTGACCGGAGGGAAGCTCCGGTCATCTTCTCCGGCGGGTTAGAAACCCTAAAACATGCTACAGGCCACCATTCATCAAATTGAAACCAGGGAAATGATCCTCTACCCAAACCCCATTCAAATCACCCTTCAAACAACATTTATAACCCAAGAACAGAGGGAATCGAAGCAAGCAAATTTCACGGGTGAAATTTCAGAGAGCAACCAAATGCTCATTTCTTCACCATTTTTGATTCTAAAGATATCATCATGATCAGCATGACATATACTTTCATTTTGTAACAAAAAATACAAGCTCTGAAAAGTTTGAGGTTTGAAGCTACCTGAAGTGGTGAACTGTGAATATGAACTTTCCAGACCTTTCTTTGATGCAAAATGTCTCCTCTGAACCCCCTGAAGTTAATGGAATGCTCACAATCCTTTGTTGGTGGCTAATTTGAGGGTTTGAGTTCTGGTATAGCAGGTTTCACAGTTGAGATTTATGGGGTTTCAAGCTGTTTTAATGGTGGATTCTGGTTCCTTGGAAGGTGTATGATTTATTGGTAAAGAGAAAATAAGTGTTTGATGGCTATGGAGGGAGATTCGAAGAGAGGAAAGTTTTGACAGTTTTTGGAGTGTGCTGCAATGTGTGTCTTTCAGGCTTGCTTTTCTCTTGTTTTATGACCCTTAGGCAATCCATAAACAATCCCAGCAATCTAGGAGGGCAGGTGTGCACTGTGGGATTGGTATGGGAGGATTGGCCAAAAAGTTAAGTTGATTTGTACTTGCAGCATGGGCTATGGCAGAGGCAGTCTAGAGGCTTGTCCTGCCTCAGCTTGAGTCAAGGATGGCCCTTGGATGGCTCATGAAAGGCTGCTGCATCTGGATCCTGAGCTAGAGGAGTTTTTGCAACTTACCCACTTGTGACATTTCATGATTTTGGCTATGTGAATGTGAGAAACCTTGCTGGATTTTTGATGTGGGATGCCTCATTAGGTCATGACAATGCATTAAAACCAGCTAGTGATCATACAACTCCTTTGAGAATGATTTTGCCAAAAATCCCTCTTTGCATTTTCATGAAAAATGACTTATGGCTATGTGAATATCAAGGCAAATGAATGAGAAATCCCTTGGGCCAATTCTGATTTTAGTTCATGCATTGCATTGGTATGATGATTAGAGGTCATGTTGAAGTCACATAGAGGCTTGCCATGAGAAATTGCAAGTTTTCCATTTTGTGCAAAAGTGGAATTTCAATGATTTTGCCCAACTTTGCAAGGCCATAACTTTTGATCCAAAATGAATTAGGTCATGTTCTTGTACTTTTTGAAAAGGGAATGATCCATTCTACAACTTTCATGACCAAAGTTTTTTCATTTGAAGCATTCTTGAATCAAAAATCAAGGGTTGAAAAAGTTTCCTAAAATGGCAATTTTCATTGAAAGTCAACTTTCCCAAAAAGTCAACTTTGCAAATAACTTGAAATTCTTCAATTTTGTGAGCTTTCAACATCTTCTATGATCAAATAAAGATCATACACAATCAAAATGATGAAGAACACCCTTTGGTTGGGTCATTGGGGGCCTTAGATGCCCTGATTTTACACTGACTTGCCTAGAAAGTCAACCCTTGATCAGATGACTTCCCCATTGAATTTCTTCATGAAAATTGATATGCATGATCCCTATACCATATAGAGACCAATAGAAACAATAATGACCAAAAAATTTGGAGTTATGGCCTTTGAAACCAAAACCCTAATTCTAGGTCATCTATGTAGTCAAACCTGGCTCTGCTTCCATGCCATTCTCAGTTCTTGTGATTCTTTGAAATTCTTGACTTTGAGGGGATATAATATGATGCTTGAACATACATGGACCCCTTTGAAGTGATTGGTGACCTTTGGAGAGGCTCAAGAAGCTCTTGGATTGCTCAGATCACAAACCCTAGATGCAGATGACTTTGAACCAATGCAGTGAATCCAAAATGTAATATGAGATGGCATGATTGAACTTATGCACATGCAATGATCACAAGCCATGGTGTGAATGGGTGAGGGAAAATTTGGGGTGTTTACAACGAGTCAAAGGAGAAATCCGCTTTGGCAGAGGCCTCCACCTGTGGCTCAACCCCAATTTGTCTACCCACCGCAGTTTGTTCAACATCCTTATGTGGCGGCAGTTCAACCGTCATACAATCCACAAGTCCCGATATATCGGCCAACTCAAGCAGTACCGATGTATCAGCAAGCGGCTCCAGTAATTCCATCTTATCAACCAATGCTCAATAATTCAGGCTATCAACGAGCGCCCAATGCTCCAGCCTACCAGCAGAGGACTCCAGCTCCTCATCCAAATTCCAACTTTCAGAATAGAAGACCAGGAGGAAGACTTCCTCATCCTCGGATCCCTATGACCTACACTGAATTGTATCCCTCACTACTAAAGAAAGGCTTGGTTACTCCAAGGTCTTTGGGTCCTCCACCAGATCCGCTCCCACCAGGTTACAACTCAAGTGCCCACTGTTTGTTCCATGAAGGTGCTCCGGGGCACGATTTGGAAAGTTGCATTGCTTTGAGGTATGCTGTAAAGGATCTAATGGATAATAACATTTTATCATTTGGAGATACTGGTCCGAATGTTAAGAATAATCCTTTACCTAAGCATGGGTCCATAAATGCCATTGTTGATGAGTCTGACGAAGATTTGATTTTCAACGCCACAGAGATCAAGACCCCGCTTAGAGACTTCCATGCGAAGTTAGTAGAAGTGGGTATGCTGAAGAACTGTCATAAGAATTGTGAAGCCTGTGCGAATAATCCAAAGGGATGTGAGTTGGTCTTGAAAGATGTTCAAAGTTTGATTAATCTGGGTGTTTTACAAGTGAGTGGTCGTGTGAAGAGGAATGAAGTGGCAATGATTGAACCCATTTTCAACTTACCGGAGTCTGATTCTACTTTGGTGCCAATGTTCAATCTGCCTGAGTCCTCCAAGATTCAACCTATCTTTAATATGCCAGAACCTGTGGTACCCATTTTCAATATACCTGAACCGGGGTTTGAGCAAGGAAGGAACCCTTTCCTTTATGAAGATACCAAAGCAGTTCCGTGGAAGTATGATACAGGGAGAGTTCATCAGAAGTTTGAACAAGATAATCGGAAAGAAGGTTCAAAAGTGGCAAGTGCTGACATAGCAGGTGCAAGTCGTTTAACGCGCAGTGGCCGTGTTTATACTCAACAAGCCAATGCAGTTCCACCTAAAGAAGTCATTCCAGCTGTTGTCAACCAGGATAAAGGGGTAGTCTTGGAAGATGAGGATGCAGAGTTTCTCAGAATCATTAAGAAGAGTGATTACAAGGTTATTGATCAGCTACATCAAACACCTTCCAAAATATCTATCTTATCACTTCTTATGCATTCACCGGCCCATCGGAGTGCTCTCCAGAAATTACAAGCCCAAGCCCATGTTACGCATGATATAACTGTGAATCAGTTTGATGGAGTCATTGCCAATATCACTGCATGTAACAATCTCAGCTTCAGTATGGAGGATCTTCCAAGGGATGGCTTGGACCATAACCGTGCTCTCCACATATCTGTAAAATGTCAAGAGGATACTTTAGCGAGAGTTCTTGTGGATACAGGGTCTTCATTGAATGTTTTGCCGAAAAGAACGCTTGCCAAGTTATCTTATCAAGGGGCAGATATGAGGCCCAGTGCACTGATTGTAAAAGCTTTTGATGGGTCAAGGAGGACTGTTATTGGAGAAGTCGACTTGCCAATCTTGATTGGACCACAGGTGTTCAAGATCACTTTCCAGGTTATGGACATTAACCCTAATTACAGTTGTTTGCTGGGAAGACCTTGGATCCATGCTGCTGGGGCAGTCACTTCTACTTTACACCAGAAGATGAAGTTTGTAGTCGATAATAAGCTGGTAACTGTGTCTGGCGAAGAAGATCTCATGGTCAGCAACCTTTCCTCCTTTAGCTACATCGAGGCTGATGAAGATGCTTTGGAAACTGCTTTCCAAGCTCTAGAGATAGCCAATGTCGTCCTTATGGAAGTAAAGGAACCAAAGGAGAAAGGTATTCCATCTTTTTCATCATTGAAAAGTACCATTTCCACAATTGAAGAAGGAAGCTACCAAGGTTGGGGAGATGTCATTGAAGTCAAGCAGAAGCTAGATCGTTACGGGTTGGGTTACAAACCAACTCAGATAAAGGAAGGAGCGTCAACCTCCGTCAAAGGACGTCCAAAGACCATCCAAGAAGTGTTTTCCAGTGCCGGCTATCAGATCAATGCAATTAGTGGGGATACTGAAGAAGAAGATGTGGATCATCTGGTTTATTAGTGTGAAGCAGCTTTGGGCAATTGGGAGGCAGTTGAGATCCCAGAATTTTTTCCATTGTCAAAGTAATTTATTTGTTTTTCTTTAAGTGTTTTCAAAGTTCCCTAGCTCTGCCCAAGGCTATGGGATCATTTTGTAGGGCCCCTTCTCATTTTCAAGTTAATCAATCAATGAAGGCATTTTGTTAAATTCTTACTTTGTTTTTATCTACTGTTTTTCTTTTCACTTTTAAAAGAAAATGACAATCTTTCAAAGCTAATAAAAAGTTTTTTTGATCCCTCTATTTTCACTTTTAATAAAAGCAAATCATTCCCATATGCAGAATAAACGAAAACCCTGTTGAATCCAATGACTCTATATTCTCTCCTAACTTTGATTCGCCCATCTACCAAGCGGAAGATGAAAGTGAGGAAGATTGTGACATTCCCGAAGAACTGGCAAGATTGGTTGAGGATGAGCACGCAGATCTTCAGCCACATAAGGAGCAGGTTGAGACCATCAAACTTGGCACCGATGAAGATAAGAAGGAAGTCAAGATTGGTACAACACTTGGGGCAGACGTCAGAGAAAGATTGGTCAAGCTTCTCAAAGAGTATGTGGATGTGTTTGCGTGGTCGTACCAGGATATGCCCGGTTTGGACATAGACATAGTTGTTCATAAGTTGTCGCTTCGACCGGATTGTCCTCCAGTAAAGCAAAAGCTCCGAAGAACAAGACCAGACATGGCTCTGAAGATTAGAGAGGAGGTCAAAAGACAGTTTGATGCTGGGTTCCTTGCAGTTGCAAAGTACACTGAGTGGGTAGCTAACATAGTGCCAGTCCCTAAGAAGGATGGCAAGGTTAGAATGTGCGTGGACTATAGAGATTTGAACAAAGCCCGTCCCAAGGACGATTTCCCTCTTCCTCACATTGATACTTTGGTTGACAACACTGCTAAGTTTGCTGTCTTCTCCTTCATGGACGGATTTTCGGGATATAACCAGATCAAGATGGATCCTGATGATATGGAAAAGACCACTTTTATCACACCATGGGGCACGTATTGTTACCAAGTTATGCCATTTGGTCTTAGAAATGCGGGAGCCACTTATCAAAGGGCAATGGTCACCCTCTTCCATGATATGATGCATAAGGAAATAGAAGTTTATGTGGATGATATGATTTCCAAATCACAGAGTGAGGAGGATCATTTGAATCATCTCCTGAAGTTATTTGAGCGTCTCAGAAAGTTCCAACTGCGTCTGAATCCAGCTAAGTGTACCTTTGGTGTCCGATCAGGAAAGCTACTTGGTTTTATTGTTAGTCAGCAAGGAATTGAAGTAGATCCGGATAAGGTCAGAGCAATTCAAGAAATGCCAGCTCCAAAAACAGAAAAGCAAGTCAGAGGCTTCCTCGGGAGACTGAACTACATCTCCAGATTCATATCCAACATGACTGCTACTTGTGAGCCTTTATTCAAGTTACTCCGGAAGAATCAAGCAATTGAGTGGAGTCCTGATTGTCAACTAGCTTTTGAGAAGATCAGGGTTTATCTACAGGAACCTCCTATCTTGATCCCACCTACTCCAGGGAAACCTCTTTTCATGTACCTGACTGTGCTTGAGGGATCTATGGGTTGCGTATTAGGCCAACAAGATGAAACCGGTCGTAAGGAGCACGCCATTTATTACTTAAGCAAGAAGTTCACAGACTGTGAAAGCAGATATTCGCTTTTAGAGAAGACTTGTTGTGCTCTGGCGTGGGCGGCCAAACGTCTCAGGCAGTATATGATTTGTCACACCACTTTGTTGATCTCAAAGATGGATCCGATAAAGTACATCTTTGAGAAGCCTGCTTTGACTGGAAGACTTGCCCGTTGGCACATGTTGTTATCCGAATATGATATCCAGTATGTAACCCAGAAGTCTATTAAAGGCAGTGTTTTGTCTGAATACCTTGCTGATCATCCTGTCGAAGATTATGAACCTTTGAAGTTTGATTTCCCGGACGAGGACATTATGTTGATAAAGGACTGTGAAGTTCCAGGACCAGATGAAGGTCCCGAGCCAGGTTCTCGTTGGAATATGATGTTTGATGGTTCCTCTAATTACATGGGGCATGGTGTGGGAGCTGTCTTGATGAACCCTGATGGTGGTTACACTCCTTTCACGGCTAGATTGTGCTTTGAATGTACAAATAACATTGCTGAGTATGAAGCATGTGTTTTAGGTATCGAAGCTGCAATCGATACCAGAATCAAGATCCTTGAAGTGTATGGAGACTCAGCCTTAGTAATCTACCAAGTCAAAGGTGAATGGGAGACCCGTGATGAGAAGTTGATTCCTTACCGTGCCCACATTGTGGAGTTAATCAAATACTTTGACGAAGTCACTTTCCGTCATGTTCCAAGGGCAGAAAATCAAATTGCAGATGCTTTGGCTATGTTGGCATCTATGTTCCAAGTCAGATTTCTTAATGAAGCTCCACTCATTACAATCGAGCGAAAAACTGCACCAGCCTACTGTCTACTGGTCGAGGAAGAAACTGATGAGAAACCATGGTTCTATGACATCAAGAACTATTTGCAAAATCAGGAGTACCCAGCTGATGCAACAACTCTGGATAAGAAGACTCTGAGAAAATTGGCGTCCAAGTTTTTCCTCAGCAACAATGTCCTTTACAAGAGAAATCACGTATGGTTCTGCTCAGATGTGTGGACAAGCTCGAGGCAGACTTATTGATCAGGGAAATCCATGAAGGATCATTTGGAACACATGCCAATGGACATGCCATGTCCAGGAAGATTTTGAGAGCTGGATACTTCTGGTTGACCATGGAATCAGATTGTTTCAAATACGCCAGGAAGTGTCATAAATGCCAGATTTATGCCGACAAGGTGCACGTACCTCCGACACTTTTTAATGTTCTGTCATCGCCTTGGCCTTTCTCAATGTGGGGCATCGACATGATAGGGGCAATTGAGCCTAAAGCTTCCAACGGTCACCGGTTTATCTTGGTTGCAATCGACTACTTTACCAAGTGGGTAGAAGCAGCTTCTTACGCCAATGTGACAAAGCAAGTGGTTGCTCGTTTCATCAAGAACCAAATTATCTGTCGCTATGGGATCCCAAGCCGGATTATCACAGATAATGGGACCAATTTGAACAACAAGACAATGAAGGAGTTGTGTGACACATTCAAGATTGAACATCATAACTCTTCCCCTTACCGTCCGAAGATGAACGGAGCTGTTGAAGCTGCAAACAAGAACATCAAGAAGATCTTGCAGAAGATGGTAAAGACTTACAAAGACTGGCATGAGATGTTATCGTATGCCTTACACGGATACAGAACATCAGTTCGCACTTCAACAGGGGCAACCCCTTTTTCTTTGGTGTATGGGATGGATGCAGTTCTCCCTATCGAAGTAGAGATACCATCTTTGAGGATCTTGATGGAAACCAAACTGGAGGAAGCTGAATGGGTCCAAAGCAGATATGACCAACTGAACCTCATTGATGAGAAGAGAATGACCGCCATGTGCCATGGCCAGTTGTACCAGAAGCGCATCAAGAGAGCTTTTGACAAGAAAGTTCATCTCCGAGAATTCAAAGAAGGAGACCTTGTACTCAAGAAAATCTTGCCAGTCCACAAAGACATACGTGGGAAATGGAGTCCTAACTATGAAGGCCCATATGTTGTGAAGGTGGCATTTTCCGGAGGTTCCCTAATCCTCACAACTATGGATGGTGAACAACTGAAACACCCGGTGAATTCTGATGCAGTCAAAAAATATTATGCCTAAATAAAGCCCGATAGGTCGAAAACCAGAAATGGAGACCTATGCAAAAATGGGTATCCCGGTGGATCATAACCTATGAAGGAGATTCAGGCAAAAGTTAGGGATAAAAATAAAAATAGAGCTCGCTAAGTTGAAAACCCGAAAGGGCGGCTTAGGCAAAAAAGAGCGTCCCGATGGATTGAAAACCCGAAAGGGCGGTCCAGGAAAAATTTAGGGACAAAGGCATTTGACTGTATCAGATGGTGTTTATCATTACTGAAGATCATTACTTGAACACCGATCCAGTCGCTCTTGTCAGAAGCAAGGTGTTGGGCGGTTTTAGTTATTAGGGATTATAGTGGTCGTTGGATTCAATGTAGATCTTTCCCCATTGCCATTTTCAAATTCTAATTTTCCATGGAGCTTTTGCTATTGGCAAGCTACCATTCTTGATTGAAATACAACCTTTGTCTTTAAACTCTGTCTTCCAGTTCTTATTTTCTTTGTTATGCGAAATGCCTTTACTGAGTTGCAATTTAACTTTGAAATTGAAAAATTTTTAAACTGTTTTTTTTAAAACATACTGGAAAACATTCAAATTTCTTTGACTTTAGAAAATTAAAAGATTTTCTGTCTTCTAAAAAGCCCTTTGGCTTGCAGCAACACCCCATGCAATTATTACAGAAATCCCCACAGAGAATTAACAGCTGGTAGCACTCTTGGATGGATTCTTGGACCAGACACCGATTTCCAAGTTTGAAAACATCTCCCCAGCATCTTTCTTTTTACTCGTCGGAGTATTTGCGATGAGATCCTATTTTTTCTCCCTTTTATCAAAACTCTCTGTCTCTCCATAGAGTCAGCATTTGCATATCATAGTCATTCGCATCATGTTTCATCACATAAGCATTTGACATAATCATCTGCCTATCCCCAGTTGTCATCTGTCTAACCCCAGCTCCAGATTTTTTGTCTTCTGTTATTTTAAAGTCCACTGTTGTTGGTACCCTGCAGTGTGGTTGGCCAAGATTTCTTTTCCTAGCAACACTAATATCCCCTGCAGAGGCCCTCCTTGATGTACCTTGGTACAACCAATTTTTCTCTTAAGCCCAATTATCATTGGCATGAATCCTTTAAGCTGTTTGCTTAAAACTTAGGACTGTCTAATTCAAATGCATCTGTGTTTCTTTGATAGCTCCTAAAAGATTTTCTAAAAGTTTCTTTGTTTTAAGAATTTCCTGCGGTTGGTCGTTTATCTCGCTGAAGACCCCAACATTTATTCTTATTTTTATAGCTTGTTCGCTTAGAGCCATTTGATTTATCTTTGAACGCTTCGCATGCTACTCTCAGTGTCAGTGTGTATACACAGAGCCACTGCCTGAATATTATTGTCATTTTCCAATCCTTGGTTTCAACAGTTACACTTGAACCTGTTGATTTATTTTTTTGGGTCTATGCCTGTCATTTTATTTCCACAACCACCGCGTCAACGCTTGTTATTTGTATTTTCCAGACCACCGTGTCGTTGCCTGTTATTTTATTTTCAGACCACCGTGTCGTTGCACGTTATTTTATTTCCGGACCACCGCGTCTCTGTCTATTATTTATTTTCCAGACCACCGCGTCTCTATCTGTCTTTTATTTCCTAACCACCGCGTCTCTGTCTATTATTTTTTATTTCCTGACCACCGTGTCGTTGCACGTTATTTTATTTCCGGACCACTGCGTCTCTGTCTATTATTTATTTTCCAGACCACCGCGTCTCTATCTGTCTTTTATTTCCTAACCACCGCGTCTCTGTCTATTATTTTTTATTTCCTGACCACCGTGTCGTTGCCTGTTATTTTATTTTCAGACCACCGTGTCGTTGCCTGTTATTTTATTTTCAAACCACCGCGTCTCTGTCTGTTATTTTATTTTCAGACCACCGCGTCTCTGTCTGTTATTTTATTTTTAGACCACCGCGTCTCTGTCTGTCATCTTATTTCAGACCACCGCGTCTCTGTCTGTCATCTTATTTCCTGACCACCGCGTCTTTGTCTGATATTTTATTTCCTGACCACCGTGTCGTTGCACGTTATTTTATTTCCGGACCACCGCGTCTCTGTCTATTATTTATTTTCCAGACCACCGCGTCTCTATCTGTCTTTTATTTCCTAACCACCGCGTCTCTGTCTATTATTTTTTATTTCCTGACCACCGTGTCTCTACCTGTCTTTTATTTCCAAACCACCGCGTCTTTGCCTGTTATTTTATTTCCAAACCACCGTGTTAATGTCTGTTATTTCGGTTCTCCTGGCTGCCGAGTCGAGGTATTTTTCTTTTTTCTCAATCACCGAGTTGTTGCATTAGGATCCCCAGCAACCTTGAACTTGTTAACTCATCACTGCAGATAGTCCGTCTTTAATCCGGCATTCCGTTTTTCCAGTCTTTTTGTCATTCTTAGTGCCAGCAGTTACACTTGAACCTGTTGATTTATCACTTTGAATACATCCCGTTTTTGTCTTGTCATCCCCAGCGTACTGTTACCCCCAGTGAGTCTTCACTCTTATTTGCATTTCTATGAATCACTGTTGCATTTGTCTGCATCATACCATATCCAACATATTCATCATTAAAAAAAAATCAGCATGTTAGGCCATTGCATCTCGCATATCATATCTCCGGCAGGAGTCCCTCATAGTTCATGGCATACCATTGCATTTAGGGGTAAAATTTTCGGTTATTTCTATATTTAAATACCTTTCACCTCGATTTTATGAGGATTAAACATCCCTCAGTCAATCTGGTAAAGTTATTTAAATAGGGGCAACTGTCACACCCCAAATTTTTACCCCTAAATTTTTTATGGTGCATTCATCTCATCATCGCTACTTTCCGAAGTTCATACCATTGTTTCTTCCCTTGATTCTAAATCATTTTCAATAGTTCAGTTTTTATCCCAAATTCTAGTTTTATTTAAAGTCCAGATGGTAAGTTTAAATCTCCATTTCTTTTATTCTACTTCAAGCATCCAATTCATCTCTAGTCCAAATGTATTCTCAAGTTTCTATTAAATTTATTCCCAATTCTACGTCGACGTTCTGGGTTATGTCCATTTTTGTTTTAATTTCAATAGCGTTATTCATTGTAGTCCGAATTTAATCTCAAGTTTTTATTCTTAAAGTTTCGAAGTTTGGTTTTCTAAGTTAGTTTCCATTTTAAAATGTCAATATTCATACACTAAGTTAGTTCCCATCTTTTTTATCTCAAGTCATATTCTAAGATAGTTCCTATTTTAAATTTCAAAATTTGTATTCAAAGATTATTTCCCATCTTAAAAATTTCAAAGTTGTTTTTTTTTTTTTTTTTTTTTAATTTCCATTTTTAAATGTCAATGTTTTATTCTAAGTTAGTTTCCATTTCTTTTTTTCTCAAGTCATATTCTAAGTTAGATTCTAATTCAAAGTGTCGAATTTTATATATTAAGTTAAAATCCATTTTAGTTTGCAAAGTTTATGTTCCAAATTAGTTTTCGATTCAAAGTCTATCTTGAATTATCAGTTCTATGTCTAACTCCCAATTCTTTTTTCAGAATCCAAATCATTTGCATCTATGAAAGTTCATTCACCCATTACTATTGTACATAAAAAGGGAGAACTCAACATTTAAAATAAAAAGGTCCATTCTTCCATTGTCATTTACACTAAGACTCTAGCAAGGAGATGCAAATCCCTTTACAAATTAATGCCCCAAAACAAGAAATAAATTACAAGTCTTGAGTTATGCTTCGTAATTCAGACGAGATTTCTCCAATTTTCTTTTCTTCTGATGTTAGTAACAACCAAAACCAAGCCAAATATTTGAGGAGCACCATGCTTGTGCCCAAACGACTTCATGTCTCCATTGCTCCCAAATGTACCGCCACACCCGAATTTACATAAAAAAAAATAAAAGATTTGATTAGTACAGCATGAAACTAATTGCATTTTCACATTCATCTCTGTTGAATAAAAACTCAGCATCTCATAATCATAATCGCATGTCATTCCAGGTCCACCCATTCAAACAGGTTTCATATGTCCATCAAGAATCAACTCATTCATACGATTCATTGTCATATTTTCATCCAGTATTATTCCATAATATTCATGCACATGTCGCAAATGTATGTTAGGCCAAGGGACAGCAAATATAAAAGAACAGGACCACATTTCCATAACAGGTAGAGTTCAAAGGGATTCTCAAACTGGTTTCACAGCAGAAAAAGAAATCACAACACAAACTAAATCAGTGGAAGTCTAGTTTCCTCAGTTCAATCTGAATCCAACTGATTTGTTTCATTTTCGAACCAAGAGGCCAAGTCAAATAATAAGTGCAGTAACTAAGTTGAAAACAGACAAAAGCAGGGCAGAAAATACAAAACCTAGTTTCACAAATATGGTAAAAGCTTTGATACAAAAAAAACAGGTGCCAAAGTAACTGTCAAATATACCTCCTTAATATGCTGCGTTTTCAGACCTGCTGTAGCAGGGCCCAGGCCTGCTACGGAAGCAGAGCTTCAGTTTGCAACAAACACGAAAGTAGTTTCTTTTGTAGTCAACCACCAAGCCTACAGCACCCAGTTTACACCAAAATGTGAAAAACTCTATTCCATAAACCAAAGACCTGCAACAGAAAAGGACATATCATCAATACAAGACAATTTTTCTGATACCTTAAGCTGATTGAATGAGTTTTCAATTCAAGAGTTCAAAAGCAAAAAAGCCCTAATCCCACCTCTATAAGAAGGACGGTTTTTTTTCATCAACGAGGGGGAGAGGGAGTTTTTGAGAAAAAAAGAGTTTCATATCCAAAACTTACAAAACGATACCAGCCACACAAACATAAAAAAACTTCAAACCAAAAACTTCAATAGCAAAGAACTCACAATCAAACAAGGATTTGGGTCATCGCAAGACCGCAATCCGCAACCCTTCCAACCTCATAAGCCACCTCCAAATCCATAACAGCAACCTCAAGCCTTGACCTTTAACAGAGCTTGAAAGATTCATCACCACCCCTCAACAGCAAACCGAACACAAAGAGTAACACAACCGAATTTGCAAAAATCAAAGGAAAGATCCATCATCACTTATTCGTATTGATTTTTCACAGAAAAATAGAAAAACTCAGTAGCAAAAGGAAGAGTTTACCTCTCAAAAAACGGAATCGCGACATCGCCGCCGTCCATGAGTATGTGCGAAAGAGACAGATGATTTGAGTTGGAGGAGTCTGTGAAGGCTGAAGCAAGCACCGCCGCCGTTAAGACCACCGGGCTTCTCTCAAACGTTTTCGTTTATGTAGCAACCACCAAAAGGGGAGGGGAGCTTCGTCGTAGGCCACTGCCGAATACGTCTACGAAGCCTTTATTCCGCAGCGAATCCACCGCATCTGAGTCACACCTGTACACACCACAGAATCACAACAACAAACGCCACAGGTAAGGGCCAGAATCGTGGGACGAAGACGAAGAGGATTAGAAGCTCACCTAATTTCATTCAAACACCGTCGGAGCTACGCCGCAGACGGCCACCAGAGCTCCCTCTCTTCGTGAAACTCACACCGTTGGTAATCCTTTAAACTCTTGCTATTATGGTCTCAAACCATGTATGTAGTATCTTCGAGCATGATAATTGGGGTTAGGTTTGTTCGAATTGGGATTAGGGTTTTATTCGGGATTACTTTTCTTCATGTAGTGATCGGTATTCCACTTCTGTTTAGATTGATTTGTAAATGCTTGGTTTATGATGTACTATGAAGGTGATCTCGTTTTCTTTAGAAGATGATAACTGAGTATAGGGTTTTTTTGTGCGTAAGGGAGATTTCGAGAGTGGGAGAAGAGACTGAGAGGGTATGTGATCGAGAAACGTGAGTGGAGTGAGGAAAGTTAGAAAGGGTGAACGATTCAGGAGATGGACGAAGATTGAGGTTAGTTTGTGACGATAAGAAGATTGAGGGAAAGTAGAACGATTGAAGAAGAAGATCACCGCGTTGTTCTTCCTTCAGCTCTTCTTTTTTCGTTTTCTCTCTACGGCTGGGTTAGGGTTTTCACCCATTCGTTATAAACTAAACTGGGTCGGAGCCAGCCCGCCCCATGACCCATTCCTCCTTCCCTTGGGCCTACTGGGCCGGTTCCCCTCCCCTTGACCCCATTTCCTTCTTTTTTTTTAATTTATTTATTATATTTAGTTTCTTAAGTTGTTTTTTTTCTTTTAAAATATTTCTTAAAAAAAAACATGTTAAAAATATTTTTTTATGTTAATTTAAATTAAGTTCTTTTTATTTAATTAATCTTCGTAAATAATGGTTTAATTTCTAGATTAGTTTTTTTAAATTATTATTTTGTCCATTTGTTTATATTTGTAAGGTTTTGCTCATATGTTCTTTATTATCTATTTATTTTCCTTTTACACTTTATTTAATTTATAACGATGATGCACGATTAGCACAACGTGAATCTCCTTTTCGTTATCCGACTAAATCATTAAGTAGGACATGAGCATGATATTTCAAATAATAACAATCACCACCAAAAAAAACAAATCATTTCAAAACTAATTAATATCTTGGTCGAACGCCAAGCAAAATATTCTCGCCTACACTTCGCACACACGTAAGTCGGTCTTATGATCGCCATCTGCACATTTCGCGTTTCTTTTTAAATTAACTTAACAAGGAATAGAGCTCCGGAGTCTAGCATTCCGCACGTTCTAGAATGAACGGCAACTGGGCTAGCCCCACGCGTTTTGTTCGTTCAATCCTTCGTTATTAATCACATCGGTTTTCAATCACCATTCGTATAAAAACAAATATTCAAATCTTTAATAAATTAAATTACGAAAGAAGGAATTCTGGAGTCTAGCATTCCGCACGTTCTGGATTGAACCGCAAATGGGCTAGCCTCACGCGTTGGTTCAATCACCATTCGTATAAAAAAATATTCAAATCTTTAATAAATTAAATTACGAAAGAAGGAATTCCGGAGTCTAGCATTCCGCACGTTCTGGATTGAACCGCAAATGGGCTAGCCTCACGCGTTGGTTCAATCACCATTCGTATAAAAAATATATTCAAATCATAATCGCATAATTTAATCGTACGAAAACAGAACTCCGGAGTCTAGCATTCCGCACGTTCTGGATTGAACCGCAAATGGGCTAGCCTCACGCGTTGGTTCAATCATCATTCGTATACCAACAAATTTAAATCATTTTATAATTAATTATCGAAAGACAGAATTCCGGAGTCTAGCATTCCGCACGTTCTGGATTGGACCGCAACATGGGCTAGCCCCACGCGATGTGTTCAATCGCCCTTTCGTTTAAAACATCTTAACAAAGTCAAACACTTTCTTCTAAAACGAACATTGTTTAAATCATTCTATCTCTCGAACAAGCTAGCGCTTCAGCCTCCACCGCGAGTAAAAGCCAACGCTTACCAGTAGAATGTATTTTAAACAACTGTTCAATAAAAACCACAAACCGTAGTAGCACGAACTACGAAGCTCTGACTTTCCCATTGCACAAGGGAATACGTAGGCACGGGGATTTTAATCCTTCGCGAGCACCCTATTAAAAAATCAATCTTTTTTCCCTCCGTCACAATAATAAAAAACTTTAATTGTTTCTCCGCCTTAATAATAAAAACTTTAATTTCCTTAGAACAAACATATTAATAATCATTTAGAAGACAAAAGACTTAAGATCAACATTTAATCGCATATAAGCTAAGAGGTTCCCGTTGAGTACAACGGACGTGAGGGGTGCTAATACCTTCCCCTCGCGTAACCGACTCCTGAACTTAGAATTTGGTTTCGTAAACCATTTCTTATCCATCCTTTAGGTTATATCTATATCTCCCTTTTCTTTAATTAGAATAAATAAAATTAGGTGGCTGCTCTGTTGTTTTTGTTTTAGGATCGTATTTTTCGAGGTACGACAACTGTCATAAGAATTGTGAAGTTTGTGTTGATAATCCAAAGGGTTGCGAATTGGTCTTTAGAGATGTGCAAAGTTTGATTAATCTTGGTGTTTTGCAAGTAAGCGGTCGTGTGAAGAGGAATGAAGTGGCAATGATTGAACCCATCTTCAACTTGCCTGAATCTGATTCTACCATAGCACCAGTATTGAGCATGCTAGAATCCCCGGGAGTTCAACCCATCTTCAATATGCAAGAATTTGTGGTGCCAATTTTCAATTTACCTGAGCCAAGGATTGAGCAAAGGAGTAACCCTTTCCTTTATGAAGATACCAAAGAAGTTCCATGTAAGTATGATGTAGGGGGAGTTCATTAGAAGTTTGAACAGGCTGTTCAGAAGGAAAGTTTAAAGGTGCCGAGTGCTGACATAGCAGGTGTAAGTCGATTAACTCGCAGTGGTCGTGTTTACACTTAGCAGGTCAATACAGTTCCACCAGTTCCCCCTAAAGAAGTCATTCCCGCTGTTGCCAACAAGGATAAAGGGTTGGTCTTGGAAGAGGAGGATGCATAATTTCTCAGAATCATTAAAAAGATTGACTATAAGGTTATTGATCAGCTACATCAAAAGCCTTCAGAAATATCTATCTTATCACTTCTTATGCATTTGCCAACCCACCGAGGTGCTCTCCAGAAATTACTAGCCCAAGCTCATGTTACGCATGACATAACCATGAATCAGTTTGACGGAGTCATTAACAACATCACTGCATGTAATAATCTCAGCTTCAGTATGGAGGACCTTCCAAAAGATGGCTTGGACCATAACCATGTTTTTCATATATCTGTGAAATGCCAGGAGGATACTTTAGCAAGAGTTCTTGTGGATACAGGATCTTCATTGAATGTTTTTCCCAAAAGGACACTTGCTAAGTTATCTTATCAAGGGGCAGAAAGAGGCCCAGTGCACTGATTGTGAAAGCTTTTGATGGGTCAAGGAGGACCATTATCGGAGAAGTAGACTTACCAATCTTGATTGGACCGCAGGTGTTCAAAGTCACTTTTCAGGTTATGGACATTAATCCTAATTACAGTTGTTTGCTGGGAAGACCTTAGATTCATGTCGCTGGGGCAGTCACCTCTACCCTACATCAAAAGATGAAGTTTGTGGTCGATAATAAGCTGGTAACTGTGTCTGGGGAAGAAGACCTCATAGTTAGCAATCTTTCCTCCTTTAGTTATATTGAGGCTGATGAAGATGCTTTGGAAACTGTTTTCCAAGCTCTTGAGATAGCCAATGTTGTCCTTATGGAAGTAGAGGAACCAATGGAGAAGGGTATTCCATCTTTTGCGTTGCTGAAGAATACCATTTCCATTATCGAAGAAGGAAGCCATGAAGGTTAGGGTGATGTCATTGAAGTCAAGAAGAAGCTGGATCGCTTCGGGTTGGGTTACAAACCAACTTATGTGAAGGAAGGAGCATCAACCTCCATTAAAGGACATCCAAAGACCATTCAAGAGATGTTTTCTAGTGCCGGTTATCAGATCAATACAATTAATGGGGATGCTGAAGATAAAGATGTGGATCATTTGGTTTATCAGTGTGAAGCAGCTTTGGGCAATTGGGAGGCAGTTGAGATCCCAGAGATTTTTCCACTGTCAAAGTAATTTATTGTTTCTTTAAATGTTTTCAAAGTTCCCTAGCTTTGCCCAAGGCTATGGGATCATTTTGTAGGGCCCCTTCTCATTTTCAAGTTATTTAATCAATGAAGGCATTTTGTTAAATTCTTGTTTTGTTTTATTTATTGTTTTTCTCTTTCCACTCAAGGTAGACTTTATCGTTATTATCGTCAAAATGCAGCTAGCTTGTGGTGGGGCGTTAATACGATAAACATCTGTGACCTTGAGTTTCCTTAACCATCACCGTAGAAACCTACCTGTGAGTGGGATTTATGGGTAGAAAAATGTAGAACCAATCTCTTACAGCCTACCTATTAAGAAGGTTCTGGATTTACTTATGACACCTTGCATCCTTGCATCCCTGCATCTTTGCATCTTAGCATCATATGCATCATTTTAGTAGGATCTTCAAGGAACAAAGAGATGTTTGTTGCAAACATCACAATATTTTACCATGAATGGACTTCAATTTATTAGTCCTTGAAAAATAATAAGAAAGTCTTATCCATTCTGATGTTTTGCAATAACTTCTTAAGTCCCTTGAAGCATTTGCTTTTTTTCCACTCATGAGTGCATCTCAGCATTTGCATTTTGTCAAAAGCTCATTCACGCCACCTCCTTTCTAAACTGTCACACTGAGGATCTCACGCAAATACTCCACTCGAGCTCAGGCCAGGAAGAAGATGGATGACAGAGATCCAGAAATGGACAAAGTTAATGAGGAGCTTACTTATCTTTGTGGAAATGTAGGCCAGATTATGGGAATGCTGGAAGTCATTCGAGCAAAGATGGATACCCAACAGACTGTGGTTTCTGAGATTGTCACCCTAACGACTGAGCCTACGCCATCAGTCACCACTCCTGTAACCTGGCCTCCTTTTGGGCTTCCTCACGGGTTTGTACCTCCTCCCCAAGGTTTTGCTACTCATGGGTTTATACCTCCCTCCCAAGGATTCGTTTCTCAAGGTTTTATTCCTCCTTCCCAAGGATTTTCTCCCCAAGGGTTTTTTCCTCTTTCCCAAGGATTTGTTTCTCAAGGGTTTGCATTTCCTTCCCAAGGTTTTGCACCTCCTCCTCAAGGATTTACCACTCAGCAAACTATCCCTTTGACTACAGAAGAGAACCACGTGGTTACTAATTTTACACCAGATATTGTGCACACCCGTGTCCAACCGTACTTTAACGATCCTCAAATGTACGATGTGCCAGATATGTCTGAAAATGGAAATGAGAAACATGAAAAGATGCAAGAGAATTTTGACACTCTTGAAAAGAGGTTGAGAGCAATCGAAGGTGACCAGATCTTTGGTGTTGCTGCCAGAGAAATGTGCCTTATGTCTGGACTAGTTATACCTCCCAAGTTCAAGGCACCCACCTTTGATATGTATGAAGGCGCAACGTGTCCTAAGAGCCATCTTTTAATGTACTATCGGAGAATGGAAGTGCAAGTTGACAATGACAAACTGATGATCCATTGCTTTCCGGATAGTCTGAAAGGAATTTCCTCCATGTGGTATCTGACTCTAGATCAGTCAAAAATCCGTTGTTTCTAAGACTTGACGGACACTTTCATCCAACAATACAAGTACAATATGGACCTTGCTCCTAATAGGAGGCAGCTGTTGAGTATGTCTCAGAAAGATTCTGAATCTTTTAAAGAATATGCTAAAAGGTGGAGAGGGACCACTTCTCAAGTAGATCCCCCGTTGATAGAGAAAGAATTGGCTGACTGGTGTGTTGACACCGTACGACCAGAATTCTTTGAGAGGATGGTGGGAAGCATAACTGCTATCTTGTTTGATCTTGTGGCTGTGGGAATCAAGGTTGAACTCGGTCTGAAGAATGGTAAGATGAGTGGTGCATCCAGTAGCTCCAGCAACAGTAGTGGGAACAATGCTATGAAGTTTACCAGCAATTTCCACAAAAAGAAAGAAGGCAAGACAAATGCGGTGATGACGAGTCAAAGGAGAAACCAGTTTTGGTAGAGGCCTTCACCTGTGGCTCAACAGCAGTATGCCTATCCACCACAGTACGTTCAACATCCTTATGTAGCGGCAGTTCAACCATCATATAACCAACAGGTTCCAATGTATCGGCCAACTCAAGCAGTACCGATGTATCAACAAACAACTCTAGTAGTTCCAACCTATCAACCAATGCTCAGTAATCCAGGCTATCAACAAGCACCCAATGCTTCAGCCTACCAGTAGAAGACTCCAACTCCTCATCCAAATTCCAACTTTCAGAATAGAAGACCAGGAGGAAGGCCTCCCAATCCTCGGATCCCTAACCTATACTGAATTATATCCCTCATTGCTGAAGAGAGGCTTGGTTACTCCAAGGCCTTTGGGTCCTCCACCAGATCCACTCCCACCAAGTTACAATCCAAGCGCCCACTGTTTCTTCCATGAAGGTGCTCCAGGGCACGATTTAGAAAGTTGTATCGCTTTGAAGTATGCTATGAAGGATTTGATGGATAAAAACATTTTGTCGTTCGGAAATACTAGTCTGAATGTCAAAGATAATCCTCTACCCAAACATGGGTCCATAAATGCCATTGTTGATGAGTCTGACGAAGATTTGATTTTCGATGCCGCATAGATCAAAACCCCTCTTAGAGACTTCCATGCTAAGTTAGTAGAGGCAGGTATACTGAAGAACTGTGATAACGAGAAAACATATCGACTATATTGCTTGGTTTCATTGGCGTTTTATTGAATAATTATCGTTTTAACACTCGATTTCTCGAGTTTTTCTTACCGTTTTGCAGGAACATCATTATATGAAGCTAAATCATGAATCAAGAGAAAAAGGAACAAAATCGGTCATAAAAAGATGAAGAAATGAAGCTCTCTGCAAAACTACATATTTTGCAGCAGTCATGACCGTTACAAGGGTGTCACGACCGTGACACCCCAAAATGAAGCATCACGACCGTGAGAGCAGTGTCACGACCGTGACACTTAAAAGTCACAAGTCACGAACGTAAAAGCATTGTCACGACCGTGACAAGGATTATTCTAGGTTTTTGACCAAGACTTCGTCAAGCCATTACGTGAAGAATTTGTTTCCTAAATATTTGCCACGTTCCTGCATTCCTTCCACAAATTCAGCAAGGCCCATTTCAACTAAAGTCCAAAAATTCAGCCCAATAATCCTTCTATAAATAGCACCAAGTTTATGAAGAAAGTACAGGGCATTTTTCTATTCAAATTCCTGCGGAAGCTCTGCCGAACTGATTTACGACCCGTTTCTTATTTCTGTGTTATTTTCTGTTTCGTTTTATTGTATCCAAACCCGCCATATAACAATTTCCAACATCAGGAAATTGTTATACGTTTATTATTTTTTCTAAACCTTCAGCATTCGTTTATTTTTGATTCCGCCAACTCCGAGCTTTCCGGTCTGTGGAAGAAGGAGTCTGCTCTAATATTGTTAACCAGGTTTTTTTTTTATATTGCAATTTAATTATTTATAATGTCTATTTATTTTCCTGCCATGAGTATTTTATTATTTAATTTTCTGTCTCTGTCTGGTTCAACATCGATGAGTAGCTAAACACCTTAGGGCGGTATGTAGTTAGAACAAACTTAACCGGTAAAATATAACCATAGGCTAAAAATAATTAATTACTTAACATTTCTGGCTGAGACTTTTTAATTAAATAGACCTTTTTGTTACGAGAGTAAGAAAAGAGTATTAGGTTAGGTCAAGACCACGAGAGTGTGAGATTTCAACCAGATAGCTAAAGTTAGGCATTTAAATTAAACACAGCGAGAGCGCTTTAAGATAAATTAGAATTACTTAGTTTCCAAAAATTACCTCTAAACACTTATGGGCTAGCGAGAGCAGGCATAAGGCTTTAGGGATAAGATCTGATATAAGACCACGAGAGTGTGAGTTGAGGGTATTTAAACTGGTAATCTCTACCGAATAGATTAAGTGAACACCTTAAATAAGCCTAGGTTAGATTGACCCACCTAAGTTAATATAATTACATACCGACCGCCTTAGAATTACTTAATTAAAACTTAAATTTAATTCCGCCTTTAATAGTCTTAAAAATCAACAAAAAAAATCGTGACAACCATTCGCCTTAGCTAAACTAGAAGTTCATCTAGCACTAAGTAACCATAGAATCCCTGTGGATCGATAATCTTAAATATTACTTCGATAGGCTGTGCACTTGCAGTAAGATACCGCTAGACGCATAAGTAGACACGTCTTTAGCCCATCAAGTTTTTGGCGCCGTTGTCGGGGATTCCTTAATTTAGTTACTAGTGCATTTAGGTAGCATTGTCTAGACTAAGGTATCAACTATTTAATTTAATCTAATTTCCGAGTGTATGGCAAGTACTCGCTCTAAAAGCGAAGACTTGCAACCTCTAATCCCTGAATCGGAACGCTTCTTACACGTAAGAAGACGTATATTCGATTACGAAAAAAGTTACAGTATTCCAGATCTTCAATCAGATCCGCCTAAACCAGTCGTAACATCAAAGGACGCAGAGATGGCTGAAGAACAAACTCATCCACTCAAGTATTACGCCAGTCCTTCGCAAGCTGAACCGCATTCAAGCATTGCAGCGCCGGCTATCCACCGAAACGATTTCGAACTAAAACCTTCGTTGATATCAGCCGTGCAACAAAATCAATTCGCCGGAAATCCTACCGAGGATCCGAATCTTCATCTTTCGATCTTTGTGCAATATGCAGATACCGTAAAAGCCAATGGAGTTACCCAAGAAGCTATTAGACTATGTTTATTTCCTTTTTCGCTTCGAGACAGAGCAAGAGCTTGGCTTCAATCTCTGCCTTCGAACTTAGTAACTACGTGGGAGGAACTTAAGATAGTTTTCTTGAACAGATATTTTCCACCTAGCAAGACAGCTATGCTGAGAGCTCAGATCAACGGATTTAAGCAAAGGGAAAGTGAATCATTATTCGAAGCTTGGGAACGCTATAAGGATCTACTGAGACTTTGTCCACATCATGGATTAATAGAATGGATGGTCATCCATACCTTCTATAATGGACTCTTGTACAATACAAGAATGACAATTGACGCTGCCGCGGGCGGTGCATTGATGGACAAAGAATATAATGATGCCTATGCACTTATCGAAAGTATGGCTCAAAATCATTACCTTTGGGGAAGCGAGAGAGTCGCAACTGAGAAACCAACAAAGGGAGGTATGTATGAAGTAAGTAGTATGGACCAAGTCAATGCGAAGTTTGACCAACTAAGCCAAAAGATCGACAACTTGGCCATAACACCAACAACCACCGTGGCTGCAGTAACACCTAACTGTGAGTTATGTGGAGTTTCAGGACACGAAGTTTCTGATTGTCAACTATTGACAGGAACTCCCACTGATCAAGTGAACTATGCTCAAGGAAACCCTTACTCAAACACATATAACCCAGGTTGGAAGAATCATCTGAACTTCTCCTATAAGAATAACAATGCTTTATACGCACCAGGTCAAGCGCCAGCTACATCACCAGGATATCAAAAGACTGCTCCTAATATCCCTAGAAAATCGAACCTTGAGTTGATGATGGAGAACTTTATAGCTAACCAATCTCAAACAAACAAGGACTTCTTAAACCAAAACATTCACACTAATGAGCAGATTAAACAATTAGTGAGCAAAGTAGATGCATTAGCTACACATAACAAAATGCTGGAAACTCAGATTTCACAAGTAGCTCAACAACAAGCACCTACTGCTGCACCAGCTGGAGTGTTCCCTGGACAACCTCAACCAAATCCGAAAGGACATGCTAACGCTGTGATATTAAGAAGTGGCAAGGAACTTGACGAACCTACCGATCCAAGACTTGACAATCCAGCCATGTACCAACAACCGGATAAACCGACTGAAGTGGTGAATGATTCAGAAGAAAAGGAAGATGATAATCAAGAAGTAGTGGAGAAAGAACAACCTTATGTGCCTCCACCACCCTATAAACCACCAATTCCGTACCCTCAAAGATTAATAAATTCCAAGACGACGGGTCAATTTAAGAAATTTGTTGAACTTCTGAAACAGTTGAATATTACTATTCCGTTTACAGAAGCAATCACTCAAATACCCTCGTACGCTAAGTTTTTAAAAGAAATCTTATCCAATAAGAAAAAGATAGAGGATAACGGAACAGTTACACTTACTGCCGAGTGTAGCGCAATAATTCAGAATAAAATGCCTCCTAAGCTAAAAGATCCAGGAAGTTTCTCTATACCCTGTGTAATAGGAAAATTCGTCATTGACAAAGCTCTATGCGATTTAGGAGCCAGTATCAGTGTTATGCCCTTAACAATATGCAAAAGGCTAGACATGGGTGACCTAAGACCAACTAAAATGTCTGTTCAACTAGCCGATCGCTCTGTCAAATATCCTGTAGGCATACTAGAAAACGTCCCAGTACGTATAGGACAATTCTATATCCCTACTGATTTTATAATCATGGACATCTCTGAGGACTCCACTACACCTATCATACTAGGAAGACCATTCTTAGCTACCGCCGGAGCTATAATAGACGTAAAAAGAGGAAAGCTAACCTTTGAAGTGGGTGAAGAGAAAGTTGAATTTATTTTAACACAATTCTTACAATCACCAGCTATAGAGGATACATGCTATCTATTGGACGTAATTGACGAATGTGTAAGAGAAATGGAACTAAAAAAGACCACTTATTCTGAAATAATGAAAATTCAAATCCCTCCGATTTTCGAAGATGATAATTGGCGAAAACCGTATCAGGATGATAGTCTAAGCGAAAGTTTAGCACTTACACCAGATCCTATGCCAAGTAAAGATAAACCTACATTAGGATTAAAAACTCTACCTCATAACCTAAGGTACGAATTCTTAGACGTTGAATGTAAAAGACCAGTTATAGTAAATTCCAGTTTAGGAACTATAGAAACAAAGAAACTTTTAGATGTTTTGAAGAAATATCCGACTGCATTAGGATATAACATATCAGATCTCAAAGGAATATGTCCTTCAGTGTGTATGCATCGTATTCTGCTAGAAGAAGATTGCAGAACCTCCAAAGAATCTCAAAGAAGAATTAACCCAACCCTTAGCACTGTAGTAAAAGAAGAAGTTAAGAAATTATTAGATGCCGGAATAATATATCCAATCTCTGATAGTGAATGGGTTAGTCCAATACATGTAGTGCCAAAGAAAGGAGGTATCACTGTTGTGAAAAACGCTCAAGGCGAATCGATATCGCAAAGAGTAGTGACGGGATATAGAGTGTGCATAGATTATCGTAAACTAAACAAAGCCACTCGAAAAGATCATTTCCCACTACCTTTTATAGATCAAATGTTAGAACGATTAGCCAAGCATTCTTACTTCTGTTATCTTGACGGTTACTCAGGATTTTTCCAAATCCCTATCCATCCAGATGATCAAGAGAAGACTACATTCACATGCCCTTATGGAACGTTCGCTTATAGACGAATGCCCTTTGGATTATGCAACACTCCTGCAACCTTTCAAAGATGTATGATGTCAATCTTCGCAGATTTTATAGACAACATCATGGAAGTGTTCATGGACGACTTCTCTGTATGCGGGCAAAGTTTTGAAGGATGTTTATCGAACTTAGAAATGGTATTAGAAAGATGTGTAAAAGTAAACCTTGTGCTTAACTGGGAGAAATGTCATTTTATGGTCAACGAAGGAATCGTATTAGGTCATGTAATATCCGACAAGGGAATTGAAGTTGATAAAGCTAAGATTGAAGTAATAAAAGATCTTCAACCCCCTAAAACCGTTCGAGAAATACGAAGCTTTTTAGGACACGCCGGTTTTTACCGACGATTCATCAAAGATTTCTCGAAAATTACTAAACCTCTTACTGGTTTATTAATGAAAGACGCTGAGTTCATATTCAACGAAGATTGTCTTAAAGCAGTCGAAACTCTAAAAACAGCCCTCATCACCGCACCAATCATGCAACCCCCTGACTGGAGATTACCTTTTGAAATCATGTGCGATGCGAGTGACTATGCTGTAGGCGCAGTTCTAGGCCAGAGAAAGGAAAAGAAACTTCATGCGATTTACTATGCCAGTAGAACCTTAGACTCTGCCCAGATGAACTACGCCACTACCGAAAAAGAATTGTTAGCAGTTGTCTTTGCGCTTGACAAATTCCGTTCTTACCTAGTTGGAGCGAAAATAATCATTTACACAGACCATGCTGCTATACGATATTTATTAACTAAGAAAGATGCTAAACCAAGACTCTTGAGATGGATTTTACTCTTACAAGAGTTTGACCTAGAAATAAAAGATAAGAAAGGTACTGAGAACGTCGTAGCGGACCATTTATCTAGAATAGAAGGTATTAAACCTGAACAAGTGCCTATTAACGATGATTTTCCGTATGAACAGCTGATAGCACAATTAGGAAGCGACCTAGCTCAGTTAGATATAAATGAACCAGAATCCGTGGAAACAATCCAGACAACTGTAGGACTGCCATGGTACGCTGACATTGTCAACTACCTAGCTGCAGGAGCTCTTCCACCCAACCTAACCTATCAGCAGAAAAAGAAATTCTTTCATAATCTGAAACATTACTATTGGGATGAACCATTATTGTTCAAAAGAGGACCAGATGGAATCTTTCGCCGATGTATTCCTGAAGAAGAAATAGAAGATATCATTGCTCAATGCCATTCATCTCCTTATGGTGGACATGCAAGCACTTCCAAGACTTGTGCAAAAATCTTGCAAGCCGGCTTATTCTGGCCTAATCTATGGAAGGATGTCCACATCGCTGTTATAAATTGCGATCGGTGTCAACGCACTGGCAATATTTCAAGAAGAGATGAAATGCCTCAAAAAGGAATATTAGAAGTAGAAATCTTTGACGTTTGGGGAATAGATTTCATGGGACCGTTCCCATCATCTTTCGGTAATAATTACATACTCGTAGCTGTTGATTATGTTTCGAAATGGATTGAAGCCATAGCTTCTCCTACCAACGATACGCGAGTAGTAATAAAGCTTTTCAAAAATATAATCTTTCCCAGATTTGGTGTGCCTAGACTCGTCATAAGTGACGGTGGCTCGCACTTCATCTCAAAAATATTTGACAAATTACTATCTAAGTATGGAGTAAGACACCGTGTGGCTACACCATATCACCCACAAACAAGTGGACAAGTCGAAGTCTCAAACAGAGAAATTAAACAAATCTTAGAAAAGACTGTCGCCATATCTCGGAAAGATTGGTCATCTAAACTTAATGAAGCTTTATGGGCTTATAGGACCGCTTACAAGACACCCATAGGTACTACACCTTTCAAACTCGTTTATGGAAAATCTTGTCACCTACCAGTAGAACTAGAACACAAAGCTTATTGGGCGATTAGAACTCTCAATATAAACTATAATGATGCAGGAGAAAAGCGAATCCTAGACATTAACGAATTAGAAGAATTAAGGTTAGATGCATATGAGAATGCTAAGATATATAAAGAAAGAACTAAGCGATGGCATGATAAACGCCTATCTAGGAAAGAATTTAGTGTGGGAGACGTTGTACTCATCTTTAATTCAAGACTTAGGCTCTTTCCTGGAAAATTAAAATCTAGATGGTCAGGACCCTTTGAAATAATTAAAGTATTCCCGAGTGGAGCAATAGAAATTAAGGGTAGGAATAGTGAACCATTCATAGTAAACGGACAACGTTTAAAACATTATCATAAAGTTGAAAATAGAGATTATGCGAATAATCTAAAGCTTTTAGAGTTGTCCACTAATTCCCCTGATTAATCTAAACTTAAGCATTACGTCAGGCTTTAGACGATAAAAACAGCGCTTAGTGGGAGGCAACCCATTTACTTATCAAATTATTTAAATTACTCTCTTTATCATTTTTATTATTTATTGTTTTACTATTTGTTTATTTGTTTTGTCATTTTATAGTTTATCTTATATTACTATTATTGCCATTACATTATGCATTTCATTTTCTTATGTTTATTTTAAATCACTTTTTACAGATTTTCTAAAAGTCTTTTCCACTTTCCTTCTTCTCCTAATTTGTTTCCTCCATATTTGCATTGACCATGGCTAACCAACCAATTAACCATATGGAAACCAAATTTAGAGGTAGGAACCAAAGAATGAAATTTGAAGAGTTATCACAGAGGCAAATGGATTTGACCCTGTACCCGGATGATCGGACTATGGAAACCTTAGGTATACATGATAGCATCATGTACTTGTTTAACTGACTCGGATGGGAGAATGCATTGATCCAACATAAGTTTGTGACTTACCGCAAGCTCACTCTTGAGTTCCTTAGCTCCTTAATTTACCTACCTGAGCGCGGTTTTGGATTTAGGAAAGGATTTATTAGTTTCCGCCTGTTTGGAATAGAATATGACTTTAACCATAAAGAACTAGATGACTTGTTAGGATTCCCTAGTGGACCATTTGCTTTCACTACCACACAGGTAGAATTGATTGATATTGAGCTAGATTTCTTTTGGGGAACTTTAACCGGAAACTACCACCCTGAACCAAATAACATGAATAATGATGAGATCCATAATCCTGCTCTCCGTTACTTCCATAAATTCCTTGCCCACACATTCTTTGGAAAAGAAGAAAACATTACCGGAGTTTCTAAAGATGAAATATTTATTATGTCATGTTTCACTAATGGACAGCCTGTTAATGGTGTACCTTTCATGATGCAAACCTTCACCCGTATCCAAGAAGAACCTGAATTACCTATATTAGTAGGAGGTCTTGTAACCATGATTGCTGATGCCATAGGACTTAGGTACCAATTGCACAGGTGCAACCATTTAGGTAACACCCGTCCTATGGATCTTAACTTCTGCTTCAATAGACATATCATAAGGAATTTAGGACATCCACCTTTTGAGTACCTAATCCGGAACGAAGTAGTAACCCTGTTCACATTGCCTAACCATGCTAAAGTAAGCGTTCATAATAAGGATAACTGGCTTTATGAGTTAAACCCACCTGATTATCCACCCACTCCTGAAACACCTCAGTCGTACAAAATAAAAGATGATACAATGACCGATGTCGAAACTGACCCTGAGACGTCTCCTGGTTACCATGACATTGACCACACTGAAGAAGTTTATGAAACCCCTGAAGTGAATCAAGGAGAGTATGCTAACAACTTACAAAACATCATGAACACTCTCAATGCTTACCAAACTGACATTAACTTATTTAAAGAAGATATTAAGAGCATGCGATTGGACATTATAGGTTTGACTGACATAACCTGCGAACAATTCTATCACTTGAACTCCGCCATCGAAGACTTGAAGAAACGCTTTTGATAATGTTATAAGTGATTTAGTTTATTTTCTCATTGTTTTCGTTTCTAGTTAGATTTATTTTTCGCAACAATTTCTTATCGTTTTTCCATTTATGTAATTTCATTTTCAAGTACTTTATGCAATGCATCTTTAATTCCAAAATTTCTCCATTTTTAGCAATTTATGTATTTTTCATTCTATGCACTTTTATGCTTGCATTTATTCATTATATATACAAATCTCTCATGCCTTGCAAGTTATTGAAGTACTGTGTTGAAAATATATAATATGTGGTGTTTATAAATTAATATGAGAGTTAGTGAAGAAAATACATTAATATAAAATATGTAAAACAAGTGAGAAAGTGTTTTTCTGGAAATTATTTAACGTAATCAGCCTCACGGTCGTCACTGCCCCATAACGATCGTGACACGCTCTTTTTGAGTGTCACAACCGTCGTACCCCTGTCACGACCGTGACGACCCTTATACCAGAAATCGTGAGAAACAGAACTGTTTCTCTTCGTGCCTCTTCTTATTCTTCTCCATAACTCCCTAAAAAACTACCCATCTTCTACATAACCTCCGTAACCCCCCATTACGAGCTTTAATCTCATTAACCCCCCATTATCACAACCTACCACATTCTCACTCTCCATCATTTATCCCGAATCATTATTTATCTCATTTTACCATTTTTTCACAAAAACTTCAAAAATCTTCATTCTTCACTCTAAGCTCTTGCATGCAATGGATTCTATCACTTTTAGAGAAGGTGATGCTGGAGAAACTCAGAGAGAACGATTTCTCCGATTCCAAAACCGCGGTGTGCAACCTACACGTTACATCGACACTGTGTGTTTGAGGGAACTCGGAATGCTTGCCAGTGTTACGAACCTGCTTCAAAAAGTCGGGCTCTGGGACCTTTGCAGTCAACCTCATCCAACCTTCGAACTTCTGACACTGGAGTTCTTAAGCTCCTTCAGTTACATCACCGGCACCGGTTCTCTAAGTCAGCTCACCGGTTTCGCAAAATTCAGATTGCATGGCCAAGAGTTCAACCTTTCGCAAGACAGGATCGCCGAGTTGTTAGGCTTCCATCACGGAACTGAAGCTCACCGTCGCGTGCCCGATAATTTTAGTGAACAAGCTTTCACTCTATGGCACGACTTAACCAACACCCGTGCATCAGCCTTCCAAAGCCTCAACGCCACGCACATTCACAATCCGGCCATCCGCTATTTCCACAGAGTCATTTGCAACACCATCTTCGCTCGAGAGAGCAACCATAAGCTCAACTCCAAGGAGCTTCTATTCTTGCATTGTGCTCTTAATGACGAGCCGATCAGCGCTGCCCCTTTCATGCTCTACCACATCCAGGCCATTGCACACAGAGGCTCCACCCCGTTCTTCATAGGCGGCATCGTCACCACCCTTGCCATTCAGTTGGGGCTTGGTGACGTGATCGCAAATCAGCCTCACCTAGCCGCTGAATTCCTCACAAAAAGTTATTGCAGGTCCGTTCACCTGATTGCGCAGCGAGAGGATGGCAGGTATAGCCCTGTTGTCCATGGCACCATATTTCATCATATCACTCTGCCGTCCCGCGACCGCATCGACCCATCCAGCCGAGCCAACTGGCTCTTTGTTCTACCTGATGCTGCTGACCACGCTCCTATCCATGATCAGGCAGATCTCCCTGCAGATGAGATGCAGGACGCTATGGATGCAGGTGAGCCTGTCCAGGATATACCAGAGACATCTACCCGACAGCCTCCCGCACAGGACATCACACTTGAGGAAGTCCTCCGTGCGATTCATCAGCAGAACCAGATGAACGCCGCACTGGAGCGAAGGCATAAGGAGCAGTACGATGCTTTGCTCGGCACTATTGCAGCAAACCAGGCAGCTACTAATGAGAGGTTTGACGCGATTTTTAGCGAGTTAGAAGCCTTGCGTATCGACATCACTGGGACCACCAGCACCGGTTCTGATCCTGAAGCGACTCCTTCCAGACGCCGCTCCCGCACCAGAAGCCGACCCCACGGTCCTCAGCAGCCATAGTTCTAGTTTTTTTTCTTATGTTTGTTTTTCGTTCTTGTCGTTTGTACTGTTCTTTTACCGCATTTATATCACAACATTGAGGACAATGTCTGATATAGTGTGGGAGAGGTACCTTTCATTTCCGCATTTTTCCGTTTCGCACTTTTCCATTTTCGTTGTATTTTCATTTCCGTTGTATTTCTTTGAGTAAGTTAATGAAGCGTATAAAAATCTTTATGACATTTTCTTTAGTTTCAAACTTTCCCGTTTATTTAGCCATAACCGAAAAATTTTTAATTATTCGCATTACCCGACTTACCTACGAAATCGTAAATAGGAAGCCGAGAACGATTAAACAAGACCAATACAATCTTGACAACTTTGACTTCCTACTTAAGCGATTCCATCTCCGATTACCATTACGAGTACACTTCTAGTTTCAGTTCAAAAGTAACCCCGAGTAGTTTATACTAGCAGTCAGCACCGTCTGAACACAAACCACGTGGGGAGCCGATGAATATAAGCGTTTGATGCCTAATCAATAATGATCCTTCATATCTCGATGCAAAATGAAAAGAAATTGCACCAAAGTACACGGTCGCATATAAGAAACGAGAAATATGAGAAGGAGTCCATTGCGGGTTGGTTCAGAGGTACTGGTTCTGAACTCGGTAGGGCGTGCTACGGCTCGATCCCCCACAACCTCCAAATCGGATACAAAATGTAGGGTTACCACACTCGTGTACCAGACCCCGTGCTCAAAAAGGATCAAAATCGCTAACCGGCTACTCCACTACGTGCGTGCTAAGGCAAAGGGCTTAATGTGATTGCGCTAGAATGAAACCGGGCGAAATAAGATCGAAAAACTTTAGGTGAAATCGTAAAGTAATTGCCGATTGGCTCATTTAACGGGAAGTCGACGACATAGCTTGTTGCTTGTGTCATTAGTGTATCGGTAGTGTTCTATCAAAGTATCGGATTATCCAACAAAGCGATCCCTCGTATGATTTGTTAGGAGTATGCGTGAATGACATCTTGTCCGCCGATTTTCAACCGACTATTTGCTTGAGGACAAGCAAAGGTTTAAGTTTGGGGAAGTTTGATAACGAGAAAACATATCGATTATATTGCTTGGTTTCATTGGCGTTTTATTGAATAATTATCGTTTTAACACTCGATTTCTCGAGTTTTTCTTACCGTTTTGCAGGAACATCATTATATGAAGCTAAATCATGAATCAAGAGAAAAAGGAACAAAATCGGTCATAAAAAGATGAAGAAATGAAGCTCTCTGCAAAACTGCATATTTTGCAGCAGTCACGACCGTTACAAGGGTGTCACGACCGTGACACCCCAAAATGAAGCATCACGACCGTGAGAGCAGTGTCACGACCATGACACTTAAAAGTCACAAGTCACGAACGTAAAAGCATTGTCACGACCGTGACAAGGATTATTCTAGGTTTTTGACCAAGACTTCGTCAAGCCATTACGTGAAGAATTTGTTTCCTAAATATTTGCCACGTTCCTGCATTCCTTCCACAAATTCAGCAAGGCCCATTTCAACTAAAGTCCAAAAATTCAGCCCAATAATCCTTCTATAAATAGCACCAAGTTTATGAAGAAAGTACAGGGCATTTTTCTATTCAAATTCCTGCGGAAGCTCTGCCGAACTGATTTACGACCCGTTTCTTATTTCTGTGTTATTTTCTGTTTCGTTTTATTGTATCCAAACCCGCCATATAACAATTTCCAACATCAGGAAATTGTTATACGTTTATTATTTTTTCTAAACCTTCAGCATTCGTTTATTTTTTATTCCGCCAACTCCGAGCTTTCCGGTCTGTGGAAGAAGGAGTCTGCTCTAATATTGTTAACCAGGTTTTTTTTTTATATTGCAATTTAATTATTTATAATGTCTATTTATTTTCCTGCCATGAGTATTTTATTATTTAATTTTCTGTCTCTGTCTGGTTCAACATCGATGAGTAGCTAAACACCTTAGGGCGGTATGTAGTTAGAACAAACTTAACCGGTAAAATATAACCATAGGCTAAAAATAATTAATTACTTAACATTTCTGGCTGAGACTTTTTAATTAAATAGACCTTTTTGTTACGAGAGTAAGAAAAGAGTATTAGGTTAGGTCAAGACCACGAGAGTGTGAGATTTCAACCAGATAGCTAAAGTTAGGCATTTAAATTAAACACAGCGAGAGCGCTTTAAGATAAATTAGAATTACTTAGTTTCCAAAAATTACCTCTAAACACTTATGGGCTAGCGAGAGCAGGCATAAGGCTTTAGGGATAAGATCTGATATAAGACCACGAGAGTGTGAGTTGAGGGTATTTAAACTGGTAATCTCTACCGAATAGATTAAGTGAACACCTTAAATAAGCCTAGGTTAGATTGACCCACCTAAGTTAATATAATTACATACCGACCGCCTTAGAATTACTTAATTAAAACTTAAATTTAATTCCGCCTTTAATAGTCTTAAAAATCAACAAAAAAATCGTGACAACCATTCGCCTTAGCTAAACTAGAAGTTCATCTAGCACTAAGTAACCATAGAATCCCTGTGGATCGATAATCTTAAATATTACTTCGATAGGCTGTGCACTTGTAGTAAGATACCGCTAGACGCATAAGTAGACACGTCTTTAGCCCATCAAACTGTCATAAGAATTGTGAAGTTTGTGCTGATAATACAAAGGGTTGCGAATTGGTCTTGAGAGATGTGCAAAGTTTGATTAATCTTGGTGTTTTGCAAGTAAGCGGTCGTGTGAAGAGGAATGAAGTGGCAATGATTGAACCCATCTTCAACTTGCCTGAATCTGATTCTACCATAGCACCAGTATTGAGCATGCTAGAATCCCCGGGAGTTCAACCCATCTTCAATATGCAAGAATTTGTGGTTCCAATTTTCAATTTACCTGAGCCAAGGATTGAGCAAAGGAGTAACCCTTTCCTTTATGAAGATACCAAAGAAGTTCCATGGAAGTATGATATAGGGGGAGTTCATCAGAAGTTTGAACAGGCTGGTCAGAAGGAAAGTTTAAAGGTGTCGAGTGCTGACATAGCAGGTGTAAGTCGATTAACTCGCAGTGGTCGTGTTTACACTTAGCAGGTCAATACAGTTCCACCAGTTCCCCCTAAAGAAGTCATTCTTGTTGTTGCCAACAAGGATAAAGGGTTGGTCTTGGAAGAGGATGATGCATAATTTCTCAGAATCATTAAAAAGATTGACTATAAGGTTATTGATCAGCTACATCAAACGCCTTCCAAAATATCTATCTTATCACTTCTTATGCATTTGCCAACCCACCGAGGTGCTCTCCAGAAATTACTAGCCCAAGCTCATGTTACGCATGACATAACCATGAATCAGTTTGACGGAGTCATTAACAACATCACTGCATGTAATAATCTCAGCTTCAGTATGGAGGACCTTCCAAAAGATGGCTTGGACCATAACCATGCTCTTCATATATCTGTGAAATGCCAGGAGGATACTTTAGCAAGAGTTCTTGTGGATACAGGATCTTCATTGAATGTTTTGCCAAAAAGGACACTTGCTAAGTTATCTTATCAAGGGGCAGAAAGAGGCCCAGTGCACTGATTGTGAAAGCTTTTGATGGGTCAAGGAGGACCATTATCGGAGAAGTAGACTTACCAATCTTGATTGGACCGCAGGTGTTCAAAGTCACTTTTCAGGTTATGGACATTAATCCTAATTACAGTTGTTTGCTGGGAAGACCTTAGATTCATGTCGTTGGGGCAGTCACCTCTACCCTACATCAAAATATGAAGTTTGTGGTCGATAATAAGCTGGTAACTGTGTCCGGGGAAGAAGACCTCATAGTTAGCAATCTTTCCTCCTTTAGTTATATTGAGGCTGATGAAGATGCCTTGGAAACTGTTTTCCAAGCTCTTGAGATAGCCAATGTTGTCCTTATGGAAGTAGAGGAACCAATAGAGAAGGGTATTCCATCTTTTGCGTCGCTGAAGAATACCATTTCCATTATCGAAGAAGGAAGCCATGAAGGTTGGGGTGATGTCATTGAAGTCAAGAAGAAGCTGGATCGCTTCGGGTTGGGTTGCAAACCAACTTATGTGAAGGAAGGAGCATCAACCTCCATTAAAGGACATCCAAAGACCATTCAAGAGATGTTTTCTAGTGCCGGTTATCAGATCAATACAATTAATGGGGATGCTGAAGATAAATATGTGGATCATTTGGTTTATCAGTGTGAAGCAGCTTTGGGCAATTGGGAGGCAGTTGAGATCCCATAGATTTTTCCACTGTCAAAGTAATTTATTGTTTCTTTAAATGTTTTCAAAGTTCCCTAGCTTTGCCCAAGGCTATGGGATCATTTTGTAGGGCCCCTTCTCATTTTCAAGTTATTTAATCAATGAAGGCATTTTGTTAAATTCTTGTTTTGTTTTATTTACTGTTTTTCTCTTTTCACCTTTAAAAGAAAATGGCAATCTTTCAAAACCAATAAAAAGTTTTTCTTGCATCTCTCTATTTTCACTTTTAATAAAAGCAAATCATTCCCATATGTAGAACAAATGAAAACCCTGTTGAATTCAATGACTTTATATTCTCTCCTAACATTGACCCGCCCATCTACCAAGCGGAAGATGAAAGTGAGGAAGATTTTGACGTTCCTGAGGAACTGGAAAGATTGGTTGAGCATGAGTACACAGATCTTCATCCATATAAGGATCAGGTAGAGACCATCAACCTTGGCACCGATGAAGACAAGAAGGAAGTCAAGATTGGTACAACACTTAGGGCAGACGTCAGAGAAAGATTGGTCAAGCTTCTCAAGGAGTATGTGGATGTGTTTGCATGGTCGTATCAGGATATGCCCGGCTTAGACACAGACATAGTGGTCCACAAGTTGCCTCTTTGACCAGATTGTCCTCCAGTAAAGAAAAAGCTCTGAAGAACAAGACCGGACATGGCTTTGAAGATTCGAGAAGAGGTCAAAAGACAGTTTGATGTTGGATTCCTTGCAGTTGCGAAGTAACCTGAGTGGGTAGCTAACATCGTGCCAGTCCCCAAAAAGGATGGCAAGGTTAGAATGTGCATGGACTATAGGGATTTGAAATCCAGTCCAAAGGACGATTTCCCTCTTCCGTGTATTGATAGTTTAGTTGACAACACTGCTAAGTTTTTCGTTTCCTCCTTCATGGATGGGTTTTCAGGATATACCTAGATCAAGATGGATCCCGACGATATGGAAAAGACTACTTTCGTCACACCATGGGGCACTTATTGTTACAAGGTTATGCCATTCGGTCTCAGAAATGCAGGATCAACTTATCAGAGGGCAATGGTCACCCTTTTCCATGATATAATGCATAAAGAGATAGAAGTTTACGTGGATGATATGATTGCCAAATCACAGAGTGAAGAGGATCATTTGAATCATCTCCTGAAGTTATTTGAGCACCTCAGAAAGTTCCAACTGCATCTGAATCCAGCTAAGTGTACCTTTGGTGTCAGATCAGGGAAGTTACTTGGTTTTATTGTTAGTCAGCAAGGAATTGAAGTAGATCCAGACAAGGTCAGAGAAATTCAAGAAATGCCAGCTCCAAAAACAGAAAAACAAATCAGAGGTTTTCTTGGAAGATTGAACTACATCTCTAGATTTATCTCCAACATGACTGCTACATGTAAGCCTTTATTTAAGTTGCTCCGAAAGAATCAAGAAATTAAGTGGAATTCTAATTGTCAACATGCTTTTGAGAAGATTAAGGTTTACCTACAGTGACCTCCTATATTGATCCCACCTACTCCAGGGAAGCCTCTCTTCATGTATCTAACTGTACTTGAGGGATCTATGGGTTGCGTATTAGACCAGCGGGACGAAACTGGTGGTAAGGAGCATGCCATTTACTACTTAAGCAAGAAGTTTACAGATTGTGAAGGCAGATATTCACTCTTAGAGAAGACTTGTTGTGCTTTGGCATTGGCTGCCCGACGCCTCAGACAGTATATGATTTGTCACACTACTTTGTTGATCTCAAAAATGGATCCAATAAAATACATTTTTGAGAAGCCCGCCTTAACTGGATGACTCGCCCGTTGGCACATGTTGTTATCCGAATATGACATCCAATATGTAACTCAGAAGTCTATCAAGGGAAGTGTTTTGTCTGACTACCTTGCTGATCATCCTGTTGAAGATTATGAACCTTTGAAATTTGATTTCCCAGACGAGGATATTATGTTGCTAAAGGACTGTGAAGTGCCAGGTACAGATGAAGGTCCCGAGCCAGGTTCTCGTTGGAAGATGATGTTTGATGGTTCCTCTAATTACATGAGGCATGGTGTGGAAGCTGTTTTGATGAATCCTGATGGTGGTTATACTCCTTTCACAGCCAGATTATGTTTTAAATGTACAAACAATATCGCAGAATATGAAGCATGTGTTTTGGGTATCGAAGCTGCAATTGATACCAGGATCAAGATCCTAGAAGTATATGGAGACTCAGCTTTGGTAATTTACCAAGTCAAAGGTGAATGGGAGACCCGTGATGAGAAGTTGATCCCATACCATGCCTACATTGTAGAATTGATCAAATACTTTGATGAAGTCACTTTCCATCACGTTCCAAGGGCGGAGAATCAAATAGAAGACGCCTTGGCTATGTTGGCTTCTATGTTTCAAGTCAGATTTCTTAATGAAGCTCCACTCATTACAATCAAGCGAAGAACTACACCATCCTACTATCTACTGGTGGAAGAAGAAACCGATGAGAAACCATGGTTCTATGACATCAAGGACTACTGGAAAAATCAAGTGTACCCAGCAGATGCAACAACTCTAGACAAGAAGACTCTGAGAAGATTGGCGTCCAAGTTTTTCCTCAGCAACAATGTGCTCTACAAGAGAAATCATGATATGGTTTTGCTCAGATGCGTGGACAAGCGCGAAGCAGATTTATTGATCAGAGAAATCCATGAAGGATCATTTGGAACACATGCCAATGGACATGCCATGTCCAGGAAGATTTTGAGAGCTGGATACCTCTGGTTGACCTTGGAATCAGATTGTTTCAAATATGCCAGGAAGTTTCATAAATGCCAGAATTATGCCGACAAGGTGCATGTACCTCCGACCCTTTTGAGTGTTCTGTCATCGCCTTGGCCTTTCTCAATGTGGGGCATTGACATGATAGGGGAAATTGAGCCTAAAGCTTCCAATGGTCACCGATTCATCTTGGTCGCGTTCAATTACTTTACCAAATGGGTATGTAGCGGTAAAATCATGAGTGTAAGCTATTATCTAACTAACTCAATGTAAACAGAGTCGCCACCACGCTTTTATTTTATTCCAAATGGAAAAGGGAAAAAGAGCGAATAAAACCTAATGAATCTAAAAGCTAAAAAGCTGAAAGAATCAAACAGAGAACGAGTAAGGGGATAGGTTACAAATTGGGAAGGTTTTACGCACACAAAATGTCCGTGGTACTCCACGGGAGCCCTTTGAAATATTTACTGCTTTTTTTGGTTTGAAAATGGTTTGTTTGAAAGAGATTGAAGAGATGAGAAGAGAAACGTTTTTTAATATTTTTGTGTTTGAAGAGACGAACGTCTCATGCCTACGTACCCACAAAGTGCAATGCGAGATCAAAACCTCGTAGTTCGTGGTATAAAATGTGAAAAGAAGCAATGAGTTGAATTGATTTTAAAATGTAGAGATAAGTCGTCATTCTTTAGCAAATAATTCCGCTAGAAAGAATGAATCATATCTAAACATATAAATGGTTAAAAATAAACGTGCACGAGGGCACAAAACAATTGAATGAGTTTTGAAATTTTTTAAAGTTTTGAAAAGAAAGTTTCGATATGCTTATGTGGTTTAGCATTTATTAAGAAATGAAATCGAAAAGGTAAAACCGCATGACCTAAGTCAAGGTTTGATTGTGAAAATGTTTGAAGTTTGAAAACAAAGAAAGTTTTGAAAATAGGAAGGAGATTTGAAAATTTAAGAAGTGGGAGGAGATGAAGTGACTATCCTAAGACTCAAATGTAAAAGTTAAGAGAAGAGCGATCAAACCGTATGATGAACTTTCTTCAAAGCAAACGGATTTCCATCTTCATAAACAAGTGAACTAAATCGAGGCCAAGGTCTTCAATCGATAATAACTTGAGCAAAGGGAAAGATCCTAAAATCTAAGTCCAAATTCCAAGCCCAATGCTAAGGATAGTGGCCATAGTCCAAGAATTAAAGTCACAAGTCTTTTTAGATGTTTGATCCGTTATTAATGTTTTTGTGTCCAAATGGACAAAAGAAAAATCACAAGCATAACAATATAAACATAAACAATATGGTGAATGATATAGTATAATAAAAGCATAATAAAAGAGATAAGGAGCGAGAGATTAAAATAAAGAGGATAAGGTGTGAGAATGAATTAAAAAGTTAGTATATTAATAGTATAATAATATTTACATAGAAATGGTATGATGAACTTAATCAAACACAACCAAAAAGAGATAACCAAAATCGAGAGGCAACCGGATCCAATTGGATCTTATTCCGAATTCGGGACAAGTTTAGGTCTATGTTAAGTAATCGCTGAGTAAATTACGAAGTAATTACCCTACAAATGAGGCCGGCCACCACCAATTAAGGTGGAAAATATTTGTGCTAATACATGTTAGAGAAATGATATAATGGATCATTCTCTGAAAACACGTCGCACAAAAAGAAAAGAATGGTAACGGTCAAATCTTAATCGAGATTTCACATTAAATTATCGAAGGCAACCTATCACAATCTCAAAGTATGGAGATTGATCCAAATGATCATTCATCCATAGATTTGAAATAATGAAGATTAAACGTCTTCGAAAACCAATAATCGTCGAATCGGAGATCTCATCGACCAAAAAAAAAGAGATGAATAAGACATATGGATCTAAAATAGAATCCATAAAAAAATTAAAATATTTTTTAAAAGTTTTTATAAAGTGGAACCAAATCAAGGTATTAGAAAAGATTTTTTTTAAGAAATGAAATTAGTAAACAATTGTTTAAAAAAACTAAGAATTAAAACAAAGAAAGAAAAAAAACAATGAAGCCAAGGGGGGAGTGAGCGTTGACATAGGGTGGTGTTGGTGGCAATAGGACTTGGCCCAAGGCCCAACGATGCCAAATCTATTATTCAAGAAAGAAAAATTAAAAAAAAAACAAAAATGAATGAACAAAGAGGTCTCTTATTTATCAAAATGCATAATTGCTTTCTCTTTGTCAAACAAACAACACACGGCGGTCACTATTCATCACCTTTATCTTCCGCGAAACCGCCGTCGAAAATAACGTCCTCCTCCTTCGATTCAAATCGTTCGGTTCCTCTCTCAAAATGTAACGATCTTACTCTTCTTCTTCTCTTTCTCGATTTTCAATCTCAGTTGTTGTTGTTATGTTGTAGGTCGGTTATTAGAGAGGTTATGAGAACGTGAGATTGATGTGATTTGGTTGAAGTTGAAGATGGATTTATGAAGATTTGTTGAAGGTTTATTGAAGGTATGAATGATTTGAAGGAGGATGAAAGTGGATTCGGAATTTTCAGAAGTTTTTGAAGCTCTGAGTTTTTTAATTTGGCAGGATCTTGAGAGGCTTTCAAAAGCTTCCAATTGATTGAGAGAGTTGTTGTTTAAATAGAAGAAAGTGATGAAGTTTGAAACGAATTTGGTGATGCCGTTTTGTGTATTGCGGTTTGCATTTCGACGGCTCGTGGAATTTGCGTTTTGCAGCAGGTGTTTTGGGTGATGTATGCGTGATAACGCTGTGATGCTTGTTGTGAATTCAGCTTATGTGTTGCATTTTGTGATGTGCTGAACGCGTGTAGTCCGCTGCGTTTTATGATGCAGGCTTCTGTGTTTTGGAGCTTGGAAAAAGCTGATGCCGAATTCGTGTGTGCTGCGTGCAGCTTGGAAATTTGTGTTGCTGGCTTGCGTTTTGATGCAGGTTGTGTGATGATGTGCTTTTGACGTTGAAAGCGCGTGTTTTCGGTGTCGCTTTGTTCGGCTGGGCTTGCGCTTGTGATGTGGCTGGAGTTGACTTAGGCTTGGGAAAGTGTTTGGCTGGTACATGGAGTTGTTGTTTGGCTGAGAGTGTGTTTTGCAAAAATGTGGTGAAGTAGCTGAAGTCGTTGGCTGTGCATTGATTGATGGCGTGGCTGTGCAGCCTTAAGTGTTGTAATGGCTGGGAGAAAGTCACGTGATGCTGATGATATTGGCTGGTAAAGCTGATGGAAAAAGGGACCAATCTTCTTTATGTGTACTTTTTTTAATTTATTTTGTATGAAAATGGAATGGGCTTATATTTTTTTGTGATGGTATTTCTTTTAGTAAAAAGAAATGAGATTATAAAAAATAAATTGGAATAACTTGGATAAAAAAAATGGTTTTTAGATAATGAAATGGATATATATATATATATATATATATATATATATATATATATATATAAGTAGAAAAATTGGTTAAGAAGAATGGTAATTTGGACAATCGAATAATCAAAAAAAAATGGAAAGAGTGTTTATTGAATAATAATGGATAATGGATAAAAACAAATGGGTTATAGAATGATCGAAATAAATTGGATAAGAAAATGGTCATAGAAAAAGGGTATGAACATATTTTTTTAAATGAGCCGGCTACCACCACACGCACACAACCATGACCTCGATTTTTTTTCAACAAAACTTGCACTGCTTCAACAAAACCACTTGATTAAACTGAACATGAACCACTAGGTAATTTTCCAATTAAACCACAACCATTTGAATTGTCTGGAAATTATCCTGATTATTCAAATCCATGCTGAGGAAAATAAATCCACAGCTGAACCAATAATAGACTGATGAACACTTGATAAACCAGAAGATTCAAATTAGACTTCACACAGAACACTGCTTTATAAACTGATGAACTTGGCACATAACACAGCTTGAACTTTGAATATGCATCGCCTGAGAAATAGGCCATTGGCACAAATAACTTGTAATTGAAACAATCTTTTGATAGTTTGACCAAGATTAGGTCAAACGTCCATCTGAATCGAATCATAACTGAACAGCCACATCTGAATTAAAATCACTGCCCTTTCTTTGAAATCCTGCAACACAAAAGAAGAAGAAGCAATTGCAACATATTTTTTTTGTATTTTGGTTAGAGGTTAGTAAATATAAACAAATAAAGCAAGTAAAATCACGATAATCCCCTGCGAGGCAAAAACCTACAACTGAAAAGAATAAAAGAACCAGTACCTGATCTTGTTTGTATGCAAGATGCAAATGAAATGCGAAGAATCTTAGGGTCAAAAATTAGGGTATGCCAGGGTAGAAGCAGCTTCCTACGCCAATGTGACAAAACAAGTGATTGCCCGTTTCATCAAAAACCAAATTATTTTTCGCTATGGGATCCCAGGCCGAATCATCACAGATAATGGGACCAATTTGAACAAGAAGATGATGAAAGAGTTGTGTGAGACGTTCAAGATTGAACATCATAACTCTTCTCCTTATCGTCCGAAGTTGAATGGAGCTGTTGAAGCTGCGAACAAGAACATCAAGAAGATTCTGCAGAAGATGGTGAAAACTTACAAAGATTGGCACGAGATGTTACCATATGCTTTACACGGATACAGAACATCAATTCGCACTTCAACTAGGGAAACCCCTTTCTCTTTGGTGTATGGGATGGATGCAGTTCTCCCTATCGAAGTAGAAATACCATCTTTGAGAATCTTGATGGAAACCAAACTGGAGGAAGTTGAGTGGGTCCATAACATATATGATCAACTGAACATTATTGATGAAAAGAGAATGACTGCCATGTGTCATGGCCAGTTTGTCGCTCCCGATAAATGGGACTGGCCCAGATAAAGGTATAGACGCGAACGGTCGGCGAGAGGGACAATGAGAACACACAGCCGTGAACTCACTTGAGATGAAAAGAGTCTCCAGCTAGGCATTTTTATCCCGGAGGAAAGGCAATGCTGCATAGACCTAGAAAGATGTGGATAAGACGGTTGCGAACCAGAGAGACTGAGAAAGGGGGTTGGTTACAACCTGGGAAGGTATTAGCACCCAGATTGTCCGCCGTACTCGACGGGATCCACGCTTAAAAGATTTGTGTTTTAAAGGGGTAGTGTCAGTGCAATGTGTATAAAAGAGCTGGAAAAGGGGTGTACAGGTGTAAGTGTAAGAAAAGTGTGAAGTGTATAAGTGAAGTGTCAGTGTAAGAACAGGAGTGGAATGCTCAAGATCATGAGGCTAAAAGAATGAGGCTAGAAAGAGGGGGAATATACAGAGACTTTTGTTCGATAACTGTTAAGTTATGCCTACGTATCCTCTCGTGCAATGAGGAAGTCAGAACACCGTAGTTCGACCCAAAGAGACTGAAAGATAAATTGACTTGTGAACTGTTGCTTGCCTATGCTCAAGTGTAAGACCTGTCTGGCTCAGGTGCTAACTGTCTTGCATCAGACGGAAGAAGCAAGTTCTCGTTTATGAGTGAAAATGATGAGAAAAGAATCCCGGAGGAGACGATTATTGTTTGTTTTTTATGTTTTCAGTCTTTTATTGCTTTTGAAAATTTGTCATAAGTTAATGAGCTTAAGCCTAAACCAATGGGTTAGTAAACTCATCACATCTTCCCTCTGATTAGGGGTAATGAGAATACCTTAAGTGTGAAGTCAGCTTCTCACACTTAAACACCTTTGATGTAGGATTAAGATCATTAACCTACTTGTGATTAATTAGATGTTTTTGTTGTTTTTGTTTAGTGTTAAGTAATGAGGTTAAGCCATAATCAGGGATTAAACAGACTCATTACACCATCCTAATAGAAGGATAATAGATAAGAATGTTTAAGCTGAGGAAAGCTCCTCAACTTAATCCATGATTAGGGATTAAACCCATGACAAAACAAAGCCTTTATTAAGTGGATTTTAGTTGATGATATGATGAAGAAATGATTTTTAGGGTTTGTAAGACAACTTGAGGGGGACTTGTCCATTAACACTAGGGTTAGTCCTTCTTAACCAGTTAAGGAAGAATTAGAACCCTAATGCAAGGCCCAAGTTACAAGTGTGATGTCTTGATGATTATTAAGTGGATTGATTAAGAGATTTAAACACATTAAGGGTTTAACACTTAGGATTAAAGTTATACACTCCATCCTAATAGAAGGATGCAGGCATAAGCTTAATCACAAAGCCTTAAAGCCTTTAGGGTTTAGTCCCTGATTATGAGATGAGAAGAGAATACTCAAAAGAGACACAAAGGTAAAACTAAATGGGGAGACTAATCAAAACCCTAATCATTGTCATGCTTGGTTGTTCCTAAGGTTTGTGTGGTTTACAAGAAAGATCTTTAATGGAACCACCAGGAAGCAGATGAAAGGATCAGGAGAAGCAAAGCAACTTGCTTCAATTAAGAAGACAAGTCACTAGAGGAAAGAAAGTGAGAAGAAGAAGAATGAGCAAGCTCAATCTCAAACACATATCAAAATGCAGTATGGATGCAAGAGAGAGATGAAAAGAAAATGTGAGAAGTGAAGGCAAATCCACTTCTCAAAGTTACTTACCACCTGAAAAGTTAGTGAAAGGAATGCAATGCAATGCAAAATGAGATGAAATGACATGATGTTAATCACAACCAGAAGCACATACATGATGTTAATGATGCTATGAGATGCTACAAACATGAAACAACACATGGGGATGGTCATACAAACTTATGAGTGCAAATGAAGCAAGTTATGACACATGAACATACATGAAAAGTCATGAAGTGCAAATGGCATACAACATGGGAAATGCAAGATGAAATGATCAAACATGCTCTCAACATGTCTTATGATGTCAAATGAATCACAAGAATGCATAAAATGTCATGGCAAGTTAAGGTATGAAAGCAAATGCAAGGTGGATGCATATGGAAGCCCAAATTAGGGTTTATGAACAATACATCAAACACAAACCAAAATCAGAAGCAAACATCAATACAAAAAAATTGTAAATGCACTCAAAGGATCCTTAATCCTATACTAACTCACTGCCCAAAGGAGAGGTCTCAACTCTTAACCTAATTCAAGATATGATTTTTCTAAGTTTTCTAGGGTTTTAGGGTTCCTTAACAAGAAAATTACCAAACAAATTGAAAATGAAAGATCAAATCATGGCCATTTAATCTCACAAACTACATGCTAAACACAATGCAATGCAAAAAGAATCAAGGTCCAACTCTTTAGGGTTAGGCAGAAATGTTTTTGGAAGTTTGGATCAAAATAATGCATAAAAATGATTTTAATTCCATGGAAAATTCTCAAAATGCATCAAGATCAAAAAAGAAATTTGGTTTGAGGGTTGGACAATGTTTCTAAATGTTTTTAAATGTTTCATGAATTTTTTGGTGATTTTTAAATACCTAAAAGTATTTTTAATTAATTAATTCTCATTAATTAATTAAAAAGAAACTTTTAAATATTTAAAAATACTTTTTTAATGCTAAAAATAAAAATAAAAATATTTTTGTGTTCTGAAATTAAATAACAACTTGCATAAAAAATTTCAGAATTTTTAAGGTATTTTTGCTATTTTAAATAAAATATAGAAAACAATGTAATTAAATGGAAAAATAAAGTGAATTTAATCTGAAAAATAGAAAGTAATCAGATCCAATGGACGAAATTCAAACTGGCAAGGGCGGGAGTTGACTGCGCGCGGGTTTGGACGGCTCACATTCAAACTGACTTAATTACACTTAACCCTAATTAAACAAACCCTAATTACTTTCAGATGACCGGAACAGTGGTTCCGGTCATCTTCTCCGGCGAATCAAAATGCTAAATCATTCTACACGTTACGAAAATGAAAACTAACTATCCAGAAATCATCCCCACCCTAAAACGAATCAAACCCCTCACTCAAACATCATTTATCATTCATAATCAGAGGGAATCGAATCAAAATAGTTTCTAGGGCAAAAATTTCAGAACATGATTAAACTCTCATTTCCTCACCATTTTCAAAACCAATGACATATTCATGATCAGGGAAGCATGTAGAAGCTATTGAGAACTTAAAAATTCATTTCTGGAAAAAAAGTTCTTGAGCTACCTGAGTTTTGAAGCTTTCAGTTCTGCAACTTTCTGACCTCTTCCTTTGATGCAAACCACCCCCTTTGGTCCCTTGATGATGTCTGGATGCTTAGCAAGAGTTGGTGTTGGCTGGTTTGGAAGTTTGAACAAGTTCTGTTCAGTGGGGTGAAGGAATCGTGTTTCTGATTCTTTGAGTTTTGGGTTGCTTTGAAGGGTGCTTTGTGATCAGGGAGAGATGTTGAGAAGGTTTATGAAGTTTGTTTATGTGTTTGTGGCTTGTATGCTGAGTTTCGAAGGGTTTTGCTCTTGAGAGTGAACAATGAGGAAGTGATGTTCTTGCTGGTTTCAGGCCCTTGTGTTATGTTGTTTGGCTTGCCATTTGTTTGTATAACAATGCTGATTGGTCAGAGGATGTGACATGCCCTCTTTTGATAGGTGTAGTAGCTTTTGCCAAAATGTCAACTTCTTGTAAGAGAGGCATGGGTCATGTTTCAGCCAAGTACAAAGGGTGTGGGCTGCGCAGCAAGGTGAGGGAGAAAGGCTAGGGTTGGTCAGCAGGCTAGGCAACAAGTGGATGAGAAGTTATCATTGGTTTTACAACTTGCTTGCTTTTAGTTCTCATGAAAAGATCTTGCCTTACAAGCCATGAAACATGTGATCTCTTTGGTTCAATCTGAACTTTAGGACTTGTATGATGCTTGTGTAATGGTTTGATATCAATTAGAAGTCACAAATTGCCTTGGTACAAGATTTTGCAAATTTCTCATTTGGTGCATAACTTAAAATTTAGTGATTTTAGCCAACTTTGATGCACCATAACTTTTGATCCAAAATGAATTAGGTCATGTTCTTGTACTTTTTGAAAAGGAAAAGATCTAATCTACAACTTTCATGACCAAAGTTTTTCCATTTGAAGCATTTTTGGATCAAAAAGTAAGGGTTGAAAAAGTTGCATAAAATGACATTTCATTAAAAGTCAACCTTGCCCAAAAAAGTCAACTTTGCAAAAACTTCAAATTCTTGAATTTTGTGAACTTCAAACTTCTTCTATGATCAAATAAAGATCAAATACACTCAAAATGATGAAGATCACCCCTTGGTTGGGTCATTGGGGGCCTCAGATGCCCTAATTTTGCACTGACTTGTCTGAAAAGTCAATTCTTGATCAGATGACTTCCCCATGGAATTTCTTCATGAAAATTGATATGCATACTCCCTATACCATATAGAGACCAATAGAAACAAGAATGACCAAAAAAATTGGAGTTATGGCCTCTGAAACCAAAACCCTAATTTTAGGTCATCTGTGCAGTCAAGCCTGGCTCTGCTTCCATACCAATCCCAGTTCTTGTGATTCTTTGGCATTCTTGACTTTGATAGGATGTAATATGATATTTGAACACACATAGACCCCTTTGAAGTGATTGATGACCTTTGGAGTGGCTCAAGAAGCTCTTGGATTGCTCAGATCACAAACCCTAGATGCAGATGACTTAGAACCAATGCAGTGGATCAAAAATGTGATATGAGATGGTATGATTGAGATTATGCATATGAAATGATCACAAGCCATGGTGTGAATGGGTGAGGGCAAATTTGGGGTGTTTACAGCTGCCCCTATTCAAACATGAGTTAGCTGTGCAGGTTGTAAGCAACGGCTTAACAAGCAAACAAGATAACTTGTGGTTGAATACCAAAGACAGTCCAGAATTTGCACTCACAGAATGAAGAAGATAAGGGATATAGATTGTAAAGGAAAATAAAGTATATTGTAAAGTGCGGGCGACGGAGGACGACCGTCGAGCAGAGGACGACTGCTGGGTAAAGAGCAATGACGGGGACGGCCGACATGCTGGGGATAAAAGAATTATGATGGGGACGGCCATCAAGTAAAGCTGTAAAATTCTCTGGGGAATCATGAAACATGACGGGGACGGCCATCAAGTTCACAAAGTAGAGTAACCAACGATGGGGACGGCCATCGGGCTAAACTGAAAGGAAAAGGGACCACGACGGGGACGGCCATCGGGTTAAAGAATAAATGAAATAAACAGATGATGAGGTACGGTCATCAAAGGTGAAGGACGATCACCTAGCAGGGGACGGCTGCTCTGTTGGGTTAAGATGAGGGACGGTCATCTAAGGTGGAGGACGACCACCTGGCAGGGTACGGCTGCCGAAAATATCGCGACACAAGACGAATGCCGGATAAAAGGTCAACGATGGGGACGGCCATCGGATGAGAATGATGGAGGACGACCATCAAGAGGTGGAGGACGACCACCTAGCAGGGGACGGATGCTCTCAAGGTTTATCATGACGTGGGACGAACGCCAGGCAACCAAAATCAACAATGGGGACGGCCATTGGATAAAATGATGAAGGACGATCATCAAGAGGTGGAGGACGACCACCTAGCAGGGGACGGCTGCTAAATATCAACGATGGGGACGGCCATCGGATGAGCATGATGGAGGACGACCATCAAGAGGTGGAGGACGACCACCTAGCAGGGTACGGCTGCTCTCAGGGTTATCATGACACAGGACGAGTGTCAGATAAAAAGAAAATTTGCTTTGCTGGCGATCTACTGGGGGATAGTAAGCACGGACGAGTGTTTATATCCAAGAAATAAAAGTATAAGTGTTTAGATGTTTGTGTATAGATTAAAAGATGCGGACGAACATCCTTAAGACTACGATACGGACGAGTATCGGGTAGAAACAAATACTGACTCGTGTTCAGAGATGATGATACGGACGAGTATCAACGGGTTAACAGAGAACACGAATGAGTGTTGAATCTGAGAGGATTCTTTCGGGGAATAGTAGACACAGGCGAGTATCTATATTCAAGAAGACAGAAGTGTTTGACACAGTGTATGGATTAAAGATGCGGACGAGCATCCTTAAGACTATGATACGGACGAGTATCATGTAGAAACAAAATCTCGACGCATGTTCTGAGATGATGGTATGGACGAGTACCAACGAGTTAACAAAGAACAAGGACTAGTGTTGAATCTGTGGGGATATATAAGTGGTATATATAAGATACGGACGAGTATTAGTATAAGGGTGAGTGGTGTATAGATGAGTGTTTAACTGCTGGGGAGAATGACACGGACGGGTGTCAAAAGGAAAAAGTATAGTATAAACAAATATCTGATATACAAAGTGTTTAGGCTACTGCGCTGGGGAAGGTGACACGGACGGATGTCAAGAAAATTATATATATATATGTATCTGTGAGTGCAAAGAGGATGCTTTGGCTTTCTGCTGGGGATATGACACGGACGGGTGCCACAAGGAGTATATACTGGTGTTTGTGAATGTGAGGCAACTGCTTTTGCTGGGGAATCTCCGCTGGGGATTTGGGGGAAGTATTCTGTATATTGACGGATTGTCATTATTCACAAGTGTTGATTCAGAAACATGGCTTATGATTATGCTATATGTTGGATTTTTGCCGTAATGCTCCGTATTAAACGGAATGCTACGCTTTGTGGGTGAATATGATGTGAATGCTATGATTATGCAAGGATACCAATCCGGGACTCGGATCCCGATGCTTGCGAAGATCTCTGGTTGATCCGCTTGAAATGGACATCCCAGCTGGGGATGAGATCATTGGTAGACCTGACGAGATGTGTTTGCCTGGGGATATAGGTCACTGATAGACATATCCTTGTACTGAGGGACCCAGCTGGGGTTTGTAGAAGCTTTCGCCACTCTGTTGTGATTCCTTCATGTGTTGCTCTTCTGGATAGAGGTTCTGTGGGGGGATGATTCCCTGGCTATTGTACTTAGCTGATGAGGAAGGATGATTGGCACCTTAGCTGGGAGGAGTGGCAACTCAGCTGGGGAGAAAGCATTTCGGGTGCCGAGACTGAGTGTTGATTTGCCAGCTTGCTGGGATGAAGTTTACATGCCCCAAGTTGTGCTTTGAATACCTGCAACCCTGCAAAGATAGGAACGCACAAGCGTTCCCGGGGTATCCCTTACTGGATTTCCATGATAGGAGTTTAAACACTCCCGAGAGTAAATATATTTCCTGCAAGCACGTATTCTTATTTTTGAAGATAAACATCTGTATTTATGCAATCAATTTTTTGGAGACATCAGACATTTTGCAAATGAAAATAGAATGTACGAGATGAGACGTGACTGAAAATCTGATTTTATTAATTCATGTGCCCTGGATTGGAAAGATACAGTCAAAGAAACATATCTCCTAAAATGAGGAGATTGTTACAAATTGAGAAACAAAATGCTGGCAATGTTGATGACGCTTTAAGGAGCTTCCTCTTTTGCTATGACTCGTATGACTTTTGACGTTCTTCTCATCTTGCTTTCTGAAGAATGCTGATTCTGATTGAAGCCTGATCCTTTCGAAGCTTGCCAAGTTGTAAACGATACAGACGAATTCAAAATGCAGTTGTTCGCTTATTCCCTTGTTTTGCATGGATCGCCCTTTCGGGTTTTTAATCCATCGGGATACCCATTTTTGCCTGAGCTGTCCAATGCGGCTTTTCAACTCAGCGGGTGTACATTTTTGTTTATTTTCCCTTATTTTTGCCCGAGTCTTTTATTCTGTTTTTGACTCGCCGGGATGCCCTATTTTTGCCTGGACTTACATTCTGTTTTTGTGTCCAGCGGGTCATTTTATGCGAAGTATTTTTTAACTGCATCTGAATTCATAGGGGACGGGAAATCTTCACCATCCATGGTGCTGAGCATCAGTGCTCCACCAGAGAAAACTTTCTTTACTACAAATGGCCCTTCATAATTTGGAGTCCATTTGCCCCTGTGGTCTGTATGAGGAGGAAGGATTCTTTTCAGCACAAGATCTCCTACTTGGTACCCTCGGTGCCTGACTTTCTGATCGAAGGCTCTCTTAATTCTTTTCTGGTACAACTGCCCATGACAGATCGCAGCCAATCTTTTCTCTTCAATCAGACTCAGTTGTTCGTATCGGGATCGAACCCATTCTGCTTCATTCAGCTTAACATCCATCAGTACCCGCAAGGAAGGTAGTTCAACTTCAACAGGTAGGACTGCCTCCATACCATACACAAGCTGATACGGTGTTGCCCCAGTGGATGTCCTGATTGACGTGCGGTACCCATGTAAGGCAAATGGTATTATTTCATGCCAGTCCTTATAGGTGACTACCATCTTCTGCACAATCTTCTTAATATTCTTGTTAGCTGCCTCAACAGCACCATTCATCTTTGGCCTGTAAGGAGAAGAATTGTGATGTTGAATTTTGAAGTCCCGACATAGTTCAGCCATCATCTTGTTGTTTAAATTGGAACCATTATCAGTAATGATTCGCTCGGGAACTCCATATCGACAGATGATATCTCTTTTCAGAAATCTGGCTACCACTTGCCTTGTAACATTGGCATAGGAAGCTGCTTCAACCCACTTGGTAAAATAGTCAATAGCAACCAAGATGAATCTGTGGCCATTTGAAGCAGTTGGTTCAATCTTGCCAATCATGTCAATGCCCCACATAGCAAAGGGCCAGGGTGAAGACATCACATTCAAAGGATTGGGAGGCACATGCACTTTATCCGCATAAATCTGGCATTTATGGCATTTTCTGGCGTAGGCACAACAATCAGCATCCATTGTGATCCAGTAATAGCCTGACCTTAACAACTTCTTAGCCATGGCATGCCCTCCCGCATGAGTACCAAAGGATCCTTCGTGCACTTCATGCATCAACAGATCTGCTTGTGTCCTGTCGACGCATCTGAGGAGTACCATATCAAAGTTCCTCTTGTATAAAGACCCATCAATGTTCAGAAAGAAACTACCAGTAAGCCTTCTCAAAGTCTTCTTATCATTGGAAGATGCCCCAGGTGGGTATGTTTGATCCTCTAAGAAGCACTTAATGTCATGGAACCAAGGCTTATTATCTTTAACAACATCTGCTGCGAACACATATGCTGGTCTGTCAAGTCTGGACACTGAAATTTGAGGTACAAAGTTGGCAGCTTGAACTTTGATCATGGATGAAATGGTAGCCAGAGCATCTGCAAACTGATTCTCGTCCCGAGGGATATACTCAAGCTTGACTGTTGTAAAGAAAGTCAATAACCTCCTTGTATAATCCCTGTAAGGTATCAGATGATCTTGGTGGGTGTACCATTTGCCGTTGGTCTGATTAACTACCAGAGCTGAATCTCCGAATACAGTCAATGTCTTGATCTTGAGGTCAATGGCTTCCTCAAGACCCATAATGCAAGCTTCGTATTCAGCTTCGTTGTTAGTGCAGTTGAAAGTGAGTTTTGCCGAGAAAGGCATGTGAACTCCCTTAGGTGTAATGAGTACTGCACCAACACCACGACCATTCATGTTAACAACCCCATCAAACATCATAGTCCATTCTTCTTCCGGGTCAGGCCCTTCAGTGTGAATAGGCTCTTCATGATCTTTTTCTTTTATGAACATGATGTCTTCATCAGGGAAGTCAAATCTCATCGGCTGGTAATCATCAATAGGTTGCTCAGCAAGATATTCAGACAATACACTGCCCTTGATGGCTTTCTGAGAAGTGTACTGGATGTCATACTCTGTAAGGATCATTTGCCATCTTGCAACCCGTCCGGTAAGAGCTGGCTTCTCAAATATGTACTTAACTGGGTCCATTTTTGAGATCAACAAAGTAGTGTGGGTCAACATATACTGTCTCAGTCGGCGAGCAGCCCACGCTAAAGCACAGCAAGTTTTCTCGAGCAGCGAATAACGTTGTTCACAGTCGGTAAACTTTTTGCTTAGGTAGTATATTGCATACTCTTTTCGACCAGACTCGTCATGCTGGCCCAACACACACCCCATTGACTCTTCTAATACTGTTAAGTACATTATCAGAGGTCTTCCTTCAACTGGAGGCATGAGAATTGGAGGTTCTTGTAAGTACTCCTTGATCTTGTCAAAAGCCTTCTGGCAGTCTTCGTTACACCCGACCGTCTGTTCTTTTCTCAATAATTTGAACAAGGGCTCACAGGTTGCTGTAAGGTGTGATATGAACCTTGAGATATAGTTCAATCGACCTAAGAACCCTCGAACTTCCTTCTCTATTTTCGGTGCAGGCATCTCTTGAATGGCTTTGACTTTATCAGGGTCAACTTCAATCCCTTTCTCGCTTACAATAAATCCCAGCAGCTTACCGGATCGCACCCCGAATGTGCACTTGTTGGGGTTCAACTTCAGTTGGTACTTCCTCAGACGCTTGAACAACTTCAGCAGATTTACCAGGTGGTCTTCTTCAGTAAGGGACTTGGCAATCATATCATCCACATAACACTCGATTTCCTTATGGATCATGTCATGGAATAATGTTACCATAGCCCGTTGGTATGTTGCACCAGCATTCTTGAGCCCAAATGGCATTACCTTGTAGCAGAACGTGCCCCAGGGTGTGATGAAGGTTGTCTTCTCCATGTCTTCAGGTGACATCTTGATCTGATTGTATCCTGAAAATCCATCCATGAAGGAGAATACCAAGAACTGAGCCGTATTATCCACCAATACATCAATGTGAGGTAATGGGAAATCATCTTTCGGGCTGGCTCTGTTCAGATCCCGGTAGTCAACACACATCCTTACTTTGCCGTCTTTCTTAGGCACAGGTACTATATTAGCAACCCACGGCGGATAGCTAGTTACGGCAAGGAACCCGGCGTCCCATTGCTTTTGTACCTCTTCTTTGATCTTCATTGCCATGTATGGGCGTGTACGGCGTAGTTTCTGTTTAACCGGCGGGCACTCTTCTCTTAAAGGCAGCTTGTGCACAACAATGTCGGTGTCCAACCCTGGCATATCTTGATAAGACCAAGCAAACACGTCCACATACTCTTGCAGCAGGTCAATCAGTTGTCTCTTCACTGAGTCTTGTAAGCAGGCCCCGATTTTAACTTCTTTCACGTCTTCATCTGTACCAAGATTAATCGTTTCGACCTCCTCCTGATGAGGGGTGATAACCTTCTCCTCTTGTCTCAACAATCTGGCTAGCTCTTCAGGAAGCTCGTAATCTTCTTCAACCCCTTCATCAGCTTGATTGATCGGATTGTCAAAGTCATACGAAGTCATAGCCGTGCTGTTGCCGGTGCGGTCTGGAAGGCACTCTCTGCAAGGGTTCAGTTTGTTCATTTTAGTGATTGATTTTAATCTTGTTTTAGAAAAAAGTGAAATGAAGTTTATCATTTTGAAAACATTGCCATTTATTTTTTGTACAAAAAGAAAAATGGAAAAACAGTGAGCGGAAAAGAAAAAGACTCATTTGCAAAAGATGTCTGATATTTCATTGATTAATCTTGTTGCACAAAATTACAGATGGCCCGATTACAAAATGAGTCTTGTCATCTTGGGCAAGATGCAAGACTTGATGCATGCTATAAAATACAGGAAATAATAATTACTCTGCAGGAGTAACCCTTATAATTTCCTGGGAAGACCAGTTCGAGATACTGCTCCCCGGGATCTTTGGACGGATCCAACTCTCCAGGTTGCGGTCGCTTTCATCCTCGTCTTCCAAATTGTTGACAGCATCGGGGGTGAGCATCCCCCCACTAACAAAGTTGGGCTCCTTAGCATCCTCTGCTTGATCTCGTTGAGTTGGTTTGTAACCCAACCCAAATCTATCCTCTTTCTTCTCCACAGGTAACAGTTTTCCCCAGCCTTGGACATTTCCTTCCTCAATAACCTTCCGGGCTTGTTGGTATGATGTCATTGAGGTTCCAGGTACAGCAGATGTTTCATTTATGTTCAAGGCCTCGAACCCTTGACTCATTGTTTCGTGGATCTCCCCATCCATCTCAATGTATTTATAGGTAGCCAGGTGGCTAACAAAAATATCCTCCTCTCCACAGATAGTAACGACTTGACCCTCCCACTCGAATTTTAACTTCTGGTGAAGGGTTGAGGTCACGGCGCCAGCGGCGTGAATCCATGGCCTACCCAATAGACAGCTATAGGTAGGCTGTATATCCATCACGTAGAAGGTCGTTTTGAAAGTTTGTGGGCCAATCGTTATAGGCAACTCAATCTCACCCAGAACCGATCTCTTAGAACCATCAAAGGATCTCACTACCAGGTTGCTGGGACGTAATGCCAATCCGTCATACTCTAGCTTCACAAGGGCTTTTTTAGGCAAGACATTGAGGGATGATCCTGTGTCTACCAGCACATGGGAAAGAACTGCACCTTTACATTCCATGGTAATGTGCAAAGCCTTGTTATGATTGCGGCCTTCCGTAGTCAAATCAGTGTTGGTGAACCCTAGTCCATGACTAGCATTAACATTTCCAACCACAGCTTCCAACTGATTGACGGTGATCTCTTTAGGCACATAAGCTGCGTGCAAGACTTTTAGTAGTGCATTCCGATGAGCTTCGGAACACATAAGCAATGATAGGATTGAAATCTTGGAAGGCGTCTGGTGAAGCTGATCCACTATTTTGTAATCACTTTTCTTGATGATTCTCATGAACTCATCAACTTCTTGATCAAAAGGTGTTTTCAAAGCTTCCTTAACAATCTGCTCTTCCTGCACCAAGCTTTTCCCTTTTGCCTTGGCAGCAGCTTCTGCTTCGGCAGTGGGTCTTTGAATTGGTGGAGCAAAGAGACGTCCGCTTCGAGTGAAGCCTCCGCCTCCTCCCACATTATCTATTTGTGGTGCAGGGGTTGATGACTCAAGGGTGATTTTCTGTCCTCCGCAGTATAGATCAGAGCCGTAATGCCAGGGGATGGCGTTACTGCTTTCATAAGGCACTGGTCCAGGCACCGTGATGGTGACTGGACTGATGGCAGCTGCAGAAGGGACTGTGATAGTCTGTGGATCGTAGTATATTGTGACTGGTGCTCTGATGGGAGTGGCGCTTTGTGAGTTGTAGGCGGAATCATTTTCAGGGTCATAATAAATCGTAACTGTTGAGACATTTGCTGCTGAAGTTGTAGGAGACATTGTTGGAAGGATGGGTGTTGTTGTTGTAGGAGTTTCAAAATGAAGTGGCGCTGAAGTTGTAGAAGGAGTGTCTGTTGATATCTGGTCAGTGGAAATGACAGATGAAGCATTTGTTGATGAAGCTGAAGAGTTGTCGGGAACAATGGTTGTTGCAGTTGTAGGAGATACTGGAATGGTTGCTGATGAGGTTGCTGGATTGGTAGGAAATGATGTTGTGATTTGAAGCTGGCCACTCTGGATGAGACCATCAATGCCTTCTCTCAAGTTATCACACCCATTCACTGAAATGTTGCAGTAAGCACACCCTAACTCACATCCCGGGAACATTTGACATTCAAGGAGTTGAGCTTTGATCTCTACCAACGGTGTCCGAATCTGACCCACACTGGTTATCAAGTAAGACGGCTTGTCTTCTTCAATAGCATTGACTCTGGGACCTCCGTGGTTTGGCATAGGGTTCTTATTAACATTTGGTGGTGGTGCGAAATTCAGAGCCTTAGAGTCTACCAAGTCTTGTACCTTCATGTGCAAAGCTCTGCACTTTTCTGTACTGTGGCCAGGCGCATTTGAATGAAAAGAACATCTGGCGTTGGAGTCATAATTCCTGGGTAAACTATTAGGATCTGGAGGTGCCAACGTCCTTAGCTCAACTAGGTTGAGTTTCAGGAGTTGTGGCAATAATGTTGCATAGGGCATAGGGATCGGATCGATCACCCTATTGGCCTGAGAAGGTCTCTGTTGGAATGGTCTTTGCTGATTGTTGTTGTTGGTGTTATTGTAGTTTCTCAGAGGATACTGAGCTTGTTGCTGGTACTGAGGTTGTTGCTGATAATTTTGTTGCGGTGGTTGATAAACTGGTTGTGGATGAACTGGAGCGGGAATGGTGACTGCTGCCACAGACCTGTGAACATATTGGGGTCTGCCCCTGTTTGTATGGATAGCATTGGTTTCACCAGTCCTTCTTGGGCCTGCAAAAGGCTTCCTTGTGTTACTGGATGAGCTAGCACCGTTGTCAGAAATCTTGCCCATCTTTAACAGGCTCTCGATTCTTTCTCCAGCTATAACGACATCTGCAAAGCTGGTAGAAGAGAAAGCAGCCAGCCTGTCAATGTATGTTCCCTGGAGGGTGTTCATAAACATATCTGCCATCTCCCTCTCTGACATAGGTGGCTAAACAGCAGCAGCCAATTGCCTCCATCTCTGGGCATACTCTCGGAAACTTTCTCTAGACGACTGTGACATCCCCATCAGGAGGGTCCTGTTGGGTGCCATATCCAAATTGTACTGGTATTGTCTGATGAAGGCCTCTGCCAAGTCCTTCCAACACCTGATGGTTGCTCTAGTCATATGGGAGTACCATTCCCTTGACGCTCCAGTTAAGCTATCCTCAAAATAAAACATCCATAGCTTCTCGTCCATGGTATATGCTTTCAACCTTCCCAAAAAGGATTGTAAGTGGGTCCGTGGGCAGGAAGTCCCGTTGTATTTTTCAAAACAAGGAGGCTTAAACTTATGGGGAATCCTGACCCCATCCACCAAGCCCATGTCAATAACATCAAAACCCAAAGAGTTTTGAAACTCCAAGGATCTTAATTTTTCAGCAATTTCCTCCAGCCTTCTGTCATAGGCTTCTTCCCCAGCACCCATTACTGTGAACTGATCCTCCTGGGGGTCTTCTTGCAGCACTCTACCTGCAGTGGCAGTCCCTTGAACATTAGCAGGAATGTTGACCTCTGGATGAAGGTGGGGGCCAAATACAGGGGGATTGACATGAGGTTGGACCCTCTCATTGTTGCTTGTGCCAGCAGTCCCTATATGGGGATCTTCTTGATTCTACCTTTCCACCATTGCTCTCAATCTTTCTTGGCTCTGAGCCATGTTGTTCATCACTTCCATAAACTGCGTCATCTGAGTTCTCATTTCCAATCTTTCGTTGGCCATTTGGTTTCTGACCTCTGCAAGGTCCTGCTGTACCTGATCCATTTGTATGCCCGGAAGGTTGTTACGGGTTGGATATCGGTGTGGACGGTTGAGTGGAAATACCCGGCGTCGAGCAATAGTTCCTGAACATCACAACAGAGTTAGGAACAATAAAACAAAAAACCTACAAAACAAACAAAGGGTTAGAATGCAATGCAGTATGCTTATTTGTTTTCAAGGTATCCGGCTTGGCATTCAGTTTTGACCCTTCCAGACCCTCGAAGATGCTGTTGATGTTGCTTTTGAAGTAAACTTGGATGGAACAAACCGATGCATATATTACAAAAGGCAAATGGTACATAGTTTGTTATTTTACAAAACGTGCCCTCAGAGGGGTCAAAATACATCAAAATAAAAATAAAAATACATAAAATGAAAGCAACAACAAGCAAATGGTCAAACACCAAGACCAAACTCATCCTCCTGAACTTCCTTGAGAAGTGCTTCAGTCACAGGATCAGCTGGACGCTCCGTGAGATTCCTGATAAGGAGATTCCGGGTAGTGACAGCTGCAGTTAGATTCTTGTGTTGACTCTGGTCCTTTGACCTCTTCACTCCAGCTTTGATCTTCAGCTCTGATATCTCCCTCTGGGCTGCTGCCAGGGCTTCCTGCTGTTCTTTTGCACTAGCTTCTAGCTGCTCTATCTTGTCTTGGACCCTCTTATCCTCCAGAGTACGAGCTTCGGTGATCCTGACCCACCTAGCTTGACTCTCCTTCAGATACAAGTCAGTCATGGCTTTTTGGAATTGGGCTTCCTTACAGGCATTCTTCAGAATTTGCTCTCCAGCCCTAGACTTCTTGATGTAATCCTCAGACTTCTCAATTTTAGCCAGATGCTCCACCTTCAACTTCTCTAACCTCTCAATATCCAACCTACCATCACTCCTCTCCCAGAGGGTCTTCTGCAAAGATTGAGTCAACTTCTCATTTCTCTCTTTCAAGCTCTCAAACTCCTCTAAACTGACAGTGGCAGGAGGTGGTGCTGAAGATGATCCGGGCATATCCTCCATGGTAAAGGGCATTCCAGAGAATTGGGCTCTGGCATGGGACCACTCATAATATTGTGTTGATGCCACATTGTTGCACTTCCCCAGAATGGTCACTCCTTTAGTTTGAACATTGTCCCAGGCCCAGGCTGCCTGCCTGACAATAGCCAGATTAGGCTTGTTCTCACAGTAAAGAGTCTCAGCCAAGTCTTGTGCCTTAGGAGTGTGGACCAATGCATATCCCAGTTGTCTTTTGAACAGTAGAGGGTTGTAATTAATGCAACCCTTAACTCCTATTAGGGGTACATTGGGAAAATGCCCACAACTGGTAATGATATCCATGCCCTTTGTGCTTTGAGTGCACCACCTGATGTCAGCTGAAGTCAGAGCAATGAGTCTTCTAGCCCAGTTTCTCTGCTGATGAGGATTCAAAAATGCATCTGTCTTGGGCAAATGCCTGAGAAGCCAAGTATGGAACAAAGGAGCACAGCACCTCACTAATCTTCCCCTCTGCTTTTCATTCCTCTAGTGCACTGAGTAGTAAAAATCCCCTAATAAAGTGGGCACTGGGTTCTTCAGAATGAAAAGATGGATTGCATTCTTGCTAATGAATCTAGGCTCATCTGCAAATAATATGATCCCATATATGCTCAGGGCCAATAAAGCACAGACTGCTTTCCACTCTCCCAAGGAAGCTTTCAGGGTAGCTTGAGAGATCAAGAAATCCAGATGCAGGCCAGAGATCCCAGCCTTAGTAGTCATATGCTGCCCAATCAGAACTGGTTCCAAGTGCAATGCCTTTGCTACTTCTTCATTACCAGGAAAGACCATCTCAGGGTTGAAAGGGACTCCACCCCTGATAGGTATACCAACCAATGATGAGTATTCCTCCAATAAAGGTCCCAACTGGAAATCTTGAAAAGTGAAACACCTCAGTGGGGGATCATAAAACTGAAGGCAAGTATGAATCAGGCTCCTCTGTGAAGGGTCCAAATCCATAACCACATCAAGTATGTCTCCATAGTGCTCCCTGAAAGGTGGTATATAGTCTGGAGTGATCAGGGTCTGAATCTTCCTGATGTCAGCTAGCTCAGGCTGAAAGAAGTGGTAGGAGATGTTACTCTTTTTAGGTGCCATGATGTTGAAGATGAGTTGAGACAGGTGCTAATGATAACACTGAAAATGGGCCACTGGCTGGCTGGTGCAGGTGACTGAAGCAGATAGCTGATAGCTGGAGCAGATGCTGATGAAGATAGGTCTATACTGATGATGGGGTCAAAACCAAGCCAAAAATGAAGATGGATACCCTGAAAAACAAATAAACAAATGTCAAAATGATGCAATGAGGATGTATGCAAATGATATGCAAGGGTTTGTGACTGAGCTGGATCTGATCAAGTGCTCTGATACAAGTCTAAGTATGTCCAAGAAACCCAGATGGAGGTCTATAAGTTCAGTAACCAAGGTGGGGGACTCAAATAAAGAGCCATATGTCCAGGGTTTAGAATCACAAGAACTGTTCCAACATGGAGTATTCTTAATCAAATCAAAGTAACAGGGTATGCTGAGGTCAAGGGTACCTGCAAACCTGTAAACAGCCCAACCCCCTCACAGGTGGTGTTCTAAAACAAGGATCCTCAGACTTGGATCAGTTATGAGAAGTGTAAACACTTCTAACCCGGAGGTACAGTGTTTACAATAATCATAGAAGTTCCTCCTCTAATTCACCTCAGTTTCTGAAGGTCAATACTAAAGGTCATCCAGACTTAGCAGGCTTCCCAGATAGCCCTAGCATTGCAGGAAATCTGCAACACAGAGTTCTCAAGAAGAAACCCATATCTGAACCGTGTTTCATATTCCCGCACCAGACCGAAATGGAATGGGAAAGAATATGAACCACTCTAGCCTAGGTGTCACTCAGGTCCCAGGTATAGGACCTCAACTCTCAATAGAACCCCACCCACCAAAGCAAAACCAGATCCAGCCAGACAGCATGACAGTATGATATATGTAAAGCTATAAATAAAGCAAATAAACAACTGTACATAAAGCAGTAAATAAAACAAAACATACAAGCACAGATAACACATAACACCCCAGTAAACACAAATCAAACAAGCGCTATGAGGAACCCACAAAAAGAACCAGAAGCCCTGGTTACAGTATAAGGGTCCCCAGCAGAGTCGCCAAGCTGTCGCTCCCGATAAATGGGACTGGCCCAGATAAAGGTACAGACGCGAACGGTCGGCGAGAGGGACAATGAGAACACACAGCCGTGAACTCACTGGAGATGAAAAGAGTCGCCAGCTAGGCATTTTTATCCCGGAGGAAAGGCAATGCTGCATAGACCTAGAAAGATGTGGATAAGACGGTTGCGAACCAGAGAGACTGAGAAAGGGGGTTGGTTACAACCTGGGAAGGTATTAGCACCCAGATTGTCCGCCGTACTCGACGGGATCCACGCTTAAAAGATTTGTGTTTTAAAGGGGTAGTGTCAGTGCAATGTGTATAAAAGAGCTGGAAAAGGGGTGTACAGGTGTAAGTGTAAGAAAAGTGTGAAGTGTATAAGTGAAGTGTCAGTGTAAGAACAGGAGTGGAATGCTCAAGATCATGAGGCTAAAAGAATGAGGCTAGAAAGAGGGGGAATATACAAAGACTTTTGTTCGATAACTGTTAAGTTATGCCTACGTATCCTCTCGTGCAATGAGGAAGTCAGAACACCGTAGTTCGACCCAAAGAGACTGAAAGATAAATTGACTTGTGAACTGTTGCTTGCCTATGCTCAAGTGTAAGACCTGTCTGGCTCAGGTGCTAACTGTCTTGCATCAGACGGAAGAAGCAAGTTCTCGTTTATGAGTGAAAATGATGAGAAAAGAATCCCGGAGGAGACGATTATTGTTTGTTTTTTATGTTTTCAGTCTTTTATTGCTTTTGAAAATTTGTCATAAGTTAATGAGCTTAAGCCTAAACCAATGGGTTAGTAAACTCATCACATCTTCCCTCTGATTAGGGGTAATGAGAATACCTTAAGTGTGAAGTCAGCTTCTCACACTTAAACACCTTTGATGTAGGATTAAGATCATTAACCTACTTGTGATTAATTAGATGTTTTTGTTGTTTTTGTTTAGTGTTAAGTAATGAGGTTAAGCCATAATCAGGGATTAAACAGACTCATTACACCATCCTAATAGAAGGATAATAGATAAGAATGTTTAAGCTGAGGAAAGCTCCTCAACTTAATCCATGATTAGGGATTAAACCCATGACAAAACAAAGCCTTTATTAAGTGGATTTTAGTTGATGATATGATGAAGAAATGATTTTTAGGGTTTGTAAGACAACTTGAGGGGGATTTGTCCATTAACACTAGGGTTAGTCCTTCTTAACCAGTTAAGGAAGAATTAGAACCCTAATGCAAGGCCCAAGTTACAAGTGTGATGTCTTGATGATTATTAAGTGGATTGATTAAGAGATTTAAACACATTAAGGGTTTAACACTTAGGATTAAAGTTATACACTCCATCCTAATAGAAGGATGCAGGCATAAGCTTAATCACAAAGCCTTAAAGCCTTTAGGGTTTAGTCCCTGATTATGAGATGAGAAGAGAATACTCAAAAGAGACACAAAGGTAAAACTAAATGGGGAGACTAATCAAAACCCTAATCATTGTCATGCTTGGTTGTTCCTAAGGTTTGTGTGGTTTACAAGAAAGATCTTTAATGGAACCACCAGGAAGCAGATGAAAGGATCAGGAGAAGCAAAGCAACTTGCTTCAATTAAGAAGACAAGTCACTAGAGGAAAGAAAGTGAGAAGAAGAAGAATGAGCAAGCTCAATCTCAAACACATATCAAAATGCAGTATGGATGCAAGAGAGAGATGAAAAGAAAATGTGAGAAGTGAAGGCAAATCCACTTCTCAAAGTTACTTACCACCTGAAAAGTTAGTGAAAGGAATGCAATGCAATGCAAAATGAGATGAAATGACATGATGTTAATCACAACCAGAAGCACATACATGATGTTAATGATGCTATGAGATGCTACAAACATGAAACAACACATGGGGATGGTCATACAAACTTATGAGTGCAAATGAAGCAAGTTATGACACATGAACATACATGAAAAGTCATGAAGTGCAAATGGCATACAACATGGGAAATGCAAGATGCAATGATCAAACATGCTTTCAACATGTCTTATGATGTCAAATGAATCACAAGAATGCATAAAATGTCATGGCAAGTTAAGGTATGAAAGCAAATGCAAGGTGGATGCATATGGAAGCCCAAATTAGGGTTTATGAACAATACATCAAACACAAACCAAAATCAGAAGCAAACATCAATACAAAAAAATTGGAAATGCACTCAAAGGATCCCTAATCCTATACTAACTCACTGCCCAAAGGAGAGGTCTCAACTCTTAACCTAATTCAAGATATGATTTTTCTAAGTTTTCTAGGGTTTTAGGGTTCCTTAAAAAGAAAATTACCAAACAAATTGAAAATGAAAGATCAAATCATGGCCATTTAATCTCACAAACTACATGCTAAACACAATGCAATGCAAAAAGAATCAAGGTCCAACTCTTTAGGGTTAGGCAGAAATGTTTTTTGGAAGTTTGGATCAAAATAATGCATAAAAATGATTTTAATTCCATGGAAAATTCTCAAAATGCATCAAGATCAAAAAAGAAATTTGGTTTGAGGGTTGGACAATGTTTCTAAATGTTTTTAAATGTTTCATGAATTTTTTGGTGATTTTTAAATACCTAAAAGTATTTTTAATTAATTAATTCTCATTAATTAATTAAAAAGAAACTTTTAAATATTTAAAAATACTTTTTTAATGCTAAAAATAAAAATAAAAATATTTTTGTGTTCTGAAATTAAATAACAACTTGCATAAAAAATTTCAGAATTTTTAAGGTATTTTTGTTATTTTAAATAAAATATAGAAAACAATGTAATTAAATGGAAAAATAAAGTGAATTTAATCTGAAAAATAGAAAGTAATCAGATCCAATGGACGAAATTCAAACTGGCAAGGGCGGGAGTTGACTGCGCGCGGGTTTGGACGGCTCACATTCAAACTGACTTAATTACACTTAACCCTAATTAAACAAACCCTAATTACTTTCAGATGACCAGAACAGTGGTTCCGGTCATCTTCTCCGGCGAATCAAAATGCTAAATCATTCTACACGTTACGAAAATGAAAACTAACTATCCAGAAATCATCCCCACCCTAAAACGAATCAAACCCCTCACTCAAACATCATTTATCATTCATAATCAGAGGGAATCGAATCAAAATAGTTTCTAGGGCAAAAATTTCAGAACATGATTAAACTCTCATTTCCTCACCATTTTCAAAACCAATGACATATTCATGATCAGGGAAGCATGTAGAAGCTATTGAGAACTTAAAAATTATTTTCTGGAAAAAAAGTTCTTGAGCTACCTGAGTTTTGAAGCTTTCAGTTCTGCAACTTTCTGACCTCTTCCTTTGATGCAAACCACCCTCTTTGGTCCCTTGATGATGTCTGGATGCTTAGCAAGAGTTGGTGTTGGCTGGTTTGGAAGTTTGAACAAGTTCTGTTCAGTGGGGTGAAGGAATTGTGTTTCTGATTCTTTGAGTTTTGGGTTGCTTTGAAGGGTGCTTTGTGATCAGGGAGAGATGTTGAGAAGGTTTATGAAGTTTGTTTATGTGTTTGTGGCTTGTATGCTGAGTTTCGAAGGGTTTTGCTCTTGAGAGTGAAAAATGAGGAAGTGATGTTCTTGCTGGTTTCAAGCCCTTGTGTTATGTTGTTTGGCTTGCCATTTGTTTGTATAAACAATGCTGATTGGTCAGAGGATGTGATATGCCCTTTTTTGATAGGTGTAGTAGCTTTTGCCAAAATGTCAACTTCTTGTAAGAGAGACATGGGTCATGTTTCAGCCAAGTACAAAGGGTGTGGGCTGCGCAGCAAGGTGAGGGAGAAAGGCTAGGGTTGGTCAGCAGGCTAGGCAACAAGTGGATGAGAAGTTATCATTGGTTTTGCAACTTGCTTGCTTTTAGTTCTCATGAAAAGATCTTGCCTTACAAGCCATGAAACATGTGATCTCTTTGGTTCAATCTGAACTTTAGGACTTGTATGATGCTTGTGTAATGGTTTGATATCAATTAGAAGTCACAAATTGCCTTGGTACAAGATTTTGCAAATTTCTCATTTGGTGCATAACTTAAAATTTAGTGATTTTAGCCAACTTTGATGCACCATAACTTTTGATCCAAAATGAATTAGGTCATGTTCTTGTACTTTTTGAAAAGGAAAAGATCTAATCTACAACTTTCATGACCAAAGTTTTTCCATTTGAAGCATTTTTGGATCAAAAAGTAAGGGTTGAAAAAGTTGCATAAAATGACATTTCATTAAAAGTCAACCTTGCCCAAAAAAGTCAACTTTGCAAAAACTTCAAATTCTTGAATTTTGTGAACTTCAAACTTCTTCTATGATCAAATAAAGATCAAATACACTCAAAATTATGAAGATCACCCCTTGGTTGGGTCATTGGGGGCCTCAGATGCCCTAATTTTGCACTGACTTGTCTGAAAAGTCAATTCTTGATCAGATGACTTCCCCATGGAATTTCTTCATGAAAATTGATATTCATACTCCCTATACCATATAGAGACCAATAGAAACAAGAATGACCAAAAAATTTGGAGTTATGGCCTCTGAAACCAAAACCCTAATTTTAGGTCATCTGTGCAGTCAAGCCTGGCTCTGCTTCCATACCAATCCCAGTTCTTGTGATTCTTTGGCATTATTGACTTTGAGAGGATGTAATATGATATTTGAACACACATAGACCCCTTTGAAGTGATTGATGACCTTTGGAGTGGCTCAAGAAGCTCTTGGATTGCTCAGATCACAAACCCTAGATGCAGATGACTTAGAACCAATGCAGTGGATCAAAAATGTGATATGAGATGGTATGATTGAGCTTATGCATATGAAATGATCACAAGCCATGGTGTGAATGGGTGAGGGCAAATTTGGGGTGTTTACACAGTTGTACCAGAAGCGCATCAAGAGAGCATTTGCCAAGAAAGTCCGTCTCCGAGAATTCAAAGAAGGAGATCTTGTACTCAAGAAAATCTTGCCAGTCCACAAAGACATGCGTGGAAAATGGAGTCCTAACTATGAAGGCCCATATGTTATGAAGGTGACATTCTCCGGAGGTTCCTTAATCCTCACAACTATGGACGGTGAACAACTTAAGCACCTGGTGAATTCTGATGCAGTCAAAAAATATTATGCCTAAATAAATCCCGCTAGGTCGAAAACCAGAAATGGCGACCTAGGCAAAAATGGGTATCCCGATGGATCAAAACCTATGAAGGAGATCCAGGAAAAAGTTAGGGATAAAATCAAAAAAAATGAGAGCTCGCTAAGTTGAAAACCCGAAAGGGAGACTTAGGCAAAAAAGAGCGTCCCGGTGGATTGAAAACCCGAAAGGGCGGTCCAGGCAAAAATTAGGGACAAAGGCATTTGATTGTATCAGATGGTGTTTACCATCACTGAAGATCATTACTTGAGGACCAATCCAGTTGCTCTTGTCAGAAGCAAGGTGTTGGGCGGTCTTAGTTATTAGGGATTATAGTGGTCGTTGGATTCAATGTAGACCTTTCCCCATTGCCATTTTCAAATTGTAATTTCCCATTGAGTTTTGCTATTGGCAAGCTACCATTCTTGAATGAAATACAACCTTTGCCTTCAAACTCTGCCTTTCATTTTCTTATTTTCTTTTGTTATGCAAAATGTCTTTACTGAATTACCATTTAACTCTGAAAATGACAAATATTTTAGAAAATTGTTTTTTTTGGAAACATATGAAAAAAACTTTCAAGTTTCTTTGACTTTAGAAAGATTGAAAAATCTTCTGTCTTCTCGAAAAATCCTCTGGCTTGCAGCAACACTCTCATGCCATTATTACAGAAATCCCCATAAAGGATTAAAAGCTGATAGCACTCTTGGATGGATTCTTGGACCAAACATTGATTTCCAAGTTTGAAGACATCTCCCCAGCGTCTTTCATATTTCTCGTCTAAGTATTGGCGTTGAGATCCTACTCTCCCGTGAATTTCGTCAAAACTCTCTGTTTCCCTAGAGTCAACATTTTTATATCATGATCATTTGCATCATGCTCAATCATACGCATTTTACATAATCATTTGTCTCTCCCCAGTTGTCTTCTGTCTGACTCCAGGTCCAGATTAATGTCGGTTTTCATTTTGAATCCATTATCGTTGGTACCCTGAAGTGTGGTTAACCAAGGTATTCTTCCTAGTAACACTGGTACCCCCTGCAGAGGCCCTTATTCTTATTGATATGTACTTTATTACCACCAATATCTCTTCAAATCCCAATTATCATTGGCATAAGTCCTTTGAGCCGTTTGCTTAAGAATTAAGGCCGTTTAATTTAACATGCATCCGTGTTTTCCCTATTGGTTCCTGAAAGTTCTTTGAACTCTTTATTTAAGGATTTTCTAGAGGTTGGATGTTTATCTTGTTTAAAACTCCAACATTTCTTCTTATCGCCATTCGGTCGCTTAGATCCGTTGATTTATATTTGAGTATGTTGCTTTCTACTCCCAGCATCGTTTGGTTGCACAAAGCCACTGCCCAAACACTGTGTTCGCTTTCTTTATCCTCGATATCAACAGTTACACTTGAACCTGTTGATTTACCGCTTCGGATTATTAGTCTGTTATTTTGCTTCCCGACCACCGTGTCGATGTCTGTTTTTTTGTTTTCCCGGCCGCCGTGTCGATGTCTGCTATTTTATTTCCCGAACACCGCGTTGATGTCTGCTATTTTATTTCCCGACCACCGTGTCGAGATCTGTTATTTATTTCCACAACCGCCGTGTTGAATTTTTATTCCCGACCGCCGTGTCGATGACCGTTATTTCATTTTCTCGACTTCCGTGTCGATATCTATTTGTATTTCCTGACCGCCGTGTCGAGATCTGTTATTTATTTCCTCAACTACCGCGTTGAACTGTTTTCCCGACCGTCGTGTCGATGACTGTTATTTCATTTTTCCGACCGCCGTGTCGATGTCTGCTATTTTATTTCCCGACCGCCGTGTCAATGACTGTTATTTCATTTTTCTGATCGCCGTGTCGATGTCTGTTATTTTTCTTTTTCCGACCTCCATGTCGATGTCTGTTATTTTTGTTTTTCTGACCGCTGTGTCGATGTCAACTATTTATTTCGTCAACCGTCGTGTTGATTTTTTTTCCCGACCGCAGTGTCGATGTCTGCTATTTCATTTCTTTGACCGCAATGTCGATGTCTGCCATTTCATTTCTTCGACCGTCGTGTCGATGTCAGTTATTTATTTCTTCAACCGCCATGTTGAATTTTTTTTCTTCGACCGTCGTGTCAATGTCAATTATTTATTTCTTCAACCGCCGTGTTGAATTTTGTTTCCCGACTGCCGTGCCGATGTCTATTATATTGTTTTCTCGACCACCGTGTTGATGTCTGGTATTTATTTCATCAGCCGCCGTGTTGAGTTTGTTTTCCGATCGCTGAGTCAATGTCATTTCAACTACCTTTCTCAACCGCCGAGTTGATGTATTGGGATCCCTAATAGTCATCCTTGAACTTGTTAACTCATCACTTCAAATAGTATGTTCTCGTTCATAGTATCAGTTGGGCGCATAAAGCTGTTTCGTTTTACTTTGAACTATTTTCTTGCTATCCTAGGGTGTCAGTCTGTCTTTAATCTTATGTTCAGGATTTCCGTTTTGTTTCCCGTCTATTGTTATTCTTAGTGCCAGCAGTTACACTTGAACCTGCTGATCTATCACTTTGAATACGTCATGTTTCTGTCTTTTCATCCCCAGCATATTATTATCCCCAGTGAGTCTTCACCCTCAGTTTCGTTTATGTGGATCACCATTGTGTTTATCTTCATCATACCATATTCAACATATTCATTATTCAAAAAAAAATCAGCATGCTAGGTTTCATGGCATCTCGTATGTCATATCCCCAACAAAACAAAAGTGTTCATCATAAGTTCATAGCATGTCATTGCATTTAGGGGCAAACTTTTTGGTTATTTCTGTATTTAAATACCTTTCATTGCGATTTTATGAGGATTAACATTCCTCATTCTATCTTGTAAAGTTATTTAAATAGGGGCATCTATCACACCCTTAATTTTACCCCTAATTTTTTATTCATACATTCATATCGTCATTAGTATACCATGATGCATTTAGTCACCTTAGATTTTTTGCAACAAGTTTTTTTTATTATTGTCATATTTTATTTATAAATATAATTCTAATTTATTTCTTTTTCAAGTTGTTTTTATATATTTTAATTTTTTATTTTCTATTCTCTAATTTTTTTAATTTATATTCACTTTCAAGCTTTTTAAATTTCTAAATTTATTTTTAATTTCCATTTCTAAATTTCAATTTATTTTTATCATAGGTTAAATCCAATTTTAATTTTAAGTTCAAAACTTATTTTCAAGTTTCCATTCAATCCCAAGTCTATTCTAAAAATTTCTAAGCCCAAGTTTATTCTTAAAATCTAAAATTTCTAATTCCCAAATTTAATTCCAATTTTTGTTCTTAAATTTCAAAGTCTAAGTTTTATTTCTATTTCATTTTTAAAAAAAATTAAATTAAATTTCTATTCTAAGTTCAATTTCAAATTCCAACTCAATTTTCTAAACTTCATTTCCTATTCAAACTTCACTCAATTTTTTTTCCTATTCAATCTCAATTTTAATTCCAATTCTAGGATTCCATCCTATTTAAAGTCATGTTCTAAGTGCATTCTTCATTTCCTTTTTCAAGGTTTAAATTCCAACTTTCTTTCAAGTTCAAGTTTGTTTCCAAATTTTTAAACCTCAATTCAAGTTTCAAACCTTAACATATCTCATGTTTCTAAAACTCTTCATTCACATTCAAATATTCTATAACCTATTCATTCACATTCAATACATTTTTGTTCGCTACATTCAAGCATTGAGTCACATACATATTCTTTCACTTACATTTATAGCTCAAAAAAAAACAAGAATTTAACTTATGAGGTACAAGTTTCTAAACCCAACAAGAATGTCATTTTTATGCCTAGTTTCTATTCTTCATGCCAAAACTCCATGCTTCAATAACTGAATTCCTCATAAATTCCATACAAAAAAAAATGAACCAAGTTTAGCATATCAATCCAAGCATCAATCCGTATACATAATCATTCATCATTTCACATAAACATATTCATTTACATAGCCATATTACATAATCCATCATATTCTAGTCTACATAATCAATTCTTCCAAACATAATCACATTTCGATTTATCATCCAATCTTTTCAAATTCATCAAACTAATTTAAATCATACATAAGTTATCATAATTCACATTCATGTTTCAATTCGTTGTCCAAGTATGTACTTTCCAATCCATCAACCACAATTTATTCAAGGATTCATTCACATATCATCCGACTCATATCTACTTAATATCATTCATATTCAAATTTCATGATGACATTCATATGCACATATTACAACATTGTTATTCACTTTTTTTTTTGTATTCAAGAAGCTAGTCACAAAAACATATTTTAATATAAAAAAATTTAACACATATATGGGGGCTATTTCCTTTCACAAATGAGAAAATTTAGACAAAATAAAAAAACTTAGTTCAGCAGCATATGGGGTAATAACAGGACCTTTTCCTCTTCACAAGCAAACAAAAATTGCAGCCAAACACATCAATAACATGTTGTATTTTCAGACCTCTGCCCTCACACATCACTTTCAAAACAATGCAGAATTTTTCCCTCCCAAAACTTAGCCAACAAGCTTCTCTACAAATTCAAATCCTAAACCCTAATCCCATTTTATATATACATTCACTGTTTTATTCAAAGGGGAAGTAACCACAACTTTAGTAAGAACACATACAACACAATAAACAACCAGCAAAACTTCATACAAACTTGAGTCATGACAAAACCGCAACCCTCACTAAAACCATTGGAACCACTGCCAAAGAAATCACACAACAAACCCTTTCATCACCGCTGAACCATCCAGCCTTTCACTTGCCACCTTCCTGCTCACAAGAAACAGTAAAAGAAAACATCAACAAAAAAACTTAGCCACCACAAAAAATTTCTGATAGAAATAATAACAAACCTTTTTCCGACCCTCCAACCAACCCTTATTCATGATACCTTAACTTCAAGCCATGGCCACAAATCACGAACCAACGATGTGGATTTCTTTTCAATCAGTTTAAGCTCTTTAAACCTCTTCATTCCTCACACTTATCTTTGATACGAAAATGTATACGGAAGCGCAGGAAAAACAAGACGGTGGTCGCGGATTCTGAGAAGTGGAGAAGAAAAGCAAAAGATAGAGAGATTGTCATAGGTATACATTCTCGAGCTCCAATCGGGTAAACCTTTTTGAAACGTTGCAACTCTGAAATACGACATTAGTGCATATGTAGATTTATCTTTGAACCTGTTGTTGTGGATACATGTTGCTAAGTGTTTGTTTGCCTCTTTTGACTCTATAATTTGAAATTTTTTGCGTGAAATTTGTGAGAACTGGGGTTCGTTTTTTTCAATTTGGAAAGTAGGTTAGGACGGTTGGTAATTTTTGTCGTAGATTATTTTGCGGTGATGGTTGATATCTTGAGTTTGTTTGTTGGTTCGGTAGAGAGAAATTGACATGGTGAATCGAAAGAGAGTTTCTTTTTGGACCGAGAGAGATGAATGAACGAGAGAGAGAGAGCAAGAGGGTCGGCGATGAGAGTAAGGATTCGTTGATCTTATTATTGTTGTGTGTGTTTTGCATCTTCGTTTTCTTTAGAAAATGAAATAGGGCTGCCACAAAAACCCTAACATTTTTTCTTAGGAAATAGCAAATCTGAATCGGATCGGGGTCAAACCCGACCTTGCCGGTATCAACTCTTCAGATCCGCTGGGCTTTTTGTCATCTTGGCCCTTTTATTTGATTTAAAAAAAAAAGTCTGTTTTTTTTGTGTTCTTTATTGTTTTAATTTCTTCTAAGTTTTTTAAAAAAACAGAGAAAAGCTTTTAACATATTTTCTTTTAAACAAAAAACAAATTCAGAAATATTTTATTATGTAAAATAATTTCATTAAGTTCTTTTGTTAATAATTTTATAATAATTGATTATATTTAGATTAGTTGGTTTTTTTGTTTATTTGCTTGAGAATATTTGTAAGGTTTAGTTTATTTATTTATTTGTTTGTTTTTGTTGCATTTACGATAATGTATGATTAGTATAAACATGGATCTCATTCTCATTTTCCGACTGTAATTTGTAAAACAAGATACGAACAATATCTCAAATAATAATTAATAATCATTGCAAAAATAAGTTTAAGTCTTGGTCCAATGCCAAGTGAACATTCATCTGCCTACATTTTCTTGCACACACGTAAGTCGGTCATCCCAGTGATCGCCATCTGCACGACCTCTATTGCGTCTTAATTAATTAATGAGGAACTGAACTTCAGAATCTAGCATTCTGCGGGTTCTTTAATGAACCACTCTTGGGGATAGTTTTCGAGTTGTGATTCATTTACTCCTTCGTTATAAAAATACTAAACCCTAATTCGTCCAAAATAATCGCAAAATGTCTAAATACACATAATTAATTAACGTAAGAACTAAACTCAGAAATCTAGCATTCCTCGGGTTTTTGAATTGAATTACTGTTGGGGCTAGCCCTCTACTTGTAATTCATTCGCTCTTTCGTTTTGAAAACGTAAATCTCTAATTAAAATCGTGAAAGAACTAAACTCAGGAATCTAGCATTCCTCGGGTTTTTGAATTGAATTACTGTTGGGGCTAGCCCTCGATTTGTAATTCATTCGCCCTTTCACAATGAGAATAGAACTTAAAACTTACCAACCAAACGTAAATCATTTCACAAATAATCAACGAATAACTAAACTCTGGAGTCCAGCACTCCACGGGTCCTTGAATGTAATCACTCTTGAGGCTAACCCTCGAGTTGTGATACATTCGTCTTTCATTTTAAAACACTTAACAGAGGTCAAACACCTTTTCTTTAAACGAACATTGTTTAAATCATTCTATCTCGCAAACAAGCTAGCGCTTCAGCCTCCACCGCGAGTATAAGCCAACGCTTAGCAGTAGAATGCATTTTAAACAATCGTTCAATTAAAAAACACAAACCGTAGTTGCACGAACTACGAAGCTCTGACTTTCCCATTGCACAAGGGAATACGTAGACACAGGGATTTTAATCATTCGCAAGCACCCTAATAAAAAACTTTAATCTTTCCCCCATAATATTAATAATAATAAACTTTAATTTCTCTAAAACAAACATATTAATAATATTTAGAAGACAAAGACTTAGATCAACAATTAATCGCATAGTTAAGCTAAGAGGTTCCCGTTGAGTACAACGGACGTGAGGGGTGCTAATACTTTCCCCTTAAGTAACCGACTTCCGAACTTAGAATTTGGTTTTGTTGACCATTTCTTATCCTTTATTAGGTTGTATCTATATCTCCCTTTTCTCTCGTATAATAAATAGAATTAGGTGGCGACTCTGTTGTTTTCTTTCCGCGTCCCATCGTGAGGATCTTATTTTTTCGAGGTACGTCAATATGTATGTGTGGATATATATGTATATGTGTATATATACATTATAGTGTATATGTGTGAATAAACATGAATGATGTATGTTTATGTGATGTGAACGAAGTGGTTAAAGTATGTATGATAAGTATGCTTGAGGTTATGTATGTTGGAGATGATTTGTGAGGAGAACATGTTTTATGTGTATTTTATATGTTGAGATATATATAATTATATACAATGTTATTATGATAATGTTTCCCACCCTTCTACTGTTTTATGATGCTCTATGAGGCATTATAGAGTAGGTTGCTGGAGGTCTTTTGTGAAGCTTGTCTTTGTTCTTTTGGTCGGTCGGCTCTGATATGTAGCACCGGGTAGCTAGGGTCGACTTGATGCCTTTCGTGATACATTTTGTATATGTATTTTGGTGATGAATGTTTATGTAAACATGAAATATTTGGTAAATTAACTTGATGATATATATATATATATATATATATATATATATATATATATATATATATATATATATATGAGTATATAAGTTTGATGTTGTTAATGTTAGTTTCCGCTATTATTTGAATCTTTGAATACGGGTGTAAGGATGAAACCCTTTCTGTTGAGAGTTACCCCGTTTGTTGCATATCTTTAAATGAGAAGGTGTTGTATGTTTTAATTTCAAGTATAATGTGGCATGCTCCTTTTATACCATGATTTTAATTGTACTCTGATGAATTTTTATTATGTGCCTAAGTGATTTATTTGGTTATTTGGGGGTATAGGAAGGGGGTGTTACACCTCTCACTCCCAACAGAGGTGATCAAAACCCTTATTTCCAGCAGGAAATATCCCCAATGGAGTTCTCCATCATCCCTAGTAGAGTTGGAGATGGGAATCTTCCCCATCAAGACGATAGAAGGTTGGTATTCTCCCCAAGCAGAGGGTCTTCATTCAAAGAAGAAATACCCCCACCAGATTCTTCTTATCCCCAGTATTGCATGAAGATTCATTACTCCCTAGCAGAGGAAATGATGTGAAGAAACCTGATGGTTTTCTTCCTTGCCCAACAGGGTTCGCCATTTGTTCCCCAGCAGGTTCGCTAAATAAAGTCCAATCCTTATTGTTGCCTCTTCCCCAAGCAGAAGACTGTGTATCTGAAGGATCCCCCAACAGATATGTTCCTCAACGAAGTACCAACGCATCTGATTCCCAAACCGAGTCAAAAGGATATCACTTCCCCAACAGAGTTCAGCGGGTAGCGTACCTCTCAAATCAAGTTCACCCCCCAACAAGGTATTGGCTCTCAAATCTCAAAGTCTAATTTATTTTTAGCAATGGTGGTAGTTCAGAGCCAGTGTATCATTAACACCATCCCCACAGAGTTGCTCTGCCCCACAGGGATTCATCCCAATCAATTAAGCAATTGTTTCTTCCCCAGCGAATTCGTCAAGGATACTTTTTGTCTCCTCATCAGGAGATCATCTTTGCATTTTCATTTAGTAATCATCATTACATTTGCATCCTCTAAAGCGTATCATTTCCATCATTATGAAGCATTACGCCATGGAAAAATTCAAACATATGCATATGAAGCATAAGCCAGTTTTGGTACCTTGCATAGAAGCCCGAAACATCATTTCTTCAATTAGACCGAAGTATCCCCACAGGATGCAGAGTTCATTTCCCAGTGTGGTTATTTCTACCAAGTCTTGTTTGTTATCCCCAGTTGAGTCTTATTTCAGTACAAGAGTCTCATCTTTCTGCGTCTCCGTTTAAGTAAAACGGCCGCGTCTTGGGTAATCATTTAAGTACAATGATCCCGTTTCTTTGATCTCATCTAAGTATGATGATTTCAATTCTTTGATTCCATTTAAGTACAATGGTATCGTCTTTGAGTCTTGTTTTAGTACAACGGTATCATCTTTCCACGTTTTCGTTTAAGTACAACGGTCGCGTCTCGTGTAATCATTTAAGTACAATGATCATGTTTCTTTGATCTCATCTAAGTACGATGATTTCAATTCTTCGATTCCATTTAAGTACAATGGTCTCTTCTTTGATCTCCGTTTAAGTACAACGGTCTCTCCTTTTTCAAGTCTCCGTTTAAGTACAACGGTCGCGTCTTGGGTAATTATTTAAGTACAATGATCCCATTCCTTTGATCTCATATAAGTACGATGATTTCAATTCTTAGATTCCATTTAAGTACAATGGTTTCGTCTTTGAGTCTTGTTTAAGTACAATGGGCTCACTTTTCTCGTTTCCATTTCAGTACAACGGTCACGTGTCGGGTTATCGTTTAAGTACAATGATCACATCCCTTCTGATTCCATTTCATTACAATGGTTTAATTTTTAATTTCGTCTAAGTACGATGGTCTCGTTCCCCTTCGAGTTATCATTTAAGTACAATTAGCTCGTTCCCTTTTGTCCTGTCCAAGGTCAATTTCATGTTTCAAGATGTCATCCGAGAGTGGCACTTGTTCTTAAATCATTTCATTTCCCCCAGAGTGAAAATTTTCCGGTTTATTCGGGTATTCAATCACTCCATACCTTGAAAGCCTAAAAGTCATTGCTATCATCCATTCAGGTCTACAGATGATTGAATAGGGGCAGCTGTAATACCCTAAAATTTGCCCTCTTAATTTATTATCAAACTCAAGTGGTTTATGCTTCGTCATCCCGTATATCCGTCCATATTGCATTGCATTCAAAAAATAATAATAAATCATCATCATTTGTATGTGCATGAGGCTTGTGATCAAGTGTCTCTTGTCAATCATTAGAGCTCAAGAAGGAAAACAATATCACAAAAATAATCCAAGTCCTTTCCAAGAGGTGCTACTAAATGAAAGGAAGAATTCACATTTTTCTTCCATTAACCGGTTAACGCCTGAGGTTAACCGGTTAACGAAGGCGAAATTTATGAAGAAATTTAAAATTATGGTCGATTTCCTCCATTTCCCTCCATTTTTCACTTTAATAATTTTTCTACTACACTCTAGAACATTCCACACTCTTCTTGAGGGAATATTCCAAGAATATGCCAAGGAATATTCCCGGAATATTCCCATCCAACCCTTAGCTTAGGGACCAAGCCTCATTACCTAGCCTAACCCTAACTTCAAACCTAACTACTATATAAAACCTAATCATCAAAGGAAAAAGGGTTGAACACTTTGCATTAGCCATTTTCACAAGCTTCACCATTTTCAATTCTCTCGCTCTCTTCCATTTTCAAATTCACCAAAGCTTCATCTTCATCGCGATCTTTCAAGTTTCACATCGAAACTCGGTAGATCGGAAGCTTAGCCTCCGTCATCTTCACCAATTCAGTGGTTAATCGAAGATTGGACACGGTTATGGTGTTTATTTCACCAATCAGAAGCGTCTCAGATTGATTGCATTTATTTTGCATTCTTGCGGATCGAAGTTTGAAGCCTCCGGCATTCTATTCATTTGTGCATCGATCAACTCACAACAATCACCAAAGCAAGCCTTCGCTTTGTAGGTTGGTGAATATGAAACCGTTTCTTCACTTTTAATTTATTCACTTCATCTCGTTGTACAACATTCTTTGATCGTTTTATCATTTGCTTGTGTTTTGATCGATTCATTACTTTGGTTGCATTTTGTTCGATCTACTTATTAGTAGCTAGCATGTACATGAATGTATTAGGAGCTTTTAGAAGTAGGTTGATGGCTAAAAGTGCTTATTTCATTGCTGAATTTTGCATTTTGTTCAGTGTTAATTGGTTAACGCTCTGGGTTAACCGGTTAACACGTTTATTTTTGCCCCTGGATTTGAGTTTTTAAAGTCGTTAATCGGTTAACCCAGGGCGTTAACCAGTTAACGTTGTTCAATTTTGAAAAAGGGGTTTGTTTCATGGCATGTTTGCTTTCCATTGCTTCTTTAATCATCATAGCTTGTTAGATCATGATTTTAGTGAATTTTTAGGATCACTTTAGGTGCATGATTTTGTAGTTTAGGTAGCTTTCGACATGAGTTTTGTTAGTTTCCATTTTTGTGCATAAATGTTGCATAATATGTTCATTACACTTTGTGACCATTGTTTGCATAATTTTGCATCCTTCATAGTATAATAATGAATGTGTATACCTCTGGTTTTTGCATTGCATCATGAAGCCATTCACATCTTGATTCAATTATGTGCATATTAAGAAAATTGCATATTGTTAAGTATCACAAAAATCATTTAGTCTACATCATTTAATTGCATATTGATGTTGTATTCCATTTTTAATGATCTATTGCATGTTATTGCATTATCTTGCTTGAATTTTGCATTACTTGTGTGAATTAAAACTCATTTTTGTGCATTTGAACATTAATTGAAATCTGCCTTGTTTTTATAGCTGCATTTTGAAACAGGTGCTGTAAAAACATGGTGCATTCATGTTGTTTTGACTTTTTACACCTATTTAGCATGTTGTGTGTTAGCTGTAATAGGTTGTTTGCATTTTACATTGCATTTAGTAGTTGTTTGTGCTATAGGAGCTGTAATAGTTGCTGGATTTTTGCTTTGCATAGTTTTTAGGTCCCTTAGACTTAGGATTGAGTCTAGTTTAGGTCCTAGTTGTATTAGGATTTGTTTGGTACTTGTTTACCTCATTCCTTTTATCATGTTTATCCTACTAACCTTTGTTTTGTAGGGAGGTGGAGGTAAGTTCACACAACCTTTCCCTTTTAAAATTCTTTACACTTTCAAAGTGTATTTGCTTTAGATATTTGCTTAATTGGTATAACTTCATGCTAATCCCCTTTAGGAATGACTTAACATCCTCTGGAAGTAAGTTGATTTCTAATTCCGTTTTCTTTTCCTTTTTTCTCATTAGGATTAGAAAACCGCACTAACCTAGGTTCATCCATGCATGACAACACTTAGGATTATTATTCTCCCCTTATAATTTTCCCTTTGGCCACTTTTTTTTCTTTCTCATCTCAAAGAAAAGTAAAAAAACACCTAATAAAGGTCGAGCTTTATCGTACGCCATGAGACTTTGTCGTGGGTTACGTATACACGTTTCATTTTGGGGCGAGGTGTAAGGCATCTACCACGATGAACAAGTATTAGTATGAGAATGTTTCACAAACAAAAATAATCAAAACACTTCTCTAAAAGACAAACAACAAACAAACGTCTTTTCCTTCGGGAACTCTTTTCTCACTGATAACACTAAATTTCACCATATTTATGACTCCGATTTCGCATGAATTCTAGGTCTTTATTGCTATTTTGTTATGTTATTACTTTGTTTTTCTTTATTTTCAGGTTTTTAATGTAATCGGGGGCTCAATCGAGAAAAGGAGCGAAAAAGGAGCTGAAAAGAATAAAAATCAAGAAATTCAGCATTTTGCAGTTACAGCACCCATTGTGGCTGGCGTCATGGGGTCAGCCATGACGTGGCCACGTCTCAAGACCACTCCACAACTGACATATGCCCATGATCCCCACTTTCTTCACCTTTTTACACTCATGGCGGGCGCCATGAGCCTGTGGCGGGCGCCACAAGGCAAAAGTGGTTTCCCTCCATTTTTTAGTGGATGGGGCATCCTAGTTTTTTTCCCATTTAAAGTTTGCCTATAAATAGGACTTTAGAATTTCGTTTTTATCATCCAAACTTAGAATCTCTTAGGCATATAATAGTTTTAAAGTAGTAATCACTTCACAACAGGGTGTTACTACAATCGAGTGATCGAGTCTGTATACGTCTGTGTGATCGAGTTTTGGAGCACTCTGGGAGGAAGTTAATCCTGCCGTCATTTTAATTCCTATTCGTATTTTATTTTTCCTCCCTCGCTTTATTTTATTTAGTTTCCGCATTGCTTTACTTTCTTTTATTTATGCACTCGCTTTACTTTCTTTATTACCCGCACTTGCTTTACTTTCATTTATTTCTCGCACTTGCTTTACTTTCTTTTATTTCTCGCACTCGCACTACTTTCGTTTATTTCTCGCACTCGCTTTACTTTCTTTATTATCCCCACCCACACTAAATACTTTTATGAGAAATAATAAAATGAACTTTTAAGTTACCATGTCTAACTAAATTTACAAAGGTTAGAATGTAAGGATCATATTTGAACCGGTAATTCGTACAACTGTTTGTAGAAACGCTTAAGTTCTATTTTAATTTTCAATATAAGTTTCATGTTCTTTAAAGTCCCATTGGGTAAGATCGAAAGTCGTCCAACGCATGTTTAACTTAATTGTTTTTAACTATTTCAAAAACATCCAAAAGCGTTTTGTCTAGTTCATTAGGAGTTTTTAGATTAAAAAGAAAAGAGATTTTAAAACTATTTTCGGACGCGTTAAGAAGTTTAGAGTCTGTTCATAAGAACCTCTTTTTGCTAAGAAATCCAGGTCAAAATACTTTTCAACTTAGTCAAGATACTATATTTCTTAAAAATAGGTTTACTACTCTAACGCGGTACGCACCTTTTTATCTGTGACAGTAACAGGGGTTGATTAGAGAGTACAACTCGGTTATGAATACACGAAAGCGATAGTTCCCATTAAATTAGTTCTTTTCCTAGTAGAAAACATTGCCCATAGGTAGTTATATTAACAAGTACTGGATTATCAATTGGTTATGTGAATTGCATTCAAACCTGTCTTTATTAATCATTTTAAATTACTATTTTATTTATCATTGTGCACCCTTTAAAACCATTATCTTCAATTGCCTTAGATACACACCATAACAACAGATATGATAGATTGACACTTGGTCTCTGTGGATTCAACAATCTTTTATATTACTCTGACGTGTTCGTACACTTGCGAAAAACACGCATCAAGTTCTTGGCACCGTTACCAGGGACCAATTTCGTCAAATTTCATACCCTGTAGTTATATTGTTTAGACTAAGGTTGTTACCTGCCGGTCAATGCGAAAGACTCGCAGTGCCAGAAGCTTAGTAGACCCTCTAGCTGAACATGAACATTACACTCGCGCACATTTATTTTTCCATAGAATTAGGAGAGCTATGGCCGAAGATCAAAACCGAAGACCTTTTAAGGACTTCGCCCAACCATCAAACGAGGAACCTAGTTCCAGTATAGTAAACCCCGTTATCCCAGCTAATGATTTTGAACTTAAACCATCCCTGCTGCAATTAGTACAACAGAGACAATTCGCAGGTCTTGCTACCGAGAACCCAAATCAACATTTAAAAAACTTTCTCCAGTTAGCATACACCTTTAAAACCAATGGAGCTCCTCCTGATGCGATACGTTTAAGATTATTTCCTTTTTCCCTCAGAGATAAAGCTCTATCATGGTTAGATTCCCTTCCACCCAATTCCATAACAACTTGGGAATACCTTAGAAAAGTATTCCTTGCTAGATATTTTCCCCCGAGTAAGACCGTTGTTCTTCAAAACCAAATAACCAGGTTTACCCAAAACCAAGGAGAATCGTTGTTCGAAGCCTGGGAGAGATTTAAAAGCTATTAAGAGCATGCCCACATCATGGTTTAGAGAACTGGATAATCATTCAAACCTTCTATAATGTACTTCACTATAACACTAAGATGACCATCGACACTGCCGCTGGTGGCGCACTGATGAACAAACCTTACCCTAAAGCTAGTGCCCTTATCGAAGATATGGCCCAAAACAATCAATCATGGGGAGTAGAACGAGCAACAGTGGAAAAGAAGGAAGCCCAAGGAGGAATACATGAGTTAAGCTCTATAGACATGATGCAAGCTAAAATGGATGTGTTGGCCCTTAGAGTCGAACATATGTGTACAACCCCGAATATTGTGGCTGCAGTTTCGTCGAATTGTGAGATATGTGGGACGCAAGAACACCAATCCGCCGAATGCAATTTGTTAAATGAGACCAGCTCTGAACAAGTGAGCTACACCCAAGGGAATCCATTTTCAAACACCTACAACCCAGGATGCAGGAATCACCCAAACTTCTCCTATAAAAATAATAACCCTATCCAAAATACCGCACCTCCGAGACAACAAGGTTACCAAGCCCCGAGAACAAATCAACCTATGCAACATGTATCACCAAAACCGAACCTTGAGAAAATTATGGAAAATTTTATCACCGCTCAGACACAACAAAACAAAGAATTCATGAACTAAAACGTCCATGTTAACGAACTAATTACCCTGTTAGGGACCAAGGTTGACCAAATTATTACTCACAATAAGATGCTTGAAACCCAGATCTCTCAGGTAGTTTTAAACCAAGCCCCTCAGACTACACCTGAAGGACAGTTCCCTTGACAACCTCAACAGAACCCGAAAGGGAAAGCAAATGCCATTACTCTATGAAGTGGGAATGCCTATGAGGAACCCTTAAACCCTAGATTGAGTGAGCTCGGAACTTCTGAGAGAAATGAATAGAAGGAACCAAAGGAATCTGAAAACCAAGGAGGTCAAGAAAAAGGAGAAGAACCTAAAAACAAAACCTATGTACCACCGCCGCCATACAAACCACCAATACCATACCCGCAAAGACTAAAGCAAACCCAGATCAATAACCAGTATCAAAAATTCGTTAAGGTTATAGAAAAACTTCACGTAGAAATCCCTTTTATAAAAGCCATCACCCAAATACCTTCTTACGCAAAGTTTCTCAAAGACATACTTACAAACAAACGTATACTTGAAGATCCGAAACCCATGGAATGTAATTCTATTTCCGAGAATAAGTTATAAAAGAAAGATAAAGATCCCGTAAATTTTTCCATTCCTTGTATTTTGGGGAATCATGTCATTGAAAAAGCTTTTCTAGACTTAGGATCTAGTGTGAGCTTAATGCCTTTAGCAGTTTGTGAAAGGTTAAACTTAGGATAATTACAACCTACTAAGATGTCACTTCAATTAGCTGATAGATTCATTAAATACCCTATAGGCATACTTGAAGACGTCCCAGTTAGGATAGGTCAGATTTTTATACCTACTGACTTTGTTTTCATGGACATTAAAGAAGATGACGACATACCAATCCTCCTAGGTAGACCATTCTTATCAACCGCTGGAGCCATAATAGATGTTAAAAAAGGGAAACTAACCTTTGAGGTAGGTAACGAGAAGATAGAATTTGTACTCTAGAAATTTCTTATGGCACCTGTAATAGGAGATGCTAGTTATGCCTTAGATATCATTGATGAATGCATTAGGGAATTAGAACAGGAAGAAGAAACTGAATCAATAAAATTGCCATCAACTCTTATTTGGGAAGATGACAGTTATAAAAAACCCTACATTGATGATAACCTTCACGAATGTTTATCTCTTACACCAGATCCTATGCCTTTCCCTATGAAACCAACCGTAAAACTTAAGGAACTACCTAAAAACCTGAGATATGAGTTTCTTGATGAAGGAATGGAACATCCAATTATAGTCAGTGCTACCCTAAACCAAGAGGAAACAAATCAATTGTTAGATGTTTTACGAAGGTACCCCTCAGCCTTAGGATATAAGATCTCTGATCTAAAAGGAATAAGCCCAACCGTATGCATGCATCGGAATTTTCTTGAAGAAGATTCAAAACCCTCCAGAGAACACAAAAGAAGAATAAATCCTATGATGAGTGAAGTAGTTAAGACTGAAGTTCTTAAGTTACTAGAGGCAGGTATAATATATCAGATCTCAGACAGTAAATGGGTGAGTCATGTGCATGTAGTACCTAAAAAGGGAGGCATCACAGTCGTGCAAAACGAGAAGGGCGAACCTATAGCAAAAAGAACTGATGGAGGTTGACGTATGTGCATAGACTATAGAAAATTAAATAAAGCAACTAGGAAGGACCATTTCCCTTTACCATTTATAGATCAGATGTTGGAGCGCCTAGCCAGACACTCTTACTTTTGTTACCTAGATGGATATTCAGGATTCTTCCAAATACATATTCACCCCGAAGATCAAGAAAAAACTACCTTTACATGCCCTGTTGGAACTTTTGCCTATAGACGAATGTCTTTTGGACTCTGTAATGCCCCAACCACTTTCCAACGCTGCATGATGTCTATATTTGCATACTATCTGGATGGAATCATGGAAGTATTTATGGACGATTTCTTAGTTTGTGGATTTGATTTCAAAAATTGTCTTATCAACCTTGAGAAAATCCTAGAAAGATGCGTGGAGGTAAACCTTGTGCTAAAGTGGGAAACGTGTCATTTCATGGTTACCGAAGGGATTGTTTTAGGACATATAGTCTCCGAAAAGGGAATAGAGGTAGACAAAGCCAAAATAGAAGTCATAGAGAATCTAAAACTGCCAAAGACTATCAGGGAAATAAGAAGTTTTCTTGGACATGCCGGATTCTACCGACGTTTTATCAAGGACTTCTCCAAAATAACAAAGCCCTTAACCGGCCTTTTAATGAAAGACGCTGAATTCATCTTCGATGAAAAATGTACTGAAGCATTTAACCTCTTGAAGCATGCTTTGATTTCAGCACCTATAATGAAACCCCCTGATTGGTCAGAACCATTTGAGATAATGTGTGACGCTAGTGACTATGTTGTTGGAGCCGGTCTAGGTTAGAGGAAAGATAAAAAGTTACACGTAATTTATTATTCCAGTAGAACCCTAGACGCTGCCCAACTCAACTATGCAACAACTGAAAAAGAACTCCTAGTTGTAGTTTTCGCCATAGACAAATTTAGATCTTATCTAGTAGGAGCCAAAATTATAGTTTACACCAACCATGCTGCCATTCGTTACTTACTAAGTAAAAAGGATGCCAAACCTAGGTTACTTCGATGGATTCTATTACTGCAAGAATTTGATTTAAATATCCGTGATAAGAAAGGCACAGATGATGTAGTAGCTGATCACCTTTCTAGGCTAGAATACCTAAAACCTGACTTAGTACCCATGAATGACGATTTTGCCTATGATAGACTGATAGCCAAACTAGAAACTATTGAAGATGATAACCCAGACCCTCATGAGCACTCTCAAAAATCCTTAGCCATAAGTAATATGCCCTGGTATGCAGACCTTGTTAATTACCTAGCCGTTGACATCATACCCCCCGATCTAAATTACCACCGGAAGAAGAAGTTCTACAATGATGTAAGAAACTTCTATTGGGATGAACCATTTCTTTTCAAGAGAGGTAAAGATGGAATTTTCCGCCGTTGCGTCCCGGAAGAGGAGGTACATACTATAATTGAGCATTGTCACTCTGCACCCTATGGTGGACATGCAAGCACATCTAAGACCTACGCCAAGATTCTTCAAGCTGGCCTATTCTGGCCCACCATGTGGCGTGATGTCCATGCTTTCATTGTCAAATACGACATATGCCAACGTACAGGAAATATTTCAAGACATAATGAAATGCCTCTAAGAAATATCCAAGAAGTAGAACTCTTCGATGTATGGGGTATAGACTTTATGGGACCGTTCCCACCATCTTTAGGAAACCAGTATATCTTAGTAGCCGTTGACTATGTGTCTAAGTGGATTGAAGTTATCGTCGCACCCACGAATGACACCAGAGTAGTCATCAAATTATTTAAAAATTATATATTTCCCAGATTTGGAACACCCCGTTTAGTCATAAGTGATGGTGGATCACACTTCATATCGAGAATATTTGATAAACTTTTAAGCAAGTATGGAGTTAAGCATAGAGTAGCAACACCATACCACCCACTGACTAATGGACAAGTGGAAGTATCTAATAGGTAGATTAAACAAATTCTTGAGAAGACTGTCTCTATATCTAGAAAAGATTGGTCGCAGAAACTTCAAGAAGCATTATGGGCCTACATAATCGCTTTCAAAACCCCTATAGGAACAACCCCTTATCAACTAGTCTATGGAAAATCAAGTCACTTACCTTTTAAGTTAGAGCATAAGGCCTATTAGGCCATTAAAACATTGAATTTGGATTACCTAACTGCTGGTGAAAAACGTATCCTTGATATCCACAAATTAGAAGAGCTCAGACAATCAGCCTACGAAAAGGCCATTATATACAAAGAAAGAACAAAAGCTTGGCATGACAAAAGAATCATAAGAAAAGACTTCAAAATAGGCAATCATATTCTTCTGTTCGATTCTAGGTTACGACTTTTTCCAGGAAAGCTTCGTTCAAGATGGACTGGCCCTTTCGAAGTATCTAAGATTCTAAGATTTGGAGCTATTGAAATCAAGAACCAAACATGTAAACCGTTCATCGTCAATGGACAGAGACTAAAGCCCTACGAAGGAGGTGACATTCCAACAACATACTCCAGCCATACTCTAAATGATCCATCAAATCCTTTGAATGATGTATAAAATCAGTCGTCGAGCTAACTACGTTAAACAAGCGCTGCATGGGAGGCAACCCATGGTTTTCTTATCTTACTTTTTTATCTTTACTTTATTTTAATTTGTTTTCTTTATTATTCTGTCAGGACTAACGATTAAATGTTTTATGTGATTTCAGGACCGTTTTTACTAACCTTGTGCAGAATGCAGAATCCCGACGACATGCACGTGGCCTTTAGAGACGACGCACAGAGAGAGCATTACTATAGGTTCAATTCGGTACTCATATGTTGCCTCCTTTGTGAATCCCACCAGTCTTCAGCTTCCTCAGACAACATATGAGTCCCGAATTGAACTTTCTGCGCGTCAGCACATGCCATCACTCTGAAAATCTTCTCAATTGCCTTGAGCCACTTCTGTGCGCTCGCCGGGTCATGGGTTCCTTCAAACACAGGTGGATTATTCCTCTGGAATTTCTCCGAGGCACGAACTCATCATGCGCATTGTTACGAGCAGCAGTCTGAGCAAGAGCTGCAATAGCATCAACGAGAGCACGCGTGTTGTTTCCAACCATTCTGCACAACACTTACCACATCAGAAGAGAATAATTGTTAAATAAATAACGACTTAACAACAGACTGACAACAACAAGACTTGGCCGGACAGACCGACCTGCTCTGATACCACTAATGTAACACCCTTCTACCCCAAATCAAAATATTTAAATAATATCAGAGTAATCATCGAGAAAAGGGTATCACATTTCATCATAATTCAAACAAACAGTGTCCTGTCCCGTAACACGGGTTAATCAACATCAAGAATAACATATAGCATTTTCGCAACGGAATTTAAACTTCATAATTCAAAACTTCATTAGTTTACTTCATAAATATAATTTTCACCATCCTGAATTTAACATCATAAAATGGGAAAACATTTATCCAAATAATAACATAACTGAAAATAGTTTAACAAATGAAAACCCAATCCCAGTGTTACATGACACAGAGCAGGACACATAGACCAGAACCACTTCTAAGGAACACTAAAGCACGCTCTGAGACTCATGATAAACTCCTATTGCACTGCAAGACTATTCTTCGACATCTGCAAGTTACCCACGAAGGAGGCAACATTTCCAAGAAGGCAGGGTGAGTAATCATAATATATCATAAACGTATAAGAATATAGAACATAAATAAATTAGTGCAACATATCATGACATCATCAATTATAAAATTCAGCAACAACAACAACACGATCATGAAATTAAACAACACCAACACAGTCATGAAAATTCATCCAGAATATGCAATTCTAACATCCTGATATGCAATATGCATGTGGTACCATTTTCATCGTGAGATGGATACATGACCATCAACCCTCCACAAAGGAGCACATCATAAATCATCGAGACACTTCAATCCACACAATGGGATTGAAGCAAATAAATAGGCCGAAGCCCCATCGTGAATGTTATGAAATGCAATGATGCGCTACATCGTAAATTCATCAAAATAATTCGCATCATTCATTTCAATCAGCAAAACAATCATCAAATAATCATATATATCATCATGACATTACACCCAGAACACTGGTTCTATAACCACTCTGCCACATCAAGAATTGACCCGTACCTGGTAAATCATGAGTCAATTACAAGGTTATTTCATAAATTCATTTATAAAAACTATTGCATTTTTCTCATTTTTATTCATCAAAATAAAGTTCAGTTTATGCTCTTTCCGACGCTTCAAACGGAATGCGAATCGGATTTACGGTTTGAAAGTTACGGATTTTTCAAGAATTAAAATTTGTCATCCAAACAGTGTTAACCGGCTAACCCATAGCGTTAACCAGTTAACGCCTACGAAATTTCCAGAAATTCACCAAAATTATAATGGTTAACCGGTTAAACCATAGCGTTAACCGGTTAATGCATGTTTTATAGCAGAAATCTGCTGCTTCGTACAGACTACTCTAAAATCCCCAAAATCCCAATTTTTCCAATACGGGTTCATCTTATTTCACCTCAAAATCAATCCAATCCATCAAACAAAACATCATAACATTAGAACAATCATTTATACCATCATTTATAAGATTCAGCACATTTTTCTAACTCTATTTCATCAAGATTTCACTCACAAACTCAACCTAACTCAAAACCCCAAAAACTCATAAAACTCATACAATCCTAACCTATTCATAATCCAATTCCTACACATTTATAATAGATTATAAGAACTCCCCATACCTTAGAGAATTTCGCCGCTTTACACTCTTCTCTGGGGTTCTCCACAGCCTCCTGACTCTGAGCTTCCTCTTTCTTCAGAGCACTTCACCAAACACGATAGAAAACCAAATGAGAAAACTGATCGTGTATTCCTTTTTTACCAAAACACATTCCAGTTGAGTCTTTTCCCACTTTACCCTCATAATTTTCACAAAAGGACCACCTTATCCTTTTCTTTAATATATTTTTAATAATAATAATAATAATAAAATAGTATAATAAAACACTATTTATCTTATTATATAAAAATACTATTTTTCTCCAAAATTCTCTAATTAATCCAAACTCTCCAATTTTTCTAAATTAATTAAATAAATGACTAAATAATTAAATTTAGATTTTCGGGGCGTTACAACACTCCCCTACTTAAAGAATTTTCGTCCTCGAAAATTACCTGAAGTAAATAGAGTCGGATACGACTCCCTCATCTGATCTTCCTGCTCCCAAGTCCAACTTTCTCCAGCTGGTCCTCCCCACAATACCTTCACTAAAGTAATTTCCTTGCCTCGAAGTTGCTTCAATTCTCTACCATCAATCCTCACTGGTAAAGCTTCAATCGTCAGATTATCTCTCAGCTGAACGTCATCTATCGTAATTACATGCGACGGGTCCGGAATGTACTTCCTCAACTGTGATATATGGAATACATCATGTAAATTCACAAGAGAGGGAGGTAAAGTCACTCGATATGCCATTTCCCCTATCCTCTGCAAAATCTGATACGGACCGACAAAACATGGAGTGAGCTTTCTAGACTTCAAAGATCTTCCCACACCACTCATAGGAGTAACTCTTAAGAACACGTGATCTCCCTCTTGGAACTCAAGTGCTTTCCTTCTCTTATCGTGATAACTCTTTTGACGACTCTGCGACATTTTCATTCTTTCCTGAATCATTTTTATCTTTTCAGTTGTTTCTTGGACAATCTCTGGCCCAAGCACTAAACTCTCTCCTGACTCATACCAACATATTGGAGTACGACAATGTCTACCATACAACGCCTCATATGGAGCCATCCCGATACTAGCATGAAAACTGTTATTGTACGTAAACTCGACCAACGGAAAATGACTATCCCAAGACCCTCTTTGATCTAATACACAAGCTCTCAGCAAATCTTCTAAGGATTGGATTGTTCTTTCCGTCTGACCATCCGTTTGCGGGTGATAAGCAGAACTCATCCTCAACTTAGTACCCAAGGCATCCTACAAACTCTTCCAAAACCTCGACGTAAACCGCAGATCTCTATCCGATACAATACTTGAAGGTACACCATGCTACTTCACAATTTCCTCAATATAAATCTCAGCTAACCTTTGCATCGAATGGTTAATCTTCATCGGCAAGAAGTGTGCCGACTTAGTTAACCGGTCAATAATTACCCAAATCAAATCATTACCTCTAGCAGTCTTAGGTAACCCAGTCACGAAATTCATGGAAATACTATCCCATTTTCACTCAGGAACATTCAATGGTTGCATCATACCTGAAGGTCTCTGATGTTCTATCTTTGACTTCTGACATGTCAAACAAGCATATACAAATTCAGCAATGTCTCTTTTCATACCCGGCCACCAAAACAACCTGCGTAAATCCTGATACATCTTCGTAGCACCAAGATGAATACTCAGTCGACTCTTGTGCCCTCTTCTAAAATACTCTTTTTAATTCCTATAATATCCGGACAAATACTCTATCTCGGAATCTCAAAACTCCATCTTCATCAACTCGAAAGTCACCTGCATTACCTTGATTAACCAACATCAATTGATCAACCAATTTCAAATCAGATTTTTGAGCCTTACAAATATCTTCCAAAATCTCACTGGTCAGCCTTAACATTCCCAATTTCACACTATCAGTAGTAGTTTCACACAACAAACTCATGTCTCTGAATTGCTCGATCATTTCCAATTCTTTCACCATAAGCATCGAAATATGCAACGACTCCCTACTCAAAGCATCAGCCACAACATTTGCCTTACCAGGATGGTAATTCAAATCAAAATCAAAATCTTTCAATAATTCCAGCCACCGCCTCTGTCTCATATTTAACACTTTCTGATCAAACAAGTACCTTAAACTTTCGTGATCACTGAATACTTCAAATTTCGAACCAAACAAGTAGTGCCTCCAAATCTTAAGCACAAACACCACATCTGCTAACTCTAAGTCGTGAGTAGGATAGTTCCTCTCATGAACTCTTAACTATCTAGAAGCATAAGCAACCACCTTATTATCCTGCATCAAAACTCTACCAAGACCTATCTTGGAAGCATCACAATAAACTACAAAGGACTCATCTGGATTTGGTAAGACCAACACTGGCGCGGTCGATAATCTTTTCTTCAGTTCTATGAAACTCCCTTCACAAGCAACATCCCACACATACGCTTGACCCTTCCTGGTCAATTGCGTCAACGGTAAAGCTATTTTAGAAAAACCTTCAATGAACTTACGATAGTAACCAGCCAATCCAAGAAAACTACGAATTTCTGTAGCTGACTTCGGAGTCTCCCACTGCAATACCGCATCAATCTTTGAAGGATCCACCGAAATTCCACCACTTGAAATTACATGGCCGAGTGTAAACACCCCAAATTTTCCCTCACTCATTTCACCATGGCTTGTGATTCTTTTCATTTGCATAATTTCAATCATATCATCTCACATTACATTTTTTACTTCACTGCATTAGTTCAAGTCATCTGCATCTAGGGTTTGTGATCTGAGCAATTCCTGGGCCATCTGAGCCAATCCAAGAGTCTCCATTCATCTCAAGATGGTCCATGTATGTTCAAGCATCATATTATACCCTCCCAAGATCAAAGAAGTCAAAGAATCACAAGAACTGAGGAAGGCATGGAAGCAGAGCCAAGTTTAACTACACAGATGACCTGAAATTAGGGTTTTGGTTTCAGAGGCCTTAACTCCAAATTATTTGGTCATTCTTGTTTCTATTGGTCTCTATATGATATGAGGCTCATTCACACCAATTTTCATGAAGAAATTCAATGGGGAAGGCATCTGATCAATAAATGACTTCTTGAACAAGTCAGTGCAAAATCAGGGCATCTGAGGCCCCTAATCATCCAACCAAAGGGTCTTTTCCATCATTTTGGATGTATATGATCTTTATTTGATCTTAGAAGAAGTTAGAAGTTCACAAAATTGGAGAATTTCAAGCCATTTGCAAAGTTGCCATTTTGGGAAAGTGACTTGTAATGCAAACTTGCCATTTTGGGAAAGTTTTTCAACCTCCTTTTTTTGATTCAAAAATGCTTCAGATGAAAAATTCTTGGTCATGAAAGTTGTAGATTGGATCATTCCATTTTCAAAAAGTACAAGAACTTGACCTAATTCATTTTGAAACTCAAGTTATGGCTTGTCAAAGTTGGGAAAAATCACATAAATTTCACTTTTACACCAAAGAGGGAAGTTTGCAAATTCTCATGCCAAGCATTTTTGTGACCTCAAACACACTTCTACATGTCTTAACATCATAATGCATTGCCTAAGGATCAGAATTGGCCCAAGAATCACAACTTTTCATGCCTTACACATCAAGAAATCACAAAGGGGCCAAAGTTGCACAAATTTGCAAAATCTCATGTAACCATACCTCCACTTGTTACAGCTCATCAAATCTGATCCATAAGCCTTCCTTGATCTTTGCTGCGCACAGCCATACCCAAATCCAAGCCTGCCACATGCCCATACCTCAAGTACAAGTCATGTTGACACTTTGGCAACTTGCCCATACCAATCACCATAGGCCACCACCCACTCTCTGACCTATCAAGGATTGATATGTGTACCAAAGGCAAGCCATTTCACACAACATTGCAAGCTGAAACCTCAGATTGCTCAGCATACACAAAATCACTCCAACTTGCAAAAGATTTCGAAACTCATAGCTCACTGACTCAAACTCAAAACTACCTTCACCAATCAACTCAGTATCACTAAAGGACCCTTTCCCACCCTTCAAACAAGCCTAAAAGCACCCATAGCCAAAACACGATTCTGGTGCAGCAAGGTTGCAAGCTCTCAAACCAGCCACTCTCAAAGCTTTTCAAGCATCAAAGCTTCATCAGGAGGTCAAGGGGGTTGGTTTTGCACAAGAGAAGTGGTCAGAAAGCTCCAGATAGCAAAGCTCCATCTCAGGTATACCTCAAGAACATTTTTTCCAGAACCTTGATTTCTTGTTATAGAATGATTCTGTGAGTTGCATTGATCATCCTGATATGTTTAGTTTGGAGAATGGTTGAGAAATAAGCATTTCATGATCTCTGAAAGTTTTCTGACCTAGAACTAATTTGCTTCGATTCAGCTTAAATGTGTGAAATAAATTTGTTTTGGTGGATGATTCTTGTTATGTGATGTGTGGGGTTTGATTCTGGGCAGAAAGATTAGGTTTTAGAGGCTTAGGGAGAGAGATAGCATTTTGAGCTGCCAGAGAAGATGACCGGAGCACTATTCCGGTCATCTGAAAATAATTAGGGCTAATCTCAGGTGATTAGCCAAGTTTGAATGTGGAGCATTTGATGTGAGATTCGCGCGTGTTTGGAGAGTTGGGATCTGTTCACTTAGCCCTAATCTTTAATTAATTAAATTAATCTGGATTAATTAGCCATAGTGCATCTCAGCCACTCATTTGCGCGCTGGTCAACTAGGACTTCCCCGGTTCAAATCCTGTCCATTGGATCAGCTGACTTTCTTTTATTTTCATTTTTATTTCATTTTAATCCCATTTTCTTTGTCATTTAATTTAAAATACTTAGAAAAATTTTAAAAACATTTCCTTCTGCATTTTAATTTCAAATATTGTTCTCCACCCAAAAATAATTTTTATTTTATTTTTTGCATAAAATTTGTATTTTTAAAATATTTAAATATTTATTTTAATTAATTAATGGAAATTAATTAATTAAAATACCATTTAAGTTTCTAAAAATCACTAAAAAAATCACATTGCATCTTGACACATTTAGAGACATTATCAAACCATTCATACAAATTTCTTTTTGGTTCTTGATCCATTTTGACATTTTTCTTTGGATTTAGGGTTCTTAAAATCAATATTTTTGACCCTAACTTAGAAAAACTTTTCTGCCTAACCATGAAGAGTTTGATAATGGTTCTTTTTGAATTACATTCAACATATCATGTAGTTTCTAGGGTAAAATTGGCATGAATTTATCTTTCATTTTGATTTGTTTTGCATTTTTCCTTGTGAGGTACCTTAAAACCCTAGCAAACTTAGAAAAATCATAAGTCCTTTAGGGTTTAGCTTCTGACCTTCCCCTTTGGGTAGTGAACTTGTATGGGTATAGGGTACCTTTTATTCCATTTTCAATTTTTTATTTTGCCATTTGCTTCTGATTTTGAATTTTGCATTGCATCTTGTTCATAAACCCTAATCTTTGCCTTCATTTGCATTCATCTTGCACAAGCTTTCATATAAGAACTTTCCATGACATTTTGTGCATTCACATGACATATAAGACATCTTAGGACACATTAGAATCATGTTTGATCATTGCATCATCCATTTGCCATGTTATGCTTTCATTTCATTTCATGTGCATTCATGAACTTTCATGCTTCTTACATGCTTCATTTGCATTTCCATCTCTTGTATGATCATTCACATCTCTTGGCATGCTTTCATATCATCTCTTAGCATCATTTGCATCATGAATGTGCTTCTGGTTTTGGTTTGCATCCTTGCATTCATTTCATTTTCATTTCATTTCATCTCCTGTTTCTAACTTTTTAGGTGGTAAGTTACTTTGAGAAGTGAATTTGCCTTCACTTCTCATAATATCTTCTCATCTCTCTTATGCATTCATTGCTGCATTTTGTATGTGTATTAGAGTGAGCTTGCTCATTCATGTCCTTTCTTCACTTTCTTTCTTCAAGCAACTTATCTTCTTAAGTGAAGTAAGTTGACTTGCTTCTTTCTGCTTTTCCTCCTTCCATCTGCTTCTTCCTTGGTGGCTCATTCTTGAAGATCTCCTGCAAGCCTCATAAACCCTAGGAATACCCAAGCATGATCACAATTAGGGTTTGATTAGTCCCCCCATTAGTTTTACCTTTGTGTCATCTTTGTGTCTTCTCTTCTCACCTAATAATCAAGGACTAAACCTTAAAGGTTTTAAGGCTTTGTGATTAGGGTTATGCATGTATCCTTCTATTGGGATGGAGTGTATAACTTTAATCCTAAGTGTTAAACCCTTAATGTGTTTAAATCCTTTAATCAATCCACCTAATAATCAATAAGACATCAAGCTTGTAACTTGGGCCTTGCATTAGGGTTCTAATTCTTCCTTAATTGGTTAAGAAGGACTAACCCTAGTGTTTAATGGACAAGTCCCTCTCAAGTTGTCTTACAAACCATAAAATCCACTTCTTAATCTTACCATTAATTAAAATCCACTCTAATAAAGGCTTTGTTTTGTCATGAGGTTAATCCCTAATCATGGATTAAGTTGAGGTATCTTCCTCAGCTTAAATGTTCTCATCTATTATCCTTCTATTAGGATGGTGTAATGGGTCCATTGAATCCTTGATTATGGCTTAAACTCATTACTTAACACTAAACAAAGATTCCAAAAAACATCCAAATAAATGCAAGTAGGTTAATGATCTTAATCCTACATCATGGTGATTAAGTGTGAGGTGTTTACCTCATACTTAAGGTATTCTCATTACCCCTAATCAGAGGGAGCATGTGATGAGTTTACTAACCCTTGGTTTAGGCTTAAGCTCATTAACTTATGACAAACACAAAAGCAATAAAAGATTGAAAATACCAAAAACAAACAATAATCGTCTCCTTCGGGATTCTTTTCTCACCTCATTCACTCATAAACGAGAACTCGCTTCTTCCATCTAATGCAAGACAGTTAGCACCTGAGCCAGACAGGTCATACACTTGAGCCTAGACAAGTAAGCAGTTCATCAGTCAATTTATCTTTCAGTCTCTTTGAGTCGAACTACGGTGTTCTGACTTCCTCATTGCACGAGAGGATACATAGGCATAACTTTATAGTTATCGAACAAAATTCTCTGTATATTCCCCCCTTTTCCAGCATTATTCTTTAAGCCTCATAGTCTTGAGCTTCATATTCTTTTCTTACACTGACACTTTTTCATCTCACTTCACATTTCTTTTACACTGACATTTTCATTCTTTTTCCAGCTTTTGCACACAAATAGCACTGACACTACCCCTTTAAAACACAAATCTTTCAAGCGTGGATCCCTTCGAGTACGGCGGGCAATCTGGGTGCTAATACCTTCCCATGTTGTAACCAACCCCCTTTCTCAGTATCTCTGGTTCGCAACCGTCTTATCCATCTTTTCTTAGGTTTATGCAGCATTACCTTTCCTTCGAGATAAAAAATGCCTAGCTGGCGACTCTTTTCTTTTCTTTTCTTTTCCTTTCTTCTCTCGCCGACCGTTCGCGCTTGTACCGGGATGCAAATCTTTGGGAATGACAACTTGGCGACTCTGCAGGGGAACCTTATATTGCAACCAGGGCTTCTGGTTCTTTTTGTGGGTTCCTCCTAGTGCTTGTTTGATTTGTGTTTACTGGGGTGTTATGTGCTATGTGTGTTTATTTATTTTGCTTTATTTACTGCCTTATGTACAGTTTTATTTATTGCTTTCTTTACAGTTTTATACATCATACTGTCATATTATCATTGCTGGATCTGGTTTTCTGTTTTGATGGGTGGGGTTCCATTGAGAGTTTAAGGTCCTATACTTGGGACCTGAGTGACACCTAGGCTAGAGTGGTTCATGTTCTTTCCCATTCCATTTCGGTCTGGTGCGGGAATATGAAACACAGTTCAAATGTGGGTTTCTTCTTGAGAAATCTGTGCTACAGATTTCCTGTAGTGCTAGGGCTATCTGGGAAGCCTGCTAAGTCTGGATGACCTTCTATTATGACCTTCAGAAGCTGAGGTGAATTAGAGGAGGATCTTTTATGGTTATTGTAAACACTGTACCTCCAGGTTAGAAGTGTTTACACTTCTCATAACTGATCCAAGTCTGAGGATCCTTGTTCTAGAACACTACCTGTGAGGGGGTTGGTCTGTTTACAGGTTTGCAGGAACCCTTGGCCACATCATACACTGTTACTATTTTGTTTAAGAATACTCCACTTTGGACAGTTCTTGTGATTAACCCCGGACATGTGACTCTTTATTTGATTCCCCCACCTTGGTTACTGGATTTCTAAACCTCCATCTGGACTTTTGAACATACATGGGCCTTATATCAAGACAGATAATCAGATCCAGCTTGATCACAAACCCTTGCATATCATTTGCATATATCATCATTGCATCATTTGACATTTGTTTATTTTCTTTTCAGGGTATCCATTTCATTGTATCTTGGTTTTGGTTTTGACCCCTTCTTCTGCATAGACCTCTGCTTCAGCTGTCTTCATCAGTTATATGCTTCAGTTATCTCCACCCTCACCAGCACCAGTCTGTCAGTGGTCCACCTTCAGCATCTCAGTCTGTGATCTTCATCAGCACTTATTTTCAGCTTCTTCAGCAGCACTCATGGCTACTCCCAGGAAAAGCAACATATCCTACCACTTTTTTGAGCCTATTTTGACTGGCATCAGGCAGGTCCAGTCACTCATCACACCTGACCATATTCCACTGTTTAGAGAGCACTATGGGGGTATCTTGGACATGGTTATGGACCTTGATCCTTCTTAGAGGAGCATGATCCACACATGCTTGCAGTTTTATGACCCACCATTGAGATGTTTCACCTTTCCAGACTTTCAGTTAGGGCCTCTGCTGGAAGAGTTTTCTTTATTGATTGGAGTACCTATCAGGGGTGGAATCCCCTTCAACCCAGAAATGACTGCTCCCAGAAATGAAGAGATAGCAATGGCACTGTACTTGGAGCCTGCCCTTATTGAGCAAAGTATGACAACAAAAGCTGGGATCCCTGGTTTGCATTTGGACTTCTTGATTTCTCAGGCCATCCTGAAGGCTTCATTGGGAGAGTAGAGGGCAGTCTGTGCACTGTTAGCCCTTAGCATATATGGGGCTATACTGTTTGCAGATGAGCCCAAATTTGTCAGCAAGAATGCCATCCATCTGTTTCTTCTGAAGAACCCAGTACCTACACTGCTAGGAGATTTTTACTACTCCATTCATCAAAGGAATGAGAAACAAAGGGGGAAGTTGGTAAGATGTTGTGCTCCTTTGTTTTACACCTGGCTGCTCAGACACCTGCCTAAGTCAGATGCCTTCTTGAATCCCCACCAGCAGAAGAATTGGGCCAAGAGGTTCATTGCCTTGACTTCAGATGATATCAGATGGTGCACCCAGAGCACCAAAATCAAGGACATTATCACCAGCTGTGGACAATACCCAAATGTGCCTCTGATAGGAGTGAAGGGTTGAATCAACTACAATCCTTTACTGTTCAAAAGACAATTGGGATATGCCTTGGTTCACCCTCCCAGAGGACAGGAATTAGCTGAGACCCTATATTGTGAAGTGCAACCTAATTCAGCTGATGTCAGACAAGCATCCTGGGCTTGGGATAACATCCAGACAAAAGGGGTAGCTATTCTTGGAAGATGTAACAATGTTGCTTCAGCTCAGTACTGAGACTGGTCCCATACTAGAGCTCAGGTTACCAGAATTCCTTTCACCTTGGAAGACATACCTGGGCCATCCACAGTACAACCTGCAGCAATAGTTAGCCTGGAGGAATTTGAAAAGTTGAAGGAAAGGAATGAGCAGCTATCTCAGGCCTTGAAGAAGACTCTTTGGGAAAGAAGTGATGGTCGTATGGACATTGAGAGATTGGAAAAGCTCAGGGTGGAGCACCTTGCCAAAATTGAGAAGATAGAGGACTACATAAGGAAAGCAAGGGTTGGGGAACAGATATTGAAGAATGCCTGCAAGGAGGCCAAGATTCAGAAAGCTAGGGTTGAGCACTATCTGCAAGAGAGTCAGGCTAGATGGGTCAGGATCACTGAAGCCCGTACACAAGAAGACCAGAAGACTCAAGCCAAGATTGAACAGCTAGAGGCCAATGAGAAGAAGCAGCAGGAAGCTCTGTTGGCTGCACAGAAAAAGATATCAGAGTTGAAGCTCAGAGCAGGATTGAAGAGATCAAAAGACCAGGACAGGCATAAGAAGCTGACTACTGCCCTTGCTACCAGGAACCTCCTCATTAGGACCATTACAGAGTACCCAGCTGGTCCATTGACTGAGGCACTCCTGAAGGAGGTCAGAGAAGATGAGTTTGGACTGGATGTTTGATCCTTTGCTTGTTGTTTGTTTCCATTTGATGTACTTTTCCTCTTTTGTTGTATTTTGACCCTCCATGGGCATGTATTGTAAAACAAACTATGTATTGTTCACCATTTGTAATATATTTTAGTTTGTTTTCATTTGAGTTTTCTCTCAACAACATCAAGCATCTTCCTCGAGGTCTGGAAAGGTCAAAACCAAGAACCAAACCAGATACCTTGGAAAACAAATAAGCATACTGCATTGCATACTAACTTTGTTTTTGTTTTGTAGGTTTTGTTATTATTATTGTTTCTAACTTTGTTGTGATCTCAGGAAACATTGCTCATCGCCGAGTGTTCCCTGTCAACCGCATGCACCGGTACCCGACTCGTAACAATCTTCCCGGCATTCAAATGGAACAAGTACAACAGGATCTGACTGAGGTCAGAAATCAGATGGCCAATGAGAGAGTGGAGATGAGAAGTCAGATGTCTCAATTCATGGCAGTGATGACTGGCTTAGCCCAGAGTCAAGAAAGATTAAGAGAGCTGGTGGAAAGACAAACTCCTGAGGAGCCCCATCTTGGAACAGGAGGAACTAGCAACAATGAACGGGGCCAACCTCGTATTGACCCTCAAGAATATGGACCTCATCTGAATCCAGAAGTTAACATCCCAAGAAATGGTCAAGGTAATGCTACTGGGGGCCAAATCCTGCAGGAGGATCCCCAGGGAGAACAGTTTACCGTTATAGGGGCAGGAGATGAGGTATATGACAGGAGATTGGACGAGATTGTTGAAAAGTTGAGATCTTTGGAATCTCAGAATTCTTTGGACTTCGATGTGATGGATATGGGACTAGTGGATGGGGTGAGAATTCCCCACAAATTCAAACCCCCATGCTTTGAAAAATACAATGGTACCTCCTATCCTCGCACTCATCTACAGTCTTTCTTGGGAAGGCTCAAAGCTTATACCATGGATGAAAAGTTATGGATGTTCTACTTTGAGGACAGTCTGACTGGAGCTTCAAGAGAATGGTATTCGCATTTGTCTAGGGCCACCATAAGATGTTGGAAGGATTTGGCCGAGGCTTTCATCCGTCAGTATCAGTACAACCTGGACATGGCTCCCAATAGAAATTTTCTAATGGGCATGTCTCAGTCTTCCAGAGAGAGCTTCCGGGATTATGCTCAAAGGTGGAGACAGCTTGCTGTTGTTGTCCAACCACCCATGTCAGAAAGGGAAATGGCTGACATGTTCATGAACACATTGCAAGGGACCTATATTGATAGACTGGCTACTTTCTCCTCTACCAGTTTTGCTGAGGTGGTCATAGCTGGTGAGAGGATTGAAACTCTCTTGAAAATGGGCAAAATCTCCGACAGTGGTGCAAGTTCCTCCAGCAATCCCAGAAAACCTTTTGCGAGACCCCGAAGGGCCGGTGAAACAAATTCCATTCATCCAAGCAGGGGCAGGCCTCAATATGCTCACCGGTCAGTAGCAGCTGTTACCATCCCAGCTCCAATTCTACAACAATCATCATATCCTCAACAACAACAACCACAGTATCAGCAACAAGTTCATTATCCGCAACAAAGGTCGTACAACAACAACAATAGCAACCAACAGCAGCGTCCCTTCCAACAAAGGCCATCACAAGCAAACAGGGTAATTGACCCAATCCCAATGCTGTATGTTGCACTCTTGCCACAACTCCTAAAGCACCTCCAGATCCTCTCAATATGCCGAAGAACTATGATGCAAATGACAAGTGTTCATTCCACTCAAACGCACCGGGGCATAATACAGAAAAGTGCAGGGCCTTAAAGATGAAAGTCCAGGATTTGGTGGACTCAAAAGCTCTCAATTTCGCGCCTCCTCCGAACGTTACAAGAAATCCAATGCCTAGTCACAACGGGCCTAGGATTAATGCTGTTGAGGAGGGCAAACCATCCACATTAATTAACAGTGTTGCACAAATCCGAACACCCTTGGTTGAAATCAAAGCTCAGCTGTTAGAATGCCAAGTGTTCCCCGGATGTGAGGTCGGCTGTGGATATTGCAACATTGCTGTTAATGGATGTGAGAGACTGAGAAACGGCATAGACAACCTCATTAGAGATGGCATTCTTCAGATTACAACAACAGCGACTACAACTCCAACAATTTCTTCATCAACAATCACAGATACTCCTACAACGTCAGCAACCATTGTTCCAACAGACTCTGCTACGACTCCAACAAATATTCAATCAATCACTTCAACGGATACAGGTTCAGTCACATTTCCTTCTACAAAGACAACACCCATTACTCCATCAGTTCCTGCTACAACTTCAGCACCCGTCCAGTCAACAGTGCCATCTACAACATCAGCAACAGTTAATGAAAGCGTCTCAACGGTTACGATATACTACGATCCCGCAAATGTTCCTTCCGACAACTCACAACAAATTGCTACTCCTGCCAGAGCTCCAGTTACCATATATTATGATCCACACACCATTGTGGTCCCCTCTGCAGCTGCTATCAGTCCAGTCATTATCACAGTGCCTGGGCCAGTTCCTTACGAAAGCAATAATGCCATCCCTTGGCATTATGGCTCAGATCTATACTGCGAGGGGCAGAAAATCACTTTAGATTCATCAACTTCTTCACCTCAGATAGACAATGTGGGGGGAGGCGGAGGCTTCACTAGAAGCAGACGTCTCTTTGCCTCGCAAATAACGAGACCCATTGCCGAAGCAGAAGTTGCTGTTAAGGCAAAAGGGAAGAGTGTGGTGCAAGAAGAACCGGTTGCTAAGGAAACTTTGAAGACTCCTTTTGATCAAGAGGTTGATGAATTCATGCGGATAATCAAGAAGAGCGATTATAAGGTGGTGGACCAGCTTCACCAAACACCTTCCAAAATCTCCATACTATCATTGCTAATGTGCTCCGAGGCTCATCGGAACGCACTATTAAAAGTCATGCACGCAGCTTATGTGTCGGAGGAGATTACTGTCAATCAGTTAGAGGCTGTGGTTGGAAATGTCAACGCTAGTCATGGACTAGGATTTACCAACGCTGATCTGACAACGGAAGGTCACAATCACAACAAGGCTTTGCACATTACCTTGGAGTGTAAGGGTGCAGTTCTTTCTCACGTATTGGTGGACACAGGGTCATCACTCAATGTCCTACCCAAGAAACCCCTTGTGAAGCTGGAACATGATGGATTGGCACTACGCCCAAGTAACTTAGTAGTAAGAGCCTTTGACTGTTCTAAAAGATCAGTTCTGGGACAGATAGAGTTACCAATAATGATTGGCTCACAGGTTTTCAAAACGACCTTCTTTGTGATGGATATACAGCCTGCCTACAGCTGTCTATTGGGTAGACCATGGATACACGCCGCTGGCGCCGTGACATCAACCCTTCACCAGAAGTTAAAATTCGAGTGGGAGGGCCAAGTCATTACCATTTGTGGGGAAGAGGACATCTTCGTTAGCCAACTGGCTACTTTCAAGTACATTGAAATGGATGGGGAGATCCATGAAACCATGAGCCAAGGGTTTGAGGCCCTTAATATTAATGAAGCATCTGCTGTATCTGGAACCTCCATCACATCATATCAACAAGCCCGAAAGGTTGTTGAGGAAGGTACCGCTCAAGGTTGGGGCAAGCTGCTGCCAGTTGAAAAGAAAGAAGACCGATTCTAGTTGGGTTACAGACCAACTCGATAAGATCAACCAGAGGCTGTAACGAAGCCCAAGTTTGTCAGCGAGGGAATGCTCACCCCGGATGCTGTGAATAGTTTGGAAGATGAGTCAGAAGACGAGCGCAACCTGGAAAGTTGGATACGTCCAAGGATCCCGGGGAACCATGTCTCAAACTGGTCTTCCCAGGAAATTATAAGAGTTACTCCTGCAGAGTAATTATTATTTCCTGTCTTTAAAGCATGCATCAAGTCCTGCATCTTGCCCAAGATGTCAGGGCTCATTTTGTGATCGGGCCATCTTGTATTTTGTGCAAACGATCAATTAATGAATATCAGGACATCTTTTGCAAATGAGTCTTTTTCTTTTCCGCTCACTGTTTTTCATTTTTCATTTTTTGTACAAAAATAAAATGGCAATGTTTTTCAAAATAATAACTTCATTTTCACTTTTTCTAAACAAGATAAAACTGATCACTAAAATGAACAAATCTAAACCCTTGCAGAGAGTGCCCTCCATACTGCACCGACAATAACACTGTTATGACTTTGTATGACTTTGACAATCCGATTAATCAAGCTGATGAAGGGGTTGAAGAAGATTATGAGCTACTTGAGGAACTAGCCAGGTTGTTAAGACAAGAGGATAAGGTTATCACTCCTCATCAGGAGGAAGTTGATACGGTTAATCTTGGTACAGAAGAAGACTTGAAAGAAGTTAAGATCGGGGCATGTCTGCAAGATTCAGTAAAAGGGCAACTTATTGATATGCTTCGGGAGTATGTGGATGTTTTTGCTTGGTCTTATCAGGATATGCCAGGGTTGGACACCGACATTGTTATGCACAAGCTTCCTCTGAGAGAAGATTGTCCGCCAGTAAAATAGAAGTTGCGCCGTACTCGTCCAGATATGGCCATGAAGATAAAAGAAGAGGTACAAAAATAGTGGGACGCCGATTTCCTTGATGTAACTAGCTATCCGCCGTGGGTTGCTAACATTGTACCTGTGTCTAAGAAGGATGGCAAGATGAGGATGTGTGTGGATTACCGGGACCTGAAAAGAGCCAGCCCGAAAGATGACTTCCCATTACCTCACATTGATGTATTGGTCGACAATATGGCTCAGTTCTCGGTATTCTCCTTCATGGACGGATTTTCAAGATATAATCAGATCAAGATGTCACCTGAAGACATGGAGAAGACAACTTTCATCACACCCTGGGGCACATTCTGTTATAAGGTAATGCCATTCGGACTGAAGAATGCTGGTGCCACTTATCAACAGGCTATGGTAACATTATTCCACGACATGATCCACAAAGAAATTGAATGTTATGTGGATGACATGATTGCCAAGTCCCTCATAGAAGAAGACCACCTGGTGAATCTGTTGAAGTTATTCAAGCATCTGAGGAAGTACCAATTGAAGTTAAACCCCAACAAATGCACATTCGGGGTGCGATCCGATAAGCTGCTGGGATTTATCGTGAGTGAGAAAGGGATTGAAGTTGACCCTGACAAAGTCAAAGCCATTCAAGAAATGCCTGCACCGAAGACTGAAAAAGAATTTTGGGGGTTTCTGGGTAGATTGAACTACATTTCACGGTTCATATCTCACCTTACAGCAACCTGTGAACCCTTATTCAAGTTGTTAAGAAAAGAACAAGTGGTCAGGTGGAATGAAGACTACCAGAGGGCTTTTGACAAAATCAAGGAATACCTACAAGAGCCTCCGATCCTTATGCCTCCAGTTGAAGGAAGACCTCTAATCATGTACTTGACAGTATTAGAAGAGTCAATGGGGTGTGTGTTGGGCCAGCATGACGAGTCTGGTCGAAAAGAGTATGCAATATACTACCTAAGCAAAAAGTTTACCGATTGTGAACAATGTTATTCACTGCTCGAGAAAACTTGTTGTGCTTTAGTGTGGGCTGCTCGCCGACTAAGGAAGTATATGTTGACCCACACTACCTTATTGATCTCCAAGATGGACCCAGTTAAGTACATTTTTTAGAAGCCAGTACTTACCGGACGGGTTGCAAGATGGCAAATGATTCTCACAGAATATGACATTCAGTACACATCTCAAAAAGCTATCAAAGGCAGTGTATTGTCTGATTATCTTGCTGAGCAACCCATTGATGATTACCAGCCTAGGAGATTTGACTTCCCCGATGAAGACATCATGTTTATAAAAGCAAAAGATCATGAAGAGCCTATTCACACTGAAGGGCCTGACCTAGAAGAAGAATGGACTATGATGTTTGGTGGGGCTGTTAATATGAATGGTCGTGGTGTTGGTGCAATACTCATTACACCTAAGGGATTTCACATGCCTTTCTCGGCAAAACTCACCTTTAACTGCACTAACAACGAAGCTGAATACGAAGCTTGCATTATGGGTCTTGAGGAAGCCATTGACCTCAGGATCAAGACTTTGACTGTATTCGGAGATTCAGCTCTGGTAATTAATCAAACCAACGGCAAATGGTATACTCACCAGGAGCATCTGATTCCTTACCGGGATTATACAAGGAGGTTACTCACATTCTTCACAACAGTCAAGCTTGAGTATATCCCTCGAGACGAAAACCAGTTTGCAGATACTCTGGCTACCATTTCATCCATGATCAAAGTTCAGGCTGCCAACTTTGTTCCTCGAATTTCAGTATCCAGGCTTGATAAACCAGCATATGTATTCTCAGCAGACCTTGCTAAAGATGATAAGCCTTGGTTCCATGACATCAAATGCTTCTTGGAGGATCAAACATACCCACCTGGGGCATCTTCCAATGATAAGAAGACATTAAGAAGGCTAGCTGGTAGTTTCTTTCTGAATGCTGATGGTTCCTTGTACAAAAGAAACTTTGATATGGTACTTCTCAGATGCGTTGATAAGGCAGAAGCAGACTTGCTAATGCACGAGGTGCACGAAGGATCTTTTGGTACCCATGCTGGAGGGCATGCTATGGCTAAAAAGTTGCTAAGATCAGGCTACTATTGGATCACAATGGATGCAGACTGTTGTGCTTATGCCAGGAAATGTCATAAATGCCAGATTTATGCAGATAAAGTACATGTGCCTCCGAATCCTCTGAATGTGATGTCTTCACCTTGGCCCTTTTCCATGTGGGGCATTGATATGATTGGCAAGATTGAGCCGACTGCTTCCAATGGCCACAGATTCATCCTAGTAGCCATTGACTATTTTACCAAGTGGGTTGAAGCAGCTTCCTATGCAAATGTCACCAGGCAAGTGGTAGCCTGATTCCTGAAGAGAGACATCATCTGTCGGTATGGATTACCCGAGCGAATCATTACTGATAATGGTTCCAACTTGAATAACAAAATGATGGCAGAGCTATGTCGGGACTTCAAGATCCAACACCACAATTCTTCTCCTTACAGGCCAAAGATGAATGGCGCTGTGGAGGCAACTAACAAGAATATCAAGAAGATTGTGCAGAAGATGGTGGTCACCTACAAAGACTGGCATGAAATGCTACCATTTGCCTTGCATGGGTACCATACATCAATCAGAACATCCACTGGAGCAACACTGTATCAGCTTGTGTATGGCATGGAGGCAGTCCTACCAGTTGAAGTTAAATTACCCTCCTTGCGAGTACTGATGGATGTTAAGCTGAATGAAGCAGAATGGGTCCGATCCCGATATGAACAAATGAGTCTGATCGAAGAAAAGAGATTAGCTGCAATATGTCATGGGCAGTTATATCAGAAAAGAATGAAGAAAGCCTTCGATCAGAAAGTCAGACTTCGAGAATACCAAGTAGGAGATCTTGTGCTGAAAAGACTCCTTCCTCCTCATACAGACCACAGGGGCAAGTGGACTCCGAATTACGATGGTTCATTCATAGTAAAGAAAGTTTTCTCTAGTGGAGCACTGATGCTCAGTACTATGGATGGTGAAGATTTCCTGTCCCCTGTGAATTCAGATGCAGTTAAAAAATACTTCGCATAAAATGACCCGCTGGACATAAAAACAGAATGTAAGTCCAGGAAAAAATAGGGCATCCCGGCGAGTCAAAAACAGAATAAAAGACTCGGGCAAAAATAAGGGAAAAAATGTACACCCGCTGAGTTGAAAAGCCACATTGGACAGCTCCGACAAAAATGGGTATCCCGGTGGATTGAAAACCCGAAAGGGCGATCCATGCAAAATAAGGGAATAAGCGAACAACTGCATTCTGAATTCGTCTGTATCACTTACAACATGGCAAGCTTCGAAAGGTTCAAGCATCGGTCAGAATCAGCCTTCTTCAAAGAGCAGGATGAGAAGAACGTCAATGTCATACAAGTCATAGCAAGGGAAGCTCACTGAAGTGTCATCAACATTGCCAGCACCTTTTTGTTTCTCAATTTGTAACAATCTCCTCATTTTAGGGGATCTGTTTCTTTGACTGTACTTGCCAATTCAGGGCACACAAATTAATAAAATCAGATTTTCAGTCACGCTTCGTCTCGTACATTTTATTTGCAAAGATGTCTGATGTCCTTATAATATTGATCGCATAAATATAGATGCCCCTTTTCTAATCACATGCTTACAGGAAATATATTACTCCCAGGAGTGTCTAAATTCCTATGATGGAATCCAGTAAGGGATACCTCGGGATACTTGTATGTTTCTTTGTCATAACAGGATTGCAGGTATTCAAACGTGCAACATGAGGGCATGAAAGCTTCTCCCCAGCAAGTTGTCAAATCAATATTTCCTCATCTCATCTTCCAAATGGTACCAGGAAAAGCTCCTCCCCATCAGAGCAGCATCAAAATGGGCCCATTTCCCCAGCTAAGTGCATCACCCTCAGCAGGATCCCCATAAAAATCTCTAGGAAGATCGTTCAGTGGTATTTCCTTCCCCAACAGAGTACTAGACAGGGAACCATCTCCCCACAGAGTGTCAACCTCTATCCAGAAGAGCAATGTCTGAAGATTTCACAACGAAGTGACGAAAGCTTCCACAGACCCAGCTAGGCCCCTCATCATCAAAGATGGGTCTACCAGTGACTTATTGCCCCAAGCAGGCATACATCTTATCAGATCTACCAATGATCTCACCCTCAGTTGGGATGTTCTTCAAGCAGATCAATCAGAGGTCTTCATAACAACGGGATCCAGATCCCGGATCGGTATCTTTGCATAATCATAACATTCGCATCATATTTCCCCCAGAGCGTAGCATTCCGTCTAATACAGAGCATTACGGCAAAAATCAAACATATTGCATAATCACAAGTCAGGTTTGAACCAGTCACCTGTAAATACCGACAATACCACATCAGCAATATACAAATACCTCTCAATTTCCCCCAACAAAAAGCCAAAGCATCCCCTTTGCACTCACTAATACACATATATACTTTTTCTGATACTCGTCCGTGTCGTATCACTCCCCTGCGGATATAAACCACAAGCAAATATCTATACACTCTTTGGACACTCGTCCGTGTCACCATTCCCCATCATGGTTGCCTAAGCACTTATTTTAAATCAAACACTTGTTTATAACACACTTCCTCCGACACCCGTCCATGTCATCTTATCCCCACAGATCTTCAGAATATCTCTTACACTTATAAGTTCATAACTTATACATTTCCTTTCATGATACTCATCCGTGTCATACTCTCCCCAGTAAGTTGAACACTCGGCTGTGTCTCACTCATGCTTACCTTTTACTTATACAAATACTCGTCCGTATCTTGTATACACCACTTATCTTTTCCCAGATTCAACACTCGTCCGTATTCTTTGTTAACCAGTTGGTACTCATCCGTACCATCATCTCTGAACATGCGTCAGCATTTGTTTCTACCGATACTCGTCCATATCATAGTCTTAAGGATGCTCGTCCGCATCTTTAGTCTATACACAGCATTAAAAACTTATACCTTTCCTTTCTTGAATGTAGACACTCGTCTGTATCTACCATTCCCCAGCAAATCCCCAGTAAAAAAGCAAAAAAATTTCTTTTCTATCTGACATTCGTCCTATGTCATGATACTTTCGGCAGCCGTACCCTGCCAGGTGATCGTCCTTCACCTTTTGATGATCGCCCTTCATCATTCCCCCAGTGGAGTCTCCATTATTGGAACCCTTTCCTATCCGACATTCGTCATATGTCGTGATATTTTTAGCAGCCGTACCCTGTTAGGTGATCGTCCTTCACCTTTTGATGATCATCCTTCATCATTTTATCTGATGGCCGTCCCCATCGTTGATTTTGTTATCTGACATTTGTCCTATGTCGTGATAAACCCCGAGAGCAGCCGTACCCTGCTAGGTGATCGTCCTTCACCTCTTGATGATCGTCCTTCATCATGCCTATCCGATGGTCGTCCCCATCGTCGACTCTTTCTATCTGACATTCGTCCTATGTCATGATACTTCCGGCAGCCGTACCCTGCCAGGTGATCGTCCTTCACCTTAGATGACCGTCCCTCATCCTTATCCCCAACAAAGCAGCCGTCCCCTGCTAGGTGGTCGTCCTTAACCTTTGATGACCGTCCCTCATCATTTTATTTCTTCAACCTGATGGCTGTCCCCATCATTGCCTTTACCCTTAATCCAGAGAACCTTGTTACTGTATTTGATGGTCGTCCCCATCATAATCTCTTCATTTCCCCAGCATGTCGGCCGTCCCCGTCATTGCTTCATCCCCAGCAGTCGTCCCCTGCTCGACGGTCGTCCTCCGTCGCCCGCACTTTATAATCATACTTTACTTCCTTTTACAATCTATATCCCTTTTCTTCTTCGTCTAGTGAGTGCAAATCTTGGACTGTCTTTGGTATTCAACCACAAGTTATCTTGTTTGTCTGTTAAGCCAGGCGCTTACATCCTACACAGCTAACTCATGTTTGAATAGGGGCAGTTGTAAATACCCCAAATTATCCCTCGCTCATTTCACCATGGCTTGTGATTCTTTTCATTTGCATAAGTTCAATCATATCATCTCACATTACATTTTTTACTTCACTGCATTAGTTCAAGTCATCTGCATCTAGGGTTTGTGATCTGAGCAATTCCTGGGCCATCTGAGCCACTCCAAGAGTCTCCATTCATCTCAAGAGGGTCCATGTATGTTCAAGCATCATATTATACCCTCCCAAGATCAAAGAAGTCAAAGAATCACAAGAACTGAGGAAGGCATAGAAGCAGAGCCAGGTTTAACTGCACAGATGACCTGAAATTAGGGTTTTGGTTTCAGAGGCCTTAACTCCAAATTTTTTGGTCATTTATAAGATTCAACACATTTTTCTAACTCTATTTCATCAAGATTTCACTCACAAACTCAACCTAACTCAAAACCCCAAAAACTCATAAAACTCATACAATCCTAACCTATTCATAATCCAATTCCTACACATTTACAATAGATTATAAGAACTCCCCATACCTTAGAGAATTTCGCCGCTTTACACTCTTCTCGGGGGTTCTCCATAGCCTCCTGACTCTGAGCTTCCTCTTTCTTCAGAGCACTTCACCAAACACGATAGAAAACCAAATGAGAAAACTGATCATGTATTCCTTTTTTACCAAAACACATTCCAGTTGAGTCTTTTCCCACTTTACCCTCATAATTTTCACAAAAGGACCACCTTACCCTTTTCTTTAATATATTTTTAATAATAATAATAATAAAATAGTATAATAAAACACTATTTATCTTATTATATAAAAATACTCTTTTTCTCCAAAATTCTCTAATTAATCCAAACTCTCCAATTTTTCTAAATTAATTAAATAAATGACTAAATAATTAAATTTAGATTTTCGGGGCGTTACAACACTCCCCTACTTAAAGAATTTTCGTCCTCGAAAATTACCTGAAGTAAATAGAGTCGGATACGACTCCCTCATCTGATCTTCCTGCTCCCAAGTCCAACTTTCTCCAGCTGGTCCTCCCCACAATACCTTCACTAAAGTAATTTCCTTGCCTCGAAGTTGCTTCAATTCTCTACCATCAATCCTCACTGGTAAAGCTTCAATCGTCAAATTATCTCTCAGCTAAATGTCATCTATCGTAATTACATGCGACGGGTCCGGAATGTACTTCCTCAACTGTGATATATGGAATACATCATGTAAATTCGCAAGAGAGGGAGGTAAAGCCACTCGATATGCCACTTCCCCTATCCTCTGCATAATCTGATACGGACCGACAAAACGTGGAGTGAGCTTTCTAGACTTCAAAGATCTTCCCACACCAGTCATAGGAGTAACTCTGAAGAACACGTGATCTCCCTCTTGGAACTCAAGTGCTTTCCTTCTCTTATCGTGATAACTCTTTTGACGACTCTGCGACATTTTCATTCTTTCCTGAATCATTTTTATCTTTTCAGTTGTTTCTTGGACAATCTCTGGCCCAAGCACTAAACTCTCTCCTGACTCATACCAACATAATGGAGTACGACAATGTCTACCATACAACGCCTCATATGGAGCCATCCCGATACTAGCATGAAAACTGTTATTGTACGTAAACTCGAACAACGACAAATGACTATCCCAAGACCCTCTTTGATCTAATACACAAGCTCTCAGAAAATCTTCTAAAGATTGGATTGTTCTTTCCGTCTGACCATCAGTTTGCAGGTGATAAGCAGAACTCATCCTCAACTTAGTACCCAAGGCATCCTGCAAACTCTTCCAAAACCTCGACGTAAACCGCGGATCTCTATCCGATACAATACTTGAAGGTACACCATGCAACTTCACAATTTCCTCAATATAAATCTCAGCTAACCTTTGCATGGAATGGTTAATCTTCATCGGCAAGAAGTGTGCCGACTTAGTTAACCGGTCAATAATTACCCAAATCGAATCATTACCTCTATCAGTCTTAGGTAACCCAGTCACGAAATTCATGGAAATACTATCTCATTTTCACTCAGGAACATTCAATGGTTGCATCATACCTGAAGGTCTCTGATGTTCTATCTTTGACTTCTGACATGTCAAACAAGCATATACAAATTCAGCAATATCTCTTTTCATACTCTACCACCAAAACAACCTGCGTAAATCCTGATACATCTTCGTAGCACCAGGATGAATACTCAGTCGACTCTTGTGCCCTCTTCTAAAATACTCTTTTTAATTCCTATAATAACCGGACAAATACTCTATCTCGGAATCTCAAAACTCCATCTTCATCAACTCGAAAGTCACCTGCATTACCTTGATTAACCAACATCAATTGATCAACCAACTTCAAATCAGATTTCTGAGCCTTACAAATCTCTTCCAAAATCTCACTGGTCAGCCTTAACATTCCCAATTTCACACTATCAGTAGTAGTTTCACACAACAAACTCATGTCTCTGAATTGCTCGATCATTTCCAATTCTTTCACCATAAGCATCGAAATATGCAACGACTCCCTACTCAAAGCATCAGCCACAACATTTGCCTTACCAGGATGGTAATTCAAATCAAAATCAAAATCTTTCAATAATTCCAGCCACCGCCTCTGTCTCATATTTAACTCTTTCTGATCAAACAAGTACCTTAAACTTTTGTGATCACTGAATACTTCAAATTTCGAACCAAACAAGTAGTGCCTCCAAATCTTAAGCACAAACACCACATCTGCTAACTCTAAGTCGTGAGTAGGATAGTTCCTCTCATGAACTCTTAACTATCTAGAAGCATAAGCAACCACCTTATTATCCTGCATCAAAACTCCACCAAGACCCATCTTGGAAGCATCACAATAAACTAGAAAGGACTCATCTGGATTTGGTAAGACCAACACTGGCGCGGTCGTTAATCTTTTCTTCAGATCTATGAAACTCCCTTCACAAGCAACATCCCACACATAGGCTTGACCCTTCCTTGTCAATTGCATCAATGGTAAAGCTATTTTAGAAAAACCTTCAATGAACTTACGATAGTAACCAGCCAATCCAAGAAAACTACGAATTTCTGTAGCTGACTTCGGAGTCTCCCACTGCAATACCGCATCAATCTTTGAAGGATCCACCAAAATTCCACCAGTTGAAATTACATGGCCGAGTGTAAACACCCCAAATTTTCCCTCACTCATTTCACCATGGCTTGTGATTCTTTTCATTTGCATAAGTTCAATCATATCATCTCACATTACATTTTTTACTTCACTGCATTAGTTCAAGTCATCTGCATCTAGGGTTTGTGATCTGAGCAATTCCTGGGCCATCTGAGCCAATCCAAGAGTCTCCATTCATCTCAAGATGGTCCATGTATGTTCAAGCATCATATTATACCCTCCTAAGATCAAAGAAGTCAAAGAATCACAAGAACTGAGGAAGGCATGGAAGCAGAGCCAAGTTTAACTTCACAGATGACCTGAAATTAGGGTTTTGGTTTCAGAGGCCTTAACTCCAAATTATTTGGTCATTCTTGTTTCTATTGGTCTCTATATGATATGAGGCTCATTCACACCAATTTTCATGAAGAAATTCAATGGGGAAGGCATCTGATCAATAAATGACTTCTTGAACAAGTCAGTGCAAAATCAGGGCATCTGAGGCCCCCAATCATCCAACCAAAGGGTCTTTTCCATCATTTTGGATGTATATGATCTTTATTTTATCTTAGAAGAAGTTAGAAGTTCACAAAATTGGAGAATTTCAAGCCATTTGCAAAGTTGCCATTTTGGGAAAGTGACTTATAATGCAAACTTGCCATTTTGGGAAAGTTTTTCAACCTCCTCTTTTTGATTCAAAAATGCTTCAGATGAAAAATTATTGGTCATGAAAGTTGTAGATTGGATCATTCCCTTTTCAAAAAGTACAAGAACTTGACCTAATTCATTTTGAAACTCAAGTTATGGCTTGTCAAAGTTGGGAAAAATCACATAAATTTCACTTTTACACCAAAGAGGGAAGTTTGCAAATTCTCATGCCAAGCATTTTTGTGACCTCAAACACACTTCTACATGTCTTAACATCATAATGCATTTCCTAAGGATCAAAATTGGCCCAAGCATCACAATTTTTCATGCCTTACACATCAAGAAATCACAAAGGGGCCAAAGTTGCACCAATTTGCAAAATCTCATGTAACCATACCTCCACTTGTTACAGCTCATCAAATCTGATCCATAAGCCTTCCTTGATCTTTTCTGTGCACAACCATACCCAAATCCAAGCCTGCCACATGCCCATACCTCAAGTACAAGTCATGTTGACACTTTGGCAACTTGCACATACCAATCACCATAGGCCACCACCCACTCTCTGACCTATCAAGGATTGATATGTGTACCAAAGGCAAGCCATTTCACACAACATTGCAAGCTGAAACCTCAGATTGCTCAGCATACACAAAATCACTCCAACTTGCAAAAGCTTTCGAAACTCATAGCTCACTGACTCAAACTCAAAACTACCTTCACCAATCAACTCAGCATCACTAAAGGACCCTTTCCCACCCTTCAAACAAGCCTAAAAGCACCCATAGCCAAAACACGATTCTGGTGCAGCAAGGTTGCAAGCTCTCAAACCAGCCACTCTCAAAGCTTTTCAAGCATCAAAGCTTCATCAGGAGGTCAAGGGGGTTGGTTTTGCACAAGAGAAGTGCTCAGAAAGCTCCAGATAGCAAAGCTCCATCTCAGGTATACCTCAAGAACATTTTTTTCCAGAACCTTGATTTCTTGTTATAGAATGATTCTACGAGTTGCACTGATCATCCTGATATGTTTAGTTTTGAGAATGATTGAGAAATAAGCATTTCATGATCTCTGAAAGTTTTCTGACCTAGAACTAATTTGCTTCGATTCAGCTTAAATGTGTGAAATAAATTTGTTTTGGTGGATGATTCTTGTTATGTGATGTGTGGGATTTGATTATGGGCAGAGAGATTAGGTTTTAGAGGCTTAGGGAGAGAGATAGCATTTTGAGCTGTCGAAGAAGATGACCAGAGCACTATTTCGGTCATCTGAAAATAATTAGGGCTAATCTCAGGTGATTAGCCAAGTTTGAATGTGGAGCTTTGATGTGAGATTCGCGCGTGTTTGGAGGGTTAGGATTTGTTCACTTAGCCCTAATCTTTAATTAATTAAATTAATCTGGATTAATTAGCCAGAGTGCATCTCACCCACTCATTTGCGCGCTGGTCAACTAGGACTTCCCCAGTTCAAATCCTGTCCATTGGATCAGCTGACTTTCTTTTATTTTCATTTTTATTTCATTTTAATCCCATTTTCTTTGTCATTTAATTTAAAATACTTAGAAAAATTTTAAAAACATTTCCTTCTGCATTTTAATTTCAAATATTTTTATCCACCCAAAAATAATTTTTATTTTATTTTTTGCATAAAATTTGTATTTTTAAAATATTTAAATGTTTATTTTAATTAATTAATCGAATTTAATTAATTAAAATACCATTTAAGTTTCTAATAATCACCAAAAAAATCACATTGCATCTTGACACATTTAGAGACATTATCAAACCATTCAAAAAAATTTCTTTTTGGTTCTTGATCCATTTTGACATTTTTCTCTGGATTTAGGGTTCTTAAAATCAATATTTTTTACCCTAACTTAGAAAAATCTTTTCTGCCTAACCATGAAGAGTTTGATAATGGTTCTTTTTGCATTACATTCCACATATCATGTAGTTTCTAGGGTAAAATTGTCATGAATTTATCTTTCATTTTTTATTTGTTTTGCATTTTTCCTTGTGAGGTACCTTAAAACCCTAGCAAACTTAGCAAAATCATAAGTCCTTTAGGGTTTAGCTTCTGACCTTCCCCTTTGGGTAGTGAACTTGTATGGGTATAGGGTACCTTTGATTCCATTTTCAATTTTTATCTTGCCATTTGCTTCTGATTTTGAATTTTGCATTGCATCTTGTTCATAAACCCTAATATTTGCCTTCATTTGCATTCATCTTGCACAAGCTTTCATATAAGAACTTTCCATGACATTTTCTGCATTCACATGACATAAAAATACTTCTTAGGACACATTAGAATCATGTTTGATCATTGCATCATCCATTTGCCATGTTATGCTTTCATTTCATTTCATGTGCATTCATGAACTTTCATGCTTCTTACATGCTTCATTTGCATTTCAATCTCTTGTATGATCATTCACATCTCTTGGCATGCTTTCATATCATCTCTCAGCATCATTTGCATCATGAATGTGCTTCTGGTTTTGGTTTGCATCCTTGCATTCATTTCATTTTCATTTCATTTCATCTCCTGTTTCTAACTTTTTAGGTGGTAAGTTACTTTGAGAAGTGAATTTGCCTTCACTTCTCATAATCTCTTCTCATCTCTCTTATGCATTCATTGCTGCATTGTGTATGTGTATTAGAGTGAGCTTGCTCATTCATGTCCTTTCTTCACTTTCTTTCTTCAAGCAACTTATCTTCTTAAGTGAAGTAAGTTGACTTGCTTCTTTCTGCTTCTCCTCCTCCCATCTGCTTCTTCCTTGGTGGCTCATTCTTGAAGATCTCCTGCAAGCCTCATAAACCCTAGGAATACCCAAGCATGATCACAATTAGGGTTTGATTAATCCCCCCATTAGTTTTACCTTTGTGTCATCTTTGTGTCTTCTCTTCTCACCTCATAATCAAGGACTAAACCTTAAAGGTTTTAAGGCTTTGTGATTAGGGTTATGCCTGTATCCTTCTATTAGGATGGAGTGTATAACTTTAATCCTAAATGTTAAACCCTTAATGTGTTTAAATCCTTTAATCAATCCACCTATTAATCACTAAGACATCAAGCTTGTAACTTGGGCCTTGCATTAGGGTTCTAATTCTTCCTTAATTGGTTAAGAAGGACTAACCCTAGTGTTTAATGGACAAGTCCCCCTCAAGTTGTCTTACAAACCATAAAATCCACTTCTTAATCTTACCATTAATTAAAATCCACTCTAATAAAGGCTTTGTTTTGTCATGAGGTTAATCCCTAATCATGGATTAAGTTGAGGTATCTTCCTCAGCTTAAATGTTCTCATCTATTATCCTTCTATTAGGATGGTGTAATGGGTCCATTGAATCCTTGATTATGGCTTAAACTCATTACTTAACACTAAACAAAGATTCCAAAAAACATCCAAATAAATGCAAGTAGGTTAATGATCTTAATCCTACATCATGGTGATTAAGTGTGAGGTGTTTACCTCATACTTAAGGTATTCTCATTACCCCTAATCAGAGGGAGGATGTGATGAGTTTACTAACCCTTGGTTTAGGCTTAAGCTCATTAACTTATGACAAACACAAAATCAATAAAATATTGAAAATACCAAAAACAAACAATAATCGTCTCCTTCGGGATTCTTTTCTCACCTCATTCACTCACAAACGAGAACTCGCTTCTTCCGTCTAATGCAAGACAGTTAGCACCTGAGCCAGACAGGTCATACACTTGAGCATAGACAAGTAAGCAGTTCATTAGTCAATTTATCTTTCAGTCTCTTTGAGTCGAACTACGGTGTTCTGACTTCCTCATTGCACGAGAGGATACGTAGGCATAACTTAACAGTTATCGAACAAAAGTTTCTGTATATTCCCTCCTCTTCTAGCATTATTCTTTAAGCCTCATAGTCTTGAGCTACATATTCTTTTCTTACACTGACACTTTTTCATCTCACTTCACATTTCTTTTACACTGACATTTGCATTCTTTTTCCAGCTTTTGCACACAAATAGCACTGACAATACCCCTTTAAAACACAAATCTTTCAAGCGTGGATCCCGTCGAGTACCACGGACAATCTGGGTGCTAATACCTTCCCAGGTTGTAACCAACCCCCTTTATCAGTATCTATGGTTCGCAACCGTCTTATCCATCTTTTCTTAGGTTTATGCAGCATTACCTTTCCTTCGGGATAAAAAATGCCTAGCTGGCGACTCTTATCTTTTCTTTTCTTTTCCTTTCTTCTCTCGCCGACCGTTCGCGCTTGTTACGGGATGCAAATATTTGGGAGCGACACCGAGGAAACTCACTTCCTTTAACCAAAACTCACACTTAGATAATTTTGCAAACAATTCCTTTTCTTTCAACACTTGCAACACAACCCTTAAATGCTCGGCATGTTCCTCTTCTGATTTAGAATATACCAAGATATCATCTATGAAAACCACCACGAATTTATCAAGATATTCATGAAATATCCTATTCATATATTCCATAAACACACCAGGCGCATTAGAAACCCCAAACGGTATCACCGTATACTCGTAATGCCCATATCTCGTCCTGAAAGCTGTCTTCGGAATATCATCAGCTTTAACTCGAATCTGATGATAACCAGACCTCAAATTAATTTTACTAAAGACACAAGCACCTACTAGCTGATCCATCAAATCATCGATCCTCGGAAGTGGGTACTTATTCTTGATAGTCACTTTATTCAACTGTCGGTAATCGACACACAATCTCATACTACCATCCTTCTTCTTAACGAGCAACACCGGAGCACCCCAAGGAGAAACACTAGGTCTAATGAACCTCTTCTATAACAATTCTTCTAATTATATCTTCAACTCATTCAACTCTGAAGCCGACATTCTATAAGGAGCCATCGAGACAGGACTCGTACCCGGTACTAAGTCCACAGAAAAATCAATTTCACGTTCCAGTGGTAAATCACTTATATCACCAGGAAACACATCTTGAAATTCACAAACCACAGGCAACTCTGCACTGATAGTCTTATTATCAACTTGCAATGATGCAGACACTGCAAACATCAAAGCTTCATCCAAAACAAGTTCATCCACTTGCTTAGCAGATAAAAACATCAACTCACCATTCTCGCTCAATTCAGGGAACTTCACTGTCTTACTATAACAGTTAATATGAACATAATTGAATTCCAACCAGTTCATACCAAGGATAACGTCGATTTGGTGTAATGGTAGGCACACCAAATCCATCACAAAATTCTTCTCAAAAATTGTCAAAGGACACTTCAAACAAACAAACATGGTAGTCACAGAACCATTAGCAGGAGTCTCTATTATCATATTACCATTCATATTAGAAAACTTTAAACTCAATCTATTAGCACACTCAAGAGAAATAAATGAATGTGTAGCTCCAGTGTCAATAATAGCAATCAACTCAGTATTATTAATAAAACAGGTACCTCTGATCAAGTTGTCCTTCTTTGGAGCTTCTGAACCAGCTAATGCAAAAAATCTCCCGGCATTCTGAGCAGTAGCAGCATTCTTCTTTGGTTTCTGGCATTGGGCGCTGATATGCCCCTGCTCACCACAATTGTAACAGGTTGGGCCCTCATTAGGACAATCACTCATCTTATGCCCAAGCTTGCCACAACAGTAACATTTCATAACTCTGGTGGTACACACACCGTTCTTATGACCTGCCTCTCCGCACTTGTAACACTTAATAGGTACATTTGCAGCTCCCTTACTTTGCTTCTTCTCATCAGATGCCTTCTGCTTCCCTTTATCACCAATAGTCACATAAGGTTTCCCTCTATACTGACCCTTGTCTTTCTTCTCGCTCAGCTGTTTATAGTGAGCTGACCGAGCTCGGCTGTCATCGTCATAAATACGACTCTTATTGACCAACTCTGCATATTTGCGAATTTGTTGGCATCCAATTCCCTGCTTAATTTCAGGTCTCAGCCCATTCTCAAACTTAAGGCACTTGGAAAGTTCATCATCTGCCTTGTTGTAGTGAGGACAAAACTTCACCAGCCTTTCAAATTTGGCAGCATACTCTGCCACTGTCATGTTTTCTTGCTTTAGTTCAAGGAATTCTACCTCCAACTTACCACGAGCATCTTCCGGAAAATACTTCTTAAGGAACTCCGCCTTAAACACAGTCCAAGTCACCACAACAGCCTCATCCTCTAGACGCTGACGAGTAGTATCCCACCAGTCTTCAGCTTCCTCAGACAACATATGAGTCCCGAATTGAACTTTCTGCGCGTCAGCACATGCCATCACTCTGAAAATATTCTCAATTGCCTTGAGCCACTTCTGTGCGCTCGCCGGGTCATGAGTTCCTTCAAACACAGGTGGATTATTCCTCTGGAATTTCTCCAAGGCACGAACTCATCATGCGCATTGTTACGAGCAGTAGTCTGAGCAAGAGCTGCAATAGAATCAGCGAGAGCACGCGTGTTGTTTCCAGCCATTCTGCACAACACTTACCACATCAGAAGAGAATAATTGTTAAATAAATAACGACTTGACAACAGACTGACAACAACTAGACTTGGCCGGACAGACCGACCTGCTCTGATACCACTAATGTAACACCCTTCTACCCCAAATCAAAATATTTAAATAATATCAGAGTAATCATCGAGAAAAGGGTATCACATTTTATCATAATTCAAACAAACAGTGTCTTGTCCTGTAACACGGGTTAATCAACATCAAGAATAACATATAGCATTTTCGCAGCGGAATTTAAACTTCATAATTCAAAACTTCATTAGTTTACTTCATAAATATAATTTTCACCATCATGAATTTAACATCATAAAATGGGAAAACATTTATCCAAATAATAACATAACTGAAAACAGTTTAACAAATGAAAACCCAATCCCAGTGTTACATGACACAGAGCAAGACACATAGACCAGAACCACTTCTAAGGAACACTAAAACACGCTCCGAGACTCATGAAAAACTCCTATTGCACTGCAAGACTATTCTTCGACATCTGCAAGTTACCCACGAAGGAGGCAACATTTCCAAGTAGGCAGGGTGAGTAATCATAATATATCATAAACGTATAAGAATATAGAACATAAATAAATTAGTGCAACATATCATGACATCATCAACTATAAAATTCAGCAACAACAACAATACGATCATGAAATTAAACAACACCAACACAGTCATGAAAATTCATCCAGAATATGCAATTCTAACATCCTGATATCCAATCCATCAAACAAAACACCATAACATTAGAACAATCATTTATACCATCATTTATATGATTCAGCACATTTTTCTAACTCTATTTCATCAAGATTTCACTCACAAACTAAACCTAACTCAAAACCCCAAAAACTCATAAAACTCATACAATCCTAACCTATTCATAATCCAATTCCTACACATTTACAATAGATTATAAGAACTCCCCATACCTTAGAGAATTTCGCCGCTTTACACTCTTCTCTGGGGTTCTCCACAGCCTCCTGACTCTGAGCTTCCTCTTTCTTCAGAGCACTTCACCAAACACGATAGAAAACCAAATGAGAAAATTGATCGTGTATTCCTTTTTTACCAAAACACATTCCAGTTAAGTCTTTTCCCACTTTACCCTCATAATTTTCACAAAAGGACCACCTTACCCTTTTCTTTAATATATTTTTAATAATAATAATAATAAAATAGTATAATAAAACACTATTTATCTTATTATATAAAAATACTCTTTTTCTCCAAAATTCTCTAATTAATCCAAACTCTCCAATTTTTCTAAATTAATTAAATAAATGACTAAATAATTAAATTTAGATTTTCGGGGCGTTACAACACTCCCCTACTTAAAGAATTTTCGTCCTCGAAAATTACTTGAAGTAAATAGAGTCGGATACGACTCCCTCATCTGATCTTCCCGCTCCCAAGTCCAACTTTCTCCAGCTGGTCCTCCCCACAATACCTTCACTAAAGTAATTTCCTTGCCTCGAAGTTGCTTCAATTCTCTACCATCAATCCTCACTGGTAAAGCTTCAATCGTCAGATTATCTCTCAGCTGAACGTCATCTATCTGAATTACATGCGACGGGTCCGGAATGTACTTCCTCAACTGTGATATATGGAATACATCATGTAAATTCGCAAGAGAGGGAGGTAAAGCCACTTGATAGGCCACTCCCCTATCCTCTGCATAATTTGATACGGACCGACAAAACGTGGAGTGAGCTTTCTAGACTTCAAAGCTCTTCCCACACCAGTCATAGGAGTAACTCTTAAGAACATGTGATCTCCCTCTTGGAACTCAAGTGCTTTCCTTCTCTTATCGTGATAACTCTTTTGACGACTCTGCGACATTTTCATTCTTTCCTGAATCATTTTTATCTTTTCAGTTGTTTCTTAGACAATCTCTGGCCCAAGCACTAAATTCTCTCCTGACTCATACCAACATAATGGAGTACGACAACGTCTACCATACAACGCCTCATATGGAGCCATCCCGATACTAGCATGAAAACTATTATTGTACGTAAACTCGACCAATGGCAAATGACTATCCCAAGACCCTCTTTGATCTAATACACAAGCTCTCCGCAAATCTTCTAAAGATTGGATTGTTCTTTTCGTCTGACCATCCGTTGGCGGGTGATAAGCAGAACTCATCCTCAACTTAGTACCCAAGGCATCCTGCAAACTCTTCCAAAACCTCGACGTAAACCGCAGATCTCTATCCGATACAATACTTGAAGGTACACCATGCAACTTCACAATTTTCTCAATATAAATCTCAGCTAACCTTTGCATGGAATGGTTAATCTTCATCGGCAAGAAGTGTGCCGACTTAGTTAACCGGTCAATAATTACCCAAATCGAATCATTACCTCTAGCAGTCTTAGGTAACCCAGTCACGAAATTCATGGAAATACTATCCCATTTTCACTCAGGAACATTCAATGGTTGCATCATACCTGAAGGTCTCTGATGTTCTATCTTTGACTTTTGACATGTCAAACAAGCATATACAAATTCAGCAATGTCTCTTTTCATACCCGGCCACCAAAACAACCTGCGTAAATCCTGATACATCTTCGTAGCACCAAGATGAATACTCAGTCAACTCTTGTGCCCCTCTTCTAAAATACTCTTTTTAATTCCTATAATATCCGGACAAATACTCTATCTCGGAATCTCAAAACTCCATCTTCATCAACTCGAAATTCACCTGCATTACCTTGATTAACCAACATCAATTGATCAACCAATTTCAAATCAGATTTCTGAGCCTTACGAATCTCTTCCAAAATCTCACTGGTCAGCCTTAACATTCCGAATTTCACACTATCAGTAGTAGTTTCACACAACAAACTCATGTCTCTGAATTGCTCGATCATTTCCAATTCTTTCACCATAAGCATCGAAATATGCAACGACTCCCTACTCAAAGCATCAACCACAACATTTGCCTTACCAGGATGGTAATTCAAATCAAAATCAAAATCTTTTAATAATTCCAGCCACCGCCTCTGTCTCATATTTAACTCTTTCTGATCAAACAAGTACCTTAAACTTTTGTGATCACTGAATACTTCAAATTTCGAACCAAACAAGTAGTGCCTCTAAATCTTAAGCACAAACACCACAACTACTAACTCTAAGTCGTGAGTAGGATAGTTCCTCTCATGAACTCTTAACTGTCTAGAAGCATAAACAACCACCTTATTATCCTGCATCAAAACTCCACCAAGACCCATCTTGGAAGCATCACAATAAACTACAAAGGACTCATCTGGATTCGGTAAGACCAACACTGGCTCGGTCGTTAATCTTTTCTTCAATTCTATGAAACTCTCTTCACAAGCAACATCCCACACATACGCTTGACCCTTCCTGGTCAATTGTGTCAACGGTAAAGCTATTTTAGAAAAACCTTCAATGAACTTACGATAGTAACCAGCCAATCCAAGAAAACTACGAATTTCTGTAGCTGACTTCGAAGTCTCCCACTGCAATACCGCATCAATCTTTGAAGGATCCACCGAAATGCCACCACTTGAAATTACATGGCCGAGGAAACTCACTTCCTTTAACCAAAACTCACACTTAGATAATTTAGCAAACAATTCCTTTTCTTTCAACACTTGCAACACAACCCTCAAATGCTCGGCATGTTCCTCTTCTGATTTAGAATATACCAAGATATCATCTATGAAAACCACCACGAATTTATCAAGATATTCATGAAATATCCTATTCATATATTCCATAAACACACCCGGCGCATTAGAAACCCCAAACGACATCACTGTATACTCGTAATGCCCATATCTCGTCCTGAAAGCTGTCTTCGGAATATCATCAGCTTTAACTCGAATCTGATGATAACCAGACCTCAGATCAATTTTACTAAAGACACAAGCACCTACTAGATGATCCATCAAATCATCGATCCTCGTAAGTGGGTACTTATTATTGATAGTCGCTTTATTCAACTGTCGGTAATCGACACACAATCTCATACTACCATCCTTCTTCTTAACGAGCAACACTGGAGCACCCCGAGGAGAAACACTGGGTCTAATGAACCTCTTCTATGACAATTCTTCTAATTATTTCTTCAACTCATTCAACTATGAAGCCGACATTCTATAAGGAGCCATCGAGACAGGACTCGTACCCGGTACTAAGTCCACAGAAAAATCAATTTCACGTTCCGGTGGTAAATCACTTATATCACCAGGAAACACATCTCGAAATTCACAAACCACAGGCAACTCTGCACTGACAGTCTTATCATCAACTTGCAATGATGCAGACACTACAAACATCAAAGCTTCATCCAAAACAAGTTCATCCACTTGCTTAGCAGATAAAAACATCAACTCACCATTCTCGCTCAATTCAGGGAACTTCACTGTCTTACTATAACAGTAAATATGAACATAATTGAATTCCAACCAGTTCATACCAAGGATAACGTCGATTTGGTGTAATGGTAGGAACACCAAATCCATCACAAAATTCTTCTCAAAAATTGTCAAAGGACACTTCAAACAAACTAGCATGGTAGTCACAGAACCATTAACAGGAGTCTCTATTATCATATTACCGTTCATATTAGACAACTTTAAACTCAATCTATTAGCACACTCAAGAGAAATAAATGAATGTGTAGCTCCAGTGTCAATAATAGCAATCAACTCAGTATTATTAATAAAACAGGTACCTCTGATCAAGTTGTCCTTCTTTGGAGCTTCTGAACCAGCTAATGCAAAAAATCTCCCGGCATTCTGAGCAGTAGCAGCATTCTTCTTTGGTTTCTGGCATTGGAAGCTGATATGCCCCTGTTCACCACAATTGTAATAGGTTGGGCCCTCATTAGGACAATCACTCATCTTATGCCCAAGCTTGCCACAACAGTAACATTTCATAACTCTGGTGGTACACACACCGTTCTTATGACCTGCCTCTCCGCACTTGTAACACTTAACAGGTACATTAGCAGCTCCCCTACTTTGCTTCTTCTCATCAGATGCCTTCTGCTTCCCTTTATCACCAATAGTCACATAAGGTTTCCCTCTATACTGACCCTTGTCTTTCTTCTCACTCAGCTGTTTATAGTGAGCTGACCGAGCTCGGCTGTCATCGTCATAAATACGGCTCTTATCAACCAACTCTGTATATTTGCGAATTTGTTGGCATCCAATTCCCTGCTTAATTTCAGGTCTCAGCCCATTCTCAAACTTAAGGCACTTGGAAAGTTCATCATCTGCCTTGTTATAGTGAGGACAAAACTTCACCAGCCTTTCAAATTTGGAAGCATACTCTGCCACTGTCATGTTTCCTTGCTTTAGTTCAAGCAATTCTACCTCCAACTTACCACGAGCATCTTCCGGAAAATACTTCTTAAGGAACTCCGCCTTAAACACAGTCCAAGTCACCACAACAGCCTCATCCACTAGACGCTGATGATTAGTATCCCACCAGTCTTCAGCTTCCTCAAACAACATATGAGTCCCGAATTGAACTTTCTGTGCGTCAGCACATGCCATCACTCTGAAAATCTTCTCAATTGCCTTGAGCCATTTCTGTGCGCTCGCCGGGTCATGAGTTCCTTCAAACACAGGTGGATTATTCCTCTGGAATTTCTCCAAGGCACGAACTCATCATGCGCATTATTACGAGCAGCGGTCTGAGCAAGAGCTGCAATAGCATCAGCGAGAGCACGCGTGTTGTTTCCAGCCATTCTGCACAACACTTACCACATCAGAAGAGAATAATTGTTAAATAAATAACGACTTGACAACAGACTGACAACAACAAGACTTGGCCGGACAGACCGACCTGCTCTGATACCACTAATGTAACACCCTTCTACCCCAAATCAAAATATTTAAATAATATCAGAGTAATCATCGAGAAAAGGGTATCACATTTCATCATAATTCAAACAAACAGTGTCATGTCCCGTAACACGGGTTAATCAACATCAAGAATAACATATAGCATTTTCGCAGCGGAATTTAAACTTCATAATTCAAAACTTCATTAGTTTACTTCATAAATATAATTTTCACCATCCTGAATTTAACATCATAAAATGGGAAAACATTTATCCAAATAATAACATAACTGAAAACAGTTTAACAAATGAAAACCCAATCCCAGTGTTACATGACACAGAGCAGGACACATATACCATAACCACTTCTAACGAACACTAAAGCACACTCCGAGACTCATGAAAAACTCATATTGCACTGCAAGACTATTCTTCGATGTCTGCAAGTTACCCACGAAGGAGGCAACATTTCCAAGTAGGCAGGGTGAGTAATCATAATATATCATAAACGTATAAGAATATAGAACATAAATAAATTAGTGCAACATATCATGACATCATCAACTATAAAATTCAGCAGCAACAACAACAACACAATCATGAAATTAAACAACACCAACACAGTCATGAAAATTCATCCAGAATATGCAATTCTAACATCCTGATATGCAATATGCATGTGGTACCATTTTCATCGTGAGATGGATACATGACCATCAACCCTCCACAAAGGAGCACATCATAAATCATCGAGACACTTCAATCCACACAATAGGATTGAAGCAAATAAATAGGCCGAAGCCCCATCGTGAATGTTATGAAATGCAATGATGCGCTACATCGTAAATTCATCAAAATAATTTGCATCATTCATTTCAATCAGCAAAACAATCATCAAATAATCATATATATCATCATGACATTACACCCAGAACACTGGTTCTATAACCACTCTGCCACATCAAGAATTGACCCGTACCCGGTAAATCATGTGTCAATTACAAGGTTATTTCATAAATTCATTTATAAAAACTATTGCATTTTTTCTCATTTTTATTCATCAAAATAAATTTCAGTTTATGCTCTTTCCGACGCTTCAAACGGAATGCGAATCGGATTTACGGTTTGAAAGTTACGGATTTTTCAAGAATTAAAATTTGTCATCCAAACAGTGTTAACCGGCTAACCCATAGCGTTAACCGGTTAACGCCTACTAAATTTCCAGAAATTCACCAAAATTACAATGGTTAACCGGTTAACCCATAGCGTTAATCGGTTAACGCACATTTTATAGCAGAAATCTGCTGCTTCGTACAGACTGCTCTAAAATCCCCAAAATCCCAATTTTTCCAATACGGGTTCATCTTATTTCACCTTAAAATCATTCCAATCCATCAAATAAAACACCATAACATTAGAACAATCATTTATACCATCATTTATAGGATTCAGCACATTTTTCTAACTCTATTTCATCAAGATTTCACTCACAAACTCAACCTAACTCAAAACTCCAAAAACTCATAAAACTCATACAATCCTAACCTATTCATAATCCAATTCCTACACATTTACAATATATTATAAGAACTCCCCATACCTTAGAGAATTTCGCCGCTTTACACTCTTCTCTGGGGTTCTCCACAGCCTCCTGACTCTGAGCTTCCTCTTTCTTCAGAGCACTTCACCAAACACGATAGAAAACCAAATGAGAAAACTGATCATGTATTCCTTTTTTACCAAAACACATTCCAGTTGAGTCTTTTCCCACTTTACCCTCATAATTTTCACAAAAGGACCACCTTACCCTTTTCTTTAATATATTTTTAATAATAATAATAAAATAGTATAATAAACACTATTTATCTTATTATATAAAAATACTCTTTTTCTCCAAAATTCTCTAATTAATCCAAACTCTCCAATTTTTCTAAATTAATTAAATAAATGACTAAATAATTAAATTTAGATTTTCGGGGCGTTACAGAGGGAGCTAGGATCCTTCCACTCAGTTTTCTCAGGTCATCCACAACCCTGCATTAAGGTACTTCCAGATGATTCTAGCACACTATTTCCTCGGTTTTCCAGATACAGAGACTTTGCTAAGTGAGGAGGAGATTTTCCTACTGTTTTGTGCGACTCAGTCACACCCAGTTGCTTGTGGCAATTTTCTATTGAGGGGGCCTTGCCAGTGTCGCCAGGTCATATGTAGGCATTATACATGTCGGTGGGATTGTTACACAGATAGCTACTGCATTGGGTTTGTCTCACAAATTATTACATCTCAGGACCTTCTGCAGCTACACCACCATGGATGTCGACTTTTGTCTTGACAGAGGATTGATGAGGAGGGCCTCTTTTGAGCCCAACATGTTTAGATTACTGATTGACAGTGAAGTGATACATTACTTTACATTACCTGACCCGCTGATGACCAATGTCCACGACCCTGATAATTGGAGTTATGCTTTAGAGGGTTATGGGGAGACTGACGAAGAGCCAAAATCACCTCCCGCCACTGAGTACACTCTTACACCTCCTTCTCCCCGAATCACTGTTATGTCTAACAATATGTCTTTGCAGCCGCTTGATCTACAGACCCAGATTTATGAGCTTCGCAGGGAGACTGCTCGACTCAAACAGGAAGTAGCGGACTTGGCATTACAGATTGAGGTATCTGACCTCACCCATGCCACAGAGGCAGACGCTCTATATCAGGAGATTGGAGAGCTCCGGAGAGAGATTGCTGAGATTCGTAGATCGGACCAGGCAGAGAAGCCTACTACATGATCGTTTTACAATGACTTTATTTCTCTAGTATTTAATATTTCATGCTTTATTTTATTTTATATTTCACATCTCCAGACATATTTTATTTTATCGCATATGCTACAGTTTCCATGTATTTTTGTTGACAATCATTTATATATATATATATATATATATATATATATGCCTTATTATATGCATGAGTATTTATTTTATATGTTTGTGTCTCTAATAACCAAAAAAATATTAATCCAAAAAAAAAAAAATATTTTTCTCTATGTTCAATATTTGTTCAAGGTATGCAAGCTTTATGCCTTAGAAGAAAGAAGAAAACCCTATCAGGACCTCCCGAAGACAAAAGGTACGCGAAGCCCACTTGGAGGATTAAAAAAAATTTTGGCCCAAAGGCAAAATGGTCCTATAGGCCTGCCACGCCATTCCACCTTAATTCGGGGCAGATTCATCTCCCCCACCATTTTCACACTTTCAAACTTCCAAAACCCATTTTTCCATCTTCCAAAAACCCCATTGAACCCCATTAAAGCTCTCACCATTCTTATACATTCACCATCTATAAAACCCATCCAAAATCCATTTTTGTTTTCATTCACTACAAACCATAAAAATCCAATCTTTACCATTTCCTACATAAACCACTCTTCACCATATTCAACTTCTCAAGGAGCAACAACAATGGAGTTCAACGGATATATTCTTCGCGATGGAAAACCGGGAGATAGGCAGAGAAAGATAATTCAAAGGCTTCAGAGTCGATAAATTCTCTCGACTAGGTACGTAGATGATAACTGTTTGTACTCTTTGGGTCTGTATCATAGTGTTTTTCATTTATTAGATTTTCTAGGCTTGCATAATATTTTTGTGAATCAAGAACCCATATTTGAGAGGCTGACAATTGAATTTTTGAGTTCGTTAATATACATTGTCATCCTAACACTGCTAGCACAGTCGGTATTGTTAATTTTAGGTTGTTTGGAATTGAATATGAATACAGTACCGGCGAACTAATAGGCTTGTTAGGAATCCCTCATTGGGAGGGTGCTATATGTGAGGCACCTTTGGATTCAAAATGGTTGGTCGAAGTATTTTCCTTCTGGAAGAGGCTGTCAAGTACTTCAATAAATTATTTTGAAGGAATACTTGCGTCGACCATCCATAACCCGGCCATCAGAGTTTTCAGATATCTTTTGGTATGTACTATTTTTGGCCGGGAGAGTCCAAATAAGGTTAATGCTAAAGAGCTTCTATTTTTGCAAGGAAGTCTCACGAATAGTCATATCAATCCGGTCCCGTTTATGCTTGCACACATGGCTTTAACTGTTAATAAAACAAGACCGATTGTTTTTGGAGGACTTGTTATTTCTATTGCTCGGGCCCTTAACCTGAATAATGAGATAGCTACACTTGAACCCCTACCTCCTCGCACAATTAACTTAAAATTTCTAAAAGACATGAAATTGTGTCGAACGAGGAGAGCAGGTGGTTATGAGTTGATGGTTCATGGGGTAGTTATCCCATCTGTTGCTTTACCTTGCAGTAGACATACCGATGTACGTAATGAAAGGAACTGGACCTATGATTTGAATGCTCCACCTGTTTTGGGTCCACTTCCTCCTAATATTCCTGATGGGGAGGCACATGACACTGATGAAGAATATGATCGGAGAGAGCATTCTCCCGTACCTTATGTGTCCCCCCATCATCCTTCACAGTCACACACCGCACCATTTTCCTCTAACCCTGTTGCAGGTGCTACTCCTGGATTCTATATCACTGTGGAGATGTGGCGTGATATGACGGCTATAGAGGAAAGGCGAGATGGACTACTCTATACCATTTTACAATAACTGGCAGACAACATGAGCTACATGGAACAATCGCGATTGGTTTCGGATCGTGCCTACGAGAACGTTTGTCGCACCTTGACCAATATCACATCAGAGTAGGTCTGCCAGCGAGAAGTCAATTGCCGGCACTACTAGCGTATGGAGGCCACTCAGGGTTCCATCCTAGGTAACCTTCGAGAGGTCCAGAGTGCCCAGGCTGCTTTATCAGCACGACTTGATCGGATGGACCAGCAGCGTAGTAGATCTCGTCGTTCCAGACCATCATAGCAGGACGGCGAGGGCACCAGTGCTCCTCCGCAGTAGTTTTCCAGGTTACTCTCCTTATCTTATTTCGAAACATTGGGGACAATATTCGATTTAAGTGTGGGAGGGGATTTTATTGCTTTATGTTATTTCCATTTCTTAGTTATTTATTTGCTTTCTATTATTTTCTTTTTCAGTTAGTTATTTAGTTTAAGTTTTTTTAAATAATGCATGAGTCTGACGAGTCACCAGTATAGTGTATCTTTAGTACATCCTCATTTTCCCCATTTCCTTAGCCTTACCAAAAAAAAACAAAAAAAAACAATGTTGTTTCACATGTTTTTTGGGCTTTAAGACAGGTTTGGATTAGGATGTGGTGACTTAGGTGAACTTTTTGAAACATCAGTATCGTTTTAGCACCATAGACTTCTTGAATATAAGAATCACTCCTAAACCCCGCACACCATAGCCTTTATTATCATTCAAATATTGTCCTAAGTAGTTTATTCTAGCAGTCAGCTCCGGCCTAAGCATGTTCTACGTAGGGGGCGATGAACATAAGTGAATGATCCAGTGCTAATAAAAAATAGAAAAAGGCAAACTATGGGATAGGTGACTCTCACAAAGTCATTTAAACCAAAAAGAGAAAAAACATTCTTGCCACAAAAAGAAAAAAAATTGCAGTCACCTATTGTTAGTTGGTTCAGAGGTATCTGGCACTGAACTTGGTAGGGCGGATTACGATCCGATCCCCCGCAACTACATTTAGGTCAAATAAAAAAGGGGTTTACACATGCTTATGTGCCAGAAACCCTATGTTATAGATCAGAATCACTAACCGGATACTCTACTATGAAGCATGTACGGATAACGGGCTTAATGTGATTGCACCTGAATGAAAGGGAACCAAAAAGAGATGAAAATATAGGCCTAGGTATTGTGGGATGACATGGGTTGGTTAAAATAGGATTGAGGTTCATGTCCGTGTTATTATGATACCCTTGGTTCACTTAGTTAGTACCTGTCACTGCAACCTGACCTAAACTTAGAAGCCCTTTTAGCCCAAATCACGTGTTGACACCAGTTTTCTTCATTGAGCTTTAAATGTTTGCTTGAGGACAAGCAAAGGTCTAAGTGTGGGAGGATTTGATAACACTAAATTTCACCGTATTTCTGACTCCGATTTCGCATGCATTCTAGGTCTTTATTGCTATTTTGTTATGTTATTACTTTGTTTTTCTTTATTTTCAGGTTTTTAATGTAATCGGGGGCTCAATCGAGAAAAGGAGCGAAAAAGGAGCTAAAAAAATAAAAATCAAGAAATTCAGCATTTTACGGCACCCACTGTGGCTGGCGCCATGGGGTCAGCCATGACGTGGCCACGTCTCAAGACCACTCCACAACTGCCATATGCCCACGATCCCCACTTTCTTCACCTTTTTACACTCATGGCGGGCGCCACAAGGAAAAAGTGGTTTCTCTCCCCTTTTTAGTGGAGGGGGCATCCTAGTCTTTTCCCATTTAAAGTTTGCCTATAAATAGGACTTTAGAATTTCATTTTTATCATCCAAACCTAGAATCTGTTAGGCATATATCAGTTTTAAAGTAGTAATCACTTCATATCATGGTGTTACTACAATCGAGTGATCGAGTCTGTATACGTCTGTGTGATCGAGTTTTGGAGCACTCTGGGAGGAAGTTAATCCTACCACCATTTTAATTCCAGTTCGTATTTTATTTTTCCGCACCCGCTTTATTTTATTTACTTTCCGCATTGCTTTACTTTCTTTTATTTCCACACTCGCTTTACTTTCTTTATTACCCGAACTCGCTTTACTTTCATTTATTTCTCACACTCGCTTTACTTTCTTTTATTTCTCGCACTCGCACTACTTTCGTTTATTTCTCGCACTCGCTTTACTTTCTTTATTATCCGCACCCGCACTAAATACTTTTATGAAAAATAATAAAATGAACTTTTACTTTAACATGTCTAAATAAATTTATAAAGGTTAGAATGTAAGGATCATAATTGAACCGATAATCCGTACAACTGTTTGCAGAAACGCTTAAGGGCTATTTTAACTTTCAATATAAGTTTCATGTTCTTTAAAGTCCCGTTAGGTAAGATCGAAAGCCGTCCAACGCCTGTTTAACTTAATTATTTTTAACTATTTCAAAAACAGCCAAAAGCGCTTTGTCTAGTTCATTAGGAGTTTTTAGATTAAAAAGAAAAGAGATTTTAAAACTATTTTCGGACACGTTAAGAAGTTTAGAGTATGGTTCATAAGAACCTATTTTTGCTAAGAAATTCAGGTCAAAATACTTTTCAACTTAGTCAAGATACTATATTTCTTAAAAATAGGTTTACTACTCTAACGCAGTACGCACCTTTTTATCCGTGACAATAAAAGGGGTTTATTAGAGAGTACAACTCGGTTCTGAATACGCGAAAGCGACAGTTCCCGTTAAATTAGTTCTTTTCAAAGTAGAAAACATTGCCCATAGGTAGTTCTATTAACAAGTACTGGATTATCAATCGGTTATGTGAATTGCATTCAAACATGTCTTTATTAATCATTTTAAATTACTATTTTATTTATCATTGCGCACCCTTTAAAACCATTATCTTCAATTGCCTTAGATACACATCATAACAACAGATATGATAGATTGACACTTGGTCTCTGTGGATTCGACAATCTTTTATATTACTCTGACGTGTTCGTACACTTGCGAAAAACACGCATCACTCACCTCACTCACTCTTAACGCGAACTTGTGACTACTTGCCTCATTTTGAAAGATGTTAACGCACTCGTACCAGACGAGCCTACAACACCTGAGCATAGGCATAAGCAGTTCAAGTCATAAAAAACAAATAAATAGTTCCCACCTTAGTTAGGCGAACTACGTCGACTCTGATCCTTATTTTCCCGATGAGGTACATAGGCAGCGGGGTAGGGCCCGTTCGAGCAGACTCTTTATTTTCCTACATTTTCTCTTTTCGTTCTCTTTTCCATTTCCCTTTCTTATTCCATTCCAGTTAGTAGTTTTTTTGTTCAGTAACATCTTATTTATCACCCTTTGAAACAAACAAACAAACAAACAAGCGTGGATCCCGTCGGGTACGGCGGACGGTCTGGGGTGTTAATACCTTCACAGGTCGTAACCGACTCCCGAACCCAGATCTTTGGTTCGCAAGACCTTGTCCTTTCCTTTCATCTTAGGTTTGTGCAGCATTACCTTTCCCATTCATTCGGGATAAAAATGCATGGCTGGCGACTCTACCTATTTCGCGCCACTTTCGCGTTTGTACTAGGATGAAAATCCCAGGAGCGACGATTATCACTATCTATTTTAACACCACTTCCATGGCATGGCATGGTCACATTGTATAAATAAAAAGGAGAACTTATCTTTCAATAGTAGTGAGGAACAAAGAGTGAGTTTGACGTTCTCGATCACTGAAATCTTGAGTGAATCATCTTCTTTTGACAAACCTTACCACAACCAAAAACGATTTCTTTGGCGTATGATTCAATCCATTAATGAAGAATTAGAAAATAACGCCAATAAGCATAGCTTTCCTTAAGCAGCAATTATTGTATGCTGAAATAACCGAACCAGTACAATTCCGTCAGCAGTTATAAAACTCGTTTCGCCCCTGCTTCATTTGGCTTAACAATTGTATGACAACTGGTGTTTTAATTTCCTCCGGGCATTTCGTCGAATACGTCGTGCGCAAAATTTTTGCATACCATAAACCTATTGGTTTTTGTCACTACTAATCGGCTTCACCGGTATAAAACAATTCCACTTCTCTACAACATTATTTTTCATACTCTGAGTCAGGAATTCATAACAGTTGTAATTATCACAATATTTGGCAAATTTAAACAGAGACATGCTATTGAGTTTTCGATTTCTGTTTGTGTATCAAAATAAAGATAAACTCGGTTCTAAGCATGTAATTATCATAACAATCAAATAAACAGAAATCTACAGGGTCCACGTATCTTTTGGGCGTCCTTGTTGATAAGGTGAAATCGCCGACAACTCGGCTCCATTCATGCTCAACTCTTACTGAGGACCCTAACATAACTTTCCTCCTTACAGATTAAATATTCTTTCTAGGCTTCGAGGCAACCGTCAATATGAGGCATTGTTGCTGTTTTTTCCGTTGATCCTCCAAGTTGGGATGATTTTTGGTGACGCTTATTTCTTTCTCTAAGAAAGTATGTCGGATGCATGAAGAACGATATGATCCGGGTCAGAATCACCATGTTGAATGAATCATGGAGTTGCAATGATTTCCATTGCATGCTTATTGGGATCTTGGATGTCGAGTTTGATTGGAGTCCGGGAACGTTGATATGTAATTGCAAAATGGCATCGTTTACAAGAGTCACTATTCACTTGGGTGAAATGTAAAGAATACCTGTTTCATGAATCTTTTGAATTTGTTGTTTTAATTGATGACAGGAGAACCCCACCCATGATACACCCTGATATAGAATAGTCAAAATATTATGATAATAACCACTCATAAAAAACATATTTTCTGGAAAATTTGTTTTGGAAATGCTCTTGTTTAGCTATGACTGTACGGGAAAGTTTTACCGGTCCCACAATGGGCGCCAAATGTTCTAGCCAAATTTGGTTAGAACATCAAAGTTGTTAATTCTTCCTTCTCTGAGAAAGGAAAGTTATGTCATCCAAACTGTGTAGTATGTTTGGGGATTTGAGAGCAGTGTTGCGGAAGCAAGTCTCAAGAAGAATTTTTTGCTTATCCCTCAGTTGGGAGCCCCATTATATAATAGTTTTCACAGTTTTCTCTTAAGAGAGATCTTTAAGGGGAGTCCTTTGGCCTTCTGTTGTTATAGAGCTATGAATGCATAACTCTCATCTTCATTGTGAGCGTTGGAGTCTTGATAACGGCTGACATTTATGTGTCGGAAATGTTACAAACTCTTGGTTGTCTGGTGAGTAAATACCTGAATGTCGGGTTATAAGGGTATGATGCTCGATCTCACAAGATGCGGGTTGTATAATAGTTATCATGTCGGGTAAGACGTGCTATAAGGTCGACTTTAGTTATAGTAGGTGTTCCTCTAGCCGTCGTGTTTGGCCATCTACTTCAGCCCTATAATGTTCGGTTATCCAACCCGACCTAAAATATTTTGTGTATGTACAAAATACAATTGAATACATTGATATTAGGTGATTTTAACATCGATTAGGGCCATAAACGAACTAAATTATATTTTCCAAGATGTGCAAGTAATCCTAAGAAACAATATATCTCAATTTAAAAAGGGTTAAATACACAATTTCCCCTGCAATATAGATGAGTTTCAGTTTACACCCCTTTAATTTTTTTTAAATACCCCTAAAAATTTAAAATACTAAGACTTTTGTCCCTTAAGTGCAAAAATTAAACCCTTATATATATATATATATATATATATATATATATATATATATATATATATATATATATATATATATATATATATATATATATATATATTTATTTACACCCCAAATTTAATGTTAAAATTGTACGGTTAGGGGGTGAGGGTAATTAAAAAAAAAATTATTACAGGAAACATTAAAAAAAAATTAAAGGGGTAAAACAAATATTGCTTATAATACAAGGGAAAATTGTGCATTTAACTCATTTAAAAAAGAATATAAATTTTTATTTTCTTTACACAATCATAAAATTAGCATTTTTCAAATAATAATAATATTAATTTTTTTAAATTTTTTTTAATTTAATGAATTTGATACAAAATCGTGTGATTAATCAACGTCATAACTTCATTAATCAAACTTTTACATTTTATTAATCAATTTTGTTTACTGCTATTTTTTTTTAATATCTAAAAATTTATTAATCAATTTCATAATTTTATTAACCAACTTTTTACTCTTTATTAATCAATTTTAATTTACTAATTCATCACTTTATTAATCAATTTTAATTTACTAATTCATCACTTTATTAATCAATTCTTTATATTTCATTAATCAACTATATTTTACAATTTAAAATAACTTTTCACAAATATTATTCACAAACTCTATTCATAAAAGTTATTTTTATTTAAAAAAGACTCGTTTTATAAGTATAAATATTGGGTGTAAGAAAGGGCTAAAGATAGCAGAATTTTTTTTTAAAATAACCTAGTTTTATAAAAATATTTCCAAAATAACATATGTTTCAAAAAAAATACCAAAATGACATAGTTTGATAACATATTCGCCAAACCAATGGGCGAACATGCATAAAGTAAAAAACAATTCGCCAAATGAAATGGCGAATGTGTGTTGCATGCAAATGAATTCGCCAAACCAATTGGCGAATGGGTTCAAAATTTCCACATGTTCGCCAAACCGATTGGCGAATTGGTTCCATATTTCCACATGTTCGCCAAACCAAGTGGCGAATTGCCTCAAAATTTCTACATGTTCGCCAATCAGTGTGGCGACCATGTGTAGAAACTATGTCATTTTGGTATTTTTTTTGAAATATATATGTTATTTTGGAAATATTTTTATAAAACTAGGTTATTTAAAAAAAAAATTCAAGATAGCATTGCTCGGCAGGTGTTATCGAGATTTACTAGAACGATGAGGCTATGTACAATGTACACAATGCCCCCTTGCCAACAAGGCTTTATATTTATTGGACAAATGTTTCACTATCAACTTCTGTTCACACTTACTTAGGCCATGCCTCCATTTCAGTCCCCTCTTCATTTCCTCTATATTTTAGTTAAGTAGAAGAAGCTAGTAGAATCATGGATTTTACAACATGCATATCTATGCATGAAAGTATACAATTAAAACAGTTACCCTTCTTCCTTAAGAACATTTACACTTTCACCTTCTTCTAATTAAGTAATATACAATTAATTCACCCTTTGCAACTTACAATATCAATAGTAGGGTTCTCGCGTTTTGGAGATCCATTTCTTTCATCTCTTACAAAAAGTTAAAAAAAGAAAAGAAAAAGTTAATGTATAATGTTACAAAGCTCCAATAATTTTAGGCTTCTTGCAGGAGTCAAAAGTAAACATTTCCATCTCTCTCTTCTTTCCATTGCAGAAACCAATACTATTATCATCGGATCCATGGAGTTTGAAAATATTAACCCCAAATAGCCGAACCATCTGAACCGGCTCAACAAACGGTCCAACCTCATTAACATTCTTCCTTGCTTTCCAGTCAATAAAGAGCTGCTTATCCGGTCCATTAGACCGTTGAAAACAAACAGCATCACCGGCTTTCAGATTCTTCTCTTTAACAAACCGGCTCCAACCTTTAGTGAGAACGTAGCTTTGGCTACTGTTCCAATATGAGTATCGAAACCGCCACACTTTCCCTCCAATATCTTCGAAATTCAAAAGTACTCCCGTCCCTGCCGACGTGCTTCTCACGCCACAATCCACGCCTTTCTGTAACGGAAAATGCTTCTCCGCGTGCTGTTTCGGTATAACTAACCTGTTTAACTTCCCAACATCACTAGGCGTAACAACCTTCTCGAACAGAGCCTCACGCTCCCTTTTTTCACACGCGCTGTGCTTTCTGCCCGTAAAATTCTCAGTGCCGGAACAACAGATTGGTCTGTTAACGAATCCGCGTCCACGTTTGCTCTGTTCAAGTTCTTCATTGTATGTGTGCTTTCTTAACATGTCGACAATCTCCGACTTTGAATGTGAGTTGAGAAAGTCAACTTCCATGTCCTCGTTGTCATCGCCGGATAATGGTTTGAAGTTTGTTACGGCGTCCTTTCCGCGGAACCGTTGTGCGGCGACATCGTAAGCTTTTGCAGCTTCGTCTTCTTGGTTAAAGGTACCAAGCCACACACGCTGGTGCTTCTCATAAATCTGTGCTCCCCAACGACCGTTTGGTTGTGGCACCACGCCTTTGTATTTGGAAGAAGGAAGCTTCCGTGACTCGACTTCTCCAACTCCGCTTCCGTCGGAGTCAACAATTGCGCTGGTGCCGCTGCCGACGCGGCAGTTTGGAGGCGGCGGTGTTGGCGATATTGTTATGGAAAGTGATTCGGTTGTGGTGCTTTCGTCTATGCAACTACCTCCATCCATTGTTTTATATTACTACAGAGTTGTGTATGTATGTTGGAATAGGTTGTATGAGGAAGGAATTATATATAGACAGGGATAGTTAGTTTGATATTATTATTGTTTTTATTATTATTATTTTTATTATTATTATTATTATTATAAACCGAAAAAGAAATATGCTTAGTTGAGAGAATTTAAAATAATGAGGTGATAACTAGTTGCTTAATAAGTAATCATGGGAGTGTAGGGTTGGGGATGCTGTGGGTCAACTGAAAATGAGGATGGAAGTAGGAAGATTCATGGGTGTGAAAGGGGGGACTATAAGGAAGGGGTAAAAAGGGAAAAGGGTGGGTGTATCTGTTCTGTTGCAAGTTCATGACTTTGAATTGTGGGTTTGGGATGTGAAATAGGGCCCGCAAATTATCAAGTTGATGATGGAGGTCACATGAGAAGGGTGGAGCGTGGACCTTGATTAAGTGAAGTTCATCCCCCCTGAATTTTGATGTTACTGTGTACACTACCCCTCTCACCATGCTCTATATTGAACTTTTTTTAATCATATATGCAAACATGTCTGATTTGATACTTCTGCTCAAGATAATATTATAAATATGCTCATTTTCTTGGGGGAATCTTGTTAGTTAAACACAAATTGGATGGATTGTGGGGCAAGAGGTTTATTAGAGGCATGGATAGACATTGAAATTGAACGATATATAGTATATGTTCATTGATCCAACACGATAAATTCTTACCCTCTTTCATTTGTCTCCACTTGGCTTCATCTAATTCGTTCTTGTCAAGTAGTTACACTTTGTCTTATTAGCAGGGTTTACCTGCATTTATTAAGTATCTTCTAAAACAAAACAACTATAAAAAGAAAAGAAGGAAATTGCATCTCTTTTGACAATTGGGTATACTCCTTGTTTTTTTGTGTCGATTTATTATCCAAAAAATTCAAACTTGTTAGCACAATATTTTCTAATGATGGTTGAAGTTACATATTGAGACAAACCTTGTAATGCATTTACATCGCTATGCCTCGCTGCCTATGACGCTGACTTCGTCTTTTATTACTCTAGTTTCTAAGAAGGACAACTCGTCGATATCATAAAACTATTGACCTACATTACAAGAAAACTTGATATTATCCATTTATTTTAATCTATATGAAAAACACGTCACTAAAAATTATATTAATGACGTGAAAATAAAGTCACTAACAAAATAATAATATAAAATTAAAACACATAATAATTGATATTGAGAAGTTTAAATAAATAAAAAAAACTAGTGACGGAAAAAGGAGGTCATTATGAATATTTCAGAAAATAAATATCTTTTAGGGGGGAAATATTGGACGATAAAGTAATAAAAAATGACCGTTGTGGATACCTACGTGATTTTCAGGTGAGAAACTTCACATAGGATTTTTACGTCGTAAGCTTAAGGGATAAAATGAATAAAATTTGTTCACATGTAATTTTCACGTCGCAAACTTCACACATGTATATCACATGCATGGGAAACCTTCCTAGAAAAAAAAACAAAATGAACTGTTGTGTCCATTCAGCTTTATTGACATGCACAATATTCTTTGATGTTTCTGACACGCCATGTTCCCACATGTGAATCTCGTCGCAAACTTCCTACATGTTAAGCACGTCGCAAACTCTGACCATTCAGCTTTATTGGCATGCACAATATTCTTTGAACGTTCTGACACGTCACATTCCCACTTGGATATCACGTCGAAACTTCCTACTTGTTAATCACGCCGCAAACTATGATTTATGTTCTCAGTCAAACTTTTCGTGTTCTCCTTATTTATTCATCCATTTAATTTATTCTTAATTCATTTCACCTTCACCCTTCACCCTAATTGTTTCTCTTCACTTTCCTTCTCTCATTATCATCTTTACATCTTCCCTTATTCCTTCATTTCTCTCATTCACTTGCCTCCATTTATATATTTTTTCTCCACACATCCAGTAAGTATTTCAAATTTTATTATATGAATGTATTTTATTTTATTCTTTCATAAATATAATATTATTTATTTATTTTTTTCAAGATAAAAAATTTGCAAAAGTTTATCAAGTAAAGATTGTTGATTGTTGCTTGCTGGTCTTCAAAAGGTATATATCAAAATTTGTTAATTTTGTTTATTTATTCTGATTTTAGCTGGTTATTGGTTGTTATAATTTAAAATATATAATATTAGATTTTGTTAGGATAAAAAAAATTATTTTATTAGATTCAAGAAAAATTATATACTTTTAGATTTTAAATATTTATTATATAGATTTTAAAAATATATAATATATTATTCCAAAAAAAAATTTTATTAGATTTAAAACTAAAATATTTTAAGAACAGATTTAATTATTTTTATTTCAAAAATTATTGTTATTTAAGTATATATTATTAAAACAGAATGTATATTATTATAGATTTTAAAATGTAAGACATAATTTATTATAGAATATATATTATTTTAGTTTTAGAAATATAGTAAAAACATAATTTATTTCAGTTTTAGAAATAGAATATATATTATTTTTATTTAAGTATATATTATTAAAACATTGTAAAAACGAAATTTATTATAGATTTTATATTATTTTAGTTTTAGAAATATAGTAAAAACATAATTTATTTTAGTTTTAGAAATAGAATATATATTATTTTTTTGAACAAAATATAGTATATTTGTTATAAACATATTTTGTTTTTAAAATAGAATTAATACAAAATTTATTTTATTAGAATTTTAAAAACAAAATTTATTTTATTAGATTTTATATAACAAATTTTATTTTTAAAATAAATATATATATATATATATATATATATATATATATATATATATATATATATATATATATATATATATATATATATATATATATATATATATATATATATATATATATATATATATATATATATATATATATATATCTTACTCCACATCTTGACCATTGATTCATTTATAATCAATGATTATAATAATTAGTAAGTATTCAACATGTGATTAATTGTTTCTCTCTCCATATTTAATTAATAGCTAATTATTATAACCATTGATTAAAAATGAATCAATGGTCAAAATGTGGAGTAAGATTTAGATACTTACTCCTGGAGTAACAACATCTCCACTATCCCCACTATATATATATTAAAAAAAAAATCTAAAATACTTAATATAAAGTTTATTTTAATTAGGTTAAAATGAATAATTAAATTTTATATACAATGTTAATTTTATGTAGAAATATAGTTATGATAACACAATTTGTAAATAATTATACTATTTACTTTCGTCTATATTAAAATCTCATTTTTAAATGAAATGATAATGATAATACAAATGTGCAGTATGAAATATTTTCGTTACTATCGTAGTTGGATGTACGATAGAACGTTACCAGGAAGGCGTGGACTTACACCAAATTTTGAGGAAGGAGTCAAGGGGTTTATCACGTGGACATTTGCTCAAGACCGTTGTCGAAGGGAAGGAGGAGTAAGATTTCATTGTCTTAAATGTGAATGTAGACCTATAATTAATGACTCAGAGGAAGTGGAACCTCATTTGAAGAGAAGAGGTTTCATTAAAAATTATTGGGTCTGGACATATAATGGAGAAGAACGGCCTAGTAATATTGTACATCCCGAAGTTAATACACATGCATCAAGCAATCGATCACATATGGAATTTGTGGAACAATTTAATCTGATTGATGATATGGTTGGCAATACCCTTAGTGTAAATGTGACATATGATGAACCTCAAGATTTTGATGGGGAAGAGTTTCCAAATGAGGAAGTGCAAAGATTTTACCAATTGTTGAAACAAATGAACACCCCGTTGTTTGATGGCTCGACAGATTCAAAATTATCAATGTGTGTGCGATTATTGGCCGCAAAGTCAAATTGGAATGTTCCTGATCAGTGCTTGGAATTCTTTGCAAAAATGATATTGGATACGACTCATACGAAAGACAACTTGCCTACAAGTTATTATGATTCAAAGAGGTTGGTGTCGAAGTTGGGTTTAGAAGTACGAAAGATTGATTGTTGCATAAATGAATGCATGTTGTTTTTTGACAATGTGTTTGGTACTAATGATGGGGTGTTGGAGGAATGTAAGTTCTGTAAGAGTCTGAGATATCAAGTTCGTAGTAAAACCATTAACTGTAAACAAAAACGTGTAGCAGTGAAGTCCATGTTTTATTTGCCGATAACACCAAGGTTAAAAATATTGTTTGGTTCAATGCACACTGCAAGTCAAATGACATGGCATCATACAAATAAAAAAATTTCAGGAACTATGTGACATTCATCTGATGGTGAGGCATGGAAGCATTTTGATAGGGTACATTCTAATTTTGCAGCAGAACCTAGAAATGTCAGACTTGGATTATGTTCTGATGGTTTTACTCCATATGTCCAACCGCCTGCAATTGCATATTCTTGTTGGCCAGTTATTGTAACCCCTCACAACCTCCCTCTAGAGATGTGCATGACAAAACCATACATGTTTTTGACTTGCCTCATTTCAGGACCGTCAAGTCCTAAAGTTGGAATCGATGTGTATTTACAACCTTTAATTGATGATTTAAAGAGGTTGTGGATTGGAGAACATACTTATGATATATCTCGCAAACAAAACTTTATTTTGCAAGCTGCCTTGATGCGGACTTTTAATGACTTTCCCGCGTATGGAATGTTATTCGGTTGGGGTACGCATGGAAAAAGGGATGTCCACATTGCATGGAATTTAAAAAGGCTTTTACTTTGGAATTTGTTGGAAAAAGTTTGTGGTTTGATTGTCACCGCAGATTCCTACCACAAGACCGTGTCTTTAGAAGAAACAAGATTGATTTTGTAACACCCCATTCTACCCGAATTTATAATTTAAATCAGATTTATAAACAATTCACCAAAATATGGCGTATTACATTTTTCAAATTAAATAATCAAATAACAAAACTTCATTAATAAAATACTTCGAAAACAATGCGGCGGATTCAACATATTACAACAGTAAAATAACATCAATGCTTCCAACTTTAAACTACTTCAACATGGTTTTCGACATGAAACAACTAAAACAAATCTTTCAACTAAATAGAAATCCAAAATAAGATAAAACATGTGTTCATCCCCCCGAAGTTCTACGTATCAGAGCGACAAACACCAACTCGAAGCTACTAAGTACTTGACTCTTGGTTACCTGCATGTTACCAACAAAGGGAAACATTCAAACTGAAGGGGTGAGATATCGTATAATATAAACAGGAGTATAATAATCATTACGTAAGAAAGAAATCATAAGATGAAACCACTTCACACAACTAGCAACATCAACGTACAACTCGCAACCAAAAACAATCAACAACATAGATATAATGTGACTCGAATGCGAATCGACTTATATATGCATGTGGTACCATTTGGAGTAAACTCCCAACTTGAAAATCTTACCAATTTATCGAGGCATCAACAAATTATTTGCCAATCCATACCAATTTGTATCTAGCATTCGCTCCAACTTGAAAATATGCAAATGTATGCAACTATGAATGACATATAACAACAATAATATAATCAACGACTTAACAACTCAACAACGTGAATCAACATTGGTCAATCGACCTGCAACTTAATAATTATCCCCAAGGTTGGGAAAACACAACTTATAGCAACTTTATACAACTCCAACATGGAAAAACGACTAATTACATCTTAATCAATTAGACTTCCAAATTAATTTTTTTAGTCCTCAAATCTACAATAATCAACTTATTTTATTCCTACATAAAGTCTAAGGTCAGCTTAACTCGAAACGGATGCGAAAACAGGACGAATCACCTATAAATCACATTTCTACACATTACTCTGCCCATACGCGTAACGACTTGCTTCTACACAACCTCTTACGCATAATCCTCACCTTTACGCGTAATGACTTACCTCCTTACGCGTCTCCAACGCAAATGACCAGAGGGCCTTGAATTCAACCTTCCCTTACGCGTAATGCCTGCGTAACTGGGGTGTGTTACGCATAATGCCTAGTATTATTACGCGTAATACCATATCTATTACGTGAATCACCAGAATGCATACCATTCCTACTTCTGCTACAAACTACACAACTTCAACACTCCATTCAAGCCTAATTGGGTTTCTACATTGATTTTAGACTTCAAATCTTCTGTATCTATTCATCTACTAATTTCTACGACTGATTTTACGAATCCTAATCTCCTTTTCTACACGATTTTTCTACAACAATCAGTCCAACAACACAATAACAGATACATCAACATGAACCAATCTCATGACAACAACACAATAATAACAACATAATTCTTCATGATAGATCAACACGAAAATTAACAACAACTATTCATACAAAACACATCAACAAAATCATACGAAAACTCAACAATAATTATACAAAATCCCAACCTAAATACAAATGATCTAATCCCGGTTATGGAATTCGAACCCCACCCTTAACTTGGATTGAAGGCAACTCGAATTAATAGAAATAATCTCTACAAAAACCAACCTAGCCTCTTGTTCTTCCTCAAGACTTTTTTTCTTCTTACAAAATCCTGATTAACCCTTCTAATTAGGTTTTTCAGCCTATTATCTCTAAAACCTCACTAATCAGATAATTTCTTATGGGCCTAAAATAGAACCCCCACTTTACTACTCTCACGTCATAACTAAGTTCAACTTAATATTATATCATTAACAATTATTTTATTATTTGACTTAATTAACTTAAACAACCCAAACATGACTTAACCATCAACTTAATACCAACTTAAACAAATTAACGACACAAACGACAAAACAACACTTAACAACAATTAATCGGGAAAATATGCAATAATATTTAATTAAATTAATTAATTAAATACATGCCTTACAACTCTCCTCCACTTAGAAAATTTTCGTCCTAATAAATCTTACCTTGCTCAAACAACTCAGGATATGATTCCTGCATCTTGCTTTCCAACTCCCAAGTTATACTTTCCCGGCAGCTCCCAACCAAACAACTTTCACTAAAGAAATCTCTTTGCCTCTTAAAGTCTTCATTTCACAATCCTCAATTCGTACCGACATTGTCTCCACAATGGGATTATCCCGTACTTTCACATCATCCATACTAATCACATGAGAAGGATCTGATATATACTTCCAGAGTTGCGACACGTGGAACACATCATGCAAATTCGACAAATTTGGCGGTAAAGCCATTCTATACCGACATTGTCTCCACAATGAGATTATCCCGTACTTTCACATCATCCATACTAATCACATGAGAAGGATCTGATATATACTTCCAGAGTTGCGACACGTGGAACACATCATGCAAATTCGACAAATTTGGCGGTAAAGCCATTCTATAAGCAACATTCCCAACTTTGTCCAAAATATGATACTGACCAATAAAACGAGGATTAAGCTTCTTAGATTTCAACGCTTTCCCAACACCTATCACAGACATAACTCTTAAGAATACATGATCACCCGCTGGAAATTCTAAATCCTTCCTTCGCTTATCATGATAACTTTTCTGCCGACTTTGAGAAGCTTTCATCTTCTCTCGAATCAACTTCACCTTCTCGGTAGTTTCTCGAACTATCTCTGGTCCCAACACCACGCTCTCACCAGATTCATACCAACATAACAGAGCCCTACATCTCCGACAATACAACGCCTCAAAAGGTGCAATTCTGATACTAGAATGGTAATTGTTATTATAAGTGAACTCGATCAATGGAAGATAAGTATCCCACGAATCTCCCTGCTCAAGTACACAAGCTCTCAACAAATCATCCAATGATTGAATCATCCTCTCATTTTGACCATTTGTCTGAGGATGATACATTGAACTCAACCTCAACTTAGAGCCCAACAGTTCTTGCATACTCTTCCAAAACTCAGAAGTAAACCTCAAATCTCGATCCGACACAATATATAAAGGAATACCATGCAACTTAACAATCACTCTAACATAAATCTCAGCCAACTTCGATACTGGAAAACTGATGTAAATAGGAATAAAATGAGCCGACTTCGTAAGCCTATCAACAATCACCCAAATCGAATCATGTTCTCTTGAAGTATTAGGCAATCTCGTTACAAAGTCCATAAAAATTCTATCCCATTTCCATTCTATAATTTCCAATTGTTTCAACAAACCAGCAGACTTCTGATGTTCAACTTTCGACTTCTAACAAATCAAACAGGCATACACAAAATGCGCTACATCATTCTTCATCCTAGGCCACCAAAACAAATTCTTCAAATCCTGATACATCTTAGTCGCTCCTAGATGAATACTCAAATTACTTCTATGACTTTCCTCCAGAATTATTCTTTTCATTTATGCATCACCAGGAATACAAATCCAATCATGTAATCTCAAAACACCATGCATATCCAACTTAAAACCGTTCTTCTCTGATTCACCACAATCAACTATGACATCAACTAGTTTCACATCCAATTTCTGAGCTTCTCGAATATTGTACAGAAAACCATTATTAATCTTTAACATACCCAATATAACACTCTTCAGCGTCACTTTGCAAACCAAACTCATATCTCGAAACTGCTCAATCAACTCTAACTCCTTAACCATCATTGTCGACATATGCAACGTCTTCCGACTCAAAGCATCTGCTACAATATTAGCTTTACTCGGATGATAATTTAAACAAAAATCATAGTCCTTAAACAATTCAAACCACCTTCGTTGCCTCATATCAACTATTTCTAATCAAACAAATACTTTAAACTCTTATGGTCATTAAACACTTCAAATCTAGACCCATAATGATAATGCCTCCAGATCTTCAATACAAAAACAACTGCAACAAGTTCCAAATCGTGTGTAGGATATTTCTTTTCATGAACCCTCAACTGTCTCGACGCATATTCAATCACCTTACCATTCTGCATAAGGACACCTCATAAACCCATCAATGAAGCATCACAATATACAACAAACGGTTCCTCTAAATTCGGTAACGTCAAAACCGGAGCCGACGTCAGTATCTTCTTCAACTCTGCAAAGTTCTCTTCACATTGGACATCCCACACAAAAGCTTTACACTTAGAAGTCAACCGAGTCAACGAAAGTGCCAACTTAGAAAATCCTTCAATGAACCTTTGATAATAACCGGCCAATCCCAAGAAACTTCTAATCTCAGTAGTCGACTTTGGAGTTTCCCATTGCAACACAACATCTATCTTAGAAGGATCCACAACAATACCACTACCGGAAATCACATGACCAGGAAAACTGATATCCTTCAACCAAATTTCACACTTGATCAACTTTTCATACAACTTCTTATCCTTCAAAACTTCTAATATTGTTCTCAAATGTTCTGCATGCTTTTCTTCTGACTTAGAATAAACCAAAATATCATCTATAAACACAACTACATAACAATCCAGATAAGCATGAAAAATATGATTCATGTACTCCATGAATACTCCCGACGCATTAGTCAAACCTAAAGGCATCACCAAATACTTATAATATCCATACCGTGTTTTGAACACCGTCTTCTGTATATCCTCATCTTTCACCTTAATCTGATGATAGCCCGATCTCAAATCGATCTTGCTAAACACATGAGCATCTACCAACTGATCAAACAAATCATCTATTCTTGGTAATAGATACTTATTCTTAATTGTCACCATATTCAACTGTCTATAATCTAAACAAAGCCCCATATTTCCATATGTCTTCTTAACCAACAAAACTGGAACTCCCCACGATGATACACTTGATCTTACAACCTTCTTCTCAAGCAACTCTTCCAACTGCTTCTTCAATTCAGTCAACTCAGATGCGAACATCTTGTAAAGTGCCATAGAAACAGGTCTAGTACTAGGTACAAGATCAATCGCAAACTCAACTTCTCTCTCAAGAAGTTCATAAGGAATTTCATCAGGGAAACCTCAGGAAATTCATTCATTACTTGCAACTCTTCAATCTTAGTTTTTCTCTCTAAAAATAATGATGCCATCAACGAAAACATATGAGCATCCTCTTTCATCAACTTCTGCAACTCTCTAAACGAAAACAATCCAACTCCTTCCTCTTCCAGAGTAGAAAACCTCACTGACTTACGAAAGCAATTAATATGAACATAAATATACTCTAACTAGTTCATACCTAGGATTACATCCATCCCAGTCAACGGTAAACATACTAAATCAACATAAAACTCTCTATCAAAGATAGACAACGGGAAACTCAAACACACTAAAACACTGGGTAGCTGGAATCTCTACGACCATTGCTCCTTTCATAGTAGACAATTCAAGACCCAACCTCTTAACACCATCAGCATCAATAAAACAATGGGTAGCACCCATATTAATAATAGTAATTAAAGGAATATTATTAATGAAACATGTACCTCTGACGAGCTTGTCCTCATTACTATCCAAGTCCCAGCTAAAGCGAACACTTTTCCTCTAGACTACACTAAAACACTGGGTAGCTGGAATCTCTACGACCATTGCTCCTTTCATAGTAGACAATTCAAGACCCAACCTCTTAACACCATCAGCATCAATAAAACAATGGGTAGCACCCATATTAATAATAGTAATTAAAGGAATATTATTAATGAAACATGTACCTCTGACGAGCTTGTCCTCATTACTATCCAAGTCCCAGCTAAAGCGAACACTTTTCCTCTAGACTTTGCTTTCTTTGGCTTCTAGCACTGGCTACCAATATGCCCTTCTTCACCATAGTTAAAGTAGATAATCTCTTTCTGCGTGCAATCAGATATCGCATGTTGTAGATAGGGATTTTCGAATCCATGAAAATAAACATCAAAGTGATGTACTTCTACTAGAAAAGGGAAGATGTTTCAGAAATTAATTTCGACCAAGCCAGTTGGAGAATGTTTAGAAATCAATTTCGACAAAATCAGGTGAAGATATGCTTTTAACGTTTTCGACGGATTCAACAGCTTTGAAGAGATGCGCCGTTTCGACACAAAGAAGATATTCAAAATTTAAAGATTGAGTCATTTGGCAGAAGGATGCGTGGAAGCGTTTGGTGGAATAAGACATGTCAAAATCCAAGTTTCATAGTTTTAGGATTTGTCCGTTAGTGACAGTTATTTTGTTTATGTATAAATAGGGTAGTTCTTGTCAGAAATTGTGTGTGAAAATCTTGTACAAACTTTCTATAAAATACTCAAAGTACCCGTGTGTGAGAAAAGAGTCTTGTTCTAGAAAATGTACGTATGCAACACCAATTTACCTTATCAAGTTTAATAAAATTCCAAGTTATTTACCATTCCTTAACATTTACAAGTCATTTACATGTTTCGTCATTTATTTTTCTGTATTTTCAAATTTATTATTCTTAAGTTTTTCGTCAAGAATTTCACTTTGCAATCTACCTTATGCATTGTCATATCTTATTTCTTCTTGAAGTTTTTGCCAAATCTTTCACTTTTGTACTTAGTCAGATAAATCATACATAAAAAACATAATAAAAGTGAAATCGCAAGATTACTAGAGTTATGACTTCGACAAAATTTGCACTTATGTCCTAGGATTTGTATGGTTGATCCTGCAAGTGAACCAATTTAATATAAATTGGAAAACCCGAGGTTGTTCGTAAAAATCAACTGCAAAAAAATTGGCACACCCAGTGGGACCTTAGTGCGAAGTTAAGAAGATATCATAATCAATCTGAATAAAAAAGGTTATACTTTATTGTATGATTCTAAGAAGCGGTAAATTAGCTGTAACTGACTTAGAAAGACCTAAGAGAACAAGAGTAAGAAGAATGGAGAATCCGCCAAATAGTCAAAACAAAAACATTGCGGTGCTTAACCCTACCCCTTCAACAGGAGGAAATACGGGGTCAATGTAATACCCCGTATTTTACTTAAAGCTCTAGACAATATTAATTGGTAATAATATTATTTCGGAATACTCTAAGAAATTTTAATGGAACTAAATAGAGTAATTCATGGGATTATATTTTATTAATTGATATTAGCTGACTCAGAGGTTTTATAAAATATCGGATTGAGAGACATTTTCGGATACTCTCTAATTTTGGCCTATCGGTATAAATATAAGCTTTTATATTTTATATATATAGGAAGATTATGAGAGAAAGAGAAAGTTGGTAAGAAAAGAAGAAAAGGAGAAGAGAAGAGAAGAAGAAAAGAGAAAAAGCCCTAAAGCTCCAATTCTTCATTCCCGATCATCCGTCCGTCGAATCAACTCAATCTTTCCGCCAATCTTCATCTCTCGAGGTGGGTTCTTAGTTAGAAACTTTTATCTTTGATTTTGGTTGAGTTTTAGAAATGTTTGTGGTTAGGGCTTAGTTGGAAACCTAAGAAAAATCGGAAGTTTAACGGTTAAAACTCGATTAAAACCTACCTAAAATACTCATATCATGATAATGGATACGTTTGATCATGACTTGTTTCATTGGTTGGTGTTTGGGAGTGATTGGGTGTGGGAAGAGTGTTTTCCTATAAGGCTGGAACTTCCTGAACTGGTGTAGCTCGCTCAGCGAGCATACCTCGCTCAACGAAAGTTCCAGGGCGAATTTCGCTCAGCGAGACCTGTAGTTTCAAACTTTGGTTTTAATTCGTAACTTATGATTCGGGTGTCCATTTTGAGTGTTCCACATATCGTTTTGAAGCTTAAAGAATAATCTATCTATTAAGATTGAATGACATTAATTTCGAGCCGACTTTTACCCGACTATTTTCAAATGACCAAAACTTGATAAAATGGAACTTGTGAGTTAATGGAAATGGAGAAAAGGTACGACTTATAAGGTATCTAGGTTTCCCTTAAACTCGTTTGATTTATGTTTTATGTTTCGTTTTTAGGATCCTCCGTAAGGTCTTGTATAAGTCTATATGCGGTTACTATGTGTTTCCCTAGAGCATCCATAAGGACTTGAGGTATCCGTTGTGTATGCATGGGCGTTGATTTGAGAAGTGTAGACTATAAGTCCCCCTTAAGGTCTTGTATAAGTCTCAAGTGGTTACTATGTGTTTTCACTAGAGCATCCGTAAGTACTTGGGGCAAGTGTTATGCTAATTGTGTCAATCTTGAGTAAGTCTTGAGGTGGGTTATCCTGAGTCCCACGGGAAGCATCCGTAAGGATTGAAGCACGTGTTATGTCTTTCCTCCGTAAGGTCTTGTATAAGTCTCTATGTTGTTACTATGTGTTTCACTAGAGCATCCATAAGGACTTGAGGTAGACATTTCCCTTTTGTGTTTTGAAATTGTGTGTGGACCCTAGTTTTCCCTATATCCTTGTCCCTTGCATAAATATGTTCGTGAAGCGTGCGAGTTTCGTTGGAAATGACCCTTAGAGCCGAGAGAACTCTAAGATAGTGAACCCACTGAGATGTTTTATCTCACCCCATGTTGATGTTGTTATTTCAGGTACTTCTGGTTCCGCTAAGGGTAAGGATAAGGCGACTTGATTATCTTTGCTAGCTGATGGCTTAGTCTTCCGCTGTGGACTTTTGAGATCTTCAGATCTAGTTCTTAGATCTTTTTGTAGTTGAACATCTTGTACTATTATATAGCCTTGTTTAGTACCTTAAGTTGTAGTGGCTATATTTATGCAATGTGTTGCTAAGAATTTATTTGTATTTCAGTACCAAATCATTAATATTATATATGAAAAATATGCTTTGTGTATGTCTTTTGTATATGGGTATTACAGTTGGTATCAGAGCAGGTCGTATCCTCGACCTAGCCTTGAAATATTATAAGTGTTTCCTTCCGTTCATGCACGTTGACTGGCAGTAGGACTAAATGTTATGTTTATGGTATTGAGCCTGATTAACTTAATCATGTTTTGATGACATTTAGGAAATATGGCTGGTAGACGTGGAACTCGTGCTCAACCCAGTGTCACTCCTCCCGGTAGCGATCAAGCAGGTAGCGATGGGAATTCTCCTATGTTCCAATTTATGTAGCAGATGCAGCAACAGCAGCACCAATTCATGCAAGAAATGATGCATCAGATGAGTGAGGCCCTTCACCCTCACGTGGTTGCTCCTGGAGCTGTAGGTGGAACATTTAGAGACTTCTTCCGCATGAACCCTCACGAGTTTCATGGCGGGTTGGATCCGGTTAAGACTCATGAATGGGTGACTGGAATGGAGAGGATATTCCAGATTGTGATTTGTAGTGAAGAAGAAAAGGTGACCTTCGCGTCACATTTACTAAAGGGTCCTGCTGCTAGGTGGTGGGAAAGTGCCTCCAACTTGATGATGGTGCAAGAAATTCCAAGAGCGTGGCAACAATTTAAGACAGTTTTTATGGACAAGTATTTCCCGAGTTCCTTGAGGACGCAAAAAGAGTTTGAATTTCAACAATTGAGGCAAGGGAGCATGACTGTGGCCAGTTATGCTGAGAAGTTTGAGGACATGGCGGCATACTCTAGGCAGGCTATGTATGCCCCTAATGAAAGGTGGAAAATTGACCAGTTCTTGTTTGGGCTAAGGGGCGAGATCTCGCATAGTGTCTCTCAAAGGGAGTTCACTACTTACTCTGAGATGTTGAGGCAATGCTATGTTGCGGAACATAGTTTGAAGAAAGTTCGAGCAGAAGCTAGTACCGGAAGAGTGGTTCGAGGAGATAGGGGGAGGGCTAGTCATTATTTTAGGCCGAGGCCTCAACCCTTCAAGGGGAAACAAGTGTCGAGTCCTAGATCCAGTGTTCCTCCTTCTTGCCCCCGATGTCGCAAGAATCATTTTGGAAGGTGTGAGCAGAACGGTGTATTTTGCTATCATTGTCAAAAGGAAGGACATATTTCTAGGGATTGCCCTCAGAGGAAGGATCTGACTCAAGGGAGAGTTTATACTATGGACGTCAGGAAGACGAAAGGCGACAATTCCTTGATTGCGGGTAATTGTCTTATTAACAACCATCCTTGTCTTGTTTTATTTGATTGTAGAGCTATGCATTCTTTTATATCTACTATTTGTGCGAAGCGACTTGGGTTGCGACTTTTTCCCTTGTCCCCTCCAATGGTGGTCACTACCGCTATGGATGAAACAGTCGAGACACCGCTTAAGTGTGAGAACTGTACGTTGTCTGTGGATGGCAGAGTCTTTCAGATTGATCTCATTTGTTTGCCCCTTAAGAAAATTGATGTTATCCTGGGGGTGGACTGGTTGTCTGCTAATTATGTGTTTATTGGGTGTGAAGAGAAGTTGATCCTCATTCCCTCTGTTGAAGTGCCTCTGAAAGATGTTTTCTCAACGATCTTAGAAGGTACGATTGGAATGGTAAATTTTCTGTTTGAGCAAGAGAAATCTGTTTTGCTTGTCCTTACTAAAGAGGAGAGTATTGACCAACAAGTTTTGAACATTCCGATAGTTTGTGAATTTTCCGACGTCTTTCCTGAGGATGTCACTTCCTTACCTCCGGTGAGGGAAGTTGAATTCTCAGTCGACCTGATACTGGGAACGGCTCCTATATCCGTTTCCCCTTATCGGATGGCTCCGCTCGAGTTGAAAGAATTGAAGGATCAATTAGAAGATTTGATGGCAAAGCATTTTGTAAGACCTAGTGTCTCGCCGCGGGGAGCTCCGGTGTTATTGGTGAAGAAAAAGGATGGTGGTATGAGGCTGTGCATCGATTATCGAAAGTTGAACAAGGTTACAATCAAGAATAAATACCCCTTACCAAGGATAGATGATCTTCTAGATCAATTGAAAGGATCCTGCGTGTTCCCGAAGATTGATCTGAGATCGGGCTATCACCAGATTCGTGTGAAGAGTTCAGATGTTTCGAAGATTGCGTTCAGAACCCGTTACGGTCATTACGAATTCTTAGTAATGCCTTTCGGTGTGACGAATGCTCCAGCTGTTTTTATGGACTACATGAATCGGATATTCCAGAATTATTTGGATAAATTTGTGGTGATCTTTATCGACGATATTCTTATCTATTCTCGTACTCCGCAAGAGCACGGAAAACATCTGAGGATTGTCCTATCGATGCTGCAGGAAAAGCAACTTTTTTGCTAAGTTTAGTAAGTGTGAATTCTGGATGTCAGAAGTCAAGTTCCTTGGACATGTTATATCACAAGGAGGTGTGGCTGTAGACCCGTCAAAGATAGAAGTTGTAATTAATTAGGAGAGATCGAAGAATGTTACCAAAGTGAGAAGCTTCCTAGGTCTGACAGGTTACTACAGAAGATTTATTAAAGGTTTTTCCCAGATGGCGTTACCGTTAACTAAACTCACTAGGAAGGACTTCGATTATGAATGGGATTCTGATTGTGAACAAAGTTTCGTGTGGTTGAAGGAGAGATTGACAACTGCTCCTGTCCTGATTATTCCTGATCCTAACAAATCTTATGAAGTGTTCTGCGATGCTTCAAAGATGGGTTTAGGAGGTGTCCTCATGCAAGAGGGACAGGTGGTGGTGTATGCTTCCAGACAGTTGAGAGTTCATGAGAAGAATTATCCTACACATGATTTGGAATTAGCGGCCGTGGTGTTTACTTTGAAGGTGTGGCGACACTACTTGTATGGTGTGCGTTTTGAGATGTTTAATGATCATAAGAGTTTGAAGTACCTCTTTGATCATAAGGAATTGAATATGAGACAGAGAAGATGAATGGAGTATTTGAAGGATTATGATCTTGAATTGAAGTATCACCCCGGAAAAGCAAACAAAGTGGCAGATGCCTTGAGTAGAAAAGTGATTCGTAGTGCCGAATTGATGGTATTAGAGTATGCATTGTTAGAAAAGTTTTGATATTTTAACCTTCATTTTGTTAGGACTCCGAATGGCGTAATCATGGGAAACTTGAGTATTAGTTCTACATTGAGGAATGATATTCAACAAGCGCAAGTTTTGGATGAGAAGCTGCAAGGACTGTTACTCCAACCGGGTTTCGTGAGAGCATTAGATGGGATCATCCTATTTAATCAAAGAATTTGTGTTCCGAATGACGATGTGTTAAAGAGAAGGATTTTGAAAGAAGCACATAAAGGTTCTTTTACGATACATCCGGGTTCTTCGAAGATGTATCAAGACTTGAAGAGAGAGTATTGGTGGTCCGGAATGAAAAAGGACATTGCGGTATTTGTGTCAGAATGTGCAGTATGTCAGCAAGTGAAAATTGAGCACCAAAGGCTAGGTAGATTGTTACAACCTTTGGACATTCCAATTTGGAAATGGGATAGTATCTCTATGGATTTTGCAGTAGGTTTACCGAGTACTCAGGATGGCTATGACTCTGTTTGGGTGATTGTGGACCGACTAACGAAATCTGCGCATTTCTTAGCCGTGAGGACTACATATAAGGCAAGTCAGCTTGCAAGGTTGTTTATTGCTGAAATTGTGAGATTGCACGGTGTTCCATCCAGTATTGTATCAGATAGAGATCCGAAGCTCACTTCGAGATTTTGGAAGGTGTTCCAACAAGCCATGGGTACGAATTTGCGTTTGAGTACTTCTAATCATCCTCAAACGGATGGTCAGACGGAACGTACGATTCAAACGATGGAAGATATGTTGAGAGCATGTGTTTTAAAGAGCAAAGGGAATTGGAAAGAACTTTTGCCATTGATCAAATTTTCGTACAATAACAGTTATCACGCGAGCATCGGAATGGCTCCGTATGAGGCTTTGTACGGAAGAAAGTGTAGAACACCGTTGTGTTGGTCAGAAGTGGGTGAAGATAGAATTCTAGGACCGGAAATTATTCAAGAGACTACGGAAAAGATTCGTATGGTCCGAGAAAAGATTAAGGAGAATGTTTTTATAGTTGTTGGTTGATAATCATGTTGAGTCGCATAACATATGTTGCATTTCTAAGTTGGAGCGGATGCTCACCATGTTGGGCTGGATTGGTAAAATTATTAAGTTGAAGGCTTATGCCTTGCAGATGCCTCGATAACCTGGCATATTTTAAGTTAGGAGTTTTACTCCGAATGGTACCACATGCATCGCATTTGTCTAAGTTTCAATTCCAAGTCGTATATTATGTGGTTATGTTGTATTTCTTTTTGTTTAAGTTGCTATTGAATTGTGAAGTGGTGGTTTATGAAAATTGATCTGATATGTCATTTATCATACATTCTGATTATATTCTTAGATATCTCACCCTTTTGTTTGAATGTTGGCCCTATGTTGGTAACGTGCAGGTATTCCAGATTAAAGTTGCTTACCTTCGTAGTTAAGTCGGTGTCGTCGCTCTGATACGTAACACTCGGGGGGGGGGGGGTGACGCTTGTTATGTCATAGTTGTTCCTCGTTATTGTTGTTGTATATAAAAGTTAAAGTTGAACAGAAGAATATGTTATTCTAAGATCAAATAAAGATCATAAAGACTCAAAATGATGATGATGACCCTTTGGTGCCCTTGATGGAGGCCTCAGATGCCCTGATTTTGACTTTACTTGCTCAAGACGTTACCCAATGATCAAATGACTTCCACAATGAATTTCTTCATCAAACTTGGTATACATGATCCTTTTAACATATTAAGACCATTTGAAATAAGAATGACCAAAAAAATTGGGGTTAAGGCCTCTGAAACCAAAACCCTAATTTTGGTCATCTGTGTAGGAAAACCCTAGCTCTGCCTCTATGCCTTTGCCATTCTTTGTGATCTCTTGACTTTCATGAACTTTGGGGAGCATATTATGATCATAGAACACACATGGACCCTCTTGGAAAGCTTCAAGACCATTGGGATGGCTCAGATTGATTCTTGGATTGCTCAGATCACAAACCCAAGATGCAGATGAAAATGGAACTATGCAGTGAAACAAATATGCAAAATGCTCATACTAAAACAAAAATGAAAGATCACAAGCCATGGTGTGAGAAAAAGTGAGGTCAAATTTAGGGTGTTTACAATATGCTAAAAGAATGAAGGTAAACAAATAACAAACAATTCCTAAGGGATCTAGAACCTAAACTAGACTCGATCCTAAATCTAAGGGACCTAAATTTATGCAAAGCACAAATCAAGCAGCCTATTACAAAACCTAAAGCACAAACAACTACTAAATGCAATGCAAAAATGCAGCAGTCTATTACAGCTAATCATGCAACATGCAAAGTAGGTGTGAAAAGTCCAAAACAGCATGAATGCAACATGTTGTTACAGTTCTTATTTCAGAATGCAGCTCTGAAAAACAAGGTAGATTTGGATCATTTTTATTTATGCATAAAATGAGTTTTAATGCCCAAAATAGACTGCAAAGGTTAAGCAAACTTAATGCAACAAAATGCAATGAATTATTAATGATGCAATGCAACACCATCATGCAATTAAATGATGCAAACTAAATGATTTAGGTAGTTTTTTCATTATGCAACTTTTAAATATGCAAATGATTGAACTAAAATATGAATGGATTTCATAATGTAATGCAAAAACCAGAGGTATACACATTTATTAACATGCTATGGAGGATGCTAAAATGTGCAAACAGTGATCACAAAGATGTTATGAACATGTATGCAACTTTTATGCATAAAAATGGAAACTAATGAAACTTGTGTCGAAAGCTACCAAAACTACATGAATTTGTGCTAAACCAGCTCCTATAAATTCCCTAAAATTAAGACTTATCAAACTATGGTGGTAAAGGGAAGAGTGATGCATAAAAAGGCCATGAAACAATCAATTTTCTCAATTTAGCACAGCGTTAACCGGTTAACAGTATAGGTTAACCGGTTAACGGTTTTCAAAATACAGTTCCAGTGGCAAAAATAATGTGTTAACCGGTTAACCCATAGCATTAACCGATTAACACTGTTCAGAACACAAAAAATCAAGAGGAAAAAAACAACTTCTCACAATCGACTTATTTCCTAAAGCTCCTATTAGACCCATGCACATGCTAGCACGAATATTCTACTTAATTAAGGCCTTCTAACACCTATTAGCACCTAGATTAAGCTACAATTCTAGTTATGAATGATCAAAATAAGAAAAACGTAATCAAACCGTAGACAAATCATAAAGCGATTAAAATGCAATCACACCATCGAATAATCAAAGAATGTCATATAGCGAGATGAAGAGAATAAATTAAAAGCGAAAAGCGGTTTCGAATCACCAACCTACAAATCAGAGGATTGCTTTGGTGAGTGTTTCCATGTCGATCGAGACGCGAGTGAAGAAGAAAACCGGAGATTCCTTTGATTCGTGAATATAAAATAAATGCAATGGACGACGATCTTGATGAACACTTGCGAAATCACCTCCGAAAAGCCGAATTTAATCCGAAGAATAGCAACACTTCTTCAATAAGCCCAAGAAATTGATGTTGATGAAGGTTTAGCTTCAAACCTCTCAAGTTTCAATGTGAAACTTGAAGAAGCTTTTGTGAGGAAGCTTTGGTGAAGTTTGAAAATGGAGTGAAAGTTGAGAGAAAATGAGAGAGATGAAGTGAAATGAAATTGAAATTGTGAAAATGAGGATTACGTTGTGAGGTTTGGAGTGAAATAGATTTATATAGAGGTTAGGCTTAGATTGAAGCTTAGGCATGGAGCTAGAATGGGCATTAGGCTTGGGAAATGAGGCTTGGAGTTAGGGTTGGAGTTAGTTAAAGTTAGTTAGGGTTGTAGAATACTCCTTGGAATATTCCTTGGAATATTCATATTCCTTGGAAGAGTGTGGAAAGGTGTAGAATATGGTGGAAGATTCCAAGGCAAATGGAGTATGAAAGAAGTGTAAGGCAAGTTTTGAAGCAAAGTGGAAAATATGAAAAAAGTAGTGGAGAGAAAATGGGATAACAACTAAAATTTGAAGCTTTTAATTCAATTTTTGCATGCGTTAACCAGTTAACGCTATAGGTTAACCGGTTGACGGACCAAAAATCTTGAATTTTCCTTTTTCTTATGGGAAACTCCAGGAATACGTCTGCACCGTCCATTCTGAGTTGATAACGGCGCTACTTCAAGCAGTGCAAGGAAACCATTTGCAGGGCCTCACAGGTCGGGTGAAACAAACTCAGTACACATGGGCAGAGGAAGACCTCAGTATATTCCAAGGTCAATTGCCGCTGTCACAATTCCTACTCCACCTCCTCAAAAACAATACACTCCACAACCACAACATTTTCCTCAACAGCAACATTTTCCTCAACAAAGGTCCTATAATAACAACAACCAACAACAACGTCCTTTCCAGCAAAGGCCATCTCAAGTCAACAGGGGAATTGACCCTATACCAATGCCATATGCCACGTTGTTGCCACAACTCCTGAAGCTTAATCTTGTTGAATTAAGGACTCTGGCTCCACCAGATCCTCAAAACCATCCGAGAAATTATGACGTCAATGCCAGATGTGCCTTCCATTCTAATGCACCTGGCCACACTACAGAAAAGTGCAGAGCTTTGCAAATGAAGGTCCAGGATCTGGTCGATTCAAAGGCCTTAAATTTTGCACCACCTCCTAATGTCACAAAGAATCCTATGCCCAGCCACGGTGGGCCGAGGATAAATGCAATTGAAGAGGATCAATCCATGAATTTAATTGAAGATACTGCAAGCATTCAGACACCTCTGGCAGAGGTTAAAGCTCAGCTTTTAAAATGCCAGGTGTTTCTAGGTTGTGAGGCATGCTGTGAATCTTGCAAAGTTTCCGTCAATGGGTGTGCAAGCTTGAGAAATGGCATCAATAACCTTATCAGAGAAGGTATCCTGCAAATAACAACAACGGTTACTCCAACATCAACAACTCCTTTTACAGCAACAACAAGTACTTCTCCTACAACTACAAAGACAATTGTTCCAACAGACTCGTCTACAAAATCAACAATCATCTCTTCCATCACTTCAACAAACACTAGTTCAACCGCATCCGCTTCTACAACTGCAACAACCATTAGCAACGACGTCTCCACAGTCACCATATACTACGACCCAACAATGGTCCCTGTTTCCAATAATTTTCAGCAACAATCTCAACAACAACCCAGCTTCAGTCATTCACCACCACCACCAGTCAAAAGTCCTATCACCATATATTACAATCCACAGACAATAACAGTTCCTACCTCTGCTGCAGTCAGTCCAGTCACCATTACGGTACCTGGACCCATTCCATATGAGAAAAGATAACGATGTACCATGGCACTATGGTTCAGACCTTTACTGCAACAGGGAGAGAGTCCTTCTTGATTCTTTAGCCTTTACACCACAAGTGGATAATGTCGGGGGAAGCGAGGGCTTCACCCGAAGCGGACACTTTTTTGCGTCACAAGTTCCAAGAGTTAATACTGAGGCAGAGGCTACTGCCAAAGCCAAAGGTAAAAATGTGGTGCCTGAGGAACCTGTACCAAAAGAAGCCTATAAAACATCCTTTGATCAAGATGTGGATGAATTTATGAGGATAATCAAGACAAGCGACTACAAGGTTGTGGATCAGCTCCACCAGACTCCTTCCAAGATCTCCATCTTATCCATGCTGTTGTGTTTCGAAGCTCATCGGGATGCATTACTTAAAGTCTTGCACGCAGCATACGTACCTGAGGAGATCACGGTAAATCAGCTCGAGACAGTGGTGTCTAATATTAATACTAGCCATGGGCTAGGCTTCACCAACGCTGATTTGACCACGGAAGGTCGTCATCACAACAAAGCTTTACACATCACTCTGGAGTGTAAAGGGGTTGTGCTTTCACATGTTCTAGTTGACACTGGGTCTTCACTCAATGTCTTGCCAAAGAAAACCCTTGTTAAGCTTGAGTATGATGGTATAGCTCTCCGACCAAGAAATCTGGTGGTTAGAGCTTTTGATGGTTCTAAGAGGTCTATTCTTGGAGAGGTGGAGCTTCCTGTGATAATTGGCCCGCAGGTCTTTCAAACTACTTTCTACGTGATGGACATTCAGCCGGCCTACAGCTGTTTGTTGAGTCGACCATGGATTCACGCCGCTGGCGCAGTTACGTCGACCCTTCACTAGAAATTGAAATATGAGTGGGAAGGGCAGATTATCACAATCTATGGTGAAGAGGAAATTTTTGTTAGCCATCTGGCCACCTACAAGTACATTGATATGGATGGTGAAATCCACGAGACCATGAGCCAAGGTTTCGAAGCACTGAACATCCACGAGGCGACAACTGAAGTATTTGCTGCATCCCAGGAGGATAGGATGGGTACTTCAATTGTCTCCTATCAACAAGCTCGGAAGGTTGTTGAAGATGGAAACACCTAAGGCTGGGGCAAGCTGCTACCAGTGGAGAAGAAGGAGGACATATTCGGTTTGGGTTACAAACAATTCCGACAAGATCAAGCAGAGGCTGCTAAGGAGCCCAATTTCATAAGTGGGGGATGCTAACCCCAGATGCTGTCAATAACGTGGAAGACAAGGAAAAAAGCAACCTCAACCTGGAGAGCTGGATTCGTCCAAGGATCCCGGGTCAACAAGTCCTTAACTGGTCTTCCCAGGAAATTATAAGGGTTACTCCTGCAGAGTAATTATTATTTCCTGCTTTTTTCAGCATGCATCAAGTCCTGCATCTTGCCCAAGGTGTCAGGACTCATTTTGTAATAGGGCTATATTTGTATTTTTGTGCAAATGGAATATCAATGAATATTGGACATCTTTTGCAAACAATTTTCTCTTCGCTCACTGTCTTTTCATTTTTGTTATTTTTCGCACAAAACAATAAAATGGAAATGTTTTCAAAATAAATAACTTCATTTTCTGAACAAGATTAAAATTGATCACTAAAACGAACAAATCTCAACCCTTGCAGAAATAATCCTCCAGATTGCACCGACAACAACACTGATATGACCTTGTATGACTTCGACAATCCAATTAATCAAGCTGATGAAGGGGTTGAAGAAGACTATGAGTTACCTGAAGAGTTATCCAGGTTGTTGAGGCAAGAAGAGAAAGTGATTACTCCTCATCAGGAGGAGGTTGAAACTGTTAATCTTGGTACCGAAGAGGATTTGAAAGAGGTGAAGATTGGGGCCAGTCTGCAAGCTTCAGTAAAAGAATAGTTTATCGGCATGCTTCGGGAATATGTCGACGTCTTTTTTTGGTCCTATCAAGACATGCCAGGTCTAGATACAGATAAAGTCATGCACAGGCTACCCTTGAAAGAATATTGCCCTCCAGTCAAACAGAAGTTGCGCCGCACACGCCCAGATATGGCCATGAAAATTAAGGAAGTACCAAAATAGTGGGACGCCGGTTTCCTTGCTATGACTAGTTACCCGCCGTGGGTTCTAAAAAGGATGGCAAGGTGTGTATGTGAGTGTATTACCGGGACCTGAACAGAGCTAGCCCGAAGGATGATTTCCCATTACCTCACATTGATGTATTGGTCGACAACGCGGCTCAGTTCTCGGTATTTTCTTTCATGGACGGATTTTCTGGGTATAATCAGATCAAGATGTCACCCGAAGACATGGAGAAAACTACCTTCTTCACACCTTGGGGCACATTTTGTTACAAGGTAATGCCTTTTGTGTAACACCCCAAATTCGATAATGAGTAATTGTTGCTTATTTGAGGATATACGATGATTTTGGAAAATAGGTGGTTATGTGGCCTGATGCATTGTGGTGATATTATTTTAATAATATTAATAATAAGAATAATCATGTAGTGTTACTCAAAATTATTGTTTAATTATTTGATAATAATAAAAGTGGGGGTATGGAGGTTATGTTGGTCAATTGGGAATATGAGGAGTACTTTTATATAATATGAATAATTAGTGTATTATTATATTAGTATTATTTAATAAAAATATTGATGAAAAGGGTAAGATGGTCTTTATGAGGAAAGAGTAAGGTTAAGTTGGGAAAAGCATAAACTGGGATAGTTTTTGTAAAAGTGAGAATACGATCAAATTGGATCTATCGTGTTTTTGGAAAAGAGCTCTGAAGAAAGGAAGGAGAAGAAGCTCAGAGTCAGGAAGTTACGAAGGACCTTGGAGAGGTGTATCAATCGGAGAAATTCTCTAAGGTATGGGGAGTTTTCATAATCTATTATAATTATATAAGAATTGGATTATGATTAGATTAGATTTGTATGAGTTTTGTGAGTTTAGGGGTTTTTGATTTAGGTTGAGTTTATGAGTAAAATCTTGATGAATTAGAGTGATAAAAATGTGTTGAATCATATAATTGATTGTATAACTTGTTGTCTCGATGTTATTGTGTTTTGATTGATGTATTGGAATGGTTTTGGGGTGGATTGATATGAAACCCGTAGTGAAATTTGGGAGTTTTGATGGTTGGAATGCAGTCTGCATTGAGTAGCAGAGAACTGCTGTAAAGCGTGTGTTAACCGGTTAATGTTATGGGTTAACCGGTTAACCATTACAATTTTGGTGTTTTTATGAAGTTTCGCAGGTGTTAACCGGTTAACGCTATGGGTTAACTAGTTAACACTGTTTGGGAGGCAAATTTTAATTCTTTAAAAAAATCCGTAACTTTTTAACCGTAAGTCCGATTTGCATTCCGTTTGAAGCGTAGGAAAGAGAATAAAATAATCTTTGTTTTGATGAATGAAAATGAGAGAAAACGATGTAATTTTCTAAATGGAGTTTTTAGGGAAATGATTAAATTACATTATATTTTTACCGGGTTCGGGTTATGTCTTGATGAGTTGAGGTAGCTAATGAAATGAGATTTTGACGTGTTATTATGATGGAAATAGATGATTAATTGATGTTGAGTTGTTGATATGAAATGAATGATGCGTAATTGATTTCTCGATGAATTTTACGGTGTAACGCATCATTGCATTTCATGATATTCACGATGGGGATTAGGCCTATTTAGTAGCTTCAATCCCATTGTGTGGATTGAAGTGTCTCGATGATTACGGTGTGCTTCCTTGTGGAGGGTTGATGGTCATGTATCCATCTCACGATGAAATTGGTACCGCATGCATAATTGCATATCATGATAGTTGGAATTGCATATGTCTGGATGAATTCACGATGGAGTTGTTGTTGCTGAAATTTTTATAATGTGTTCATGATTATGTTGTTGTTGCTGAATTATATGGTTGAAGATGTTATGACATGCTTATGCTAATTTATTTATATTCCATATTCTAATATATTTATGATAAATTATGATTACTCACCCTGCCTGCTTGGAAATGTTGTCTCTTTTGTGGGTAACTTGCAGATATCTAAGATGAGTTCGCGGTACGTGAAGTCTTAGCTGGAGGTTGTGTAGCTTAAGTCTAGAGTGTCTGGTGTCTTGCTCTGGTAGATGTAACATCGGAGGAAATAGAACGCTTATATGATTGAATTTTAATTTTATTATGATGGGTTTTATGAGTTGTTAAATGTTGAATTGAGAATGATGATAATTGTTGACTTTGACCAATAGGTCTTTATGTTTTAATGAGATAAGAGGAAAATATTTTTGAATATATAATTCCACTGCCATAGTTTTGATTATTTGAGAAAAGAATATTATTAATATAATATTTTGGATCGATGTTTTATGAAGAAATGTGACACCTTCTATGAATTACTCCGATAATATTTTACTTAAATTGTTTGTAGGGTAGAAGGGTGTTACATTAGTGGTATCAGAGCAGGTCGGTCCGTCCGGCATATGTTGTTTAGTGTTGTTAATCCCTTAGTACGCAACATGTGTGTGAAACACTGTTGGTACTTGTTGTTAGTTTTAGTCGTTGTCTGCAGGTGTTGGTTGGAATTAAGTGGGGGAGAAGCTTGACACCTGGATTGTTGTTGAAATGTCGAAGTTAGTTCAAAGTTGATGTTGATTACAAGAGTGCAAGGTTGTTCAAGAGATGTTGTTGTGAACCAGCGAGAGCATGGATTCATTAATTTGTATCGGTCGGGTTGAGAAGTGCGTGGATTTATGGATGTAGATTGTTTATGAAAGAAGGATTTATTCAAAATAAAAAGACAAGTTGATGAATTAAGTTGAAGGATCAAGTCGGTAGATTGTTATGCCTTGAGTGTAGTTGGATTAAAGTCGAGCAATTTTCAAAGTTGGATGTAGAGCAAGATTTTTTTTGGTAGAACTTGGAAGTAAGATGGAGAGAGGTGGAAATTACATTCATCAATCTCAAAAATTCTGGTTTTTGCAATCTTGGAGCAGCTGTCACGTGAAGTGGCATAACTTTTTAACCGTGATTCAGATTGAAGCGGTTATGGACTTTTTGGAAAGCTTATGAAATTACCTACAGTTTGAATATAATATTTGCATTCAGGAGGTTTATAATGAGGGAGATAAGTGCATTTTACTAGTTGGGTCTGCTGCTGATTTTTGGAAAATTCTGCATACGGGAATTGTCGACCAGCCTCATTGCAAGGAGGATAACGTTTTACTCGTAAGCCGGATTTGAGTGATTCTTGAAGTTCTGAAATCTGCACAAAATTCTCTTCATGTTAGAATATATATTTTTGATTTGGAGGTCTTTATTGGAGGAGATAATTGCGTTCAAAGTGGGGAGTGTTTTGCTGGAAATTTTAGGAAGATGAAATATTAAAAAATAATAAGATGTTGGTATTAGAGGGAATGCATAAGTATTTGGAGAATGCATAAATGTGTAATGAGGATGATTAAAGTTCTGATGTTAGATGATAGTAATGTTGAGAGGAAGATGGATTTTTGAATTGTGTTGTTAAGAATTATAATTTGAATGAAAGTCATGAATGGAAGAGAACCAAATTGGATTGTGCTTAATATTGTAGTGACTCCGGTGTTATAAGAATATTTGAAGCAGTGTTATACAAGGGCATGTATGATGGATTGTGTATTGGATTTTGGATGTCTTGGTGAAATCGACTAAGTCGGAATTAAGGAAACTAAGAAGATGTTGATAAGTCTTAAAGAGTTGGCAGGGAATTATGCCTACGGACTTTATACATAAGTTGAAGTATGCTATTGCGTTGGGTAACGACTATTTATGCCGCTATTATGGTTGTCGAATATTTATTGACAAATTGAGGAACTGATCATCCTTAATCTATTGTTGATAATAGACGAAATCATAATTGAGGAATAGATGCGTCATGCTAACTAGTATAGTATATGAGTTAAATCAGTTGAACTCGAGCTGGGCATTTGAGTATTGTTTGAATTATCGATGAAAAATCATATATAAGAATGTTAGTCAGATTTAAGAATGATGGTATGAAGTTACGTTGGGAGTAAATAGTATTGTGGAAATTTGTAGTTAAACTCTGGATAATAAAAATTATTGTTTGATGATAAATTAAGTGGCATGAGGCTTGGAGTTTCTTGAGATGATTCGAGGTTAAAGTATATGGAAAAGTAAGACCAAGATTTTCAAGAGTATAGGATTGAATTGAGTTGAAAGAATCAGACGAAGTAAGATTATAAGTGGGTTTATTAAAGCGTGATTTTGATTAGAACGTGGATAATTGTTTTGTTTGCGTTGGTTCGGATAAGAATTTATGAAAGGTGTGTTAGTATGAGTAAGAATCGAGGATTCGATACATTGGATTAATTAGAAGCAAAGAAATATGAGCTATCTTGTGGAAACTGTGTATCGATGTACCTTATATTGTCATAATGATGTAGTGTGTTAAGGTAATTTTCGAAGGAGGTATTATTTAAGATGGTAAAGTTGTAGTTGTGTTGAGGATAATTGGAAATTCATGAAGTATGTAAATTTTTGACCAAAAATTTGGAAGTTGTCGCGGTTGTATTTATGATTGAATGTTCGGAGGTGTTGCCTTATGAATTTAAGTTGGATGTATTCGGTAACTACAAGAGTAGAATACCAATTGAAACGAAATTCAGAAGAGTTGAGTCGAAGGTGTCATGGATGTGTTGGTTTGGTGATTGAAGAAGTTAGAAATAAACTTGGTAGTCCTGGAACTTCGCAGAGTAATCAGAGTGCGCAGCGAATGCGTGGTGCGGTGTAGTTGTTGTTTGCGAATGAAGAAGATGTTGATAGTCGATTGTTTTGATGTTGGATTTAAACTGTGTGTTCCAGACAATTCGGGAATTAATCAAAGTGTTTTTTTAGAGGGATATAAAAGTCGACTGAGTGTTCATCATGGCGCTACGAAGATGTATCCGGATTTACGCAGGTTATTTTGGTGACCGGGTATGAAAAAGGGTATTGCTGAATTTGTATGTGATTGTTTGACATGCTAGAAGTTGAAGATTGAACATCAGAGACCTTCAGGTATGATGCAACCATTGAATGTTCCTGAGTGGAAATGGGATAGAAATTCCATGGGATCACATTTCTTGTCAAAGAAGATTAATTATTCTATGTAAAGGCTAGTTGAGATTAATATTGAGGAAATTGTGAAGTTGCATGGTGTACCTTCGAGTATAGTATCAGATAGAGATCTGCGGTTTACGTCGAAGTTTTAGAAGAGTTTGCAAGATGCTTTGGGTACTAAATTGAGGATGAATTCTGCTTATTATCCACAGACTGATGGTCAGACGGAAAGGACATTCCAAAAATAGTGGGACGCCGGTTTCCTTGCTGTGACTAGTTACCCGTCGTGGGTTCTAAAAAGGATGGCAAGGTGTGTATGTGCGTGGATTACCGGGACCTGAACAGAGCTAGCCCGAAGGATAATTTCCCATTACCTCACATTGATGTATTGGTCGACAACACGGCTCAGTTCTCGGAATTTTTTTCATGGACGGATTTTCTAGGTATAATCAGATCAAGATGTCACCCGAAGACATGGAGAAAACTACCTTCTTCACACCTTGGGGCACATTTTGTTACAAGGTAATGCCTTTTGGACTAAAGAATGTCGGTGCAACATATCAACGGGCTATGGTAACATTATTCCACGATATGATTCACAAAGAAATTGAATGCTACGTGGATGACATGATTGCCAAGTCCCTTACTGAAGAAGACCATCTGGTAAATCTGCTGAAGTTGTTCAAGCGTCTGAGGAAATATCAGTTGAAGTTAAACCCCAACAAATGCACATTCGGGGTGCGTTCTGGTAAGTTGTTGGGATTCATCGTAAGTGAAAAAGGAATTGAGGTTGATCCCGACAAAGTCAAGGCCATTTAGGAGATGCCTGCTCCTAGGACTGAAAAAGAAGTTTGGGGGTTCTTAGGTAGATTGAACTACATATCAAGGTTCATATCTCACCTCACTACAACCTATGAGCCCCTGTTCAAGCTGTTAATAAAGGAACAGACACTCAGGTGGAACAAAGATTGTCAAAAAGATTTTGACAAGATCAAGGAGTACCTGCAAGAACCTCCAATTCTCATGCCTCCAATTGAAGGAAGACCTTGGATAATGTACCTGAAAGTATTAGAAGGGTCAATGGGGTGTGTGCTGGGCCAGCATGACGAGTCTGGTCGAAAATAGTATGCAATATACTACCTAAGCAAAAAGTTTACCGACTGTGAACAGCGTTATTCACTGCTCGAGAAAACTTGTTGTGCTTTAGTGTGGGATGCTCCCCGACTAAGACAGTATATGTTGACTCACACTACCTTGTTAATCTCAAAAATGGACCCTGTCAAGTACATATTTGAGAAGCCAGCACTTACAGGAAGGGTTGCAAGATGGCAAATGATCCTAACAGAGTATGACATTCAGTACACATCTCAAAAGGCCATCAAGGGCAGTGTACTGTCTGATTATCTAGCAGAGCAACCCATTGATGATTACCAACCCATGAGATTTGATTTCCCTGATGAAGACATCATGTACTTAAAAGCAAAAGATTGTGAAGAGCCAGTTCACACTGAAGGGCCTGATCCAGAAGAAGAATGGATTATGATGTTTGACGGGGCTGTCAATATGAATGGTCGTGGGGTCGGTGCAGTGCTCATTACGCCTAAAGGAGTTCATATGCCTTTCTCGACAAAACTCACCTTTGCCTGCACTAACAACGAAGCAGAATACGAAGCATGTTTCATGGGACTTGAGGAAGCTATTGACCTCAGGATCAAAACCTTAAATGTATTCGGAGATTCAGCTTTGGTAATCAATCAGACCAACGACAAATGGTACACTCACCAGGAGCATCTGATTCCATACCGTGACTATACGAGGAGATTATTGACTTTCTTCACAACAGTCAAACTTGAATACATCCCTTGAGATGAGAATCAGTTTGCAGATGCTTTAGCTACCATTTCCTCCATGATCAAAGTTCAAACTGCCAATTATGTGCCTCGGATTCTAGTATCCCGACTGGACCGACCGACATACGTATTCTCTGTGGACACTGCTAAAGATGACAAGCCTTGGTTCCATGACATCAAATGCTTCTTAGAGAATCAGACGTACCCACCTGGGGAATCATCTAATGATAAGAAGACATTAAGAAGACTGGCCGGTAGTTTCTTCCTCAATGCTGATGGTTCATTATACAAGCGAAACTTCGACATGGTCCTGCTCAGATGTGTTGACAAGAAAGAGACAGACCTGCTGATGCAAGAGGTGCATGAAGGTTATTTTGGGACCCATGTCGGAGGGCATGCAATGGCAAAGAAGTTATTAAGGTCAGGTTACTACTGGATCACAATGGATGCAGACTGTTGTGCCTATGCCAAAAAATGCCACAAGTGCTAGATCTACGCAGATAAAGTGCATGTGCATCCGAATCCTTTGAACGTGATGTCCTCACCTTGGCCCTTTGCCATGTGGGGGATTGACATGATTGGAAATATCGAACCGACTGCTTCAAATGGCCACAGATTCATCCTGGTAGCCATTGATTTCTTCACCAAATGGGTTCAAGCAGCTTCATATGCAAACGTCACCAGACAAGTGGTAGCCAGATTTCTGAAAAGAGACATCATCTGTCGATATGGAGTTCCCGAGCGAATCATTATTGATAATGGTTCCAATTTGAACAACAAAATGATGGCAGAACTATTCTGGGACTTCAAGATCCAACATCACAACTCTTCTCCTTACAGGCCCAAGATGAATGGCGTTGTTGAGGCAACTAACAAAAACATCAAGAAGATTGTGCAGAAGATGGTGGTTACTTATAAAGACTGGCATGAAATGCTACCATTTGCTTTGCATGGGTACCGAACCTCTATCAGAACGTCTAGTAGGGCAATGCATTATCAGCTTATGTACAGTATGGAAGCTGTCTTACCTGTTGAAGTTGAGCTACCCTCCTTACGGGTAATAATGGATGTGAAACTGGATGAAGCAGAATGGGTCTGGTCTCGGTACAATCAGCTGAATTTGATCGAAGAGAAACGATTAGCTGCAATTTGTCATGGGCAGTTATATCAGAAAAGGATGAAGAAAGCTTTTGATCAGAAGGTCAGGCTTCGGGAATACCAAATGGGAGATCTTGTTCTGAAAAGACTTTTTCCTCCTCATACAGACCACAGGGGAAAATGGACGTCGAACTACGAAGGCCCATTCATAGTAAAGAAGGTTTTCTCTGGTGGAGCACTGATGCTCACTACTATGGATGGCGAGGATTTCTTATCCCCTGTGAATTCAGATGCAGTTATAAAATACTTCGCATAAAATGACCCGCTGGACATAAAAACAGAATGTATATCCAGGCAAAAATAGGGCATCCCGGCGAGTCAAAAACAGAATAAAAAGACTCGGGCAAAAATAAGGGGAAATTGAAATAAAATGTACACCCGCTGAGTTGAAAAGCCGCATTAGATAGCTCAGACAAAAATGGGTATCCCGGTGGATTGAAAACCCGAAAGGGCGATCCACGCAAAATCAGGGAATAAGCGAACAACTGCGTTCTGAATTCGTCTGTATTACTCACAACGTGGAAAGCTTCGAAAGGATAAAGCATTAGTCAGAATTAACCTTCTTCAAAAGCAAGATAAGAAGAACGTCAAGGTCATACAGGTCATAGCAAAGGAAGTTCAATGGAGCGTCGTCGTTAACATTGCCAACACTTTTATTTTCTCAAATTATAGCAATCTCCTCATTTCAGGGGATTTGTTTCTTTGACTGTATTTGCCAATTCAGGGCACCCAAATTAATGAAATCAGAGTTTTCAGTCACACCTTGTTTTGTACATTATTATTTCATTCGCAAAATGTCCATTGTTCATAATACAACAATTGCATAAAACATATGAGCCATTTTTGATAAAACACTTGCAGGAAATGTATTACTTTCAGGAGAGTCTAAATCCTATAGTGGAATATGATTAGGGATACCCCAAGATACTTGTGCGTTTTCTTTTGTCTTAACAGTTTGCAGGCTATCAAGACAGATAATCTTCCACAACAAGGTGGTCAAGAACTCTCTGTTCCCCACCAGAGTGCCAGATCTCTCTCATCCTCAACAAGTTAATGGAACTGCCTCCCCATAGAGTTTCCATCCTCTCCCCAGTAAAGCAATACCTGAACACATCCCCAACAGAGTGGCTGAAACTTCCTTCTCCCTAGCTGAGTTCTCCCTCCGGATAGATCTATCATTGATCTTATTCCCCAAGCAGAGTTCTCCCTCCGAACGGATCCATCAATGATCTTCCCCCCAGCCGGGTCATTCCTCCAAGAAGATCAGCCAGAGAACTTTATCCCCGCGAGATCCGAGTCCCAGATCGAGTTTCTCATTTGCATAATCATAGCATTCACATCATAATCACCGAAATAAGCATAGCATTCCGTCTAATACGGAGCATTACGGCAAAAATCAAACATTTGCATGATCACAAGCCAGGTTCGAGCCAGTCACCTGCAATTACCATCAATATTTCATCAGCAATATACAAAACTCATATCCCATGCAGATAAAAGTCAAAGCGTCCCCTTTGCACTCTCAAATACAGATACCTATACATGCTCCTTTTGACGCTCGTCCGTGTCATTCTTCCCCAGTAAGGTTTCCAGAACACTTTCTGCAAGCAGATACTCCTCCATAACATGCTCTTCTCGACGCTCGTCCGTGTCATCTTATCTCCAAACAAAAAGTCAAAGCGTCCCCTTTGCACTCTCAAAACACAGATGCCTATTTTTATTTATACATATTCTTTTTGACACTCATCCGTGTCACACTTCCCCAGCAAGTCAAACACTCGTCCGTGTCCCTTGCCCAATATTTCAACACTCGTCCGTGTCTTACACATACTTCACCAATAAATCAATACTTGTACACACTTATACAAAAGTCTTTGATACTCGTCCGTATCACTGTATATATCACTCCTCAGTAGATTCGACACTCGTCCGTGTTCCTTGTTAACCAGTTGATACTCGTCCGTATCATCATCTTTGAACATGTGTCAGCGTTTGTTTCTACCGATACTCGTCTGTATCATGGTTCTAAGGATGCTCGTCCGCATCTTTAATCTATACACATCGTCAAACACTCATATCTTTTATTCTTGAGAGCGTAAGCACTCGTCCGTGTTTACTGTTCCCCAGTAGGTCGCCAACAAAACAACTTTCTTCTATCCGACATTCGCCCTATGTCGTGATACTTTCGACAGCCGTCCCCTGCCAGGTGATCGTCCTTCACCATTGGATGACCGTCCCTCATCCTTTCCCCAGTGGAATCTCCATTATTGGAACCTTCTATCCGACATTCGTCCTATGTCGTGATAAAGAGCAGTCGTCCCCTCCCCTGCTAGGTGATCGTCATTCACCTTTTGATGACCGTCCCTCATCATCTTATCCGATGGTCGTCCCCATCGTTGATCTTGTTATCTGACATTCGTCCTATGTCGTGATAAACTCCGAGAGCAGCCGTACCCTGCTAGGTGATCATCCTTCACCTCTTGATGATTGTCCTTCATCACGCTTATCCGATGGCCGTCCCCATCATTGATCTTTTCTATCTGACATTCGTCCTATGTCGTGATTATTTTTAGCAGACGTCCCCTGCTAGGTGATTGTCCTTCACCTTTGATGACCGTCCCTCATCATTATTTCATTTATTCTTTAAACTGATGGTCGTCCCCATCGTTGTTTACGTTTACTTTCCAAAAGCCTGATGGCCATCCCCATCATTGCTTTTCTCGTTGCTTTAACCCCCGGAGAATCGTATTTCTTTACCCAATGGTCGTCCCCATCATGATCTCTTTATTTCCCCAGCTTGTCGGTCGTCCCCGTCATTGCTTTACTTACCACTTTATCCCCAGCAGTCGTCCTCTGCTTGATGGTCGTCCTCCATCGCCTTCATTTGATAATTATACTATACCACCTTTTAAAATTTATATCCCTTTTCTTCTTAGCCCCAGTGAGTGCAAATTTCGGACTGTCTTTGGTATTCAACCACAAGTTATCTTGTTTGTCTGTAAAGCTGGGCGCTTAGATCCTGCACAGCTAACTCATGCTTAAATAGGGGCAGTTATAAACACCCCAAATTTTCCCTCACTCTTTATCACATCATGGCTTGTGATCTTTCATTTTTGTTTTAACATAAGCATCACATCTCATATTGCATTTTGTTTCACTACATAGTTCAAGTTCATCTGCATCTAGGGTTTGTGATCTGAGCAATCCAAGAATCCATCTGAGCCATCCCAAAGGTCTCAAAGTTTTCAAAGAGGGTCCGTGTGTGTTATATGATCATATTACACTCCTCAAAGTTCATGAAAGTCAAGAGATCACAAGAATTGGCAAAGGCATGGAAGCAGAGCTAGGGTTTCCACTACACAGATGACCAAAATTAGGGTTTTGGTTTCAGAGGCCTTAACTCCAAATTTTTGGATCATTCTTGTTTCTAATGGTCTTAATATGTTATAAGGATCATGTGAACCAAGTTTGATGAAGAAACTCATTGTGGAAGTCATCTGTTCACTGGGTAACTTCCTGGGCAAGTTAAGTCAAAATCTGGGCATCTGAGGCCCCGAACAATGGAACCAAAGGGTCATTTTCGTCAAATTGAAGTTCTATGATCTTTGTTTGATCTTAGAAGTGGTTGGAAGTTCACAAGATTGAAGAATTTTGAGCCAATTGCAAGCTTTCCATTTTTGGAAATGACTTGAAATGCAAACTTTCCATTTTGGGAAAGATTTTCAACCTCCACTTTCATAACCAAAAATGCTTCAAATGAAAAATTCTTGGGCATGAAAGTTGTAGATTAGGTCTTTCCTTTTTAAAAAAGTACAATAACATGTCGTGATTCATCCTAGAACTCAATATATGGCCTTTCAAAGTTGGAAAAAATCACATAATTTCAAGTTTCATGTCAAAGACGGATTTTGCATTTTGGCATGTTCAAGCTTCTAAATGACTTCTAATGTGCACAAATATGTTACAACATGTCAAAGCAATCTTAAAAGATCATAATTGGCCTTTAGACCTAGGGTTTTACTGGCTTGAATCACAAGAAACACCAAAGAGGGAAATTTGCATAAACCATAAAAACTCTTCATCCAAGCCTTCCAGCTCATCAAATTCAATCCCATGGGCCTCCATGAATCAGGCTGAGGCAGGACAAGCCATGAAAACACCTCTGACTCGTGCCATGCTTCAAGTACACATAACCTTGACTTTTTGCATTTTGGCACATACCAATCAAACTATGCCACACCAACTCTCTGAACCAATCACAATACTTTATGCAAACATCATGGACCTCAAAACACACAACATACAAGTCTGAATCCATACACAAACTCAGAATCACAAAAACTTGCAAAAACCTTCCCTTCATCGAATTTCATAACACAACCACTCAAACTTCAAATTTTCTTCACCATTCAACTCAACATCACCTAAGGAACAAATCCCAATCATTAGAATGGCTTGAAACACATCACACAAGAAACACGATTTCTGAGTTATCAGAACTGAAACACACAAACCAAGCCATTTAAACTCCATTCAAACTTCCCAGAAGCATCAGAAGGATCATTGGAGGCCTTTTGCACAAAGGAAGAGGTTAGAAAGCTGTAGTTTGCAAAGCTCCAACTCAGGTAGCCATGAAGAACTTTTTTCCAGAACTCTTGTTTTAAGTTTCTAAATGATTTTGTATGCTTCACTGATCATTGTGATATGTTTATTTTTGAAAATGGTTGAGAGATGAGTGTGTATGCTTGTTCTGAAACTTTTTTCGTTTTAATGTTCTTGTTCGATTCTTGTTATTGATGCGTGATAAATGAATTTTGGGTCTGGATTAATTTTTAGGGTGGTTAGTTGAGTGATTCTGGAGAGTTAGGGGGTCTGGGGTTGCCTAGGGTGGAAGTTAGGGTGGAGAGCTGGCCGGAGAAGATGACCGGAGGTCTTCTCCGGCCACCTTAAAGTGATTAGGGTTCTAATTAGGGTTTAATTGCCAGACGCGTTATGGGCCCTTGGATCTTGTTTTGATTAGTGAGCGAATGGTCAGGATTAGTTCACTTAAGTTAATTCTGATTATTTAAATTAATTAATGATAATTAACCCAGATTGAACCTCAGCCCTTAAGATACATGCGTGGTCAATTCCCTCCCCCTCCAGTTTGAATCTCACCCCTTGGATCAGCATACTTCTCATTTTTGTTTATTTTTATTTCATTTCTTTTCATTTCTATTGCACAATTAATTTAAAATACCAAAAATCATCATAAAAATATTTCCCTTTGCATTCTGACTTTAAATATTTTTCTTAATCCAAAAATAATTTTTATTTTATTTTTTGCATTAAAAAGTATTTTTAAAATATTTAAATGTTATTTTTAATTAATTAAAGTATTTTAATTAATTAAAAATGCATTTAGGTTTCTAAAAATCACCAAAAAAATCATGAACCATTCCAATGCATTTAGAAACATTTTCAAACTCTTAATACAAATTTCTTTTTAGGTTTGATCATAGTTTACTAAATTAAGGGTCATTAAAATCACATTTTTTAACCCTAGCTTTGAAAAATCATTTATGCCTAACCAAGAAGAGTTTGAACTTGGTTCTTTTTGAATTATTTCACATATTGCATGTAGTTTATAGGTCATTTTTCTCATGAATTTATCTTTCATTTTCAAATTGATTTGCATTTTTCCTTTTGAATCATCCAAAAACCCTAGAAAACTTAGGAAAATCATAACTTTTGATAGGTTAGGCTTCTGACCTTCTCCTTTGGGGTGTGACCTAGTATGGGATTAGGGTTTGTTTGAGCTTGATTTCAAATTTTTATCATGTTGTATGCTTCTGTTTTATCCATTTGCATCTCACATATCCATGTAACCCCAATTTCTCATGTTCATTTGCATTCACCTTGCATATTCATCATCACATGAACTTACCATGACATCTCAAGCATTCATATGACATATTAGACACCTTAAGACATGTTGGAACCTTTCTTGATCATTTCTTCATTCATTTTCCATGTTTTGCATTCATTTCATTTCATAAACATCCATGTGTTTTCAAATTCTTAAGCATGCTTTCATGACACCCCATCTTTGTATGATCATCCATATGCACATTATATGACATAGCATCATCTCACATGACATTTGCATAGAATAAACACTTCTGACTTTGGTATTTGCATCTCATTTCATCTCATTTCAATTCATTTCTTCATGCTTTGTATCTTATGCATTCATGCTAACACTTTCAGGTACTTTTGGTAAGTTATCTTGAGAGGTGGATTTGCCTTCACCTCTCACCTCTTCTTATCTCATTCATATGCATTTTAACTTGTCTTTGAAGTGAATTTGATTCACTTATGTTCAATTTCTCTCACTTTCTTCCTTTAGGTTACTTATCTTCTTAGGAAGTAAGTAACTTATTCTCCTGCTTCCTCCTCCTTTCACCTGCTTCTTCCATTGGTGGCTTCCTTGAAGATCTTTCTTAAGCCTCACAAACCATAGGATATCCAAGCATGATAATGATTAGGGTTATAATTAGTTCCCCTTAGATTTTTACCTTTGAGTCTCCTTGAGTCTCTCTTCTCATCTCAATAATCAGAGACTAAACTCTTAAAGTTTTAGGACTTTGGAATTAGGGTTATGCCTCCATCCCTCTCTTAGGATGGAGTGTATAACTTTAATCCCAAGTGTTAAACCTTTAATTTGTTTAAACCTCTTAATCAAATCACACTAATAATCACTAAGACTTCATCTTGTAACTTGGGCTTTGCATTAGGGTTCTAACTCTTCCTTATGGTTAAGAGGGACTAACCCTAGGGTTTAATGGACAAGTCCCCCTCAAGTTGTCTTACAAACCATAAAATCCACTTCTTAATCTCATCCCTTAATTAAAATCCACATAATAAAGGCTTGTTATATAATGAATTTAATCCCTAACCATGGATTAAGTTCAGGTATCTTCCTCAGCTTAAGTGTTCTCATCTATTATCCTTCTATTAGGATGGTGTAATGAGTTCACTAATCTGTGATTAGAGATTAAACTCATTACTTAACATTAAACAAAAACCCGAAAAAAAAATCTAAATAATCACAAGTAGGTTAATGATCTTAATCCTACATCATCATGGTAATTAAGTTGAGATGCTTATCTCATACTTAAGTAGGCTCATTATCCCTAATCAGGGAGGATATAATGAGTTTACAAGTCCTTGATTTAAGATTAAGCTCATTAACTTATGCAAAACACCAAAAATAATAAAAAACTGAAAAAACAAAAAAGAAACAATAATCGTCTCCTCCGGGATTCTTTTCTCATCACCTTCACTCTAAAAACGGGAACTCGCTTCTTTCTTCTAATGCAAGACAGTTAGCACTCGAGCCAGACGAGTCATACACTTGAGCATAGACAAGAAAGCAGTTCATAGTCAATTTATTCTCCAGTCTCTTTGAGTCAAAATACAGTGTTCTGACTTCCTCATTGCATGAGAGGATACGTAGGCATAACTTAACAGTTATCGAACAAAAGTCTCTGTGTCTTCCCCCTCTTTCAGCATTCTTTTCTAAGCCTCAGTTCCTGAGTAATTCACCTTTTGCACTGACACTTTTACTTTCTTTCCCTAGCTTTTGCACACAGATAGCACATACACTACCCCTTTAAACACAATCTTGTAAGCATGGATCCCGTCGAGTACGACGGACAATCTGGGTGCTAATACCTTCCCAGGTTGTAACCAACCCCCTTTCTCAGTTTCTCTGGTTCACAACCGTCTTATCCATCTTTTTCTAGGTTTATGCAGCATTACCTTTCCTTCGAGATAAAAATGCCTAGCTGGTGACTCTATTCAGTTCATTTTCATTTCTCTTTTCATCGACCGTTCGCGTCTGTACCGGGATGCAAATCTTCGGGAGTGACACATGGTAAGCCACAACACCAACTCGTGCAGTAATCTGATACGGTCCAATAAAATGAGAACTCAACTTCTTCGACTTCAAAGCACGACCCACACTCATAACCGGTGTAACTCTAAAAAACACACGGTCTCCTTCTTGAAACTCAAGATCTTTCCTTCACTTGTCATGATAACTCTTTTGTCTACTTTTAGAAGCTCTCATCTTCTCTCGAATAAACTTCACTTTCTCCGTCGTTTGTTGTACCATCTCCGGTCCAACTACCGTTCTCTCACCGGTTTCATGCCAACACAAAGGTGTTCAACATCTCCGACCATACAAAGCCTCAAATGGTGCCATACCTATAATCGAATGAAAATTGTTATTGTAGGTGAACTCAATCAAGGCTAAATAACTATCCCAAGCACCACCTTGCTCTAGCACATAAGCACGTAACAAATCATCCAACGATTGAATTGCCATCTCGGTTTGACCGTCCGCTTGCGGATGGTAAGCCGAACTCAATCTTAGCTTAGAACCCAAAGCCTTTTGCAAACTCTCCAAAAACCTCGATGTAAATCTAGGATCTCTATCCTATACAATACTCTTAGGAACTCCATGCAGCTTCACAACCACAGAAACATAAATCTCGGCTAAATTCTCCAAAGAATAACTAATATCAATCGGAATACAGTGGGAAGATTTAGTAAGTCTATCAATAATCACCCAAATAGCATTATGACCTCTTTGCGTATTCGGAAATCCCTTAACAAAATCCATCGATATACTATCCCATTTCCATTCCGGAATATCTAACGGTTGCATCAAACCACTAGGCTTCTGATGTTCCACCTTAGACTTCTGACAAGTCAAACACGCATACACAAAATGAGCTACATCTATCTTCAATCCGGACCACCAAAAGATCTTCTTCAAATCTTGATACATCTTATTCGCTCCCGGATGAATACTTAAGTTACTTCGGTTTCCCTCTTTCAATATCATCTTTTTAAACTCTACATCATCGGGAATACAAATACGACCACAGAATCTCAAAAATCCAAAATCATCAACCTTGAAATCCTCATTCTCATTCATCATCAAATCAAAAAACTTCAAATCCAACTTTTTCTTTTCACAAACGGTTGCAAGAAAATAATTCATAATATGTAGCATACCAAGTCTCACACTTCTCGGCATCATCTCACAAACCAAACTCAAGACTTTAAAATCCTCCAAAAGTTCCCATTCTCTTATCATTAATGCGGACATATGTAACAACTTACGACTTAAGGCATCGGCTACAGCATTCGCCTTACTCGGATGGTAATTCAAACCAAAATCATAATCCTTCAAAAGCACTAACCATATTCTTTGTCTCATGTTTAATTCCTTTTGATCAAATAAATACTTCAAACTCTTGTGATCACTAAAAACCTCAAATGTTGCACCATAAAGATAATGCCTCCAAATTTTCAAAACAAATACCACAACCGCTAATTCCAAATCATGCGTAGGGTAATTCTTTTCATGCACTCTCAATTGTCTTGAAGCATAAGCCACAATTTTTCCATCTTGCATCAAAACACCACCTAACCCAAACAATGAAGCATCAAAAAACACCACAAATGGTTCCGTCGGATTTGGCAAAACCAAGATCGGAGCTGTTGTCAAGCTTCTCTTAAGTTCAATGAAACTCTCTTCACAACAAATATGCTAAATGAAAGCCTTTCCTTTACAAGTCAACTGCGTTAACGGAAGTTCCAACTTTGAAAATCCTTCAATAAACCTCCGATAATAACCTGCCAAGCCTAAAAAGCTTCGAATCTCCGTAACCGATCTAGGAACTTCCCATTGCATTACTGCATCAATATTATATGGATCAACACTAATACCGCCATCGGAAATAACATGTCCAAGAAACCTTACTTTCGACAACCAAAACTCAAACTTCGACAACTTAACATACAATTACTTTTCTTTCAAAATCTGTAACACAATCCTTAAATGCTCTTCATGTTCTTCTTGAGACTTAGAATAAATCAAAATGTCATCGATGAAAACAACCACAAAATGGTCCAACTGTTCATGAAAAATACGATTCATGTATTCCATAAACACACCCGGCGCATTAGAAACTATGAATGGCATCACAGAATACTCGTAATGAGCATATCGTGTCCTAAAAGCCGTCTTCTGAATATCCTCTTCTTTCACATGAATCTGGTGATATCCTGATCTCAAATCAATCTTACTAAAAATGCGTGCACCAACCAATTGGTCCATCAAATCATCGATCCTTGGAAGCAGATACTTGTTTTTAATTGTCAGCTTGTTCAACTGTCGATAATCAATACATAACCGCATACTTCCATCCTTCTTCTTTACCAACAATACCGGAGAAACCCAAGGAGAAACACTCGGCCTAACAAATTTCTTGTCCAACAAGTCATTCAATTGCTTCTTCAACTCTACCAACTCTGAAGCTGACATATGATACGGTGCCATCGAAATCGGTCTAGTACCTAGATCAATATAAAACTCAACTTCTCTTTCCGGCGGTACATCCTTAATATCCTCCGGAAACCCTTCTGGAAATCACACACCACTGGGAACCCACTGAGCTCTACTTCACTCTCCACAAACAACGATGCAAACAAACCGAACAATTGAGCCTCGTCCACTAAAAGTTTCTTCAACTCTTTCGTGGATAGGAAACTCTCATCTTCATCATCATCCAAAGAAGGAAACCTTATTAACTTATGATAGCAATCTATATGAACTCGATTGAATTGTAACCAGTTCATACCCAAGATTACGTCCAAACCCTCCAACGGCAAACAAACTAAGTCCATAAGAAAATCTTTACCATACATGGTCAAAGAAAAACTTACACATACCAAAGAAGTAGTTACCGACCCCGAATCAGGAGTCTCAATAACCATCTCACCACCCCAAGAAGACAAAAGCAAATTCAAACGCTTAGCACACTAAAGAGAAATAAACGAATGAGTCGCTCCCATATCAATAATAGTAACTAAAGGCGTACTATTAATAAAGCATGTACCTTTAATCAAACGGTCTGCACTAATAGTGTCCTTCCCTGCTAATGCAAACACTTTTCCTCCTGCTTGAGCTTTCTTTGGCTTAGTACACTTAGTACTAATGTGACCCACTTCTCCATAATTGAAGCACTTCACAACATTCCTCCTACACTCGTTAGTAGCATGTCCAAGGCCTCCACGGTTTGAACATTTTACTATGTTCTTCCCACACTCAAAGGACTTGTGACCCAAATCACCACACTTGTAACACTTAACGGGACCAGAACTCCCTCCACCAGATCTCCTATCAAAGTTTCCCATATGCTTGCCCTTATCAGCGGGTATCACATAAGGTCCACTTCTAGCTTGTTGTTTTCCTTTCCTCTATTTCAAAGTCTTGTAATTTGTAGAACGAGCTTTGCTATCTTCCTCGAAAATTCTACAACATTCCGTCGAATCCTAAAACCTTCCTATTCTATGATATCCCACAGCTTGCTTACTTAGGACGCAAACCATTCTCATACTTAATACACTTCGAAAACTCAACAGCAGTAGCAGCATAATGAGGATGAAACTGAACCAAATCCACAAACTTAGCAGTATAGTCCACCACATACATACTACCTTGCTTCAGTTCAAGGAACTCCATCTCCTTATTCTCTTTCACACTCTCAGGTTAATACTTCCCTAAGAACGCAGCACGAAAAACATCCCAAGTTATCTCTTCATCCTCTTCCTTAAGAGCTTGACTTCTACCGATCCACCAATCATCGGTTTCTTCCTTCAGCATGTGAGAACCAAGCCTCACCTTACTCTCTTCAGTATAGTCCATGACTCTGAAGATTCTTTCAATCTCTTTCAACCAATTCTGAGCACCATCGGGATCAAATCTTCCTTTGAAGACTGTTGGTTGATTCTTCCTGAACTCATCCTTAGCATTCACATTCGGCGCTCCCTGCACCGCCCTAGCAATTGCTTCCAAAGCAACAGTCGTCGCATTGTCATTTCTACCAGCCATATTCTGATTATTCCCAAAGACAACAACAAGATTAAACAAAAGTTCAATCATCACAACAACAAGACAGACACAACTGACTCGAACACTGGCTCTGATACCAGTTAATGTAACACCCCCTTTCTATATCCCCAAATAAACAATTAAATCATTTAGAAATACATTAAAAATTTCATCAGAGTATAATTAAAACATGGTATAAAAGAGGCATGCCACATTATACTTGAAATTAAAACATACAACACATGCTCATATAACGATATGCAACATTCTGGGTAACTTGCAACAAAAGGATTTAATCCTTACACCCATATCTCAAGTAAGGATTAAACAACATCAAACCTATATACTTATATATATATCATCAAGTTTGATTCACCAAATATTCATGTTTACATAAAACATTCATCACCAAAATACATATACAAAATGTATCACAAAAGGCATCAAGCCGACCCTAGCTACCCGGTGCTACATATCAGAGCCGACCGACCAAAAGAATGAAGACACGCTTCCCCAAAAAGACCTCCAGCAACCTACTCTGCAATGCCTCATAGAGCATCATAAAACAACATAAGGGTGAGAAATATTATCATAATAATAATGCATATAATTATATATCTCAACATAAAAATACACATATACATTTCTCACCACAATTCATTTCTTATCACACATATACATCACAATGTATATATATGAACAAACCAAGCATTTTCATCATGCATAAGTTCACCATTTCACATAAACATGTATATCCATGTTTATTCACCAATATCAATCACTCATATAAACATATTCTTATTCATGTTTATTCACCAATATTCAATTATAGATGATAAATGCAAATCATAGAGACCGACTCACAACTCTATGCAGATGCAATGCGGTACCGACTCAATCATCTCAAGTTCACTCAGGAACTATTGGAACCATCGCTCGTTACCTAAAGTAATTCCCCGTCAGGCATACGATGTCCACCCATTGCTCACACCCCACATAGGAACACAATGTTTATGGATTGCTCACACTCCACACGGGCACACAATCTGATTTCTCACACCCCATACGGGCACACAATAATTTGTGAATAAATCACCCATTGCTCACACCCCACACGGGCACACAATGTTTATGGATTGCTCACACCCCACATGGGCACACAATCCGATTGCTCACACCCCACACGGGCACACAATCAAGTTGTAATCATCACTCACACCCCACATGGGCACACGATGTTACAACAGATTCACAATAGACTCCACAACACAAGAATGCATACATTATGCTTCACATACAAAATGACACACAACATTCTTGAAAATGCATACATATTCACAATATAATTATGCATTCATCTCATATAATCACAAACAAACCATGTATGTTCGTATTAATTAAGCCAAACGGCAACGAATTCATTCACATCAACTTGCATTCATATTCATCCCACGCAATGCATTTATTTGCCAAACGGCCACTATACGACAACCAATACTACAATTTCTTAACTAACTCAATTACTTTTTATCAGAAAAGTCAGGTAAAAGTCGGCTAAAAACTACATATTTTAGCATCAATAATTTCTACATGTTTTTAGCTTCGAAACTATATAAAGAACACTAATAATGGATAACCGAAACACTAGTTACAAACCAAAGGAAACACCAAACCAAAACTCCCAGAGCGAGGAAATCTCTAGAAAACTCGTTGAGCGAGGGATATCTCGTTGAGCGAGAGCTGCGATTTCAGAACATCTCAGCTACACATCAGTCAGTCCAAAACCATCCAAAAATCAAATAAACTTCCATAAACGTGATTTATAGCATATATCCAACATCATACTTCGATTATAACAAATTCTAACCGATTAATCTACCATTTTCTAAGATTTTCATCAAAAACCCTATAACTTAACATTCTTTAAACTCTTCCAACACAAAAAACCCAATCATTCTAACACATACATAATCATACACAAAGTTAAGATAATGATATTTCACACCCTTACCCGATTGTTTCGATTCCTAGGAGCAATCTTGATGATTTTCCAACTTTTCCTCTTTTCTCCTCTTTTCTCTTCTCTTCCTTTTCTTTCTCTTCTATTTCTTTCTATTCCCTCTTTTCTTTCTTTTTCTCTCAATTTATAACTTTCTATTCTATTTCTATTTTCTATTTTCTCAACAAAATATCATTTTCTCACAACATTCTAATTCTACTTAATTTCTAACTTATCATTAATTAGTAAATGTCTAAAATACCCTCCAATCTAATTTTACCCGAAAATTCTCAAAACGGTGAAATAATATAACACATCAACATATCACATAAATACACCAATCTCACAATCGAAACAATTATCATTAAATTTAAATAAAAGACTCAACAAAATGGGAAATAATCGAATCGAGGCATTACAGTAGCCTTCATAACACAGAGTATATTGAATCATGTAACTCAGGTTACAAGACACAACATGCTTCACAAATCAGATCACAAGACACAAACAAATGGAAATTTGTATATTAAGATGATGGGACATCATCTTCCCTTTGCACCATTCTTGCACTGTCATGACTTGAATGATCCCAATAACCAGAACATAATTATTCTTCCCCTTTTTAGCAAAAACATGGAAAAAGTAACCAAGACAGCTCCAAATCCAGGAACAACCCATCCACACTTTGAAAAACACCATCGAGTACTTCATTTGAAAGAATGGAAATATGAGACCAAGACATGTCACAACAATCCAATTTATAGCGAGCAATAATCTTTGAATGTAGTGAATCACCGATCAAACCGTTGGTTAATTCAAAGAGCCAATAACTCCACTAATAGTGCACCGGCTAAGACTATTGATTGTTTCTTATTTTAAGAGCATTGTCCTAGGAAAATTAGTTACATGCAAACATGTTCCAAGATAATGTCCGAACATCTTGTAAGATAATGTCTTTGCTTTACTGGTCCTTCTGCTGAATTAACATATTCAGAATATCTTCACAGGAATCTATAGAGAAAAATAAATTCTCCCATACTGGTCAATAATTCTTTAAGCATCCAACAAGAATCATATATTCTGTATTGTCAAGTCTCCCCCAACATGCAAATATACAATGTCAAGACATGACACTTGACATCTTCATCCCACCTGGATGGAAAAACCTGCGTGTTACTCACCACAAGCTTAGTGTTGAAGATCCTTAGATCAAGAGGAAACTCCCCTTATCTAAGATAATATCTGCTCCCCCAGAGCATCTGCGAAAGAATGAATGGAAAACATAAGACGCGTATTAGTGTCTTCAAAAGCAGCACTATCTGTCAGCCACCTGCAGAAATACGTTTATTTTGGCGCCATTATCCCTTTTGACCAGAAATAGCAGTCACCTAAACATGAAAACCATCATGATATATGTGAGTAACATAAGGATCACCATCCTCATAGTAACAAATTGTTGGAACAACATCAAAATCAGTTTGTTTTCAATCCATCAGTGTCAGATACTAGAAACATGCTATAGAAAAGCATGACTTCCTAGACAAAGTCCTTCCACAAGATTTTCAAAAAATAGACAATCACCCAACGCATTCAAAGGAATGTAATCCTATCATTCTCCCGTATGATAATTTGGAATACTCCTCACAAGTTGTTGATTCTCCTATGCAAACTTCCAAGAAATCAATACCTGGTCTACTTCAGTCTTCTCTACATTCTGCATCCAAGGCAGACATGTAGGTAAAATAAACTACAGAACCAGTAATAATCATCCTTCACCAAGGATATCCAACCCAGATAATATCCTAACTGTCGCTCCCACCAAATGAGGCTAAGTCAAATGGGGTACAGACGCGAACGGTCGGTGAGATAAGAGAGTACACACAAGGGTGAACTCAGAAGACAAGAGTCGCCAGCTAGGCATTTTTATCCCGGAGGAAAGGTAATGCTGCATAGACCTAGAAAGAGATGGATAAGACGGTTGCGAACTAGAGAGACTGAGAAAGGGGGTTGGTTACAACCTGGGAAGGTATTAGCACCCAGATTGTCCGCCGTACTCGACGGGATCCACGCTTAAAAGATTTATGTTTTAAAGGGGTAGTGTCAGTGCAATTTGTGTATCAAAGCTGGAAAGAATGCAAGTGTCAGTGTAAAATGAATGTGAAGTGTACAAGAGAAGTGTCAGTGCAAGAACAGGAATGAAATGCTCAAGATTTTGAGGCTAAGAGAATAAAGCTGGAGGAGGGGGAATATACAGAGACTTTTGTTCGATAACTGTTAAGTTATGCCTACGTATCATCTCGTGCAATGAGGAAGTCAGAACACCGTAGTTCGACTCAAAGAGACTGAAAGGTAAGTTGACTTGTGAACTGCTTACTTGTCTATGCTCAAGTGTATGACCTGTCTGGCTCAGGTGCAAACTGTCTTACATTAGACGGAGGAAGCAAGTTCTCGTTTGTGAGTGAAGGAGATGAGAAAAGAATCCCGGAGGAGACGATTATTGTTTGTTTTTGGTGTTTTCAGTCTTTTATTTCTTTTTGAAGTTTGTCATAGGTTAATGAGCTTAAGCCTAAACCAAGGGTTAGTAAACTCATCACATCCTCCCTCTGATTAGGGGTAATGAGAACACCTTAAATGTGAAGTAAGCACCTCACACATAATCACCATGATGTAGGATTAAGATCATTAACCTACTTGCATTTATTTAGATGTTTTTGGAGTTTTTGTTTAGTGTTAATTAATGAGTTTAAGCCATAATCAGGGATTTAATGGACTCATTACACCATCCTAATAGAAGGATAATAGATGAGAACATTTAAGCTGAGGAAGGCTCCGTAACTCAATCCATGATTAGGGATTAACCTCATGACAAAACAAAGCCTTTATTAAAGTGGATTTTAGTTAATGATATGGTTAAGAAGTGAATTTTATGGTTTGTAAGACAACTTGAGGGGGACTTGTCCATTAACACTAGGGTTAGTCCTTCTTAACCAATTAAGGAAGAATTAGAACCCTAATGCAAGGCCCAAGTTACAAGCTTGATGTCTTAGTGATTATTAGATGGATTGATTAAAGGGTTTAAACACATTAAGGGTTTGACACTTAGGATTAAAGTTATACACTCCATCCTAATAGAAGGATGCAGGCATAAGCTTAATCACAAAGTCTTAAAACCTTTAAGGTTTAGTCCTTGATTATGAGATGAGAAGAGAAGACACAAAGATGACACAAAGGTAATACTAATGGGGGGACTAATCAAACCTAATTGTGATCATGCTTGGATGTTCCTAGGGTTTATGAGGCTTAAGAAAGAAAGAGATGAACAAGATGAAATGAGGAGAAGAGAGGAGAAGCAAAACAACTTGCTTCACTTAAGAAGACAAGTTGCTTGAAGAAAGAAAGTGAGAAAGAGCATGAATGAGCAAGCTCACTCTAATACAAACACAAAATGCAGCAAAGAATGCATAAAAGAGATGATAAGAGATTGTGAGAAGTGAAGGCAATTTCACTTCTCAAAACAACTTACCACCTGAAAAGTTAGCAAAGAAAATGAAATGAAATGAAAATGCAAAAGATGCAATGGTACAAACCAAAACCATAAGCATAAACATGATGCTAAGAGATGATGCAAACATAAGGCAAATCATGAGGATGATCATACAAGCATAAGGATGCAAATGAGGCATGCCTTGGACCATGAATGTACATGAAAAGTTATGAAATGCAATGGACATATAGCATGGCAAATGAAAGATGCAATGATCAAACATGATTATAATATATCCTAATATGTTTCATGAATCATGTGGATGCACAAAATGTCATGGCAAGTCATGGTATGCAAGCAAATGGAAGATGGATGCAAAAGAAGGCACAAATTAGGGTTTATGATCAACACACAAAGCACAATTCAAAATCAGAAACATATGACATGATAAAAAATTAAAGATGCAATCAAAGATAACCTAAACCTATACAAACTCACTGCCCAAAGGAGGGGATCCAATTCTTAACCTAGTGAAAGTTATGAATTTCTTAAGTTGGCTAGGGTTTTGGGGTACCTCACTAAGAAAAATGCTAAACAAATTGAAAATGAAAAATCAATTCAAACCAATTTTATCCTATAAACTACATGCTATTAGGAGTACAATGCAAGAAGAATCATCATCCAACTCTCAAAGGTTAGGCAGAAAGGAATTTTTGAAGTTTGAAGCAAAATATTGCCTAAAAATGAAATTAAATCCAATGAAAATGATCAAAAGGCATCAAGAACAAAAAAGAAATTTGGTTTGAGAGTTGGAAAATGTTTCTAAATGTTTCTAAATGCAATGTGAATTTTTTTGTGATTTTTAAATACCTAAATGCATTTTTAATTAATTAATTTTCATTAACTAATTAAAAATAAACATTTAAATGATTTAAAAATAATTTTTAGTGCAAAAAATAAAGATAAAAATATTTTTGGGTTTTAAAAATTAATGAAAACTTTGACAAAAATTTTCATAATTTTTAAATGATTTTTACTATTTTAAATAAAATATGAAAGATAAAACAATTTAAATGAAACAGAAAATAAAAGAAATGAAAGTATGCAAAGGGGAGGGCCAGGATTTGATCTGGGCTTGGACTGGTTGACTGCGCGCCAGATCCAAGGGCCCAGATTCAAACCTGGCTAATTTCATTTTATGATTTAATTAAACTGATTTTAATTAATTAATCAAAGGTTAGGGTTTTAATGACAAATTCAGGCCATTCGTTCATGCGGGAGTCAACCTCAGTCAAACGCATCTACGGTCCACATTCAAACTCCCATTAATGACGCAATTAGGGCTAAACACATTCAGGCGACCGGAACAGTGTTCCGGTCGTCTTCTCCGGTGAAACTAAATACCTAACTTCCACTACAGGCCACCCCAACCCAAATTAATTGCCCAGAAACAATCTCCTATCAAAACTAAACTCAAATCCATCAGCAAACATCATTTATCAAGCATGAGCAAGGAGAATCGAAGCAAAACATTTTCACGGGTCAAGTTTCAGAACATCACAACATGCTTGTTTCTGGCTCATTTTCAAAAATAAATAGATCCCCATGATCAGGGCAACATATAGAACAACATTCTAACTAGAAATCAGAGTTCTGAAAAATTTGTTCATCATGTTACCTGAGATTGAGCTTTCAGTCCAGGAGCTTTCTGCTTGCCTTTTTGCCTCAAAATGGTCCCAATGATCCTCTTGATGAAGTTATGAAGCTTGGTTGGAGTTTAAAATGGCTGGTTTATGAGTTTGAAGAAGTTCTGTTTAGAGAGGGGAAGGAATCGTGTTTCAGTTTGAGGAGGTTTCAGGGATGAATGAGGGTAGGGAAATGATCAGGGGAGCATGCTGAGTGATCCTATAAAGTTTGTTTTTATGTTTGATGCCTGTGTGATGTGTTTCGAATGAAAAAAAATGCATAAGAGGTGAAAGCTTGGAGCTATGGCTTGGAGAGTGTTTCAGGCTTGTGTGTGTGTTGTGTTCAATCTCTTTTGGTCCACTTATCACTCTTGGATAGGTCAGAGGAGTTGGTGTGTCACTGTGGGATTGGTATGGGCAAAATGCAAGAAAGTCAAGATATTGTGTACCCTAGGCATGGCTCGGGTCAGAGGCAATCTAGAGGCTTGTCCTGCCTCAGCTTGAGTCAAGGATGGCCCTTGGATGATTCATGAAGGACTGCAGCATTTGGATCATAAGTTTGAAGGGTTTTTGCAACTTGACAACTTGTTACATCTCATGATTTTTGGCTATGTACATGTGAGAAATCTTGCTGAATTTTTGGTGTGGCATGCTTCATTAGGTCATGGCAAAGTTTTGAAACCATCTAGAGGTCAAACAAACCCTTTGAGGATCAATTTGCCAGAAATCCCTCTTTGCACTTTCATGAAGAATGGCTTATGGTTACTTGAAAAACAAGGCATAGAAATGGGAAATTATTTGGGCCAAACTGATTTTTAGATCATGCATTGCATTGGTATGATAATTAGAGGTCACATTGAAGTCACATAAAGGCTTGTCATGAGAAATTGCAAGTTTTTCCATTTTGTGCAAAAGTGAAATTTCAATGATTTTATCCAACTTTGCAAGGCCATAACTTTTGATCCAAAATGAATTAGAATGAGTTCTTGTACTTTTTGAAAAGGGAATGATCCATTCTACAACTTTCATGACCAAAGTTTTCTCATTTGAAGCATTTTTGAATCAAAAAGAAAGGGTTGAAAAAGTTTCCCAAAATGGCAAGTTTCCATTACAAGTCATTTTCCCAAAAAGGCAACTTTGCAAATGGCTTGAAAATCTTCAATTTTGTGAACTTCTAACATCTTCTATGACAAAATAAAGATCATACACATTCAAAATGATGAAGAACACCCTTTGGTTGGGTCATTGGGGGCCTCAGATGCCCTGATTTTACACTGACTTGCTCAAGAAGTCAACTCTTGGTTAGATGCCTTCCCCATGGAATTTCTTCATGAAAATTGATATGCATGATCCCTATACCATATAGAGACCAATAGAAACAAGAATGACCAAAAAACTAGGAGTTATGGCCTCTGAAACCAAAACCCTAATTCTAGGTCATCTGTGCAGTCAAGCCTGGCTCTGCTTCCATGCCATTCTCAGTTCTTGTGATTCTTTGGTTTATTTGATCTTGAGAGGATATAATATGATGCTTGAACACACATGGACCCCTTTGAGATGATTGATGACCTTTGAAGTGTCTCAAGGGGCTCTTGGATTGCTCAGATCACAAACCCTAGATGCAGATGACTTAGGAGCAATGCAGTGAAGCAACTATGCAATATGAGATGCTATGATTGAACTTATGCATATGAAAAGATCACAAGCCATTGTGTGAATGGGTGAGGGAAAATTTGGGGTGTTTACAGTTGCCCCTATTCAAACATGAGTTAGCTGTGTAGAATGTAAGCAACGGCTTAACAGGAAAACAAGATAACTTGTGGTTGAATACCAAAGACAGTCCAAAATTTGCACTCACAGAATGAAGAAGAAAAGGGATATAGATTGTAAAAGAAAATAAAGTATAATTATAAAGTGCGGGCGACGGAGGACGACCGTCGAGCAGAGGACGACTGCTGGGAATGAAGCGATGACGGGGACGGCCGACATGATGGGGAAGAAGCGGGAGATAAAGCAGAGACGGGGACGGCCGACTAGCTGGGGATATAAGAGATTATGATGGGGACGGCCATCAGGTAAAGCTACGGAACTCTCTGGGGATTATTGGTAAAAGATGGGGACGACCATCAAGTTCAAGGCATAAATGAAATAAATGATGAGGTACGGTCATCAAAGGTGAAGGACGATCACCTGGCAAGGTACGGTTGCTTTGTTGGGGATAGGATGAGGGACGGTCATCAAAGGTGAAGGACGATCACCTGGCAAGGTACGGTTGCTAAAAAGTATCGCGACATAAGACGAATGCCGGATAAAAGGGTCGACGATGGGGACGGCCATCGGATAAGCATGATGAAGGACGATCATCAAGAGGTGAAGGACGATCACCTAGCAGGGTACGGCTGCTCTGAGGGTATCATGACATAGGACGAATGTCAGATAACAAGGTCAACGATGGGGATGGCCATCGGATAAAATGATGAAGGACGATCATCAAGAGGTGAAGGACGATCACCTAGCAGGGTACGGCTGCTAAAAATATCACGACATAGGACGAATGTCGGATAGGAAGAGGTTCTAATGAATAGAGACTTCCACTGGGGGTGATGAAGGACGGTCATCAAAAAGGTGAAGGACGATCACCTGGCAGGGTACGGCTGCCGAAAGGTATCATGACATAGGACAAACGTCAGATAGAAGGGAAATAATTTAATGGGATTTGCTGGGACTCTTCTGGGGAACGGTAGACACAGGCGAGTGTCTAAATTCAAGAAGACATAAGTGTTAGACATGGTGTATAGATTAAAGATGCGGATGAGCATCCTTAAGACTATGATATGGACGAGTATCAGTAGAAACAAACGCTTGACGCATGTTCAGAGATGATGATACGGACGAGTACCAACTGGTTAAAAAAGAACACGGACGAGTGTCGGATCTGAGGGGATTTAAGCAGTATATACAAGATACGGACGAGCATCTGTATGAGTAAAAAGATGATGAGTAACAAGTATGAGTGAAACACGGACGAGTGTTTAACTTGCTGGGGAGAGTGCGACACGGACGAGTGTCAGAGAAAGTGTATTATAAACCAGTTTCCAGGTAACTATGTTGGGGGAGGGTGACACGGACGGGTGTCAAGGAATTGTATATGGATCTGTGAGTGCAAAGGGGACGCTTTGGCTTTCTGCTGGGGATATGACACGGACAAGTGTCGAGAAGTATCTGTAATATATAAGTGCCTGTTTGTAAAGAATGCTCGGGTGACTTTACTGGGGAGTGGTGACACGGACGAGTGCTAAAAGGAGTGTGTATCTGTATCTTTAGGGAAAATGCCTCGGCTCTCTGCCGGGGAATTTGGGAAGTCTTCCGTATATCGTTGATGGATTGCCAGTATTTACAAGTGTTTAATTCAGAACATGGCTTGTGACTATGAAATATGTTTGATTTTTGCCGTAATGTTCCGTATTAGACGGAATGCTACGCTCTGCGGGGAGAATATGATGTGAATGCTATGATTATGCAAAGATACCGATCCGGGATTCGGATCCCGTTGCTGCGAAGATCTCTGGCTGATCGGCTTGAAGTGGATATCCCAGCTAGGGATGAGATCATTGGTAGATTTGACACATATGACTCTACTTGGGGAAATAGATCATTGATAGATCTTCCTTAGTAATGAGGGACCCAGCTAGGGGTTTGTAGAAGCTTCCTTCACCCTGTTGTGAGATCTCCAGGCGTTTCTCTTCCGGATAGAGGCTGAAACTCTGTGGGGAGATGGTTCCCTGGCTTTTGTACTTGGCTGAGGAGGAAATAACAAATGGCAACTCAGCTGGGGAGAAAGCACCTCCGGTGCTAAGACTGAGTAGATAATGATTTGCCAGCTTGCTAGGATGAAGCTTTCATGCCCCATGTTGTGCTTTGAATACCTGCAATCCTGAAAAGTCAGAGAAACGCACAAGTAATCCCGAGGTATCCTTTACCAGATTCCATCATAAGAGTTTAGACACTCCTGGGAGTGAGTATATTTCCTGCAAGCACGTATTTTTAGAAGAGAAGCATCTGTATCTATGCAATCAGTATCTTAAAGGCATCAGACATTTTTGCAAATAAAAGAGTACGAGACAGTGTGTGACTGAAAATCTAATTTTATTGATTTGTGTGCCCTGAATCGGCAAGATACAGTCAAAGAAACAGATCCCCTGAAATGAGGAAATCGTTACAAATTGAGAAACAAAAGGATGCTGGCAATGTTGATGACGCTTTTAAGAAGTTTCCCTTTTGCTGTGACTCGTATGACATTTGACGTTCTTCTCGTCTTGCTTTCTAAAGAAGGCTGATTCCGACTGACGCTTGGATCTTTCGAAGCTTGCCATGTTGTAAGTGATACAGATGAATTCAGAATGCAGTTTGTTCGCTTATTCCCTTATTTTGCGTGGATCGCCCTTTCGGGTTTTCAATCCACCAGGATACCCATTTTTGCCTGAGTTGTCCGATGCGGCTTTTCAACTCAGCGGGTGTACATTTTCTTGTTTATTTTCCCTTATTTTTGCCCGAGTCTCTTATTCTGCTTTTGACTCGCCGGGATGCCCTATTTTTGCCTGGACTTACATTCTGTTTTTATGTCCAGCGGGTCATTTTTATGCGAAGTATTTTTTAACTGCATCTGAATTCACAAGGGACGGGAAGTCTTCGCCATCCATAGTACTGAGCATGAGTGCTCCACCGGAGAAAACTTTCTTTACTACGAATGGCCCTTCATAGTTCGGAGTCCATTTGCCCCTGTGGTCTGTATGAGGAGGGAGGAGTCTTTTCAGCACAAGATCCCCTACTTGGTATTCTCGGAGCCTGACTTTCTGATCGAAGGCTTTCTTCATTCTTTTCTGGTACAGCTGCCCATGACAGATTGCATCCAATCTCTTCTCTTCAATCAGATTCAGTTGTTCGTATCGGGATCGGACCCATTCTGCTTCACTCATCTTAACATCCATCAGTACCCGCAGGGAGGGTAATTCAACTTCAACAGGTAGGACTGCCTCCATACCATACATAAGTTGATATGGTGTTGCCCCAGTGGACGTTCTAATTGACGTTCGGTACCCATGCAAGGCAAACGGTAGCATTTCATGCCAGTCTTTATAGGTAACTACCATTTTCTGTACAATCTTCTTGATATTCTTATTAGCCGCCTCAACAGCGCCATTCATCTTTGGCCTGTAAGGAGAAGAATTGTGGTGTTGGATCTTGAAGTCCCGGCACAGTTTTGCCATCATCTTATTGTTCAAGTTGGAACCATTATCAGTAATGATTCGCTCATGCACTCCATACCGACAGATGATGTCTCTCTTCAGAAATCGGGCTACCACTTGCCTTGTAACATTTGCATAGGAAGCTGCTTTGACCCACTTGGTGAAATAGTCAATAGCAACCAGGATGAATCTGTGGCCGTTTGAAGCAGTCGGTTCAATCTTGCCAATCATATCAATGCCCCACATGGAAAATGGCCAGGGTGAAGACATCACATTCAAAGGATTGGGAGGTACATGCACTTTATCCGCATAAATCTGGCATTTATGACATTTTCTGGCGTAAGCACAACAGTCTGCATCCATTGTGATCCAGTAATAACCTGATCTCAACAACTTTTTAGCCATTGCATGTCCTCCTGCATGGGTACCAAAGGATCCTTCGTGCACCTCTTGCATCAATAAGTCTGCCTCTGTCCTGTCAACGCATCTGAGGAGTACCATATCAAAGTTTCTCTTATACAGGGAACCATCAGTATTCAGGAAGAAACTACCAGCTAGCCTTCTTAATGTCTTCTTATCATTGGAAGATGCCCCAGGTGGGTATGTCTGATCTTCCAAGAAGCACTTAATATCATGGAACCAAGGCTTATCATCTTTGACAATGTCTGCCAAAAACACATATGCTGGTCTGTCAAGTCTGGATACTGAGATCCGAGGCACAAAGTTAGCAACTTGAACTTTGATCATGGATGAAATGGTAGCAAGAGCATCCGCAAACTGATTCTCGTCTCGAGGGATATACTCAAGCTTGACGGTTGTGAAGAAAGTCAATAACCTTCTTGTATAATCCCGGTAAGGTATCAGATGATCTTGGTGTGTGTACCATTTGCCATTGGTTTGATTAATTACCAGAGCTGAATCTCCGAACAGAGTCAAAGTCTTGATCCTGAGGTCAATGGCTTCCTCAAGACCCATAATGCAAGCTTCGTATTCAGCTTCGTTGTTAGTGCAGTTAAAGGTGAGTTTCGCCGAGAAAGGCATGTGAACTCCTTTAGGTGTAATGAGTACTGCACCAACACCACGACCATTCATATTAACAGCCCCATCAAACATCATAGTCCATTCTTCTTCTGGGTCAGGCCCTTCAGTGTGAACAGGCTCTTCATGATCTTTTGCTTTAATGAACATGATGTCTTCATCAGGGAAGTCAAATCTCATAGGCTGGTAATCATCAATGGGTTGCTCAGCAAGATAATCAGACAATACACTACCTTTGATGGCTTTCTGATATGTGTACTGAATGTCATATTCTGTGAGAATCATTTGCCATCTTGCAACCCGTCCGGTAAGTGCTGGCTTCTCAAATATGTACTTGACTGGGTCCATCTTTGAGATCAACAAGGTAGTGTGGGTCAACATATACTGCCTTAGTCGGCGAGCAGCCCACGCTAAAGCACAACAAGTTATCTCGATCAGTGAATAACGTTGTTCACAGTCAGTAAACGTTTTGATTAGGTAGTAAATTGCATAATCTTTTCGACCAGACTCGTCATGCTGGCCCAGCACACACCCCATTGACTCTTCTAATACTGTCAAGTACATGATTAGAGGTCTTCCTTCAACTGGAGGCATGAGGATTGGAGGCTCCTGTAAGTATTCCTTGATTTTGTCAAAAGCCCTCTGGCAGTCTTTGTTCCACCTGACCGTTTGTTCTTTTCTCAACAATTTGAACAAGGGCTCACAGGTTGCGGTAAGGTGAGATATGAACCTCGAAATGTAGTTCAATCTACCTAGAAACCCCCGAACTTCTTTTTCTGATTTTGGTGCAGGCATTTCTTGAATGGCTTTAACTTTATCAGGGTCAACTTCAATCCCTTTTTCGCTTACAATAAATCCCAGCAGCTTACCAGATCGCACCCCGAATGTGCATTTGTTGGGGTTTAACTTCAATTGGTACTTCCTCAGACGCTTGAATAACTTCAACAGATTTACCAGGTGGTCTTCTTCTGTGAGGGTGTAAACACCCCAAATTTGCCCTCACCCATTCACACCATGGCTTATGGTCATCTCATATGCATAAACACAATCATATCATCTCACATCTCATTTTTGATTCACTGGATAGTTTCTAAGTCATCTGCACCTAGGGTTTGTGATCTGAGCAATCCCAAAGCTTCTTGAGGCACTCCAAGGGCCACCAATCAGTTCAAAGTGGTCCATGTGTGTTCTTATATCATATTTCATCTCCTCAAAGTCAAAATTGCAGAGGAATCACAAGAACTAGGGTTTGAGGTGATGCAGAGCCAGTTTGAACTGCACAGTTGACTGAAAATTAGGGTTTTGGTTTCAGAGGCCATAACTCCAAATTTTTTGGTCATTCTTGTTTCCATTGATCTCTATATGGTATAGGGAGTATGCATATCAATTTTCATGAAGAAATTCCATGGGGAAGTCATCTGATCAAGAGTTGACTTTTCAGACAAGTCAGTGCAAAATCAGGGCATCTGAGGCCCCCAATGACCCAACCAATGGGTGATCTTCATCATTTTGAGTGTATATGATCTTTATTTGATCATGGAAGAAGGTTGAAGTTCATAGAAATCAAGAATTTAGGGTTTTTGCAAATGTTGACTTTTTGGGCATAGTTGACTTTTCAAGAATGCATCATTTTAGGTCATTTTTCAAGCCTTGATTCATGATTCAAAAAGGCTTCAAATGGAAAAACTTTGGTCATGAAAGTTGTAGATCTCATCTTTCCCTTTTCAAAAAGTACAAGAACATGATCAAACTCTTCTTGGATCAAAAGTTATGGCAATGCAAAGTTGGCAAAAATCATTAATTTCTAAGGCATGCTTCAAATGGAAATTTTGCAAAGTCTTGAACCAAAGCCAAATGTAGCCTCTAATTCATTTCAAACCAACACATAAACATTCTCTAAGTGCTGAAAATCAGAATTGGATCAAGTTTGCCTATGGTTTGGTTTGTGTAACAAGGTTTTCTTCACATGTGAACCATAAAGCAACAAGTTGCAAAACTCATGATCATGCTCCCTCAACTTGCTGCCTTGGCCTTTGGACCTTGCTGGCTCTCTCACCACACCATGATGCGCCAGACCTAGCCTTGTACCAAGCTAGTATCAAGCCCATGCTTCTCTTACAAGATTTTTGACTTTTGGCAAAAGCAAACTTACCAATCACAAAAGCACAAGTCACATCATCCAGCCAATCAGATTTGTTTATGTTATCAATTTGCAAGCTAGCCATAACAAGAAGCAAGGCTGAAACCATCACACCACACACATTCACAAAAACCTTCCACATTGCAACTTGCTTCGAATCTCTTAACACAGCCACCAAACACAAAAACCATCTTCACCAATCAACTCAACACACTTCATAGGCCACCCAGCACCAAGAACACAAGCCTGAAACAGCCTGAACACTCCATAACCATTCTCCACCTCAGCCTGCATTTTCTATCGAATCTCTCTCCACAAGCCACAAACAGCCAAACAAACCTTGCAAAGCTTCTCCATACATCATTTGGACCTCAAACAATCACTCACCATGACCTGAAACCTCCAGAAACACCATTGCCATTTTTGATCAAGCTGAAGCAGTTCCTTTCGAATCTCATTATCCAGCCAACTTAAACTCCATTTGAGCATTCAAACATCATCTGGGGATCAAGGAGAGGGGTTTGCACTGAAAGAAGAGGTCAGAAAGTTCTCAAACTGAAAGCTCCAAATCTCAGGTAGCTTGAAAATTATTTTTCCAGAAATCTTTTTTCTTGTTACAAACTTGTTCTTTGTGTTGTCCTGATCATCCTGATGTTTTTAGTTTTTGAAATGGTGATGAATTAAGCATTTAATTTGTCTCTGAAACTGGTTTGCCCTAAAATTTGTTTTGCTCGATTCATGAATTCCAGGAAGAATAAATTTGTTATGGCTTAGGGTTTTGATTCAGGGGATCATGGGAATCATTTTGGTGTGCTTAGATTTCATTTTTGATACGTTTTGAGGAAGTTTGGAGGTTTTCAGGTGGACTTCCCACCGGAGAAGACGACCGGAGGTCTTCTCCGGCCACCTGAAAATAATTAGGGTTTTAATCCTGTAATTAAGGCAGTTTAAATCTCGTGCGTTGGATCAGTGGACTTTGTTGACTTCGCGCGCGTGTGTGTGGCTGAGATTCATCATTAAACCCTAAATCTCAATTAATTAATTCATAATTATGTTTAACCACGTTTGAATTTCAGCCTTTGATCTGCGCGCGCAGTCAATGGCTCCATCTCCAGATTCAATCTCAACCATCCTTCCTGATTACTTTCATATTTATTTGATTTTTATTTCATTTTATTTCATTTAACTTGCACAATTTATTTAAAATAGTAAAAAATACATAAAAATTATGAAACTTTTTCCTCTGAGTTTTAATAATTTTTATGACACAAAAATATTTTTATTTTATTTTTCATCATTAAAAAAGTATTTTTTAAATATTTAAAAGATTATTTTTAATTGATTAATGGGAATTAATTGATTAAAAATACTTTTAGGTATTTAAAAATTACAAAAAAATTCATGAAATGTTCTAAGACATTTAGAAACATTGTCCAACCTTCAAACCAAATTTCTTTTTTGATCTTGATGCACTTTAAGAATTTTTCATTGAATTAAATCATATTTTGTGCATTATTTTGATCATAAGTTCAAAAATTCATTTCTGCCTATTGGAGAAGGTTGAGACATTGATTCTTCTTGCATTGTGTTATGTTTAGCATGTATTTTCAAGGATAAAATGGCCATGACTTGTTTCCTCATTTTCTAATTGTTTGGCATTTCTTTTGTTAAGAACCCTAAAAAACCCTAATAACTTAGAAAATTCATATCTTGAGTTTGGTTAAGAGTTGGGAGTTCCCCTTTGGGCAGTGGTTTGTTATAGGTCTAGGGTTTCTTTGAATACCATTTTCCATTTTTTATCTTGAGGTTTGCTTCTGTTTTTGGTTTTTGTTTGATGTTTGATCCATGAACCCTAATTTGGGCTTCCATTTGCATCCTTCTTGCATTTCCTTGCATAACATGACTTGTCTTTGCATTTTGTGCATTCTTGTGATCCATTTGACATCTTAAGACATATAGAAAGCATGTTTGATCATTGCATTACATATTTGCCATGTCATTTGTCTTGTATGCTTCATAACTTTCCATGCTTGTTCATGCTCCTTAACCTGCATCATTTGCATTCATGATCTTGTATGAACATCTCCATGCCTTGTCTCATGTTTGCAGCACCTCATAACATCATAATCATCATCAACATGCTTCTGGTTTTGCTTAGCATCATACCATTTCATTTCATCTAGCATTGCATTGCATTTTCTTTCTAACATTTCAGGTGGTAAGTAAACTTGAGAAGTGAATTTGCCTTCACTTCTCATAACTTCTCTTCTCATCTCTCTTGCATCCATTGCTGCATTCTTACATGTGTTTGAGTTTGAGCTTGCTCATTCTTCTTCCTCCCACTTTCTTTCTTCAAGTGACTTGACTTCTTGAATGAAGCAAGTCACTTTGCTTCTCTTGATCCTGTTCATCTGCTTCCTGGTGGTTCTTCTGAAGATTGTCCTTGAAAACCTCACAAACCTTAGGATCATCCAAGCATGACAATGAATTAGGGTTTTGATTAGTCCCCTCATAGTTTTACCTTTGTGTCTCTCTTTGAGTCCTCTCTTCTCACCTCATAATCAGGGACTAAACCCTAAAGGCTTTAAGACTTTGTGCTTAGGGTTATGCCTGCATCCTTCTCTTAGGATGGAGTGTATAACTCTAATCCTAAGTGTTAAACCCTTTATGTGTTTAAATCTCTTAATCAATTCACTTAATAAATATTAAGACATCACACTTGTAACTTGGGCCTTGCATTAGGGTTCTAATTCTTCCTTAAGTGGTTAAGAAGGACTAACCCTAGTGTTAATGGACAAGTCCTCCTCAAGTTTGTCTTACAAACCATAAAATTCACTTCATCATCATACCATTAAATAAAATCCACTTAATCAAAGGTTTGTTTTGTCATGGGTTTAATCCCTAATCATGGATTAAGTTGAGGAGTTTTTCTCAACTTAAACATTCTCATCTATCATCCTTCTTTTAGGATGGTGTAATGGGTCTGTTTAATCCATGATTATGGCTTAACCTCATTACTCAACACTAAACAAAATCACAAAAACATCTAAGTAATCACAAGTAGGTTAATGATCTTAATCCTACACCAAAGGTGATTAAGTGTGAGAATCTGACTTCACACTTAAGGTACTCTCATTACCCCTAATCAGAGGGAAGATGTGATGAGTTTACTAACCCATTGGTTTAGGCTTAAGCTCATTAACTTATGACAAACTTCAAAAGCAATAAAAGACTGAAAACTCAAAAACAAACAATAATCGTCTCCTCCGGGATTCTTTTCTCATCTCGTTCACTCACAATCGAGAACTTGCTTCTTCCGTCTAATGCAAGACAGTTTGCATCTGTGCCAGACAGATCATACACTTGAGCATAGGCAAGCAAGCAGTTCACAAGTCAGTTCATCTTTCAGTCTCTTTGGGTCGAACTACGGTGTTCTGACTTCCTCATTGCACGAGAGGATACGTAGGCATAACTTAACGGTTATCGAACAAAAGTCTCTGTACATCCCCCCTCCTTCCAGCCTCATTCTCTTAGCCTCATTATCATGAGCAATTCATTCTCATTCTTACACAGACACATCATTTATACACTTCACACTTTTTTTCAGCACTGACACATGTACATTCTTTTCCAGCTATTTTACACACAAATTGCACTGACACTACCCCTTTAAAACACAAATCTTTTAAGCGTGGATCCCGTCGAGTACGACGGACAATCTGGGTGCTAATACCTTCCCAGGTTGTAACCAACCCCCTTTCTCAGTCTCTCTGGTTCGCAACCGTCTTATCCAACTCTTTCTAGGTCTATGCAGCATTACCTTTCCTCCGGGATAAAAATGCCTAGCTGGCGACTCTTTTCATCTCCAGTGAGTTCACGGCTGTGTGTTCTCACTGTTCCCTTCGCCGACCGTTCGCGCTTGTACCAGGATGCAAATCTTTGGGAGCGACAGCTTGGCGACTCTGCTGGGGATTCTTAGACTGCAACCAGGGCTTCTGGTTCTTTTTGTGGGTTCTTCCTAGCGCTTGTTTGATTTGTGTTTACTGGGGTGTTATGTGCTTGTATTTATTTTTGTTTATTGCTTTATGTACAGTTACTTTACTGCTTTCTTTATTGCATTTATATATCATACTGTCATTGTTGCTGGCTGGATCTGGTTTCTTGTTTTGGTGGGTGGGTGTTCCATTAAGAGTTAAGGTCCTATACCTGGGACCTGAGTGACACCTAGGCTAGAGTGAATCATATTCTTTCCCATTCCATTTCGGTCTGGTGCGGGAATATGAAACACAGTTCAGATATGGGTTTCTTCTTGAGAACTCTGTGTTGCAGATTTCCTGCAATGCTAGGGCTATCTGGGAAGCCTGCTAAGTCTGGATGACCTTTTAGTATTGACCTTCAGAAACAGAGGTGAATTAGAGGAGGAACTGTTATGGTTATTGTAAACACTGTACCTCCGGGTTAGAAGTGTTTACACTTCTCATAACTGATCCAAGTCTGAGGATCCTTGTTTTAGAACACCACCTGTGAGGGGGTTGGGCTGTTTACAGGTTTGCAGGTACCTTGACCTCAGAATACCCTGTTACTTTGACTTTGTTAAGTGTACTCCATGTTGGACAGTTCTTGTGATTCTGAAACCCTGGACATGTGGCTCTTTATTTGAGTCCCCCACCCTGGTTACTGGATTTATAGACCTCCATCTGGAATTCTTGAACACACATGGATCTATACCAAGGCAGTTAATCAGATCCAGCTCAGTCACAAACCCTTGCATTTCATTTGCATACATACCCATTGCATCATATTAACATTTGCTTATTTGTGTTTCAGGGTATCCATTTTCATTTGGTTTTGGTTTTGACCCCATCTGCAGTTTTGACCTGTCTCCACCAGCACTTGCTTCAGCTTGTCAGCCATATACCTCAGTTACTTGCACTAGCCAGCCAGTGGCCCACTTCTCAAATTCTTCATCAACACTTATTCTACTCAGTCTCAGCATCATGGCTCCAAAGAAAAGCAACATCACCTATCATTTCTTCCAACCAGACTTATCAGACATCAGGAGGATCCAGACCCTGATCACCCCAGATCACACACCTTTATTCAGGGAGCATTATGGGGATATACTTGACTTGGTCATGGATCTGGACCCATCTCAGAGAAGCCTGATCCATACCTGTATTCAGTTCTATGACCCCCCATTGAGATGTTTCACCTTTCAAGACTTTCAGTTGGGTCCTCTTTTGGAAGAATACTCATCATTGATTGGTTTGCCTATCAAGAGAGAAATCCCTTTTAACCCTGAAATGGTCTTTCCCAGCAATGGAGAGGTAGCAAAAGCTTTGCACCTGGAACCTGTTTTGATTGAGCAACACATGACCTCTAAAGCTGGGATCCCTGGATTTCATCTGGACTTCCTGATTTCTCAAGCTAGTCTGAAGGCCTCCCTGGGGGAGTGGAAAGCTGTTTGTGCTCTGTTGGCCTTAAGTGTATATGGAATTGTGTTGTTTGCAGATGAGCCTCGATTCATCAGCAAGAATGCAATCCATTTGTTCATCCTGAAGAACCCAGTGCCAGCTTTATTGGGTGATCTCTATTACTCAGTACATCAGAAGAATGAGAAGCAGAGGGGGAGGCTAGTGAGGTGTTGTGCTCCATTATTTCATGCTTGGCTTCTCAGGCATCTACCCAGGACAGATGCATTTCTAAATCCTCATCAGCAAAGCAACTGGGCTAAGAGGCTCACTACTCTCACTTCAGCAGACATCAGATGGTGTACTCAGAGCACCAAGGGCAGAGATATAATCACCAGCTGTGGGCACTTTCCCAATGTGCCCTTAATAGGAGTTAAGGGAAGTATCAATTACAACCCTCTGCTGTTCAGAAGGCAATTAGGCTATGCACTGGTTCATACTCCTAGGGAACAAGACTTGGTTGAGACCCTCTACTGTGAGAACAAGATTAGTTTGGCTGTTGTTAGGCAGGCTGCCTGGGCCTGGGATCATGTTCAAACCAAGGGAATCACCATTCTGGGGAAGTGCAATAATGTGGCATCAGTCCAATATTATGAGTGGTCCCATGCTAGGGCCCAATTCTCTGGAATGCCCTTCACCATAGAAGACACGCCTGAGTCATCTTCAGCACCACCCCCTGCCACTATCAGTTTGGAGGAGTTTGAGAACTTGAAGGAAAGAAATGAGAAGTTAACCTAAGCCTTGCAGAAGACCCTCCGGGAGAGGAGTGAAGTTGTGAGGGAGATTGAAAGATTGGAGAAGTTGAGGATGGAACACTTGACTAAAATTGAGAAGTCTGGAGATTATATCAACAAGTCTAGGGCTGGTGAACAAATTTTGAAGAATTCTTGTAAAGAAGCCCAGTTCCAGAGAGCAAGAACAGACTTGTATTTGAAAGAGAGTCAGGCCAGGTGGGTCCGGATCACTGAGGCCCGTACTCTAGAAGACAAGAGAGTTCAAGACAAGATGGGACAGATGGAAAAAGCCCTGGCAGCAGCCCAGAAGGAAATATCAGAGCTAGAAATCAGAGCTGGAGTGAAGAGGTCTAAGGACCAAAGTCAGAACAAGAAGTTGATTGCAGCTGTTGCAACAAGAAACCTTCTCATCAGAAATCTTACGGAGCATCCGGCTGATCCTGTGACCGAAGCACTTCTCAAGGAAGTTCGTGAGGATGAGTTTGGCCTTGGAGTTTGATCATTTGCTTGTTGTTGTTCCTTTTCATGTACTTTTGCTTTTTTTTGTGATGTATTTTGACCCTTTGAGGGCTTGTGTTGTAACTTGAACAAATTGTATTATTTCACTTTTGTAATATATCTGTGTTGGTTTCTATCTGGGTTCACATCAAAAGCAACTTCAACAGCAGCATCTTCAAGGGTCTGGAAGGGTCAAAACTGAAGGCCAAACCAGATACCTTGAGAGCAAATAAGCATAATTGCATTGCATGCTAACCATTTTGTTTGTTTTGTAGGTTTTTTGTTGTTGCTAACCTCTGTTGTGAATCTCAGGAATTATTGCTCGCCGCCGGGTATTTCCTCTCAACAGGCCTCACAGGTACCCAACTAGAAACAACCTTCCGGGAATTCAGATGGATCAGATGCAACAAGACCTTACGGAGGTCAGAAACCAGATGGCCAACGAAAGGTTGGAGATGAGAACCCAGATAACACAATTCATGGAAGTGATGAACAACTTAGCTCAAAGCCAGGAGAGGCTCAGAACTTTGGTAGAAGGGAGGAATCAAGAGGAGCCCCATGTGGGGACTGCTGGCACAAGTAACAATGAAAGGGTGCAACCACATGTTAACCCCCCTGTGTTTGGTCCACATCTCCATCCTGAGATTAATATTCCTGCAAACATTCAAGGAACAGCTACTGCAGCCAGGGTACTTCAAGAAGATCCTCAGGAGGACCAATTTACAGTAATGGGTGCTGGAGAAGAGACTTATGATAGGCGGCTGGATGAAATAGCTGAGAAGTTGAGGTCCTTAGAATCTCAAAATTCTTTGGGTTTCGATGTCATGGACATGGGGCTGGTAGACGGGGTCAGGATCCCCCATAAGTTCAAGCCTCCTTGCTTCGAAAAGTATAATGGGACTTCATGCCCCCGGACTCATTTGCAATCATTTCTGGGAAGGCTGAAAGCCTATACAATGGATGAGAAACTTTGGATGTTCTACTTCGAAGACAGCTTGACTGGAGCATCAAGGGAATGGTATTCCCATTTGACAAGGGCAACTGTGAGATGCTGGAAGGACCTGGCAGAGGCCTTCATCCGACAGTATCAATACAACTTAGACATGGCACCCAACAGGACTCTCCTAATGGGGATGTCACAGTCGTCAAGGGAAAGTTTCCGAGAGTATGCCCAAAGGTGGAGGCAACTGGCTGCTGCCGTTCAACCACCAATGTCTGAGAGAGAAATGGCAGACATGTTTATGAACACTCTTCAAGGAACGTATATTGACAGGTTGGCTGCTTTCTCCTCCACTAGCTTCGCAGATGTTGTCATAGCTGGGGAGAGAATTGAAAGCCTGTTAAAAATGGGTAAGATCTCCGATAATGGTGCCAGCTCGTCTAGTGGTACAAGAAAGCCTTTTACAGGCCCGAGAAGAACTGGCGAGACTAATGCCATTCACACCAACAGGGGTAGGCCCCAATATGTTCAAAGGACAATAGCAGCAGTCACTATCCCTGCTCCAGCTCATCCTCAGCCAGTCTATCAACCTCCTCAACAAAACTTCCAACAACAACCTCAGTATCAGCAGAATCAGTATCCTCCAAGGAACTTCAACAGCAACTCCAACAACAACAATCAACAGAGGCCATTCCAACAAAGGCCATCCCAAGCTAACCGAGTGATCGACCCGATCCCAATGCCGTATGCTGCCTTGCTGCCACAACTTCTGAAACTCAACCTAGTTGAGCTAAGAACGTTGGCACCTCCGGATCCCAACAGTCTACCAAGAAACTATGACTCTAATGCTAGGTGTGCTTTTCATTCAAACGCACCTGGTCACAGTACAGAAAAATGCAGGGCTCTGCATATGAAGGTACAAGACTTGGTAGACTCCAAGGCTCTGAATTTTGCACCTCCGCCCAATGTCAATAAAAACCCAATGCCAAACCATGGTGGTCCCCGAATTAATGCTATTGAAGAAGACCAACCGTCTTATTTAATAACTAGTGTGGATCAGATCCGGACACCATTGGTGGAAATCAAAGCTCAACTCCGTGAAAACCAAATATTTCCGGGGTGTGAACTAGGGTGTCCCTACTGCAATATTTCATGGAATGGGTGTGAAGACCTGAGGAATGGCATTGACAGCCTTATTCAGAGTGGCTTGCTACAGATCACTACATCATTTCCGACAAATCCGACAACTTCCTCAACAACGGTTTCAGACCCTCCTACAACTGCAGCAACTATTGTTCCCGACAATTCATCAGCACCATCAACAAATACTTCACCTATCCTTCCAAATGATCAGTTTTCAACAGTTCCTCCTGCTACAACTTCAGCTTCATTCCATTTCGAATCTCTATCAACAACAACAACAGTCCTTCCAACAGTACCTCCTACAACACCAGCAATCAATCATGAAGATGTCTCTACTGTTACCATATTCTACGATCCTGAGAATAATTCCGCCTACCATTCAGAAGGTGCTGCTCCCACCAGAGCACCAGTTACAATCTTTTATGATCCACAAACAATTACAGTCCCTTCAGCAGCAGCAATCAGTCCAGTCACTGTCACGGTGCCTGGACCAGTACCATATGAAAGCAATAGGGCCATCCCTTGGCACTATGGCTCTGACGTATACTGCGAAGGAAAAAGAATCACTCTTGAAACATCAACACCTGCACCACAAGTAGATAATGTGGGGGGAGGCGGAGGCTTCACTCGAAGCGGACGTCTCTTTGCTTCACAAGTTCAAAAACCTACTGCCGAAGCAGAAGCTGCTGCCAAGGCAAAAGGAAAAGGCCCGGTGCAGGAAGATTCAGCTGCCAAAGAAACCCTGAAGACTCCATTCGATCAGGAAGTTGATGAGTTTATGCGGATCATCAAAAGGAGTGATTACAAAATTGTGGATCAACTTCACCAGACGCCATCCAAAATCTCTATCCTCTCACTGCTTATGTGCTCCGAAGCCCATCGGAATGCACTGCTTAAAGTCCTGCACGCAGCTTACGTGCCTGAGGAGATTACTGTCAACCAATTGGAAACCGTGGTTGGAAACGTTACTGCTAGCAATGGGCTAGGGTTTACCAATTCTGACTTGACAGCGGATGGCCGTAATCACAACAAAGCCTTGCACATAACCATGGAATGCAAAGGAGCTGTCCTTTCTCATGTGCTGGTGGACACAGGTTCTTCCCTGAATGTCTTACCGAAGAAGGCTCTGGTGAAGCTTGAATATGATGGATTGGCATTGAGACCCAGCAACCTGGTAGTAAGAGCCTTTGATGGTTCTAAGAGATCGGTTCTGGGAGAGATTGAGTTGCCTGTGACAATTGGCCCACAGACCTTTAAAACTATCTTTTATGTGATGGACATTCAGCCCGCCTACAGCTGTTTGTTGGGTAGACCCTGGATTCACGCCGCCGGCGCAATAACGTCTACCCTTCACCAAAAGTTAAAATTTGAGTGGGAAGGTCAAGTTGTCACAATCTGTGGGGAAGAGGATATTTTCGTTAGCCATCTGGCTACCTACAAATACATTGAGATGGATGGAGAGATCCATGAGACAATGAGCCAAGGTTTTGAAGCCTTGAATGTCAATGAAGCATCTGCTGTATCGGGAATCTCCATGTCATCTTACCAACAAGCCCGGAAGGTTGTTGAAGAAGGAACTGCCCTAGGCTGGGGCAAGGTTTTAGCTGTGGAGGAAAAGAAGGACAAATTTGGGTTGGGTTACAAACCAACTCAACATCAAGCAAAGGCTGCTGCAGAGCCTGGTTTTGTCAGTGGGGGGATGCTTACCCCCGATGCTATCAACTGTCTGGAAGACGAGCTGGAAGAGGAGCGCAATCTGGAGAATTGGATTCGTCCAAAGATCCCGAGGAGCAGTGTCTCGAACTGGTCTTCCCAGGAAATTATAAGAGTTACTCATGCAGAGTAATTATTATTTCCTGTATTTTTATAGCATGCATCAAAGTCTTGCATCTTGCCCAAGATGACAAGACTCATTTTGTAATCAGGGCCATCTGTACTTTTGTGCAAACAAGATCAAATTAATGAAATATCAGACATCTTTTTGCAAACGAGTCTTTTTCTTTTATGCTCACTGTTTTGCCATTTTTCTTTTTTGTACAAAAAAATAAATGGCGGTGTTTTCAAAATGATAACTTCATTTCACTTTTTTTTCTAAAGCAAGATTAAAATCAATCACTAAAATGAACGAACTTAACCCTTGCAGAGAGTGCCTTCCAGACTGCACCGACAACAGCACGGCTATGACATCGTATGACTTTGACAATCCAATCAATCAAGCTGATGAAGGGGTTGATGAAGAATATGAGCTTCCTGAAGAGCTAGCCAGGTTGTTAAGACAGGAGGAAAAGGTTATTACTCCTCACCAGGAGGAGATCGAAGTGATTAATCTTGGTACAGACGAAGACGTGAAAGAGGTTAAAATCGGGGCCTGCCTGCAAGACTCAGTGAAGAGACAACTGATAGATCTGCTTCAAGAGTATGTTGATGTGTTTGCTTGGTCGTATCAAGATATGCCAGGGTTGGATACCGACATTGTTGTGCACAAGCTGCCGTTGAGAGAAGAATGCCCTCCAGTCAAACAGAAGTTGCGCCGAACTCGCCCAGACATGGCTATGAAAATCAAGGAAGAGGTACAAAAGCAATGGGACGCCGGGTTCCTTGCTGTGACTAGCTACCCGCCGTGGGTTGCTAACATAGTACCTGTGCCTAAGAAGGACGGCAAAGTAAGAATGTGTGTTGATTACCGGGATCTGAACAGAGCCAGCCCGAAAGATGACTTCCCATTACCTCACATTGATGTATTGGTGGATAACACGGCTCAGTTCTCGGTATTCTCCTTCATGGATGGATTTTCAGGATATAATCAAATCAAGATGTCACCTGAAGACATGGAGAAGACAACATTCATCACACCTTGGGGCACGTTCTGTTACAAAGTGATGCCATTTGGACTGAAGAATGCTGGCGCCACATATCAACGGGCTATGGTGACATTATTCCATGATATGATCCACAAGGAAATAGAATGTTATGTGGATGATATGATCGCCAAGTCCCTTACAGAGGAAGATCACCTGGTGAATCTGCTGAAGTTGTTCAAGCGTCTGAGGAAGTACCAACTAAAGTTGAACCCCAACAAATGCACATTCGGGGTGAGATCTGGTAAGCTGCTGGGCTTTATTGTAAGCGAGAAGGGGATTGAGGTTGACCCATATAAAGTCAAAGCTATTCAAGAGATGCCTGCACCGAAAACTGAGAAAGAAGTTCGAGGGTTCTTAGGTCGATTGAACTACATTTCCCGGTTCATATCTCACCTCACGGCAACCTGTGAACCCTTGTTCAAGCTGTTAAGGAAGGAACAAACGGTCAGGTGGAACGAAGACTGCCAGAAGGCTTTTGACAAGATCAAGGAATATCTGCAAGAACCTCCAATCCTTATGCCGCCAGTTGAAGGAAGACCTCTGATCATGTACTTGACAGTATTAGAAGAGTCAATGGGGTGTGTACTAGGTCAGCATGACGAGTCTGGTCGAAAAGAGTATGCAATATACTACCTAAGAAAAAAGTTTACCGACTGTGAACAACGTTATTCACTGCTCGAGAAAACTTGCTGTGCTTTAGCGTGGGCTGCTCGCCGACTGAGACAGTATATGTTGACCCACACTACCTTATTAATCTCAAAAATGGATCCAGTTAAGTACATTTTCGAGAAGCCAGCTCTTACTGGACGGGTTGCAAGATGGCAGATGATTCTCACAGAATACGACATACAGTACACATCTCAGAAAGCCATCAAAGGCAGTGTACTATCTGAATATCTTGCTGAGCAACCCATTGATGACTACCAGCCTATGAGGTTTGACTTCCCTGATGAAGATATCATGTTCATTAAAGCAAAAGATCACGAGGAGCCTATTCACACCGAAGGGCCTGACCCGGAGGAAGAATGGACTATGATGTTTGATGGGGCTGTCAACATGAATGGCCGTGGTGTTGGTGCAGTACTCATTACACCTAAAGGAGTTCACATGCCTTTCTCGGCAAAACTCACTTTCAACTGCACTAACAACGAAGCTGAATACGAAGCTTGCATTATGGGTCTTGAGGAAGCCATCGACCTCAGGATCAAAACATTGACCGTATTCGGGGATTCAGCTTTGGTAGTCAATCAAACCAACGGAAAATGGTACACACACCAGGATCATCTGATACCTTACAGGGATTATACAAGGAGGTTATTGACTTTCTTCACAACAGTCAAGCTTGAGTATATCCCTCGGGACGAGAATCAGTTTGCAGATGCTCTTGCTACCATTTCATCCATGATCAAAGTTCAAACGGCTAACTTTGTACCCCAGATTTCAGTGTCTAGACTTGATAGACCAGCATATGTATTTGCAGCAGATGTTGTAAAAGATGACAAGCCTTGGTTCCATGACATTAAGTGCTTCTTGGAGGATCAGACATACCCACCCGGGGCATCTTCCAATGATAAGAAGACCTTGAGAAGGCTTGCTGGTAGTTTCTTTCTGAACACTGATGGGTCTTTATACAAGAGGAATTTTGACATGGTACTCCTCAGATGTGTTGACAAGACGGAAGCAGATTTGTTGATGCACGAAGTGCACGAAGGATCTTTTGGTACCCACGCAGGAGGGCATGCCATGGCTAAGAAGTTGTTAAGATCGGGTTATTACTGGGTCACAATGGATGCAGACTGTTGTGCTTACGCTAGAAAATGCCACAAATGCCAGATCTATGCAGATAAAGTGCATGTACCTCCCAATCCTTTGAACATCATGTCTTCACCCTGGCCCTTTGCTATGTGGGGCATTGATATGATTGGCAAGATTGAGCCAACTGCTTCAAATGGTCACAGATTCATCTTGGTCGCCATTGACTATTTCACCAAATGGGTCGAAGCAGCCTCGTATGCAAATGTTACAAGACAAGTGGTAGCCCGATTTCTGAAAAGAGATATCATCTGTCGGTATGGAGTGCCCGAGCGAATCATTACTGATAATGGTTCCAACTTAAACAACAAGATGATGGCAGAACTGTGCCGGGACTTCAAGATCCAACATCACAATTCTTCTCCTTACAGACCAAAGATGAATGGTGCTGTTGAGGCGGCAAATAAGAATATCAAGAAGATTGTGCAGAAGATGGTAGTTACATACAAAGACTGGCATGAAATGCTACCGTTTGCCTTGCATGGGTACCGCACGTCAATCAGAACGTCCACTGGGGCAACACCGTATCAGCTTGTGTATGGTATGGAAGCAGTCCTACCTGTTGAAGTTGAACTACCCTCGTTACGGGTGTTAATGGATGTTAAACTGAGTGAAGCAGAATGGGTTCGGTCCCGATTCGAGCAACTGAGTCTGATCGAAGAGAAAAGATTGGCTGCAATCTGTCATGGGCAGCTATATCAGAGGAGAATGAAGAAAGCCTTTGATCAGAAAGTCAGGCACCGAGAGTACCAAGTGGGAGATCTTGTGCTGAAAAGAATCCTCCCTCCTCATACAGACCACAGGGGCAAATGGACTCCAAATTATGAAGGACCATTGGTTGTAAAGAAAGTTTTCTCTGGTGGAGCACTGATGCTCAGCACCATGGATGGTGAAGATTTCCCATCCCCTGTGAATTCAGATGCAGTAAAAAAATACTTCGCATAAAATGACCCGCTGGACATAAAAACAGAATGTAAGTCCAGGCAAAAATAGGGCATCCCGGCGAGTCAAAAACAGAATAAAAGACTCGGGCAAAAGTAAGGGAAAATGAATAAAAAATGTACACCCGCTGAGTTGAAAAGCCGCATTGGACAGCTCAGGCAAAAATGGGTATCCCGATGGATTGAAAACCCGAAAGGGCGATCCATGCAAAATAAGGGAATAAGCGAACAACTGCATTCTGAATTCGTCTGTATCACCTACAATTTGGTAAGCTACGAAGGATCAGACTTCAATCAGAATCAACTCTCTCCAGAAAGCAAGACGAGAAGAACGTCATTGTCATACGAGTCATAGCAGAAGAGGAAGCTCCCTCAAAGCGTCGTCAACACTGCCAGCATTTTGTTTCTCAATTTGTAACAATCTCCTCATTTCAGGAGATTTGTTTCTTTGACTGTATCTTGCCAATTCAGGGCACATGGATTAATAAAATCAGATTTTCGGTCATGTTTCGTTTTTACATTTATGTTTTGCAAAGAGTTGTCTGATATCTCTAAAATACAATTGCATAAGTACAGATGCCTTTCTCTAAAAATAAAAGAAAAAAACACATGCTTACAGGGAGTGTGATTATTCTCGAAAGTACTTAACTCCTATGACGGAATCCAGTAAGGGATACCTCGGGACCTTTTGTACGTTTCCTTACCTTTGCAGGATTGCAGGTATCCAGAACGCAACCTGGGGCAAGCAGGTTACGTCTCAGCAAGTGGGCAAATCACTATCAACTCGGTCTATCTTCCACGTGGCACGGGAGAGTGCCCACTTCCCCAGCAAAGTTGCCAAATCAACAAACAGGCTTAACACTCAGGATGCTTTCTCCCCAGCCGAGTTGCCTCTTGTTGCTCTCCCCAGCTGAGTTACCAACAGCATTCCCCAGTTGAAGCACCGACCATTCTTCCTCAACAGGATGCAGAAATCAGGGAATCATCTCCCCACAGAGCTTCAAGCCTTTATTCAGAAGAGCAACGCACGGAGAAGTCACAACAGAGTACAGAAGCTTCTACAAACCCCAGCTGGGTTTCTCATTTATAAGGATATGTCAATCAGTGACCTATATCCCCAAACAGATACGTCACTAGATCTACCAATGATCTCATCCCCAGCTGGGATGTTCACTTCAAGCAGATCATCCCGAGATCTTCGCCGCAATGGGATCCGAATTCCGGATCGGTGCCTCTTTGCATAATCATAGCATTCACATCATATTATACCCTCAGAGCGTAGCATTCCGTCTAATACGGAGCATTACGGCAAAAATCAAATACATAGCATAATCATAAGTCATGTTGTGAATTGAACGCTTGTGATTAGTAACCATTCATCGGAATACAGATTACTTTCCCCCAGAGTCCCCACCAGAGTCCCAGCAAAAGCAGCTGCCTCTCAAATCACAAACACCAGTATATACACCTTTTGGCACCCATCCGTGTCATCCTTCCCCAAACAGGTCGCCTGAATACACTCTACAAACAAAATCACCCGTATTACAGATACTTCATACGTCCTGACACCCGTCCGTGTCATATCACCAGTAGAAAGCCAAAGACCTCCTCTTTGCACTCACATATACTTATATGTACACTTTCTCGACACCCGTCCGTGTCATATCCCCAGCGCAGTCACTTACACTTTCATCAACTCATATACTTGTTAATATTATACTTTTCTCTCTTGACACTCGTCCGTGTCACTCTCCCCAGCAAATAAACACTCATCTATACAATACAATACTCACTACTCATAGTACGCTTATACAGATACTCGTCCGTATCTTGTATACATCATCACTCATAACTCCACAGATTCGGCAGTAGTCCTTGTTCCTTGTTAACCAATTGGTACTCGTCCGTACCATCATCTCAGAACATTGCGTCTAGTGTTTGTTTCTACATGATACTCGTCCGTATCATAGTCTTAGGGATGCTCGTCCGCATCCTTAATCCATACACTGTGTCAAACACTTATGTCTTCTGGAATATAGATACTCGTCTGTGTCTACTATTCCCCAGAAGGTTTCTTTCAGATGCAACACTCGTCCGTGTTCCTGGTTAACCAGTTGATACTCGTCCGTGTCATCATCTCTGAACATGTGTCAGTTTGTTTCTACATGATACTCGTCCGTATCATAGTCCTAAGGATGCTCGTCCGCATCTTTAATCCATACACAATACCAGACACTTATACCTTTTGTTTCTTGGATGTAAACGCTCGTCCGTGTTTACTACCTCCCCAGTAGATCACCAACAAATTTCCTTTTTATTTAACACTCGTCCTGTGTTATGATAACTCTGAGAGCAGCCGTACCCTGCTGAGTGGTCGTCCTCCACTTCTTGATGGTCGTCCTCCATCATGCTCATCCGATGGCCGTCCCCATCGTTGATTTTAGCAGCCGTCCCCTGCTAGGTGGTCGTCCTCCACCTCTTGATGATCGTCCTTCATCATTTTATCCAATGGCCGTCCCCATTGTTGATTTTGGTTATCTGACATTCGTCCTATGTCATGATAAACCCTGAGAGCAGCCGTCCCCTGCTGAGTGGTCGTCCTCCACTTCTTGATGGTCGTCCTCCATCATGCTCGTCCGATGGCCGTCCCCATCGTTGACCTTTTCTATCCGATGGCCGTCCCCATCGTTGATATTTTCGGCAGCCGTACCCTGCCAGGTGGTCGTCCTCCACCTTTGATGGCCGTCCCCATCATATTTCTTTTATCCCCAACAGAGCAGCCGTCCCCTGCTAGGTGATCGTCCTTCACCTTTGATGGCCGTACCCCATCATCTGTTTATTTCATTCATTCTTTAACCCGAGGGCCGTCCCCGTCGTGGTCCCTTTTCCTTTTTAACCCGATGGCCGTCCCCATCGTTGGTTACTTTACCTTTATGAACTTGATGGCCGTCCCCGTCATGTTTCATTAACCCCCAGAGAATTTTACAGCTTTATCTTGATGGCCGTCCCCATCACGATTTTATTTTTCCAGCTAGTCGGCCGTCCCCGTCTTGGCTTTACCTTTTTATCCCCAGCATGTCGGTCGTCCCCGTCATTGCTTTATTTTCAGCACTTTTCCCAGCATGTCGGCCGTCCCCGTCATCGCTCTTTACCCAGCAGTCGTCCTCTGCTCGACGGTCGTCCTCCGTCGCCCACTTTACAATATACTTTATTTTTCATTTACAATCTATATCCCTTTTCTTCTTCATTCTGTGAGTGCAAATTTTGGACTGTCTTTGGTATTCAACCACAAGTTATCTTGTTTGTCTGTTAAGCCGTCGCTTACATCCTGCACAGCTAACTCATGTTTGAATAGGGGCAGCTGTAAACACCCCAAATTTGCCCTCACCCATTCACACCATGGCTTATGGTCATCTCATATGCATAAACACAATCATATCATCTCACATCTCATTTTTGATTCACTGGATAGTTTCTAAGTCATCTGCACCTAGGGTTTGTGATCTGAGCAATCCCAAAGCTTCTTGAGGCACTCCAAGGGCCACCAATCAGTTCAAAGTGGTCCATGTGTGTTCTTATATCATATTTCATCTCCTCAAAGTCAAAATTGCAGAGGAATCACAAGAACTAGGGTTTGAGGTGATGCAGAGCCAGTTTGAACTGCACAGTTGACTGAAAATTAGGGTTTTGGTTTCAGAGGCCATAACTCCAAATTTTTTGGTCATTCTTGTTTCCATTGATCTCTATATGGTATAGGGAGTATGCATATCAATTTTCATGAAGAAATTCCATGGGGAAGTCATCTGATCAAGAGTTGACTTTTCAGACAAGTCAGTGCAAAATCAGGGCATCTGAGGCCCCCAATGACCCAACCAATGGGTGATCTTCATCATTTTGAGTGTATATGATCTTTATTTGATCATGGAAGAAGGTTGAAGTTCATAGAAATCAAGAATTTAGGGTTTTTGCAAATGTTGACTTTTTGGGCATAGTTGACTTTTCAAGAATGCATCATTTTAGGTCATTTTTCAAGCCTTGATTCATGATTCAAAAAGGCTTCAAATGGAAAAACTTTGGTCATGAAAGTTGTAGATCTCATCTTTCCCTTTTCAAAAAGTACAAGAACATGATCAAACTCTTCTTGGATCAAAAGTTATGGCAATGCAAAGTTGGCAAAAATCATTAATTTCTAAGGCATGCTTCAAATGGAAATTTTGCAAAGTCTTGAACCAAAGCCAAATGTAGCCTCTAATTCATTTCAAACCAACACATAAACATTCTCTAAGTGCTGAAAATCAGAATTGGATCAAGTTTGCCTATGGTTTGGTTTGTGTAACAAGGTTTTCTTCACATGTGAACCATAAAGCAACAAGTTGCAAAACTCATGATCATGCTCCCTCAACTTGCTGCCTTGGCCTTTGGACCTTGCTGGCTCTCTCACCACACCATGATGCGCCAGACCTAGCCTTGTACCAAGCTAGTATCAAGCCCATGCTTCTCTTACAAGATTTTTGACTTTTGGCAAAAGCAAACTTACCAATCACAAAAGCACAAGTCACATCATCCAGCCAATCAGATTTGTTTATGTTATCAATTTGCAAGCTAGCCATAACAAGAAGCAAGGCTGAAACCATCACACCACACACATTCACAAAAACCTTCCACATTGCAACTTGCTTCGAATCTCTTAACACAGCCACCAAACACAAAAACCATCTTCACCAATCAACTCAACACACTTCATAGGCCACCCAGCACCAAGAACACAAGCCTGAAACAGCCTGAACACTCCATAACCATTCTCCACCTCAGCCTGCATTTTCTATCGAATCTCTCTCCACAAGCCACAAACAGCCAAACAAACCTTGCAAAGCTTCTCCATACATCATTTGGACCTCAAACAATCACTCACCATGACCTGAAACCTCCAGAAACACCATTGCCATTTTTGATCAAGCTGAAGCAGTTCCTTTCGAATCTCATTATCCAGCCAACTTAAACTCCATTTGAGCATTCAAACATCATCTGGGGATCAAGGAGAGGGGTTTGCACTGAAAGAAGAGGTCAGAAAGTTCTCAAACTGAAAGCTCCAAATCTCAGGTAGCTTGAAAATTATTTTTCCAGAAATCTTTTTTCTTGTTACAAACTTGTTCTTTGTGTTGTCCTGATCATCCTGATGTTTTTAGTTTTTGAAATGGTGATGAATTAAGCATTTAATTTGTCTCTGAAACTGGTTTGCCCTAAAATTTGTTTTGCTCGATTCATGAATTCCAGGAAGAATAAATTTGTTATGGCTTAGGGTTTTGATTCAGGGGATCATGGGAATCATTTTGGTGTGCTTAGATTTCATTTTTGATACGTTTTGAGGAAGTTTGGAGGTTTTCAGGTGGACTTCCCACCGGAGAAGACGACCGGAGGTCTTCTCCGGCCACCTGAAAATAATTAGGGTTTTAATCCTGTAATTAAGGCAGTTTAAATCTCGTGCGTTGGATCAGTGGACTTTGTTGACTTCGCGCGCGTGTGTGTGGCTGAGATTCATCATTAAACCCTAAATCTCAATTAATTAATTCATAATTATGTTTAACCACGTTTGAATTTCAGCCTTTGATCTGCGCGCGCAGTCAATGGCTCCATCTCCAGATTCAATCTCAACCATCCTTCCTGATTACTTTCATATTTATTTGATTTTTATTTCATTTTATTTCATTTAACTTGCACAATTTATTTAAAATAGTAAAAAATACATAAAAATTATGAAACTTTTTCCTCTGAGTTTTAATAATTTTTATGACACAAAAATATTTTTATTTTATTTTTCATCATTAAAAAAGTATTTTTTAAATATTTAAAAGATTATTTTTAATTGATTAATGGGAATTAATTGATTAAAAATACTTTTAGGTATTTAAAAATTACAAAAAAATTCATGAAATGTTCTAAGACATTTAGAAACATTGTCCAACCTTCAAACCAAATTTCTTTTTTGATCTTGATGCACTTTAAGAATTTTTCATTGAATTAAATCATATTTTGTGCATTATTTTGATCATAAGTTCAAAAATTCATTTCTGCCTATTGGAGAAGGTTGAGACATTGATTCTTCTTGCATTGTGTTATGTTTAGCATGTATTTTCAAGGATAAAATGGCCATGACTTGTTTCCTCATTTTCTAATTGTTTGGCATTTCTTTTGTTAAGAACCCTAAAAAACCCTAATAACTTAGAAAATTCATATCTTGAGTTTGGTTAAGAGTTGGGAGTTCCCCTTTGGGCAGTGGTTTGTTATAGGTCTAGGGTTTCTTTGAATACCATTTTCCATTTTTTATCTTGAGGTTTGCTTCTGTTTTTGGTTTTTGTTTGATGTTTGATCCATGAACCCTAATTTGGGCTTCCATTTGCATCCTTCTTGCATTTCCTTGCATAACATGACTTGTATTTGCATTTTGTGCATTCTTGTGATCCATTTGACATCTTAAGACATATAGAAAGCATGTTTGATCATTGCATTACATATTTGCCATGTCATTTGTCTTGTATGCTTCATAACTTTCCATGCTTGTTCATGCTCCTTAACCTGCATCATTTGCATTCATGATCTTGTATGAACATCTCCATGCCTTGTCTCATGTTTGCAGCACCTCATAACATCATAATCATCATCAACATGCTTCTGGTTTTGCTTAGCATCATACCATTTCATTTCATCTAGCATTGCATTGCATTTTCTTTCTAACATTTCAGGTGGTAAGTAAACTTGAGAAGTGAATTTGCCTTCACTTCTCATAACTTCTCTTCTCATCTCTCTTGCATCCATTGCTGCATTCTTACATGTGTTTGAGTTTGAGCTTGCTCATTCTTCTTCCTCCCACTTTCTTTCTTCAAGTGACTTGACTTCTTGAATGAAGCAAGTCACTTTGCTTCTCTTGATCCTGTTCATCTGCTTCCTGGTGGTTCTTCTGAAGATTGTCCTTGAAAACCTCACAAACCTTAGGATCATATAAGCATGACAATGAATTAGGGTTTTGATTAGTCCCCTCATAGTTTTACCTTTGTGTCTCTCTTTGAGTCCTCTCTTCTCACCTCATAATCAGGGACTAAACCCTAAAGGCTTTAAGACTTTGTGCTTAGGGTTATGTCTGCATCCTTCTCTTAGGATGGAGTGTATAACTCTAATCCTAAGTGTTAAACCCTTTATGTGTTTAAATCTCTTAATCAATTCACTTAATAAATATTAAGACATCACACTTGTAACTTGGGCCTTGCATTAGGGTTCTAATTCTTCCTTAAGTGGTTAAGAAGGACTAACCCTAGTGTTAATGGACAAGTCCTCCTCAAGTTTGTCTTACAAACCATAAAATTCACTTCATCATCATACCATTAAATAAAATCCACTTAATCAAAGGTTTGTTTTGTCATGGGTTTAATCCCTAATCATGGATTAAGTTGAGGAGTTTTTCTCAACTTAAACATTCTCATCTATCATCCTTCTTTTAGGATGGTGTAATGGGTCTGTTTAATCCATGATTATGGCTTAACCTCATTACTCAACACTAAACAAAATCACAAAAACATCTAAGTAATCACAAGTAGGTTAATGATCTTAATCCTACACCAAAGGTGATTAAGTGTGAGAATCTGACTTCACACTTAAGGTACTCTCATTACCCCTAATCAGAGGGAAGATGTGATGAGTTTACTAACCCATTGGTTTAGGCTTAAGCTCATTAACTTATGACAAACTTCAAAAGCAATAAAAGACTGAAAACTCAAAAACAAACAATAATCGTCTCCTCCGGGATTCTTTTCTCATCTCGTTCACTCACAATCGAGAACTTGCTTCTTCCGTCTAATGCAAGACAGTTTGCATCTGTGCCAGACAGATCATACACTTGAGCATAGGCAAGCAAGCAGTTCACAAGTCAGTTCATCTTTCAGTCTCTTTGGGTCGAACTACGGTGTTCTGACTTCCTCATTGCACGAGAGGATACGTAGGCATAACTTAACGGTTATCGAACAAAAGTCTCTGTACATCCCCCCTCCTTCCAGCCTCATTCTCTTAGCCTCATTATCATGAGCAATTCATTCTCATTCTTACACAGACACATCATTTATACACTTCACACTTTTTTTCAGCACTGACACATGTACATTCTTTTCCAGCTATTTTACACACAAATTGCACTGACACTACCCCTTTAAAACACAAATCTTTTAAGCGTGGATCCCGTCGAGTACGACGGACAATCTGGGTGCTAATACCTTCCCAGGTTGTAACCAACCCCCTTTCTCAGTCTCTCTGGTTCGCAACCGTCTTATCCAACTCTTTCTAGGTCTATGCAGCATTACCTTTCCTCCGGGATAAAAATGCCTAGCTGGCGACTCTTTTCATCTCCAGTGAGTTCACGGCTGTGTGTTCTCACTGTTCCCTTCGCCGACCGTTCGCGCTTGTACCAGGATGCAAATCTTTGGGAGCGACAGAGGGACTTGGCAATCATGTCATCCACATAACATTCAATTTCTTTATGGATCATGTCATGGAATAATGTTACCATAGCCCGTTGATAAGTTGCACCAGCATTCTTCAGTCCGAATGGCATCACCTTGTAACAGAATGTGCCCCAAGGTGTGATGAAGGTTGTCTTCTCCATGTCTTCAGGTGACATTTTGATCTGATTGTATCCTAAAAATCCATCCATGAAGGAGAACACCGAGAACTGAGCCGTATTATCAACCAATACATCAATGTGTGGTAAGGGGAAGTCATCTTTCGGGCTGGCTCTGTTCAGATCCCGGTAATCCACACACATTCTCACTTTGCCGTCTTTCTTAGGCACAGGTACAATAGTAGCAACCCACGGCGGATAGCTAGTCACAGCAAGGAACCCGGCGTCCCACTGCTTTTGTATCTCTTCCTTTATCTTCATTGCCATATCCGGGCGGGTACGGCGTAGCTTCTGCTTTACTGGCGGGCAGTCTTCTTTTAAAGGCAGCTTGTGCATGACAATATCGGTGTCCAACCCTGGCATATCCTGATAAGACCAAGCAAACACATCCACATATTCACGAAGCATGTCAATCAGTTGTTCCTTTACTGAATGTTGTAAGCAGGCTCCGATCTTAACCTCTTTCACATCTTCTTCTGTACCAAGATTAACCGTTTCGACCTCCTCCTGATGAGGAGTGATAACCTTCTCCTCTTGCCTTAACAACTTGGCTAGTTCTTCAGGTAGCTCATAGTCTTCTTCAACCCCTTCATCAGCTTGATTGATCGGATTGTCAAAGTCATACGAAGTCATAGCTGTGTTGTTGTCGGTGCAGTCTAAAAGGCACTCTCTGCAAGGGTTTAGATTGTTTATTTTAGTGATCAATTTTAATCTTGTTTAGAAAAAGTGAAATGAAGTTACCATTTTGGAAAACATTGCCATTTTATTTTTGTACAAAAAGAAAAATGAAAAACAGTGAGCGGGAAAGAAAAAGACTCATTTGCAAAAGATGTCCGATATTCATTGATTGATCTGTTTGCATAAAATTACAAGATGGCCCGATTACAAAATGAGTCTAGTCATCTTTGGCAAGATGCAAGACTTGATGCATGCTTAAAAATACAGGAAATAATAATTACTCTGCAGGAGTAACCCTTATAATTTCCTGGGATAACCAGTTTGAGATATGGCTCCCCGGGGTCCTTGGACGTATCCAGCTCTCCAGGTTGCGCTCATCTTCCGACTCATCTTCCAAGTTGTTCACAGCATCCGGGGTGAGCATTCCCCCGCTGACAAAGTTGGGCTTCTTGGAAGCCTCTGGTTGATCTTGCTGAGTTGGTTTGTAACCCAACCCAAATCTGTCCTCCTTCTTCTCCACGGGCAGCAGCTTGCCCCAGCCTTAGGCAGTACCCTCTTCAACAACCTTCCTGGCTTGCTGATAAGACGTCATGGAGGTTCCCAGTATAGCAGATGCTTCATTTATGTTCAGGGCCTCAAACCCCTGGCTCATGGTTTCATGGATCTCTCCATCCATCTCAATATACTTATACGTAGCCAGATGGCTAACAAAGATGTCTTCTTCGCCACAAATGGTGATGATCTGGCCTTCCCACTCGAATTTCAGCTTATGGTGAAGGGTAGACGTAACAGCACCAGCGGCATGGATCCAGGGTCTACCCAACAAACAGCTGTAGGCTGGCTGAATGTCCATCACATAGAAGGTAATTTTAAAAGTCTGCGGGCCAATCATCACAGGCAGATCAATCTCTCCAAGCACTGATCTCTTAGAGCCATCAAATGCTCTCACCACTAAATTACTTGGACGCAGTGCCAAGCCATTATACTCCAGCTTCACCAAGGCTTTCTTTGGTAGAACATTGAGTGAAGACCCAGTGTCCACCAGTACATGGGATAGAACAGAACCCTTACATTCTAGAGTGATGTGTAAAGCCTTGTTGTGGTTACGTCCCTCAGTTGGTAAGTCAGCATTGGTAAATCCCAGTCCATGACTGGTGTTGACATTCGCCACCACAGTTTCTAGCTGATTAACAGTGATCTCCTCTGGCACGTATGCTGCGTGCAAGACTTTCAATAATGCATTCCTGTGAGCTTCAGAACACATCAACAGGGATAATATGGAGATCTTTGAGGGAGTTTGGTGAAGCTGATCCACCACCTTGTAATCACTTCTCTTTATAATTCTCATGAACTCATCTACATCTTGCTCAAAAGATGTCTTCTGAGTTTCTTTGATAATTGGTTCTTCAGGTATCACACTCTTCCCCTTTGCTTTTGCACCAGCTTCTGCTTTGGCATTAGGTCTTTGCAATTGTGAGGCAAAAAGGCGTCCGCTTCTGGTGAAGCCTCCGCCTCCCCCAACATTATCAATCTGTGGAGAAGAGGTTGAAGAATCCAAAGTGATTCTCTCCCCGTTGCAGTAGAGATCAGAGCCATAATGCCAAGGTATGGCATTACTGCTTTCATATGGAACGGGTCCTGGTACCGTGATGGTAACTGGACTGACTGCTGCAGAGGAGAGTATTGTAATAGTGTGCGGATCGTAGTAAATGGTGACTGGTGACCTGGCAGGAGGTGCCATTGTTTGTTGCTGAAAGTTGTTGTTTGGAGGAACATCTGATGGATCATAGTAAATGGTGACTGCTGAGATATCTTCATTAATTTCTGTTGGCGTTGTAGAAGATTCTGCTGAATAAATGGGTGCTGATGTTGTAGAAGAAATGGTTGTTGACATCTGGTTTGCTGAAGTGATGGACGGAGCCATTGTTGATGATATTGATGAATTGGTCGGAATGATTGTTGTTGCAGTTGTAGAAGAGTCAGGAATTGTTGACAAAGGGATTGCTGGGTTTGTAGGCGCCGTTGTTGTGATCTGAAGTATACCACTTTTGATAAGACCATCTATGCCGCTTCTCAAGTTATCACACCCGTTGACCGAAATGTTGCAATAACCACAACCGAGCTCACATCCGGGGAACATCTGGCACTCTAGAAGCTGAGCTTTAATTTCGACCAGAGGTGTTCGAATTTGTCCAACACTGGTGATTAAGAAAGATGGCTTGTCTTCCTCAATGGCATTAATTCTTGGCCCTCCATGATTGGGCATGGGATTCTTGGTGACACTTGGAGGGGGTGCAAAGTTGAGGGCTTTAGAATCCACCAGATCTTGGACTTTCATTTGCAAAGCCCTGCATTTTTCCGTATTATGGCCAGGTGCATTGGAGTGGAAAGCACATCTGGCGTTGACATCATAATTTCTTGGGAGATTGAGGGATCTGGTGGGGCCAATGTCCTTAACTCAACCAAGTTGAGTTTCAGGAGTTGTGGCAATAAGGCAGCATAAGGCATAGGGATAGGGTCAATCACCCTATTTGCCTGTGATGGTCTTTGCTGAAAGGTTCTTTGCTGTTGATTGCTGTTGTTGTTGTTGTAAGTCCTCTGTGGCGGATACTGAACTTGCTGTTGATAGTGTGGTTGTTGTTGTGGTTGATATGTTGGTTGCTGAGGAATCGGAGCTGGAATAGTGAAAGCTGCTACTGATCTGTGGACATACTGAGGTCTACCCCTGCTGTCATGAATGGCATTTGTCTCACTGGTTCTTCTAGGTCCCACAAAAGGCTTCTTTGGATTACTTGACGAACTTGCACCATTATCAGAAATCTTACCCATCTTTAGAAGGCTTTCAATTCTTTCCCCGGCTATAACTACGTCTGCGAAGCTGGTGGAAGAGAAGGCAGCTAGCCTATCAATATATGTTCCTTGCAGGGTATTCATGAACATATCAGCCATTTCTCTTTCCGACATAGGAGGCTGGACAGCAGCAGCAAGCTGTCTCCACCTCTGGGCATATTCCCTGAAGCTTTCTCTGGAGGACTGAGACATTCCCATTAAGAGGGTCCTGTTAGGAGCCATGTCCAGATTGTATTGGTACTGCCTGATGAAGGCTTCAGCTAGGTCCTTCCAGCACCTGATAGTATCTCTGGTCAAGTGAGAGTACCATTCCCTTGAAGCCCCAGTCAAACTGTCTTCAAAGTAAAACATCCACAGTTTTTCATCCATGGTGTATGCCTTAAGTCTTCCCAGAAAAGACTGTAAGTGAGTTCGTGGACAAGAAGTCCCATTGTACTTCTCGAAGCACGGGGGTTTAAACTTGTGGGGAATCCTTACCCCATCCACTAACCCCATATCCATTACATCGAAGCCTAGGGAATTTTGAGACTCCAGAGATCTCAACTTCTCAGCAATTTCATCAAACCTTCTATCATAAACTTCATCCCCAGCTCCCATCACAGTAAACTGCTCTTCTTGGGGGTCTTCCTGTAAGATCCTTCCTCCAGTAGTATTTCCTTGCACATTACCCGGGATGTTGACTTTCGGATGTAGATGAGGCCCATATACTGGTGGATTAACATGAGGCTGCCCCCTTTCATTGTTACTTGTTCCTCCAGTTCCCAGATGGGGTTCTTCCGGGGTTTGTCTTTCTACCAATGCCCTCAACCTTTCCTGACTTTGGGCCAAGCCATTCATTACTTCCATGAATTGGGTCATTTGGTTTCTCATCTCCAACCTTTCGTTAGCCATCTGAGTTCTGACCTCTGTCATATCTTGCTGTACTTGATCCATTTGGATACCAGGAAGATTGTTGCGAGTAGGATACCGGTGCGGACGGTTGAGAGGGAACACCCGGCGGCGAGCAATAATTCCTGAACCACAACAGAGTTAGTAACAAACAAAACAAAAACCTACAAAACAAAACAAAGGTCAGTATGCAATGTGGTATGCTTATTTGTTTTCCAAGGTATCCGGCTTGGTACTTGGCTTTGACCTTTTCCAGACCCTGAGGAAGATGCTTTGATGTTGTTTGAGAAAAGAAGCTCATTGAAATAAACTAACAAATATATTACAAATGGTGGATCACACATAGCTTGTTTTTTACAACACATGCCCCTGAGGGGTCAAAATACAACATAAAAGAAAAGTACATCAGATGGAAATAACAACAAGCAAAGAAGTCAAACATCTAATCCAAATTCATCCTCCTTAACCTCCTTTAACAGTGCTTCAGTTATAGGACCAGCCGGATGCTCTGTAATGTTTATGATAAGAAGGTTTCTGGTGGCAATAGCAGTGGTCAGCTTCTTGTGCCTGTCCTGGTCCTTTGACCTCTTCAAACCAACCCTAAGCTTCAATTCTGAAATCTCCTTCTGGGCCGCCAGCAGAGCTTCCTGTTGTTTCTTTTCATTGGCCTCCAACTGCTCAATCCTGTCCTGAGTTCTCTTATCTTCTTGAGTACGAGCTTCAGTGATCCTGACCCACCTAGCTTGACTTTCTTGCAGATAGAGATCAGTCCTAGCCTTCTGAAACTGGGCCTCCTTACAGGCATTCTTCAGTATTTGTTCTCCAGCTCTTGATTTTTTGATGTAGTCCTCTGCTTTCTCAATCTTGGTCAGATGCTCCACCTTAAGCTTCTCCAACCTCTCAATGTCCAGACGACCATCACTCCTCTCCCAGAGGGTCTTCTTTAGAGCTTGAGACAGATTCCCATTTCTTTCCTTCAGCTTCTCAAATTCTTCCAGGCTGACAGTGGCTGGTGGCTGTGCTGTGGATGGTCCAGGTATGTCTTCAATGGTAAAAGGCATCCCAGAAATCTGAGCCCTAGCATGAGACCATTCATAATACTGAGCTGAAGCCATATTATTGCATCTCCCAAGAATAGCCATCCCCTTTGTCTGGATGTTGTCCCAAGCCCAGGATGCTTGTCTGACAACAGCTAGATTAGGATTTATCTCACAATACAGGGTTTCAGCCAAGTCTTGCACTCTAGGAGGGTGGACCAAAGCATAGCCCAATTGTCTCTTAAACAGCAAAGGATTGTAGTTGATGCAACCCTTCACTCCCACTAGAGGTACATTGGGGTACTGCCCACAACTAGTTATTATGTCCCTGCCTTTGGTGCTCTGGGTGCACCATCTGATGTCATCTGAAGTCAAAACAATAAGTCTCTTAGCCCAATTCTTCTGTTGGTGAGGATTCAGGAAGGCATCAGTCTTGGGTAAGTGTTTAAGCAGCCAAGTGTGAAATAGAGGAGCACATCATCTCACCAACTTCCCTCTTTGTTTCTCATTTCTTTGGTGAACAGAATAATAGAAATCCCCCAGTAAGGTGGGTACTGGGTTCCTCAAAAGGAAGAGATGAATGGCATTCTTGCTGATAAACTTGGGCTCATCAGCAAATAGTATGACCCCATATATGCTGAGGGCTAACAATGCACAAACTGCCCTCCATTCTCCCAAGGAGGCCTTCAGGATAGCCTGAGAAGTCAGAAAGTCTAGGTGCAAACCAGGGATTCCAGCCTTTGTGGTCATGTTCTGCTCAATCAAAGTAGGCTCCAAATATAGTGCCTTTGCCACTTCTCCATTGCTGGGAGAAGCCATCTCAGGGTTAAAGGGGACACCACCCTTGACAGGTACTCCAATCAATGATGAGAACTCCTCCAGCAGAGGTCCTAACTGAAAGTTCTGGAAAGTGAAGCATCTCAAAGGAGGGTCATAAAACTGTAGGCAGGTGTGGATCAAACTCCTCTGAGAAGGGTCCAGGTCTATGACCATATCAAGGATGCCTCCATAATGCTCTCTGAATAACGGGATGTGGTCTGGAGTGATAAGTTCCTGGACCTGCCTGATGCCAGTCAGCACAGGCTCAAAGAAATGGTATGAAATGTTGCTCTTCTTGGGTGCCATGACTGCTGATAAAGAGCTGAAAACAAATGCTGATGATGAAGACTGATACTGGAGATGAACCACTGATAGGCTGAGGCTGGTGATAAAAGTAGCTGAAGCAGGAAACTGATGAAGATAGCTGAAGTAGATAACTGATGAACAGGGGTCTATGTAGATGAAGGGGTCAAAACCAAGCCAGATGTAATATGGATACCCTGAAAAACAAATAAACAAATGTTAAATGATGCAATGATGAGTATGCAAATGATATGCAAGGGTTTGTGATCAAGCTGGATCTGATTACTGCCTTGATATAAAGGTCTATGTATGTTTAAGAAGTCCAGATGGAGGTTCAGAAATCCAGTAACCAAGGTGGGGGGACTCAAATAAAGAGTCATATGTCCATGGTTTGAATCACAAGAACTGTCCCAAAATGGAGTATTCTTAATCAAAACAAAGTAACAGGGTATGATGTGGCCAATGGTACCTGCAAACCTGCAAACAGCCCAACCCCCTCACAGGTAGTGTTCTAAAACAAGGATCCTCAGACTTGGATCAGTTATGAGAAGTGTAAACACTTCTAACCCGGAGGTACAGTGTTTACAATAACCATAAAAGATCCTCCTCTAATTCACCTCAGTTTCTGAAGGTCAATAATAAAGGTCATCCAGACTTGGCAGGCTTCCCAGATAGCCCTAGCACTACAGGAAATCTGTAGCACAGAGTTCTCAAGAAGAAACCCACATCTGAACCGTGTTTCATATTCCCGCACCAGACCGAAATGGAATGGGAAAGAATATGAACCACTCTAGCCTAGGTGTCACTCAGGTCCCAGGTATAGGACCTTAAACTCTCAATAGAACCCCACCCACCAAAACAAAAACCAGATCCAACCAGATGACAATATGACAGTATGATGTATAAAGCTGTAAAGAAAGCAATAAATAATTGTACATAAAGCAATAAATAAAGAAAATATATAAACACAATTAGCACATAACACCCCAGTAAACACAAATCAAACAAGCGCTAGGAGGAACCCACAAAAAGAACCAGAAGCCCTGGTTACAGTATAAGGGTCCCCAGCAGAGTCGCCAAGCTGTCGCTCCCACCAAATGAGGCTAAGTCAAATGGGGTACAGACGCGAATGGTCGGCGAGAGAAGAGAGTACACACAAGGGTGAACTCAGAAGACAAGAGTCGCCAGCTAGGCATTTTTATCCCGGAGGAAAGGTAATGTTGCATAGACCTAGAAAGAGATGGATAAGACGGTTGCGAACCAGAGAGACTGAGAAAGGGGGTTGGTTACAACCAGGGAAGGTATTAGCACCCAGATTGTCCGCCGTACTCGACGGGATCCATGCTTAAAATATTTGTGTTTTAAAGGGGTAGTGTCAGTGCAATTTGTGTATCAAAGCTGGAAAGAATGCAAGTGTCAGTATAAAATGAATGTGAAGTGTACAAGAGAAGTGTCAGTGCAAGAACAGGAATGAAATGCTCAAGATTTTGAGGCTAAGAGAATAAAGCTGGAGGAGGGGGAATATACAGAGACTTTTGTTCGATAACTATTAAGTTATGCCTACGTATCCTCTCGTGCAATGAGGAAGTCAGAACACCGTAGTTCGACTCAAAGAGACTGAAAGGTAAGTTGACTTGTGAACTGCTTACTTGTCTATGCTCAAGTGTATGACCTGTCTGGCTCAGGTGCAAACTGTCTTACATTAGACGGAGGAAGCAAGTTCTCGTTTGTGAGTGAAGGAGATGAGAAACGAATCCCGGAGGAGACGATTATTGTTTGTTTTTGGTGTTTTCAGTCTTTTATTGCTTTTTGAAGTTTGTCATAGGTTAATGAGCTTAAGCCTAAACCAAGGGTTAGTAAACTCATCACATCCTCCCTCTGATTAGGGGTAATGAGAACACCTTAAATGTGAAGTAAGCACCTCACACATAATCACCATGATGTAGGATTAAGATCATTAACCTACTTGCATTTATTTAGATGTTTTTGGAGTTTTTGTTTAGTGTTAAGTAATGAGTTTAAGCCATAATCAGGGATTTAATGGACTCATTACACCATCCTAATAGAAGGATAATAGATGAGAACATTTAAGGTGAGGAAGGCTCCTCAACTTAATCCATGATTAGGGATTAACCTCATGACAAAACAAAGCCTTTATTAAAGTGGATTTTATTTAATGATATGGTTAAGAAGTGAATTTTATGGTTTGTAAGACAACTTGAGGGGGACTTGTCCATTAACACTAGGGTTAGTCCTTCTTAACCAATTAAGGAAGAATTAGAACCCTAATGCAAGGCCCAAGTTACAAGCTTGATGTCTTAGTGATTATTAGATGGATTGATTAAAGGGTTTAAACACATTAAGGGTTTGACACTTAGGATTAAAGTTATACACTCCATCCTAATAGAAGGATGCAGGCATAAGCTTAATCACAAAGTCTTAAAACCTTTAAGGTTTAGTCCTTGATTATGAGATGAGAAGAGAAGACACAAAGATGACACAAAGGTAATACTAATGGGGGGACTAATCAAACCTAATTGTGATCATGCTTGGATGTTCCTAGGGTTTATGAGGCTTAAGAAAGAAAGAGATGAACAAGATGAAATGAGGAGAAGAGAGGAGAAGCAAAACAACTTGCTTCACTTAAGAAGACAAGTTGCTTGAAGAAAGAAAGTGAGAAAGAGCATAAATGAGCAAGCTCACTCTAATACAAACACAAAATGCAGCAAAGAATGCATAAAAGAGATGAGAAGAGATTGTGAGAAGTGAAGGCAATTTCACTTCTCAAAACAACTTACCACCTGAAAAGTTAGCAAAGAAAATGAAATGAAATGAAAATGCAAAAGATGCAATGGTACAAACCAAAACCAGAAGCATAAACATGATGCTAATGATGCTAAGAGATGATGCAAACATAAGGCAAATCATGAGGATGATCATACAAGCATAAGGATGCAAATGAGGCATGCCTTGGACCATGAATGTACATGAAAAGTTATGAAATGCAATGGACATATAGCATGGCAAATGAAAGATTCAATGATCAAACATGATTATAATATGTCCTAAGATGTTTCATGAATCATGTGGATGCACAAAATGTCATGGCAAGTCATGGTATGCAAGCAAATGGAAGATGGATGCAAAAGAAGGCACAAATTAGGGTTTATGATCAACACACAAAGCACAATTCAAAATCAGAAACATATGACATGATAAAAAATTGAAGATGCAATCAAAGATAACCTAAACCTATACAAACTCACTGCCCAAAGGAGGGGATCCAATTCTTAACCTAGTGAAAGTTATGAATTTCTTAAGTTGGCTAGGGTTTTGGGGTACCTCACTAAGAAAAATGCTAAACAAATTGAAAATGAAAAATCAATTCAAACCAATTTTATCCTATAAACTAAATGTTATGAGGAGTACAATGCAAGAAGAATCATCATCCAACTCTCAAAGGTTAGGCAGAAAGGAATTTTTTAAGTTTGAAGCAAAATATTGCCTAAAAATGAAATTAAATCCAATGAAAATGATCAAAAGGCATCAAGAACAAAAAAGAAATTTGGTTTGAGAGTTGGACAATGTTTCTAAATGTTTCTAAATGCAATGTGAATGTTTTTGTGATTTTTAAATACCTAAATGCATTTTTAATTAATTAATTTTCATTAACTAATTAAAATAAACATTTAAATGATTTAAAAATAATTTTTAGTGCAAAAAAAAATATATATATATTTTTGGGTTTTAAAAATTAATGAAAACTTTGACAAAAATTTTCATAATTTTTAAATGATTTTTACTATTTTAAATAAAATATGAAAGATAAAACAATTTAAATGAAACAGAAAATAAAAGAAATGAAAGTATGCAAAGGGGAGGGCCAGGATTTGATCTGGGCTTGGACTGGTTGACTGCGCGCCAGATCCAAGGGCCCAGATTCAAACCTGGCTAATTTCATTTTATGATTTAATTAAACTGATTTTAATTAATTAATCAAAGGTTAGGGTTTTAATGACAAATCCAGGCCATTCGTTCACGCGGGAGTCAACCTCAGTCAAACGCATCTACGGTCCACATTCAAACTCCCATTAATGACGCAATTAGGGCTAAACACATTCAGGCGACCGGAACAGTGTTTCGGTCGTCTTCTCCGGCGAAACCAAATACCTAGCTTCCACTACAGGCCACCCCAACCCAAATTAATTGCCCAGAAACAATCTCCTATCAAAACTAAACTCAAATCCATCATCAAACATCATTTATCAAGAATGAGCAAGGAGAATCGAAGCAAAACATTTTCACGGGTCAAGTTTTAGAACATCACAACATGCTTGTTTCTGGCTCATTTTCAAAAATAAATAGATCCCCATGATCAGGGCAACATATAGAACAACATTCTAACTAGAAATCAGAGTTCTGGAAAATTTGTTCATCATGTTACCTGAGATTGAGCTTTCAGTCCAGGAGCTTTCTGCTTGCCTTTTTGCCTTAAAATGGTCCCAATGATCCTCTTGATGAAGTTATGAAGCTTGGTTGGAGTTTAAAATGGCTGGTTTGTGAGTTTGAAGAAGTTCTGTTCAGAGAGGGGAAGGAATCGTGTTTCAGTTTGAGGAGGTTTCAGGGATGAATGAGGGTAGGGAAATGATCAGGGGAGCATGCTGAGTGATCCTATGAAGTTTGTTTTTATGTTTGATGCCTGTGTGATGTGTTTCGAATGAAAATGCATAAGAGGTGAAAGCTTGGAGCTATGGCTTGGAGAGTGTTTCAGGCTTGTGTGTGTGTTGTGTTCAATCTCTTTTGGTCCACTTATCACTCTTGGATAGGTCAGAGGAGTTGGTGTGTCACTGTGGGATTGGTATGGGCAAAATGCAAGAAAGTCAAGATATTGTGTACCCTAGGCATGGCTCGGGTCAGAAGCAATCTAGAGGCTTGTCCTGCCTCAGCTTGAGTCAAGGATGGCCCTTGGATGATTCATGAAGGACTACAGCATTTGGATCATAAGTTGGAAGGGTTTTTGCAACTTGACAACTTGTTACATCTCATGATTTTTGGCTATGTACATGTGAGAAATCTTGCTGAATTTTTGGTGTGGCATGCTTCATTAGGTCATGGCAAAGTTTTGAAACCAGCTAGAGGTCAAACAAACCCTTTGAGGATCAATTTGCAAGAAATCCCTCTTTGCACTTTCATGAAGAATGGCTTATGGTTACTTGAAAAACAAGGCATAGAAATGGGAAATTCTTTGGGCCAAACTGATTTTTAGATCATGCATTGCATTGGTATGATAATTAGAGGTCACATTGAAGTCACATAAAGGCTTGTCATGAGAAATTGCAAGTTTTTCCATTTTGTGCAGAAGTGAAATTTCAATGATTTTATCCAACTTTGCAAGGCCATAACTTTTGATCCAAAATGAATTAGAATGAGTTCTTGTACTTTTTGAAAAGGGAATGATCCATTATACAACTTTCATGACCAAAGTTTTCTCATTTGAAGCATTTTTGAATCAAAAAGAAAGGGTTGAAAAAGTTTCCCAAAATGGCAAGTTTCCATTACAAGTCATTTTCCCAAAAAGGCAACTTTGCAAATGGCTTGAAACTCTTCAATTTTGTGAACTTCTAACATCTTCTATGACCAAATAAAGGTCATACACATTCAAAATGATGAAGAACACCCTTTGGTTGGGTCATTGGGGGCCTCAGATGCCCTGATTTTACACTGACTTGCTCAAGAAGTCAACTCTTGGTTAGATGCCTTCCCCATGGAATTTCTTCATGAAAATTGATATGCATGATCCCTATACCATATAGAGACCAATAGAAACAAGAATAACCAAAAAACTTGGAGTTATGGCCTCTGAAACCAAAACCCTAATTCTAGGTCATTTGTGCAGTCAAGCCTGGCTCTGCTTCCATGCCATTCTCAGTTCTTGTGATTCTTTGGTTTCTTTGATCTTGAGAGGATATAATATGATTCTTGAACACACATGGACCCCTTTGAGATGATTGATGACCTTTTAAGTGGCTCAAGGGGCTCTTGGATTGCTCAGATCACAAACCCTAGATGCAGATGACTTAGGAGCAATGCAGTGAAGCAACTATGCAATATGAGATGCTATGATTGAACTTATGCATATGAAAAGATCACAAGCCATGGTGTGAATGGGTGAGGGCAAATTTGGGGTGTTTACACTAACACCAAGTTAGAACATCTTCCACATACCGAGAAAAATTCTTGATATGCTACATCAACTGGACTTACTATAACATAGTAATCCAAAGAACTGAAGAAACTTCAATCAACACAGCGCCACCAACTTGAAAATGAAATCCAGAAAGAGAGATTTAAACTCTCATCCACCTTCAAGAAGAAAACCATCTCCTTGAGTCTTCAACTTATTACCCTTCTACACAAGAGTAGCTTTTTCCAAGACAATCCTCAAGACTAACCAGCTGCCACCTACTAATTATCTTGATTCATCGAATCCACTTCTGAGATCAACCAAATGCCACAGTTTGATCACCTCCTTCATGAATCCTCGTATGGAAAATCCAATTGCCACATATTGTCTTCTTCAGGTATGTCAGAACTCTCACAAAGATATCCTGATCTACCAACTGAATTTGATCTTCAAGTTACATGTATCCACTTGCTTAATAGCAATACACACTTAGACTCCCTAAGCCATGGATAATGTAACATCTTCTCCTTCCTATAGCTCCCATAAACTTCCATTAGAACGATCTTTTTGAAGCATCCCTATTCTTTCATGTGAATCACCCTATCTTGAGTTGATGTGCCTCTCCATCAATTGAGATTCTGATGTTAAAACCAGATGTCAGAACATTGTGATTCGACATATAGCTGTTGAAATCATCTCCTTCATCTGCCACTTGAAAGAACTTTCTCCCTTACAGAACAAGAGTCTCATGCTTTCATATACTTGATTCTCCAATCAAGTTTAAGTTGACAACCTCTATTATGTTGATTTTGCAGTTATTTCAAACAATCTCACACATTGATGAATACCTGTCAGTGCTTCTCTAAAGACTTCAAATCTGCCACTATTTGAATCTTCAGAAGGACTACTTAGAAACTAACCCCTATAGTTGTACCAAGGATGCCATCTTTCCTTGAGTAGAGTCGTCTTCACGAAGTTGCTGATATGCCACCTACCTGAACTCCATGATGAGCATTCTGGAATGCCCTAAAGTACCTGGATCAGAAATAAACCAATCCAAGCAGTCATCAAGATTATAATGTCTTCATAGTCTTCCATCTCCATATTCAAAAATAATGCATCACCGTCTGGACAAGTCTCAGTACTTTCCAGGAACAGATACAAAGCCAATAATCCTAGGTCAAAAGCCTAGGAGACTTCTGAGCGAATATAGAACCCGTCCCATGATTCTTCAAACCTCTGATGAAGATATGTTAGAACATCTGGTATAACATCCTCAATCTTGAATCACTAGGATGATCAAATTTGCACTAAGCAATTGATCTTTAATCCTTGTTGTGATAAACCTTGTCCCATTCCAACATATTTTGAATATCACATAGATTTTTCTCTTCATGTTGTCTTCTTCATTGTTGTGAAAGTTCTTAAGATATCAAGGCTACCCCATTGACTCAAGCTTTTAAGATTCTCTCTAAATGAATCCTAACTACCTTAATTGTGTGAACTCATCCTTAGGGTTAAGAAGTATGTGTTCTGCCTTGCACGCTATTTGTGAACGGTGAAAATAAATCACCTCCACTATCTTCACTTCCATGCTTCCAAGAAAGCACCTCCTAATGTGAAGAATAATTAGCAAACTCCAAAATACAAATGAATTTCCTTGTTTGGACTTGATTATCATATCAAGTGTATTCAACAACTTAGCCAACAAGAAATCATCAAACCCCTAGAGCATGAGTTTGATAATTCATCTTACCTCTTCTATCTAGTCTTACATCATTATACATGATGACATAACTCAATCATGTACCAAGTCACGTAAGACTAAATCATCACAATAACATCCCTCTGTTCCTGACTTTGGAATGATCAGTGTCTTTAAATCGATTGACATCTACAAGAACAGAACCAGGTGAGAATAACTCCAAGCTTACTTCAATCAATACTCCAGTATCTCATACTACTAGAATCCTTCAATCAAAATATATGCAGCAGAATCACCAAAGAACAACTTCAACTTGCCCTAGATAATATGTCAAGAAATCTTTCAGGACATCATCCAAGAGAACTAGCCATTCCTCTTGTTCGTTGTTGCAGAACTCTTCAAAAAATAACTCCACATGTTTAATCACCAGAAAGTACTCCATGGATCTAATCTAGACAACAGATCAGGATTTATGCTCTGATACCAATTGAACTTTTGGTTATGCAGATATTCCAATGTCCTATTTTAATGTTAAGACAATGATTATTACACTTTAGTAGACAGGAGAATTACACGACTGCTGTTTTGAAGTAGTGCAGCACAAATACCAACAGATGTCAAGACAGCATGTTGGGACATCTCAGTCAAGAACATACATACATAAAATTGTAAATTGCAGAATAATAAAAACAAAATAAATTATTGACCCAGTTCAATGTTAACAAACCTACATCTAGGGATACCAATCCAGGACGAAGACTTCACTATATCGTAATATTATAAAAAAAAGTTAAACTCCACAGTTTACGACTTTGGCTCCCAATCACTACCCTAATGAACATCTTTACCAAAGCTAAACTATAAGCTTTACAACTTTAATATGAGAGACCACTCACATCCTTCATAACCTGCATTGCATCTGTCTTCTGCCATCACAGAACTTGCCATGTTTTCTTGACCTACAAGTCATCTTGGACATGCTTAAAATCTTCGTCCAAGAACATAACACAAACCATTACCTAAAGGCTTCTAGTAGTGTACATGCACCTATGTCGTCCCCTCTACATACCACACTATAGATTGGTACTACAACCTTAAGAGCCAACGACTCTCAAAACCTAAACCCTTATTTATACAAAAGAGAACTAGGTTACAATTGTCACATAAGGCATAATTAACCCTAGGTCTAAGTCTTCATATTTATTGTCTTATGTATTAGGCTTTCTATCTTTGTCTTGATCCAAATCTTAAATCCTCACAAATCTCGTGCAGATTTGTTTCTAATTTAAATCTTGCAATACAGTCTAGGATGTTTCATCTTGCTGTTAAGACATCTTTTTCGACATCTTTAATCTGCACAAATTCTTTATCTCCAGTCTTCTTATTTTTAGTCAAAATTTTGTCAAACCTCAGGTGCTTTCAATACTCAAGAAGACAAGTACAATTGTCTTTGTGGTGAGTATAATTGGTTTGGTTATAGTGGATTAAGTCCTTGTTGAGAAGACGAAATCACCTTGGCGGGTGAACAGGAGATAACTTCATTAACAACGAACAGGATAAAAATAACTTGTTATTTTTATTGTTTGTGTTCTTGTTTGATGAATTGATTTTGAAAAAGCTTTGATTTTTAGAAACCCAATTCAAACCCCCCATCTTTATTGTGTTTCTCGTAACCTTCAACACTATCACCTAGAAACGATCCAACGGTAAACCGTATGTCACTCACATGCAGTTACCAACCACTTACCTATTTAAAAGAGAACACACATCACTCTCGATGTACGATCAAATTTTCATTCAAATTTCATTTCTTATTCTCTTATTGACTTTAGCATTAGAGTGTTAACCCTAAAGATCAACCCACCTTTTATCGCATCAAAAACCCAAAACTACTACAACTCATCGTGGATCCCACTTTACCAATCTTCACACAGTTTATGAGCATAACAAATTGAATTTTCTTAAAGGGCTAAATTGTAGCGAATTATTTTAAAAGACAAAAAAATTCAATTGAAGTTAGTTCTTTGTGTTTGAAAAAACTAAGATATAGGTTCGTTAGATTTTAAAATATCTTTGTAAAATTATAATCAGTTGGATTAGAGTTAAAGTTTCTGAATTGTGAATAGACCAAACGTAACTCTGAATTGTGAGAATGAATCATAATAAATTCATTATATATATATATATATATATATATATATATATATATATATATATATATATATATATATATATATTTTATATTTAACTTTTGTCTTAGACTTGATTTATATTTTAAACAATTAAAAAATTCATGTATTTTTTTATATTTATTGAGGTTCAAGCATACACAAGCTATCTCCATTGATGAAGCTTGAATGAGGAAGAAGATGTAACTGTTGTAACTAACTTCTGTTACAACAGTTAGAGCAAAAGATTGAGAGAAGATAGCAAAGCAAGTTGTGATTGGAAAAGCTGAAAATCTTATCTCATTAATTCACCAATAAGAGTGTACAAGCTATATATATACAATTCATGAAGCACCAATAATATCCTATACAAGTGTCAAATAATTAACTATATACAATGGATAATGCTGATATCCCCCCTCAAGTTGGACTGTGGATGCTGCAAAGTCCCAACTTGTCCAAGATACCAGCTAGGGAAGGAAGGTGCAAAGGTTTAGTAAACATGTCATCCAATTGGTTTGTGGTGGAAATAGGAAGTAAGTGTATAAGCTTAGACTGGATTTTTTCTCTAATGACATGACAATCAATTTCAATATGTTTACTTCTCTCATGAAAAGCTGGGTTATGAGCTAAGTAAATGGCTGACTTGCTATCACAAAATACAGCAGTAGGTTGAGGGAGATGAACTTGCAAGTCTTGTAAAATGTACTTCAACCAATGCAGTTCATAAGAAAGAGAGGCTAGTGCTATGTATTCAGCTTCAGTAGAAGATCTAGAAACAGTCTTCTGCTTTTTAGATTTCCAGCAAATAAGGGAAGAGCCAAGTAAAACACAAAAGCCTGTGACAGATTTTCTGGTGTCTGAGCATCTTGCCCAGTCAGAATCAGCAAATGCAAACAGTTTGAGCTGGCTGGAGGCAGGGTAGAATAATCCTTTAGCAGGGACAAATTTGAGATACCTAAGAACTTTAATGGCAGCCTGATAGTGAGGAGTAAGGGGCTTTGAAACATATTGGCTGGGGTGTTGGACAACATATGCAATATCTGGTCTTGAGTTAGTGAGGTAGATGAGTCTCCCAATTAGTCTTCTGTAGATAGAAGGATCCTCTAGAGGTTGACCTTCATGAACAGACAATTTGAGAGTTGGATCAAAAGGAACAGAGGTTGGTTTTGAAGCTAGCATACCACTGTCCTCAAGAAGCTCTAGGGTGTATTTTCTTTGATTAAAAAAAATACCAGTTGTACTTCTAGCAATCTCAAATCCAAGAAAGAATCTCAATTGACCAAGGTCTTTGATCTTAAAAGAGTGATGAAGCTGCTCTTTGACCTGGGATATCTCTTCCATAGAAGTTCCTGCAAGAACTATATCATCAACATATACCAATAATGCAATGAAGTTGTTATTGGTAGATTTAACATAGAGAGAATGGTCTGCTTGAGATTGTTTGTAGCCAATAGAGAGAAGAAATGAAGACAGCTTGGAATACCACTGTCTGCTTGCCTGTTTCAGACCATATAATGACTTATGCAGTCTGTACACCTTAGATGAGTTAGAAGTTTGAAGGCCAGGGGGAAGAGTCATGTACACCTCTTCATGAAGGTCACCATGCAAAAATGCATTATTGACATCTAGTTGTTCCAAATGCCACCCTTTTATAGCTGCTATAGACAAGAGTACCCTTACAGTAGTGAGTTTTTCCACTGGTGAAAAAGTGTCAAAGTAGTTTATTCCCTCTAATTGGGTGTAGCCTTTGGCAACTAGCCTAGCCTTATGTCACTCAATAGAACCATCTGCTTTGTACTTGACTTTGTATACCCATCTGCATCCAATAGGGTGTTTTCCTGCAGGAAGATCAACTACCTCCCATGTATTATTAGCTGCAAGAGCTTGTAGCTCAACATCCATAGCATGCTTCCAACAATCAAACTTCATGGCTTAGTTATAGGTCTTAGGTTCAATGGTAGATGATATGGAGCAACAAAAATGTTTGTATGCAGGATAATAATTATGATAGGAGATGATAGATGATAAAGGATGTGCAGTATTAGAATGAGTGTTATGTGATGTGACAAAATTATGAGATGCAAGATAGCAGTGATAATCTGTCAAATAGCTAGGGGGTGAGATATTCTAGTGGATTGTCTAACAGGAATAGGGCTATTGGTAGAATCTGAAGGAGTATCAGATAGATGGGAAAGGTCGTTACTTGTTGAGGGTGAAAAAGTATTATAAGATAGAAGAGGAGAGTTATTGTTGATTAAGGGTGATGTGGGAACCTCATGGATGATAGGACTGTGAGAGAAAAGCTGAGTATTATCAGGAGAAGTGTTATCATGTGAAGACTGAATGTGTGTAACTGATGGGATTGAGGTACTTTCAAATCTGATAGAATCAAGGGATATGGAAATGTCTGTGGTACTGGTGGGGGATGGCAGGGTAGGTAGGTCTGCATAAAAGCTATCAGTAGGATTATGACAGACAGTCTCATCAGTAGATTGGGGAATGGTTTTGAAGGGAAAAACATTTTCATAGAATATAACATTTCTTGAAATGAAAATTTGATGACTCTGCAAATCATAAAGAATATACCCTTTGGTTCCATCTTTGAATCCAAGGAAAACATATTTTCTAGCTCTAGGTGAAAATTTTGTTCTATGTGCTTGTAATGTAGTGGCATAGCTGAGACAGCCAAACACTTTGAGATGAATTAAAGAGGGTGGTTGGGAGTATAGCATTTCATAAGGTGATTTGAATTGTAAAAGAGGGGATGGTATTCTATTTATAATATGAACATCATGTTGAATAGAAAAGTTCCACATGGTGACAGGAATATTAGAATGGAAATAGAGGGATCTTGCCACATTCAAGATATGTTGATGTTTTCTCTCAACCACCCCATTTTGTTGGGGTGTTTCAACACAAGTGGTTTGATGCAGTATACCCTTGGAAAGCAAGAATGAGGTTAGAGCAAGAAATTCAGTGCCATTGTCAGATCTAAGGCATTTGAGAGTGGTTTTGAATTGATTTTCAATGTAAACAATAAACTGAATTAGACTGTTTTTGGTTTGATCTTTTGTTTTTAAAAGTATCACCCAAGTGTATCTACTATAATCATCTACAAGAGTGAGAAAATATATGTCTCCTAACATTGATATTGTGGAATATGGACCCCAAACATTAGCATGTAAAATGGAAAAAGGAGAAAGAGAAGTAGATACACTATTTGGAAAAGGAAGTTTTCTTTGCTTGCCAAAATGACATGAATCACAAGGAATATTATTTGCTTTACATTGTATGAATGGAAAAGACTGAGATACAAATTTCATGGCAGTATTAGAAATGTGTCCTAGCCTTAGATGCCATAAATTGGATGAATCAATAGAGCTGAACTAAAAGCTAAGGATTGATTAACAACATGCAGGACATACAAGCCTCTTTGAAGCTTAGTTGTACCAATCATTGCCTGAGAATGATTCTGCATAATGTTCCAAACATCAGCTCCAAAATGAACATGACAGTCATTATTATGTGTAAGCTTGGCAATTGAAATGAGATTAACATGAAAGCTAGGAATATAGAGGACATTATGCAGGGTTAAGGATGGTGAGAGTATCACATTACCAGACAGAGAGGCAGTGATGGATGAACCATCAGGTAGATTAACAGTGATAGGAATAATGTTTTTGATATGAGCAAATGCATTAATGTCATGTGAAATGTGATATGTTGCTCCAGTATCAAGAATCCATAAAGTGGAAAACTTACCATTGGTTGCAGATGTATGTGATGACATGGCTAGTGGAGATGTGGATATAGAGTTGGCTTGGGATTGAAGATTGGATTGTTGAAGCAATGCTAGGATGTTGTTGTACTGCTCTTGAGTAAAAACACATGATGAAGCAATTGAGTCTGACTAAGGAGAATCACATACAACATTAATTGTTGCAGCAAATTGATTATTGTTGTGAGGTGATTGAGCCTTGCCTTTATGCTTGAAACCTGGTGGATATCCATGTTTGAGAAAGCATGTTTCCACAGTGTGATTGGTTCTACCACAATGTGTACAAACACGATTGTGCCATCTAGTAGAACCTTGATATTTGCCCTTGAAAGAATGAAATCTAGGTTTCTGTTGAGAGCTGCCATAGCTAGCCTGAGCTTGATATACTGAATTCAACACTTCATGATTAGATGAAGCCTGAGCCATAGCAGAGGCCGAACTGTTGAGCTCACGTTCTTGTTGAATAATGAAGGAAAAAGCTTTATCCAGATCAGGCAATGGGGTCATCATCATTATTTGTGAATTGGAATAAGCAAATTTTTCATTCAAACCTTTAAGAAAACGAATAACCTGATCTTGATTTCGATGTTGTTTAGCAGAGATAATAGCTCCACAAGAACAGGGAATAGCGCAAGAACACTCAATGATTGCTCTATAATTGTCAAGCTCATCCCATAGCACCTTCAATTGTGTAAAGTAGTTAGAAACATCACTGTTACCTTGGCGCAACTTGTAGATTTCTTCTTGAAGATCAGAGATGCGGAATATGTCACTATGCGAGAAACGAGTTTCAAGATTCTTCCAAACTCCTGCAACACTATCTATCCAAAGGACCGATTTGGCAATGGAATCAGATATAGAACGATGAATCCAAGCAAGCACCATCGTGTTGCATCGAATCCATGGCGAATACAAAGGATCAGAGACCGGTGGCTTGGTGAGAAATCCATCGATGAACTTTTCTTTGTTTTTCGAAATCAGGGCAATGTGCATAGAACGTGACGATCTATGGTAGTTCTTGTCATCAAGAAGTGGAGAAACAAGCACAATTGCAAGATTTTCGTTCGGATGAAGATAGAATGGATTCTTCGAATTCGTTAAGAAATCCAGGAAATGTTGGTAAGCCATTGTTGAAGGCAATGCAGAGCTTGAAGAAGAAAACGAAAAGAAGCTTGCATAAGAACAATAACAAGGACGAAGAAGAAGGAACAACAATGGCTACCATAGTTGTATTAGCTCTGATACCATATTGAGGTTCAAGCATACACAAGCTATCTCCATTGATGGAGCTTGAATGAGGAAGAAGATGTAACTGTTGTAACTAACTTCTGTTACAACAGTTAGAGCAAAAGATTGAGAGAAGATAGCAAAGCAAGTTGTGATTGGAAAAGCTGAAAATCTTATCTCATTAATTCACCAATAAGAGTGTACAAGCTATATATATACAATTCATGAAGCACCAATAATATCATATACAAGTGTCAAATAATTAACTATATACAATGGATAATGCGGATAATATTCATTAATCGTGATTGTTATTATTAATTTTAATCTATTTAAATATGCAATTTTAAATTTCAAACAAACTTTTAAAAAAATGCTAATCATCTTGACCCTAAATTACTTTAAGATAAATTATTGATAGTGGATAGGATAAAAACTTGTAAAGTAGGTATGGATATGAACACAAACAAAATTACTCATTAAAATAAATATGTAAGAGTGCAAATATACACAAGACAACCCATAAGTCGATAAAGAAGCCAACCTAAAACCTCCGGCACACCATTCATAGAAAGAGTTGAAGAGAAATAAGCACGGCCACCTTAAAAACAAATATGACAGCTGGATATTCAATCCACTCTTAAAATTGTAGACATGAAAGAGTACAAATAACTGATCGATAATTTTTATTAGAAATTCGATAAATGAGGATGAGTATCCATAGAATACATACACATATATATATGAATGTTATGTGAATATGAATTGAGATTAATTTTTTTTTTCAAACAAAAATATTAAAACGGATACTATAAAACATATTCAAACCCTATTGATTTGGCATCTTTAAAATTACCTCATATATGTTTATTTTCTACTATAAGATAAGAAAGCGGATTTTTTTGTTTTGTTTTTTTGACGCAAAAGCAGATAAGTTAGATAATCCTTTTTATTCTTGTTAACAAAAGTTTTGGTGATAAAATATTTGATGCCTTTATGTGGAAGTATCTGTCTTGCACGTGTAGCAAGGGAAAGTAGATACATTAATATATAGTTAAATCATTGTTGAATGTGTCAAATTGATCTATTGTGGCCTTGCACTTTTAGGGCTGCTGCATACTATACTATGAATGTCAAAATCTATCAAATTCGATAAACTTTGGTTGAATCATATATACCATTGATATCATGCTCTTCTTTCTCTTAATAACAATATCATGCTCCTTTTTACACAATTGAGCAAATTAAATTAAATAATTATATGCTTGGAATTCAACATTTTCCGATATTTAAAGCGTGGAAAATTCGTTTTTCAAAAGTTGCAAAATTGGTTTAAATGGGAGTTATAATTTGTTGCAGTTCTTGGATGATACTATCATTTTAGGTTATGGATCGTGAAATAATTTGTGGGCTATAATATAAAAACTTTATTGAAAGGATTTTAACTAATATCGGGTTTAGAAATAAATTTTAACAAGAGTGCATTGAATGGTATTGGGCTTGAGGAGAACTTTCTTAAATCGGTCGAAGGCTTTCTAGTGTGCAAAGGATGATAAGTTTCCTTTTAAATTTTTTGGTATTTTTGTTGGTGGAAATCATAGACTAATTTCATTTTGGAAATCGGTGATCGATAAGTTTCAAACGAGACTAGCTTCATGGAAAGGTAGGTTCATGTCCATGGGAGTAAGAACGATTCTTATTAAGTCAGTGTTATCTAGTTTGTCAATTCATTACATGTCATTTTATAAGATGCCAGGGAAGGTAATCCAAATCCTCACAACGATCCAACGTCGATTTCTTTGGAATGGTTCCGCGAATAAGAAAGGCATATTTTAGATTAGTTGGAATGAGATATGTAGACCTAAGGAGGAGGGTGGACTTGGTATTTTAAACATTAGGCAATTTAACTTGTCATTAGTGGCTAAATGGTTGTGGAAGTTGTTGGACATTAAAGACAGATTATGGAAATCTGTTTTGGAAGAGAGATATGGTTATGGCATTCTAGCGTTTTTTTGGGAGCAACATTCCAAAAAATTGCATTCGACCATCCTTATGGTGGAGAGACTTGTTTGATATTAACTATTATTTTGGTAACTTAGGTTTTGTTGGCCATATCAAATCTCATATTAGCAATGGGAAAGAAATTTATTTCTGGTTATCCTGCTGGTGTGGAAACCAGAATCTAGCAGTTGTGTTTCCAGAGTTGTGGGAGGTAGTTGTGAACAGAACAGGGTTGGTTGCGGAACACAACTACAGGGTTGGTGATACCTGGTGTTAGCAGATGGATCTTGAGATACAGCCCGAAGACCACTACAGACAACAACGTTTCGACGATCTGTTGGGGATGGTTGGCGGAGTTGTCGTAGCGCGTGAAGGATTGGATACGGTGGAATGGTCTTTATTGGAGAATAACATATATTCTGTTAAGGCTGGATATGAGGTTATTAATGATGATGTTGCGATTGAGCTGACGATTAATCAAGATGGTAGAAATGTTCTAAAAAGTGTTTGGTTATCTTCGGCTCCTGAGAAGGTAAAGACTTTTGGGTGGAGGCTCTTGCGTAACCGATTACCCACTAAAGATAACCTTAGCAGACGTGGAATCATCACAAATCCTCATAAAAACGCTTGTCGGTTGTGCTTTTTGGTAAACGAAGATGCTTGGGATTTGATTATTGGTTGTAGTAAGAGTGCAATGGTTTAGTATAGGATTGGACTTTGGTTGGGGGTTCAATTGGGAGATGGGGACAATTTGGTTAACCATTTGCAGACTTGGATTCAAAAGCTCATTTGATCAAGGTGGGAATCAATAATTGGTGGCTTTATGGATTACATTTAGCTGGTGAATATGGTATAATAGAAACAATACTATGTTTAACGATGGCTTCTGGGATATTGATTCGGTAGTAGATAATTTCATTACTTTAGTTTGGTGGTGTTAGAGTTTTGTGGAATTGAAAAATTGTTTTATTGAATAAAAAGAGGTGGCATATATAGCCTTGCAGTTTATGAGTGAATTGCTCAACTCACGTCTAAAAACGTGGTAGCAGTTACAAAAGAAACAAATTAAATTCTACTTAGTGGAACCTATAAACTAGGAACTTAAAAACTGAACCCAAATAAATAGCAACATAAAAATAAATCCTAACAATTTCTCCCCTAAACTGATTCTTGCAGCATTCAGTTTAAACTTGGAACTTCACGAACTCCAAGCCGATCTCTTATTTTCTGGAATACATCAAGTTTTAATGTTTTGGTTATAATATCAGCTACCTGATTGCTTGTGTTACAATGGACCAGCTTCACCACTTTTTCCTTAGTGAGATCTCTCAAGAAATGGAACCTTACATTTATATGTTTACTTCTACCATGCATGACTGGATTTTTGGACAATTTAATTTTTGAGTTACTGTCACACATAATAACAATACTCTTGCTTTGTGAGATCCCAATCTTCTCCAACACCATTCTCATCCACACACATTGGCAAGCACATGAGGAGGCTGCCACAAACTCTGCCTCAGTTGTGGACAATGTCACAACAGGCTGCTTCTTTGATGCCCATGAGATTGCTCCACCAGACAACAAAAATATATATCCGGATGTGTTCCTTCTATCATCAATATCTCCGGCATAGTCGCTATCGGTGTAAGCCACCAATTCTTCAACATATACTCTCTTATAAAACACACCTAACTCCACCGTTCCCTTTAAATATCGAAGAACCCTCTTTGCTGCCAGCATATGCAACTCAGTGGGATTGGTCATATACCTGGTCAACAGACATACTACATACATTAAATCAGGTCTCGTTACAATAATGTACATGAGACTCCCAATTAATTTCTTGTAAGTAGTAGCATCCACCTTAGCACCTTCTCCTTTCTTTGGGACTCGATGAAACATAAGTACCGAGGGACAAGCAGAGTGAAGAGGGAACAATTGCAAGCACTGAGGAAGGAATTTGAAGTCCTTCAAATGAAAGAAGGAGAAAAAGTGGACGGGTATTTTGCTCGGACGCTTACAATTGTAAGCAAAATGAAGATTTATGGTGAGAACATGTCACAGGTTATGCTTGTAGAAAAGTTCTTGAGATCAATGACCTCAAGATTTGACTATGTTGTGTGTTCGATAGAGGAGTCAAACAACTTAAATGGGTTGACAATAGATGAGCTTCAAAGCAGCCTTTTGGTTCATGAAAAAAGAATAAATCTTCATAGAGAAGACACTAGAAATGAACAAGCATTGAAGGTTTCACATGAAGAGCAAAATGGAGGAAGAGGTAGAGGTAGAGATTTTGGTTGGGGTAGAGGCCGAGGCCGAGGTAGAGGAAGGCAGTTTTCAAACAAAGCCACAGTGGAGTGTTTTAAGTGTCAAAAATTAGGACATTTCCAATATGAATGCCCAAGATGGAAGGAAAGTGCAAATTATGCTGAATTTGATGAAGAAGAGATGTTGCTCATGTCCTTTGTTGAAGCTAACAATTCAAAACAAAAGGATGCATGGTTTCTCGACTCCGGTTGTAGCAATCACATGTGTGGAAACAAGCGGTGGTTTTCTACCATTGATGAATATTTCAAACACTCAGTAAAACTTGGCAATGATTCAAAACTGGAAGTAATGGGAAAAGGAAATATTCGACTTGAGATCAATGGTGTAGTTCAATTAGTCACTGATGTTTACTATGTTCCAGGCTTGAAAAATAACCTACTGAGTGTAGGCCAACTTCAAGAAAAGGGATTAACTTTACTTATACAAAATGGGACATGCAAGTTGTATCGTCCAATAAGAGGTTTGGTCATGCAAACAAAAATGATAGCAAATCAAATGTTTGTGCTACTGGCCAGTGTGGTGATTCAAGAGGCCTCAACATTCCTACAATTAGTTACTGAAGATAGCTCACAATTGTGGCATCGTATATTTGGGCACTTGAGTTACAAAGGTCTGAGAACTTTGCTATACAAACAGATGGTGAAGGGTCTTCTGTAACACCCTTCTACCCCAAAACAAAATATTTAAATAATATTAGAGTAATCATCGAGAAAGGGTATCACATTTCATCATAATTCAACACAAACAATGTCATGTCCCGTAACACGGGTTAATCAACATCAAGAATATCAAAGATCATTTCGCAGCAGAATTTAACTTCATAATTCAAAACTTTCTAAACATAATTTTCACCATCCTGAATTTAACATCTTAAAATGGAAAAAAATTATCCAAATAACAACATAACTGCAAACAGTTCAACAAAAGAAAACCCATCCCAGTGTTACATGACACAGAGCAGGACACATAGACCAGAACCACTTCTAAGGAACACTAAGCACACTCCGAGACTCATGAATTAATCCTATCGCACTGCAGGACTATTCTTCGACATCTACAAGTTACCCACGAAGGAGGCAACATTTCCAAGCAGGCAGGGTGAGTAATCATAATATATCATAAACGTACAAGAATATAGAATCATAAATAAATTAGTACAACATCTCATGACCAAATCGACTATATAATTCAGCAACAACAACAACACGATCATGAATTTAAGCAACACCGACACAATCATGAAATTCATCCAGAATATGCAATTCTAACATCCTGATATGCAATATGAATGTGGTACCATTTTTGTCGTGAGATGGATACATGATCATCAACCCTCCACAAAGGAGCACATTGTAAATCATCGAGACACTTCAATCCACACAATGGGATTGAAGTAGAATAAATAGGCCGAAGCCCCATCGTGAATGTTATGAAATGAAATGATGCGCTACATCGTAAATTCATCAAAATAATTCGCATCATTCATTTCAATCAGCAAAACAATCATCAAATAATCATATATATCATTATGACATTACACCCAGAATACTGGTTCTATAACCACTCTGACACATCAAGAATTGACCCGTACCCGGTAAATTATGAGGTAAATACAAGGTTGATTCATAAATTTATTTATCAAAACTATTGCATTTTTCTCATTTTTATTCATCAAAATAAAGTTCAGTTTATGCTCTATCCAACGCTTCAAACGGAATGCGAATCGGACTTACGGTTTGAAAGTTATGAATTTTTAAAGAATTATAATTTGCCATCCGAACAGTGTTAACCGGTTAACCAAAGCGTTAACCGGTTAACGCCTGCGCAACTTCAGAAAAATGCCCAAAATTTTCAATGGTTAACCGGTTAACCAAAGCGTTAACCGGTTAATGCACGTTTTACAGCAGCAATTTGTTGTTTCGTACAGACTATTCCAAAACCCCTAAAATTCCAATTTTTCCAATACGGGTTCATCTTATTTCACCTCAAAATCATTCCAATACATCAAATAAAACATCAAAACATCACAACAATCATTTATACCATCATTTATAGGATTCAACACATTTTTCTAACTCTATTTCATCAAGATTTCACCCACAAACTCAACCTAGCTCAAAACCCCAAAAACTCATAAAACTCATACAATCCTAACCTATTCATAATCCAATTCCTACACATTTACCATAGATTATAAAAACTCCTCATACCTTAGAGAATTTCGCCGCTTTACACTCTTCCCTGGGGTTCTCCATAGCCTCCTGACTCTGAGCTTCTCCTTTCTCTCCCTTTTTCTTCAGAGCACCTCTTTTCCTAAAACACGATAATGTTAGAAAACTAATTGTATTCTCCTCTTTGGATATATTACCCCAGTTTAGTCTTTTCCCACTTTACCCTCATAATTTTCACAAAAGGACCACCTTACCCTTTTCTTTAATATATTTTTAATAATAATAATAAAATAGTATAATAAAACACTATTTATCATTATTATATAAAAATACTCATTTTCTCCAAAATTCTCTAATTAATCCAAACTCTCCAATTTTTTTCTAAATTAATTAAATAAATAATTAAATAATTAAATTTAGATTTTTGGGGCGTTACAACTCTCCCCTACTTACCTGAAGTAAATAGAGTCGGATACGACTCCCTCATCTGATCTTCCCGCTCCCAAGTCCAACTTTCTCCAGCTGGTCCTCCCCACAATACCTTCACTAAAGCAATTTCCTTGCCTCGAAGTTGCTTCAATTCTCTACCATCTATCCCCACTGGTAAAGCTTCAATCGTCAGATTATCCCTCACCTGAACATCATCTATATGAATTACATGCGACGGGTCCGGAATGTACTTCCTCAACTGTGATACATGGAATACATCATGTAAATTCGCAAGAGAGGGAGGTAAAGCCACTCGATAGGCCACTTCCCCTATCCTCTGCATAATCTGATACGGACCGACAAAACATGGAGTGAGCTTTCTAGACTTCAAAGCTCTTCCCACACCAGTCATAGGAGTAACTCTTAAGAACACGTGATCTCCCTCTTGGAACTCAAGTGCTTTCCTTCTCTTATCGTGATAACTCTTTTGACGACTCTGTGACGTTTTCATCCTTTCTTGAATCATTTTTATCTTTTCAGTTGTTTCTTGGACAATCTCTAGTCCAAGCACCAAATTCTCTCCTGACTCATACCAACATAATGGAGTACGACAACGTCTACTATACAATGCCTCATATGGAGCCATCCCGATACTAGCATGAAAACTGTTATTGTACGTAAACTCGACCAACGGCAAATGACTATCCCAAGACCCTCCTTGATCTAATACACAAGTTCTCAGCAAATCTTCTAAAGATTGGATTGTTCTTTCAGTCTGGCCATCCGTTTGCGGGTGATAAGCAGAACTTATCCTCAACTTAGTACCCAAGGCATCCTGCAAACTCTTCCAAAACCTCGACGTAAACCGCAGATCTCTATCCGATACAATACTTGAAGGTACACCATGCAACTTCACAATTTCCTCAATATAAATCTCAGCTAACCTTTGCATGGAATGGTTAATCCTCATCGGCAAGAAATGTGCCGATTTAGTTAACCGGTCAACAACTACCCAAGTCGAATCATTACCTCTAGCAGTCTTAGGTAACCCAGTCACGAAATCCATGGAAATACTATCCCATTTCCACTTAGGAACATTCAATGGTTGCATCATACCTGAAGGTCTATGATGTTCTATCTTTGACTTCTGACATGTCAAACAAGCATATACAAACTCAACAATGTCTCTTTTCATACCCGACCACCAAAACAACCTGCGTAAATCCTGATACATCTTTGTAGCACCAGGATGAATACTCAGTCGACTCTTGTGCCCCTCATCTAAAATACTCTTTTTAATTCCTATAATATCCGGAACACATACTCTATCTCGAAATCTCAAAACCCCGTCTTCATCAACTCGAAAGTCACCTGCATTACCTTGATCAACCAACATCAATTGATCAACTAATTTCAAATCAAATTTCTGACCATTACGAATCTCTTCCAAAATCTCACTGGTCAGCTTTAACATTCCCAATTTCACACTATCAGTAGTAGTTTCACACAACAAGCTCAAGTCTCTGAATTGCTCGATCATTTCCAATTCTTTCACCATAAGCATTGAAATATGCAACGACTTCCTACTCAAAGCATCAGCCACAACATTTGCCTTACCCAGATGGTAATTCAAATCAAAATCAAAATCTTTCAATAATTAAAGCCACCGCCTCTATCTCATATTTAACTCTTTCTGATCAAACAAGTACCTTAAACTTTTGTGATCACTGAATACTTCAAATTTCGAGCCAAACAAATAGTGCCTCCAAATCTTAAGCACAAACACCACAGCTGTTAACTCTAAGTCGTGAGTAGGATAGTTCCTCTCATGAACCCTTAACTGTCTAGAAGCATAAGCAACCACCTTATTATCCTGCATCAAAACTCCACTAAGACCCATCTTGGAAGCATCACAATAAACTACAAAGGACTCATCTGGATTCGGTAAGACCAACACTGGCGCGGTTATTAATCTTTTCTTCAGTTCTATAAAACCCTCTTCACAAGCAACATCCCACACATACGCTTGACCCTTCCTAGTCAATTGTGTCAACGGTAAAGCTATCTTAGAAAAACCTTCAATGAATTTACGATAGTAACCAGCCAACCCAAGAAAACTACGAATTTCTGTAGCTGACTTCGGAGTCTCCCACTGCAATACCGCATCAATCTTTGAAGGATCCACCGAAATTCCACCACTTGAAATTACATGGCCGAGGAAACTCACTTCCTTTAACCAAAACTCATACTTAGATAACTTAGCAAACAATTTCTTTTCCCTCAACACTTGCAACACAACCCTCAAATGCTCGGCATGTTCCTCTTCTGATTTAGAATATACCAAGATATCATCTATGAAAACCACCACGAATTTATCAAGGTACTCATGAAAGGTCCTATTCATATATTCCATAAACACACCAGGTGCATTAGAAACCCCAAACGACATCACCGTATACTCGTAATGCCCATATCTCGTCCTGAAAGCTGTCTTCGGAATATCATCAACTTTAACTCGAATCTGATGATAACCAGACTTCAGATCAATTTTACTAAAGACACAAGCACCTACTAGTTGATCCATCAAATCATCGATCCTCGGAAGTGGGTATTTATTCTTGATAGTCACTTTATTCAACTGTCGGTAATCGACACACAATCTTATACTACCATCTTTCTTCTTAACGAGCAACACCGGAGCACCCCAAGGAGAAACACTGGGTCTAATGAACCTCTTCTCTAACAATTCTTCTAATTGTTTCTTTAACTCATTCAACTCTGAATCCGACATTCTATAAGGAGCCATCGAGACAGGACTCGTACCCGGTACTAAGTCCACATAAAAATCAATTTCACGTTCCGGTGGTAAATCACTTATATCACCAGGAAACACATCTTGAAATTCACAAACCACAGGCAACTCTGCACTGACAGTCTTATCATCAACTTGCAATGAGGCAGACACTGCGAACATCAAATCTTCATCTAAAACAAGTTCATCCACTTGCCTAGCAGATAAAAACATCAACTCACCATTCCCGCTCACTTCAGGGAACTTCATTGTCTTACTATAACAGTTAATATGAACATAATTGAATTCCAACCAGTTCATACCAAGGATAACATCGATTTGGTGTAATGGTAGGCACACCAAATCCATCACAAAATTCTTCTCAAAAATTGTCAAAGGACACTTCAAACAAACAAGCATGGTAGTCACAGAACCATTAGCAAGAGTCTCTATTATCATATTACCGTTCATATTAGACAACTTTAAACCCAATCTATTAGCACACTCGAGAGAAATAAATGAATGTGTAGCTCCAGTGTCAATAATAGCAATCAATTCAGTATTATTAATAAAACAGGTACCTCTGATCAAGTTGTCCTTCTTTGGAGCTTCTGAACCAGCTAACGCAAAAACTCTCCCAGCATTCTAAGCAGTAGCAGCATTCTTCTTTGGTTTCTGGCATTGGGCGCTGATATGCCCCTGTTCACCACAATTGTAACAGGTTGGGCCTTCATTAGGACAATCACTCATCTTATGCCCAAGCTTGCCACAACGGTAACATTTCATAACTCTGGTGGTACACACATTGGCCTTATGACCTGCCTCCCCACACTTGTAACACTTAACAGGTACATTAGCAGCTCCCCTACTTTGCTTCTTTTCATCAGATGCCTTCTGCTTCCCTCTATCACCAGTAGTCACATAAGGTTTCCCTCTATACTGACTCTTGTCTTTCTTCTCGCTCAGCTGTTTATAGTGAGCTGACCGAGCTCGACTGTCCTCATCATAAATACGACTCTTATCGACCAACTCTGCATACTTGCGAATTTGTTGGCATCCAATTCCTTTCTTAATTTCAGGTCTCAGCCCATTCTCAAACTTAAGGCACTTGGAAAGTTCAGCATCTGCCCTGTTGTAGTGAGGACAAAATTTCACCAGTCTTTCAAATTTGGCAGCATACTCTGCCACTGTCATGTTTCCTTGCTTCAGCTCAAGGAATTCTACCTCCAACTTACCACGAGCATCTTCCGGAAAATACTTCTTAAGGAACTCCTCCTTAAACATAGTCCAAGTCACTACAACACCCTCATCCTCTAGACGCTGACGAGTATTATCCCACCAGTCTTCAGCTTCCTTAGACAACATATGAGTCCCGAATTGAACTTTCTGCGCGTCAGCACATGCCATCACTCTGAAAATCTTCTCAATTGCCTTGAGCCACTTCTGTGTGCTCGCCGGGTCATGAGTTCCTTCAAACACAGGTGGATTATTCCTCTGGAATTTCTCCAATGCACGAAACTCATCATGCGCATTGTTACGAGCAGCAGTCTGAGCAAGAGCTGCAATAGCATCGGCGAGAGCACGCATGTTGTTTCCAGCCATTCTGCACAAAACTTACCACATCAGAAAAGAATAATCGTTAAGTAAATAACGACTTGACAACTGACTGACAACAACAAGATTTGGCCGGACAGACCGACCTTCTCTGATACCACTAATGTAACACCCTTCTACCCCAAAACAAAATATTTAAATAATATCAGAGTAATCATCGAGAAAGGGTATCACATTTCATCATAATTCAACACAAACAATGTCTTGTCCCATAACACGGGTTAATCAACATCAAGAATATCAAAAATCATTTCGCAGCGGAATTTAACTTCATAATTCAAAACTTTTTAAACATAATTTTCACCATCCTGAATTTAACATCTTAAAATGGAAAACAATTATACAAATAACAACATAACTGCAAACAGTTCAACAGAAGAAAACCCATCCCAGTGTTACATGACACAGAGCAGGACACATAGACCAGAACCACTTCTAAGGAACACTAAGCACACTCCGAGACTCATGAATTACTCCTATCGCACTGCAGGACTATTCTTCGACATCTGCAAGTTACCCACGAAGGAGGCAACATTTCCAAGCAGGCAGGGTGAGTAATCATAATATATCATAAACGTACAAGAATATAGAATCATAAATAAATTAGTACAACATCTCATGACATCATCGACTATATAATTCAACAACAACAACAACAACACGATCATGAATTTAAGCAACACCGACACAATCATGAAATTCATCCAGAATATGCAATTCTAACATCCTGATATGCAATATGCATGTGGTACCATTTTCGTCGTGAGATGGATATATGACCATCAACCCTCCACAAAGGAGCACATTGTAAATCATCGAGACACTTCAATCCACACAATGGGATTGAAGTAGAATAAATAGGCCGAAGCCCCATCGTGAATGTTATAAAATGCAATGATGCGTTACATCATAAATTCATCAAAATAATTCGCATCATTCATTTCAATCAGCAAAACAATCATCAAATAATCATATATATCATCATGACATTACACCCAGAACACTGGTTCTATAACCACTCTGACACATCAAGAATTGACCCATACCCGGTAAATTATGAGGTAAATACAAGGTTGTTTCATAAATTCATTTATCAAAACTATTGCATTTTTCTCATTTTTATTCATCAAAATAAAGTTCAGTTTATGCTCTATCCGACGCTTCAAACGGAATGCGAATCGGACTTACGGTTTGAAAGTTATGAATTTTTAAAGAATTATAATTTGCCATCCGAACAGTGTTAACCGGTTAACCAAAGTGTTAACCGGTTAATGCCTGCGCAACTTCAGAAAAATACCCAAAATTTTTAATGGTTAACCGGTTAACCAAAGCGTTAACTGGTTAACGCACGTTTTACAGCAGCAATTTGCTGCTTCGTACAGACTGTTCCAAAACCCCCCAAAATTCCAATTTTTCCAATACGGGTTCATCTTATTTCACCTCAAAATCATTCCAATACATCAAATAAAACATCATAACATCACAACAATCATTTATACCATCATTTATAGGATTCAACACATTTTTCTAACTCTATTTCATCAAGATTTCACCCACAAACTCAACCTAGCTCAAAACCCCTAAAACTCATAAAACGCATACAACCCTAACCTATTCATAATCCAATTCCTACACATTTACCATAGATTATAAAAACTCCCCATACCTTAGATAATTTCGCCGCTTTACACTCTTCCCTAGGATTCTCCACAACCTCCTGACTCTGAGCTTCTCCTTTCTCTCCCTTTTTCTTCAGAGCACCTCTTTTCCCAAAACACGATAATGTTAGAAAACTAATCGTATTCTTCTCTTTAGATATATTACCCCAGTTTAGTCTTTTCCCACTTTACCCTCATAATTTTCACAAAAGGACCACATTACCCTTTTCTTTAATATATTTTTAATAATAATTATAAAATAGTATAATAAAACACTATTTATCCTTATTATATAAAAATACTCATTTTCTCCAAAATTCTCTAATTAATCCAAACTCTCCAATTTTTTTCTAAATTAATTAAATAAATAATTAAATAATTAAATTTAGATTTTTGGGGCGTTACATCTTCCACTTGTTAAAGCTTCAAATAGAAGTTGTATTGAATGCTTTGTAAGCAAGCAACATAGAGATGTCATTCCAAAGAAGAGTCAATGGAGAGCTTCCAAAAAGTTGCAGCTTGTACATTCCGATATTTGCAGTCCTATTACTCCCAACTCCAATAGCAACAAGAGGTACTTTATAACATTTATTGATGACTTTAGTTGAAAGGTGTGGATATATTTTCTTGCTGAAAAATCTGAAGCATTTACAACTTTCAAAAATTATAAAAGCCTTGTTGAGAAGGAATCAGGTGCCCTTATATGTTGCGTACGCACAGATAGGGGCAGAGAATTCACCTCAAATGAGTTTAATGAATTTTGTAAAAATCAATGGCATAAGCAGGCAACTTACAACATCCTACACTCCACAACAAAATGGCGTAACCGAGCGCAAAAATCGGACCATTATGAATATGGTTCGGTGTATGCTTTGTGAGAAACAAGTACCAAAGTCATTTTGGCCTGAAGCTGCAAAATGGAAAGTTCATACTCTCAACCGGAGTCCGACATTGACAGTTAGAGACAAAACTCCAGAAGAGGTGTGGAGCGGAATTAAGCCTAAATTTGATTATTTTAGAGTATTTGGGTGTCTATCTCATGTCCATGTACCTGATACTAGAAGAACAAAGCTAGATGACAAGAGCATGCAATGCGTATTACTTGGAGTAAGTGATGAATCCAAAGCTTACTGACTGTTTAATCCTGTTTCTGGAAATATTATTGTCAGTAGAGATGTCAATTTTGAAGATTATAAAGGCTGGAATTGAGGGAGAACTGCCGAAGAAGTAAAGCGTGACATATTCGTATGTGAAGGCAGTAATGACATTGGGAATTCCTCCTTTGAAAGTGCAGAAAAAGTTGTAGAAGACACTGAAACAGCAGCAGGAACAGATCAAGAAACAACTACCTCAACATCAAGTGATTCATCTAATGAAGATGCACTAATACTTGCTGAAAGAAGGATTCGAAAAGTACCCAACTACTTGCAGGATTATGAAACTGGTGAAGGATTGTCCGAAGATGAGAACTATTTTGCAATGTTTACCTCTCACGAAGATTCAAATTCGTTTGAAGAAGCTGAAAGATATGAGAAATGGAGAAAAGGAATGGACATGGAGATGGAGGCAATAGAAAAGAATAAAACATGGGAGCTTACAACTTTGCCTAAAGGTGCTAAGAAGATTGGTGTCAAATGGGTCTTTAGAACCAAATTAAATGAGAATGGCGAGGTAGATAAGTTCAAAGCCCAATTAGTAGCTAAAGGCTATGCTAAACAAAAAGGGATTGATTATAACAAAGTCTTTGCTCCAGTAGCAAGGTGGGACACAATCCAGATGTTTTTAGCTCTAACAACACAAAATGGGTGGAATGTGTATCAACTAGATGTTAAAAGTGCGTTTCTTCATGGTGAGTTAACAGAGGACGTATATGTAGAACAACCTTTAGGTTATGTTCGAAAGGGTGAAGAAGAAAAAGTCTACAAGCTTAAGAAAGCTTTATATGGACTAAAGCAAGCACCCCGAGCCTGGTATAGCAAAATTGAAGCCTATTTTGCTAAGGAAGGATTTGAAAGATGCAATCATGATCATACTCTCTTTGTCAAAACAGAAGGTAAAAGAATTTTAATTGTGAGTTTGTATGTTGATGATTTAATTTTTACTGGGAATGATGCAAACATGTTTGAAAGCTTTAAGAAGTCAATGAAAATGGAGTTTGATATGACGGATTTAGGGAAGATGAAATATTTCCTTGGTGTAGAAGTCTTGCAAAATTCAGAAGGCATATACATAAGTCAGAAGAAATATGCTAATGAGCTGCTTGAAAAGTTTGGACTGCAGAATTCTAATTCAGTTAAGAATCCCATAGTTCTTGGTTTTAAGCTGTCAAAGAAAGGAGAAGGTGCTAAGGTGGATGTTACTACTTACAAGCAATTAACTGGGAGTCTCATTTACATTACTGTAACGAGAAAGTATATTCTTCAACCTCCGAAACCATATAGAGTTCTTCATTGTCTCTTTAGAGCATACAAATGGACTGAAAAAGATAATTTTTCACCTTCAGATCTTTTATTTTCTGTTCTTCAATCGACTTTCTTTGTGCCTCTGTTGATTGAACTCCCTCGGCTATTGTAGGAATGTCTGCATCCACCAAGTGCCAATATTCTTTTGACCTAAGAAAATTCTCCATGAGCATCGCCCAATGATCATAATGACCATCAAACTTAGGTATTGCGGGTTGCACAAAATTGCTATTTTCAGTTGACATTTTTCACTTTCTCTTTAGGAAACTGTAGTTCCTCTTCTCACTCAATCAGGCCCTTTAATAGGGCTCTGATACCAAATTTGTTAGAGTTTTGTGGAATTGAAAAACTGTTTTATTGAATAAAAAGAGGTGGCATATATAGCATTGCAGTTTATGAGTGAATTGCTCAACTCACGTCTAAAAACGTGGTAGCAGTTGCAAAAGAAACAAATTAAATTCTACTTAGTGGAATCTATAAACTAGGAACTTATTAACTGAACCCAAATAAATAGCAACATAAAAATAAATCCTAACAGGTGGTGGATTGAAAAGAGTCGAAAAAACACTCTCTTATCATTATTGTGATTGATATAGATGTTCCTGTGAATTTTTATAGATTTCACAGTGAATAGTGGTTAGACGTTCTATACGGATTATGATACCCCTTTTGTATCCTTTTTAAATAAATTTTAGTTATTAAAAAAATATGAATTTTGAGAGTCAGACCATCTGAAAGAAAGAAAAAAATAATTAGTCTCAAATAAACTCTAATCCATTTATTTCAATAAACTTCAAATAATATGTTGATTTCCTGTAGTCAGTTTAAATATTACTTGTATTTCTTTATCAAAATAATGATAGTATTACATCAAATGCTGATCCAATCCATTTTGTAAGATTTATATACTATTAAAAAATATCTCATAGGATTAATTTAAATGGTTACAAACTGTAGAAAGATATTTATATATGTGAATACTGAATACGGATTCACATTCACCATTTCAATATTTTAAAGAAGTATATGTTCTAGATATTGTTCCTTCTTTCATTCCCAATATGAACGCAACTCACCTTTTGATCTTACATGACCAGCGATAAAGTGCGTTTTTCACTTATAATAATGAAAAGAATCCCAAAGATAATATCGAAAGAGATATTGGAGGTCATTTACTTTCTTTAATAAAAGAAGCCCTTATCACAAACTAGCCAAACAAATTCTAACAAACCGTTTTGTATGGAAGAGGTGATGGTGACTAGGGTAAAGAATTTTAATGTCTTAATCGTTAAGGTTATGTTTGGATACAGTAAAAAAAATGGAATAAAATAGAGCAGAATAGAAAGGAATGGAGTGGAGTCGAGGAAAATTAAATAAATATATCATTTTATTTTTAGGTATTTCAGGATGGAATAAAACAATTTTATCATTCCGTCTAAATTGAAGGGTATAAAAATTGATGGAAAGTGATGGAATGAGATGAAATACATTCCATCCGATTCCGCTCAATTCCATCCATTTTTAATTAATCCAAACAATAGAATTTAAATTTATATCATTCCATTTTACCATATCCTATTTCATTTCATCAATCCAAGCATACCCTAAATATAAACTACTAACAAACCCGTGCTGCCACAAGTTAAAATTGTTTGGTTTAAAATGAAGAAGTAAAAATAGAATAATTAATATTCATCAAACTCATGAAATAATTTGTATAAGTTGAAATTAAAAAATTATAAATACTAAAAAATATAAAAAAAAATTCAAATATCTATTAAGTGTAATATTTATGCATGTTTTTTTTCCTGAATCTAACTTATAATGTCACGTGTTATAATTTCATTCTATGAGTAACAATTAAATTGCACAATGAGAGGAAAATTATGTTTTTTTCTGTCTGAATCTAACTGATAGTGTCTCGTCTTATACTTTCATTTCATGAGCAACAATTCAAATGCACATTGAGAGAAATATTTATGCAATTTTTTCTAAATCTAATTGGTAGTGTCCCGTGTTATAATTTAATTCCATGAGCAATTCAAATATGTCTAATAACTACAAATATCATGAACAATCATTAATATTTAAAAATATTTTGTTGGTTAAAATAAAAAAGGTATTGTGGTGATAGTGACCCGTAAAAATAGTGAGTTTCAGTAATAAAATTCATAGGAGGGAGACAATCATAAGTCTCTGGTCATTCTTCCCATCAATATAGTCCCCAAAGCTTAACTCTCAGATCTGACCAGTAAACCTCGTAGGAATACGGTTCTGGAAAATATAGTCGGAAGAATGAACTTACCTTAAAGTGTTTCCTTCACTATCAAAGTTGGATGAATGCAATGCAAAAGCAGATGAAGCTGTTATGAAACACGAAAACAACAAGAATGTGAAAACGTGGAAAAACACAAAAGCAGTTTCTGATGACAAGGTAAAATAGTTCAAGAGTAAAATTAAGAAAGCACATTTGGCACGAAAGATCGAAGAACACAACACAAGAGAGAGCGAGTCTCTTAGCTATGGTAGAGGATGAGGAAGACTTCAAGAGCTTCGGTGATTTCAAGTTCACTTCCTTTCTGAATTAACCAATCCCTTCCATCTCCGCTTGGGGAAACTTCGTCAACCATTACAATCATATCAATGGCACCACCATCTCAAAACCCTCAGATACATTTCCCGTTTCCCTGGATCACCTCGGGAAAATTGCAAACAAATCTTGTGGATGAGTTATTCTGTTTTCAATCTTCGTCGAGGAAGATGATGAATCTATTTCTGATTCCAATTCCAATGATTTTTTCTCGAACGGTGGTGTCGTTGTGAAAATGGGATCAACATATGAATCTAGGTTTGAATACGAGTAATGGAAAGGAAAATTGGTTTAGTTCCTTTGTCTCTTTCTTCCTCTGCAAAGTGTGAAAAATATATATAGATCAGTTTGAAATTTGAAAAATATGAAAAGAGAGGAAAAATAATATTATCATTTGAACTAATATTATAGTGTCACGTGGATGAAAGAAATGTTCTTAACAAGTCTAAGAAAGATGAATATATTAATTATATAATTGTCCTTGTGTTAGACATAAAATATTTTTGGGTAAAAGACATTTTAGTAAGAATGGTGACATTGAATAGTAATGGGTAGGTAGTTGATATAATTTCAATACAATATTAAAATTAAAAAGAAATATTTTTTTTATATTAAATTTATTTTTAAGTAACAAATATCAATTGAGTTCTTAAAAAATAAATAATATTATTATTTTATAAGAAAAGTAATTTATTTACAGAATTTAATTAAAATATATTGATAATATAAAATTTTACACTAAATTATTGAATTATAACCGTTAAATTTTTGAAGATGTTTCTTTTTCTTTAATCACTAATAAATTATCATTTGTAAAATATTTTAGCTGACAGTATATAACCATTAATCTTTTATTCAAAAGTAAGCTATCATCTCATAATCATTTTATAAAATCAATTTTGATTACTTTCAATCATAGTCTATAAATTGAGTTTTAATAAGTTATTGATTTATTATATCAACAACCAATATATATGAGATGTATGCGGTAGCTCAACCAATATATAATAATTGAATTCAATAAATATAAATTATTAATTTAGAGTTTAATTTTTAAAGATAATATTTGTTTATATTTTTATATAATATAAACATATTATTATTTATAAATTAATAACATTTAAAAATATAATAATTTATTTGAGGTTAATAGATATTTTGTTCCTATCACGTAGGCAAATTTTTAAAAACCCATTATAAAAAAATAGTTTAAATTCGTCTCCTTTTATATGAAGATTTCCCTTAAAAACAATGATATGATAAAATAAAAAAATATCTTCAAAAATCGTCAATTTAACAAGAACAGAATATTATAAATTTTTAAAAATTACATAATATTTAGTAGATTATTGATGAATAACAAGGAAATCTTTATATGATAAAGGGGCGAATTTAAATTGTTTTTACAGATTTTTTTATAATTTAATGTCAAACATTTAATCTAGATCAACAACTAGAATTTATTCAATTCAATTAATAAATATTAGTTAAACTCGCTCTATCTTTAATTTCTTTTAATAATATTTTGTTGGTCTAAAAAACAAAAGTATAGTTTAGAGGATTCTACTTTTCATCCTACACTTATACTTGATAACCCTTGATAAGTGTATATTAATACACATTTTGTTATGTCTGTATTTAAGTATTTCTATAGTTTATTTGAGTATTTTAACTATTTTAGTGTGTTTTCCTATTTAAGTTTATTTTTGCACTTATTTAATTTTCGTATTTTATTTTCAGTTTTTGCAGCTTTTAACAAAAAATTCATAATTGGAGCTTCGAGGATCGGATCAAGATATTCTACAAGTCGATGGAAAGCTAAGACAGAGAGCTACAAATTTCGTGTTTGACGAAAGTTCTGATTCAGAGTGTAGATACCTCGAAAAAGTCGTTGAAGTTGCAGCATTAAAAATATTAAGTGTTTCGGGTCAATTAGAATTGAGTCTGGGTCGGGTTTTCCGACCCGGTTTGTATCAGAATTGAAACATGTTTTTTATAAAAATACTTTGAGGTAGCGGGATTGTTCACACCGTATGACTATTCACGTTTTTCCTCTTTGAAGCTTTGTGTATGAATCCATGGAGAACTAAACTGTTGGTTAATCTCCTATAATCTGTTTCCGCCGACACTTTGAGGTTCTTTTAATTTTCAATAAAATATGTTTCCTTTCAATTACTCTCTTTGATATCTTGTTTACTTATTTTGATTTATCTTAGGGTTGATTGTTTTATTTCGATTATTGCATGTTCCTATACTTTAAGCGTGTTTGCTTAATTCACGTAAGTTTATCGTGTTTGCTTAATTCACGATGGTTAAATATTATCTGTTTGCTTAATTCGGAATTTAGGAATTTCTATCGTGTAATATCAGTTGCGCTTGATGATTGTTATTATAATCGAAAATGGAATAGAGTCCGCTTAGAAATTGGGAATTAATTGATTCGATGATAAGTTAGGAAACCAAAATAATAGATTAATCGTTTTAGCTTATTTTGATAATCACTTTTATTTTAATCACTTATTCTTGAAATCGAAATCAACCCCCTTTTTACTGTTTCAATTGATTAATAGTCTCAAGAATCCTTGTGAGACGATTCGAGTCATTGTCGCTATACTACGTTTTTCAAAAATACTCGTTTTTGATCCGTGTGCGACACGCGGATCAACCCTTTATATTTTCATTAAGTTAAAAAAATTATGAATTAAATATTTAGTAATCTAAAAGAAATTGCAGTATTAAACTAAATTTTCGGTAGTACATTTAAAATTTCTGGTGCATTACAAAAACATCCTGAAATATTAAATTTTTGTGTTGATACCAGAAATTTCACAGTATATGAAATTTTTTATAGTTGTATTTTTAGGAAATTTTTTAGATGATCATAATTTTTCCGACAGTTTTGTGTGGCTGTGATTGCACCGATAGTTTGTGTGGTCCATAATCGATTTATAGATGTATCAATAGGGGTTCGCTCATGTTGATAAACACATCTAGAAAAAAATGTCTCTTCCTCAATTTTTGATTAAGGCAGAAGTTTACTTCAACGAGTGTAACACCACAAAATTTTCCTTCTCATTTTCATGACATCTAGAATATCATTTCCATACATTGCATTGCATTCATATCATAGAAAAATGAAGCATACATTCATTGGTTGAAGCATAAGGTGTGCGATCAATTGATTTGTAAAGTTGTGATCATTCAAAATCAAAAAGTAAGAGCCAAGTGCCTCTCAACAAGCCTCAAGGGTCTCTCATATCTTATACCACTTCCTTTGATCCCTCAAGTCATTGGAAGATGTGGATTGATCAAGAAGTTGAAGCAATGTACCACCTCATAAGCAAAACAACTCAAAACTAGGGTTTCTGATTCAAGAGGCTTCCTGATGAAATTTTAGTTCAAACTTGATCTCAATATTTTATATATGATATCAAGTATCTAAGAATGGGAGATTGTCCATTGGATCATTTCAGAAGGTTTCCAATTGATCAGTTACTTGAAAATCAAGAAATTGGGGAAAATCGAATGTGTAGAGGAAAAAGTCAACTCCTGACTTTTTGAGGTCAAAATCATGTTCTACAAGTTGAATATGTTGAATGGTTGAAATTTGATCAAGAAAAGTCAAGGGATTCATGGAAAAATCAAGAAATCACAAAACTGCCCAAAATAGAAACTTAGGGTTTCTAAAAAAGGCAACTTTTGGCCATTATGGACTTCACTTTCAAGAATTCTTTCTTCAATATACAAGCTTCAAACTTAATGCCTAAGTTGAGCCAATTAAAGAGAACATCTTGAGGTTCAAATCCATAGCAAGAAAATCTTCATTGGATTAAAATTAAGGGAGATATGATCAATCAAAGTTTGACAAAAGTAGGGCAACTTTGCCAAGAAATCAAGTCATGGGCGTGTCAGATGCTTGGCAATTCATCAAACACATGGTATGCCAAATTTCCATCCACTTTTCTCCATCAATAAGGCTTCAAATAGAATTTTTTTGAACATCAAAGTTGTGCATCTTGATCTCCTCTATAAATTTCATGTCTAGAGATTTTCCATTGGATCAATGGTTTGGAAGATATGGAGGGTCAAAGTTAGGGTTCAAAGATAATTTTTCCATAGGCCAATTGCCCAAGACACGTCCACCTCCTCAGGCCCATGTATGCAGTCATGATCCATCAATTTCATTGGCATTTTTAAGTGACTTAAAGGCCTTATTTCATCTTGAATTGAACATCAACCTTGTTCTTTGATGTCTCCTCTTTCCATTGATCTCAAGAAATCATCATTTCATTAATGGAGCTAAGAGTATTTTCTCCACAAAGTCAACATCAACACCATGTTTCTTTGGATGTCAAAATAGAAGTTGAAGGCATCTTATTGTTATGATTTAATGTCACACGCATACCATGCACAAGCCATTCACATTACTTCAAATGACCAAGCAAGGTTCTCATGCTCATGCACCTACATCATCCTTCATGCACCAAAGGGGAAATGTTCTCAAAACAAAACTTGCATCACAAGATTCATGTTGCGGCATCAGAATTGCATCACCACCCTATATGATTGCTTCAAAATCATAAGTATCATGTTTCTATTCTCACCATAGCATTTTAAACATAACACAACAACCATACAAATTCCATTGCATTTTCAGATTCTCATTTTACTCTTCCTTGCTCATGGCACCCTCCGAAAGTAACCGTGGTTCTAACTGTTAACCAAGGTGGTTAATAGTTAACCATAGGTATATAAGCAAAGCTATAATATAATTTCCCTTCAAGTTTCATTTTTCAAAAATTCTTAGATTTGAAATTCATACCATTTTCTCTGAAATTCTCTCTCTCTCTCTCTCTCTCGAGCATACTTCTTCAACTTTTCACACTATATCTTCATCAATCCATTGAAGGAGATTGATTTGAAATTACTCATCTTCAATATTCAGCCTCTGTTCTTAACTTCTCAAGCAAGAATCAAAGATCACATAGCCTTTATTTGGCTCAAATCAAGTTCAGCAAGCTTAGGAACCTCATCTATGGATTTCTTTCACTTGTGAAAAGCTTCAATTGCAGGTGTAACACCCCAAAATTCGCCCTCTTATTTATTACCCAAACTGGCTTTATGCTTCGCATTCATTTTCATATTCCATTAGGTCATAACATTCACAATCATGCATTTCATTGGCTTCTAAAGCACAAGCTCAAGCATTTACTTACGATCTGAGTCTTCCTATTCAGAGGTGATTATCAGACTACTACATTCAAGGTTGCTCCTCAGTAGTGCGCATCATAAGTGATAAAATTCCATCAAGGTTAATAGAGTCTTTGCTATAAACTGTGACCCCCCCATGGCTGGAGCCATCTTTGATGTTCGAATCATGAGTTAGGGTTTATTTCCCTAATCATGCGGTAATCAAGAAAGTTCAAATGCAAAATGTGTTCATAAGTGAATATTGTTGGTCTAAGGGTTCCGTTATTACTTGAGACACAATTTATTGAAGATTCTGACATATACAAGACCAATTAGGGTTTCATATCAAAGATCGTGGGATGTCAAGTCGAGATATTTTATGGATCGAGGTGCAAGTATGAATCATGGTACAAATGGTGAAGTTGTAGAGTATTTATTCAGGTGGATTTGGATTTAAGGTTAAAGTTAGAGTTTCATTGAGAATAGAACTTAATTTGGATACATTTATGAAATATTCATCCAAATGATCGTGAGTTCAAAACATACAAGTTAAGGTCCAAATATCTTACGAGATATGTAAGATATAGTCATCATGCTCAATTTTATATTACAATTTTGAATATCATTCACCATTTTCACTATCAAAATCCACCAAAATCCGTTGAATCCACGTCATTGTCCAAAATCCATTTTTTCATATATAATCCGTTTTTTTCATATATTTTCACATTTTAAAGCCCGCTTCCCCGATTCACACTTAATACTCAATTTCATATTTTATCCATTGTTACACCAGCCTTTTAAACACATTTTTTTTCTTTACCAATTCATTGTTGAATTTTGAATATTATTCTTAAGTCCCTTTTAATCCATTTTTTTAGACTAAATTCTCAAGTCCTTTTTTTTTCTTTTCTTAAGTTTAATTATTATCCATTTTCAGCCAATTTGTTTTTTCCAATTTGGCATCCATTTTCAGCTATTTCAGTTATTTTCCAATTTATTATTTATGTGTACTGTGTATTAAAACTCATGCTTGTATGTATTTAATTTGCTTGGAGAAGGGTCATCAAAAAAATGTTAGATCATGTTAGCAGAATAATAACAGAGAAAAAACTGATGGAACTTTGGAAGGAGAAAAATCAGTTAGAGCATAAAAAGTTCAGCAAAGCGAGAAAAGACTCAGTAACAATAAGGTTCAGAACAATAGTTGAAAGCTAATATAACACTACAAATTGATCAAGTCATAATATACATTACGGAGTCAAAAAAAGGTTGGTCACAATCTCTAGCAAATTATAACCAGAAAAAGACAGTTATAACTGATAACAGAAACAGATTGGGAGGGGATTGGGATTCACTAACTGATAGCAGATGTAATACCCCATATTTAATTAACGCTCTGGATAATATTAATTAAGATTAATTAGTATCATCTGAAACAAAGGCTTTATTAAATATTCAGTTCAGAGACATTTTTGGATACTCTCAAATTGGACCCATTAATATTATTAATTGAGAGATATAATTTGTTTGGTTAATAAGGAAAATAAGTTAAGTATTATAAAAGGAAAAAGAAAAGAGAGAAAGTTAGTAAGAGAATTGGAAAGAAAGAAAAGAAAGGGGGAGAAAGAAATGAGAAGAGAAGAAGAAGAGGAAGTGAACCCTAGAGCTTCAATCCATCATTCTCCATCATCCGTCCATCGAACCGGCTCATTCTTTCCGCAAATCTTCAACTCTCGAGGTGGGTTCGTAGTTAGATACTTTTATTTTAGTTTTTGGTCAAGTTTTGGAGTTTAAGAGTTTTAGGGTTTTTGGTAGAAATCTTGATAAATAATGGATTAACGGTTAAAACTCGGCTAAAACCTAACTAAAATACTCATATGATGATAATGAAAATGTTTGATTATGTCTTGTTGCATTGATTGATGTTTGGGAGTGATTGGGGGTGAAAAGAGTGTTTTCCCGTAAGGTTGGAACTTCTTGAACTAGTGTAGCTCGCTCAGCGAAAGTTCCAGGGCGATTTTCGCTCAGCGAGACCTGTAGGTTTCAATTTTGGTATTTAATTCATAACTTATAATCCGGGTATCTGTTTTTAGTGTTCCACATATCGATTCGAAGCTAAAAACATGAACTATCTTTTGATACCGAAAAATGTTATTTTTACCCGACTTTTACCCGACTTTTCCGATTAACTGTAATTATGTTAGTTAAGGAATTGGGATAATTATGTTAGTTGTGAAAATAGTGAAAATATGCGATAATCGTGAGGATAGAATGGAAATAGAGACAATGAGATTAGTTTAATGATGATAATTAGACTAGAATGTTAGAGCTATATGTTTGAAAACTATATAACCAAAAGTATCAAGAATGGAGGGAGAGTTAGCAAATCTTACCATAAACCAATAGTGTGGCCTAGTATTGCAACTAGAAATTGTTAGATGGTATGACTTGTGAGATCCTTAGGTTCATCCTAGGTTATTGCGAATCCATGATGCGTTATACACGGTATTCTCCGATAAGTCTTGATAAGTCTTGAGGTGGGTATTACACTGAGTCCCACGGGAAGCAAATGATAAGTCTTGAGGTGGGTATTACACTGAGTCCCACGGGAAGCAAATGATAAGTCTTGAGGTGGGTATTACACTGAGTCCCACGGGAAGCAAATGATAATTCTTGAGGTGGGTATTACACTGAGTCCCACGGGAAGCAAATGATAAGTCTTGAGGTGGGTATTACACTGAGTCCCACGAGAAGCAAATGATAAGTCTTGAGGTGGGTATTACACTGAGTCCCACGGGAAGCAAATGATAAGTCTTGAGGTGGATATTATACTGAGTCCCACGGGAAGCAATGATAAGTCTTGAGGTGAGTATTACACTGAGTCCCACAGGAAGCAAATGATAAGTCTTGAGGTGGGTATTACACTGAGTCTCACGGGAAGCAAATGATAAGTCTTGAGGTGGGTATTACACTGAGTCCCACGGGAAGCATGGTTTATGCTTGAGGTGGGTATTACATTGAGTCCCACATGGAGTGTCGAGAATGTTATATGGATTTTCCATATTGTTTCGTTTCCTTATACAGAAGTGACCTTAGGCTTGAGATGGGTGTTACACCGAGTCCCATGGGAAGTAAAAAGGTAATATCCTAGCTAGTGATAGTAGGATTTGTAGAATTTTTGGACGTGATTCCAGCGAGAGTGAGGCGTGTGAACTCAAGGTCGTTTTTCCTCGAATAAAGACTTGATTTAGGTTTTGATAGAATCCTTAGAGCCGAGAGAACCCTAAGATAGGGAACCCTGAGATGTTGTTATCTCACCCCACTATTGTTGTTGCTTTTCAGGTTCCTATGCAGGTTTGATTTATGAGTGGTGCTATGCTCAAGATGTTTCAAATGAAGCTTAGTTTAGTCTTCCGCTGTGTATTTATGTATCTTTGTGCAATAATGGATATTGTATTGTTCTTAGCTTTTATTTTAGTATGATTTCCATGTCTTGTACCATATTTCTATAGTTTTAGAATTGGACGAGATGTGAATCATACTAGTAGGTATTTATGATGATGTTAGTACTAAAAAATTAACACTTTATAATATTATTCTAGATATATATTATATGGGTGTTACAACATAATTCCAAAAATAAAAACTCAATTACAACCGAAGGAAAAAACTAACAGAAACAGTTACAGAGAAACTCAGAGTCAGGGTAATTATCAAAAAACTCAAAAAAAACTTCAAATCTCAAAAGAACTTCAAGCTATTGATCATCATACATCTGCAACATTCATCAAACTCTAACAAATCTTCTGCACTCATCAACCTTCAACCTTCATTTAGAATCATCCATCAACGATTCTGCAATCCTCCCAAAACCTTCATCATCGAAAATTTGAAAGCCTGCACCTTCAATCCTCAAATTCTTCTCTCTGTATCACAAAATCTGCAGAAATCATAACAACCCTTTATCATCACCAATTGAATAACCTGCATCAAGAATGATACTACAAAAAGAACAACAACAACACGTTTAAGAATATGTATCGAATCGATCGCAACGAAAAAAAGCATAAGCGCTTTCGAAGAAAAATCACAGAGAAGAAGAGAATACATAGAGAGATAGCTTAACAGAAATGATAACAAATAGAAACAAAACTCTATCAATGATTCTGCAGAAATAAACTTCATCGCACCATCATCTTCGACTCAATGTTCTTCAGCATTAATCATTATTTGGAATTCAACCAACCAACGAAGCAACAACGCCTCATCATCGACGCTTGGTCCAATCCCATAATCTGAAGAAAACCTCGCAACTAATTTCATCAACAAAAATAGTCGGTGTCGATCAATCTTCACCAATACATCACTTCACCATCAGCAATCTCCTTCAATCACCATCACCGTCAATGTTCCTCCTCCCCTCAGTACCAACCTTCATCCGCCGCACTCTGTTGTCGAAGACCTTTTTGCATCTCAATCATGTCGGAACCCTACTTTTTATCCGGTGATAATGATGATAGTTGGACTCGGTTTGGATCCAATGCTAAAGCACCGGTTAACGGGGGCGTGGTTGCTTTCGGATCTCTCGTTGTTGATTCCGGACTCTCGGAGCTCGTTGCTGATAATGGAGTTAGGATTTCAGAGTTGGTTCGTTCGGGAATCATGTTTAGGGTAGAGGGTTCTTTGACGGACGTTGAGAAAGAGTGAAGAGGAAGACGACTAGTTTCAATCGGAAACGACGATTGCAACGATGAGAAGGCGGCGGTGTGTCTAAAGAAGAAGAAGAAGACCGTGAACATGGTTTTCACGGTTTGTTTAAGCAGCTTTTCCACTTAAATTTTTAGGTTAAGGATATTATAAAAGTGGATTGGGCTCAATAATCTTTCAGTTCACCATGGATTCGCTTTCCACACCGTCAATTTCACTTTGCACACCTCCTGCGGGTTCTCTTGGATGCGTTTTGGGCCTCAAAGCCATGAAGATGTTATTCGCACCTCATAAATTATCTATGCGCACCCCCATGCAATGGACATATGTGAAATGGGCCTGGAGTCTATGATATGTCTATTCACTGCATAAATTTTCAGTTCTCACCCCTATGTCTAATTATTTTTTTTTGTAGAATTTGATAATTAATATTCTTGATTTAATTGTTAATTACGTTTTCATAATTGTTAATTAATTTTTGAAAATCAACATATTGATTAGCGGATTAGCAATTTTAATTAGAATTTTGGGTGATAATTTTTAATTATGTTTAGTACTAATTTTGAATTAAAGTGTTCATGTGTTTTTGATCGATATTGATCGATTTCGATTATGGTGGAGCATTCACAAAGAAATTATGGAAGATAAGCATTTATTTTGCTTATGGGAGATTACAAGACTTTCCATGAAGTTTTTTTTGGATTTCTTTTATATGAAGAATCGGTACTTTGATCAAGTAAGTAATCTCGACTTTCTCCACTTTAACGCACCATTTTAGTAGTATGCGGCTTAGGATCATATAACTTAAGGTGCATATTGAGCCCTCCCACCCGAGGCATTGGATTCATTTGTGATTTATGATGATATGTGTCGATATCAGAGCTTAGGGATTAGGTTACGTATCATAGAATTCGATTCCTTTCACTTTCCCTTAAATCACCGTTTTTTCCGTTTCGTCGCAATTATTAAAAATAGTTTCGGGTGTGATAAAATTCTGGAAAACTTCATGCGTGATCCTTATCCTCTTAATTAATTTTTTTATAATTTTTGTTTCCAGATTTGGTTGGGTTTATTAATTAATTTGGATTTTTCATTCAACGTTGTCCCAAATTGAATGGTTTTGGTTTAAGAGACCAAATACAACTTTTTCCAATAGGTGTGAGACCTATTTTTTGTGTGTGATTAACCACTGGAATTGTGAAATTTTGATTCTACTTTGAAATTTTTTTCATAATTTTTTGTGCCATTTTTTATCCATTTTGTGGAGTTGTTTTTCGGCAATCATGCCTTGTTCTCTCACCATTAAATAAATTGTTTTGGCACTTTGATACATAATTTTCTGAAATCCTTTTAGCCAATACAAGCTACTGAATTTATCATTCCAGGGATTTAATTTCATAATTTTCAAGCATTTTGCTATTTTTTCATGTCACCTAGATTACATGTCCGATATGTGTTTATTTGCTCCATACCCTAGATGTTAGGAAGGAATTCATGCCATTTGCTTGAGATACTTTTTGGTAACTTTTAGGAATTAATTATAGGTCAATTTTAGGTACTTAATTCCAGTTATAGGTCACTTCTTGAACCATATTCATTTGGTTTGTTTTTGTGTTTGAAAGTGCATCCTTACATAACTAGTTTAACCTAAACTTGCTTCTCATCTCCTCTAAGTATTAACATGAATTATGTGGGAATCATAAATGGATATTCATGCATTATAATTGCATCTCATACCTTGTATGCTACTGACCCATAGTCAGCTCATGCACATTTACATGTCATTCATTCTTAACTTGCATTCCTTGTGATCGTATGCGATGTTTGTTCATTTGTTCTCACATCTTCTTCTCCTTACTCCATAGGACTAAACTATTGAATCCATGATGGTATGTTCATTAATATACATTCATCAGAATTCACTACTAAATTTGATACTCATTTCATGTATTAATTCATGCTTATATGCCATATGCACTCATACTTCATTCATGAACTCTAACTTGCATTCATGTGAACTTATGTTAATGTTTTGTACATAGTTTGACATAGTTTGAACTTGTGAGGTATCCTATCACCCTTTGGGACCTATAGCATGTAGCTAATGACTTTATAAGTCATATAACTTTCAGGTACCTTCACCTTTAGACTTAGGTCCTATTTTGAACCCTAGTTCCATCCTAGGACGTGTGTAGCACTTAATTGCTTTTATGCTTTGTTTTGATTTCAAAATACATTGTTAAGCTAACTTTTGTTTTGTAGAGAGGTTGAGGTAAGTTTGTTCATATAACTTCTTTCCTCCTTTTCTTTATACTTTCAAGGTTTAATTGTCTTTATGCTTTGTTTTGCTTTCAATAATGTAGATGTTTAGAATTGGCAGAATTTTTGACCAACAAGAAATGTTGAATTCAGTTCAGGATGTCCTATCAGATGTTGGGACATTATCAAACATAGTAAGTAAATGAACTTAATTCAGAATGTCACACCAGATGTTGGGACATTGCATCGGTTAATGATATAAGTTCAGTTTACAGGATGTCACATCAGATGTTGTGACATTGTATCAGTTAATGATTTAAGTTCAGTTTTTCAGGATGTCCCAACAGATGTTGTGACATCTCAAACCTGCTACCAGAATTAATTAATGACTAACAGAACTGAGTAAATTAAGGAAAGTTATCTGGAATTAATTATGGATGGACAAAACAGACTAAGGCGCATCTGTAGGGAGTGTTGTTATGAGACTTCAGCATAATCAGAAGAACTGAATCACCTAGAATCTAGGAAGTAACAAACCCTAATTCAAGGTGGAAGCTGCATGCGTTTCAGGGTTGGATAAACCTACAGAAAGCCCAAAATCCATACACCTATTAAATCAACAGAAACTCTCAGAATTGAGTACGAATTTAAGAAGATAAAATAGGGTGTTTTGTGTTTTAATAGCAGGTTGTTTTTATTGTACCACTTTATGAGCTTTTAAGCAAAAGTGTATTTGTGTCTTGATTGAAACTGTGAAGTAAGATCAAGCTGTTTTTGTTTGAAGTATGACTTCAATTTTATTAAACTTGTAAACAAGATCACTGTGTGATTGAGGGGGAGTGAGTTGGTACTCATATCTAAGTTGTGTCTTAGGTAGAAATTGCATTGGGTAGATATTAAGTGAAAGATTAAACTGGGTGGTTTAAGTCTAGAATTAATATTACTTATAGTGGATTTCCTCCTGGCTTGGTAGCCTCCAGATGTAAGTGTGGTTATACACTGAACTGGGTTAACAAATTACTGTGTTGTTTAATTTTCCTGCACTTTGAGTTTTGGTCAAGTGTTTAAACATCTCATTCGACATCTCATACCTGATCACAGAATTTCAATTGACATCAGAGCAGGCACCCTGCCTGTTTATACTGGGTGAGATCTAGGGAATACAAATTCTGGAAACATGGACAGAGATGTAGGATCAGTAAATAGACCACCTATAATGGATGGATCTAATTATGACTACTGGAAGCCAAGAATGATTGCATTCTTAAGATCACTTGACAATAGGGCCTGGAAAGCAGTCAACAATGGATGGGAACACCCTGTCCAAGACACCAAAGATGGAGCAAAAGTGTTGAAACCTGAAGAAGAATGGAGTAAGGAGGAAGAAGATTCATCACTTGGCAACTCCAAGGCCTTAAATGCTTTATTCAATGGCATTGATAGGAACATCTTTAGACTTGTGCATCACTGTGAGCTGGCTAAAGATGTTTGGGACACTCTCAAAACAACTCATGAAGGAACATCAAAGGTGAAGATGTCAAGACTTCAACTGCTCACCACCAAGTTTGAAAACTTGAGAATGAAGGAAGATGACACAATTCATGAATTCTACATGAATATCTTAGAAATAGCCAATACTTCTGGAGCTTTGGGAGAAAAAATGACTGATGAAAAGCTTGTAAGAAAGATCCTCAGATCTTTACCAAAAAGATTTGACATGAAGGTCACAGCAATAGAAGAAGCTCAAGACATATGCAAAATGAAGGTTGAAGAGCTCATTGGTTCCCTTCAAACATTTGAGATGGGAATAAATGACATAATTGTAAATAAGAACAAAAGCATAGCCTTGGTGACAAATACTGATAAAGAAGAAGAAAATGATGAATCAGAAACTGATGAAAACTTATCAGAAAATATTGCTATGCTTGGAAGACAATTCAAAAAGATTCTCAGAAGGATGGAAGACAAGTCCAGACCAAGTGGAAGATACACAAACTCTTCTGAGAACAAAAGACCTTATGATGCTAATAGAAGGTCAAATTTTGATGAAAAGACCAGTCAAGAAAAAGGAATTAAATGCCATGGATGTGAAGGATATGGACACATCAGGAATGAATGTCCTACCTATTTAAAAAGGCAAAAGAAAGGTCTCTCTGTAACCTGGTCTGATGAAGACTCAGGAGGTGATTCAGAAGAAGAATCAGCTAAGCATATCACTGCTCTAGCTGGATTATGTGAATCTGAAAGTGAATCAAGTGAGTGGGAGCTTACTTTTGAAGAACTTGAGCAATCATACAGAGAACTAGTCAAAAGAAGCACTGAAATATGTAGGGAGAGTATAAAGCTAAAGAAGCAGTTTGAGGCACTAAAGGATGAAAAAGCAAGTGATCTAGAGATCATTGACACCTTAAAAAATGAAGTAAGTCTTCTCAACTCCAAGTTGGAACATATGTCCAAATCTGTTAGAATGCTGAACAGTAGCTCAAGCACACTAGATGTTATTCTCAACAACAATAAGCATTCAGGGGATAAAAGTGGACTGGGATTTAACAAAGTTCATAAGGTTGAAGCTAGCTCTAGCAAAACTACTTCAAAGTCCATACAGTCAAACAAGATGTCCCAACAGATGCTTCAACATCATGAAAAGAACACAAAGTCAAACATAATGTTCCAACAGATGTCTCAACATCCTGAAAAGAACATAATGAAGAAGAAGTATCAAAGATGGAGATGTCATCATTGTGGAAGATTTGGACATATCAAACCTCATTGCTACAAGTTGCATGGATATCCAAATCAGATGTATCAGCAACCTCCTAAGCAGAAGATAGAAGTTACCAAGAAAGTACTGCAGAGACATCAAAGAAATCAGCAACCCCCTAAGCAGAAGACAGAGGTCATCAAGAAGGTATGGGTACCAAAAGCTAGTCTTCATGCTGATTAAAGCTACATGCCCAAGAACAAGATCAACAAACAACCTTGGAGCTCTACTGATGAACAATGCACAGGGCAGAGGTATCAAAAGAAATCTCAACACAAATGGTCAAAGAAAGGTGTTGCATATATAGCTCATACATCACTAAGAGTTTCAGCTAAAGAAGACTGGTACTTTGACAGTGGATGTTCAAGACACATGACTGGATTGAAGAATCTGCTAGTAGACTTAAAGTCATACTCATCCAGATATGTAACCTTTGGAGATGGATCTAAAGGAGAAATCAAGGGAGTTGGGACCTTGGACTGTCCAGATGTACCAAGACTAGATGATGTGCTGCTGGTAAAAGGCTTAACTGCTAACCTGATCAGCATAAGTCAATTATGTGATCAAGGGTACAGTGTAAACTTTACCAAAACTGAATGCATAGTGTCTAACAAAGAACAAAAGGTTGTCATGAGAGGAGCCAGATCTAAAGACAACTGTTATATGTGGGAACCTCAAGACTTCAGTCTCACTTCAACTTGCTCTTTAGCTAAAGAAGAAGAAGTGAAACTATGGCACCAAAGACTAGGTCATCTTCATTTCAGAGGCATAAAGAAAATCATATCTATGGAAGCTGTGAGAGGTATTCCTAAACTGAAGATTGATGATGGCAAAATATGTGGTGAATGTCAAATAGGCAAGCAAACCAAGATGTCCCATCCAAAGCTCCAACATCTGACAACTTCCAAAGTTTTGGAATTATTGCATATGGATCTTATGGGACCTATGCAGGTTGAGAGCCTTGGTGGTAAGAGGTATGCCTATGTGGTGGTTGATGACTTTTCAAGGTATACATGGATAAATTTCATCAAAGAAAAATCTGATGTATTTGATGTATTCAAAGACTTATGCCAAAGAATACAAAGGGAAAAAGCCAGCTGTGTAATCAGAATAAGAAGTGATCATGGAAAAGAATTTGAGAACCAAAAATTCTTAGATTTCTGTTCTTCAGAAGGAATTAATCATGAATACTCTTCACCAATCACTCCTCAACAGAATGGGATTGTTAAGAGGAAGAATAGAACTATTCAAGAATCAGCAAGAGCTATGATCCATGCTAAAAAGTTACCTCTGTACTTCTGGGCTGAAGCTATGAACACAGCTTGTTACATCCATAACAGAGTCACTCTAAGGAAAGGAACTTTGTCCACAATCTATGAAGTCTGGAAGGGCGGAAAACCCACAGTTAAGTACTTCCATGTGTTTGGAAGTAATTGTTATATTCTGGCTGATAGGGAGCAAAGAAGAAAAATGGATCCTAAAAGTGATGAAGGGATTTTTCTTGGATACTCTATAAACAGCAGAGCATATAGAGTATTCAACTCTAGAACCAAAGTTATCATGGAGTCCATAAATGTGATAATTGATGATGCTCCTACAGATGTTACAGAAGATGTTGGAACATCTGCTGACAGCCAAACTGAAGCTGAAGAAAAGAGTGATCATTCTGACTTCACTCAAACTGATGCAAGGACAGAACAATCCAGCAAACCTCCCTCCATCAGAATCCAGAAGGATCATCCCAAAGATTTGATAATTGGTGATCCCAAGAGAGGTGTAAGCACTAGATCAAGAGAAGTGATTTCAAGTTCCTGTTTTGTTTCAAAAATAGAACCTAAGAACATCAAGGAAGCTCTTACTGATGAATACTGGATTTGTGCTATGCAAGAGGAATTAGGTCAATTCACAAGGAATGAAGTGTGGAATCTTGTTCCTAGACCTGATGACATAAATGTGATTGGCACTAAATGGGTGTATAAGAACAAGTCAAATGAACAAGGAGTTGTTACAAAGAACAAAGCTAGACTTATAGCTCAAGGATACACACAAATTGAAGGAGTAGACTTTGATGAAACCTTTGCACCAGTAGCAAGGCTTGAATCAATCAGACTACTTTTAGGAATTGCCTGTATCTTGAAGTTCAAGCTATTTCAAATGGATGTGAAAAGTGCCTTTCTAAATGGATATCTTAATGAAGAGGTATATGTAGAACAGCCTAAAGGATTTGTTGATCCAAGCTGTCCAAATCATGTATACAAAATAAAGAAGGCTCTTTATGGTTTGAAGCAAGCTCCAAGAGCATGGTATGAAAGGCTGACTACTTTTCTTATCAAGCAAGGGTACAGGAAAGGTGGAATTGACAAAACCTTGTTTGTTAAAAATGAAGAAGGAAATGTCATGATTGCTCAAATATATGTAGATGACATTGTCTTTGGTGGGATGTCAGACAGGATGGTTAAACATTTTGTCAATCAGATGGAATCTGAATTTGAAATGAGCCTAGTAGGAGAATTAACCTACTTTCTTGGACTGCAAATAAAGCAAATGGAGGACTCCATGTTCATTTCCCAAAGCAAGTATGCTAAGAACATAGTCAAGAAATTTGGGATGGACAGTGCTACTCATAAAAGAACTCCTGCCCCCACACATTTAAAGATGACTAAAGATGACAAGGGTGAGAATGTAGATCAAAGTCTATACAGAAGCATGATTGGAAGCTTGTTATATCTGACTGCTAGCAGACCAGACATAGCATTTGCAGTAGGTGTATGTGCAAGATATCAAGCTGATCCAAAAGTTAGTCATCTTAACCAAGTCAAGAGAATTCTGAAATATGTTAATGGTACTTATGACTATGGCATAATGTACTTTCATGGATGCAAACCAATTCTCACTGGCTTCTGTGATGCTGATTGGGCTGGAAGTGCTGATGACAGAAAAAGCACTTCAGGAGGATGCTTCTTTCTAGGAAACAATTTGATTTCTTGGTTCAGTAAGAAACAAAATTGTGTATCCTTATCTACTGCTGAAGCTGAATATATTGCAGCTGGAAGCAGTTGTTCACAGTTGGTTTGGATGAAGCAAATGCTCACTGAGTACAATGTCCCATAAGATGTCATGACATTGTACTGTGACAACTTAAGTGCTATTAACATATCAAAGAATCCTATCCAACATAGCAGGACCAAGCATATTGATATCAGGCACCATTTCATCAGAGATCTTGTAGAAGAAAAAGTGATCTCATTGGAACATGTAGCTACAAATCTGCAATTGGCTGATATATTTACTAAAGCCTTGGATGTTACCCAATTTGAAAACCTAAGGGGTAAATTGGGAATCTGCTTATGTGAAATTTAGCAGTTATGGAAATGTGCCAACATGTCATATGACATCGTGTGGCATGATCACCAGATGGCAACACCAGTCTGGTCAAGCACCTTGTGTATTCCACTCCTAGAAATTCTCCAAGTAACGACTCTTATAAGAATATCAGCTCACGTTCAGCTATTCATCTTCTCATCTTTCTCTCACAACAACTTGCTTGCTATAGCTAACTCTCAGAGATCATCAAACTCAACCAATCTCAATCTTTTTCTTCACCACATTCTCAAAATGGCTCATCACCAAAACCCTAACATCTCTGAAGAAATCCTCAACAAGGAAGATGTGGTGCATGCAACCCCCATTTCTGTGGTACCCATGGATTCTACTCCAATGGACAAAATCAGAGGAAGTGTTCCTCTTGCTCAAAAGCCAAGAACCCCTACTGTGAAAAGGGGAAAGGACCCTATTTTCAGCAAGGCCAAAGGCATGCCTTCATCATCAAACACCACTCCAAAAGCTTCTGTATATGTGGATGATTCCATAAAGGAGCTGGTAAACAATATCTTATCTGAGCAAAGAGTGGTAAGTGGCATATCTATCCCTCTGAACACCATGCCAGCTCCACAAGAAGATCAACAAACTCAGGCTGAAAAGGGCACTCCTGCTCAACAGGATGTCCCAATAGATGTTGAACCATCTGAAGACCAGCAAAAGGTCTCATCTGATACTGCTGATGATACATCTGAGGACCAGCACAAGGCCTCCACTGAAGATCAAACCTCTGTTGATCCACCAGCTGAAGAGGAGACTGCTCAACCTTGTCCTGTTGTGAACTTAGAGCATGATTCTGATACAGAAATCATTGCTTCTGTAAACCCTAGCATAGCCAAAAGGCTTAGGACTAGGAAAGAAAAGATGAATGCATGACATGAAACTCCTGAGAAGAAGAAAGCTACACCAAAGAAGGACAAAGCTAAAGTTGTCTTTGGTCCTACAAAACAATGGAGCAAGGTGCAAACACAAAAGAGGAAAGCTGACACTCCTCCAGATTCAGATGTTGAAGAAGATGTCCCAACATCTCCACCAAAGAAGAAACCAGCACCCTCAAGGTCATCAACTGCTGTTCCAAAAGCTCCTCTGGACAACATCTCCTTTCATCATGTTTCAAGTGTGAATAGATGGAAGTTTGTTTATCAAAGAAGGGTATCACTTGAAAGAGAGCTGAGCAGTAATGCACTTGAGTCCACAGAGTTAATTGATCTCATTTCTTCTGCTGGCCTTTTCAAAACTGTCTCCAACTTCTCTCCTTGCTATGAGCTTCTTGTCAAGGAATTCATAGTCAACCTCCAAGAAGATTGTGCTGATGGTAAGTCTGCTGACTTTAGAAAAGTATATGTAAGAGGAAGGTGTGTAGAATTCTCTCCTAGGGTTATCAACCACTACCTTGGAAGAGAATCTGATGGTCCAAATGAGTTAGGGAAGACTGATAACTAGGTTTGCAAGGTTATCACTGCTAATCAGGTCAAGGCTTGGCCAGTTAAAGGGAAGCTCTCAGTTAGCATACTGACAAGGAAGTATGCCATGCTGAATAGGATTGGCACTGCAAACTGGGTCCCTACCAATCATACATCCTCAATATCAACTGGATTGGGCAGGTTCATATATGCTGTGGGCACCCAAACAAAGCTGGATTATGGGGCTTATATATTTGATCAGACATTGAAGCATGCTGGATCATCTGCAACTAAGCTGCCAATTGCCTTCCCTTCCTTGCTGTGTGGAATAGTGTTGAGTCAGTATCCTGGTATCCTCACTGAGAAGGACACAATTTGCAAAAGAGAAAGCCCTCTGGCCTTCCACTACAAGCTGTTCTTGAGTCATCATGCAGCTGATGTTGAAGCTCCCTCTGGGACATCTGCTGGTCCTTCAAAGGCAAAATCTCCAATCTCTAAAGCTGCCTTGATTGCTGAGCTGAAGATCACATGCAAAGAACTGGATGCAAGGAAGCAGAAGCTTGAGGAGATTATCCAAAGGCTGGAGATTGAAGAAAGTGCTCAGAAAGCTGCTGCTTCTGATGAGGAGACTAAGGAAGAGGAAGAAACTGACTATGAGGAGTCTGAGTGAAAAACTGTATGTGAGGAAAATGTAATGACTGCTGCATTGTAATTTTGAATTAGTAACTTTGGCCCCAATTTATGTCTAACAAGGGGGAGAACTGAACAACAACAACAATGTATGATCCAAATTACTGAGTAATGAAAAACTTCTGTTTACTTCTGAACTAAAGTTGTGTTTTAATGAAAATTTCTGTTGCAACAAAACTGAATACATGTATGTTTGAGGGGGAGTAAACTCACACATGACTCAACAGAAAAGAACTGCTATACTCTGATAAAAGAACTTCTGCTGCACTCTGATAACCAGAAAAGAATGTTAGCCAAAAATTAGCCAAAGGGGGAGTTTGTAGATGTTTAGAATTGGTAGAATTTTTGACCAACAAGAAATGTTGAATTCAGTTCAGGATGTCCTATCAGATGTTGGGACATTATCAAACAGAGTAAGTAAATGAACTTAATTCAGAATGTCACACCAGATGTTGGGACATTGCATCAGTTAATGATATAAGTTCAGTTTACAGGATGTCACATCAGATGTTGTGACATTTTATTAGTTAATGATTTAAGTTCAGTTTTTCAGGATGTCCCAACAGATGATGTGACATCTCAAACCTGCTACCAAAATTAATTAATGACTAACAGAAGTGATTAAATTAAGGAAAGTTATCTGGAATTAATTATGGATGGACAAAACAGACTAAGGCGCATCTGTAAGGAGTGTTGTTATGAGACTTCAGCATAATCAGAAGAACTGAATCACCTAGAATCTAGGAAGTAACAAACCCTAATTCAAGGTGGAAGCTGCATGCGTTTCAGGGTTGGATAAACCTACAGAAAGCCCAAAATCCATACACCTATTTAATCAACAGAAACTCTCAGAATTGAGTACGAATTTAAGAAGATAAAATAGGGTGTTTTGTGTTTTAATAGCAGGTTGTTTTTATTGTACCACTTTATGAGCTTTTAAGCAAAAGTGTATTTGTGTCTTGATTGAAACTGTGAAGTAAGATCAAGCTGTTTTTGTTTGAAGTATGACTTCAATTTTATTAAACTTGTAAACAAGATCACTGTGTGATTGAGGGGGAGTGAGTTGGTACTCATATCTAAGTTGTGTCTTAGGTAGAAATTGCATTGGGTAGATATTAAGTGAAAGATTAAACTGGGTGGTTTAAGTCTAGAATTAATATTACTTATAGTGGATTTCCTCTTGGCTTGGTAGCCTCTAGATGTAAGTGTGGTTATACACTGAACTGGGTTAACAAATTACTGTGTTGTTTAATTTTCCTGCACTTTGAGTTTTGGTCAAGTGTTTAAACATCTCATTCGACATCTCATACCTGATCACAGAATTTCAAATATGCTTTGTAAAGCTAACATTTGTTTTGTAGGGAGGGTTAGGTAAGTCACTTACAACTTATTCCTCATCTCTTTATGCTTGTTAATTGTGTATGCCTTAGTATTGAGTTTTTTTACTTGTATAGGCTTCCCTCTGTTTAGAACCACTTAACTTCCTTAGGAAGTAAGTTAAGTTCTAATTCTCTTTTCTTATTTTCCTTTTCTTATTAGGATTAGAAAGCCACATAAACCATTAGGATCTCCCTTTTTCATGCGATAAGTAACTTAGGGTTGTGTCTTAGTCCCCCTTAGTTTGTCATTTTTTCAACTTGAGTCATTCTTTCTCATCTCATGAAGAAAATAATAAAATACCTAATAAAGGTTGAATGTTCTCATACGGCATGAGACTTTGTTGCAGAGTACTTATGCACATCCGGTTTCGGGACGAAATGTAAGTTATCTACCACGATGGATAAGTCTTAGTATGAGAATGCTCACAAAATAATTCAAAATACTTCTCATAAAAGACAAAACAACAACCAATAAACGACTTTCCTGTGGGAACTCTCTTCTCATCTCATTCACTCTCAGCTTGAACTTGCGACAACTTGTCTCATTTGCAAGACAGTAAATGCACTCGTACCAGACGAGCCTGCAACATCTGAGCATAGACATAAGTAGTTCTAGCGATAAAAAACACCAGCAAAGTTCCCGCCTAGTTAGGCGAACTATGTCGACTCTGATCCTTATTTTCCCGATGAGGTACATAGGCAGCGGGGTAGGGCCCGTGCAAGCACATTATTTATTTTCCATATATTTCCCCCCTTTCTTTTCAATATCTTTTTTCCAATTCTCATTCCAGTTCAAGTTAGCAGTTCTTTATTTAGCAGCATTTTATTTCTCACCCTTTGAAACAAACAAACAAGCGTGGATCCCGTCGGGTACGGCGGACGGTCTGGGGTGCTAATACCTTCCCAGGTCATAAAAAACTCCTGAACCCAGATATTTGGTATGCAGGACCTTGTCCTTTCCTTTTCTCCTTAGTTTGTGCAACATTACCTTGCCCATTCATTCGGGATAAAAATGCCTGGATGACGACTCTACCTTTTCCGCGCCACTTTCGCGTTTGTACTCGGATGAAAATTCCGGGAGCGACAGCAGGTTTCTGTCCAAACTTTTCTTGCACGATTTCATTCAGTTTTTGTTTTCTTTATGTTGATTGAAGCTTAAAAGAAGCTATGTGACTGATTTGGCTAGTAATATGTACCTTAAGTGCTTAGATTCATTTTTTAGGGAAAATTATTTGTGCTCATTTCACTCTGTATAGACTTGATGTGTGATGTTTGAGCTTGGATTTATGACCTGTGTAGCTTAAGCTTTCAAACAACATAGTTTTCATTGATTTTTGGAGTTTTTTGGATTTGTTGTGGTGGTGGTGGTCTCACCGGAGAAGATGACCAAAATCTTCTTCGGTGACCTGAAAATTCATAAGGTTTATAAACCCTTAGTTTGGCCAGTTTAAAACATAATCGTCTGATTTTGTTTGATCTTACATTATAAGAAGTGCCATCACATTAATGCGAGTGGTTCTTCTCACATTATTTTTAGTTTCATAGGTTTGACTCTTGACTAGTTGTGTGCGCATGATTCCATGTTTACTTGTGTATGCTTGCATTGAGGTGTGTTTTGCTTACTTTCGTGTTTAATTCTAGATGACTAGATCCTAAGGCTCAGGTTAGGTCAACACTTTGACAATGGAGCACCATAGCACATGGACCTCAATGCATTTCATGGATTGGATCTCAATTGCTATTCACACACACACTTTAAGCCCAACCTTATTTTTGAACTTGATTTTTGCTTTTGATGCACCCTTGGCTCTTTTATTTCACAAATTTCATTTTCTTTTCATATTAGTATAGTTTTCTATTTTTAAATTTATCAAAACTCATACAAAAATTCCATAAAAATTATCATATCTTCTTAATTAAATTTAGAATTTTTTCATATTTTTGTTTTCTGATTTTATTGATATCTGAATTTTATTTTGAATTTTCAATTGTTTCTTCTTTAATAGTCCAACTTTCACAATTTCTTTCTCTTAACTCCTAAACAATTTTTCACTCACTCTTTTTAAATTGGTTAAAGGACATATTAAAGCATTCAAAAACATTTTTCTTTTATTTTAAAGTCATTTTAACTTGCTTTTTTAGCTTTTTTTTGTGCCATGGTTTGTTCAATTTCCTCACGACATAGAGGTCTCTTTTGACCTAGTTTCTTTTTGAATCTTAATTTGATCTTTTAACATGTGTTTTGGTTCTGACTTAGGTATATTAAGACCAATTTTCATAATTTTTACAAGTAATTTGATATTTGTTTGGTGCCTTGTGATTGAAGCAACTTTGTGTCAATCATTTCTTTCTTCCAAACCCTAGTCATTAATAGGCACTTGTGCCATTGTTTAAGGATAGTTGTAGGAGATTATAGGTCATGTTTAGATATTTATAGGTCCTCCTTTTCCCATTTATAGGTCATTTTGGCTTGTGTTTGCCTTTGGTTTGTGTTTGTGCATCCTTACTTGAACACTTAACCTAATTTCACACTTTATCCCTTCTTATGCTTAACATGCTTCTTGTTTTCATTGAACATGATCATTCAATAATCCCATGAGCACCTCATATTGCGTATTCTACTGACCCATACCTATATGCATCCATATTTTTATTTCATTTTATATTTATTGACTTGCATCTCAAGTATTTGTCATTTGATTCTTATGTGACATCTTTTGCTTGCTTGCATGAATTGTCTTAACATTTTTCATATGTGAATTTGGTATGATAATATATGCATTATCATAATATCATATTGGTCATATGCTACTGACTTGCATTAATTCATATCCATCTTTCATCTTTGACTTATAATCTTGACTTATTTTTTTATTTCTATGTTAACATGAACTTGTCTTCTTTACTTCATCTCATCTCTTTATGAACTAACTTATTCATGATTTGTATGTCCATCTCATATCATCTTAGGCATTATTATAGGATATCACATTCTTACTTTGATTATTCATACATTTTTCATTAATGGAATAGATCATATGCATTCATACTTCTTAAGTTGTGCATTTTTTGAACTTGGTTGCTTCTTTGGTTTCTCTTTGACCTAGATTGAGGTTCTTTAGGTACCTTAGGCCTCTTAGAGATTCATTAGGGTTAGTTTCTAACTTTGAGGGTTCTCATACTTTAGGATCCTTTTCATTTGGTTTCTTTTCTTGTTTTACTTCTCTTTCACTTCTTATTTGCACTTGTGTTTCATTTTGCTAACATTTAAGGGGCTATGTGTAGGATCAAGCGCTTACCACTGCACTAAAAGCAATTGCTGTTAGTGAAGGCGCAACTTTTATTTCCTTATAGTATAGAGTCTTTCAAGGGGCTGTGCCTATTAAGCGCCATGGGTTGGGATGTTAAGCCCATAAAATCCCTAAGGGTGACGCTGAATTAATAAATCCAACAATCTCCCCCCCAGTGTCAGCCGGGGGGATTCGAACCCATGACCTGGCTCTGATACCACTTGTAGGATCAAGCGCTTACCACTGCACTAAAAGCAATTGCTGTTAGTGAAGGCACAACTTTTATTTCCTTATAGTATAGAGTCTTTCAAGGGGCTGCGCCTATTAAGCGCCATGGGTTGGGATGTTAAGCCCATCGAATCCCTAAGGGTGACGCTGAATTAATAAATCCAACACTATGGTAATTCATAAGAGTGTGGATGTGAATCCACATTATAACCTCTTCCTTCATCTTTTTAAACTTTCAATTTTTGTTTGATTAAGAATTTAAAGGTGCTTTTCTTGTACAATCTTCTCTCATCCCTCTTAGAAACAACTTAACTTCCATCTTAGAAGTAAGTTGTTTTCTTCTCTTTATTCTTCTTCTTCTTCTTCTTCTTCTTCTTCTTCTTTTTTCTTCTCCTTTCCTTCTCCTTTATTTTAGGATAGAGTTCTCAAACCTCACTAACCCTAGGATATCCATTACATGAAAAATCATAGGATTGATCTTAGTCCCCCTTAGAGTTTTCCTTTTGCTCTCTTTGAGTCTTTTTCTCTCATCTCTAAACAAAAATAAAAAAACACCTAATAAATACTTAACTTCTTCATGTGCTAGGAGACTTTTCCATATGATACTTGAATTTATTCCATATGGGGATGAGGTGTAGGGTATCTATCATTATGAATAAGTCTTAGCATGAGGATGTTCCACAAATAAACTAAAAAAAAACTTCTTCATTTCAAAAACAATAAAAACACTTAATAAATAAAATAAGCTAGTGTGCTTGAGCCTTAATATTTGGAACTAAGTTTAGGGATCTCCTTCATACTTAGGTGTGCTTCTTATTTATTCCATCCCAAAATGATGTAGGAAGTACACACTCCATTGAATGAGACTTGAATACACTCTTCTATGCAAACTCTCAAACAAAAAGCTTCTAAAAAACTTCCAACAAACAATAAGTGTCTTTCCTTCAAAATTATCTTCTCATATCCTTCACTTGAAACAAAAAAACTTGCTCCTACTTGTCTCTTGCAAGATGGTAAATGCACTTGTTCCAAAAGAGCTTGTAACACCCGAGCATATGCATAAGCAGTACCTTCAAAAACACACAAGCAAGTTGTGTCAGGCTTATTGAGTCGAACTACAATGTTCTGACTTTCCTATTGCATAAAGGGAATATGTAGGCACAAGCGACGACACTTGGCAAACACAATCCTTCCATCTCTTTCCTCGTTCTTCATGCCATTTCATCTACTTAGCCTTTCATATCATTCTTCTTTTCTTTTCAGTCCTTTCTAGTAGCAGTTGCAGCAGTAGCAGATACCCTCACCCTTTGAAATAGTGCTAGCAAGCATGGATCCCGTCGGGTATGACAGACGATCTGGGGTGCTAATACCTTCCCACTTCATAAATGTAACGCCTGTATTTAATTAAATATTTTAATTAAGTATTATTGAGTATTTTATGTATATTTGTTGAATATGTTGAATAAGTTGTTTGAGCTGATAAATTGATAATCAGGTAAGTAGTTGATTTAGTCGAGAGAAATTAATATTAGAAATAATATTGATTTTTTTTAGAATATTAATTAATTGGTTGGGTTAATTGTGTGTGAGAAATAGCAAAGTTGGGGGTATTGTGTAGTAGGCCCAGTAAGAGAATTAGTAAACCCATTATTTTATTAAGTGATTAGAATGTGATAGTGGATTTATATAGCAAACAAACAAAAGTAGTTAGGTCACGTAGTTTTAGAAAGTAGTGGAAACCAGGTTTGGAGGCACAAGGGGTGGAGAAGAGAGAATACAGGAGGTTGCTGCCAAAGGCCAAGTTTCAGATTCGATTGGGAAATTCAAGCTACCTTCAATCCAGGATAAGGTGGGGTTCAAATTTTATAACCGGGAATATGATAATTGATATGTAGGATTGAGATTTATATAATTTTCTACCGTGTTGTTGATTTGTGTTAATGAATCATATTGTTTCTGGAAAAACCGTGTGGTGTTGATTTTATGTTGATAAATCATTTCTGTGGTGATTGATTTTTATGAACCAGAACTGATATTGAATACACAGGGATTGGGTTGAAATTAGTGTATGTCATCGTCAAAAACAATATTGAAATACTGAAAATGAGAGAATACTAGATACCGAAACATAGAAGGAAATTGGAAATGGTGGTGTGGGGACCACCCATTGGTGATATGTGGCGCAAGCCACCATGTTGTTGCAGAGAGAGCCACGAAAAGATGGCACAAACCACATAGTTTAAGGTGGGGGTCACTTTGTTGTTTTATGTGCATAATATACTTAGTTGTTTATATTTAATGGTTAGATGAATCAATTAACTTAAATACTTAGTGGACTAATTAGCAGATAGTACATTGTAACGCCCATATAATATATATCTAGAATAATATCGTACAAGTGTTATTTTGGTACTGACACCATCATAAGAGCCTAATAGTATAATTCACATTCTTGACCAATACTGAAAGATAATACAACAATGGTACAAGAGATGGAAATTATACTAAAACAAAAAGCTAAGATCAATACAATATCCCTTATTGTACATAGATACAAAAATACACAACGGAAGACTAAAACTATGCTTTACTTGAAACATCCCGAGCATAGCTTCACTTGTAAATTAAACCTGCAAAAGAAACCTGAAAAGCAACAACAATAGTGGGGTGAGATAACAAAATCTCAATGGGTTCCCTATCTTAGAGTTCTCTCGGCTCTAAAAGGTTCTATCAAACCTAACTCAAGTCTTTGGTCACTTCTCAACAAGGAACCAGAATAAGATGGAACATAATCCATACAATGCTCACACTACTAAACACGTGAAACATCTACCTCAAGCCTATACGGATGCTTCCCGTGGGACTAAAGATAACACAACTCAAGGTTTACTCAAGACTTTACAGAGGACTCGATATCACACTCACCCAGTCTTTACGGATGCTTCTCGTGGGACTCAGAATAACCAACCTCAAGGCTTACTCAAGACTTCCCGCTTAAACCAGTGTAGTACTCACCTCAAGCCTTTATGGATGGTTCCCGTGGGACTCAAAGAAACCCAACTCAAGACTTACTCAAGACCTTACGGAGGATCTAGTAACATACACGCCTCAAGTCTTTACGGATGCTTCCCATGGGACTCAGAATAACCCACCTCAAGACTTACACAAGACTTACGGAGGATCTAGTAACATACACGCCTCAAGTCTTTACGGATGCTTCCCGTGGGACTCAGAATAACCCACCTCAAGACTTAAAAATGACTTACGGAGGATCCTTTGTGAAATACACACCTCTAGCCTTTACAGATGCTTCCCGTGGGACCAAGATCCACCCACCTCAAGAATTAGACAAGACTGTTATGGAGGCCTAGTGTATAGCACGCTAATAGTTCATAACAACCTAGGGTAATCCTTGTCATCTCACAAGTTACACCATTTAACAAGTTCTAGTCACAATACTAGGCCATATTATCAGTTTAAGGTAAGATTTCCTCATTCTTTCTCCATTAATTGTGCTTGAAATCATAAAGTCCTTAAACATATAATTCTAACATTTTAGTTGAATTATCACCATTAACCAATTCTCACAATAATCTCATTGTCTCTACTTCATTCAATTCTCATGATTTAACATATACGACACAAATCGATAAGCACCCCAATTCCCTAACTAACATAATTATGGTTAATCGGAAAAGTCAGGTAAAAGTCGGCTCAAAATAATATTTCTCGACATTATAAGATAGTTCATGTTTTTAGCCTCAAATCAATATGTGGAACACTAAAAACGGATACCCGAAACAAAAGTTACGAATTAAAATGTAAAATAAAAATAACACTTCCAGGCTTGCTAAGCACCCTCTGCTTGCTAAGCGAGCTGCACTAGAAAAACCTGCAGTCTCATGAAAAGGCATGCTCGCTAAGCGAGCTCTGCGAAAACAACAGAAAACAGTTACGGGAAACACTTCTCCTCTATGCCAAAACTCATATGAATCTCACCTAAACAGAGAAACCAAACACCAAACACGTATATAAACATATGTTAATCATCATACTTTGATTTTTTCGAGTTTTAACCGTTTAATCTTTCGATTTCTAAGATTTTCTACAAAACCCTAAAATCATAAACTCAACCAAAACTAAAAGAAAAGGTTTCTAACTATGAACCCACCTTGCAATTGATGAGGAGGTTGGTGAAGATGAATGAAGAATTGGTGATGATCCATGTTTTCCCTCTTCTAGGGTTTTCCTCTTCTTTTTCTTCTTTCTCTTCTCTTCTCCCTTTCTTTCTTTCTTTCCTTTTTCCTTTTCTTTCTCTCTTACTAACTTTAATTTTTTGTATAGCACATAACTTATTTTTCTCTTATAAACCAAACAAATTATAACTATCAGTTAGTAACACTAACTGGTCCCATTAGAGAGTATCCAAAAATGTCTCTGATTCAAATAATACTAATTAATTAATTTTAAGTTCGTTGGTTGCTCTAATTATTTTAACTGAAAAACTCTCAGAGCACACCAAAACCCTATTAATCTTAATTAATATTATCCAGAGCACTTATATAAATACGGGGTATTACATCCCCCCCTTAAATTGAAATTTTTCCTCAAATTTCCTTTACTCAAAACAATGACAGTTTACAACACTGTCTCAGATCCATACTTATCCTCAGTTCTCTTACATATTATGATATACACAAATTCCAATTTGACTTCGCGGCTCAAAGTCCTCATTTTCATAAAAAATCAAGCTCCACATCCTTACTCATACACTTGTTCCAACATTGGGTTAACTTCTAACTTACCATTCCCGCAATTCATCTGTTGTTTTATACCGAATCACTTAGTCTCATTCCTCCTTCGAAGAAACATACCACTCTAATCCCTTCTATTGAGTCACAACACAAAAACATAACACTCCAACTTGATTTCGGGACACAAACACTCAACAAATCTCCATAAGGTATCTTGGTGAAATCTTAACTACATACAATTTCCAATGAAAGCTCTTATTACAATCCTTCAATCACTAAAGCCATTTCAAAGATCGTCAAACGACTTTTTAACCAATTCCACTTGATTTGATGTTACACGCTGTAACCATTTACCTCTGACACTTAATTCTTTCAGTATCTTACTATAGACAACACACTTAGAACAAAATCCTTTTACTTCTAAATTTATAAATAATTCTCTTCCGATTCTCAATAATCTGACTGAACTCTTTCATTTATCTCCTTCTACTACGCCTTCAAAGCCTAACAATGGAGATGCCACGAATTATCAAACAATACCAAGTAGTTAATAATTTGCGAAGAATAAACTTATCCATCAGGTTCCCACCAATCAACAAAACAAAAATTGCAGACATTCTGGGATAGAATAACTTACTTGTCAACGGTTGACAATAATAACATCAGACCAAAACTCTCCAACGACAGAGATACAGGGCTTATACTGTTGCAAATAAAATTGGTAAAATTCTGATTCCATTCTAAACTCGAAAACATTCATCCAATTACGCTTAACCAATCCTCCATGGTTACTATACTCCATGCCAATTCTCTTCACAGGATTCCATTCATTCAAAGTTTCTACTAATACAAGGTCTCCATCAATAATAACGTAACGACGTCACAGAGCTTACAATAATTAGTGAGTCTTTCGTACCAAACTTAAATCAACCTTAGTATACTCACAAATTTCCATAACACTTTCCTAATGCATACAATATTCTACATACTCACCTTTGAAGATTACACATAAATTCTCATTCCAATCCATTTCACTCAAGGGTCTCGTTCCCTAAACAATCCAATTTACATGCTTAATTTTGGAGCATTCATCTCTCATTCTTACCTAGAAGGTAACTTAAAAATCCAAATCTCAGAGTACGACTCAACTGCACACATCTGGTATTACTCTTACATAGTCCATAACTGATGTTGAGAATTAACGATACTAAAACTGACCAATTGTTCATCTCTTATCCACACAAGAATTCGATACCAAAATATTTACTGGAAGATCGAAACTTCATGATCCTCGTATGACTTCACAACTTAATTCCTCAATAGTCGCAACGACGACACTCCAATTATTCATATCATTTATCTTCTACCAAACATGCTCAAAAGGAGGTCCAACACTTTATCCTCTGATACTTCGAATGGAAGCCAAAATGGACTTACAGTTCAGAAAGTACGATTCTCTAAAGTCCTCCACAAGAGTCATGTGTCGATCGATTACCTTTCTGAGGCTAAATGCTCGAACACAACTGAACTCGTTCTTCTTATTAACAAAGAATCCATCTCAAAATTACCAATCCATTCCACACTAACTTGCAAGATGATTCTCATTCGTGGTTTCTAAACAAGTGCAACAATCTTTCACCATCCACAACTCAAGATAACATAGAATGGGACACGACATGCAGATCACACACTCCAACAAGCAACGAAAAAGAACTACCATTTCTGTTACGGCCACATCACGAATACTCAACGAAAAAGTTTGATTCCACTCGTACAACAACACTAGTAGGAAAACGACAAAGACGACATCAAAAGGGTTTTAGTCGTAAGATAACACTTAGTTTGTCCATAACAAAATCCAACACACAATCCTTATCGGGTAAAACAAAATGATGAACATATCATGTATAGTATACAACTTTTTCCTCTCTCTTTAATTCCTTGGCGAGAATTAAAACAACAACAACAACATTCTTAATCCCATATAGATAAATTCAAAATACTTCGATTATTCACAAACACAAGAGTTTTCCCTCACACTTGAAAACTAAGGTAATGCACTCCTTGAAGAGCCTTGTTGTCTCTGCTTAGGTATTATCCGGGGTTCCCTTACCCTCTACTAATCATCATATAGAAAGTCTCCACAACTCTCTACCGGTACCAAGAACACTTCAATCGGGCACTCAAGTCAAAAGTAGGAATCTTAGAAAAACAAGCTTTCAAAACTTAATAGTGGTAACCAGTTACTACCAGAAGGGTAACCGATTACTCAGTGCAAATCTGAACTTCCAGTAGCTAAAAGAGATTTAGAAACAAAATTCTGTAACCGGGTACTACCTAGAGGGTAATCTGATTACTTCAACACAGAAGCACAATTTTGGTTTTCATTGCTACCCAAACCTCCCAAGCTCATTCCAATCACGTCCAAAAGTTACAACCATACCAACATATGATTCCACACATATAGCAATCACACCACTAGGGTCCTAATGGGTTAAACATCATTTCTTACACTTCCTTAACTTTATTTTCAACAACAACTTAGCAACTCCATTGCACATTCGTCCAAAATACATTATGTTATCACTTTCTCATATTGTACTGTTATCGTTCTCATGTCACATTCACTTCACGCTCTGCGGTAATCCTCTCTTGCTCAACAATAATCCATCTTACTAGAATCCTCCTGAATCCAATGTGCTTACTCTAACACTTATTACAACTTCATCTGGTCCATACCAAAATACATCTCATGTTACTAAACAAAGCTTTCTCTCTCTCCGGCACTATACCTTATGCCATTCCTTGGGTAGTTCAACATTTCCGAAATGATCCCTTATTAAATATAACATCTTAATGTATCACTCTAAACTTTGTTTCCTCGGTCATAACTAGATATACAACTCTAGTCTTTTACTCTTCGTCCGAGGTATACTTGTCTCACTCGAAACATGTAATCACATCCCTTGTGTTTCTCTTAACTTGTAACTTCTATCCATCTGTTTGGTATCATCCGAATACATTTCTTGAAGTAATCTTTATCATCTAAGATGCCACCGTGACCTTAGAACTGAAACACTAACAATTAACTCACTCCCGAACCTTACGTCACACGATCCAAAAAGCATCTTCTCTTATCATGGAATGAGATTTCTCAAAACTCTTGTCCATACTAGTGACCAATACTGATCCACATGCGAATTTACATATTCCTAGGTACATTGACTACTCCTACTTTAGATATCTATACCTTTCAGACTCTATCCATTCCAAAGGATTCCTCTAACAACACACTACTATGCAACTCTATGTTACAGGAAGTAAAACGCTTATGAAGACTCCAACTGAGCTGACCGAAGCTCCCTTTGCTAACCCTTGGCTTGAGTATACTCTCACAACACAAGTTACGACAACACTTCCGAGTCCTCATGGTCTCACAACCATGATTCTACCTATCACATGCATAACATTAGGTTGATCAGACCCAATACTACATAATATGATATTAAGAATCATGCCGACAAGACACACTTAAGAGGCAGGAAATATTTACTTATGAAGTTTAAAGGCTAGGTCGAGGATAGGACCTGCTCTGATACCAACTGTAACGCCCATATAATATATATCTAGAATAATATCATACAAGTGTTATTTTGGTACTGACACCATCATAAGAGCCTAATATCATAATTCACATTCTTGACCAATACTAAAAGATAATATAACAATGGTACTGTAACACCCCAATATTTTCCCTCTGGTTTTTCTATCTTTATCTGCTTTTCGTTTTGCATTCATACGCATCTTCAATTAGGTCATATCATTTGCATATGCTCTTGATACATGGGATCAGTGTTTTCTCAAAATTAGGGTTTCACACCTTATCTGCAGATTATCAAGAGAATTCATGGTTTTGACTATACAGCCATTCGTGGAATCATTTTCTTATGCTCTTGTTACTGAATTAGGGTTTATTTCCCTGATTCACTGGTATCCAAGGATTTCACGTCTGAAGACTATTCACTATGCACCTGGCCCATCATCAGGCAATTCTCTTCTTCATCAAGTTATAAGGATGTTTTCGCCTTCTCAACATCTCAGGCTACTTTTCTTTTTTCGACACCTCAAAAGCTTTGGTTTTAGTTCAACTGTGGTTGTTCATTCACGATACAATTATGATGGATGTTTGACCTAATCTTGGTTAAACTGTCAGGAGATTACTTCATCTGCAAGTTTGTTTGTGGCAGTGGCTTATTTCTCAGCTAGTGTGTGCCTAAAGTCAAGTTATGTTGTGGGCTAAATTCATCAGACTATCAAGTTGTGATTCATAAAAAGTTTGGGTCATATTGTCTGTTCATCCGTTCATAGGTGGCTAATCTGAGGATTTATTTTCCCGGAGATTTGATTTAGACAAATTTAAGTGGTTTGTGAAAATTGCAAGATTGACATTGAACTGAAAAATTGAGGTTTCGTGGTTGTGTGCGTGCTGGTGGTAGTCAGTTCATTTTGTAAAACATCAGTTCATACCCGTTTCATAATTCATTTTATTTCTAAGTCAATTCCATTTTTCTAAATTCATTCATTATTCATCTTCATCCATTACTCAATTCATAACCATTTCTCATTATTCTAATTATTTCGATTATCCAATTCTCTTATCACCAATTTCATATCTATTGTCCATTTTTTACCAAATTATTTAGAATTCCATTTTTCTATCTCAAACCAATGTACATAATTTGTTTTTATCCTCATGTTAACCATCACAAGACCACGATTGTTAGGCCCATTACCACAAAAGGCTCATTTTCAGTTTTTATTTCATTTTTATTACTACATAAAAAATACAAAAAATGGAGAGGAATTCACAATTAAAATCCATCATTTTCTACTTTTACTACAAGCCATTCCACTGCGTTTTTCAGCCATAACAAGGGCCCCACATGGATCACACATTTTCAGCTTCTCTTTTTTTTTCAGCATAAAAATTACAAGTTGTTACACCTTTGGGCCCACTACTACTTTTCCACTAGAAGCCACTACCAATTTCATGGCATAACAAAATTCCCGTAGGATAATACGAGCATACACACGCAACAAGTACATGATTCTTACACTCACGCGAATGCCATAACAAAAACTTTCTCCCACTTTACCTCATCCAATATTCCTTCCCTACGCAACAAACTCGGATCCGACACACTTTTGACCACAAAAACAAACCAATTCACTCTTAATTTCAATCCTCACTCACCCAATTCCACAAAAATACAACAAACTTTCCCCTGTTACAAAAACTCACATAAAATTTTTTGGAGCCAGAGGCATAACTTACTCCAACATTACTCTTTTCAGACGAGAAAATTTCACTCCCTCATTCATCACTCTCCTCACCTGCAAAAGTCTCATATATCACAAACAACTCTTCATCCCTTTCTTCAACACGCATACAGACCCTTCATCTTCAATCAAAACAAACCTACAAGTTTTTTTTTGTCATCTTCAACAACACACCTTCATCAATAACTCTTCAGAATCGAAACACACCTTTTACCCAACCTCCACATAACCTACTACGCCACCTTCATTAAACTGAAACAAACCCTTCAACCATCTTTGATAAGTTTGCCAGAAAACAGAACCATGCATTCACCTTCTATGAACCCTCAATAAACCAGAAAAAATAGAGAGATAAAGAGATCGTGAGAGTGAAACAAAGACCGAAAACCTTTTCCAATCACTCTTTCTCTATGTTCATCCCGATCCCCCTCCATCACTCACCTCAACCACCCTCAATCAATGACATAATCTTCACAGAGTCCAAAATCATAACATAGAAGAAGAGATGGAGATGTTGAATCGAAACATGACCTTGAAAGCAAATCGAAAAATCATGGCGAAGCTCATCAATGATTATGGGTTTTAATGGCGAGACTTGAATGGAAGAGGGAAGGGTTTATCGCCATCCATTTGAAGAAAAGGTTGTCGGAGGCTTCTCGCCGACAAAAACCAAAGGGAGGAGCCGCATGGATCCCATCGGGTACGGCGGATGATCTGGTGTGCTAATACCTTCCCAGGTTGTAACTGTAACACCCCAAATCTACCCGACGGAAAATCATATATCAGAGTTTCAAAATTCAACAACAAAACAGGATGCTATATTTTTCAAATTTAACAAATTCATTTAATTTTATGAACATCGATACATAACACTTCCAAATAGGATGAAACCATAACGTCAACTCTTATTCAATTCCTTGAAATAAATAACTTTTACAAATAGGCAGCGAATCCATAAATATTCAACTTCGCATCAGTTAACAACTTGTTCAACATAACAACTTAGTAATAACATGTTTTTCATTGAAACAACTTAAAACAACAACAACTAAGTATACCAACAAAACAATTAAGCGTTCATCCCCCTGAGTGTTATGTATCAGAGCGACGACACCGACTTGACTACGAAAATAAGCAACTCTAATCTGGAATACCTGCACGTTAACAATCAAGGTAACATTCAACAACAGAAAGGGGTGAGATATCGAACCATATAAACAAGAGTATGATAATTAATATGCATGATAGAAATCATACAATTTTGATACTATCCCACAACGACATATTACCAATCACCCCAAACAATCAACATAATATTATCAGCTTAGTTCACACATCAACATAACTAGTTCCAACTATAAAATTATCATATACACATTTATCAACTTCGACGAACATATACAACATATTCAACTTATTCTATATCAATATAATTCAACTTTACGAACATAAACATATAAACAACTCAGGCACATAACCATATACTCAACTTATTCAACAAAATTATATAACTAACTTAGCAACATAATACACTTTATCCAACATGAACCACTTACTCAACATAATCAACTTAAACCACTTAATCAACTTAAATCTACATGAACAACTTATTCAACTTGAGCAACATAAACAACTTTATCAACGTAAGCAACGAGAACAACTTTATCAACTTGGCAACATAAACAACACAAACAACATAATTAATGCGACACTGAATGCAACTCGATTGTGCATATGCATGTGGTACCATTAGAGTAAAAATTCCAACTTAAAATATAACAGTTTATCGAGGTATCTGCAAGGCATAAGCCTTCAACTTAATAATTTTGCCAATCCAGGCCAACGTGGTGAGCATCCGCTCCAACTTAGAAATGCAATGTATGCCATGCGACCAACAGTGCAACACATAAACAACGAACAACTCAAAAAATATATCACTAATGTAGCAACTTAAATTCAACACGATTAAACCTTGGCCATAGGCCTACAACTTTCAACGTTGGTCATACAACCTACAACTTTAACATCAACATTGGTCTTACGACCAACAACTCAAATAATCAACATGGGTCCTTCGACCTTCAACTTAAAAACACCCAAATAACGGGACAAGACGTCATCAACAACTATAGTATACAATTCACACGTTCAACACTAATTAAAAAAATACACCGACTAAAATCACCTATTTATTATTCCTAACTAACTCGTCAATTTTCATTAAATTCTGGACAACTAATTTTATCGCGTAATATCATCCGGTCGACTGAATCATCACTATTATGCACTTACTACTTCTACTAATCCTTCCCACTTCATTTGTCACATTGAACCTAATGATATCCACCTTTTTCTACTATTAAATATTACTGTCATTCAACTACCTTGCTGCAAAACCACCTCTGCTAGTCAACTTCATATTATTATCACTGTTTCTACTAACTTATTAAACCTGCATTTTCAGCTAAACTACACAATTACAGTATTACCTTAGTTAACTGGTTTCCTACTGTTAGTGCTCCATGTAAATTAAATACACATTCTTAGTATCAATCATATTCTCCCTAATTCTACTAATCTATACTTTAGAAAACCATATAGTTTATATTTAAGTTCATCAATGATCAATTGTATTATTCCACAATTTAATTAAGAATGGGGTTAATTAAAAAAAAGATAATTCCCCCAATTGACAGGGTGGCCTGCGCCACCCATGTCTTTCCTTGCTCATGGCCTGTACCATGCAAATGTCTCCCACACATATGGCCTGTACCATATGTGTCATGGCCACCAACATGTTGCCTTCATGGCCTGCGCCACACTACAAATTCCTTTGGGTGGCCTGCGCCACCCTTTAATACAATCGATGACCTGCGCCACCCACCTGTTCAACATAAAAGGATGGTTTCTCCAGTTTTGTGTTTTTCCACAAAAATTACGATTCAACTATTAGCGAATCCACAAAATCGATTACCGATTGTCACACAAAAACAAATTCTTCACAACAATTAAAACAACAAAAATCAATACCCAATCAACATCAATTCAACATCCAACAACATAAAAATCATGTAATCCCAATCCCACATAATAATAATCATAATCCCTAGTATAGAGTTTGAACCCCACCCTTACCTTAATCGATGGCCGTTTCAAATCTACGATCGACTTTCTGATTGGCTTCCGACAGTGACTTCTCGTAACCGCTTCCTCCATTTTTCCTTGTTCTTCAATTTTAGTCGTTCTACTTTTCCACGTTCCACTTTTCTAAACTTGACTAATTTTTCTTTTTTATTTTTCTTTTTATTATAATAATTCAATCTTAATTGGGCTTTCTAATCCGCACCCCCACGACTTCTACCAACAACGCCACTACTAAGCCCACTTAATTAAACACTCTTATAATTCCATAATATTAATTCTAATATTATTTCTCCCGACTAAATCGACCTACTACTGTCTATTAAATAAATGTTCAAACCACTAAATCATCATATTCAACTATAAAGGCAAAATATCCAATATTATTGTCCACAACTTAAATCAACTTATTTAATGAATTCAACTTGAATCAACTTATAACATCAACGAATTATTTCGATATTTCGGAAATCAACTTTAAATACATAAAACATTGCAAATCAACACAACGCAATACACTTATATTTACACTTATGGGGTGAGATAACAACATCTCAGTGGGTTCCCTATCTTAGAGTTATCTCGGCTCTACAAGGTTCTATCAAACCTAACTCAAGTCTTTGGTCACTTCTCAACAAGGAACCAAAACAAGATAGAACATAATATATACAACACTCACACCACTAAACAAGTGAAACATCTACCTCAATCCTTTACGGATGCTTCCTGTGGGACTAAATATAACCCACCTCAAGGCTTACTCAAGACTTTACGGAGGACTCGATATCACATTCACCCAAGTCTTTACGGATGCTTCCCGTGGGACTCAGAATAACCAACCTCAAGACTTACTCAAGACTTCCCGCTTAAACCAGTGTAATACTAACCTCAAGCCTTTACGGATGCTTCCCGTGGGACTCAAAGCAACCTACCTCAAGACTTACTCAAGACCTTACGGAGGATCTAGTAACATACACACCTCAAGTCTTTACGGATGCTTCCCGTGGGACTCAGAATAACCCACCTCAAGACTTACACAAGACTTACGGAGGATCTAGTAACATACACGTCTCAAGTTTTTACGGATGCTTCCCGTGGAACTCAGAATAACCCACATCAAGACTTACACAAGACTTACGGAGGACCCTTCGTGAAATACACACCTCTTGCCTTTACGGACGCTTCCCGTGGGACCAAGATCCACCCACCTCAAGACTTACACAAGACTATCAGGGAGGCCTCGTGTATAGCACGCTAATGGTTCATAACAACCTAGGGTAATCCTAGTCATCTCATATGTTACACCATTTAATAAGTTCTAATCACAATACTAGGCCATATTATCGGTTTAAGGTAAGATTTCCCCATTCTTTCTCCATTATTGTTGCTTGAAATCATAAAGTCCTTAAACATATAATTCTAACATTTTAGTTCAATTATCACCATTAAACAATTCTCACAATAATCTCATTGTCTCTACTTCATTCAATTCTCATGATTTAACATATACGTCACAAATTGATTAGCACCCCAATTCCCTAACTAACATAATTACGATTAATCGGAAAATTCGGGTAAAAGTCGGCTCAAAATAATATTTCTCGGCATTATAAGATAGTTCATGTTTTTAGCTTCAAATCTATATGTGGAACACTAAAAACAGATACCCGAAACAAAAGTTACGAATTAAAACGTAAAATAAAAATAACATTTCCAAGCTCGCTAAGCACCCTCTGCTCGCTAAGAGAGCTACACCATAAAATCGGAAGTCTCAGGAAAAGGCCTGCTCTCTAAGTGAGCTCTGCGAAAACAACAGAAAATAGTTACGGGAAACACTTCTCCTCTATGCCAAAACTCATCCGAATCTCACCAAGACTGAGAAACCAAACACCAAACATGTATATAAACATATGTTAATCATCATACTTTGATTTTATCGAGTTTTAACCATTTAATCTTTCGATTTCTAAGATTTTCTACAAAACCCTAAAATCATAAACTCAACCAAAACTAAAAGAAAAAGTTTCTAACTATGAACCCACTTTGCAATCGATGAGGAGGTTAGTGAAGATGAAGATTTGATGAAGAAATGGTGATGATCCATGTTTTTCATTTTATAGGGTTTTCCTCTTCTTTTCCTTCTTTCTATTCTCATCTCCGTTTCTTTCTTTCTTTCTTTCCTTTTTCCTTTTCTTTCCCTCTTACTAACTTTCTTTTCTTTTTATAACACATAACTTGTTTTACTCTTATAAACCAAAAAAATTATAACTATTAGTTAGTAACACAAACTGGTCCCATTTGAGAGTATCCAAATATGTCTCTTAGTCAAATAATACTAATTAATTAATTTTTAGTTCGTTGGTTGCTCTAATTATTTTAACTGAAAAAATATCAGAGCACACTGGAACCCTATTAATCTTAATTAATATTATCTAGAGCGTTTAAATAAATACAGGGTATTGCATACATTTTGTAGATGAATTGAATATAATATGGTGGGATGTAGGAAGAATAGTAGGAGGTTTTTAGCAGAAAACGAGTAATAAGCATATATGGGTATAATATATTTGAATGGAATTTTGATGACATCAGAAATAATAATAGAAAAATGTGTGTATAAGTAAGCTAAAATTTAAAATATCTAGTGAGATTTAGTAGTAGTGATAATAGGGTGTAAAATGGTGTCGATTTAGTCGAATAAGTGGAATTAAGCATAAGAAATTAGTTGTCCGGAATTAGTTGAAATTGGTCGAGGTAGTTCGCGTAAACTAGTAGGTGATTTTGATTGGTTTATTTTTTTGGAATCTGGTTGAATACGTGGATTTGCGGGTACTGATAAATAAGTTGATTTGTCCCAATTTTTGGGCATATTCGAGTTGTAAGTCTGATGATAATGTTGATTTAAGTTATTGTAGTTAATGCATAATTGTTGTTGTTAAGTTGTAGACCTATAGCCAATGTTGAATCGTTGTTGTTGCATTGATAAACTGACACTTTCTATGTTGGGAGTTCTATTTCAATGGTACCACATGCATACGCATAGTTGAGTCGCATCTGAGTTGCATATTATACGTATTTTGTTGATTGTTGTTTTGTTGTTGTTTGATAATGGTGAAATTGTATGATTATAGTATAATGTATTGATTATCTTACTTATATTTATATATTTTGATATCTCACCTCTCTTGTTTGAATGTTGCCCTATGTTGGTAACATGCAGGTAATCCAGAATATAGTGGAGTACCTTAGTAGATTTGAGTCGGTGTTGTCGCTCTGATATGTATCACTCAGGGGGATAACACATGTTTTCTTTTGATGTTGGGTTTTAATATGTTGCTGAAATTTAGTTGTTTCGATGTTGAAAACAAGTTGTGATATTTTAATTTGAATATTATGAATCTGTTGCATAGTATTGGATTATTTTCTTTTAAAGACTATTTGAGTGATTTCATGTTGTTATTCAAGTTTAAAATGTATCATTCCATTTATGATGTTGAAATTTTATACTCTGATTCTATGATTAATTACCGGGTAGAAATGGGGTATTACATTAGTGGTATCAGAGCAGGTAGGTCCATCCGGCCAAGTTGTCTAACGTTGTTTAATCCTTGGTACGCGACATGTGTGTGAAACACTGTCGGTAATTGCTTTTAGGTTTTCTAATTGTTTGTCTCCAAGGGTTGGTTTGAAACAAGTGGAGAAAAGTTTATTTATCCGAGATGTTTGGGGTATGTGAAGTTGGTGTAAGGTTGTGTTGATTACAATAGTGTGAGTTTTGTCGGAACTATGTTGTTGTGAAACGACAAGAGTAAGAAATCATGATTTATCCATCAGTCAAGTTGAGATACCTTTGAAGGAGGACTAGTCAATATGGTTGATGTTTGCTTCTCGGAGAAATGAAGGAAATGTGACGAATAATGATATGTAAGTAGAGTATAACCCATGAGGTCTCTTTAAGATGATTGCGATTTGCCTTTTAAATTGGAATTGTAGTCGGTTGAGGAATGATGTTTTATCCTCTAAGAAAGTAAGATAAATCATAGAGGATGAAGCTTATATGATTGCATGTATATGATGGCAATTATATGAGATATGCTCGGAGTATCGACGGTAGATTAAGAAGGTGATTGAGAATAAAAATCCATCCCAAAAGAATCGTCGGTTTGTTGGATCAACTGATAGACTTGTATGTCTTCAGTATAGTCGGATTAAAGTCAGATAATTTTTAGAGTTAGGTGAAAATCAAGGATAGTTGGAAGAGCTTGGAAGAAAGAAAAAGAGGTAGAACATGTTCACCAATTTCGGTTTTTATTTTCGTATTTATGGAGCAACCTTCAGTAAAAGGGGTATAACTTCCTACTCGTGAATCTGATGAGAGAAATTTTGGACCTTTCAGAAAGTTTACAAAATTCCCTATAGTTTGCATATAAAGTTTGTCTTTAGCATGTTCTTGAAGAGGGAGGAAAATGAATTTGAATAGTTGGGCCTGATGCTGATTTTTGGTGGAAGTTTGTATACGAGATTTCTTGACCATTGCGAGGATGATAAATTTTTACTCATAACTCAGATTTGAGCGATTCTTGAAGTTCTGGAATCTACCTGAAATTCCTTTCAATTTGGAATATAAGTTTATCTTTGGGAGGTCTGTGTTGAAGAAGTTAATCGTGTTTAAAGTTGGACAATTCTTGCTGGAAATAGTAAGATGAAGTCAAGTATAAAATGTGTAGTAATAGGAAGAAAGTAAGAGTATTTTAGACGGAAATGGAAGTACGGAATATGATGGTTGATAATGATTAAAGTATAGAAATATTTGAGGAAGGTTAAATAGTAAAGTGGATTGTGTGTTATTGATGAGATGCGTTGACATGAGTCAGAATTGTTTTTGGAAGTTCTACCATCAACCAGATGATGAGATGGTATTGTTGAGATTGCAATTGGAATGAGAATCAAGTGTGAATCTATACGAATTATAGAGGTTATGAGATTAAAATTTGAAATTCTGGGATCAGGTACGTGATGTCGAATCAGATGTTTAAACACTTGAAGACATAAACAAAACTTAAAGTGCAGGTAAATTAAATAACACAGGAAATTGTTAACCCAGTTCAGTGTATCTCCACACTTACATCTGGGGGCTACCAAGCCAGGAAGGAAATCCAATATAAGTAATATTAATTCTGGAATTAAACCAACCAGTTTAATCCTTCACTTAATATCTACCCAAGGCAATTTCTACCTAAGACACAACTTAGATATGAGTACCTACTCACTCCCCCTCAATCACACATTGATCTTTTACAATGATTAATAAAATTGAAGTCACACTTCAAACACAACAGCTTGATCTTACTTAAAAGTTTCAATCAAGAAACAATTCACTTTTTGCTTAAAAGCTCATAAAGTGACAAACAATTAAAACCTGCTATAAAACACAAACACCCTTTTTGGTCTTCTAAAATTCGTACTCTTTTCGCAGAGTTTCAGTTCCTTAAATAGATGCTTGGTTTTTGGGCTTTTTGCAAATTATCCAGGCCTGATAAATCCCACAGTCATCACCTTGAATTAAGGTTAGTTAGTTTGTTACTTCCTTGATTCAAGGTGAGTTAGTTATTCTGTTACACTGAAATCAGATAACTAAGCTCCCTGAAGATGCGCCTTGGAGTGCTTATCTCTTTTTAATTAATTCCAGATAAACTCCCCTGAATTTACTCAGTTCTGTTATGCATCATTTAAGTCTGGTAGCAGGTTTACGATGTCACAACATCTGGTGTGACATCCTGATGTCTTGACTTAAGTTCATTAACTTTTACTCTGTTTGTCAATGTCACAACATCTGGTGTGACATCCTGAACTAAGTTCAACACTTCTTGTTTGTCAAAAATTCTGCCAATTCTTAACATCTACAAACTCCCCCTTTGGCTAATTTTTGGCTAACATAATCTTCTGGTTTTAGCAGCAGAGTTCTTTTATCAGAGTGCAACAGAGTTCTTTTCTGATGAATCATGCGAGAGCTAATAATTTGCTCCCCCTCAAACCTGTATGTATACTGCTATGACTTTTTCAACTGAATTTGATATACCAATGAGCATTCAGAAAAAAATTAGTTCAGAAGACAGAAATTAACTTCAGCATTGTTTAACAGGCAAACAGCAGCATACATTGTTGTTCAGTACACTTCTCCCCCTTGTTAGACAGAAATTTGGGGCCAAACAACACATAAGCAGAGAGAAAAACAAAACATTCAAAATTACAAAGCAAAATTACAATGCAGACCAGGCAGTACACTTTCCACCACACACATATTCACTCAGACTCAGTATACTCTGTATCTTCTGCATCCTCAGACTCAGCATCAGATTCATCAACATTCTTAGCAACCTCTTCCAGCTCCAGCCTTTGAATTATTTCCTCAAGCTTCTTCTTCCTTTCATCTAGCTCTTTGCAGGTAGTCTTGAGCTCTTCAATCAGGGATGCTTTGGATATAGGTGTCTTGACATTTGATGGTCCAGTAGATGTCCCACTTGGAGCTTCAACATCTGCAGCATGATGGCTCAGAAATAGTTTGTAGTGAAAGGACAGTGGACTCTCTCTCTTGCAGACATAATCCTTATCAGTAAGGATGCTTCGATATTGGTTGAGAATGATTCCACAAAGCAGTGAGGGAAAAGCTATTGGGAGCTTGGTTGCTGAAGTTCCTGCATGCTTCAGTGTTTGATCAAAGATATAAGCCCCATAGTCCAACTTTGTTTGGGTGCCTACAGCACAGATGAATCTTCCCAGCCCAGTAGCTATAGAAGAAATGTGGTTGGTGGGGACCCAGTTGACAGTTCCAATCCTGTGCAGCATAACATACTTTCTTGTTAGAAAGCTGACAGATAGTTTGCCTTTGACTGGCCATGATTTGACCTGGTTGGCTGTGATGAACTTGCAGACTTGGTTGTCAGTTTTGCCCAGTTCATTTGGCCCATCAGATTCTCTCCCCAGGTACTGATTTATAACCCTGGGAGAAAAATCAACACATCTCCCTCTCACATATACCTTCCTGAAATCCTCAAATTTCCCATCAGCACAACCCTCTTGCAGATTGACTATGAATTCTTTTACCAGTAGTTCATAGCAGGGAGAAAAGTTGGAGACAGTTTTGAATAAGCCAGCATTGGAGATTAAGTCTATTACCTCAGTGCACTCCAAAGCATTGCTGCCCATCTCTCTTTCCAGAGCCACCCTTCTTTGATATACATACTTCCACTTGCTCACACTAGAGACATGGTGGAAGGACACATTGTCCAGAGGTGCTTCAGGAACAGCAGAGGCAGTCCTGGAAGGTGCTGGCTTCTTCCTTGGTTGGGATGTTGGGACATCCTCCTCAACATCTGAGTCAGGTGGAGTTGTAGCTTTTCTCTTCTGGGTGCTTACCTTGCTCCATTGCTTAGTAGGTCCAAAGGCAACTTTGACCTTGTCCTTTTTGGGAGTAGACTGTTTCTTTTCAGGAGTTGCATGTGCAACTGGATTCTTCTCCTTTCTAGCCCTAAGCCTTTTGGCTATGCTAGGATTAACAGAGGAAATGATCTCTGTGTCAAAGTCATCATCTAGGTTTTCAACAGGTGGAGGTTGGGAAACCTCTTTTTCAGCAGTTTGGTCATTAGGAGCTTGATCATCAGTATCTTTGTCATCATCAGCTTGATCATTATCAGTTGAAGCTTTGTCCTGGCCCTCAGATGCTTCAACATTTATTGGGACATCCTGTTGAGCAGGTATGTCCTCTTCAGTCTGGTTGATTGGTTCTTCTTGTGGAGCAAGCATACTGTTCAGGGGAACAGACACCCCAGGCACAACTCTTTGTTTAGAAAGGATTCTGTTTACAAGTTGTTTGATGGATGCATCCACATAATCAGAAGCTTTGGGGTTGCTTGTAGATGAAGGAGTTCCCTTGCTTTTGCTGAAAACAGGCTCCTTAGCTCTTCTTGCATTTGGAGTTCTAGGATTTTGAGCAATAGGAACGCTTCCTCTGATCTCATCTATAGGAGTAGCATCCATTGGTACTACAGAGATTGGTGTTGCGTGCACTACATCTTCTTGATTGAGACCCTCATCAATGAAGTTAGGGTTTTGATGTTGAGACATTTTTCGAATGTAGTGGAAGAGGAGTTAGGTTTGATCGATTTTTATGAGCTTAGAGATTCAGCTGTAGCATGTAGAAAGTTTAGTGGAGCTAGTGGGAATGTGAGAAGCTGAGAGCATGTTTTAACATTTATAGAATCCGTTACTAGTGGAATTTTTAAGAGTGGAATATATAGAGTTATTGACCAGACTGGTGCTGCCATCTGGTGATCATGCCACACGATGTCATGAGACATGCTGGCACTTCTCCATAACTGTTATATTTCACATAAGCAGATTCCCAATTTATCCCTTAGGTTTTCAAATTGGGTAGCATCCAAAGCCTTAATAAATATATCAGCTAATTGCAGCTCTGTGGCTACATGCTATAATGTGATCACCTTCTCTTCCACAAGGTCTCTGATGAAGTGATGTCTGATGTATATGTGCTTAGTTCTGCTGTGTTGGATAGGATTTTTGGAGATGTTAATTGCACTTAAATTGTCACAGTACAATGTCATGACATCTTGTGGGACATTGTATTCTGTGAGCATTTGTTTCATCCATACCAGCTGAGAACAACTGCTACCAGCTGCAATATATTCAGCTTCAGCAGTGGATAAAGACACACAATTTTGTTTCTTACTGAACCAAGAAATTAAATTGTTTCCTAGAAAGAAACATCCTCCTGATGTACTCTTTTTATCATCAGCACTTCCAGCCCAGTCAGCATCACAAAATCCAGTGAGGATTGGTTAACAACCATGAGAGTACATTATGCCATAGTCATATGTACCATTAACATATTTCAAGATCCTCTTCACCTAGTTTAGATGGCTCACTTTTGGTTCAGCTTGATACCTTGCACACACACCTACTGCAAAAGCTATATCTGGTCTGCTAGCTGTCAGATATAGTAGGCTTCCAATCATGCTTCTGTATAAGCTTTGGTCCACATTCTCACCTTTGTCATCCTTTGTCAGTTTTAAATGAGTGGGGGCAGGTGTTCTCTTGTGACTTGCATTGTCCATCCCAAACTTCTTGACAGTGTTCTTTGCATACTTTCTTTGGGATATGAACATGGAGTCCTCCATCTGCTTGATCTGCAGTCCAAGAAAGTAGGTTAGTTCTCCCACTAGGCTCATCTCAAACTCAGACTCCATTTGTGTAACAAAATGTTTAACCATCCTGTCTAACATCCCACCAAACACTATGTCATCCACATATATCTGAGCAATCATAACCTTTCCTTCTTCATCCTTTACAAACAAGGTTTTGTCTATTCCTCCTTTTCTATATCCATGTTTAATGAGAAAGGTGGTCAGTCTTTCATACCATGCTCTGGGGGCTTGCTTTAGACCATAAAGAGCCTTCCTTAGCTTATATACATGATCTGGATAGCTTGGATCAACAAATCCCTTAGGTTGCTCCACATATACTTCCTCATTAAGGTACCCATTTAGAAAGGCACTTTCAACATCCATCTAAAATAGCTTGAACTTTAGGATGCAAGCAATTCCTAGGAGTAGTCTGATTGATTCAAGCCTTGCTACTGGTGCAAAAGTTTCATTAAAATCTACTCCCTCAATTTGTGTATATCCTTGAGCTACAAGTCTAGACTTGTTTTTTGTAACTACTCCCTGCTCATTAGACTTGTTTTTATACACCCACTTAGTGCCAATCACATTAATGTCATCAGACCTAGGAACAAGATCCCATACTTCATTCCTTGTAAACTGGCCTAATTCTTCCTGCATAGCAAAGATCCAGTACTCATCATTCAGAGCTTCCTTGATGTTCTTAGGTTCTATCTTTGAAACAAAGCAGGAGCCTGAGATCACCTCTCTTGATCTAGTGATGACACCTTTGTTGGGATCCCCAATTATCAGTTCTTTAGGATAATCTTTCTGGATTCTGATGGAGGGAGGTTTGTTGGATTGTTCTGACCTTGCCTCAGTTAGAGTGAAGTCAAGATTATCACTTTTTATTTCAACTTCAATCTGATTGTCAGCAGATGTTCCAACATCATTAGCAACATCTGCAGAGGCATCATCAATAATCACATTTATTGACTCCATTATAACCTTGGTTCTGGAGTTAAATACTCTGTAAGCTCTGCTATTTATGGAGTATCCAAGAAAAATCCCTTCATCACTTTTAGGGTCCATCTTCCTTCTTTGATCCCTATCAGCCAGAATGTAACACTTACTTCCAAACACACGAAAGTACTTGACTGTAGGTTTTCTGCCCTTCCAGACTTCATAGATGGTGGATAAAGTTCCCCTTCTTAGTGTGACTCTATTGTGGATGTAGCATGCTGTGTTCATAGCTTCAGCCCAAAAGTACATGGGTAACTTTTTAGCATGAATCATGGCTCTAGCTGACTCCTGAATAGTTCTGTTTTTCCTTTCAACAATCCCATTCCGTTGAGGGGTGATAGGAGAAGAATACTCATGATTGATCCCTTCTGAAGAGCAGAAGTCTGAGAATTTTTGATTCTCAAACTCCTTACCATGATCACTTCTTATTCTGACCACACAGATCTTTGAATACAGATCACTTCTTATAGCACAGATCTTTGAATACATCAAACACATCAGACTTCTCTTTGATGAAGCTTATCCAGGTATATCTTGAGAAGTCATCAACCACCACATAGGCATATCTTTTTCCACCAAGACTCTCTACCTGCATTGGTCCCATAAGATCCATATGTAATAATTCCAAGACTTTGGAAGTTGTCAGATGTTGGAGCTTTGGGTGTGACATCTTGGTTTGCTTTCCTATTTGACATTCACCACACACTTTACTTTCATCAATTTTAAGTCTTGGGATCCGTCTTACAACCTCCATAGAAATGATCTTCTTTATTCCTCTGAGATGGAGATGACCCAGTCTTTGGTGCCACAACTTCACTTCTTCTTCTTTGGCTAAGTAACAAGTTGATGTGAGGCTGAAATCTTGGGGTTCCCACATATAACAGTTGTCTTTTGATCTGGCTCCTCTCATGACAACATTCTGTTCTTTATCAGAAAATATGCATTCAGTTTTGGTAAAGTTTACACTATAACCTTGGTCACATAATTGACTTATGCTGATCAAGTTAGCAGTTAATCCTTTTACCAACATCACATCATCTAGACTTGGTACACCTGAGCAGTCCAGGGTCCCAACTCCCTTGATTTCCCCCTTTGCTCTATCTCCAAAGGTTACATATCTGGATGAGTGTGACTTTAAGTCTACCAGCAGATTCTTCAGTCCAGTCATGTGCCTTGAGCAGCCACTGTCAAAATACCAGTCTTCCTTAGCAGATACTCTGAGAGATGTATGAGCTATAGAGGCAACAACCTTCTTGGACCATTTGTGCTTGTTGTGAGGTTTCCTTTGATACATCTGCCCTGTGTAGTGTCCATCTTTAGAGTTCCAAGGTTGTCTGTTGAACTTGTTCTTGGGCATGTATTTGTAGCTTTGATCAGCATGAAGACTAGCTTTAGGTATCCAAACTTTCTTGGTGACCTCTGTCTTCTGCTTAGGGGGTTGCTGAGGCCTCTGATTTGGATATCCATGCAGCTTGTAGCAAAAAGGTTTGATGTGACCAAACCTTCCACAATGATGGCATCTCCATCTTTGATATTTCTTTTTCATCATGTTCTTGTCATGATGTTGAGACATCTTCTTGGACATCTTGTTTGACTTCATGGGATTTGGAGTTATTTGGCTGGTGCTAGCCTCAAAGTTTTGAGCTTTATTAAATCCCAGCCCAGTCCTATCCCCTGAGTGCTTGTTATTGTTGAGAATGACATCCAGTGTGTTTGAGCTACTGTTCAGCATTCTGACAGATTTGGACATATGCTCCATTTTGGAGTTGAGTAGGCTGACTTCACTTTTCAAAGTGTTAATGATCTATAGATTACTTTCCTTTTCAGCCTTTAATTCCTCAATCTGCTTCTTCTGCTGTAAATTCTCCATGCATACTTCAGTGCTCCTTTTACAAAGCATCCTGTAAGATGCTTCAAGCTCTTCAAATGTCATCTCCTCATCACTGGACCCCCCTTCAGTTTCACATACTCCAGCTAGAGCAGTGATGTGCTTTGCAGATTCTTCTTTTGACTCACAACCTGAGTCTTCATCTGACCAGGACACAGAGAGACCCTTCTTTTGCTTCTTTAGGTAGGTTGGGCATTCACTTCTGATGTGTCCATACCCTTCACATCCATGACATTGGATCCCTTTTCCTTGTTTATTCTTCTCATCATAGTTTGACCTTCTATTAGAGTCATAAGGTCTTTTATTCTCAGAGGTTGAGTTTCTTCCACTTGGTCTGGGCCTGTTTTCCATTCTTTTGAGAATTTTGTTGAATTGTCTTCCAAGCATAGCAATTATTTCTGATAAGTTGTCCTCAGAGTCTGCTTCATGACTTTCTTCTTTTTTATTAGTGTTTGAGACCAGGGCTATGCTTTTGTTTTTCTTCACAATTGTATCATTCATTCCCATCTCAAAGGTTTGAAGGGAACTAATGAGCTCTTCAACCTTCATTGAGCAGATGTCCTGAGCTTCTTCTATGGCAGTAACCTTCATGTCAAATCTTTTTGGCAGTGATCTGAGAATCTTCCTTACCAACTTTTCATCACTCATCTTCTCTCCCAAGGCACCAGAAGTATTAGCAATTTCCAGGATGTTCATGTAAAACTCATGAATGGTCTCATCTTCCTTCATCCTCAAGGTTTCAAACTTGGTGGTGAGAAGTTGAAGTCTTGACATCTTCACCTTTGATGTTCCTTCATGAGTGGTTTTGAGAGTGTCCCAAACATCCTTGGCCAGCTCACAGTGATGCACAAGTCTAAATATGTTCCTGCCAATGCCATTGAATAAGGCATTTAAGGCTTTGGAATTTCCAAGTGCTGAATCTTCTTCCTCCTTGCTCCACTCTTCTTCAGGCTTCAACACTTTTGCCCCATCCTTATTGTCTTGGACAAGGTGCTCCCATCCTTTGTTAATTGCTTTCCAAGCCCTGCTATAAAGAGATTTTAAGAATGCTACCATTCTTGGCTTCCAGTAATCATAGTTGGATCCATCCAAGATAGGTGGTCGATTCACAGATCCTACATCTCTGTCCATGTTCCCAAAATTTGCAGTTAGATCTCACCCAGTTAAACAGGCAGGGTGCCTGCTCTGATGCCAATTGAAATTCTGGGATCAGGTACGTGATGTCGAATCAGATGTTTAAACACTTGAAGACTTAAACAAAATTTAAAGTGCAGGTAAATAAAATAACACAGGAAATTGTTAACCCAGTTCAGTGTATCTCCACACTTACATCTGGGGGCTACCAAGCCAGGAAGGAAATCCAATATAAGTAATATTTATTCTGGAATTAAACCAACCAATTTAATCCTTCACTTAATATCTACCCAAGGCAATTTCTACCTAAGACACAACTTAGATATGAGTACCTACTCACTCCCCCTCAATCACACAGTGATCTTTTACAATGATTAATAAAATTGAAGTCACACTTCAAACACAACATCTTGATCTTACTTAAAAGTTTCAATCAAGACACAATTCACTTTTAGCTTAAAAGCTCATAAAGTGACAAACAATTAAAACCTGCTATAAAACACAAACACCCTTTTTGGTCTTCTAAAATTCGTACTCTTTTCTAAGAGTTTCAGTTCCTTAAATAGATGCTTGGTTTTTGGGCTTTTTACAAATTATCCAGACCTGATAAATCCCACAGTCATCACTGTCGCTCCCGACAAATGAAATGGATCAGATGAAGGTACAGACGCGAACGGTCGGCGAAGGGAACAATGAGAACACACAGCCGTGAACTCACTGGAGATGAATAGAGTCGCCAGCTAGGCATTTTTATCCCGGAGGAAAGGCAATGCTGCATAGGCCTAAAAAGGATGGACAAGACGGTTTGCGAACCAGAGAGACTGAGAAAGGGGGTTGGTTACAACCTGGGAAGGTATTAGCACCCAGATTGTCCGCCGTACTCGACGGGATCCACGCTTAAAAGATTTGTGTTTTAAAGGGGTAGTGTCAGTGCAATCTGTGTGTAAAATAGCTGAAAAAGGGATGTACAGGTGTCAGTGCAAAGAAGTGTGAAGTGTATAAATGTACAGTGTCAGTGTAAGGACAGGAGTAAGATGCTCATGATAATGAGGCTAAAGAATAAAGCTGGAAGGAGGGGGGATGTACAGGGACTTTTGTTCGATAACCGTTAAGTTATGCCTACGTATCCTCTCGTGCAATGAGGAAGTCAGAACACCGTAGTTCGACCCAAAGAGACTGATAGATGAATTGACTGGTGAACTGCTTGCTTGTCTATGCTCAAGTGTATGACCTGTCTGGCTCAGGTGCTAACTGTCTTGCATTAGACGGAAGGAGCAAGTTCTCGTTTGTGAGTGAAGATGATGAGAAAAGAATCCCGGAGGAGACGATTATTGTTTGTTTTTGAGTTTTTAGTCTTTTATTGTTTTTGGATTTTGTCATATGTTAATGAGCTTAAGTCTAAACCAATGGATTTAGTAAACTCATCACATCTTCCCTCTGATTAGGGGTAATGAGAATACCTTAAGGGTGAAGTCAGATTCTCACACTTAATCACCTTTGGTATAGGATTAAGATCATTAACCTACTTGTGATTATTTAGATGTTTTTGGTGTTTTTGTTTAGTGTTGAGTAATGAGGTTAAGCCATAATCATGGATTAAACAGACCCATTACACCATCCTAAAAGAAGGATGATAGATGAGAATGTTTAAGCTGAGGAAAGCTCCTCAACTTAATCCATGATTGGGGATTAAACTCATGACAAAACAAGTCTTTGATTAAGTGGATTTTGTTTAATGGTATGATGATGAAGTGATTTTTATGATTTGTAAGACAACTTGAGGGGGACTTGTCCATTAACACTAGGGTTAGTCCTTCTTAACCACTTAAGGAAGAATTAGAACCCTAATGCAAGGCCCAAGTTACAAGTGTGATGTCTTGATGATTATTAAGTGGATTGATTAAGAGATTTAAACACCTCAAGGGTTTAATACTTAGGATTAAAGTTATACACTCCATCCTAAGAGAAGGATGCAGGCATAAGCTTAATCACAAAGTCTTAAAGCCTTTAGGGTTTAGTCCCTGATTAGGAGGTGAGAAGAGAGGACTCAAAGAGAGACACAAAGGTAAAACTATGAGGGGAGACTAAACAAAACCCTAATTCATTGTCATGCTTGGATGATCCTAAGGTTTGTGAGGTTTGCAAGAACAAATCTTCAGAGGAGCCACTAGGAAGCAGATGAATAAGATCAGGAGAAGCAAAGTGACTTGCTTCATTCAAGAAGTCAAGTCACTTGAAGAAAGAAGGTGGGAGGAAGAAGAATGAGCAAGCTCAAACTCAAACACATATAAGAATGCAGCAAGGGATGCAAGAGAGATGAAAAGAAAAGTTATGAGAAGTGAAGGCAAATTCACTTCCCAAGTTTACTTACCACCTGAAATGTTAGAAAGAAATGCAATGCAATGCAAGATGAGATGAAATGGTATGATGCAAAGCAAAACCAGAAGCATGTTGATGATGATTATGGTATTATGAGGTGCTGCAAACATGAGGCAAGACATGGAGATGTTCATACAAGATTATGAATGCAAATGATGCAAGTTAAGAAGCATGGATAAGCATGGAAAGTTATGAAGCACACAAGGCAAATGACATGGCAAATATGAGATGCAATGATCAAAGATGCTTTATACATGCCTTAAGATGTCAAATGAAACACAAGCATGCATAAAATGCAAAGACAAGTCATGTTATGCAAGGAAATGCAAGAAGGATGCAAAAGAAAGCCCAAATTAGGGTTCATAGATCAAACATCAAACAAAAACCCAAAACAGAAGCAAACCTTAAGATAAAAAATGGAAAATGGCAACCAAAGAAACCCTAAACCTATAATGAACCACTGCCCAAAGGGGAACTCTCAACTCTCAACCAAACTCAAGTTATGAATTTTCTAAGTTATTAGGGTTTTTTGGGGTTCTAAACAAAAGAAATGCCAAACAAATGGAAAATGCAATATCAAATCATGGCCATTTTATCTTAGAAACTACATGCTAAACATAAAACAATGCAAGAAGAATCAATGTCTCAACCTTCTCCAATAGGCAGAAATGAATTTTTGAACTTGTGATCAAAATAATGCACAAAATATGATTTAATTCAATGAAAAATTCTTAAAGTGCATCAAGATCAAAAAAGAAATTTGGTTTGAAGGTTGGACAATGTTTCTAAATGTCTTAGAACATTTCATGAATTTTTTTTGTAATTTTTAAATACCTAAAAGTATTTTTAATTAATTAATTTCCATTAATCAATTAAAAATAATCTTTTAAATATTTAAAAATACTTTTTTAATGATGAAAAATAAAATAAAAATATTTTTGTGTCATAAAAATTATTAAAACTCAGAGGAAAAAGTTTCATAATTTTTAGGAATTTTTAACTATTTTTAATAAATTAAACAAAACAAAATAAAAAGAAAATGAAATAAAAAACAAAGTATGCAGTATGAGTGGCTGTGATGGAGAGTTGAATGATCAAAGGGCCCTGCACGCAAGTCAACAAGACTGGGGGTCAGCTCAATCTAAGGCCTAGGTTCAAAATTTCAAAACGCGCGTGATCTAATGGCTGTGGTTGCAAGTTAACTTAATTAAACAGGATTAATTTAATTAAACAAAATTAGGGTTTAATGACCCATCTGATCCGTCCATGAGCGCGCGGGAAACAGCATCCAAGGGACCACATTTGAAGTTTGCTAATTAATGATACTTAGCCCTAATTACACTCAGGCGACCGGAGATGAGCTCCGGTCGTCTTCTCCGGCCATACCAAAACCCTAGCTTCTTATCTAGGCCACCCCAAGCCAAATTAAATGCCCAGAAACAACCCCCACACTTCCTACAACTCAAATCCATGATCAAACATCATTTTACTGGCAAGAACAGCTTGAATCGAAACAAAACAAAAATGGGGCCAAACTTTCAGACACCTGTAAAATGCTCATTTTTCCACCATTTTTGATTCTAAACATATCACCATGATCCTCAAAGCATGCACTTTCACTTTACAACAAAAGATCAAAGCTTTGAGAAAGAAGTTTCATGGCCATACCTGAGGTGACAACTCCTGTTTCTGGGCTTTCAGAGCAGTTTCTTGATGCAAGCTAGCTCCAATGACTCCCCTGGTTCTAATGGCAAGCTTGAAATGAGCTTTAGCAAGCTATTTCAAGAGGTACCAAACTGATATAGCAGAAAGTGAGCTTTGTGTACAGGCTGTTTTAAGTCAATGTGATGGGTGGTTTGGACTCCTTTGAGTGTTTCTGATTTGTTGGTGAAGAGAAATGATGTGTTTGCTGGCTGGATAGTGAGATTCGAAGAGAACTGGTTCTGAGGGTGGGGAATGGTGAAGCTCAGGTCAGGCTTGTTTCAGGCTTGAACTTTGGTGGTTTCAGGTCTATGAAGTGTGGTGAGATGATTGGTGAAGATGGTTCTTGTGTTTTTATGTTGTGGAGGCAGATTCGAAAGCTTATGCAAAATGGAGTGTTTTTGTGAATGTGATGGTGTGAGATGTTTCAGGCTTGCATAGTGTATGAAATGGTTTGCAAATGGATAGTATAAACAAATCCAATTGGTCAGAGGATGTGACTTGTGCTTTATTGATTGGTAAGTTAACTTTTGCAAAAAGTCAAATAATGTGTAAGAGAAGCATGGCTCATGATCTAGGCAAGTACATGGGCATGGGCTGGCGCAGCAAGGTGAGGTGAGAGGCTAGCAAAGCTCAGCATCCAAGGCTGCAAGTGGTAGGAAGCATGATCATGAGTTTTGCAACTTGTGACATTTTGGTTCACATGTGATTCTTTTGCATAACCAAACATAAACCATAGGCATTCTTGGTTCAATTCTGATTTTTATGACTTAGAGAATGTTTATGTAATGGTTTGAAATGAATTAGAAGTCACATAATGCATTGGTTCATGACTTTGCAAAATATCCAAATGGGGCATGCCTTGAAAATTAATGATTTTAGCCAACTTTGCCTTGCCATAACTTTTGATCCAAGAAGAGTTTGATCATGTTCTTGTACTTTTTGAAAAGGGAAAGATGAGATCTACAACTTTCATGACCAGAGTTTTTCCATTTGAAGCCTTTTTGAATCATGAATCAAGGCTTGAAAAATGACCTAAAATGATGCATTCTTGAAAAGTCAACTATGCCCAAAAAGTCAACATTTGCAAAAACCCTAAATTCTTGATTTTTATGAACTTCAAACTTCTCCCATGATCAAATAAAGATCATATACACTCAAAATGATGAAGATCACCCATTGGTTGGGTCATTGGGGGCCTCAAATGCCCTGATTTTACACTGACTTGTCTGAAAAGTCAACTCTTGATCAGATGACTTCCCCATGGAATTTCTTCATGAAAATTGATATGCATACTCCCTATACCATATAGAGATCAATGGAAACAAGAATGACCAAAAAATTTGGGGTTATGGCCTCTGAAACCAAAACCCTAATTTTCAGTCAACTGTGCAGTTCATCCTGGCTCTGCATCCACTCAAACCCTAGTTCTTGTGATTCCTCTGCAATTTTGACTTTGAGGAGAGGGAATATGACATAAGAACACACATGGACCACTTTGAAATGATTGGTGGCCTTTGGAATGGCTCAAGAAGCTTTGGGATTGCTCAGATCACAAACCCTAGGTGCAGATGCCTTAGAAGCTATGCAGTGAATCAAAAAAATGAGATGCGAGATGATATGATTGTACTTATGCATGTGAGATGATCACAAGCCATGGTGTGAATGAGTGAGGGCAAATTTGGGGTGTTTACAGCTGCCCCTATTCAAACATGAGTTAGCTGTGCAGGATGTAAGCAACGGCTTAGCAGGCCAACAAGATAACTTGTGGTTGAATACCAAAGACAGTCCAAAATTTGCACTCACAGAATGAAGAAGAAAAGGGATATAGATTGTAAAAGAAAATTAAAGTGTATTGTAAAGTGGGCGACGGAGGACGACCGTCGAGCAGAGGACGACTGCCGGGTAAATAGCAATGGCGGGGACGGCCGACACGCTGGGGAAGGTGAGGGAAATAAAGCAATGACGGGGACGGCCGACATGCTGGGGATAAAAGGTAAAGCTAAGACGGGGACGGCCGACTAGCTGGGAAAAATAAAAATATCATGATGGGGACGGCCATCAAGATAAAGTTGTAGCATTCTCTGGGGGTTAATGAAACATGACGGGGACGGCCATCAAGTTCATAAAGCAAAGTAACCGACGATGGGGACGACCATCGGGTTAAAAGGAAAAGGGGCCACGACGGGGACGGCCATCGGGTTAAAGAATAAATGAAATAAACAGATGATGGGGTACGGCCATCAAAGGTGAAGGACGATCACCTAGCAGGGGACGGCTGCTCTGTTGGGGATAAAAGGAATATGATGGGGACGGCCATCAAAGGTGGAGGACGACCACCTGGCAGGGTACGGCTGCCGAAGATATCAACGATGGGGACGGCCATCGGATAGAAAAGGTCAACGATGGGGACGGCCATCGGAAGAGCATGATGGAGGACGACCATCAAGAAGTGGAGGACGACCACTCAGCAGGGTACGGCTGCTCTCAAGGTTTGTCATGACATAGGACGAATGTCAGATAACCAAAATCAACAATGGGGACGGCCATTGGATACAGTGATGAAGGACGATCATCAAAAAGGTGGAGGACGACCACCTAGCAGGGGACGGCTGCTAAAAATCAACGATGGGGCCGGCCATCGGACGAGCATGATGGAGGACGACCATCAAGAAGTGGAGGACGACCACTCAGCAGGGGACGGCTGCTCTCGAGGTTTCAGATAAAAGAAAATGCTTTGTTGGTGATCTACTGGGGATATAGTGAACACGGACGAGCGTTCACAACCAAGAAAGGAAAGTATAAGTGTTTGGTATTGTGTATAGATTAAAGATGCGGACGAGCATCCTTAAAACTACGATACGGACGAGTATCGTGTAGAAACAAACTGACACATGTTCAGAGATGATGATACGGACGAGTATCAACTGGTTAACAAGGAACACGGATGAGTGTTGAATCTGAAGGAATCCTTCTGGGGAATAGTAGACACAGACGAGTATCTACGTTCAAGAAGGCATAAGTGTTTGACATGGTGTATGGATTAAAGATGCGGACGAGCATCCTTAAGACTTATGATACGGACGAGTATCATGTAGAAACAAACACTAGACGCAACGTTCTGAGATGATGGTACGGACGAGTACCAACTGGTTAACAAAGAACAAGGACTATTGTCGAATCTGTGGGGATAGGAGTGATGGTGTATACAAGATACGGACGAGTATCTGTATAAGTGTACCATGAGTAGTGAGTATGTATGTATAAGTGTTTATCCGCTGGGGGGAGTGACACGGACGGGTGCCAGAAGAGAAAAGTATAATATTAACAAGTGTATGGGTTGATGAAAGTGTAAGCGACTGCGCTGGGGATATGACACGGACGGGTGCCAAGAGAAGTGTATATATAAGTATATGTGTGGGTGCAAAGAGGATGTCTTTGGCTTTCTGCTGAGATATGACACGGACGGGTGTCATGATGTATCTGTAATACGGGTGATCTTGTTTGGAAAGTGTTCTGGCGACTTTACTGGGGAATGATGACACGGACGGGTGTCAAAATGAGTATGTACTGGTGTTTAGGTTGGAGAGGCAACTGCTTTTGCTGGGACTCTGGTGGGATTTTTCTGTATATATTCTGTATGCCGACAGGTTGTCAATATTTACAAGTGTTCAACTCACAACATGACTTATGATTATGCTATGTATTTGATTTTTGCCGTAATGCTCCGTATTAGACGGAATGCTACGCTCTGAGGGGATAGTATGATGCGAATGCCATGATTATGCAAAGAGGCACCGATCCGGGATTCGGATCCCATTGCCGTGAAGATCTCTGGCTGATCTGCTTGAAACAGACATCCCAGCTGGGGATGAGATCACTGGTAGATCTACTGATGTATCTGTTTGGGGATATAGGTCGCTGATTGACATATCCTTGTAATACGGGACCCAGCTGGGGTTTGTAGAAGCTTTCTCCCTCTCTGTTGTGACTTCTTCGTGCGCTGCTCTTCTGGATAGAGGCTGAAGATTCTGTGGGGAGATGATTCCCTGACTCCTGTATTCAGCTGGGGACGACACAGCAACTCGGCTGGGGAATTGTAAGAGGCAACTCAGCTGGGGAGAGCAACAAGTGGCAACTCAGCTGGGGATAGAGCATTTCGGATGCCGAGATTGAGTGCATGTTGATTTGGCAACTTTGCTGGGGAAAAGGGCACCTTCCAGTGCCACGTGGAAGATAGACCGAGTTGATAATGATTCGCCTGTTTGCCGAGACGTAACCTGCATGCCCCAGGTTGCGTTCTGGATACCTGCAATCCTGCAAAGGTAAGGAAACATACAAAAGGTCCCGAGGTATCCCTTACTGGATTCCGTCATAGGAGTTAAGTACTTTCGAGAATAATCACATTCCCTGTAAGCATGTGTTTTTTTATTATTTTTAGAGAAAGGCATCTGTACTTATGCAATTGTATTTTTTAGAGATATCAGACAACTCTTTGCAAAACATAAATGTAAAAACGAAACATGACCGAAAATCTGATTTTATTAATTCATGTGCCCTGAATTGGCGAGATACAGTCAAAGAAACAAATCCCCTGAAATGAGGAGATTGTTACAAATGGAGAAACAAAATGCTGGCGATGCTGACGACGCTTTCGAGGAGCTTCCTCCTTCTGCTATGACTCGTATGACAATGACGTTCTTCCCGTCTTGCTTTCTGAAGAAAGTTGATTCTGATCGAAGCTTGATTCCGTCGAAGCTTTCTAAGTTGTAAGCGATACAGACGAATTCAGAATGCAGTTGTTCGCTTATTCCCTTATTTTGCATGGATCGCCCTTTCGGGTTTTCAATCCATCGGGATACCCATTTTTGCCTGAGTTGTCCAATGCGACTTTTCAACTCAGCGGGTGTACATTTTTTTGTTTATTTCCCTTATTTTTGCCCGAGTCTTTTATTCTGTTTTTGACTCGCCGGGATGCCCTATTTTTGCCTGGACTTACATTCTGTTTTTATGTCCAGCGGGTCATTTTATGCGAAGTATTTTTTAACTGCATCTGAATTCACAGGGGATGGGAAATCTTCACCATCCATGGTGCTGAGCATCAGTGCCCCACCAGAGAAAACTTTCTTTACAACGAATGGTCCTTCATAATTTGGAGTCCATTTGCCCCTGTGGTCTGTATGAGGAGGGAGAATTCTTTTCAACACAAGATTCCCTACATGGTACTCTCGGTGCCTGACTTTCTGATCGAAGGCCCTCTTCATTCTCTTCTGATATAACTGCCCATGGCAGATTGCAGCCAATCTTTTCTCTTCGATCAGACTCAGTTGTTCGAATCGGGACCAAACCCATTCTGCTTCACTCAGTTTAACATCCATTAATACCCGTAACGAGGGTAGTTCAACTTCAACAGGTAGGACTGCTTCCATACCATATACAAGCTGATAAGGTGTTGCCCCAGTGGACGTCCTGATTGACGTGCGGTACCCATGCAAGGCAAACGGTAGCATTTCATGCCAGTCTTTGTATGTGATTACCATCTTCTGCACAATCTTCTTAATATTCTTATTCGCTGCCTCAACAGCGCCGTTCATCTTTGGCCTGTAAGGAGAAGAATTGTGATGTTGGATCTTGAAGTCCCGGCACAGCTCTGCCATCATTTTGTTGTTTAAATTGGAACCATTATCAGTAATGATTCGCTCGGGCACTCCATACCGACAGATGATATCTCTCTTCAGAAATCGGGCTACCACTTGTCTTGTAACATTTGCATAAGAGGCTGCTTCGACCCACTTGGTGAAATAGTCGATGGCGACCAGGATGAATCTGTGGCCATTCGAAGCAGTTGGCTCAATCTTGCCAATCATATCAATGCCCCACATAGCAAAGGGCCATGGTGAAGACATGATGTTCAAAGGATTGGGAGGTACATGCACTTTATCTGCATAGATCTGGCATTTGTGGCATTTTCTGGCATAGGCACAACAGTCTGCATCCATTGTGATCCAGTAATAACCTGATCTTAACAATTTCTTAGCCATCGCATGTCCTCCAGCATGGGTACCAAAGGAGCCTTCGTGCACTTCATGCATCAACAAATCTGCTTCTGTCTTATCAACACATCTGAGGAGTACCATGTCAAAGTTCCTTTTGTATAAAGACCCATCAGTGTTCAGAAAGAAACTTCCAGCAAGCCTTCTCAAGGTCTTCTTATCATTGGAAGATGCCCCAGGTGGGTATGTTTGATCCTCCAAGAAGCACTTAATGTCATGGAACCAAGGCTTGTCATCCTTGACAACATCCGCTGCAAATACATATGCTGGTCTATCAAGTCTGGACACTGAAATCTGGGGTACAAAGTTAGCCGTTTAAACTTTGATCATGGATGAAATGGTAGCCAGAGCATCTGCAAACTGATTCTCGTCCCGAGGGATATACTCAAGCTTGACTGTTGTGAAGAAAGTCAATAACCTTCTTGCATAATCCCTGTAAGGTATCAGATGATCCTGGTGGGTATACCATTTTCCATTGGTTTGATTGACTACCAAAGCTGAATCTCCGAATACGGTCAATGTCTTGATCCTGAGGTCAATGGCTTCCTCAAGACCCATAATGCAAGCTTCGTATTCAGCTTCGTTGTTAGTGCAGTTGAAAGTGAGTTTTGCCGAGAAAGGCATGTGAACTCCTTTAGGTGTAATGAGTACTGCACCAACACCGCGACCATTCATGTTAACAGCCCCATCAAACATCATAGTCCATTCTTCCTCCGGGTTAGGCCCTTCAGTGTGAATAGGCTCTTCGTGATCTTTTGCTTTAATGAACATGATGTCCTCATCGGGGAAGTCAAACCTCATAGGCTGGTAGTCATCAATGGGTTGCTCAGCAAGATATTCAGATAGCACACTGCCTTTGATGGCTTTCTGAGAAGTGTACTGTATGTCGTATTCTGTAAGGATCATTTGCCATCTTGCAACCCGTCCGGTAAGAGCTGGCTTCTCGAAAATGTACTTAACTGGATCCATCTTTGAGATTAATAAGGTAGTGTGGGTCAACATATACTGTCTCAGTCGGCGAGCAGCCCACGCTAAAGCACAGCAAGTTTTCTCGAGCAGTGAATAACGTTGTTCACAGTCGGTAAACTTTTTGCTTAGGTAGTATATTGCATACTCTTTTCGACCAGACTCGTCATGCTGGCCCAGCACGCACCCCATTGATTCTTCTAACACTGTCAAGTACATAATCAGAGGTCTTCCTTCTACTGGAGGCATGAGGATTGGAGGTTCTTGTAAGTACTCTTTGATCTTGTCAAAAGCCTTCTGGCAATCTTCGTTCCACCTGACCGTCTGTTCTTTTCTTAACAGCTTGAACAAGGGTTCGCAGGTCGCTGTAAGGTGAGATATGAACCGGGAAATGTAGTTCAATCGACCTAAGAACCCTCGAACTTCTTTCTCAGTTTTCGGCGCAGGCATTTCTTGAATAGCTTTGACTTTATCAGGGTCAACTTCAATCCCTTTCTCGCTTACAATAAAGCCCAGCAGCTTACCGGATCGCACCCCGAATGTGCATTTGTTGGGGTTCAACTTCAGTTGGTACTTTCTCAGACGCTTGAACAGCTTGAGCAGATTCACCAGATGATCTTCTTCAGTAAGGGACTTGGCGATCATATCATCCACATAACATTCTATTTCCTTGTGGATCATATCGTGGAACAATGTCACCATAGCCCGTTGATATGTGGCACCAGCATTCTTCAGTCCGAATGGCATCACTTTGTAACAGAACGTGCCCCAAGGTGTAATGAATGTTGTCTTCTCCATGTCTTCAGGTGACATCTTGATCTGATTATACCCTGAAAATCCATCCATGAAGGAGAATACCGAGAACTGAGCCGTGTTATCCACCAATACATCAATGTGAGGTAATGGGAAGTCATCTTTCGGGCTGGCTCTATTCAGATCCCGGTAATCAACACACATTCTTACTTTGCCGTCTTTCTTAGGCACGGGTACTATGTTAGCAACCCACGGTGGGTAGCTAGTCACAGCAAGGAACCCGGCGTCCCATTGCTTTTGTACCTCCTCCTTGATTTTCATAGCCATGTCTGGGCGAGTTCGGCGCAGCTTCTGTTTAACTGGTGGGCATTCTTCCCTCAAAGGCAGCTTGTGCACAACTATATCAGTGTCCAACCCTGGCATGTCTTGATACGACCAAGCAAACACATCAACATACTCCTGAAGCAGATCTACCAGTTGTCTCTTCACTGAGTCTTGCAGGCAGGCCCCGATTCTAACTTCTTTCACGTCTTCATCTGTACCAAGATTGATCACTTCGACCTCCTCCTGGTGAGGGGTAATAACCTTTTCCTCTTGTCTTAACAACCTGGCTAGCTCTTCAGGAAGCTCATATTCTTCTTCAACCCCTTCATCAGCTTGATTGATTGGATTGTCAAAGTCATACGATGTCATAGCCGTGCTGTTGTCGGTGCTGTCTGGAAGGCACTCTCTGCAAGGGTTAAGTTTGTTCATTTTAGTGATTGATTTTAATCTTGCTTTAGAAAAAAGTGAAATGAAGTTATCATTTTGAAAACACCGCCATTTATTTTTGTACAAAAAAGAAAAAAATAGAAAAAACAGCGAGCAGAAAAGAAAAAGACCCGTTTGCAAAAAGATGTCTGATATTTCATTAATTTAATCTTGTTGCACAAAAGTACAGATGGCCCTGATTACAAAATGAGTCTTGTCATCTTGGGCAAGATGCAAGACTTGGATGCATGCTATAAAAATACAGGAAATAATAATTACTCTGCATGAGTAACTCTTATAATTTCCTGGGAAGACCAGTTCGAGACACTGCTCCCCGGGATCTTTGGACGAATCCAATCCTCCAGATTGCGCTCCTCTTCCAGCTCGTCTTCCAGACAGTTGATAGCATCGGGGGTGAGCATCCCCCCACTGACAAAACCTGGCTCTGCAGCAGCCTTTGCTTGATGTTGAGTTGGTTTGTAACCCAACCCAAATTTTTCCTTCTTCTCCTCCACAGCTAAGACCTTGCCCCAGCCTAGGGCAGTTCCTTCTTCAACAACCTTCCGGGCTTGTTGGTAAGATGACATTGGAGTACCAGATACAGCAGATGCTTCATTCACATTCAAAGCTTCAAACCCCTGGCTCATTGTTTCATGGATCTCTCCATCCATTTCAATGTACTTATAGGTTGCCAGGTGGCTGACAAAAATGTCCTCCTCTCCACAGATTGTGACAACTTGGCCTTCCCACTCAAATTTTAACTTTTGGTGAAGGGTAGACGTTACTGCGCCAGCGGCGTGAATCCAGGGTCTACCCAACAAACAGCTGTAGGCGGGCTGAATGTCCATCACATAAAAGATAGTTTTAAAGGTCTGCGGGCCAATTGTCATGGGCAGCTCAATCTCTCCCAGAACCGATCTCTTCGAACCGTCAAAGGCTCGTACCACCAGGTTGCTGGGTCTCAATGCCAGTCCATCATATTCTAACTTCACCAGAGCCTTCTTTGGTAAAACATTCAGGGAAGAACCCGTGTCCACTAGCACATGAGAAAGGACAGCTCCTTTGCATTCCATGGTTATGTGCAAGGCTTTGTTGTGGTTGCGGCCATCCGCTGTCAAGTCAGAATTGGTAAACCCTAGCCCATTGCTAGCAGTAACATTTCCAACCACGGTTTCCAACTGGTTGACAGTAATCTCTTCAGGCACGTAAGCTGCGTGCAAGACCTTGAGTAGTGCATTCCGATGGGCTTCGGAGCACATAAGCAGTGAGAGGATAGAGATTTTGGATGGCGTCTGGTGATGTTGATCCACAATTTTGTAATCACTCTTTTTGATGATTCTCATAAACTCATCAACTTCCTGGTCGAACGGTGTCTTCAAGGCTTCTTTAACAGTTCGATCTTCCTGCACAGGGCTCTTTCCTTTTGCCTTGGCAGCAGCTTCTGCTTCGACAGTAGGTCTTTGAACTTGTGAAGCAAAGAGACGTCCGCTTCGAGTGAAGCCTCCGCCTCCCCCCACATTATCTACTTGTGGTGCGGGTGTTGATGCTTCAAGAGTGATTCTTTTTCCTTCGCAGTACACGTCAGAGCCATAGTGCCAAGGGATGGCCCTATTGCTTTCATATGGTACTGGTCCAGGCACCGTGACAGTGACTGGACTGATTGCTGCTGCTGAAGGGACTGTTATTGTTTGTGGATCATAAAAGATTGTAACTGGTGCCCTGATGGGAGCAGCACCTTCTGAATGGTAGGCAGAGTTATTTTCAGGATCGTAGAATATGGTAACAGTAGAGACATCTTCATGATTGATTGCTGGTGTTGCAGGAGGTACTGTTGAAAGGACTGTTGTTGCTGTTGTTGATGGAGATTCGAAATGGAATGAAGCTGAAGTTGTAGCAGGAGAAACTGTTGAAAACTGATCATTTGGGAAGGCAGATGAAGTACTTGTCGGTGTTGCTGATGAATTGTCGGGAACAATAGTTGCTGCATTTGTAGGAGGGTCTGAAACCGTTGTTGATGAAGTTGCCGGATTTGTCGGAAATGATGTAGTGATCTGTAGCAAGCCATTCTGAATAAGGCTGTCAATGCCATTCCTCAGGTCCTCACACCCATTCCATGAAATATTACAATAGGGACACCCTAGTTCACACCCTGGAAATATTTGGTTTTCACGGAGTTGAGCCTTGATTTCCACCAATGGTGTCCTGATCTGATCCACACTGGTTATTAAATAAGACGGTTGGTCTTCTTCAATAGCGTTAATTCGGGGACCACCATGGTTTGGCATTGGGTTTTTATTGACATTGGGCGGAGGTGCAAAATTCAGAGCCTTGGAGTCTACCAAGTCTTGTACCTTCATATGCAGAGCCCTACATTTTTCTGTACTGTGACCAGGTGCGTTTGAGTGAAAAGCACACCTAGCATTGGAGTCATAGTTTCTTGGTAGACTGTTGGGATCCGGAGGTGCCAACGTTCTTAGCTCAACTAGGTTGAGTTTCAGAAGTTGTGGCAGCAAGGCAGCATACGGCATTGGGATCGGGTCGATCACTCTGTTAGCTTGGGATGGCCTCTGTTGGAATGGCCTCTGTTGATTGTTGTTGCTGGAGTTGTTGTTGTTGTAGTTTCTTGGAGGATATTGATTCTGCTGATACTGGGGTTGTTGTTGGAAGTTTTGTTGAGGAGGTTGATAGGCTGGCTGTGGATGAGCTGGAGCAGGAATGGTGACTGCTGCTATTGTCCTTTGAACATACTGGGGCCTACCCCTGTTGGTGTGAATGGCATTGGTCTCGCCAGTTCTTCTTGGGCCTGCAAAAGGCTTTCTTGTACTGCTGGACGAGCTGGCACCATTGTCAGAGATCTTACCCATTTTTAACAGGCTTTCAATTCTCTCCCCAGCTATGACAACATCTGCGAAGCTAGTGGAGGAGAAAGCAGCCAACCTGTCAATATATGTTCCCTGGAGAGTGTTCATAAACATGTCTGCCATTTCTCTCTCAGACATCGGTGGTTGAACGGCAGCAGCCAATTGCCTCCATCTCTGGGCATATTCTCGGAAACTCTCCCTTGACGACTGTGACATGCCCATTAGGAGAGTCCTGTTGGGTGCCATGTCTAGATTATACTGATACTGTCTGATGAAGGCTTCTGCCAGGTCCTTCCAGCATCTAATTGTTGCTCTTGTCAGATGGGAATACCACTCCCTCGAAGCTCCAGTCAAGCTATCTTCAAAATAGAACATCCACAATTTCTCATCCATTGTATAGGCCTTCAGCCTTCCCAGAAATGATTGCAAATGAGTCCGGGGGCATGAAGTCCCATTATACTTTTCGAAACAAGGAGGCTTGAACTTATGGGGGATCCTGACCCCGTCTACCAAACCCATGTCCATGACGTCGAAGCCCAAAGAATTTTGAGACTCCAGTGATCTCAACTTCTCAGCTATTTCCTCCAATCGTCTATCATAAGTTTCCTCTCCAGCACCCATTACTGTAAATTGGTCCTCCTGAGGATCCTCTTGAAGTACTCTGGCTGCAGTGGCTGTTCCTTGAACATTTGCAGGAATGTTAATCTCGGGATGTAAATGTGGGCCAAACACAGGAGGGTTAACATGGGGTTGCACCCGTTCATTGTTACTTGTGCCAGCAGTTCCCACATGGGGTTCCTCTTGATTCCCCCCTTCTACCAAGGCTCTGAGCCTCTCCTGACTTTGAGCTAAGTTGTTCATCACTTCCATGAACTGTGTTATCTGAGTTCTCATCTCCAACCTTTCGTTGGCCATCTGGTTTCTGACCTCCGTAAGGTCCTGCTGCATCTGATCCATCTGAATTCCCGGAAGGTTGTTTCTAGTTGGGTACCTGTGTGGCCTGTTGAGAGGAAATACCCGGCGGCGAGCAATAATTCCTGAGATTCATAACAGAGGTTAGTAACAACAAAACAAAAACCTACAAAACAAACAAAAGGGTTAGTATGCAATGCAGTTATGCTTATTTGCTCTCAAGGTATCCGGTTCGGCATTCAGTTTTGACCCTCCCAGACCCTTGAAGATGATGCTGTTGAAGTTGCTTTTGAAGTGAACTTGGATGGAACGAACTAACAAATATATTACATAAGATGAAATAATACAACTTGTTCATTTTTACAACACAAGCCCTCAAAGGGGTCAAAATACATCACAACAAGGTAAAAGTACATAGAATAGGAACAACAACAAGCAAATGATCAAACTCCAAGGCCAAACTCATCCTCACGAACTTCCTTAAGAAGTGCTTCGGTCACAGGATCAGCCGGACGCTCCGTGAGACCTCTGATGAGAAGGTTTCTTGTTGCAACAGCTGCAGTCAACTTCTTGTTCTGACTTTGGTCCTTAGACCTCTTCACTCCAGCTCTGATTTCCAGCTCTGATATTTCCTTCTGGGCTGCTGCCAGGGCTCTTTCCATCTGCTCCATCTTGTCCTGGACTCTCTTGTCTTCTAGAGTACGGGCCTCAGTGATCCGGACCCACCTGGCCTGACTCTCTTTCAAATACAAGTCTGTCCTTGCTCTCTGGAACTGGGCTTCTTTACAAGCATTCTTCAGAATCTGCTCACCAGCTTTAGACTTGTTGATATAATCTCCAGACTTCTCAATTTTAGTCAAGTGTTCCACCCTCAACTTCTCCAGTCTCTCAATCTCCCTCACACCTTCACTCCTTTCCCTGAGGGTCTTCTGCAAGGCTTGGGTTAACTTCTCGTTTCTTTCCTTCAAGCTCTCAAACTCCTCCAAACTGATGGTGGCAGGGGGTGGTGCTGAAGATGACTCAGGCGTGTCTTCTATGGTAAAGGGCATTCCAGAGAATTGGGCCCTAGCATGGGACCACTCATAATATTGGACTGATGCCACATTATTGCACTTCCCCAGAATGGTGATCCCCTTGGTTTGAACATGATCCCAGGCCCAGGCAGCCTGTCTAACTGTTGCCAGACTAATCTTGTTCTCACAGTAGAGGGTCTCAACCAAGTCTTGCTCCCTAGGAGCATGAACCAGTGCATAGCCTAATTGCCTTCTGAACAGCAGAGGGTTGTAATTGATACTTCCCTTAACTCCTATTAAAGGCACATTGGGAAAGTGCCCACAGCTTGTAATGATATCTCTGCCCTTGGTGCTTTGAGCACACCATCTGATGTCTGCTGAAGTGAGAGTAGTGAGCCTCTTAGCCCAGTTGCTTTGCTGATGAGGATTTAGGAATGCATCTGTCCTGGGCAGGTGCTTAAGAAGCCAAGCATGAAATAATGGAGCACAACACCTTACTAGCCTTCCCCTCTGCTTCTCATTCTTCTGATGCACTGAGTAATAGAGATCTCCTAGCAAAGTTGGCACTGGGTTCTTCAGGATGAACAAATGGATGGCATTCTTGCTAATGAATCGTGGCTCATCTGCAAACAACACAATTCCATATACACTTAAGGCCAACAGAGCACAAACAGCTTTCCACTCCCCCAGGGAGGCTTTCAGACTAGCTTGAGAAATCAGGAAGTCCAGATGAAATCCAGGGATCCCAGCTTTAGAGGTCATATGCTGCTCAATTAGGACAGGCTCCAGGTGCAAAGCTTTTGCTATCTCTCCGTTGCTGGGAGGGACCATTTCAGGGTTGAAAGGGATTTCTCTCTTGATAGGCAAACCAATCAAAGATGAGTATTCTTCTAATAGAGGGCCCAACTGGAAGTCTTGAAAGGTGAAACATCTCAATGGGGGGTCATAAAACTGAATGCAGGTGTGGATCAAACTCCTCTGAGATGGGTCCAAATCCATGACCAAGTCAAGTATATCCCCATAACTCTCCCTGAACAAGGGTATGTGCTCTGGAGTGATCAGGGTTTGGACCCTCCTGATGTCTGATAAGTCTGGTTGGAAGAAATGATAGGTGATGTTGCTTTTCTTTGGAGCCATGATGCTGAGGACTGAGTAGGATAAGTGCTGATGAAGATGCTGAGAAGTGAGCCACTGGCTGGCTAGTGCAAGTAACTGAAGTATATGGCTGACAAGCTGAAGCAAGTGCTGGTGGAGATAGGTTAATATAGCAGATGGGGTCAAAACCAAAACCAGATGAAGGTGGATACCCTGAAACACAAATAAGCAAATGTTAATATGATGCAATGGGTATGTATGCAAATGAAATGCAAGGGTTCGTGACTGAGCTGGATCTGATCAAAATGCCCTGGTATAAGTCCATGTGTGTCCAAGAATTCCAGATGGAGGTCTATAAATCCAGTAACCAGGGTGGGGGGCTCAAATAAAGAACCACAAGTCCAGGGTTTAGAATCACAAGAACTATCCAACATGGAGTATTCTTAACAAATCAAAGTAACATGGTATTCTGAGGTCAAGGTACCTGCAAACCTGTAAACAGCCCAACCCCCTCACAGGTGATGATCTAGAACAAGGATCCTCAGACTTGGATCAGTTATGAGAAGTGTACACACTTCTAACCCGGAGGTACAGTGTTTACAATAACCATAACAATTCCTCCTCTAATTCACCTCAGTTTCTGAAGGTCAATACTAAAAGGTCATCCAGACTTAGCAGGCTTCCCAGATAGCCCTAGCATTGCAGGAAATCTGCAACACAGAGTTCTCAAAAAGAAACCCATATCTGAACCGTGTTTCATATTCCCGCACCAGACCGAAATGGAATGGGAAAGAATATGATTCACTCTAGCCTAGGTGTCACTCAGGTCCCAGGTATAGGACCTTAACTCTCAATGAAACACCCACCCACCAAGGCAAACAACAGATCCAGCCAGCAACAGTGACAGTATGATATATATAAATGCAATAAAGAAAGCAGTAAAGTAACTGTACATAAAGCAAAATAAATACAAATATACAAACACAGATAACACATAACACCCCAATAAACACAAATCAATCAAACGCTAGGAGGAACCCACAAAAAGAACCAGAAGCCCTGGTTGCAATATAAGGGTCCCCAGCAGAGTCGCCAAGCTGTCGCTCCCGACAAATGAAATGGATCAGATGAAGGTACAGACGCGAACGGTCGGCGAAGGGAACAATGAGAACACACAGCCGTGAACTCACTGGAGATGAATAGAGTCGCCAGCTAGGCATTTTTATCCCGGAGGAAAGGCAATGCTGCATAGGCCTAAAAAGGATGGACAAGACGGTTTGCGAACCAGAGAGACTGAGAAAGGGGGTTGGTTACAACCTGGGAAGGTATTAGCACCCAGATTGTCCGCCGTACTCGACGGGATCCACGCTTAAAAGATTTGTGTTTTAAAGGGGTAGTGTCAGTGCAATCTGTGTGTAAAATAGCTGAAAAAGGGATGTACAGGTGTCAGTGCAAAGAAGTGTGAAGTGTATAAATGTACAGTGTCAGTGTAAGGACAGGAGTAAGATGCTCATGATAATAAGGCTAAAGAATAAAGCTGGAAGGAGGGGGGATGTACAGGGACTTTTGTTCGATAACCGTTAAGTTATGCCTACGTATCCTCTCGTGCAATGAGGAAGTCAGAACACCGTAGTTCGACCCAAAGAGACTGATAGATGAATTGACTGGTGAACTGCTTGCTTGTCTATGCTCAAGTGTATGACCTGTCTGGCTCAGGTGCTAAATGTCTTGCATTAGACGGAAGGAGCAAGTTCTCGTTTGTGAGTGAAGATGATGAGAAAAGAATCCCGGAGGAGACGATTATTGTTTGTTTTTGAGTTTTCAGTCTTTTATTGTTTTTGGATTTTGTCATATGTTAATGAGCTTAAGTCTAAACCAATGGATTTAGTAAACTCATCACATCTTCCCTCTGATTAGGGGTAATGAGAATACCTTAAGGGTGAAGTCAGATTCTCACACTTAATCACCTTTGGTATAGGATTAAGATCATTAACCTACTTGTGATTATTTAGATGTTTTTGGTGTTTTTGTTTAGTGTTGAGTAATGAGGTTAAGCCATAATCATGGATTAAACAGACCCATTACACCATCCTAAAAGAAGGATGATAGATGAGAATGTTTAAGCTGAGGAAAGCTCCTCAACTTAATCCATGATTGGGGATTAAACTCATGACAAAACAAGTCTTTGATTAAGTGGATTTTGTTTAATGGTATGATGATGAAGTGATTTTTATGATTTGTAAGACAACTTGAGGGGGACTTGTCCATTAACACTAGGGTTAGTCCTTCTTAACCACTTAAGGAAGAATTAGAACCCTAATGCAAGGCCCAAGTTACAAGTGTGATGTCTTGATGATTATTAAGTGGATTGATTAAGAGATTTAAACACCTCAAGGGTTTAATACTTAGGATTAAAGTTATACACTCCATCCTAAGAGAAGGATGCAGGCATAAGCTTAATCACAAAGTCTTAAAGCCTTTAGGGTTTAGTCCCTGATTAGGAGGTGAGAAGAGAGGACTCAAAGAGAGACACAAAGGTAAAACTATGAGGGGAGACTAAACAAAACCCTAATTCATTGTCATGCTTGGATGATCCTAAGGTTTGTGAGGTTTGCAAGAACAAATCTTCAGAGGAGCCACCAGGAAGCAGATGAATAAGATCAGGAGAAGCAAAGTGACTTGCTTCATTCAAGAAGTCAAGTCACTTGAAGAAAGAAGGTGGGAGGAAGAAGAATGAGCAAGCTCAAACTCAAACACATATAAGAATGCAGCAAGGGATGCAAGAGAGATGAAAAGAAAAGTTATGAGAAGTGAAGGCAAATTCACTTCCCAAGTTTACTTACCACCTGAAATGTTAGAAAGAAATGCAATGCAATGCAAGATGAGATGAAATGGTATGATGCAAAGCAAAACCAGAAGCATGTTGATGATGATTATGGTATTATGAGGTGCTGCAAACATGAGGCAAGACATGGAGATGTTCATACAAGATTATGAATGCAAATGATGCAAGTTAAGAAGCATGGATAAGCATGGAAAGTTATGAAGCACACAAGGCAAATGACATGGCAAATATGAGATGCAATGATCAAAGATGCTTTATACATGCCTTAAGATGTCAAATGAAACACAAGCATGCATAAAATGCAAAGACAAGTCATGTTATGCAAGGAAATGCAAGAAGGATGCAAAAGAAAGCCCAAATTAGGGTTCATAGATCAAACATCAAACAAAAACCCAAAACAGAAGCAAACCTTAAGATAAAAAATGGAAAATGGCAACCAAAGAAACCCTAAACCTATAATGAACCACTGCCCAAAGGGGAACTCTCAACTCTCAACCAAACTCAAGTTATGAATTTTCTAAGTTATTAGGGTTTTTTGGGGTTCTAAACAAAAGAAATGCCAAACAAATGGAAAATGCAAGATCAAATCATGGCCATTTTATCTTAGAAACTACATGCTAAACATAAAACAATGCAAGAAGAATCAATGTCTCAACCTTCTCCAATAGGCAGAAATGAATTTTTGAACTTGTGATCAAAATAATGCACAAAATATGATTTAATTCAATGAAAAATTCTTAAAGTGCATCAAGATCAAAAAAGAAATTTGGTTTGAAGGTTGGACAATGTTTCTAAATGTCTTAGAACATTTCATGAATTTTTTTTGTAATTTTTAAATACCTAAAAGTATTTTTAATTAATTAATTTCCATTAATCAATTAAAAATAATCTTTTAAATATTTAAAAATACTTTTTTAATGATGAAAAATAAAATAAAAATATTTTTGTGTCATAAAAATTATTAAAACTCAGAGGAAAAAGTTTCATAATTTTTAGGAATTTTTAACTATTTTTAATAAATTAAACAAAACAAAATAAAAAGAAAATGAAATAAAAAACAAAGTATGCAGTATGAGTGGCTGTGATGGAGAGTTGAATGATCAAAGGGCCCTGCACGCAAGTCAACAAGACTGGGGGTCAGCTCAATCTAAGGCCCAGGTTCAAAATTTCAAAACGCGCGTGATCTAATGGCTGTGGTTGCAAGTTAACTTAATTAAACAGGATTAATTTAATTAAACAAAATTAGCGTTTAATGACCCATCTGATCCGTCCATGAGCGCGCGGGAAACAGCATCCAAGGGACCACATTTGAAGTTTGCTAATTAATGATACTTAGCCCTAATTACACTCAGGCGACCGGAGATGAGCTCCGGTCGTCTTCTCCGGCCATACCAAAACCCTAGCTTCTTATCTAGGCCACCCCAAGCCAAATTAAATGCCCAGAAACAACCCCCACACTTCCTACAACTCAAATCCATGATCAAACATCATTTTACTGGCAAGAACAGCTTGAATCGAAACAAAACAAAAATGGGGCCAAACTTTCAGACACCTGTAAAATGCTCATTTTTCCACCATTTTTGATTCTAAACATATCACCATGATCCTCAAAGCATGCACTTTCACTTTACAACAAAAAATCAAAGCTTTGAGAAAGAAGTTTCATGGCCATACCTGAGGTGACAACTCCTGTTTCTGGGCTTTCAGAGCAGTTTCTTGATGCAAGCTAGCTCCAATGACTCCCCTGGTTCTAATGGCAAGCTTGAAATGAGCTTTAGCAAGCTATTTCAAGAGGTACCAAACTGATATAGCAGAAAGTGAGCTTTGTGTACAGGTTGTTTTAAGTCAATGTGATGGGTGGTTTGGACTCCTTTGAGTGTTTCTGATTTGTTGGTGAAGAGAAATGATGTGTTTGCTGGCTGGATAGTGAGATTCGAAGAGAACTGGTTCTGAGGGTGGGGAATGGTGAAGCTCAGGTCAGGCTTGTTTCAGGCTTGAACTTTGGTGGTTTCAGGTCTATGAAGTGTGGTGAGATGATTGGTGAAGATGGTTCTTGTGTTTTTATGTTGTGGAGGCAGATTCGAAAGCTTATGCAAAATGGAGTGTTTTTGTGAATGTGATGGTGTGAGATGTTTCAGGCTTGCATAGTGTATGAAATGGTTTGCAAATGGATAGTATAAACAAATCCAATTGGTCAGAGGATGTGACTTGTGCTTTATTGATTGGTAAGTTAACTTTTGCAAAAAGTCAAATAATGTGTAAGAGAAGCATGGCTCATGATCTAGGCAAGTACATGGGCATGGGCTGGCGCAGCAAGGTGAGGTGAGAGGCTAGCAAAGCTCAGCATCCAAGGCTGCAAGTGGTAGGAAGCATGATCATGAGTTTTGCAACTTGTGACATTTTGGTTCACATGTGATTCTTTTGCATAACCAAACATAAACCATAGGCATTCTTGGTTCAATTCTGATTTTTATGACTTAGAGAATGTTTATGTAATGGTTTGAAATGAATTAGAAGTCACATAATGCATTGGTTCATGACTTTGCAAAATTTCCAAATGGGGCATGCCTTGAAAATTAATGATTTTAGCCAACTTTGCCTTGCCATAACTTTTGATCCAAGAAGAGTTTGATCATGTTCTTGTACTTTTTGAAAAGGGAAAGATGAGATCTACAACTTTCATGACCAGAGTTTTTCCATTTGAAGCCTTTTTGAATCATGAATCAAGGCTTGAAAAATGACCTAAAATGATGCATTCTTGAAAAGTCAACTATGCCCAAAAAGTCAACATTTGCAAAAACCCTAAATTCTTGATTTTTATGAACTTCAAACTTCTCCCATGATCAAATAAAGATCATATACACTCAAAATGATGAAGATCACCCATTGGTTGGGTCATTGGGGGCCTCAAATGCCCTGATTTTACACTGACTTGTCTGAAAAGTCAACTCTTGATCAGATGACTTCCCCATGGAATTTCTTCATGAAAATTGATATGCATACTCCCTATACCATATAGAGATCAATGGAAACAAGAATGACCAAAAAATTTGGGGTTATGGCCTCTGAAACCAAAACCCTAATTTTCAGTCAACTGTGCAGTTCATCCTGGCTCTGCATCCACTCAAACCCTAGTTCTTGTGATTCCTCTGCAATTTTGACTTTGAGGAGAGGGAATATGACATAAGAACACACATGGACCACTTTGAAATGATTGGTGGCCTTTGGAATGGCTCAAGAAGCTTTGGGATTGCTCAGATCACAAACCCTAGGTGCAGATGCCTTAGAAGCTATGCAGTGAATCAAAAAAATGAGATGTGAGATGATATGATTGTACTTATGCATGTGAGATGATCACAAGCCATGGTGTGAATGAGTGAGGGCAAATTTGGGGTGTTTACAATCACCTTGAATTAGGGTTAGTTAGTTTGTTACTTCCTTGATTCAAGGTGAGTTAGTTATTCTGTTACACTAAAATCAGATAACTAAGCTCCCTAAAGATGCGCCTTGGAGTGCTTATCTCTTTTTAATTAATTCCAGATAAACTCCTCTGAATTTACTCAGTTCTGTTATGCATCATTTAAGTCTGGTAGCAGGTTTACGATGTCACAACATCTGGTGTGACATCATGATGTCTTGACTTAAGTTCATTAACTTTTACTCTGTTTGTCAATGTCACAACATCTGGTGTGACATCCTGAACTAAGTTCAACACTTCTTGTTTGTCAAAAATTCTGCCAATTCTTAACATCTACAAAATGAAAGAAAAAGGATTTGTTAGTGTTTTTAAAGCTCTAGACTTGAATAAATGTTTCGAGTGAAGTTGACCTATTTGAATGGTACTTGATATGGTAGTGATTCTAGTATTAGAAGGATATTTAATGATTGTGTTATACGACTGGCTGGTATAAGACAATATATGTTGAAATTTGGATGTTGTGTATCACTAACGAGTCTAGAAATAATTAAATTAAAAGGACATTTGTAAGCCTTAGAGGGATGATGGAGCAATATGCTTAAGTAACTGTAAACACCCCAAATTTTCCCTCACTAATTTCATACCATGGCTTGTGATCTTTCATGTTTGCATTAGCATAAGCATACCACCTCATATTGCATATTTGTTTCATCTGCATAGTTCAAGTTCATCTGCATCTAGGGTTTGTGATCTGAGCAATCCAAGATTCCATCTAAGCCATCCCAAAGGTCTCAAAGCTTTCCAAGAGGGTCCACGTGTGTTCTATCATCATATTATGTCCCTTAAAGTTCATGGAAGTCAAGAGATCACAAGAGCTGGCAAGGCATGGAAGCAGAGCTAGGGTTTTCACTACACAGATGACCAAAATTAGGGTTTTGGTTTCAGAAGCCTTAACACCAAATTTTTGGGCCATTCTTGTTTCTAATGTTCTTAATATGTTATAAGGATCATGTGTACCAAGTTTGATGAAGAAATTCATTGTGGAAGTCATTTGTTCTTTGGGTAACTTCTTGAGCAAGTTAAGTCAAAATCAGGGCATCTGAGGCCCCCAACAATGGAACCAAAGAGGTATTTTCATCAAATTGAAGTTCTATGATCTTTATTTGATCTTAGAAGAGGTTAGAAGTTCACAAGATTGAAGAATTTTGAGCCATTTGCAAACTTGCCAAAAATGGAAATGACTTGTAATGGAAACTTTCCATTTTGGGAAAGTTTTTCAACCTCCTCTTTCTCAACCAAAAATGCTTTAAATGAAAAATTCTTGGTCATGAAAGTTGAAGATTAGGTCTTTCCCTTTTCAAAAAGTACAAGAACATGTCTTGATTCATCCTAGAACTCAAGATATGGCCTTTCAAAGTTGGAAAAAATCCTAAAATTTCAAGTTTTATGTCGAAGAGGGATTTTGCAAATTGGCATGTTAAGGCATTCTAATGACTTCAAATGGACACAAACACTTCACAACATGTCAAACAAACCTCTAAACATCAGAATTATGCTTTGAACCATGCATTTCCATGACTTATGATCCAAGAAACTTCAAAGAGGGAATTTTGCAAAACCTATGGTATCTCTCCATCCAAGTGATCTAGCTGCTTTCTAATGATCTAAGGGCCTTCCACAAAGTCAGCTGAGGCCAGACATGCCATAGAACCACTCCTGCCATGACCCATGCTCATAGTACAACCAATGTTGACTTCTTACAAAAACAACCATACCAATCAAGCTGAGCCACAACAACTCTCTGAACCAATTGCAATTGTTTATACTAACCTAAAGCAATCCAAAACACACCACACACAAGCTCAAAACCTCCCACAAGCCAGGATTGAAAAAATCACCAAAAACCTTCCTCTCTTCGAATATGCAAAACCAGCCACTCAAACTCAAATATGTTTCCACCATTCACCTCACCACCACCTAAGGATCATTTCCCACCCTTCATTTCAGCCAAACACCCACCCAAACAAAAATACGATTTTTCACCTCTCAAAACTGAACTTCAGAAAGAGGCCAAATAAACTCATTCCAAGCATCAAAGCATTCTCAGGAAGCTCATTGGAGTTGATTTGCACCAAAGAAAGGTCCAGAAAGATCAAGAACTGAAAGCTCAACCTCAGGTAATCTCAAGAACATTTTTTTCCAGAACTTGCGTTTTAAGTTTCTAAATGAATCTTCATGCTTCACTGATCACCCTGATGTAATTTGTTTTGAAAATGGTTGAGTATTAAGCATGTATTAAACTTCTGAAAGTTTTGTTCAGTTTTACGATTTTCTTCGAATCTTGTTTTTGATGCATGATAAATGTGTTTTGATGATGGATTCTTGCTTAGGGATGTTAGAAGAGTGATTCTGGAGCTTTAGAGCTGTTGATTTAGCCTAGGGAAGAAGTTAGGTGTTTTGGTTGGCCGGAGAAGATGACCGGAGGTCTTCCCCGACCACCTGAAAGTCATTAGGGCTAATTTTCTGATTAAGTGCCCAGGTACGCTTGTGGCCGTTAGATGAGGATTATGGTTAGTAACGAGTGGTCAGAATCAGCTCACTTAAGATTAATTTAGATTAATTAATTATAAAACGTAATTAAGCTCTGTTTGAATTTGGGCCATTAATCTGCACGCGCATGCATTTCCCTCCAAGCCCAGTTCAAATTGCAGCCCTTTTATCAGCATACTTTGCATTTTATTTACTTTATTTTCATTTTATTCTATTTCTTTTGTACAATTTATTAAAAATAGCTAAAATCATTCAAAAAATATTTTCTTTTTCATTTTTGTTTTAAATATTTTTCTTAACCTGTAAATGATTTTTATTTTATTTTTTGCATTAAAAAGTATTTTTAAAATATTTAAATGTTATTTCTAATTAATTAAAGTCTTTTAATTAATTAAAAATACATTTATGTTTCTAAAAATCACCAAAAAAATCATGAATCATCCCATTGAATTTAGAAACATTTTCAAACTCTTCACACAAATTTATTTTTAGGTTTGATTATAGTTTGTGAATTTCCTTTGAATTAAGGGTCATTAAATTTCATTTTTTGAACCCTAACTTAAAGCAAATCTTTTCTGTCTAACCAAGAAGAGTTTGAAGATGATTCTTTTTGAATTGTTTTGTGCATAGCATGTAGTTTATAAGGCATTTATCTCATGAATTTACCTTGCATTTTCAAATTGTTTTTCATTTTTCCCTTTGAACCACCCAAAAAACCCTAGAAACTTAGGAAATTCATAACTTTTGAGTGGTAAGGCTTCTGACCTTCTCCTTTGGGGTATGACCTAGTATGAGATTAGGGTTTGTTTGAGCTTGGTTTCAATTTTTTATCATGTCATATGCTTCTGTTTTGTTCATTTGCATCTCATACTTGCATATAACCCTAATTTCTCATGTTCATTTGCATTCATCTTGCATATGCATCCATACATAAACTTGCCATGACATTTCATGCACTCATATACATAAACTTGCCATGAAATTTCATGTACTCATATAATTCTTCATTCATTTGCCATGATTTGTATTCATTTAATTTCATTAACTTTCATGTACTTTCAAACTTCAAAGCATGCTTCCATTTGCATCTCATCTTTGTATGATCATACATATGCATTTTGTATGCCTTTACATCATCTCACATGACATTAACATTGCATAAACACTTCTGACTTTGGTCATTTCATCTCATCTCATCTTATTTCATTTCATTTCTTCATGTTTCACACCTTATGCATTCATGCTAACATTTTCAGGTCGTAAGTTACTTTGAGAAGTGGATTTGCCTTCACTTCTCATTTCTCTTCATCCCTTTCATATCCAACTTGATGGTCTCTTTGAAGTGAACTTGTTCACTTGTGTTCAATCCATCTCACTTTCTTTCTTCAAGTTACTTATCTTCTTCAGTGAAGTAAGTAACTTCTTCTTCTTTCTCATCCTCCTTTCATCTGCTTCTTCCATTAGTGGCTTCCTTGAAGATCTTTCTCAAGCCTTACAAACAATAGGAACATACAAGCATGATAATAATTAGGGTTATGATTAGTCCCCCTTAGATTTTACCTTTGAGACTCCTTGAGTCTCTCTTCTCATCTTCATAATCAGAGACTAAACTCTTAAAGTTTTAGGACTTTGGAATTAGGGTTATGCCTGTATCCTTCTATTAGGATGGAGTGTATAACTTTAATCCTAAGTGTTAAACCTTTAATTTGTTTAAACCTATTAATCAAATCACTTAATAATCACTAAGACTTCATCTTGTAACTTGGGCCTTACATTAGGGTTCTAATTCTTCCTTTATGGTTAAGAAGGACTAACCCTAGTGTTTAATGGACAAGTCCCCCTCAAGTTGTCTTATAAACCATAAAACTTCATTTCTTAATATCATCCCTTAATTAAAATCCACTTAATAAAGGTTTATTATATAATGAATTTAGTCCCTTCTCAAGGTAGAGGATTCAAATCTTTGGGAGCGACAGTAACATTGAGCACAAGGTAGAGGATTCTATTGTAGTTGAGTAATGATGATTTATGCCACCATTATGGTTACCGGATGTCTATTGAAAAATTGAGGAACTGATCACCCTTAATCTCTTGTTGATAATAGACGAAATCCTGTTAGATGGAATAGACATGTCTTTCCAACTAGAATAGTATGCACGGTGAATTGTTTGGAGTTGAGCTAAGTGTTTATGAATTGTTTTGATTAGTAGATGCAGATTCCTATATAGGGAAACAAGGCGGGACTCAAGGATGTTAGTATGAGGTTTCAAGTTGATCGGTGAGTAGTATGGGAACTCACAATTATGTTATGGATCACCTGAGTTTGATTTGTGATGGATCGAGGATCTGATTGACATGAGATTTAAAGCTTTGTAGTGATGATCCAAGGAATAAATAGATGAATATGTAAGACCATGAGTTGACCGAGGATGTCGGATAGAGAATGGTAGTGGCTGGTATGCCTTAAAGTGTATAAAAGAAATATGAATTGTATTTTCCGTACTTGTTTGGATAAGTTATCACTGGTGTTTGTTGTGGATGTTCTGATCTGTTATGAAATCATAAGGAAAGTGCGTAGAGCATTTGAGAGTTGAGTTACAAGTATTGAAAGAAGTAAATCTATATGTTGAGTTAGCAAGGTGTTATTTTGAGTTGTAAAGATGAGGTTGCGTGGTTGTGTTAATTCAGATGAGGGATTTTGGAGAATTGTGCTAGTATGAGTAGGACTTGATGAATTGGTTGTTTGATTGGTTGGTTAATATGCACATGGTAAATGTAGGTTATTGATGCAAAATTGGTAGTTAATGGGTGTTAAAACCCGTTTGGGAGATGATTTTCTTGTTGGGATTAATTGGACATTGTATCCTTATGCTGTTGTAATTTTGTTATGCATTGAAATGAGTTTGGAAGGTGTGTTAATATAAGATGGTAAAGTTGTAGTTGATGTTTTTCGATGATTGGGGATTCATTAAAGTATATATCCTATTCAATATCTAGGATTGGCTGCAGTTGTAGTTGTGTTGGATATTCAGAGGTATTATTTTATGGATCTAAGTTCGAAGTATTAAGTAAACATAAGAGTGTATAATACTTGTTGGTTGGAATTTCCAGTGAATTAAGTCGAAAGTCTTTTCTGAAGTTTGCTTTGATGGTCGGAAGTTGATATGGACTTGGTAGATTTGATGGTTGCTAGTACTCAGTGTGTGCAACAAAATCATGGTGTAATGCAATTATTCTTATGTGGGTGTAAACACCCCAAATTTTCCCTCACTCATTTCACCATGGCTTGTGTTTCTTTTCATATTGCATAAGTTCAACCATATCATCTCATAGTGCATTTTTTGCTTCACTGCATTAGTTCTAAGTCATCTGCATCTAGGGTTTGTGATCTGAGCAATCCAAGAGCCATTTAAGCCACTCCAAAGGCCTTAAATCATCTCAAGAGGGTCCATGTATGTTCAAGCATCATATTATATCCTCCCAAGATCAAGGAAGTCAAAGAATCACAAGAACTGAGAAAGGCATGGAAGCAGAGCCATGTTTAACTACACAGATGACCTAAAATTAGGGTTTTGGTTTCAGAGGCCATAACTCCAAAGTTTTTGGTCATTCTTGTTTCTATTGGTCTCTATATGATATGAGGATCATGCATACCAATTTTCATGAAGAAAGTCAATGGGGAAGGCATCTGATCAAAAGATGACTTCTTAAACAAGTCAGTGCAAAATCAGGGCATCTGAGGCCCCCAATCATCCAACCAAAGGGTATTCTTCATCATTTTGAATGTGTATGATCTTTATTTGATCTTATAAGATGTTAGAAGTTCACAAAGTTGAAGAATTTCAAGCCATTTGCAAAGTTGCCATTTTGGGAAAGTGACTTGTAATGAAAACTTGCCATTTTGGGAAAGTTTTTCAACCTCCTCTTTTTGATCCAAAAATGCTTCAAATGAAAAATCTTTGGTCATGAAAGTTGTATATTGGATCCTCCCATTTTCAAAAAGTAAAAGAACTCATTCTAACTCATTTTAGAACAAAAGTTATGGCCTTGCAAAGTTGGGCAAAATCACTAAATTTTCACTTATGCACCAAAGAGGGAAACTTGCAAAAACCCTTGTCAAACCAATTTGTGATCTCAAAATGACTTCTAAGCATTACATAAACATAATTCATGACTTAAAAATCAGAATGGCCCAAAGAATCACTCATTTTCATGCCTTGATCGTTAAGAAATCCAAAAGGGGCCAAAACTCCATGAATTTGCAAAATGATCCAAAGCTTCTCATCCACTTGCCACAACTCACAAAATCTGATTTCATGACACTCCTTGAATCAAGCTGCAGCAGACATACCTTTGTCCTAGGCCTGAAACAGCCCATACCTCAAAGGACACATAGCCTTGACTTTTTGCAAAACAAGCCATACCAATCAGCATAACCCACACCAACTCCACAAGCCTATCACATCTTAATACATGGACCAAACACAAGCCATTTGACATAAGAACACAACCTGAGCTCTCCCACAAGGCAGCAACCACAAAAAACCCTCTTTTGCATTTTCTATCGAATCTCATAGCTCAGTCACCCATTCTCAAAACTTCTTCCAGCATTCATCCCCAAATGCATCACTGATCACAAATCACCCTTTACTTTGCTTTAAAAGTCACCACACACCAAATACGATTTTTCTCCCTTTTGAACTGAACTGAATAAATCTCACAAATCAGCCATAAGAAACTCCAAATAAGCTTTGCAAACTCTTGAGGGAAGTCAGTAGAGGTGATTGGAAGCAAGGAACTGGCCAGAAAGCTCCAAAAGTAAAAGCTCCAGTTCAGGTATCACCAAGAACAATTTTTCCAGAACTTGTATTTCTTGTTGTAGAGTTGTTCTCCATGCTTCACTGATCATGCTGCTCTTTTTATTTTTAAAAATAGTTGAGAAATGAACATGTTATGACTCTCTGAAACTTTCCCCAGTTTTTCTGTTTTTCTTCGATTCACCATGTATGCTTGTTATAAATTGTGTTTGGATGTTGGTTTGAGTTCGTTTTGAGTAGGGGATCATTTTGGGACAGTTAATTTGGAGTGGGGTAGCTTGTAGAGAGAGTTAGTGTTTGGACTCGCCAGAGAAGATGACCGGAACCACTATTCCGGTCATCTGAAGGTCATTAGCCCTAATTAGGGTTTAGCTACGTAATTAAGTTAGTTTGAACTTGGAGCGTTGGATGAAGCTTAGCGCGCGTGAACCTAGGGCCAGGATCTCCCAATTAGTTTTTAATTCTGATTATTTAGATTAATTAATTAGGGTTACGTTAAATAATCCAGTTTGAATATAGACCGTCCAGATGCGTGCCAGGTCTTTCCCTCCATCCCAGATTTGAATTCTACCCATTGGATGCGTTGACTTCAGTTTAATTCAAATTTTATTTTCTTTTTTATTCATTTGTTTTGCACATTTTATTTAAAATAGCAAAATGCATCCAAAAATTCTCATTTTTTGCATCAAACCTTAAAATATTTTTCTCATTCTGAAAATAATTTTATTTTTATTTTTTGCATAATTTTAGTATTTTAAAAATATTTAAATGTTTATTTTAATTAGTTAATGAGAATTAATTAATTAAAATAGCATTTAAGTTTCTAAAAATCACAAAAAAATTCACATTGCATTTTAATACATTTAGAAACATTATCAAAATCTCCAAACAAATTTCTTTTTGGTTCTTGACATATTTTGACATTTTTCATTGGAATTAAAGTTCTTAAAAGGCAATATTTTTGTTCTAACTTAGAAAAATTCATTCTGCCTAACCATGAAGAGTTTGATGTTGGTTCTTTTTGCATTGTATTCTTCATAGCATTTAGTTTATAGGGTAAAATTGGTTTGAATTTATCTTTCATTTTCAATTTGATGTGCATTTTTCCTTTTGAAGTGCCTTGAAACCCTAGCTAATTTGAGGAAATCATAACTCCCATTAGGTTAAGACTTATGTCCCCTCCTTTGGGAAGTGAACTTGTGTAGGGTTAGGGTACCTTTTATCCCATTTGAAATTTTTTTATCATGTCATTTGCTTCTGATTTTGGATTTTGCTTTGTGTCGTGTGCATAAACCCTAATTTTGGCTTTCATTTGCATCCATCTCTCATTTGCTTGCATGCATGAACTTGACATGACATTTTGTGCATCAACATGACATATAAGACATCTTAGGACATTCAAGAATCATGTTTGATCATTGCATAATTCATTTGCCATGTTATGCATTCATTCCATTTCATAAACTTTCATGAACTTTCATGGTTCAAAGCATGCTTCATTTGCATCCTCATCCTTGTATGATCATCCACAACTCTTGACATGTGTTTGCATCATCTATTAGCATCATTAACATCATGTCTATGCTTCTGACTTTGGTTTGCATCATTGCATTTCATCTCATTTTTATCTCATCTCATTTCTTGTTGCTAACTTTTCAGATGGTAAGTCATTGAGAAGTGAATTTGCCTTCACTTCTCATAATTTTTCCTCATCTATCTTATGAATTCATTTCTGCATTTTTACTTGTGTTTTAGAGTGAGCTTGCTCATTCATGCTCCTTCTCCTCTTTCTTTCTTCAAGCAACTTGTCTTCTTAAGTGGAGCAAGTTGTCTTGTTTCTTTTGCTCCTCCTTCCTTCATCCTGTTTCTTCCATGGTGGTTTCTTTCCTGAAGATCTTTTTGCAATTCTCATAAACCCTAGGAATGACCACTCATGATCACAATTAGGGTTTGATTAATCCCCCATTTTGTTTTACCTTTGTGTCACCTTTGAGTCTTCTCTTCTCATCTCATAATCAAGGACTAAACCTTAAAGGTTTTAAGGCTGTGTGATTAGGGTTATGCATGTATCCTTCTATTAGGATGGAGTGTATAACTTTAATCCTAAGTGTTAAACCCTTAATGTGTTTAAATCCTTTAATAAATCAATATAATAATCACTAAGACATCAAGCTTGTAACTTGGGCCTTGCATTAGGGTTCTAATTCTTCCTTAAGTGGTTAAGAAGGACTAACCCTAGTGTTAATGGACAAGTCCCCCTCAAGTTGTCTTACAAACCATAAAATCCACTTCTTAATTTTGTCATTAACTAAAATTCACTTTAATAAAGGCTTTGTTTTGTCATGAGGTTAATCCCTAATCATGGATTAAGTTGAGGAGCCTTTCTCAGCTTAAATATTCTCATCTATTATCCTTCTATTAGGATGGTGTAATGAGTCTATTAAATCCTTGATTATGGCTTAAACTCATTACTTAACACTAAACAAAAACATCAAAAACATCTAAATAATTACAAGTAGGTTAATGATCTTAATCCTACATCATGGTGATTAAGTGAGAGGTGTTTTCTTCACAGTTAAGGTATCCTCATTACCCCTAATCATAGGGAAGATGTGATGAGTTTACTAACCCCTTAGTTTAGGCTTAAGCTCATTAACTTATGACAAACACCAAAATCAATAAAAGATTGAAAACACAAAAACAAACAATAATCGTCTCCTTCGGGATTCTTTTCTCACCTCATTCATTCACAAACGAGGACTTGCTTCTTCCGTCTAATGCAAGACAGTTTGCACCTGAGCCAGACAGGTCATACACTTGAGCATAGACAAGTAAGCAGTTCACAAGTCAATTTATCTTTTAGTCTCTTTGAGTCGAACTACGGTGTTCTGACTTCCTCATTGCACGAGAGGATACGTAGGCATAACTTAACTGTTATCGAACAAAAGTCTCTGTATATTCCCCCTCCTTCCATCATTTCTTTTAAGCCTCATTATCTTGGGCATTGCATTCTTGTTATTACACTGACACTTCTCTTATACACTTCACTTTCTCCCAGCACTGACACTTGCATTCTTTCCAGCTTTGATACACAAATTGCATTGACACTACCCCTTTTAAACACAAATCTTTCGAGCGTGGATCCCGTCGAGTACGGAGGACAATCTGGGTGCTAATACCTTCCCAGGTTGTAACCAACCCTCTTTCTCAGTTTCTCTGGTTCGCAACCGTCTTATCCATCTTTTCTTAGGTTTATGCAGCATTACCTTTCCTTCGGGATAAAAATGCCTAGCTGGCGACTCTTTTCTTTTGAGTTCTCCCTTGTGTGTTTTCCTCTCCTCTCGCCGACCGTTCGCGTCTGTACCCCTCTTGGCCCCCGTATCATCAGGTGGGAGCGACAGTGGGTAATGACGATGCTGGTAGTTAGTTCCATTGATGTTGCATTAAGGCTTTTGGGTTCTTATCCTTGTTGTTGCCTCGTTACTTATGGTGATGGTTCGAGTGCGAGTAGCTAATTCCTATAGTGGAGAATTAGGGGAGTGTTTCCATGGTGATGGTAACAGTTGTATTGTGTTATGGTTCATAGTTAACCTGTGTATTCTTACATTTGTTATACCTTGTGTTTTGAGTTGGTCGTCGAGTGCATCGCGTGATCATTGCATTCTGTTGTAATTGTCATTAATAAGGTATATTGTTGTTGTGTTGTGTTGTTAGTAGTGTTGACATTCATAGTATGGAAGTTAATTGTTTAGTTGTGAGAACGTGTTTAGATTGATTGCATTGGGTAAATTTTCGAGGACGAAAATATTCTAATTGGGGGAGAGTTGTAACCCCGTATTTAATTGAATATTTTAATTAAGTATTATTGAGTATTTTCTGTATATTTGTTGAATATGTTGAATAAGTTGTTTAAGTTGATAAGTTGATAATCAGGTAATTAGTTGATTTAGTTAAGAGAAATTAATATTAGATATAATATTGTGTCACACCCTAAATTTTGACCGAACTTTTTTTCATTTCATTCGTTCGACGCATTTTCATCGCATATCAATAGTCAGTTTTTTATTAATTTTTTTATTTTTTACATTTTAGTCCTTTAATCATTAATCATGCATCATTTAGTCGATTTCTATATTATTCTCATTTGTTTTTTTATTATTATTCGTAATTTTAGATTTATTTAAAATATTCACCTCGCTTTATTTTAATTATTTTAATGTTAATTTCTAATTAAATAGTTATATTAGATTTCTTAGAATTTAATTTAGTTTAATTTCAATTTTTATTTATTTATTTATTTATTCTTTTTTTATCAATGATAATTTAATTTAATTCAATTTTAATTTAATTAAGATTTATTTATCTTTGGTTTTAATTAATTAATTAATTTATTTTAGTTTATCCATTATAACTCAGTTTTTTATTATGTAGTATAACTTAGTTTAGTTTTAATTGTTTAGTTTAATTAGTTAATTTAAATCCAGTTTAATATTTTGTTAACTTTAGTTAGTTTATTAAATTACTTTTTAGTTTAGTGTAATTGGCTTAATAATTTTAGTTAAGTTCTAATTGGTCCCCTACTCTAAATTGTACAAGTCGTGGCCCTATTACACACAGACAACGACAACACTACTGTCTATCCATCATTCTGCAACACTCCATCATCTTGCAACACTCCAAAGTCATAGTTTTTCACAGGTTTAGCTAAAACAAAAAACCTGCAAAAAAAAGGTCCCATACTAATTTCCCAAAAAAAAGCAAAACTTTTGCTATCTCTACACACAAGCATGCAATAAGCTAAAACCCCCCTACACAATACAATCAACAAACAAAAACCAGACTTGCAAGTGAAAAGGATTTATCACAACACCATAAGGTAAAAAAAAAGATGTACCAGAAACGTATAAAAAAAGTTTTGAGTTGATTTAAAAGAGGAGAGGCCTGAGACTTAAAAGGAGAGGACGAGGAGCCATAAAGGAGACAAAAAAATCTTAGAAGGAGGATATAAAAAAAAGACCATCAGGATCTCTGTGTTACACAAAAACAAAATGAGGTCCGAAGCCCTTTTCTTCTTTCCTCCCCACCTTTGTTGCTCTTGATCACCACCATAACTCATCCCTTTCTCCACACCACACCTTCAACCTCCAAACAAAAACAACACAAAACCCTCCATTAAACGCAACCGATCCGCACCACCACCACCACACAGATTCACACAGAACAACCAAACCATAAACCGCCATGAAAACCTGGACTGAGGGTAAGCCGCGAAACCACTCTGCTGCCATATCAAACCGAAACACGAGCGTGAGAATCGAATTTGAGCAAGCCAAGTGTGAAACCGCCGCTGAGACCGCCGAAGGTGAGTGAGGAACATCGCGAGAACCGATCGGAAAAACGATGTGCGACTCAAATAAGGACGAGAGCGAGCACGTCCACAAATCATAGGGAGTGCGATCGGGAATCGCACAAACAGAGGCAAAGACAAAGGGTTTTCGCGGCGGAAGAGAAGGGTACGTGAACGTTGGCGGCTTGATGTTGGAAAAGTAAGAACACGATGAACGATAATGTGTTATGGATCTTTCTCCCATTTCATTTTATTTTTATGTTTCTTTTTGTTAATTTTCAATTAATTCCTTTTTCTATTCTTTAATATTGATATTATAGATCAAGTTTTTTTGTTTTTTCTTGCTGGGCTCTTTGTAAATTTTTGGGCTCAACCATATAAATCTACCAGCACACTACATACACACCGATGTTACTCTATGCACCACCCTCATATATTTTGTTATATTTCTCAATCCTTGTATATGCATTTTACTCGGTGGTTTGATTTTATGTTAATTATTTTTATTTTATTATGTTTTTTCGTCTTGTATTTCTTTATCATAAAAAAAATTCCAAGAAAATAATGTTTATTGATTCATTTGATATTTTATTAATTATTTTTTTAGGGCCGATGATATTAAAAAAAGTCTGATTAAGTCGATCCCGGTTAAATCGATAAATTGTGACTAATTTGAGGCTATTTTATTTAATTTATTTTATTTCATAATTTATTTTATTTTATCTAGTATATTTATTTTATTTGTTTCTATTTTTGCATTTTTATACAATAATAATGCTCCACTCCTTACAAAACCGTTCTAACAATTGAATCGGTTCCAAGGTGTAACACCCCAAATTTTCCCTCTTCTTTTTTAGCATCATCATCATTTCATAATCATCATAAGCATGTCATATCTTTAGCATCTTTTCATAGAAAGATGAAGCATAGCATTCGCATGTCCTAGCATAAGGCATGTGATCAATCATCTGAGAACTCGTGATCTTGCAAGTCAAAGTCAAAAGCATGGTGACCTGGCAGGAATCTCATAGGATCTTTCATACAGGCCTGACATCATGGTCGAAGCCCTAAAAGGATTAAAAATCAAGACCAGATCAGAATGGTTTGCGTCGGGTTATTATTGAAGTTTCCCACCAAAAGGAGGGAGAATTCAAAATTTGCTTGCGTTAACCGATTAACGCTTTGGTTAACCGGTTAACGGCTGCGAATTTTGAATTCCAGCAGCATTTTCAGCATGTGTTTTGGCTCCAATTTTTCATTATTTCTGATTTTATTCATTTTGAATTAACTGAGAATTATGGAGAAGGATCTAGATGACTTTCCAAGCCTAATTCCAAGGCTAGATCCTAATCATTTTCTAAGCTAATCCCAAACCATTTATTTTTGGATCCCAAACCAAAAGTTTGGGCCCCAAACCTAAATGATATTTATTCCATTTCCCTCCAAACCAAGAAAAACTCTCTCATAATTCACTCCTCAATTTCTGAATTTTCACTACTCTCTCACCATTCTCTCATTTTCTCTCCCAATTTTCCAAATCACTCAAAGTTCCTCTTTGAAGATCACAAAACTTTGCATTAAAGTTTGTAGATCTTGGAACTAGACCTCCATCCATAGTTTCTTTGCATCAATTTGCTGGTTTCACTACTTAGTTCAGATCTGGTTTGGTGGTTAGAAGTGATTTTGGAGCCAAGTTCTTGCATCAAGATCCTTTGCTTGCATTTATTTTGCATCAAGATCCTTCGAAGTTTTCCGCAAGATTCTGCAATTCCAGCTCAAACAACATTTACTAAAGCATACCTCAGCTTTGTAGGTTGGTTAAGTTCAGATCTAACTCTGTTTTTAGCTTATTTGCATGCTTGTGCTTAGATCCACCAGGTGCTTGTGTATTTGCTTGTCTTGCTTGATTTGATTGGTTGATTTGCAATCAGATCTATGTGTTAATGTTCATGAGCTTAATGATGTTTGATTTAATGTGAATTGATCTTACTATTTCATGCTTAATTGATTGCTGGACTGTTGGGGAATTATGTGAAATAAGCTGGTTTGAACTGATTTTTCTGCAGGAATTATTGTTGTTTTCACAGTGTTAACCGGTTAACGCTTTGGTTAACCGGTTAACGCACCTGTTTTCTATGCTGTTTTCTGCAGGTTTGAACTGGTTAACCGGTTAACTCTTTGGTTAACCGGTTAACACTGAAGCAGAATGCCATATTTGAGCTGATTTGAGCTTGTTTGCTTCCCTTACTTGCTTTAATCACCATGGATCATTGTCTGATCATTTTTTATGCTAGTTTAGGGTGATTTGCTTGCTGGTTGATGTATGCCTTCATGTTCTCGACACGTAGACGCGTGTATTTTGCAAATCTTGGCATGTTGTTTGATCTAGCCTCTTGAAACTTTGAGCATGATTATTCCATGAATTATGTTGATGTGCTAGCATTGATTTGATATGCTGAACATGTGCTGAATTTTTCTAACATTTGTAGGGGCAATGGTAAGAGAAGTGTGGATGTTTATCCACATTTCAAATCTTAATCTTTTATTTTTTTACTTTGCTTTTTACTTTGTGATTTTTTACTTTGCCTTTTACTTTGTCTCTTTCTTTCAAATACAACTTAAAACCTACCAACAAATACAAACTTTTTTTCATAATTAATCAACGAAGGAACTGAACTCAGGAATCTAGCATTCCTCAGGTTCTTGAATGAATTACTCCTGGGCTAAACCCACGCGTTGTGTTTCATTCGCCCTTCCATTTTAAAACACCTTAACAAAGGTCAAACAATTTTCTCTAAAAGAACATTGTTTAAGCTCTTTCTATCTCGCAAACAAGCTAGCGCTTCAACCTTCTATCGCGAGTAAATAAGCCAATGCTTAGTAGTTAAAAAGCATTTTAAACAATTGTTCATTAAAAAACACAAATCATAGTCGCACGAACTACGAAGCTCTGACTTTCCCATTGCACAAGGGAATACGTAGGCACAGGGATTTTTATCCTTCACGAGCACAATAATAAAAAATTTAATCTGTTCTCCTTAATAACAATAATAATTAAAAATTCTATTCCTTTAACAAACATTTTAACAACCCATTTAGAAGACAAAAGACATAGATCAACATTCAATCACATAGTTAGACTAAGAGGTTCTCATTGAGTACAACAGACGTGAGGGGTGCTAATACCTTCCCCTTGTGTAACCGACTCCCGAACATAGAATTTGGTTTCATTGACCATTTCTTATCCTATTTAGGTTGTGTCTATATCTCCCCTTTCTTTAGTTAGAATAAATAAAATTAGGTAGCGACTCTGTTGTTTTTTGTTCCGCGTCCCATTGCGAGGATCGTATTTTTCGAGGTACGACAAATTCCGACTCTGCTGGGGATAGATCCATGCTAGAGAGAGTCGAGCCTAACTTAGCTAATTGTGCGTTTATTTGTTGATCTTGTCTTATTTTCTCTATGTTTGTTATCTTTGTTTTTTTTCTTTCTTTATTACTTTCTCTTATTTGCTTGTTATTTATTTGTGGGATCTTTGGGGTTACATCACAAGTAAAAGTTGAGCTTTGGAAAAAGAAGAGGGAACACCTAGGTTAGAATTGGTAGTTATTAGTGTTAGTCTCCAAGAACTCCCTTCTATAGGGCCTAGTATGAAAGCTCCCCCAAATAGTAGACCTATTCGTAGACCTTGTCATAACGCAACTAGCCTGTCGCGTGACTTGATCCGTGAAAGGGCTATAATTCTGGGATCCACTGTTAAGAACCTGTTTCTATATTGGTTGTTGTGTAGTGTTAGTCTCCAAGGGCTCGCCCCTTGAGGGCCTAGCATGAGAATGCAACTCAAGGTACACCTTATCGTCATTATCGACATAATGCAGCTAGCCCGCGGTGGGACGTTAGTACGATAAATGTCCGTGACCTTGAGTATCCTTAACCATCATCGTAGAAACTATCTTGTGAGTGGGTTTTATGGGTATAAAATATAGAACAAATCTCTTACAACCTGCTGTTGCACCCCAAAATTTGCCCTCACAATACAAGACTTTGTGTGCTAAGAGGTTCACAAGGTTCACAAGACCTTTCATGAGGTTCATGAAGTCTACAAGACACTTTATGAGGTTCACAAGGTTCACAAGACCTTTCATGAGGTTCATGAAGTCTACAAGACACTTTATGAGGTTCACAAGGTTCACAAGACCTTTCATCAGGTTCATGAAGTCTACAAGACACTTTATGAGGTTCACAAGGTTCACAAGACCTTTCATGAGGTTCATGAAGTCTACAAGACACTTTATGAGGTTCACAAGGTTCACAAGACCTTTCATGAGGTTCATGAAGTTTACAAGACACTTTATGAGGTTCACAAGGTTCACAAGACCTTTCATGAGGTTCACAAGGTTCACAAGACCTTTCATGAGGTTCATGAAGTTTACAAGACACTTCATGAGGTTCACAAGGTTCACAAGACCTTTCATGAGATTCATGAAGTTTACAAGACACTTTTATGAGGTTCACAAGTTTCACAAGACCTTTCATGAGGTTCACAAGGTTCACAAAGTTCACAAATAGTCAGAAAGTTTGACAATTCCCTCAGACAATGCATCCTCCTAAGCAGGGCATCCAAAACTAGGGTTTTGACTTTAATCAGGCTAAATGGATTTCCAAGACTTCAAGTGAGCTTCATAATATCTTATATGTGCTTAAGAATCCCCATGACAAATTTCAAAACTTTTCTCAAAGGTTTGCTCAGTCAAATGATCAGATAAGTCAAAATCAGTCAAAGAAGTTAAAAAGTCAAACTGAGGTCAACTGTGGTCAAACCAAAGTCAAACTTCATGATTTTTTGTCAACATCAAGTATATGAAGTAAAATTCATCATTTGATCAAGGGTTTATCATGATTCATCAAGGAGATTTCAGATCATCAAGAATCAGAGGTTTCTAAATTAGGGTTTCCTCAAGAAAAGTCAACTGAACTTTGACCAGCCATAACTTTCACATGCTTCATTAAATTTTTCCCATCCAAATCTAATTTTTAAGGAAATTGAATTCTCTACAACTTTGTGTGTCACAAGCCAAGCCCAAAAATGCTTCATTTGGAAGGTATGAGCTAAGACATTATAGGTCCTTTTGAAAGTCAACAAAAAGTCAACAACTTCAAAAGGGCATAACTTGAGAATGGTAAATGATATGGACATGAAACCAATTGGGTTGGTTAGAGGACTCTTCAAGCTTTCCAAAATGTCCAAGAACACCCTCATATCATTAAAATTGAAAGATGTGTGCCCTTGCAAAGTTAGGAAATATTTGGGTGGTTTATGAAGAAAATAGGGTCTTAAAACCAAATTTTTCTAAATGGGCTGAACTTTTTGTGACCCAAAGTGTTCCATGACATCATGCACGAAATTTATTTGATATTTTAATAATTTTATTTAATTTAATTTATTTATTATGATTTTTTATATTAAAAATCATTTTAAATTTAAATAAAATATCAAATGTGAAAATTTAAAATATATTTTTGTTCTAGAAGGTCATTAATATGATTTGGATTGAATTGATTCACAATTGATGAAGATTGGCTTGAAATAGAAAGGTCTCATTCACAAATATTTGAAATTTAAGTTCTAATCTTTTTCAATCTCAAAAAATCAAAAAGTCCATACAAGGATCCAATCTTTTGACCTAGCTTCACTCTACTATAAGTATACAAGATATCCCAATGCATAGGGGACGAATTTTCTGCCTCAAGGATAAGTTTCATAAGTTCAAAATTTCATCAAAATTTGAAATTCGGTTTCTAACTTTGAGTGATTTTTCAGGTGAAATAAGGACATCAATCCCTTCCTTGAACATCCCTGATCATGTAGCAATAGGCATACGCATCTCAAACCTCAAGAATTGATGAATCCGAATCAAACTTTTCATGTCTTGATGATTTTTTCGTTTTCTTATATTTGTGTATTATAAATAAGATTTGATCATTGTTTCATGTTTGTATTGAGTTGTTGATTGTTTCTGGATGGTTTAATTGGAGTTTCGCTACAGGTTTAAGGAGTTGCCATGGCTAGGGTTTCGGCCAAGCAATTAGGGTTTTACACTAAACCTAAAATAAATAAATTCTAAGGACATAGAATGATCATGTGAACTCTGGGGATCATAACACACCAATCAATTTTTGAAAATTTCACTGTTTTGATGGTATTCCAATTTCGTAGGTTTCTATATTGAAAAATTCGCAGGAAATTTCGTAAATGATTTTGCAGGTGTTTTCGCAGGAAAAAGGTTGAAGACGAAGGCCTTTGGCGCCAAGTTCTTCATTCAAATACTTGGCATAATATTTTTTGTTTTATTATTGATATTATTTCACAAACGGATGCCTAGCCCAGTGGTGAGAGACGCACGCGTATGACCTTAAAGCTTGTGTTCGAATCCTAGATGCAACAGTTTTTTCTTATTTTTCTATTTAATTACAGGACATAATATATAATTGATTGTATTGGTTATACTATCAGTTGCGCCCTTCTGGCTGGATGGAAAGAATGCTTGTGTGTTGTGTGAGGGTCCTGGGTTCGAATCCCCCCAGGCCCTTTTAAGTTGTTTTATTTTTGTTATGATTATTTACAGGAGAAGAAACAAAACCTGATGTTGCTCATTCCCTAACACCTGCGCGCGCATAGCCCAGTGGCTGGTGTATTGGTCTAGACATTGTGAAAGCTCAGGGGCTGGGTTCGAATCCCAGCCCAGGTAAGTTTTTTTTCCATTCTTTTTCTTCTTGTTTTCAATTAATTTATATTATTATAATTAGATAAATTTAAAAAATGATAAAAATAAAATAGTTGTATTATTAAAATTCATATTTTCAAAAATGAAAATTTATTAGTAAAGGTTATTTAAAATTTTTATTGTTGTATATTATTAATAATTTTGTATAATTAATTTATATTAGATAGTTAATCCTAATTATTTTCTAAAAAACATATAAACCCTAATTCTATTTTTTTAATTTTATAAACCCTAATAGTACTTTTAAACCCTAATTATTTCATGTAAATGTTAATTATGTCCATATTTTTATTATTTGATATGATTCTTGTATATAGATAATTTTAGATAATTAATTAAAACTTGCTAATTTAATTTTGTAAATATAATAATATGATTATTTAATTATAATTAACCTTATTTTCATAATATGTATATATTTTATGATTTGTTTATAATTTAATTCTTGTATGTAAATAATTTTTAGTATATGCTTAAAAATAATTAAAATTTTCTAATTTAATTTTGTGCATATAATTTATTTTCCTAATATGTTTATAATTAACCTAATTTTTTTTTATAATTTGTATATAATTTAAAATTTTATAATAATTAATATATAATATGAATTGTTTATATTTTTTTCTTAATCTTAAGAAGTAATTGTTTATAAATTTTTTTTTTTAATTATTATGCTAATATTCTTGTTTATCTTATTATTTTATTATTAATTCTATTTATTTTCATATATTATTACTAACCCCATATATATATAGTGATTTATTATTATTTTTACTAACCCAATTATATTATTATTATTATTTTGCTTATTTATTTAATGTGCTTTAATTATTATTATTATGTAATTGTCTCTTTTATGTAATATTTTATTAGTAATATTTAATATTTATTTTAAATGCTATGGTTAGTAAAATAGGGAGTGAAACATGTTTGTAGATCATTAATTTAAAAGATAAATATTTAAAATTGTACACTCACACACGTAAGTCGATCTTTGATCGCCATCTCACTTTCTAGGGTTACCCCTCATGTTGCCTAAACAAAAGGTCAAGTAGGGTGTATAAAGCAAAGTCCCTCATTTCACATCATCTAGTCCCTTAAACAGATAAAAAGATCAAGTCCCTTCGAATGTTGCCTTCGTAATGATCTTGTCCCTTTCGAATAAAGATGATAAGTCCCTTCGAATTGCTTATACACCCCACAGTTGCCTAAATAACAGATGTCCCTTCACTTGTCCCTCACATCCAAGGTAATGACTACCTATTCCTTAATAATAGGGATAGTCTTACCATTTAAAGGATTCAAGAACAGAAAAGATTTAAACTTAGGGTAGGTTCCTCTTAGATACTTGCTCACTCTTCAAAAACATTTCAAACACTTCACATTTTCAAACAAATTTTCAAAACAAAGGTTTTATATATATTCGTACATGGATCATTATAAAACACTTAAGAAAATTTCTAAACACACACTACACATTTCAAAAAAATTTTAAAGTGAGCTAAGTAACTAAGAGCCCATGGATAACCATGGATGTAAAGGGTGCTAACACCTTCCCTTTACATAACCTACCCCCCGGACCCAAAAATCTTTTAAAAGGTCTTTCCTGTTCTTTTATTTCTTTCCTTTGGATAAAATAAAAGTCGGTGGCGACTCTTGCTATCCGCAACATAACTAAAGTCAGTTCTCCCACCGTGTTACAGAACTGGCGACTCTGCTGGGGAATTAATATTAAAGAGGGGTACCCTTAGGAATTAGATCACTTTAAAATTGTTTGCCTTGTTTGCTTTATACTTACTTGTTGGGCTCTTATGTGTGAAAGATCCTAACCCGGATCTAGTGTACCTTAGGTAAATGGCAATAGACCAAGGAAACTATACGGCGTATACCGATATGGTTGATCTGGTGGCCATAGTTAGTGTGACTTCTTGGTTGGTGCTTATGTTCCTTAAGTCAAGTTGAGGATAATATGAGGCTGTCATATGAAAAGTAGTGAGATAACCGGCTTTGGTACAGACTGAAGTTGGTTGATACTCGATACTACACTCATTGAGATCCTAAACTTGGAGGGTTTTGTTTGGCAAGTAAGTTGCCTACCGAACAACCACCCTTGTGAAGGATCAATGATATTGAGATCCCTTAGAACATGGTTACTTTTATAGGACAGGATGAACCATCTAAACTTCAGGGGAGGGTACTTACCTTTGAACCTCATGCAAGCCTTTAAACTTAGGGCAATTGTGTGACTTGTTTGTGTGTGCCACATGTTTGTGATTGAGCATAACATCATAGCATCATCATGCATCATAAGCATAGAATTTTCACTAACCATTTCAAGGACCAAAGGATTTATCTTTGTTCTTTGTTGCAGGTCATGGCTTCTGCTTGTAGAAACACTATCAGGATCAACTTTGTAGGCATACCTCCCAAGCTTAAAGAATTGGTTTCTCAAGTGTCTGAACACTCCCAGTTCATCAAGAGACATGGTCACCTATTGGATCTAGTCACTTCAGGTTTCAATGAAGACATGATGAGTGTTCTGTTTCAGTTCTTTGACCCTAAGCACCATTGCTTTACATTCCCCGACTATCAGCTGGTTCCTACAATGGAAGAGTTCTCTAAACTTCTGGGTATACCTGTTTTTGATCAAAGACCCTTCACAGGTTTGGAGAAGTCAGACATTGTTCTAGAAACGAGAAGCGGAGTTAAGGGTATTCTTGCTAAGGTGTTGATAGAGAAGGCTCAAGTGTTCTTGAAAGCTATGAGCTATGATGCTTTTGAGGAGATCTTAGCCTTATTAATTTATGGCTTAGTGTTGTTCCCCAATCCAGATCAGTTCATAGACGTTCATGCCATCAACATATTTCTGAGTCACAATCCAGTACCTACACTGCTTGGAGACATCCTGCATTCTCTTCACACTCGTACTACAAAAGCAAGAGGAACTCTTATGTGCTGCATACCTTTGCTATCTAGGTGGTTTATTTCTCACCTTCCTCGATCAGTGATGAAGAATGAGCAAGGGTTCAGATGGTCCAAAATGATTATGTCACTCTCGCATTTAGATATTCATTGGTGCTCCAGATCTATGGAGAATGTTACTATCATTGACCGTTGTGGGGAGTTTCCTAATGTGCCACTTCTAGGCATAAGAGGAGGCATTACTTACAACCCTTCTCTAGCTTTACGACAGTTTGGTTACGCTCGAAGTGATGGTCCACATGACATGTTGATTCAGGGTATTGTGTTTGACTACGATAACGATCTGCAAGGTTACCGTCAGAGGTTCATACGAGCATGGGGAAAAGTGAACAAGGTTGACAACAAGACTCTGGAGCCTAAGTACACCATTCCTATGGAAGCTTATCTCAGATGGGTGCGATCTCATGCTCAGACTCTCATGATGCCATATCCTGCTATCCTGCCAGTTACCATGGAACCTGTTGCTGAAGGAGATACTTCTTATACCATCCTTCACCCAGACATGCCTACTGACATGGAAGATTTACAGAGATCCTGGATCCAGTTGAAGGAGCAAAGAGATACCTTCGAGGCTCATTACAAAGCAAGCCAAGAAAGAATCCTGGAACTAACAAAGCAACTTAACGAGGAACGGAATCTCAACTCATACCTCTACACAAAGAGGAAGCGTCCATGGGAAACTTAAAACCCCATCTCTTGTATTTATTACATTTCATTTTCTGTAAGCCCAAGAGGCAAAACAAATTTATTACTAATAAAAGTTTACCTTCTTGTTTGTTTAAGCAAATTTAAATCCTGCGGTCCTTGAAAACATTGCATATGCATTCACATACCATATCATTGCATCACAGGTTTCTTGTGCACATGTTTCTTATCTTCTCGCTGTTTAGTTCAGCAATGGCTCTTGAACAAACAGTCAAAGATCTCCAGGCACAAAATGCACAGTTCCAAGAGCTGATCCTGAACTTGTCCAAGGGGCAGGATGAATTGAAGACACTGCTGGCCAAGAAGACTAAGAAGATTAGAAGGTCAGGAGGCCTGATCAACATGGGAAGAAGGTTCAGAGGTCCTGCCAAGACCAAAGAACAGGTTGAAGATTATGAGTCTGAAGAGTTTGAGAAAGAGGGAGGTAGTCTCCACAATACAATGGGAGACTCTGATTCTGAAGCTAATTACTATCATGAGCCTAATGAAGATAAGTTCAAGATGCCGGTGGATAGAATGAATACTATGGAGTTGCAAAAGTCTTCTGGGCTGGATTTTGAAGACCTGAGTTTGATATCTGGGGTAGTCATACCCATTGGTTTCAAGGTTCCTACTTTTGTTGTTTATGATGGTGTCTCTTGTCCCAAGCTGCATCTGAGGTCTTATGTCCGGAGAATCCAACCCCATACTGCTGATAAGAAGTTGTGGATCCATTTCTTCTAAGAGAGTTTATCTGGAGCTCAATTGGAATGGTACTATCAGTTGGAGAGTGTCAACATCCGTGATTGGAATGATCTTGCTGAAGCCTTCTACAAGCAGTATCAATACAATGCTGATTTAGCCCCCACTCGCATGCAGCTGCAAAGCATGTCCATGGGTGCTAAAGAAAGTTTCAAGGAGTATGCCCAGAAGTGGAGAGACTTGGCTGGAAGAGTGCAACCCCCTCTAACTGACAGGGAGTTAGTGGATATGTTCATGTGCACGTTGAATGGTCCTTTTTACAGTCATCTCATTGGAAGCTCATCATCTGGCTTCACTGAGTTGATAATGACAGGAGAGCGCGTAGAAAGTGGTATAAGGAGTGGCAAGATTCAAGTGGGTGCTTCTTCATCAGGTGCTACAAAGAAGCCTCCCAGTGGGAAGAAAGAGTCAAATGCTGTTTATGGTCAACCTGATCGTAATAGAAGGCATCAGTCTGTGAGTGCAATTCATATCTCCAATCCAACTACTGCAACAACAGAGCAGCCACAGGGAAATCAACAGAGGGATAGAAGGCAGTTCACTAAGATCAACATGTCAATGGCCCAAGCCTTGAAACACTTGTTGAAGGCTGAACTTATCACTCTGAAAGATCCTCCTCAGAATCCTAATGTTACCTCTCCTAGGTACAATCCTAATGCACGATGTGCATATCATTCGAATTGTCAGGGACATGATACCAATAGTTGCTGGGTATTGAAGAACAAAATTCAAGATATGATTGAGGTTGGAGAAATTGAGTTTGACCCTCCGGGTACTCCAAATGTGATTACTGCTCCCATGCCAAATCATGAGAAGACTGTCAATGCCATTGATGAAGATTCACATATTTCCTCAGTTGCAGATTTGACTACACCATTGTCTGTTATTAAGAAGAAGTTAGTGCAAGCTGGGTTCTTTCCAGGTTGTCGTGAAGATTGTTTATATTGTACCTATAAGCCGGATAGCTGCTGGAGTTTGAGAGATGGAATTCAACGTCTCATGAATATTTATACCATAGTGTTTGAAAGGACTCCACCTTCTGTAGAGAGTATGGTTGATCATATAACTAAGCGTGCGAAGGTTGAAGAGGTGGATATGGTTGATAAAGTGCCGGTGATGATCACTTCCAAGGGTCCTGTCAAAATCACTCATAAGGGTCCAATTAAGATTACTGCTGAAGGCCCTGTGATGATTGTTGCTGAAGCTAGAGTGGCTCCTATGATCATTACCACTCCTGGTCCTATTCCATATACTTTTGATAAAGCTGTACCTTGGCATTATGGGTATGATGTTTATATCCTTGGTGTTAAGCAGGAACCCTTAGCTAATATACCTGTTGATGTTGATAACATTGCTGGATCTAGTAAGATCACACGAAGCGGAAGAGTTTTCTCTCCTCCAGTATCTCCAAAAATGCAGTTACTCCAGCTACTACCTCCACCACTGATGCTCGGGGCAAAGGTCCTGTTATTGAACCTATACCAACTGATGTGCCAGCTGCTGATGATCTTTCTAAGCAGATGGAAGAAGTATTGAAAATCATTCGCAAGAGTGATTATGACATTGTTGATCAATTGGGGCATACTCCCTCCAAGATTTCTATGCTGTCCTTATTATTGTGTTCTGAGGCTCATGCCAAGGCCCTGATTAAATTTCTAAAGACTGCTCATGTACCAAATGAAATATCTGTTGACCAGTTTGAAAATTGTGTTGCACACTTGACCTATGATAACGGGTTAGGTTTTTCCGATGCTGATTTGACTCCGGCCAAGAGAGATCATAACAGGGCTCTACATATCTCTATCGAATGTAGGGGCACTACCCTATCACATGTATTAATAGACAATGGTTCCTCGCTGAATGTGTTGCCCAAAGAAGTTCTGAATAAGCTGAGTCCTGAAGATGCTGTGCTGAAGCCCAGTAACATAGTGGTGAAGGCTTTTGATGGCTCGAGAAGAGTGGTGCATGGAGAAATTGATCTCCCAATCAAAGTTGGTTCTCAGGTTTTCAATGCTACCTTTTATGTAATGGATATTCGTCCATCATATTCTTGTTTGGTTGGGCGTCCCTGGATCCATGGGGCAGGTGCTGTAACCTCCACTTTACATCAGAAGCTGAGATATACAGTAGAAGGGAAGGTTGTTACTATCTACGGAGAGGAAGGGTATATGATTAGCCATGTGAACACCTTTAAGTATCTTGAAGTGGAAGGTGAATATGTTGAAACTCTGTGTCAGACATTTGAAGTGGTTCCTTGGATTGTTAATGATTATGAAGCTCCTCCTGTTGTCAAGAAAGTTCTTGTGGTCACCAGAGTACCTCCTACAATGGCTTCCCTTAAAGATGCTAGAGCTGTGGTGGATGAAGGTGGTTGTACTATTTGGGGTCAGCTTCCTGATATTCCGTACAAGTCTGACAAATTTGGTTTGGGTTTCACTGCAGAGTCCCAGAAGGCTGTTCGTCGTGCTCGTGTTGTTCGTATCACCAATCAGGGGATTATGAAAGATCATATTAATGCTGTGGGTGACTATGATGAAGACTACAACTTGGATGCTTGGATTTTTCCTACTGTGGGTGCTGGACTCAATAACTGGAGGGCTGAAGATGTTATTCCTATCTCCTTTAGTCAGGAGTAAATACTATTACTGTGTTGTTACTTTTAAAGTTTATAATTTCTTGAACAATTGAACTCTTAAGCCTTGTGCCTTACCCGGGGCACAATGGTGTGCTTGTTACGGGATGTCATTTCATTTGCATACTTCATTCAATAAAAATCAGTGGACGTTTCGTTTTCGTAAAAATTGTGTCCTTTGTCTTTCTTTTCTTTTTATTTTTGTTTTATCAGCTATGTGTTCTTACACACACCCACATCACTAAAATGCAGATCCTCATCCACTCTGGATCCTGTTGATAACAGTTCTACTATTGCCAATTATAATTTCGAGAATCCGATCTATCAAGCTGAAGACGGAAATGAGGACGATTGTGAAGTACCTGTAGAGCTTGCTAGGTTGTTACAACAAGAAGAGAAAGCTATACAACCACATGAAGAGCCAGTCGAAGTTGTGAATTCGGGAACTGAAGAAAACAGGAAAGAGGTCAAGATAGGGGCTGAATTAGAGGATAGTGTCAAGAGCAGATTGATTCAGATGTTACGTGACTATGTGGAGATCTTTGCTTGGTCTTATGAAGATATGCCAGGGTTGGATACAGACATTGTGGTTCACCGTTTACCAGTAAAAGAAGATTGTCGTCCAAAGAAGCAGAAGGTTCGACGCATGTGTCCTGAAATGTCAGAGAAGATTAAAGCAGAGGTAATGAAACAGTTTGATGCAGGGTTCTTAGCTGTGACTTCTTATCCTCAGTGGGTTGCAAATGTGGTACCGGTACCTAAGAAAGATGGTAAGGTACGTATGTGTGTGGACTACAGAGATTTGAACAAGGCCAACCCCAAAGATGACTTTCCACTTCCTCATATTGATGTTCTGGTAGACAACACTGCTCAGCATAAGGTATTCTCGTTTATGGATGGTTTCTCTGGTTACAATCAAATCAAGATGGCACCTGAAGATATGGAGAAGACAACATTTGTTACACAGTGGGGCACCTTTTGCTATAAGGTGATGCCATTTGGTTTGAAGAATGCAGGGGCAACATATCAGCGTGCTATGGTGGCTTTGTTTCATGATATGATACATCATGAGATAGAGGTATATGTGGATGATATGATAGCCAGGTCCCAGAATGAAGAGCAACACCTTGATCATCTACATAAGTTGTTTGAAAGGTTGAAGAAATACAAGTTGAGATTGAACCCAAACAAGTGTACTTTTGGAGTTAGATCTGGTAAACTTCCGGGTTTCATAGTCAGTGGAAAAGGTATTGAAGTGGATCCTGCAAAAGTGAAAGCTATACGAGATATGCCAGCTCCCCGTACTGAGAAGGAAGTTAGAGGTTTCTTGGGACGATTGAATTACATTGCAAGATTTATTTCCCAATTAACATCTACCTGTGAGCCAATCTTCAAATTGTTGAAGAAAGATCAGGTAATGGAATGGAATGATGAGTGTCAGACGGCATTTGATGAAATCAAGAAATATCTGCTAGAACCACCAATTTTGATGCCACCAGTTGATGGAAGACCCTTGATTATGTACTTAACAGTGTTAGACAATTCAATGGGGTGTGTCTTGGGGCAACATGACAAGTCTGGCCGAAAAGAGCAGGCAATATACTACCTTAGCAAAAAGTTTACCGACTGTGAAACAAGATACTCACTGCTCGAGAAAACTTGCTGCGCTTTGGCATGGGCTGCTCGCCGACTAAGACAGTATATGTTGACTCATACTACTTTGTTGATTTCAAAGATGGATCCAATCAAGTACATATTCGAGAAACCAGCTCTCTCCGGAAGAATTGCAAGATGGCAAATGATCTTAACAGAATATGACATACAATATACTACTCAGAAGGCCATTAAAGGAAGTGTTGTGGCTGATCATTTGGCTCATCAAGCAATGGATGATTATCAGTCAATGAGTTTTGAGTTCCCTGATGAAGATATTATGATTATTACCAAAGAACCTGGACAATATGACGGACCTGAACAAGGATCCCGATGGACCATGGTTTTTGATGGAGCTTCTAATGCATTGGGTAATGGTGTTGGTATTGTGATTAGTTCCCCTAAAGGTTGTCATACCCCGATTACTGCCAGACTTTATTTCTATTGTACTAATAATATGGCTGAGTATGAGGCATGTATCCTGGGTATTAAAGCTGCTATTGATATGAAGATTCAGTTCCTTGATGTGTATGGAGATTCAGCCCTGGTAGTTAGTCAGATCAAAGGAGATTGGGATACCAAGCATGATAATCTCATTCCTTACAGAGAGTATGTGTTGTCTTTGATCCCACATTTCAAAGAAATTACCTTTGGACATATTCCACGAAGAGAGAATCAGTTGGCAGATGCTTTAGCCACCATGGCATCCATGTTTGAGATCAGCTGGGATGATGAGGCTCCCAAGATTACTATTGATAGATTTGAGAAGCCTGCATACTGCAATGAGATTAGCACTGAAGAAGCAGAAGAAAAGCCTTGGTTTTATGAAGTGAAAAGATATCTTGAAGCTCAGGAGTTCCCTGAAGGGGCATCTGTCAAAGATAGGAAGTTTCTGAGAAGGTTTTCTGCTAAGTTCTTTTTGAGTAATGGGATTTTGTACAAGCGGAATCATGATTCAACTTTGCTTCGTTGTGTGGATAAGAAGGAAGCAACAGAGATTATGGAAGATATGCATGATGGGATCTTTGGCACTCATTCTAGTGGTCATACCATGGCAAAGAAGTTATTGAGAGCAGGTTACTATTGGTCTACCATGGAAGCTGATTGCTATCAACACTCCAGAACATGTCACAAGTGTCAAATATATGATGATAAAGTCCATATACCTCCATCACCATTGAATGTGTTGACTGCTCCTTGGCCTTTTGCCATGTGGGGCATTGATATGATCGGGGAGATCAAGCCTACTGCTTCTAATGGACATCGTTTCATCCTGGTTGCTATTGATTACTTTACTAAGTGGGTAGAGGAAGCTTCATTTGCATCTGTTACTAAGAATGTTGTGGCTCGATTCATTAAGAATAATCTCATATGTAGGTATGGCATCCCTGAAAGGATTATTACTGACAATGGCTCTAATCTGAACAACACTATGATTACTGACCTCTGCACGCAGTTCAAGATTAAGCACCAGAACTCTTCTCCGTATCATCCAAAGATGAAAGGGGCAGTAGAAGCTGCTAACAAGAATATTAAGAAGATTCTACAGAAGATGACTGTGACTTATAAGGATTGGCATGAGATGTTACCATTTTCTCTTCATGGTTATCGTACTACAATACGCACTTCAACAGGGGCAACCCCATTCTCCTTAGTATACGGTATGGAAGCAGTTCTGCCCATTGAAGTTCAGATTCCCTCTTTAAGAATTATGAAGGATGCAGGCTTGGATGAAGATGAGTGGATTCAGACTCGACTTGACCAGATAAATTTGATTGATGAGAAGAGGCTAGCAGCAGTTTGTCATGGCCAGATGTATCAGAAACGGATGATCAAAGCTTTTAACAAGAAGGTTAAGCCAAAGGTATATCAGGATGGTGACTTGGTAATCAAGCGTATCATATTACCACAGGGTGATCCCAGGGGAAAATGGACTCCTACATATGAAGGACCATTTGTAGTCAAAATAGTATTCTCAGGAGGTGCCATGATACTTACTACTATGGATGGTGAAGACTTCCCGCAGCCAGTAAACGCAGACATAGTTAAAAAATACTACACATAAAAAGAGACCTGCTAGGTTGACTGGCCTAGGCAAAAATAAGGGCATCCCGGCGAACCAAAAGGGTTCGGGCAAAAATTAGGGATATATATATAAAAAATGTACACCCGGCAAGTCGAAAACCTGAAAAGGCGGCTTGGGCAAAAAAGGGTATCCCGGTGGATTGAAAACCTGAAAGGGCAATCCAGGCAAAAGTTAGGGATTAAAGCGTATGACTATGTCTCGTTTGGATCACCCATGAAACTACGACCAGTTGTGTTACTTACTCAAGCTCGAACAGATAAAGCTCAATCCAATTGTTTCCGTCTCGACAACAGAAGATGAGATACTTGAAGATAATGGCAATAGTAGAATTGAAACTCAATAAGGATTATTTCCCGCATAGCTGATTTTCTTTGTTTTGCAAAAACTTTATGACAAATTCCTCTTACTAGGATTTTTGTCTCTTTGTACAAACTTGCCTATGTATAGGTCACTTTGTGATATAAATAAAATTCCATCTTTGAATCCAGATTTACTTTTAACCTATTTACATAAGCGAAACGTCCATTGGTTGTGTTTGAATGTATGTATGCTTTTGAATATGATTGATGTTTACCAGAAATGCATAAATGCTTAATATGATTGATGTTTACCAGAAATGCATGAAATGCAGTAATAGTATTTACTAAGGACGAACGAGGGAAGGAGTTCAACGAAACTTCGCCGGTTCATCTCCACCAGACAGCTACAAACCCCTAGTAGGGCAAATCCATCTTCATAAATACTTCGAGTCACATCTCCCCTGGAATTTATATCTATATCTTTTATCCTCATACGGATAGTCGGGAATTTTATTCTTTCAATAGGACTACTATCCAACGAAGACGGGAGGTTATGTATACCCTACTATCAAACGAAGACGGGAGGTTATGTATACCCTACTATCCAACGAAGACGTGAGGTTATGTATACCCTACTATCAAACAAAGACGGGAGGTCATGAATACTATATTATCAAACGGGAACGAGTTCCTCATATTCTTCAGCAACGAATCGGGATTTATTTTCCCTGGCCAGCAGTTGTTATACGAAGATATCCAGACGCTTCAGGCTGCATGATTCATACATACATCATTTACATCATAACATACATGTACATAGATACATAATACATTACCTAAGTGCATCATATTATACATGCATACATAATGCATAAGCTAATATTATCATACAAAATGTTATAATCTTGTTTTTCAAATTAATTCTCCAGCAGACAAACTTCATCAACAACTTGGGACCTTGGGCCGTTGTTTATCTTCCCAAAGGTTACTTCATACCTCAGGCCATTGTTTATCCTCCTGAAAGCTATCATTATACCTCAGGACATTGTTTATCCTCCTGAAAGCTTCTTATACTTCAGGACGTTGTTTATCTTCCTGAAAGCTATCATGACTATTGGGCCGTTGTTTATCTTCCCAAAAGTTATACTTATACCTCAGGACGTTGTTTATCCTCCTGAAAGCTATCATGACCTTGGGCCGTTGTTTATCTTCCCAAAGGTTACCTCATTATCATGGGACGTTGTTTATCCTCCCGAAGGCTATTTTGAGACGTCATTTACCTTCTCAAAAGCCATATCATGACTATTGGGCCGTTGTTTATCCTCCCAAAAGTTATGTTTATACCTCAGGACGTTGTTTATCCTCATGAAAGCTACCATTTCTTTGGGCCGTTGTTTATCCTCCCAAAAGTTATACTTATACCTCATGACGTTGTTTATCCTCCTGAAAGCTACCATTTCTTTGGGCCGTTGTTTATCCTCCCAAAAGTTATACTTATACCTCAGGACGTTGTTTATCCTCCTGAAAGCTATCATTTCTTTGGGCCGTTGTTTATCCTCCCAAAAGTTATACTTATACCTCAGGACGTTGTTTATCCTCCTGAAAGCACTCATGACTATTGGGTCGTTTTTTATCCTCCCAAAAGTTATACTTATACCTCAGGACGTTGTTTATCTTCCTGAAAGCTATCATCATACCTCAGGACGTTGTTTATCCTCCTGAAAGCATATCATAACTTTGGGCCGTTGTTTATCTTCCCAAAAGTTATACTTATACCTCAGGACGTTGTTTATCCTCCTGAAAGCATACCATGACTTTGGGCCGTTGTTTATCTTCCCAAAAGTTATACTTATACCTCAGGACGTCTTTTATCCTCCTGAAAGATATCTTGACCTCAGGACGTTGTTTATCTTCCTGAAAGTTATCATTATACCTCAGGACGTTGTTTATCCTCCCGAAAGCTATCTTGACCTTGGGCCGTTGTTTATCCTCCCAAAGGTTGCTTCATACCTCAGGACGTTGTTTATCCTCCTGAAAGCATATCATGACTTTGGGTCGTTGTTTATCTTCCCAAAAGTTATACTTATATCTCAGGACGTTGTTTATCCTCTTGAAAGCTATCATTATATCTTCATATTTTAGACTGTTTTATCCTCCAAGAGATGTATTTGAAGAACTTTTCTCCAAGTGGCATCTTTAAGCCCACTCAATCATATTCAACTAGTCATCAGTATCCCTCTACGCACCGGTGAGTGCAAATTTTTGGGCTTTTATGTTCAATCCCCTTCAACCTTCCAGGTCACGACTGGCACATATACCAATCTAACCCCTCAGGTTTCAGAAAATTGAACAGGGGCAGCTGTTGCACCCCAAAATTTGCCCTCACAATACAAGACTTTGTGTGCTAAGAGGTTCACAAGACCTTTCATGAGGTTCATGAAGTCTACAAGACACTTTATGAGGTTCACAAGGTTCACAAGACCTTTCATGAGGTTCATGAAGTCTACAAGACACTTTATGAGGTTCACAAGGTTCACAAGACCTTTCATCAGGTTCATGAAGTCTACAAGACACTTTATGAGGTTCACAAGGTTCACAAGACCTTTCATGAGGTTCATGAAGTCTACAAGACACTTTATGAGGTTCACAAGGTTCACAAGACCTTTCATGAGGTTCATGAAGTTTACAAGACACTTTATGAGGTTCACAAGGTTCACAAGACCTTTCATGAGGTTCACAAGGTTCACAAGACCTTTCATGAGGTTCATGAAGTTTACAAGACACTTCATGAGGTTCACAAGGTTCACAAGACCTTTCATGAGATTCAAGAAGTTTACAAGACACCTTTTATAAGGTTCACAAGGTTCACAAGACCTTTCATGAGGTTCACAAGGTTCACAAAGTTCACAAATAGTCAGAAAGTTTGACAATTCCCTCAGACAATGCATCCTCCTAAGCAGGGCATCCAAATCTAGGGTTTTGACTTTAATCAGGCTAAATGGATTTACAAGACTTCAATTGAGCTTCATAATATCTTATATGTGCTTAAGAATCCCCATGACAAATTTCAAAACTTTTCTCAAAGGTTTGCTCAGTCAAATGATCAGATAAGTCAAAATCAGTCAAAAAAGTTAAAAAGTCAAACTGAGGTCAACTGTGGTCAAACCAAAGTCAAACTTCATGATTTTTTGTCAACATCAATTATATGAAGTAAAATTCATCATTTGATCAAGGGTTTATCATGATTCATCAAGGAGATTTCAGATCATCAAGAATCAGAGGTTTCTAAATTAGGGTTTCCTCAAGAAAAGTCAACTGAACTTTGACCATCCATAACTTTCACATGCTTCATTAAATTTTTCCCATCCAAAGCTCATTTTTAAGGAAATTTAATTCTATACAACTTTGTGTCTCACAAGCCAAGCCCAAAAATGCTTCATTTGGAAGGTATGAGCTAAGACATTATAGGTCCTTTTGAAAGTCAACAAAAAGTCAACAACTTCAAAAGGGCATAACTTGAGAATGGTATATGATATGGACATGAAACCAATGGGGTTGGTTAGAGGACTCTTCAAGCTTTCCAAAATGTCCAAGAACAACCCTCATAACATTAAAATTGAAGGATGTGTGCCCTTGCAAAGTTGGGAAATTTTTGGGTGGTTTATGAAGAAAATAGGGTCTTAAAACCAAATTTTTCTAAATGGGCTGAACTTTTTGTGACCCAAAGTGTTCCATGACATCATGCACGAAATTTATTTGATATTTTAATAATTTTATTTTATTTAATTTATTTATTATGATTTTTTATATTAAAAATCATTTTAAATTTAAATAAAATATCAAATGTGAAAATTTAAAATATATTTTTGTTCTAGAAGGTCATTAATATGATTTGGATTGAATTGATTCACAATTGATGAAGATTGGCTTGAAATAGAAAGGTCTCATTCACAAATATTTGAAATTTAAGTTCTAATCTTTTTCAATCTCAAAAAATCAAAAAGTCCATACAAGGATCCAATCTTTTGACCTAGCTTCACTCTACTATAAGTATACAAGATATCCCAATGCATAGGGGACGAATTTTCTGCCTCAAGGATAAGTTTCATAAGTTCAAAAGTTCATCAAAATTTGAAATTCGGTTTCTAAATTTGAGTGATTTTTCAGGTGAAATAAGGACATCAATCCCTTCCTTGAACATCCCTGATCATGTAGCAATAGGCATACGCATCTCAAACCTCAAGAATTGATGAATCCGAATCAAACTTTTCATGTCTTGATGATTTTTTCGTTTTCTTATATTTGTGTATTATAAATAAGATTTGATCATTGTTTCATGTTTGTATTGAGTTGTTGATTGTTTCTGGATGGTTTAATTGGAGTTTCGCTACAGGTTTAAGGAGTTGCCATGGCTAGGGTTTCGGCCAAGCAATTAGGGTTTTACACTAAACCTAAAATAAATAAATTCTAAGGACATAGAATGATCATGTGAACTCTGGGGATCATAACACACCAATCAATTTTGGAAAATTTCACTGTTTTGATGGTATTCCAATTTGTGTATTATAAATAAGATTTGATCATTGTTTCATGTTTGTATTGAGTTGTTGATTGTTTCTGGATGGTTTAATTGGAGTTTCGCTACAGGTTTAAGGAGTTGCCATGGCTAGGGTTTCGGCCAAGCAATTAGGGTTTTACACTAAACCTAAAATAAATAAATTCTAAGGACATAGAATGATCATGTGAACTCTGGGGATCATAACACACCAATCAATTTTGGAAAATTTCACTGTTTTGATGGTATTCCAATTTCGTAGGTTTCTATATTGAAAAATTCGCAGGAAATTTCGTAAATGATTTTGCAGGTGTTTTCGCAGGAAAAAGGTTGAAGACGAAGGCCTTTGGCGCCAAGTTCTTCATTCAAATACTTGGCATAATATTTTTTGTTTTATTATTGATATTATTTCACAAACGGATGCCTAGCCCAGTGGTGAGAGACGCACGCGTATGACCTTAAAGCTTGTGTTCGAATCCTGGATGCAACAATTTTTTCTTATTTTTCTATTTAATTACAGGACATAATATATAATTGATTGTATTGGTTATACTATCAGTTGCGCCCTTCTGGCTGGATGGAAAGAATGCTTGTGTGTTGTGTGAGGGTCCTGGGTTCGAATCCCCCCCAGGCCCTTTTATGTTGTTTTATTTTTGTTATGATTATTTACAGGAGAAGAAACAAAACCTGATGTTGCTCATTCCCTAACACCTGCGCGCGCATAGCCCAGTGGCTGGTGTATTGGTCTAGACATTGTGAAAGCTCAGGGGCTGGGTTTGAATCCCAGCCCAGGTAAGTTTTTTTTCCATTCTTTTTCTTCTTGTTTTCAATTAATTTATATTATTATAATTAGATAAATTTAAAAAATGATAAAAATAAAATAGTTATATTATTAAAATTCATATTTTCAAAAATGAAAATTTATTAGTAAAGGTTATTTAAAATTTTTATTGTTGTATATTATTAATAATTTTGTATAATTAATTTATATTAGATAGTTAATCCTAATTTTTTTCTAAAAAACATATAAACCCTAATTCTATTTTTTTAATTTTATAAACCCTAATAGTACTTTTAAACCCTAATTATTTCATGTAAATGTTAATTATGTCCATATTTTTATTATTTGATATGATTCTTGTATATAGATAATTTTAGATAATTAATTAAAACTTGCTAATTTAATTTTGTAAATATAATAATATGATTATTTAATTATAATTAACCTTATTTTCATAATATGTATATATTTTATGATTTGTTTATAATTTAATTCTTGTATGTAAATAATTTTTAGTATATGCTTAAAAATAATTAAAATTTGCTAATTTAATTTTGTGCATATAATTTATTTTCCTAATATGTTTATAATTAACCTAATTTTTTTTTATAATTTGTATATAATTTAAAATTTTATAATAATTAATATATAATATGAATTGTTTATATTTTTTTCTTAATCTTAAGAAGTAATTGTTTATAAAATCTTTATTTTTTAATTATTATGCTAATATTCTGGTTTATTTTATTATTTTATTATTAATTCTATTTATTTTCATATATTATTACTAACTCCATATATATATATATATATATATATATATATATATATATATATATATATATATATATATATATATATATATATATATATATATTGATTTATTATTATTTTTACCAACCCAATTATATTATTATTATTATTTTGCTTATTTATTTAATGTGCTTTAATTATTATTATTATGTAATTGTCTCTTTTATGTAATATTTTATTAGTAATATTTAATATTTATTTTAAATGCTATGGTTAGTAAAATAGGGAGTGAAACATGTTTGTAGATCATTAATTTAAAAGATAAATATTTAAAATTGTACACTCACACACGTAAGTCGATCTTTGATCGCCATCTCACTTTCTAGGGTTACCCCTCATGTTGCCTAAACAAAAGGTCAAGTAGGGTGTATAAAGCAAAGTCCCTCATTTCACATCATCTAGTCCCTTAAACAGATAAAAAGATCAAGTCCCTTCGAATGTTGCCTTCGTAATGATCTTGTCCCTTTCGAATAAAGATGATAAGTCCCTTCGAATTGCTTATACACCCCACAGTTGCCTAAATAACAGATGTCCCTTCACTTGTCCCTCACATCCAAGGTAATGACTACCTATTCCTTAATAATAGGGATAGTCTTACCATTTAAAGGATTCAAGAACATAAAATATTTAAACTTAGGGTAGGTTCCTCTTAGATACTTGCTCACTCTTCAAAAACATTTCAAACACTTCACATTTTCAAACAAATTTTCAAAACAAAGGTTTTATATATATATCTGTACATGGATCATTATAAAACACTTAAGAAAATTTCTAAACACACACTACACATTTCAAAAACATTTTAAAGTGAGCTAAGTAACTAAGAGCCCATGGATAACCATGGATGTAAAGGGTGCTAACACCATCCCTTTACATAACCTACCCCCCGGACCCAAAAATCTTTTAAAAGATCTTTCCTGTTCTTTTATGCCTTTCCTTTGGATAAAATAAAAGTCGGTGGCGACTCTTGCTATCCGCAACATAACTAAAGTCAGTTCTCCCACCGTGTTACACCTGCCAAATAAAAAGTTTTGAGTTTTTCTAGCTTCCGAGTCTGTTTGTGCTTGTAATCCTAAGCATACTTGCATTGCATCCATTTGCATACAATTGCATCTGCATCTGCATTGCATATCATTTTCTTTTTTCAGGGTAAACCATCCTCGTCCTGTGTCCATAACCCACAGCTGATTTCGTGACACCTACATTGGACTTGAAGTATTTCTTGATTGATCATGGACCCTGGAAGACAAAAGCATACCTCATTAAGTGGAGACTTTGATTTGACAAAGGACCAATTGAACCAACTCATGGATGTTGTGACAACTTTAACAAGGAGAGGGGATAATGTTCAACGGGCTATCGTAACTGAAGATGTCATTCCACCTCAAGTGAACAACCTTGTTCAACCTCGGCCTACAAGGATCCCAGTTGAGGCACCCCTTTATTCAAGAGCATACCATTATTCAAGATGGAAACTCCTTACCTCATGAGGCCATTGAGTACCAAACCTTTGGGTTATTTGAGCCAAAATCCCAAGGGGAAATCCTGGTGAGGAAGACCAAGAGACCAAAAGTTGTTGAGATAACTGAAAAATGTCGAGTGTTAAACGTAAGACTCAAGGCTGTAGAGGGGCATAATGATTTTGACATGGATGCTTTAAACATGTGTTTAGTACCTGGTTTGGTTATACCTTTGAAATTTGAAACACCTAACTTTCAGAAGTACCAAGGGGATAGCTGTCCAAAGCACCATTTGGTGACGTTCTGTCGAAAAATGATCGTATATGCTTTTGACGATAAGTTGAGGATTCACTGCTTTCAAGATAGTTTGAGTGGGGCACCATTGAATTGGTACATGGAATTGGAAAGAAGTCATATTCAATCATAGTTATACCTAGCCAATGCTTTTGTGAAGCAATATCAATACAATTTGGAAGAAGCTCTCAGTCGCTTTCACCTGCAAGACATATCTCAAGAGAATAATGAACCATTTAAATAGTACGTCCAAAGATGGAGAGAGATTGTTGATCGTGTTCAACCGCCGCTCTCAGAGAAAGAGTTACTTTGAAAATATGGTAGGCGCTGCATCAATAAGTTTCTCTGACCTGGTGAAAATGGGAGAACATATTGAGGTTGGTCTCAAAAGTGGAAGAATCCAAGGCGCCTCTAGTCTCCAGAGAATTGACAATGAATCCTTTAGTGATTACCTAAAAGAAGAAGAGGATAAGGCTGATTCAATCGAGGAATCTCCCCAAGCTCCACATTCAGTGTCATAATATCAACAATCATATGTGTCAGCTGTTCAAAGTCAAACACCTTTTGAGTCTCCATATCTGATGCTATTTCCTCCACATGATCGGTATCCTCCTGTCTATCATCAACAATATATGCCAGAACACCAGCCATACCAGCGACAACACGCTCCTCAGCGACGACACTAGTACACTAAGAAGCCTAAGAGGAAGCTTGATCCTTTGCCAATGTCATACAGTCACATACTTCCACGTTTGATCGATGGTGGATTGGTAGAGCCGAAGAAATTGAACCCAGTGATTCCTCTATACCCACCAAGCTTTGATCCTCATGCCCGATGCGGTTTCCATGCCAATGCACCAGGACATTCAACTGAAGATTTCAAACAACTCCAGAACAAGGTTCAAGATCTGATTGAGTCTAGGTCAATCTCATTCACGCCTCAAGGTCTTCACATCAACATCAACCCTTCGTCTGGTCATGCAGGTTCATCAGTCTATGTTATGGAAGAAATTGTCAAGAGTGGGTGTGAAGAGGATTGGTGCACCAATCTCAATGAGCACGACGACCTCCAACTCTGAAGAAGAAAGTTCAATTCCCTAAAGCTGACAATCCTCTATTTGTTTAAGCATTGTTGTATTTTCTTTGCATGTTGATTTTGTATTTGCTTGTTAGCATTGTTGTTTTTGAATTTGCAAAATTAATGAAATGTTTATGCATATTTTGAATCAATCCATTCATATTCACTCGTTTTCTTTCATTGTTATAAAAACAAAAACATATTTCTCTCATTTTTCTTTATCAAACTATTTTTTTAGCAAAAAATGGAGGGAGGATGATGAAAACCAGATACCTAAATTCTCCACTTGTATGTTCTCAATTAAAATATTACCAATGATGTATAGGCATTATTTCAAATTCCCAAACACTGGTGAAATAAGGAAGATAATCCCTTGCTAACCCCTTTGAGCCTCGAAGTAGGGGTCCTTTTTTTCAAAGAAAAGTTGCAAAACCCTTAAATTTTAAACCTGGGGCAGGGTAGTCGGTTCAGTTAATCTGTTTGCACTCAATCTTCAAGAGATTCAGTCCATCATTCAAGAAGGATCAACTACATATTTTCCTTCGCACATCAAAGAAGTCGTGAAGGGTCAAAAGTTTGTAGTATTCATTCTCTATCCTCCAATAAAATGGCAGTCACGACTATTCAACAAAAGACATAAGAGAAAGAAAGAAATACAAAGAAAAAGCTCACTAAGTCCAAAACCATAAAAACGACTTAGGCAAAAATTAATGAAGTCAAGAAAAAGAAGTCAACAAAGCAAGGATAAAGCAAGGTGGCTGCCATCACTTTTAAATCCTGATCCTTATCACGTACCGTCAAAAGACTTTTGAGATATGAATGCATATGTCAAATTAACTGAACATAGGATTGGAGTTCATCACGAAGATTGGGTGGGTACAAATAAATTTTGAGCCTTTTATCCTTTGCTTTATAAATCGTGAACCAATCCACGTTACAAACCTTAAAAGACCTAATTGAGGCAGGGTTTATTTTGAAAGCATACTACAACAAGGTTATGTTAACCTGACTCTTAACTATCTTTTCTAATCATTTGTATTGATCACTTCATCTGCCATTCCATAAATGGCTAGATCCATTTCGTGTTTTGATCATTGATTTTTTCCACTGTATATCACCATCATACCAATAAATTGTGATTTCAAAAACTTGCATAAATATTGCATTAAAATTACCAAATTTTTAAATGAATAATGTTTATTTGCAAGTCAATTCAGCATCAAGGAAATCCCAACGAATGCAACTAGTTAGGGAATTTGACTTGGTAAAAGATGCCCAGCCAGGGGCAACCACTTCGAGAATAAGTCAATCTGAATCAATGTCTTCAAGAGTCAGCTACTCAGAGGTTGAACCTTTTTCTCAAAACTCAAACTAGAGTGAGATATAACAAGAAATTCAAGAGTTCACCGGCCAACCAAATCAGGAGTTTCTCATCCCAAGAGTTGGTGAACCAAGGGTCAATCCAGATATTCAAGCACTGGGCCAACCATTTCAAGGCCATGTCATGGAAAGTTGGTCTAAACTTTTGCGAAGAGGAAAATTTCAAAACCATTGATTCAGGGGCAAGATGAATCACACAGGGGCAAGTCATCTCCGTGCCTTCAAGTTGTTCAAGCAGGCTTTGTGCGACAACAAACTTTGAGTTCAAGACAGGTGTCAGGAATCATGTCGTCATCGTTGTCTCCTTTTAAAAGAGTCTTATGCAAAAAGAACTTTTTCCATCCAATACCCATTACAAGGGCATATTTGGAAACCATTGAGTCATTGCATAACCTTCCTCATGTGTTAATCACGTCGCTTCACTCTTGGTGTTAAGCCTTGCTACCTATCTTATTCATCGAGCATCTACCCACAGTAGAAAGGAGTATTACCTTGAAAAACAAGCCTCTTCTGACATGCAATCTTTTGTCTCCCTAAGAAGTCTCAGGATTGCAGAAGCGCTTTCTACATTGTCATTGCAAAAAAATCTCTTGGAAGTCCAATTGTCATTGGCACGAATCTGTTGAGCTGGTCGTGAAACCCTTTGCCTGCAGTCTAAGTCCATTTAATTTGGAATATACCTTTACTTTTTTTCCTGATGGTTCCTGAAGGTCTTCTTTTGACTCTTCGTTTAAGGAATTTCCAGAGGTTGGATGTTTTATCTTGTTGAAAACTCCAGCATTTCTTACCTTTATTCCTAGTGCGATTCGGTCGCTTAGAGTCGTTGATTCATCTTTGAATACTTTGAATTCTACTCCCAGTATCAGTTGGTCACATAGAGTCACTGCCCAATCTGTGTTTGCCTTCTTTATCCTTAGTGTCAACAATTACACTTGAACCTGTTGATTTATCACTTTGGATACTTTAAATTTGTCTTATTCTTACTCTCAGTGTCAACAGGTCTTGAACCCGTTGCGCTTTCCTTTGAGTGTATCTATCGTTTCCATTCATAGTGTCAGTTGGTTGCATTGAGTCACTGTGCATTCACTTTAAATAGTTTGGTGTTATTCATAGTGTTAGCTGGTCGCTTTTAGCCGCTGCGCAATCACTATGAATTATTTTCTGCTCCTTAGTGTCAATTGGTTGCACCGATCTATTGTGCTTTCACTTTGAAAATTTCCCTAATATCCTGAACCGCCGAGTTAACTTGTTTTCCCGACCCCCGAGTTGATGTCTTTTTAGTCTTATCCTCAACCGCTGAGTTGACTTGTTTTCTCGACCCCCGAGTCGATATCATTTTAGTCTTTTCCTCAACCGCCAAGTTGACTTGTTTTCTCGACCCCCGAGTCGATGTTCATTTTAGTTATTCCCTCAACCTCCGAGTTGACTTATTTTCTCGACCCCCGAGTCGATATCGTTTTAGTTATTTCCTCAACCGCCGAGTTGACTTGTTTTCTCGACCCCCGAGTCGATGTCGTTTTAGTTTTTTCTTCAACCCCGAGTTGATTTGTTTTTGACCCCCGAGTCAATGTTGTTATCATTTCCTCAACCCCCGTGTTGATGTGTTTTGTGGCCCCCGAGTAAATGATTTTGTCTTTGTTTTCTCAACCCTCGAGTTGATGTTTGTTTCAGTTTGACCCCCGAGTCATTGTTGCTTCCTTTTTGTTTTCGATCCCTGAATCGATCTTGTCTTTATCCCTTCAACCCCTGTGTTGATACGTTATCCCCAACATATTGTTATTCCCAGTGATTCTTTCCCCTCAGTTTTTGTTATGTGGATCATCGTTACCATATATCTACATCATTTCGCCAAACATGCTTTATTTCATTTCATCATCAGCATGATAGGGTTCATTACATCTCATACCTCATATCCCCAGCAAAATAGAAAAGAATCTCTCATGAATTCATAATAATGCATATCATTGCATTTCATCCTCATTCGGTCAAAATTTTAGGTATTTTAATATTTAATCCTCTTCTACCTTGAATGTCCAAAAACTTTGTTATTCATACATTCAGGTTCAAGATGATTAAATAGGGGAAACTGTCACACCCTAAATTTTGACCGAACTTTTTTTCATTTCATTCGTTCAACGCATTTTCATCGCATATCGATAGTCAGTCTTTTTTTTACATTTTAGTCCTTTAATCATTAATCATGCATCATTTAGTCGATTTCATTTGTTTTTTTTATTATTATTCGTAATTTTAGATTTATTTAAAATATTCACCTCGCTTTATTTTAATTATTTTAATGTTAATTTCTAATTAAATAGTTATATTAGATTTCTTAAATTTAATTTAGTCTAATTTCAATTTTTTTATTCTTTTTTTTCAATGATAATTTAGTTTAATCCAATTTTAATTTAATTAAGATTTATTTAGCTTTGGTTTTAATTAATTAATTTATTTTATTTTATCCATTATAACTCAGTTTTTTATTGTGTAGTATAACATAGTTTAATTTTAATTGTTTTGTTTAATTAGTTTATTTAAATTCAGTTTAATATTTTGTTAACTTTAGTTAGTTTATTAAATTATATTTTAGTTTAGTATAATTGGCTTAATAATTTTAGTTAAGTTCTAATTCGTCCCCTACTGTAAATTGTATAAGTCGTGACCCTATTACACACAGACAACGACAACACTACTGTCTATCCATCATTCTGCAACACTCTATCATCCTACAACACTCCAAACTCACAGTTTTTCACAGTTTTAGCTAAAACACAAAACCTGCAACAAAAAGGTCCCCTACTAAATTCCCAAAAAAAAGATCCAAACTTTTGCTATCTCTACACACAAGCCTGCAATAAGCTAAAAACACCTTTGCACAATACAAACATGTAACACGGTGGGAGAACTGACTTTAAGCAATGTTGCGGATAGCAAGAGTCGCCACCGACTTTTATTTTATCCATAAGGAAAGGTTATAAAAGAACAGGAAAGACCTTAGAGAATATTTTGGGTCCGGGGGGTAGGTTATGAAAAGGGAAGGTATTAGCATCCTTTTCATCCATGGTTATCCATGGGCTCTTAGGTACTTAAGCTCACTTTAAATGGTTTTTGAAAGTGTAGTGTGTGAATAGAAAATTTTCAGAATAGTTAATAAATAATCCACGTAAGGATGTGTTAAAAACTTGTTTGAAAATTTGTTTGAAATTTGTTTAAGTGTGAAAAAGTTTTGAAGTGAGCAAGTATCTAAGAGTAACCTACCCTAGTGTTTAAGGTCTTTCTTGTTCTTTTTCCTTTCCTTAGTAAGACTATCCCTACTATTAAGGAGTAGGTAGTCCTTACTTTGGATGTAAAGGGACATGTGAGGGACAATTTGATTTTGAAGGCCATTGTGGGGTGTAATAAGCATAAAGAAGGGACTATCATCATTTATTTCGAAGGGACTCGATCCGTAAAGGCAACCATAAGGGACTTTGATGATTTTCTTTCGAGGGACTTGCTTTATACACCCCACTTAACCATTATTCGTAGGCAACTTGAGGGATAACCTTAGGAAGTGAGACGGCGATTAAAATCGACTTACGTGTGTGTCGTGTTTAATTTAATTATCTTATATTAAAAATTATCTAAATTTATTTTAATATTGCATACATGTTGTTACACTCCCTAATTACTAACCATGACAAAAATAATTAAAATAATTACAACATTACAACCGGGAAACAATTACAAAATTATAATAAAAATAATAAGCAAAATAATTAAATAAAAATAAATAAAGTATAAATAAGCAATAAATAATAAAAGATAAAGGGGTTAGTGATAAGCAATAAAAATAATTAGTAATAAAATAAGAAGGGTTAATAAATAATAAAAAATTATAAAGTTAGTAAAATAATAAGCATAATAATTAATGTAAAATTAACAAAATAAAATGGTTAGTAATAAGAATAATAAAAGTTAAAATATTATAAGGATAAGGAATTAACAAGTTTTAATATGAACAAATTATATTTAGATAAAACAAACATGAACATACAATTATTTTAATTTACAAATTATTAAATTATTTTTTTAAATATATTATAACCACAAAACTTAATTATTATGAATTCAATTATTTTCTAAACAATAGTTATAAAAAGTATTTACTTAATATATAAAGAGAAAAATAAATTATAAGTATATTTACAAAAATTTAATTTTTAATAATATGGAATATATTTATATTTTAGATGATAGAAACAATTTTTAATTATATTTTTATTATTTACATGAATCATACTAAACAAATGTACATTATAATTACATTAGAAAATAAAATTACAAAGAAATAGAATTAGATTTGTATTTAAAAAAATATTTTTAGAGTTTTATAAAATTAGGGTTTTATTTTTTAGGATTTATGAAAATTAGGGTTAACTTATATACAAAAATTTATTTTTTAATAATCATATAAAGTTATCTTAATTAATATAAAACTATGCAAAATAAAAAAATCAAGAGTTTTATATTTTTCTAGAAAATTATTTTAAGAGTAATTAGACTACATAATATATATACATATTTTATAATATAAATAATAATAATATGTTAATTATTTAAACCAATTGAATTAAACTAGAAAATAAAAGAAAAATAAAAGAAAGGAAAAGAAAAGGAACCTGGTGGGATTTGATCCCAAGACCTCATGTTTACCAGAAACAATAATGACCATCAGGCTAGCCCACACGCAGGTGATAAAGATTGGAGCATAGTTGTTTTTGTGCCTTGCCCTTAAAAATCCAGAAAAATAAATGAACAAAAGGCCTGGGGTGGGATTTGATCCCAGGACCTTTATATTCACAAACGCGCACCTCACCACCCGGCTGGAAGAGCCCAACTGTTAGTTTGTTGACCATGATTCATAATATATTGAATCTTCCTTTATCCTGAAAAATAAAACAAAAACAATGCCATGGCCAAGAATCGAACCAGGGCCTTTGTAGCAAATACGCTTCAGCCTAACCACCAGGACACACATGCGCGTGTGATTACAAACAACAGAACAATAATAAAATAAATTAACAATAATTTGAATTTGCGAACGCGCGGGAGATGACCTTCTTCTTCCTTGAAACCTACAGTTTTTCCTGCGAAAATAGTTACAAGTTTTCCTGCGAAACAAATATTCCCAGCAGAACCTATAATCATCAACAAGCAACCAAACTGTAAGATTTTGCAAAATTGAAACCAGCATCATGATCCAAACATTCACACGATCAATTCTATGTCTTTAAAATTAATTTATATTCATCTAATCGAAGATCCCCAAACCTAGGTCAAAACCCTAAAAATGGCATCTCACGAATTAAGCACTGGTTCTTGAGTTTTCCTGCCCAGAATCAATCCACACAACATCATGAACATCATTAGACAATCAAAAACAATTTAAACATAACAAATCAATGGATTCGAAAAAAATATATTCAAGGTCAAGATGAATTCGGGTTGAGCAATTGGGTGCGTATGAGATGCATATGGATGATGATTTATGATCAGAAGAGTCCAAGGAAGCTTGCTATGTCTTCAAAATACCTTGCAATGCCCTGAATTTGAAAACGCGAATGTGACTTTTGGAAGGATTTTTGTGTTTTTGATCTTACCTTTAGGCTGCTCAATTTCGTGAATGAGGACTAGGGTTATGCTTAGTATATATGTGGGAGTGATTTAGGTCAGAAACATGGATGGGTTGTGTGGATATTTGATCCAAAAAAGATTGAAATTGATCAAGTGTTAAAAGTCAAATATTTGCTCTTGAATGCTTGCTTTTTTGGGAGAGATCACATGATTTCATTCCTCTTTGATTCAAATCACCAATTATGAAATTCTAGAAACATTATCCAAATAAAATCTTTAATTTTTATATTTTATTTATATTTAAAATGATTTTTAATGATTTAAATCAAAATAAATAAAAATAAAAATAATAAAAATCAGATTTTAAGTGGTTTGGGTCGTGCATAGTGTTTGTGTATGGATTGGGTCATGACTTGGGCAGCCCATTTGGAAAGAAATACTTTTAAGCCTCCATTTTCAACATAAACCATCACAAAATTGCCCAACTTTGCAAAGGCACATCTCCCTCAATTTTAAAGGTATGAGGGTGTTCTTGGACTTTTTGGAAAGCTTGAAGAGTCCTCTAAACAACCCCATTGGTTTCAGGTCCATATCATTTACCAATCTCAAGTTATGCCCTTTTGAAGTTGTTGACTTTTTGTTGACTTTTGAAATGACCTATAATGTCCTAGATCATATCTTTCAAATGAAGCATTTTTGGGCTTAACCTTCAACATCAAAGTTGTAGGGAATTCAATTTCCTTCAAAATGAGCTTTGGATGGAGAATTGGTGATGAAGTATGTGAAAGTTATGCCTGGTCAAAGTTCAGTTGACTTTTACTGAGGAAACCCTAATTTAGAAACTCCTGATTATTGATGATCTGGAATCTTCTTGATGAATCATGATCAACCCTTGATCAAATGATGAATTTTACTTCATATACTTGATGTTGGCAAAAAATCATGAAGTTTGACTTTGGTTTGACCACAGTTGACCTCAGTTTGACTTTTTAACTGCATTGACTGATTTTGACTTATCTGATCATCTGACTGAGCAAACTTTTGAGAAAAGTCTTGAAACTTGACATGGAGGTTCTTACACACATATAAGATGTTATGAAACTCACTTGAGGTATTGGAAGTCCATTTAGCCTGATTAAAGTCAAAACCCTAGTTTTGGATGCACTGCTTAGGAGGTGCATTGTCTGAGGGAATTGTCAACTTCTTTGACCAATTGTGAACTTTGTGAACCTTGTGAATCTTCATAAACTGTCTTGTGAACCTCATGGGAGGTATTGTGAAGCTTGTGAACCTTGTGAACCTCATGAAGGGTCTTTGTAGACCTCATGAACCTCAGGGAAGCTTTGTAATCATTATGTAACTTGTGAACCTTGTGAACCTTCAAGAAGTAACTTGTAGACTTCATGAACTTCATGAAAGGTATTGTAAATGTTGAGAAGCTTGTGAACCTTGTGAACCTTCAAGAAGTGACTTGTAGACTTCCTGAGCCTCATGAAAGGTATTGAAAGCATTGTGGAACTTGTGAACCTTGTGAACCTTCAAGAAGCAACTTATGGACTTCATGAACCTCATGAAAGGTTATGGAAATGTTGAGAAACTTGTGAACCTTGTGAACCTTCTTAGAACACAAAGTCTTGTATTGTGAGGGCAAATTTTGGGGTGCAACAGCTGCCCCTGTTCAATTTTCTGAAACCTGAGGGGTTAGATTGGTATATTTGCCAGTCGTAACCTGGAAGGTTGAAGGGGATTGAACACAAAAGCCCAAAAATTTGCACTCACCAGTGCATGGAGTGATATGGATGGTTGATTGAACATGATTGAGTGGGCTTAAAGATGCCACTAGGAGAAAATTCTTCAGTAGTATAATGAGAGCTGTCAGGAGTCTGGAGTAATACTGATGTAACAGCATGTCTTCATGAGGATAGAGCAATCAATAATGATAACCCTAAAGCAGTCTTGAAGAAATAATATGATTTCAGGAGGATAGAGCGATCAATAATGATAACTCTAAAACAGTCCTGAAAATATGATTCAGGAGGATAGAGCAATGGATAGCTCTAAAGCAGTCTTGAAGCAATGATTTCAGGAGGATAGAGCAATGGATAGCTCTAAAGCAGTCTTGAAGTAATGATTTTCAGGAGGATAGAGCAATGGATAGCTCTAAAGCAGTCTTGAAATAATAATGTGATATGTCTTCAGGAGGATAGAGCAATCAGTAGCTCTAAAGCAGTCTTGAAGTAATGAGAAGTTATCAGGAGGATAAAGTAACCCTGAGGTGACGATAAAGCAGTCCCAATAATAATAAGAAGCTTATCAGGAGGATAAAGTAACCCTGAGGTTACAATAAAGCAGTCCCAAAGATCCTAAGCTTGTTTGTTAACCTGAAACAAGGTAGCATTCTGTATAATAACATTAGTTTATGCTTTATGTATGCATGTATGATATGATGCACCTAAGTAATGTACTATATGTCTATGGATATGTATGCTATGGTATGATGTAAATGATGTATGTATGATATGATACTGCCGGAAGCGTCTGAATATCTTCGTATAATAACTGCTGGCCAGGGAAAATAAATCCCGATTCGTTGTTGAAGAATATATAACCCTCCGTCTGCTGGGGATAACAGGGTATAGATGTAACCTCCCGTTGTTGGGGATGACAGGGTATAGATATAACCTCCCGTTGTTGGGGATGACAGGGTATAGATATAACCTCCCGTTGTTGGGGATGGTAAGGTATAGATAACCTTCGTCTTCGTTTGATAGTAGGATAAGTATCACATCCCGTCTTCGTTCGTCGTACCCTTATTGGAGAGTAATTTCCCGAATATCCGTATGAGGATAAAAGAGATGGATATAAATTCCAGGGGAGATGAGACTTTATGAAGATGGATTAGTCCTACTGAGGATTTGTAACTGTCTTGAACCGGCGAAGCTTCGTTGAAATCCTTCTCTCGTTCGTCCTTAGTAAATACTATTACTGCATTTTCATGCATTTCTGGTAAACATTAATCATATTAAAAGCATACATACATTCAAACACAACCAATGGACGTTTCGCTTATGTAAATAGGGTAAAAGTAAATCTGAATTCAAAAGATGGAATTTATTTATATCAAAAAGTGACCCATACATGGGTAAGTTTGTACAAGGAGACATAAACCCTAGTAAGAGGATTTTGTCATAAAATTTTTACAAAAGGAAATCAGCTATGTGGGAAACAATCCTATTGAGTTTCAATTCTACTATTGCCACTCAAGTATCTCATCTTCTTGCTGTTGAGACGGAAACGATTGGATTGAGCTTCATCTGTTTGAGCTTGAGTAAGTAGTACAACTGGTTGCAGTTTCATTGGTGACCCAAACGAGACATAGTCATACGCTTTAATCCCTAACTTTTGCCTGGATTGCCCTTTCAGGTTTTCAATCCACCGGGATACCCTTTTTTGCCCAAGCCGCCTTTTCAGGTTTTCGACTTGCCGGGTGTACATCTTTTCATATATATCCCTAATTTTTGCCCAAACCCTTTTGGTTTGCCGGGATGCCCTTATTTTTGCCTAGGCCAGTCAACCTAGCGGGTCTCTTTTTATGCGTAGTATTTTTTAACTATGTCTGCGTTTACAGGCTGTGGGAAGTCCTCACCATCCATTGTAGTCAGTATCATGGCACCTCCTGAGAACATTGTCTTGACTACAAATGGTCCTTCATATGTTGGAGTCCACTTGCCCCTAGGATCACCCTGTGGTAATATGATACGCTTGATTACCAAGTCACCAACCTGATATACCTTTGGCTTAACCTTCTTGTTAAAAGCCTTGATCATCCGTTTCTGGTACATCTGGCCATGACAAACTGCTGCTAATCTCTTCTCATCAATCAAATTTATCTGGTCCAGTCGAGTCTGAATCCACTCATCTTCGTCCAAGCCTGCATCCTTCATAATTCTCAAGGAGGGGATCTGAACTTCAATGGGCAGAACTGCTTCCATACCATAGACCAAGGAGAATGGGGTTGCCCCTGTTGAAGTACGTATTGTAGTACGATAACCATGAAGAGCGAATGGTAACATCTCATGCCAATCCTTGTAAGTAACAGTCATCTTCTGTACAATCTTCTTAATGTTCTTATTAGCAGCTTCAACTGCCCCATTCATCTTTGGACGATACGGAGAAGAATTGTGATGCTTAATCTTGAACTGCGTGCAGAGATCAGTAATCATAGTATTGTTCAGATTAGAGCCATTGTCAGTGATAATCCTCTCAGGGATACCATACCTACATATGAGATTATTCTTAATGAACCGAGCCACAACATTCTTAGTCACAGATGCAAATGAAGCTGCCTCTACCCACTTCGTAAAATAATCAATAGCCACCAGGATGAAACGATGCCCATTGGAAGCAGTAGGTTTGATCTCACCAATCATATCAATGCCCCACATGGCAAAGGGCCAAGGAGCAGTCAACACATTCAATGGTGATGGAGGTACATGAACTTTATCAGCATAGATTTGACATTTGTGACAAGTTCTAGGGTGTTGATAGCAATCAGCTTCCATGGTAGACCAATAGTAACCTGCTCTCAATATCTTCTTTGCCATAGTATGACCACTAGAATGAGTGCCAAAGGTCCCATCATGCATCTCTTCCATAATCTCAGTTGCTTCCTTCTTATCCACACAACGAAGCATAGTTGAATCATGATTGCGCTTATACAGAATGCCATTACTCAAAAAGAACTTAGCAGAAAACCTTCTCAGGAACTTCCTATCTTTGACAGATGCCCCTTCAGGGAATTCCTGAACTTCAAGATATCTTTTCACTTCATAGAACCAAGGCTTATCCTCTGCCCCTTCTGTATCAATCTCATTGCAGTATGCAGGCTTCTCAAATCTATCAATGGTAATCTTGGGAGCTTCATCATCCCAACTGATCTCAAACATAGATGCCATGGTGGCCAATGCATCTGCCAACTGATTCTCTCTTCGTGGAATATGTCCAAAGGTAATTTCTTTGAAATGTGGGATCAAAGACAACACATGCTCTCTGTAAGGAATGAGATTATCATGCTTGGTATCCCAATCTCCTTTAATTTGACTCACTACCAGGGCTGAATCTCCATACACATCAAGGAACTGAATCTTCATATCAATAGCAATTTTAATACCCATGATACATGCCTCATACTCAGCTATGTTATTGGTACAATAGAAACAAAGTCTGGCAGTAATCGGGGTATGACAACCTTCAGGGGAACTAATTACAACACCAACACCATTACCATGTGCATTAGAGGCACCATCAAAAACCATAGTCCATCGGGATCCTTGTTCAGGTCCGTCATACTGTCCAGGTTCTTTGGTAACAGTCATAATGTCTTCATCAGGGAACTCAAAATTCATTGACTGGTAATCATCTACTGCTTGATGAGCCAAATGATCAGCAACAACACTTCCCTTAATGGCCTTCTGAGTAGTATACTGTATATCATATTCTGTCAAGATCATTTGCCATCTTGCAATTCTTCCGGAGAGAGCAGGTTTCTCAAATATGTACTTGATTGGATCCATCTTCGAAATCAATAAGGTAGTATGGGTCAACATATACTGTCTTAGTCGGCGAGCAGCCCATGCCAAAGCACAGCAAGTTTTCTCGAGCAGTGAGTATCTTGTTTCACAGTCGGTAAACTTTTTGCTAAGGTAGTATATTGCCTGCTCTTTTCGACCAGACTCGTCATGTTGCCCCAACACACACCCCATTGAGTTGTCTAGCACTGTTAAGTACATAATCAAGGGTCTTCCGTCAACTGGTGGCATCAAAATTGGTGGCTCTAGCAAATATCTCTTGATCTCATCAAAGGCAGTCTGGAACTCATCATTCCATTCCATCACCTGATCTTTCTTCAACAACTTGAAGATTGGCTCACAGATGGTAGTTAACTGGGAAATAAATCTTGCAATGTAATTCAATCGTCCCAAGAAACCTCTAACCTCCTTCTCAGTACGGGGAGCTGGCATCTCTCGTATAGCTTTCACTTTTGCAGGATCCACTTCAATACCTTTTCCACTGACAATGAAACCCAGGAGCTTACCAGATCTAACTCCAAAAGTACACTTGTTTGGGTTCAATCTCAACTTGTATTTCTTCAACCTCTCAAACAACTTGTGTAGATGGTCAAGGTGTTGCTCTTCATTTTGAGATCTGGCTATCATATCATCCACATATACCTCTATCTCATGATGAATCATATCATGAAACAAAGCCACCATAGCACGCTGATATGTTGCCCCTGCATTCTTCAAACCAAATGGCATCACTTTATAGCAAAAAGTGCCCCACTGTGTCACAAATGTTGTCTTCTCCATATCTTCAGGTGCCATCTTGATTTGATTGTAACCAGAGAACCCATCCATAAAAGAGAATACCTTATGCTGAGCAGTATTGTCTACCAGAATGTCAATATGAGGAAGTGGAAAGTCATCTTTGGGGCTAGCCTTGTTCAAATCTCTATAGTCTACACACATACGTACCTTACCATCTTTCTTAGGAACTGGTACCACATTTGCAACCCACTGAGGATAAGAAGTTACTGCCAAGAACCCTGCATTGAACTGTTTCATTACTTCTGCCTTGATCTTTTCTGACATTTCAGGACGCATACGACGAACCTTCTGCTTCTTTGGACGACAATCTTCTTTCACTGGCAAACGGTGAACCACAATGTCTGTATCCAACCCTGGCATATCTTCATAAGACCAAGCAAAGATCTCCACATAATCACGTAACATCTGAATCAACCTGCTCTTGACACTGTCTTCTAAATCAGCCCCTACCTTGACCTCTTTTCTGTCTTCCTCAGTTCCCAGATTCACAACTTCGACTGGCTCTTCATGTGGCTGTATAGCTTTCTCTTCTTGTTGTAACAACCTAGCAAGCTCTACAGGTATTTCACAATCGTCCTCATTTCCGTCTTCAGTTTGATAGATCGGATTCTCGAAATTGTAATTGGCAATAGTAGAACTGTTATCAACAGGATCCAGAGTGGATGAGGATCTGCATTTAGTGATGTGGGTGTGTGTAAGAACACATAGCTGATAAAGCAAAAATAAAGAAAAGAAAGACAAGGAACACAATATTTACTAAAACGAAACGTCCACTGATTTTATTGAATGAAGTATGCAAATGAAATGACAGCCCGTAACAAGCACACCATTGTACCCCGGGTAAGGCACATGGCTTGAAAGTTTTAATTGTTCAAGAAATTACAAACTTAAAAACATAGTAATAGTATTTACTCCTGACTAAAGGAGATAGGGATAACATCTTCAGCTTTCCAATTATTGAGTCCAGCACCCACAGTAGGAAAAATCCATGCGTCCAAGTTGTAGTCTTCATCTTGATCTCCCACAGCATTAATCACCCCTTGATTGGTGATACGAGCAGCACGAGCACGACGAACAGCCTTCTGGGACTCTGCAGTGAAACCCAAACCAAACTTGTCAGACTTGTACGGAATATTAGGAAGCTGACCCCAAATAGTACAACCACCTTCATCCACTACAGCTCTAGCATCATTGAGGGAGGCCATTGCCATTGTTGTAGATTTTCTGATGACCACAGGAACCTTCTTCACAGCAGGAGGAGTCACACAATCATTACCAACCCAGGGAACCACTTCAAATGACTGACATGGAGTCTCAATGTATTCACCTTCTACTTCCAGATACTTGAAAGTGTTTACATGGCTGACAAAGTATTCTTCCTCTCCAAAGACAGTAACAACCTTTCCATTCACCGGATATCTCAACTTTTGGTGTAATGTAGAGGTCACAGCACCTGCCCCATGGATCCAGGGACGACCAAGCAGACAAGAGTATGAAGGACGAATATCCATCACATAAAATGTAGCAGTAAACATCTGAGAACCAACTTTGATTGGAAGATCAATTTCCCCATGCACTACTCTTCTAGAACCATCAAAAGCCTTTACCACAATATTACTGGGCTTCAACACAGTATCTTCAGGACTCAGCTTATTCAAGACTTCCTTAGGCAACACATTCAAAGAGGAACCATTGTCTATCAGCACATGAGACAGGGTAGTGCCCCTGCATTCAATTGAAATATGCAAGGCCCTGTTATGATCCCTCTTGGCAGGGGTCAAATCAGCATCAGAAAATCCTAACCCATTGTCATAGGTTAGGTGGGCAACACAGTTCTCAAATTGGTCAACAGAAATCGCACTGGGTACATGAGCCATCTTCAGAAACTTGATCAATGACTTGGCATGAGCCTCAGAACATAATAACAGGGAGAGCATAGAAATCTTCGAGGGAGTATGCCCCAACTGATCAACAATGTCATAATCACTCTTGCGAATGATTTTCAATACTTCTTCCATCTGCTTAGAGAGATCATCAACAGCTGGCACATCAGTAGATACAGGCTCAACAACAGGACCTTTGCCCCGAGCATCAGTGGTGGTAGTAGCAGCAGGAGTAACTGCACTCTTAGAAGCAACTGGAGGAGAGAAGACTCTTCCACTACGAGTGATCTTGCTAGATCCAGCAATATTATCAATGTCAGCAGGCATACCTGGTAAAGGCTCCTGCTTGACACCATGGATGTAAACATCAGACCCATAGTGCCAAGGCACAGCTTTGTCAGATGTATAAGGAATAGGACCAGGAGTAGTGATGATCAGAGGAGCTACTCTGGCTTCAGCAACAACTTTCACAGGACCTTCAGCAGTAATCTTGATTGGGCCCTGACGAGTAATTTTGATAGGACCCTTTGAAGTGATCCTTACCGGTACTTTGTCAACCATGTCAACCTCTTCAATCTTCTTACCCTGAGTCAGATGATCCACCATATCTTCTACAGATGCTGGTCTTCTTTCAAACACTATAGTATACTTATCCATGAGACGTTGAATTCCATCTCTCAAAATGAAGCAACTATCTGGTTTATAGGTACAATACAGACAATCTTCACAACAACCTGGAAAGATCCCAGCTTGTACTAACCTCTTTTTGATAACAGACAATGATGTACTCAACTCCATTACTGAATAAACATGCAAGTCTTCATCAATGGCATTGACAGTCTTCTCGTGATTTGGCATTGGAGCTGTAATCACATTTGGAGTACCTGGTGGATCAAACTCAATTTCTCCAGCATCAATCATATCTTGAATTTTGTTCTTCAAGACCCAGCAGTTATTAGTATCATGTCCTGGACAGTTTGAATGATATGCACATCGTGCATTGGGATTGTACTTGGGAGAGGTAACATTGGGATTCTGAGGAGCCTCCCTCAGGGTAATAAGTTCAGCCTTCAACAAGTGTTGCAATGCCTGAGCCATTGACATGTTGATCTTCGTGAACTGTCTTCTAGCCCTCTGTTGGTTGCCCTGAGGCTGCTCTGTTGTTGCAGGAGTTGGATTTGAAATATGAACTGCACTAACAGACTGATGCCTTCTGTTACGATCAGATTGACCATAAACAGCATTGGATTCTTTCTTCCCAGTGGGAGGCTTCTTTGCAGTACCTGATGAAGAAGTACCCACTTGGATCTTACCATTCTTGATACCATTCTCTACTCGCTCTCCTGTCATGATCAACTCAGTGAAGCCAGATGATGAGCTTCCAATGAGATGACTGTAAAACGGACCATTCAGCGTACACATGAACATATCAACCAATTCCCTGTCAGTCAAAGGGGGTTGAACTCTTCCAGCCAAGTCTCTCCACTTCTGAGCATACTCCTTAAAACTTTCTTTGGCACCCATAGACATGCTCTGAAGCTGCATGCGAGTGGGGGCTAAGTCAGCATTGTATTGGTACTGCTTGTAGAAAGCTTCAGCAAGGTCATTCCAATCTCTGATGCTGACACTCTCCAACTGATAATACCACTCCAACTGAGCTCCAGATAAGCTCTCTTGAAAGAAATGGATCCACAATTTCTTGTCAGCAGTGTGAGGTTGAATCCTTCTGACATAAGACCTCAAGTGCAGCTTGGGACAAGAGACCCCATCATAAACCACAAAGGTAGGAACTTTGAAACCAATGGGTATCACAACCCCAGATATCAGACTCAAATCCTCAAAATCCAGCCCAGATGATTTCTGCAATTCCATAGCATCCATCCTATCCACCAGCATCTTGATTTTGTCTTCATTAGGCTCATGGTAGTAATTAGCCTCAGAATCAGAGTCCCCCATTGTATGGTGGAGACTGCCTGCCTCTTGCTCAGATTCTTCAGATTCATAGTCTTCAGCTGGTTCCTTGGTCTTGGCAAGACCTTTGAACCTTCTTCCCATGTTGATCAACCCAGCAGACCTTCTAGTCTTCTTAGTCTTCTTGGCCAGCAGTGCCTTCAAATCATCTTGCCCCTTGGACAGGTTCAAGATCAGCTCTTGGAACTGTGCATTCTGTGCCTGAAGATCCTTAACTGATTGTTCAAGAGCCATTGCTGAAATAAACAGCGAGAAGATGAGAAACCTGTGCACAATTATAAACCTGTGATGCAATGAAATGATATGGGAATGCATATGCAATGTTTTCAAGGACCGCAGAATTTAAATTTGCTTAAACAAACAAGAAAGTAACTTTTTATTAGTAATAACTTGTTTTGCCTTTTAGGCTTACAAAAATGGAAATGAAATAAGTACAAAAGATGGGGTTTTAAGTCTCCCATGGACGTTTCCTCTTTGTGTTGAGGTATGAGTTGAGGTTTCGTTCCTCGTGAAGTTGCTTTGTTAGCTCTAAGATTCTTGCTTGGCTTGCTTTGTAATGAGCCTCGAAAGTATCCCTTTGCTCTTTCAGTTGGATCCATGATCTCTGCAAGTCTTCCATATCAGTAGGCATGTCTGGGTGAAGGATGGTATAAGCAGTGTCTCCTTCAGCAACAGGTTCCATGGTAACTGGTAGGATGGCAGGATATAGCATCATGAGTGTCTGAGCACGAGATCGTACCCATCTAAGATAAGCCTCCATAGGAATAGTGTACTTAGGCTCCAGTGTCTTGCTGTCAACCCTGTTTACTTTTCCCCAGGCTCGTATGAATCTCTGACGGTAACCCTGAAGATCGTTGTCGTAGTCAAATACAATGCCCTGAATCAACATGTCATGTGGACCATCACTTCGGGCGTAACCAAACTGTTGTAAAGCTAGAGAGGGGTTGTAGGTGATGCCTCCTCTTATGCCTAGAAGTGGCACATTAGGAAACTCCCCACAACGGTCAATGATGGTGACATTCTCCATAGATCTGGAGCACCAATGAATGTCTGAGTGAGAAAGTGACATGATCCTCTTGGACCATCTGAACCCTTTCTCATTCTTCATTACTGAGCGAGGAAGGTGAGAAATAAACCACCTAGAGAGTAAAGGTATGCAGCACATCAAAGTTCCTCTTGCCCTTGTAGTACAGGTGTGAAGAGAATGCAGGATGTCTCCAAGCAATGTAGGCACTGGATTGTGACTCAGGAAAATGTTGATGGCATGAACATCTATGAACTGATCTGGATTGGGGAACAACACTAAGCCATATATCAGCAAGGCTAAGATCTCCTCAAAAGCATCATAGCTCATGGCCTTCAAGAACATTTGAGCTTTATCCACTAATACCTTGGCAAGAATACCCTTGACTCCACTTCTGGTTTCTAGAACAATGTCAGACTTCTTCAGATGTAGAGCTGCAGCAATAACCTCTGGTTTAAGCTCCTTCTCCAGACCTGTGAAGGGTCTTTGATCAAGAACAGGTATGCCCAGAAGTTTAGAGAACTCCTCCATGGTTGGTACTAGCTGGTAGTCAGGGAATGTAAAGCAATGGTGCTTAGGGTCAAAGAACTGAAACAGGACACTCATCATGTCTTCACTGAACCCTGAAGTGACTAGATCCAATAGGTGACCATGTCTCTTGATGAACCGGGAGTGATCAGACACTTGAGAAACCAACTCTTTAAGCTTGGGAGGTATCCCCACAAAGTTGATCCTGATGGTGTTTCTACGAGCTGAAGCCATGACCTGCAACAAAGAACAAAGATAAATCCCTTGGTCCTTGAAATGGTTAGGGAAAATGATATGCTCATGATGCATGATGATGTCATGATGTTATGCTCGATCACAAACATGTGGCACACACAAACAAGTCACACCATAGCCCTAGGTTTAAAGGCTTGCATGAGGTTCAAAGGTAAGTACCCTCCCCTGAAGTTAGTTGGTTCATCCTGTCCTACAAAAGTAACCGGGTTCTAAGGGATCTCAACATCATTGATCCTTCACAAGGGTGGTTGTTCAGAAGGCAACTTACTTGCCAACCAAAACCCTCCAAGTTTAAGATCTCAATGAGCGTAGTATCGAGTGTCAACCAACTTCAGTCTGCACCAAAGCCGGTTACCTCACTACTTTCTAAAGGCCAAGATGAGTTAACTAGGGTTCTAAAAGTTAGTTAGTGCATTGACAACATATGGCAGCCTCAATATTATCCTCAACTTGACTTAAGGAATATAAGCACCAACCAAGAAGTCGCACTAACTATGGCCACCAGATCAACCGTATCGATATACGTCGTACAGTTTCCTTGGTCTATTGCCATTTACCTAAGGTACACTAGATCCGGGTTAGGACCTTTCACACATAAGAGCACCCCAACAAGTAATATAAATCAAACAAGGCAAGCAATTCAAAGTGATCTTAATTCCTAAGGGTACCCCTCTTAAAATAGACTCCCCAGCAGAGTCGCCAGTTCTGTAACACGGTGGGAGAACTGACTTTAAGCAATGTTGCGGATAGCAAGAGTCGCCACCGACTTTTATTTTATCCATAAGGAAAGGTTATAAAAGAACAGGAAAGACCTTAGAGAATATTTTGGGTCCGGGGGGTAGGTTATGAAAAGGGAAGGTATTAGCATCCTTTTCATCCATGGTTATCCATGGGCTCTTAGGTACTTAAGCTCACTTTAAATGGTTTTTGAAAGTGTAGTGTGTGAATAGAAAATTTTCAGAATAGTTAATAAATAATCCACGTAAGGATGTGTTAAAAACTTGTTTGAAAATTTGTTTGAAATTTGTTTAAGTGTGAAAAAGTTTTGAAGTGAGCAAGTATCTAAGAGTAACCTACCCTAGTGTTTAAGGTCTTTCTTGTTCTTTTTCCTTTCCTTAGTAAGACTATCCCTACTATTAAGGAGTAGGTAGTCCTTACTTTGGATGTAAAGGGACATGTGAGGGACAATTTGATTTTGAAGGCCATTGTGGGGTGTAATAAGCATAAAGAAGGGACTATCATCATTTATTTCGAAGGGACTCGATCCGTAAAGGCAACCATAAGGGACTTTGATGATTTTCTTTCGAGGGACTTGCTTTATACACCCCACTTAACCATTATTCGTAGGCAACTTGAGGGATAACCTTAGGAAGTGAGACGGCGATTAAAATCGACTTACGTGTGTGTCGTGTTTAATTTAATTATCTTATATTAAAAATTATCTAAATTTATTTTAATATTGCATACATGTTGTTACACTCCCTAATTACTAACCATGACAAAAATAATTAAAATAATTACAACATTACAACCGGGAAACAATTACAAAATTATAATAAAAATAATAAGCAAAATAATTAAATAAAAATAAATAAAGTATAAATAGGCAATAAATAATAAAAGATAAAGGGGTTAGTGATAAGCAATAAAAATAATTAGTAATAAAATAAGAAGGGTTAATAAATAATAAAAAATTATAAAGTTAGTAAAATAATAAGCATAATAATTAATGTAAAATTAACAAAATAAAATGGTTAGTAATAAGAATAATAAAAGTTAAAATATTATAAGGATAAGGAATTAACAAGTTTTAATATGAACAAATTATATTTAGATAAAACAAACATGAACATACAATTATTTTAATTTACAAATTATTAAATTATTTTTTTAAATATATTATAACCACAAAACTTAATTATTATGAATTCAATTATTTTCTAAACAATAGTTATAAAAAGTATTTACTTAATATATAAAGAGAAAAATAAATTATAAGTATATTTACAAAAATTTAATTTTTAATAATATGGAATATATTTATATTTTAGATGATAGAAACAATTTTTAATTATATTTTTATTATTTACATGAATCATACTAAACAAATGTACATTATAATTACATTAGAAAATAAAATTACAAAGAAATAGAATTAGATTTGTATTTAAAAAAATATTTTTAGAGTTTTATAAAATTAGGGTTTTATTTTTTAGGATTTATGAAAATTAGGGTTAACTTATATAGAAAAATATTTTTTAATAATCATATAAAGTTATCTTAATTAATATAAAACTATGCAAAATAAAAAAATCAAGAGTTTTATATTTTTCTAGAAAATTATTTTAAGAGTAATTAGACTACATAATATATATACATATTTTATAATATAAATAATAATATGTTAATTATTTAAACCAATTGAATTAAACTAGAAAATAAAAGAAAAATAAAAGAAAGGAAAAGAAAAGGAACCTGGTGGGATTTGATCCCAAGACCTCATGTTTACCAGCAACAATAATGACCATCAGGCTAGCCCACACGCAGGTGATAAAGATTGGAGCATAGTTGTTTTTGTGCCTTGCCCTTGAAAATCCAGAAAAATAAATGAACAAAAGGCCTGGGGTGGGATTTGATCCCAGGACCTTTATATTCACAAACGCGCACCTCACCACCCGGCTGGAAGAGCCCAACTGTTAGTTTGTTGACCATGATTCATAATATATTGAATCTTCCTTTATCCTGAAAAATAAAACAAAAACAATGCCATGGCCAAGAATCGAACCAGGGCCTTTGTAGCAAATACGCTTCAGCCTAACCACCAGGACACACATGCGCGTGTGATTACAAACAACAGAACAATAATAAAATAAATTAACAATAATTTGAATTTGCGAACGCGCGGGAGATGACCTTCTTCTTCCTTGAAACCTACAGTTTTTCCTGCGAAAATAGTTACAAGTTTTCCTGCGAAACAAATATTCCCAGCAGAACCTATAATCATCAACAAGCAACCAAACTGTAAGATTTTGCAAAATTGAAACCAGCATCATGATCCAAACATTCACACGATCAATTCTATGTCTTTAAAATTAATTTATATTCATCTAATCGAAGATCCCCAAACCTAGGTCAAAACCCTAAAAATGGCATCTCACGAATTAAGCACTGGTTCTTGAGTTTTCCTGCCCAGAATCAATCCACACAACATCATAAACATCATTAGACAATCAAAAACAATTTAAACATAACAAATCAATGGATTCGAAAAAAATATATTCAAGGTCAAGATGAATTCGGGTTGAGCAATTGGGTGCGTATGAGATGCATATGGATGATGATTTATGATCAGAAGAGTCCAAGGAAGCTTGCTATGTCTTCAAAATACCTTGCAATGCCCTGAATTTGAAAACGCGAATGTGACTTTTGGAAGGATTTTTGTGTTTTTGATCTTACCTTTAGGCTGCTCAATTTCGTGAATGAGGACTAGGGTTATGCTTAGTATATATGTGGGAGTGATTTAGGTCAGAAACATGGATGGGTTGTGTGGATATTTGATCCAAAAAAGATTGAAATTGATCAAGTGTTAAAAGTCAAATATTTGCTCTTGAATGCTTGCTTTTTTGGGAGAGATCACATGATTTCATTCCTCTTTGATTCAAATCACCAATTATGAAATTCTAGAAACATTATCCAAATAAAATCTTTAATTTTTATATTTTATTTATATTTAAAATGATTTTTAATGATTTAAATCAAAATAAATAAAAATAAAAATAATAAAAATCAGATTTTAAGTGGTTTGGGTCGTGCATAGTGTTTGTGTATGGATTGGGTCATGACTTGGGCAGCCCATTTGGAAAGAAATACTTTTAAGCCTCCATTTTCAACATAAACCATCACAAAATTGCCCAACTTTGCAAAGGCACATCTCCCTCAATTTTAAAGGTATGAGGGTGTTCTTGGACTTTTTGGAAAGCTTGAAGAGTCCTCTAAACAACCCCATTGGTTTCAGGTCCATATCATTTACCAATCTCAAGTTATGCCCTTTTGAAGTTGTTGACTTTTTGTTGACTTTTGAAATGACCTATAATGTCCTAGATCATATCTTTCAAATGAAGCATTTTTGGGCTTAACCTTCAACATCAAAGTTGTAGGGAATTCAATTTCCTTCAAAATGAGCTTTGGATGGAGAATTGGTGATGAAGTATGTGAAAGTTATGCCTGGTCAAAGTTCAGTTGACTTTTACTGAGGAAACCCTAATTTAGAAACTCCTGATTATTGATGATCTGGAATCTTCTTGATGAATCATGATCAACCCTTGATCAAATGATGAATTTTACTTCATATACTTGATGTTGGCAAAAAATCATGAAGTTTGACTTTGGTTTGACCACAGTTGACCTCAGTTTGACTTTTTAACTGCATTGACTGATTTTGACTTATCTGATCATCTGACTGAGCAAACTTTTGAGAAAAGTCTTGAAACTTGACATGGAGGTTCTTACACACATATAAGATGTTATGAAACTCACTTGAGGTATTGGAAGTCCATTTAGCCTGATTAAAGTCAAAACCCTAGTTTTGGATGCACTGCTTAGGAGGTGCATTGTCTGAGGGAATTGTCAACTTCTTTGACCAATTGTGAACTTTGTGAACCTTGTGAATCTTCATAAACTGTCTTGTGAACCTCATGGGAGGTATTGTGAAGCTTGTGAACCTTGTGAACCTCATGAAGGGGCTTTGTAGACCTCATGAATCTCAGGGAAGCTTTGTAATCATTATGTAACTTGTGAACCTTGTGAACCTTCAAGAAGTAACTTGTAGACTTCATGAACTTCATGAAAGGTATTGTAAATGTTGAGAAGCTTGTGAACCTTTTGAACCTTCAAGAAGTGACTTGTAGACTTCCTGAGCCTCATGAAAGGTATTGAAAGCATTGTGGAACTTGTGAACCTTGTGAACCTTCAAGAAGCAACTTATGGACTTCATGAACCTCATGAAAGGTTATGGAAATGTTGAGAAACTTGTGAACCTTGTGAACCTTCTTAGAACACAAAGTCTTGTATTGTGAGGGCAAATTTTGGGGTGCAACAAAACAACAAACAAAAACCAGACTTGCAAGTGAAAAGGACTTATCATAACACCATAAGGTAAAAACAATATGTACCAGAAACGAAAAAAAAAGTTTTGAGTTGATTTAAAAGAGGAGAGGTCTGCGACTTAAAAGGAGAGGACGGGGAGCCATAAAGGAGACAAAAAAAATCTCAGACGGAAGAGATAAAAAAAAGACCATCAGGATCTCTATGTTACACAAAAATGAAATGAGGTCCGAAGCCCTTTTCTTCTTTCCTTCCCACCTTTGCTGCTCTTGATCACCACCATAACACATCCCTTCCTCCACACCACACCTTCAACCGCAAAAAAAAACCAATACATAACCCTCCATTAAACGCAACATATCCACACCACCACCATACGGATTCACACAGAACAACCAAACCCTTAAACACCGTGAAAACCTGGACTGAGGCTAAGCCGCGAAACCACTTCGCCGCCGTAACAAACCGTAACACGAGCTTGAAAATTGATTCTAAGCAAGCCAAGTGTGAAACTGCCGCTGAGACCGCTGAGGGTGAGTGAGGAACACCGCGAGAACCGATCAGAAAAAATGATGTACGACTCAAAGAAGGACAAGAGAGAGCATGTCCGCGAATCATAGGGAGTGAGATCGTGAATCGCACAAACAGAGGCAGAGACAAAGGGTATTCGTAGCGGAGGAGAAGGATACGTGAACATTGGCGACTTGATGTTGGAAAAGTGAGAACACGATGAACGATAGCGTGTTATGGATCTTTCTCCCATTTTATTTTATTTTTATGTTTCTTTTTGTTAATTTTCAATTCCTTTTTATATTATTTAATATTGAAATTATAGATCAAGTTTTTTTGTTTTTTTCTTGCTGGGCTCTTTGTAAATTTTTGGGCTCAACCATACAAAGCTATCAGCACACTACATACACACCGATGTTACTCTATGCACCACCCTCATATGTTTTATTATATTTCTCAATCCTTGTATATGCATTTTATTCGGTGGTTTGATTTTATGATGTTAATTATTTTTATTTTATTATGTTTTTCTGTCTTGTATTTCTTTATCATAAATAAAAATGCCAAAAAAATAATGTTTATTGATTAATTTGATATTTATTAATATTTTTTAGGGCCGATGATATAATAAAAAGTTCAATTAAGTCGATCCCGGTTAAATCGATAAACTGTGACTAATTTGAGGCCATTTTATTTTATTTCATAATTTATTTTACTTTATCTAGTCTATTTATTTTATTTGTTTCTATTTTTGCATTTTTATACAATAATAATGCTCCACTCCTTACAAAACCGTTCTAACAATTGAATCGGTTCCAAGGTAGTAAACGAGTGACATTTAGATGCCTCCGAATAACTAACACACTGCACACACGCTTTCTCTTTGGAAAATTACAACGAGACCCTTTATTTCATCGCAATCCCGTGTAAATTATCATGTAACCCTCCCCCGATTACATTGTACGCAATTCATTTATTTCTCTGTATTTATATCTTTTATTTCATTCACGAACGTTTGGTCCAACACCGAGCAGTTTCACTTGCACACTTGCACATTCCATAAGGTTAGAGTTTCGTATTACTAGGAGCACCCCTAGGGACTAGGATTCAAATCCACTTAATCAATCAAATAACCAACCTCAATTTGCATTTTACCCATAGTTCAAGTGCTTTGCGCCTCGCCATCTAACTTATCTAATTTAATAATTAACGAGGAACTGAACTCAGGAATCTAACATTCCTTGGGTTCTTTAATGAACCACTCTTGAGGCTAGCCTTCGAGTTGTGTTTCATTTAATCCTTTGTTTCTAAAAGTATAAACCCTAAATCATCAAAAACAAACGCAAATACTTAATTCACATATCAAATAATGGAGGAACTGAATTCTGGAGTCTAGCACTCCACATAGTTCTTGAATAAATCATTCCTGAGGCTAGCCTTCGACTTGTGGTTTATTTGCCCTCTCATTCCTAAAATACCTAATTATTAAAATAAAAATACGAAAAAACATAATTCTGGAGTCTAGCATTCCACGGGTTCTTGAGTGGATCATTCCTGAGGCCAGCCCCACGGGACGTGATCCATTCACCCTTCCGTATTCAAAACACTTTAAACATTCAACTTCCTCAAAAATATGAGACATGATTCATCTCCATAGGAAAGATATTTCTCCTTTTCCCACAAACACAAACAAATCAAATTTTCTCAAACAATTTCTATCAAGGAAGAATGTGGCAATCACTTGTTGATCATACATCCAAGTTTGAAGCTTCTTCCCTTTTAATTTTCTCCCTTAACTGTTTGTGGTGAAATAGGTGAGATATCTCCCTTAAAGATGACAAATTGTCTCTTTCTTTCAAATTCAACTTAAAACCTACCAACAAATACAAACTTTTTTTTCATAATTAAACAAAGAAGGAACTGAACTCAGGAATCTAGCATTCCTCGGGTTCTTGAATGAATTACTCTCGGGCCAGCCCCATGCGTTGTGTTTCATTCGCCCTTTCATTTTAAAACACCTTAACAAAGGTCAAACACTTTTCTCTAAACGAACATTGTTTAAGCTCTTTCTATCTCGCAAACAAGCTAGCGCTTCAACCTCCTATCACGAGTAAATAAGCCAACGCTTAGCAGTTAAAAAGTGTTTTAAACAATTGTTCATTGAAAAACACAAACCGTAGTCGCACGAACTACGAAGCTCTGACTTTCCCATTGCACAAGAGAATACGTAGGCACGGGGAATTTTATCTTTCGCGAGCACAATAATAAAAAATTTAATATGTTTTCCTTAATAACAATAATAATTAAAAATTCTTTTCCTTTAACAAACATTTTAACAAACCATTTAGAAGACAAAAGACATAGATAAACATTCAATCGCATAGTTAGACTAAGAGGTTCCTGTTGAGTACAACGGACGTGCAGGGTGCTAATACCTTTCCCTTGCGTAACCGACTCTCGAACTTAGAATTTGGTTTCGTTGACCATTTCTTATCCTATTTAGGTTGTATATATATATATATATATCCCTTTTCTTTAGTTAGAATAAATATATTTAAGTAGCGACTCTGTTGTTTTTTTTCCGCGTCCCATCGCGAGGATCATATTTTTTGAGGTAAGACATATTGATTTTTATAGAATATTAATTAATTGGTTGGGTTAAGTTGTGTGTGAGAAAAAACAAATTTGGGGGTATTATGTAGTAGGCCCATTAAGAGAATTAGAAGACCCATTTTTTATATTAAGTGATTAGAATGAGATTGTGGAGTTATGCATCAAACAAAAGAAAGCAGTTAGGTCACGTAGTTTTAGAAAGTAGTGGAAACCAGGTTTGGAGGCACAAGGGTTGAAGAAGAGAAAATATGAGAGGTTTCTTCCAGAGGCCAAGTTTCAGATTCGATCGTGACATTCGAAATACCTTCAATCCAAGGTAAGGGTAGGGTTCGAATTTTATAACTGAGAATACGATAATTGATATGTAGGATTGAGATTTATATAATTTTCTATTGTGTTGTTGATTTGTGTTGATGAATTGTATTGTTTCTGGAAAACCTGTGAGGTGTTGATTTAATGTTGATGAATTGTTTATGTGGTGATTGATTTTTATGAACCAGAACGGGTAATGAATACAGAGGGATTGGGTTGAAATTAGTGTAAGTCACCATAAAAAACAATACTAAAATACTGAAAATGGGAAAATAGTGGAAACCGAAACAGAGAAGGGAATTGGATATGGTGGTGTGGGGACCACCCATTGGTGAGATGTGGCGCAAGCCACGGGAGTATGTGGTGGAAGCCACATGAGAAGCATGTAGGTGGCACAAGCCATCATGTTGTTGCGGTGAGAGCCTCGGAAATAGTGGTGCAAGCCACATGTTTTAGGGTGGGGGCGACTTTGTTGTTTTATGTGCATAGTATTCTTAGTCGCTTATATTTAATGGTTAGATAAGTTAATTAATTTAAATACTTAGTGGATTAATTAGTAGGTAGTACATTATGTAGATGAATCAAATATAATATGGTGGAATGTAGGAAGAACATTAGTAGGTTTTTAGCAGAAAACGAGTAATTATCAGATACGGGTATAGTATACCAGAATGAAATTTTGATGAAAACAGAAATAATAACAGAAAAATGTGTGTATCAGTAAGCTAGAATTTAATAGATTTAGTGAGATTTATTAGTAGTGATAACAGGGTGTAAAATGGTGCTGATTTAGTTGAATAAGTTGAATTAAGCATAAGAAATTATTTGTCCGGAATTAGTTGAAATTGGTCGAGGTATTTTTGCGTAAACTAGTAGGTGATTTTGGTTGGTTTATTTTGTTGGAATCTAGTTGAATACGTGGATTTGCGGGTACTGCTGAATAAGTTGATTTGTCCCAATTTATGGGCATATTCGAGTTGTAAGTCTGATGATAGTGATGATTTAAGTTGTTGCAGTTGATGCATAATTGTTGTTGTTAAGTGTAGGCATGCGACTAATGTTGAATCGTTGTTGTTGTCTCGATAAACTGGCACTTTCTAAGTTGGGAGTTCTACTCCAATGGTACCCCACACATACACATAGTTGACTCGCATCTGAGTTGCATATTATACGTATTTTGTTTATTGTTTTTTTGTTGTTGTTGGATGGTGGTGAAATTGTATGATTCCAGTATAATGTATTGATTATCATACTTCTATTTATATCTTTCGATATCTCATCCTTCTGTTTGAATGTTGCCCTCTGTTGGTAACGTGCAGGTAATCCAGAATAGAGTTGAGTACCTTAGTAGATTCGAGTCGCTGTTGTCGCTCTGATACGTAGCACTCGGGGGGATAACACATGTTTTCTTTTGATGTTGGATTTTAATATGTTGTTGGAATTTAGTTGATTTTGTTAAAGATTTGATGACTTAAGTTGTTTCAATGTTTAAAACAAGTTGTGATATTTTAAGTTGAATATTATGAATCCGTTGCATAGTATTGAAGTATTTTCTTTTAAAGACTATTTGAGTGATTTCATATTGTTATTCAACTTGAAAATGTACCATTCCATTTATGATGTTGAAATTTTATACTCTGATTGTATGATTAATTACCGGGTAGAAATGGGGTGTTACATTAACCAACTCCCTTACCCTTTTCTCTTCTCCACTTTAGGATACGACCTTGATAGTTATGTGTATCTAGGGACCGATCATTGAGGACCTTAGTGGAAACAACCCTCTCTAGTGGTGACAGTAGCATACCACATTTGTTGGTAAATCCACTCGCACACGAGGGCCCACTAGGAACTTGCATAGGATGACCATGTTCTCTCGTAAGAACTCAATCCAAGCACTCTTCGTATGGCGATAGTATTATACCCTCCGGGATGAATGTACTATTGCTTCTCTATCTTAATGCTTGAAGCTGGGGACTTATGGGGGATGCATGTATTAAAGAATCAGTGGAGACCTCCTCGATTAGTGTATAATTCCAAACTAAAAATGGTGACCGTATTATTGCGTCTCAACTTGAGAGTCAGAGAAACCGAACCTTAGCAACACCCATGAGATGGGGGGGGGTTTGCTTACAGGTTTGCAGGAACCCTAACCTTCTACATACCCGCTTCATTTGTGTGTTCTATGAATGGTGATTCGGTTCTATATGTTCTATGGTTCTCAACTTGGGCTTCTGTATAGAGATGATACTATTATTGTGGTTCAACATAAACACTTGGCTTGTTGTTCAACACCAACACTAGACACATGCTAGTGATCACATGCCTCGCATTGCATCATGACATCATTAACCATTTGTGTTTTTCATTCTCGGGGTTTAGATACTGTTTCTGATTCTAGTCAGAGTTCTAGTCTAGAGATGGGGGGAAATCTGAGGAAGAAGAATGTTCACTACAGATTCTTTGATACCAAGGTTGACATGCTGAATATGATGGTTTCTCTGATTACTCCTTATCAAGTTGAGGATTTCCGAAAGGTTCATGGGGGTATTTTGAATATGGTGGTCGAGTTGGAGGATCCTGAGAAAAATGTTATACATACTTTGTTATAGTATTATGATCATCAACTTAGGTGTTTCACATTTCATGATTTCTAGTTAGGCCTGTTGTTAGAGGAATATGCTTTGGTTTTGGGGGTTCCTCTTCAAGATCAAATTACATTAAACTCTGAGATGGTTAGGCCTACTCATGCTGATATTGCCAAGGCTCTTTATTTGAGCCTGTCTATGGTAACTTCTAATTTATGTACCACAAAAGAAGGTGTATTTGGTTTCTCTTTGGAGTTCCTAGTAAATAAAGCTGAAGAGCTTGCTGATAATGCTCAATGGGATTATGTTTGTACTATCCTGGATCTCTCCATATACGGGACTATTCTATTTACTGACATCGACAAGTTTGTAGATATGAATGTAATTCATCTCTTTGTGCTGCAGAATATGGTACCCACTCTTCTGGGAGATCTTACTACTCGGTACAATACAAGAATGAGAAGAAATAGGGAGGTCTAGTACGCTGCTGTGCTCATTTGTTTCACCGGTGGTTTATGAGACATTTGCTTAGTACTGAAGCCTTTACTGATTCCAATCTGATTTGGTCCCAAAGGTTGAGTGGGATGTCTTCTAAGGACATTAACTAGATCACTATGAGGTTGAAAGGGGGAAATTTCATTACTAGTTGTGGGAGTTACCTGAATGTGCAACTTTTGGGAGTAACTGGGGGAATCAACTACAACCCAATTCTTCTAAGAAGGCAATTAGGATACGCTTTAAAGGACGTTCTTGAGGAGTTTGAGTTGACAAGGACTTTTTACTTCGCTATTAAAATTTATCTCCCGCTAGTGAGGAAAGTCGCTAGTTCTTGGAAGTTTATCCGGAAGAGAGGGGTATCATTCTTTGGCAAGAGCACCAATCAAACATTTCCTGAGTATGATGCATGGTTAAAGAAGAGAGCCCAAATTACTCTTTTACCCTTTTCTGCTCAGGCTCCTCCTTTAGTGGCTGAACCCAAGACCACCGTGCATATGGAAGAGTATCAGAAGTTGGAAGCTCTAGTGAACCATCTCAGTATAGAGAATAATAAGGTCCATAGTTTGTATCAGAAAATGGTACACCTCAATCAGGGGTTAGAAGAAAGGGCTCAAAATACTGAGAAGATGATGAAAGAAAAACATAAAGTGTTCGAAGATAAAGAGCTTTATTTCCAGAAGAAGGGTCTAGCTGAGATAAGCAAGGTTGGTGAGCGGCGAAGGATTAAAAAATCCTTAGCTGAAAAAATGAATCTATTACCCTTTGACATGAGCAGTGGGGGAAGCCAATTAGAGGCAGGAAAATGAGGTAGAAAAGGAGTACAGGCTGAATATTAAAGTTCTGGAAGTCTAAGTAGAAAGTCAGAATGAAGAGCTTCAAAGGGCCCACGAACAACGTCAGGAGTATCTTCAAAGGCTTGAACAAAATCAAAGGTTGATGGAAGGTGTTCAGATAGAGATTGATGAAGTCAAGATTCGGGCTAAAACTAAGAAGGCTAGGTCGGAGCCAAGTTCTAGTTGGGAGAACGAAGAAGTATCCTTCAACAAATTAGTGACTTGCCCGCATATTTTGTTCAAAGAGACCTTCTCATCCACATATTGGTTGAAGACCTAGAACACCCAGATATTGCTCAATTATTTGAAGCTTTCAAGAAATTCAGTTGGAGGTTGAAGGGTGTAGAGTTCCGTAGGGCTTGATTTCTTTGTTTTACTTGATTATTGTAAACACCCCAAATTTGCCCTCACCTATTCACACCATGGATTGTGATCTTTTCATATGCATAAGTTCAATCATAGCATCTCATATTGCATTCTTGATTCACTGCATTGTTTCTAAGTCATCTGCATCTAGGGTTTGTGATCTGAGCCATCCAAGAGCTATTTGAGCCACTCCAAAGGTCTTCAATCACTTCAAAGGGGTCCATGTATGTTCAAGCATCATATTGTATCCTCACAAAGTCAATAAAGTCAAAGAATCACAAGAACTGAGAAAGGCATGGAAGCAGAGCCAGGTTTAACTGCACAGATGACCTAGAATTAGGGTTTTAGTTTCAGAGGCCATAACTCCAAATTTTTTGGTCATTCTTGTTTATATTGGTCTCTATATGTTACAAGGATCATGCATATCAATTTTTATGAAGAAATTCCATGGGGAGGGCATCTAATCAAGAGTTGACTTCTTGAGCAAGTCAGTGCAAAATCAGGGCATCTGAGGCCCCCAATGGCCCAACCAAGGGGTGTTCTTCATCATTTTGATTGTGTTTGATCTTTATTTGATCATAGAAGATGTTATAAGTTCACAAAATTGAAGAATTTCAAGCCATTTGCAAAGTTGCCTTTTTGGGAAAAGGACTTGTAATGGAAACTTGCCATTTTGGGAAACTTTTTCAACCCTTGCTTTTTGATTCAAAAATGCTTCAAATGAGAAAACTTTGGTCATGAAAGTTGTAGAATGGATCATTCCCTTTTCAAAAAGTACAAGAACTCATTCTAATTCATTTTGGATCAAAAGTTATGGTTTGTCAAAGTTGGAGAAAATCACATAATTTTAAGTTATGTACCAAAGAGGCAAAGTTGCAAAACCACTTGCCAAGACAAATTATGCTTTCAAATGGACTTCTAATCTTTGTACAAGCATAAACCATTGCGTAAAAGTCAGATTGCATCAAAGGTTTGGCCATTTTCATGACTTGTGGATCAAGAAACTTCAAAAGGGCCCAAAGGTCACAAAGTTGCAAAACCTATGATAAACCCTAATTCACTTGCTGCATTGCTTCTAATCAAATTCCATGGTTCTCCCTAAACTCAGCTGAGTCAAGCCATGCCCCTATCACAGACTCACACTTGCCCATACCTCAAGTACACCTAACTTGGACTTTTTTGCAAAAACCCCATACCAATCAGCCTGTGCCACACCAACTTCTCTGACCTCTCTAGTGGTGATAAGTGGACCAAATGCATCATAACACACCAGACACACAAGCATGAAACTCTCTCCAAGCCATAGCACCAAGCTTTTCCCTCTTATGCATTTTCATTCGAAATACATCACACAAGCATCAAACATAAAAACAAACTTAATAGGATCACTCAGCATGCTCCCCTGATCATTTCCCTACCCTCATTCATCCCTGAAACCTCCTCAAACTGAAATACGATTCCTTCCCCCCCTTAACAGAACTTCTTCAAACTCACAAACCAACCATTTTAAACTCCAACCAAGCTTCATAACTTCATCAAGAGGACCATTGGGACCATTTTGAGGCAAAGAGGCAAGCAGAAAGCTCCTGGACTGAAAGCTCAATCTCAGGTAACATGATGAACAAATTTTCCAGAACTTTGATTTCTTGTTAGAATGTTGTTCTATATGTTGCCCTGATCTTGGGGATCTATTTATTTTTTAAAATGAGCCAGAAACAAGCATGTATTGAATGTCTAAAAGTTTGTCCGTAAAAATGTTTTGCTTCGATTCTCCTTACTCATGCTTGATGAATGTTGTTTGATGATGGATTTGAGTTTAGATTTGATAGGAGATTGTTTCTGGGCAATTAATTTGGGTTGGGGTGGCCTGTAGTGAAAGCTAGGTATTTGGTTTCGCCGGAGAAGACGACCGGAGCACTGTATCGGTCGTCTGAATGTGCTTAGCCCTAATTGCGTCATTAATGAGAGTTTAAACATGGACCGTAGATGCTTTTGACTTTGGTTGACTCCCGCGTGAACGAATGGCCTGGATCTATCATTAAAACCCTAATCATATTTAATTAGATTAATTAATTCAGTTTAAGTTAATTGGGTCAGTTTAAATGTCAGCCGTAGGATAGCGTGCGCAGTAAACCCTGGACTCTCAGCTTTGAATCTCAGCCTTCAGATCTGCATACTTCCATTTATTTTATTTTTAATTTCATTTAATTTGATTTATCTTTCACATTTTATTTAAAATAGGAAAATACCTTTAAAAATTATGAAATTTTTTGTCAAGAGTTTCATTAATTTTTAAGACCCAAAAATATTTTTATTTTTATTTTTTGCACTGAAAATTATTTTTAAATCATTTAAATGTTTATTTTTAATTAATTAATGGAAATTAATTAATTAAAAATACATTTAGGTATTTAAAAATCCCCAAAACATTCACATAGCATGTAAAAACATTTAGAAACATTGTCCAACTCTCAAACCAAATTTCTTTTTTGCTTTTGATACCTCTTGATCATTTTCATTGGATTTAATTTCATTTTTAGGCAATATTTTGTTTCAAACTTCAAAAATTCATTTCTGCCTAACCATTGAGAGTTGGATGATGATTCTTTTGGCATTGCATCTTGCATAACATGTAGTTTATAGGATAAATTTGACTTGACTTGATCTTGCTTTTTCAATTTGTTTGGCATTTTTCTTGGTGAGGTAACCCAAAACCCTAGCAATCTTAGGAAATTCACAACTTCCTCTAGATTAAGAGTTGGATCCCCTCCTTTGGGCAGTGAGTTTGTATAGGTTTAGGGTTCCTTTGATCCCATTTTCAAAATTTTATTATGTCATTTGCTTCTGACTTTGAATTTTGCTTGGTGTATTGATCATAAACCCTAATTTGTGCATTCCTTTGCATCCATTTCTCATTTGCTTGCATACCATGACTTGCCATGACATCTTGTGCATTCTTTTGATTCATGATACATCTTAGGACATATTAGAATCATGTTTGATCATTGCATCTTTCATTTTCCATGTTGTATGTCCATTACATTTCATAACTTTTCATGTATGTTCATGGTTCAATGCATGCCTCATTTGCATCCTTATGCTTGTATGATCATTCTCATGCCTTGTCTCATGTTTGCATCATCTCTTAGTATCATAAACATCATGTTCATGCTTATGGTTTTGGTTTCCCTCATTGCATTCCATCTCATTTGCATTGCATTTCATTTCTTATGCTAACATTTCAGGTGGTAAGTTGTTTGAGAAGTGAATTTGCCTTCACTTCTCACATTCTCTTTTCATCTCTTTCATACTTCATTTGCTGCATTTTTGTATGTGTATGGGATTGAGCTTGCTCATTCTTGTTCATCTTACTTTCTTTCTTCAAGCAACTTATCTTCTTAAGTGAAGCAAGTTGTTTTGCTTCTCTTTGCTTCTAGCTCTTTTCATCTGCTTCCTTCCCGGTGGTTTCTCTGAAGATCTTTCCCCTTTGAGCCTCATAAACCCTAGGATCTCCAAGTATGATAACAATTAGGGTTTGATTAGTCCCCCATTTAGTTTTACCTTAGTGTCATCTTTGAGTCTTCTCTTCTCATCTCATAATCAGGGACTAAACCCTAAAGGCTTTAAGGCTTTGTGATTAAGCTTATGCCTGCATCCTTCTATTAGGATGGAGTGTATAACTTTAATCCTAAGTGTTAAACCCTTAATGTGTTTAAATCCTTTAATCAATTCACTTAATAATCATCAAGACATCAAGCTTGTAACTTGGGCCTTGCATTAGGGTTCTAATTCTTCCTTAATTGGTTAAGAAGGACTAACCCTAGTGTTAATGGACAAGTCCCTCTCAAGTTGTCTTACAAACCATAAAAATCACTTCTTCATTCTATCATTAACTAAAATCCACTTAATAAAGGCTTTGTTTTGTCATGAGGCTAATCCTTAATCATGGATTAAGTTGAGGAGTCTTCCTTAGCTTAAATGTTCTCATCTATTATCCTTCTATTAGGATGGTGTAATGAGTCCATTAAATCCTTGATTATGGCTTAATCTCATTACTCAACACTAAACAAAAACAACAAAAACATCTAAATAATCACAAGTAGGTTAATGATCTTAATCCTACATCATGGTGATTAAGTGTGAGATACTGACTTCACACTTAAGGTATTCTCATTACCCCTAATCAGAGGGAGGATGTGATGAGTTTACTAACCCTTGGTTTAGGCTTAAGCTCATTAACTTATGACAAACTTTCCAAAGCAATAAAAGACTGAAAACACAAAAACAAACAATAATCGTCTCCTCCGGGATTCTTTTCTCATCTCATTCACTCACAAACGAGAACTCGCTTCTTCCGTCTAATGCAAGACAGTTTGCACCTGAGCCAGACAGGTCATACACTTGAGCATAGACAAGTAAGCAGTTCACAACTCAATTTATCTTTCAGTCTCTTTGAGTCGAACTACGGTGTTCTGACTTCCTCATTGCACGAGAGAATACGTAGGCATAACTTAACAGTTATCGAACAAAAATCTCTGTATATTCCCCCTCTTTCCAGCCTTATTCTTTAAGCCTCATAGTCTTGAGCATTATACTCTTGTTCTTACACCGACACTTCTTTTATACACTTCACACTTCTTTTACACTGACACTTGCATTCTTTCCAGTTTTGATACACAGATTACACTGACACTACCCCTTTTAAACACAAATCTTTTAAGCGTGGATCCCGTCGAGTACGGCGGACAATCTGGGTGCTAATACCTTCCCAGGTTGTAACCAACACCCTTTCTCAATCTCTCTGGCTCGCGACCGTCTTATCCATCTTTTCTTAGGTCTATTCAGCATTACCTTTCCTTCGGGATAAAAATTCCTAGCTGGAGACTCTATTCATTCATTCTCTTTCGCCGACCGTTCGCGTCTGTACCCCTTCTGACCTATGTGTCATTTTGATGGGAGCGACAGCTTGGCGACTCTGCTGGGGACCCTTATACTGTAACCAGAGCTTCTGGTTCTTTTTGTGGGTTCCTCCTAGCGCTTGTTTGATTTGTGTTTACTGGGGTGTTATGTGCTAATTGTGTTTATGTGTTTGTTTTATTTACTTGCTTTATGTACAGTTTTGTTTATTGCTTTCTTTACAAGTTTTATACATCATACTGTCATACTGTTATCTGGATGGATCTAGTTTTTGTTTTGGTGGGTGGGGTTTCTACTGAGAGTTTGAGGTCCTATACCTGGGACCTGAGTGACACCTAGGCTAGAGTGGTTCATTTTCTTTCCCATTTCATTTCGGTCTGGTGCAGGAATATGAAACACAGTTCAGATGTGGGTTTCTTCTTGAGAACTCTGTGCTACAGATTTCTTGTAGTGCTAGGGCTATCTGGGAAGCTGTCGCTCCCGATAAAATGGGACTGGCCCAAATAAAGGTACAGACGCGAACGGTCGGCGAGAGGGACAATGAGAACACACAGCCGTGAACTCACTGGAGATGAATAGAGTCGCCAGCTAGGCATTTTTATCCCGGAGGAAAGGCATTGCTGCATAGACCTAGAAAGATATGGATAAGACGGTTGCGAACCAGAGAGACTGAGAAAGGGGGTTGGTTACAACCTAGGAAGGTATTAGCACCCAGATTGTCCGCCGTACTCGACGGGATCCATGCTTAAAAAGATTTGTGTTTTAAAGGGGTAGTGTCAGTGCAATCTGTGTATCAAAGAGCTGGAAAAAGAAGTACAGGTGTCTGTGTAAAAAGAAGTGAAGTGTATAATATACAGTGTCAGTGTAAGAACAGGAGTGAAATGCTCATGATAATGAGGCTAAAGAATAAAGCTGGAAAGAGGGGGAATATACAGAGACTTTTGTTCGATAACTGTTAAGTTATGCCTATGTATCCTCTCGTGCAATGAGGAAGTCAGAACACCGTAGTTCGACCCAAAGAGACTGAGAGATGAATTGACTTATGAACTGCTTACTTGTCTATGCTCAAGTGTATGACCTGTCTGGCTCAGGTGCAAACTGCCTTGCATTAGACGGGAGAAGCAAGTTCTCGTTTGTGAGTGAATGAGATGAGAAAAGAATCCCGGAGGAGGCGATTATTGTTTGTTTTTGTGTTTTCAGTCTTTTATTGTTTTTGGATTTTGTCATAAGTTAATGAGCTTAAGTCTAAACCAATGGGTTAGTAAACTCATCACATCTTCCCTCTGATTAGGGGTAATGAGAATACCTTAAGTGTGAAGTCAGTTTCTCACACTTAATCACCTTTGATGTAGGATTAAGATCATTAACCTACTTGTGATTAATTAGATGTTTTTGTGGTTTTTGTTTAGTGTTAAGTAATGAGGTTAAGCCATAATCAAGGATTAAACAGACTCATTACACCATCCTAATAGAAGGATAATAGATGAGAATGTTTAAGCTGAGGAAAGCTCCTCAACTTAATCCATGATTAGGGATTAAACTCATGACAAAACAAGCCTTTATTAGAGTGGATTTTAGTTAATGATAAGATGATGAAGTGAATTTTATGATTTGTAAGACAACTTGAGGGGGACTTGTCCATTAACACTAGGGTTAGTCCTTCTTAACCAATTAAGGAAGAATTAGAACCCTAATGCAAGGCCCAAGTTACAAGCTTGATGTCTTGATGATTATTAAGTGAATTGATTAAAGGATTTAAACACATTAAGGGTTTAACACTTAGGATTAAAGTTATACACTCCATCCTAATAGAAGGATGCAGGAATAAGCTTAATCACAAAGCCTTAAAGCCTTTAGGGTTTAGTCCCTGATTATGAGATGAGAAGAGATGACTCAAAAGAGACACAAAGGTAAAACTAAGTGGGGGGACTAATCAAAACCCTAATCATTGTCATGCTTGGTTGTTCCTAAGGTTTGTGAGGTTTTCAAGAGAAATCTTCAATGGAGCCACCAAGAAGCAGATGAAAGGATCAGGAGAAGCAAAGTAACTTGCTTCATTCAAGAAGTCAAGTCACTTGAAGAAAGAAGGTAAGGAGAAAAAGAATGAGCAAGCTCAAACTCAAACACATACAAAAAATGCAGCATGGATGCAAGAGAGAGATGAGAAGAAAGTATGAGAAGTGAAGGCAAATCCATTTCTCAAAGTTACTTACCACCTGAAAAGTTAGTGAGAAAGATGCAATGCATTGTCAAATGGAATGAAATGGCATGATGCAAACCAAAACCAGAAGCATATATGAGATGATAATGGTGCCATGAAATGATGCAAACATGAATCAACACATGGGGATGATCATGCAAGCTTATGAATGCAAATGAAGCAAGTTAAGACACATGAACATACATGAAAAGTTATGAGATGCATATGGCATACAACATGGGAAATGCAAGATGCAATGATCAAACATGCTTTCAATATGTCTCATGATGTTAAATGAATCACATGAATGCATAAAGTATCATGGCAAGTCAAGGCATGAATGCAAATGCAAGATGGATGCATATGAAAGCCCAAATTAGGGTTTATGAACAATACAACAAACAAAAACCAAAATCAGAAGCAAACAACATTACAAAAAATTGAAAATGCACTCAAAGGATCCCTAAACCTATACTAACCCACTGCCCAAAGGAGAGGTCTCAACTCTTAACCTAATTCAAGATATGATTTTTTTAAGTTTTCTAGGGTTTTAGGGTTCCTAAACAAGAAAATTATCAAACAAACTGAAAATGAAAGATCAAATCATGGCCATTTAATCTCACAAACTACATGCTAAACAAAATACAATGCAAAAAGAATCAAGGTCCAACTCTTTAGGGTTAGGCAGAAATGATTTTTGGAAGTTTGGATCAAAATAATGCATAAAAATGATTTTAATTCCATGGAAAATTCTCAAAATGCATCAAGATCAAAAAATAAATTTGGTTTGAGGGTTGGACAATGTTTCTAAATGTTTTTAAAGGTTTCATGAATTTTTTGGTGATTTTTAAATACCTAAAAGTATTTTTAATTAATTAATTCTCATTAATTAATTAAAAAGAAACTTTTAAATATTTAAAAATACTTTTTTAATGCTAAAAATGAAATTAAAAATATTTTTGTGTTCTGAAATTAAATAATAACATGTATAAAAAATTTCAGATTTTTTAAAGTATTTTTGCTATTTTTAATAAATTATAGAAAACAAATGGATTAATATAAAAATAAAATGAATTTTAAACTGAAAAAGGAAAAGTAATCAGATCCAATGGCCCTCATTCAAACTGAAACACGCGCGCGTTGACTTGGCGCCAGATCCTATGGCCAGCATTCAAATTCAGCTAATTAATGATTAAGCCCTAATCCCACCGTTAATGACCCTCAGGTGACCGGAACAGTGTTCCGGTCATCTTCTCCGATCACCCAAAACTACCAACTCCTTCTACACACATCTAAAACGAATTCTAATTACACAGAAATGATCCCCATCCAAAAACGAATTGAAACCCCCATTTAAACAACATTTATCATTCCTAAACTGGCTGAATCGAATCAAACAAAACCTAGGGCAAAAAGTTTCAGAAACTGATTAAACTCTCATCTCTCCACCATTTTCAAAACCAAAGGCATCAGAGTGATCAGTGAACAACAAAGAACAAATTAAGAACTTTAAAAATCATTTCTGGAAAAAAAGTTCTTGAGCTACCTGAGTTTTGAAGCTTTCAACTTTGCAACTTTTTGACCTCTCCTCTTGATGCAATCCACTCCTCTTGGTCCCTTGATGATGTCTGAATGCTTAGAAAGAGTTTATGTTGGCTGGTTTGAGAGTTTGAACAAGTTCTGTTCAAGCTCAGGTGGGAATCGTGTTTTGGATTCAGGCTGTTTCAGGCAATGGTGAGGGGTTCTTTGTGATCAGGGTGATGAGTTGAGAAGGTCTGTGGAGTTTGTTTATGTGTTTGTGGCTGGTATGCTGAGTTTCGAAGGGTTTTGCTCTTGAGAGTGAAAATGAGGAAGTGATGATCTTGCTGGTTTCAGGCTCTTGTGTTATGTTGCTTGGCTTGCCATTTGTTTGTATAAACAATGCTGATTGGTCAGAGGATGTGACCTGCCCTTTTTTGATAGGTGTAGTAGCTTTTGCCAAAATGTCAACTTCTTGTAAGAGAGGCATGGGTCATGTTTCATCCAAGTACAAAGGGTGTGGGCTGCGCAGCAAGGTGAGGGAGAAAGGCTAGGATTGGTCAGCAGGCTAGGCAGCAAGTGGGTGAGATGTTATCATTGGTTTTGCAACTTGGTTCCTTTTAGTTCTCATGGAAAAATCTTGCTTCACAAACCATGTAAACATGTGATTCCTTTGGTTCAATCTGAACTTTAAGACTTGTGTTATGTTGGTATAAGGATTAGACATCAATTAGGAATCACAAATGCCTTTGGTACAAGATTTTGCAAATTTCTCATTTGGTGCATAACTTGAAATTTAGTGATTTTAGTCAACTTTGATGCACCATAACTTTTGATCCAAAATGAATTAGGTCATGTTCTTGTACTTTTTGAAAAGGGAAAGATCCAATCTACAACTTTCATGACCAAAGTTTTTCCATTTGAAGCATTTTTGGATCAAAAAGTAAGGGTTGAAAAAGTTGCATAAAATGACATTTCATTAAAAGTCAACCTTGTCCCAAAAAGTCAACTTTGCAAAAACTTGTAATTCTTGAATTTTGTGAACTTCAACCTTCTTACATGATCAAATAAAGATCATATGCACTCAAAATGATGAAGATCACCCCTTGGTTGGGTCATTGGGGGCCTCAGATGCCCTGATTTTGCACTGACTTGTCCAGAAAGTCAACTCTTGATCAGATGACTTCCCATGGAATTTCTTCATGAAAATTGATATGCATACTCCCTATACCATATAAAGACCAATAGAAACAAGAATGACCAAAAAATTTGAAGTTATGGCCTCTGAAACCAAAACCCTAATTTTAGGTCATCTGTGCAGTCAAACCTGGCTCTGCTTCCATACCAAACCCAGTTCTTGTGATTCTTTGGCATTCTTGAATTTGAGAGGATATAATATGATGCTTGAAACACATATAGACCTTTTTGAAGTGATTGATGACCTTTGGAGTGGCTCAAGAAGCTCTTGGATTGCTCAGATCACAAACCCTAGATGCAGATGACTTAGAACCAATGCAAAGACTCAAAACTGTGATATGAGATGCTATGATTGAGTTTATGCATATGAAATGATCACAAGCCATGGTGTGAATGGGTGAGGGCAAATTTGGGGTGTTTACAGAAGCCTGCTAAGTCTGGATGACCTTTACTATGACCTTCAGAAACTGAGGTGAATTAGAGGAGGATCTTTTATGGTTATTGTAAACACTGTACCTCCAGGTTAGAAGTGTTTACATTTCTCATAACTGATCCAAGTCTGGGGACCCTTGTTCTAGAACATCACCTGTGAGGGGATTGGGCTGTTTACAGGTTTGCAGGAACCCTTGGCCACATCATACCCTGATACTTGTTTTGTTTAAGAATGCTTCACTTTGGACAGTTCTTGTGATTTAACCCTGGACATGTGACTCTTTATTTGAGTCCCCCACCTTGGTTACTGGATTTTTGAACTTCTTAAACATACATGGACTTATATCAAGGCAGTAATCAGATCCAGCTTGATCACAAACCCTTGCATATCATTTGCATACTCATCATTGAATCATCTAACATTTGTTTATTTGTTTTTCAGGGTATCCATATTACATCTGGCTTGGTTTTGACCCCTTCATCTGCATAGACCTCTGTTTCATCAGCTATCTGCTTCAGCTATTTGCATCAGTTGCCTGCTTCAGCTACCTCCATCATCATCCTCAGCCTATCAGTGGCTCATCTCCAGTATCAGTCTTTATCATCAACATTTGTTTTCAGCTCTTCATCAGCAGTCATGGCACCCAAGAAGAGCAACATTTCATAGCACTTCTTTGAGCCTGTGCTGACTGGCATCAGGTCCATTATTCAGAGAGCATTATGGAGGCATCCTTGATATGGTTATGGACCTAGACCCTTCTCAGAGGAGTTTGATCCACACCTACCTACAGTTTTATGACCCTCCTTTGAGATGCTTCACTTTCCAGAACTTTCAGTTAGGACCTCTGTTAGAGGAGTTTTCATCACTGATTAGGGTGCCTATTAGGGGTGGGATTCCCTTCAACCCAGAGATGACTTCTCCCAACAATGGAGAAGTGGCAAAAGCACTGCACATGAAACCTATTGTGATTGAGCAGAACATGACCACAAAGGCAGGGATCCCTGGTTTGCACCTAGACTTTCTGACTTCTCAGGCCATCCTGAAGGCCTCTTTGGGAGAATGGAGGGCAGTTTGTGCATTGTTGGCCCTCAGTATATATGGGATTATACTATTTGCAGATGAGCCCAAGTTTATTAGCAAGAATGCCATTCATCTTTTCCTTCTGAGGAACCCAGTACCCACCTTGCTGGGAGATTTCTATTATTCCATTCACCAAAGAAATGAGAAGCAGAGAGGGAAGTTGGTGAGATGCTGTGCTCCTCTATTTCACACTTGGCTGCTTAAACACTTACCTAAGACTGATGCCTTCCTGAACCCTCACCAACAGAAGAATTGGGCTAAGAGACTTATTGCTTTGACTTCAGATGACATCAGATGGTGCACCCAGAGCACCAAAGGCAGGGACATAATAACTAGCTGTGGGCAGTACCCCAATGTACCTCTAGTGGGAGTGAAGGGTTGCATCAACTACAATCCTTTGCTGTTTAAGAGACAATTAGGCTATGCTTTGGTTCACCCTCCTAGAGTGCAAGACTTGGCTGAAACCCTGTATTGTGAGATAAAACCTAATCTAGCTGTTGTCAGACAAGCATCCTGAGCTTGGGACAACATCCAGACCAAAGGGATGGCTATTCTTGGGAGATGCAATAATGTGGCTTCAGCTCAGTATTATGAATGGTCTCATGCTAGGGCTCAGATTTCTGGGATGCCCTTCACCATTGAGGATGCACCTGGACCATCCACAGTACCACCTCCAGCCACTGTCAGCCTGGAAGAATTTGAGAAGCTGAAGGAAAGGAATGAGAATCTGTCTCAAGCTCTGAAGAAGACCCTATGGGAGAGGAGTGATGGTCATCTAGACATTGAGAGGTTGGAGAAGCTTAAAGTGGAGCATCTGGCCAAGATTGAGAAAGCAGAGGACTACATCAAGAAATCAAGAGCTGGAGAGTAAATATTGAAGAATGCCTGTAAAGAGGCCCAGTTTCAGAAGGCTAGGACTGATCTCTATCTAGAGGAAAGTCAAGCTAGGTGGGTCAGGATCACTGAAGCTCGCACTCAAGAAGATAAGAGAACTCAAACTAGGATTGAGCAGCTAGAGGCCAAGGAGAAGAAGCAACAGGAGGCTTTGCTGGCAGCCCAGAAGGAAATTTCAGAATTAAAGCTTAGGGCTGGTTTGAAGAGGTCAAAGGACCAAGACAGACACAAGAAGCTGACCACTGCTATTGCCACCAGAAACCTTCTTATCAGGAACATCACAGAGCATCCGGCTGGCCCTGTAACTGAAGCACTTTTGAAGGAGGTTAAGGAGGATGAGTTTGTCTTAGATGTTTGACTACTTTGCTTGTTGTTATTTCCATTTGATGTACTTTTCTTTTATGTTGTATTTTGACCCCTCAGGGGCATATGTTGTAAAAACAAACTATGTATGGTTCACCATTTGTAATGTATTTGTTAGTTTGTTTCATTGATGTCTCTTTCTCTCAAGCAACATCAAAGTATTTTCCTCAGGGTCTGGGAAGGTCAAAACCAAGAGCCAAGCCGGATACCTTGGAAGATAAATAAGCATACTACATTGCATACTGACCTTTGTTTTGTTTTGTAGGTTTTTGTTTTGTTTGTTACTAACTCTGTTGTGACTCAGGAATTATTGCTCGCCGCTGGGGGTTCCCTCTCAACCGTCCGCACCGGTACCCTACTCGCAACAATCTTCCTGGCATCCAAATGGATCAAGTACAACAAGATCTGACAGAGGTCAGGACTCAGATGGCTAATGAAAGGCTGGAGATGAGAAACCAAATGACCCAATTCATGGAAGTAATGAATGGCTTGGCCCAAAGTCAGGAAAGGTTGAGGGCATTGGTAGAAAGACAAACCCCGGAAGAACCTCCTCTGGGAACTGGAGGAACAAGTAACAATGAAAGGGGACAGCCTCATGTTAATCCACCAGTATATGGGCCTCATCTACATCCGGAAGTCAATATCCCGGGTAATGTGCAAGGAAATACTACTGGAGGAAGGATCCTACAGGAAGACCCCCAGGAAGAGCAGTTTACTGTAATGGGAGCTGGGGATGAAGTTTATGATAGGAGGTTTATTGAAATTGCTGAGAAGTTGAGGTCTCTGGAATCTCAAAATTCCTTAGGTTTCGATGTAATGGATATGGGGTTAGTGGATGGGGTAAGGATTCCCCACAAGTTTAAACCCCCGTGCTTCGAGAAGTACAATGGAACTTCCTGTCCACGGACTCACTTACAGTCCTTTCTGGGAAGGCTTAAAGCATACAACATGGATGAAAAACTGTGGATGTTTTACTTTGAAGACAGTTTGACTGGGGCTTCAAAGGAGTGGTACTCTCACTTGACCAAAGCTACTATCAGGTGCTGGAAGGACCTAGCTGAAGCTTTCATCAGACAGTACCAATACAATCTGGACATGGCTCCTAACAGAACCCTTCTGATGGGAATGTCTCAATCCTCCAGGGAAATCTTCAGAGAATATGCCCAGAGGTGGAGACAGCTTGCTGCTACTGTCCAGCCACCCATGTCGGAAAGAGAAATGGCCGACATGTTTATGAACACTCTGCAAGGAACATATATTGATAGTCTAGCTGCCTTTTCTTCCACCAGTTTCGCTGACGTAGTCATAGCTGGAGAAAGAATTGAAAGCCTTCTGAAGATGGGTAAGATTTCTGATAATGGTGCAAGTTCGTCAAGTAATCCCAGGAAGCCTTTTGTGGGACCTAGAAGAACTGGTGAAACAAATGCCATTTATGCCAACAGGGGCAGACCTCAGCATGTCCACAGAGCAGTAGCAGCTGTCACTATTCCAGCTCCGATCCCTCAACAACCAGCATATCAACCACAACAACAACCACAGTATCAACAACAAGTTTAGTATCCGCCACAGAGGACCTACAACAACAACAACAGCAATCAACAGCAAAGACCCTTTCAGCAAAGACCATCACAGGCAAATAGGGTGATTGACCCTATCCCTATGCCTTATGCTGCCTTGCTGCCACAACTCCTGAAGCTCAACCTGGTTGAGTTAAGGACATTGGCACCACCAGACCCCTCCAATCTGCCAAGAAATTATGATGTCAACGCCAGATGTGCTTTCCATTCCAATGCACCTGGCCACAACACGGAAAAATGTAGGGCTTTACAAATGAAGGTACAAGATTTGGTGGATTCTAAAGCTCTAAACTTCGCACCCCCTCCAAGTGTCACCTAGAATCCCATGCCCAATCATGGAGGGCCAAGAATTAATGCCATTGAGGAAGACAAGCCATCTTTCTTAATCACCAGTGTTGGACAGATTCGAACACCTCTGGTCGAAATTAAAGCTCAGCTCCTAGAATGCCAGATGTTCCCCGGGTGTGAGCTCGGTTGTGGCTATTGCAACATTTCGGTCAACGGGTGTGATAATTTGAGAAGCGGCATAGATGGTCTTATCAAAAGTGGTATACTTCAGATCACAACAACGGCGCCTACAAATCCATCAATTCCTTTGACAACCATTCCTAATTCTTCTACAACAGCAGCAACAATCATTCCAACCGATTCATCAATATCATCAACAATGGCTTCATCTATCACCTCAACAAATCAGATGTCAACAACCATTTCTTCTACAACATTAGCATCCATTTATTCAACAGAATCTTCTACAACACCAGCAAGGCTCGATGAAGATATCTCAGCAGTCACAATTTACTATGATCCATCAAATGTTCCTCCAAACAACAACTTTCAACAACAAACAGTGGCACCTCCTGCCAGATCACCGGTCACCATTTACTACGATCCGCACACCATTTCAGTACCTTCCTCTGCAGCAGTCAGTCCAGTTACCATCACGGTGCCTGGACCAGTTCCTTATGAAAGCAGCAATGCCATACCTTGGCATTATGGCTCTGACCTCTACTGCAACGGGGAGAAAATCACTTTGGATTCTTCAACCTCTTCTCCACAAATTGATAATGTTGGGGGAAGCGGAGGCTTCACTAGGAGCGGACACCTTTTTGCCTCACAATTGCAAAGACCTAATGCCGAAGCAGAAGCTGCTGCCAAAGCAAAAGGAAAGAGTGTGGTATTTGAAGAGCCAACTATCAAGGAAACTCAGAAGACATCTTTCGAACAAGATGTAGACGAGTTTATGAGGATTATAAAGAGAAGTGATTACAAGGTGGTGGATCAGCTTCACCAAACTCCCTCAAAGATCTCCATATTATCCCTGTTAATGTGTTATGAAGCTCACAGAAATGCATTACTGAAAGTCCTGCACGCAGCTTACGTGCCAGAGGAGATCACTGTTAATCAGCTAGAAACTGTGGTAGCAAATGTCAACACCAGTCATGGACTGGGCTTTACCAACGCTGACTTAATAACTGAGGGGCGTAACCACAACAAGGCTTTACATATCACCTTGGAATGCAAAGGTGCTGTTCTATCTCATGTGCTGGTGGACACTGGGTCTTCACTCAATGTCTTGCCAAAGAAAGCCTTAGTGAAGCTGGAGTATGATGGCTTGGCATTGCGTCCAAGTAATTTGGTGGTAAGAGCATTTGATGGCTCTAAAAGATCAGTGCTTGGGGAGATTGATCTGCCTGTGATGATTGGCCCGTAAACCTTCAAAATCACCTTCTATGTGATGAACATTCAGCCGGCCTACAGCTGTTTGTTGGGTAGACCTTGGATCCATGTCGCTGGCGCTGTTACGTCTACCCTTCACCAGAAGCTGAAATTCGAGTGGGAAGGCCAGATTATCACCATCTGTGGTGAAGAAGACATTTTTGTTAGCCATCTGGCTACGTATAAGTACATTGAAATGGATGAAGAAATCCATGAAACCATGAGCCAGGGGTTTGAGGCCCTGAACATTAATGAAGCATCTGCTGTACTGGGAACCTCCATGACGTCTTATCAGCAAGCCAGGAAGGTTGTTGAAGAGGGTACTGCCCAAGGCTGGGGCAAGTTACTGCCCATGGAGAAGAAGGAGGACAGATTTGGGTTGGGTTACAAACCAACTCAACAAGATCAATCAGAGGCTGCCAAGAAGCCCAACTTTGTCAGCGGGGGAATGCTCACCCCGGATGCAGTGAACAACTTGGAAGACGAGGATGAAAGCGACCGCAACCTGGAGAGCTGGATACGTCCAAGGATCCCGGGGAGCCAAGTCCTTAACTGGTCTTCCCAGGAAATTATAAGGGTTACTCCTGCAGAATAATTATTATTTCCTGTATATTTTAAGCATGCATCAAGTCTTGCATCTTGCCCAAGATGACAAGACCCATTTTGTAATCGGGCCATCTTGTAATTTTTGTGCAAACAGATCAATCAATGAATATCAGACATCTTTTGCAAATGAGTATTTTCCTTTTTCGCTCACTGTTTTTCAATTTTCTTTTTGTACAAAAGTAAAATGGCAATGTTTTCCAAAATGATAACTTCATTTCACTTTTTCTAAACAAGATTAAAATTAATCACTAAAATAAACAAACTAAACCCTTGCAGAGAGTGCCTTTCAGACTGCACCGACAACAACACAGCTATGGCTTCGTATGACTTTGACAATCCAATCAATCAAGCCGATGAAGGGGTTGAAGAAGATTATGAGCTACCTGAAGAGCTAGCCAGGTTGTTAAGGCAAGAGGAGAAGGTTATCACTCCTCATCAGGAGGAGGTCGAAACGGTTAATCTTGGTACGGAAGAAGATGTGAAAGAGGTTAAGATCGGAGCCTGCTTACAAGATTCGGTAAAGGAACAAATGATTGATATGCTTCGGGAGTATGTGGATGTGTTTGCTTGGTCTTATCAGGATATGCCAGGGTTGGACACCGATATTGTCATGCACAAGCTGCCTTTAAAAGAAGACTGCCCACCGGTAAAGCAGAAACTGCGCCGTACTCGCCCAGATATGGCAATGAAGATTAAAGAAGAGGTACAAAAGCAGTGGGACGCCGGTTTCCTTGCTGTAACTAGCTATCCACCGTGGGTTGCTAATATTGTACCTGTGCCTAAGAAAGATGGCAAGGTGAGGATGTGTGTGGATTACCGGGATCTAAACAGAGCCAGCCCGAAAGATGACTTCCCTTTACCTCACATTGATGTATTGGTTGATAATACGGCTCAGTTCTCGGTGTTCTCCTTCATGGACGGATTTTCAGGATACAATCAGATCAAGATGTCACCTGAAGACATGGAGAAGACAACTTTCATCACACCTTGGGGTACGTTATGTTACAAGGTGATGCCATTCGGACTGAAGAATGCGGGTGCAACTTATCAACGGGCTATGGTAACATTATTCCACGACATGATCCATAAAGAAATTGAATGTTATGTGGATGACATGATTGCCAAGTCCCTCACAGAAGAAGACCACCTAGTGAATCTGCTGAAGTTATTCAAGCGTCTGAGGAAATACCAACTGAAGCTAAACCCCAACAAATGCACATTCGGGGTGCGGTCTGGTAAGTTGCTGGGATTCATTGTAAGTGAGAAAGGGATTGAAGTTGACCCTGATAAAGTTAAAGCCATTCAAGAAATTCCTGCGCCGAAATAAGAAAAAGAAGTTCGGGGGTTTCTAGGTAGATTGAACTACATTTCAAGGTTCATATCTCACCTTACAGCAACCTGTGAACCTTTGTTCAAGCTGTTAAGAAAAGAACAAACGGTCAGGTGGAACGAAGACTGCCAAAGGGCTTTTGACAAAATCAAGGAATACTTACAAGAGCCTCCAATCCTTATGCCTCCAGTTGAAGGAAGACCTCTAATCATGTACTTGACAGTATTAGAATAGTCAATGGGGTGTGTGCTGGGCCAGCATGACGAGTCTGGTCGAAAAGAGTATGAAATATACTACCTAAGCAAAAAGTTTACCGACTGTGAACAACGTTATTCACTGCTCGAGAAAACTTGCTGTGTTTTAGCGTGGGCTGCTCGCCGACTAAGGAAGTATATGTTGACCCACACTACCTTGTTTATTTCAAAGATGGATCCAGTTAAGTACATTTTTGAGAATCCAGCACTTACCGGACGGGTTGCAAGATGGCAAATGATCCTCACAGAATACGACATCCAATACACATCTCAAAAAGCCATCAAAGGCAGTGTACTATCTGATTATCTTGCTGAGCAACCCCTTGATGATTACCAGCCTATGTGATTTGACTTCCCTGATGAAGACATCATGTTCATAAAAGCAAAAGATCATGAAGAGCATGTTCACACTGAAGGGCCTGACCCAGAAGAAGAATGGACTATGATGTTTCACGGAGCTGTTAATATGAATGGTCGTGGTATTGGTGCAGTACTCATTACACCCAAAGGAGTTCACATGCCTTTCTCGGCAAAGCTCACCTTTAACTGCACTAACAATGAAGCTGAATACGAAGCTTGTATTATGGGTCTTGAGGAAGCCATTGACCTCAGGATCAAGACTTTGACTGTGTTCGGAGATTCAGCTCTAGTAATCAATCAAACCAACGGTAAATGGTACACCCACCAAGATCATCTGATACCTTACAGGGATTATGCAAGGAGGTTATTGACTTTCTTTACAACGGTCAAGCTTGAGTATATCCCCCGAGACGAAAATCAATTTGCAGATGCTCTGGCTACCATTTCATCAATGATCAAAGTTCAAGTTGCCAACTTTGTACCTCGGATCTCAGTATCCAGACTCGACAGACCAGCGTATGTATTTGCAGCATATGTTGCCAAAGATGATAAGCCTTGGTTCCATGACATTAAGTGCTTCTTGGAGGATCAAACATACCCACCTGGGGCATCTTCCAATGATAAGAAGACATTAAAAAGGCTTGCTGGCAGTTTCTTCCTGAATACTGATGGTTCCCTATATAAGAGAAACTTTGATATGGTACTCCTCAGATGCGTTGATAAGACAGAAGTAGACTTGTTGATGCACGAGGTGCACGAAGGATCTTTTGGTACCCATGCTGGAGGGCATGCTATGGCTAAAAAGTTGCTAAGATTAGGCTATTACTGGATCACAATGGATGCAGACTGTTGTGCCTATGCCAGAAAGTGCCATAAATGCCAGATCTATGCGGATAAGGTGCATGTGCCTCCAAATCCTCTGAATGTGATGTCTTCACCCTGGCCCTTCGCCATGTGGGGCATTGATATGATTGGCAAGATTGAACCGACTGCTTCAAACGGCCACAGATTCATCCTGGTTGCTATCGACTATTTTACCAAGTGGGTTGAAGCGGCTTCATATGCAAATGTTACAAGGCAAGTGGTAGCCCGATTTTTGAAAAGAGACATCATCTGCCGGTATGGAGTGCCCGAGCGAATCATTACTAATAATGGTTCCAATCTGAACAACAAAATGATGGAAGAACTATGCCGGGACTTCAAGATCCATCACCACAATTCTTCTCCTTACAGGCCAAAGATGAATGGCGCTGTTGAGGCAGCTAACAAGAATATCAAGAAGATTGTGCAGGAGATGGTAGTTACCTACAAGGACTGGCATGAAATGCTACCGTTTGCCTTACATGGGTACCGTACGTCAATCAGAACATCAACTGGGGCAACACCGTATCAACTTGTGTATGGTATGGAAGCAGTCCTACCTGTTGAAGTTGAACTACCCTCTCTACGGGTATTGATGGATGTTAAGATGAATGAAGCAGAATGGGTCCGATCCCGATACGAACAACTAAGTCTGATCGAAGAAAAGAGATTGGCTGCAATTTGTCATGGGCAGCTGTAATAGAAAAGAATGAAGAAAGCCTTCGATCAGAAAGTTAGGCTTCGGGAATACCAAGTAGGAGATCTTGTGCTGAAAAGACTCCTCCCTCCTCATACAGACCACAGGGGCAAGTGGACTCCGAACTATGAAGGGCCATTCGTGGTAAAGAAAGTTTTCTCCAGTGGAGCACTCATGCTCAGTACTATGGATGGTGAAGACTTCCTGTCCCCTGTGAATTCAGATGCAGTTAAAAAATACTTCGCATAAAAATGACCCGCTGGACATAAAAACAGAATGTAAGTCCAGGAAAAACTAGGGCATCCCGGCGAGTCAAAAACAGAATAAAAGACTCGGGCAAAAATAAGGGAAAATAAACAAAAAAATGTACACCCGCTGAGTTGAAAAGCCACATTGGACAACTCAGGCAAAAGTGGGTATCCCGGTGGATTGAAAACCCGAAAGGGCGATCCACGCAAAATAAGGGAATAAGCGAACAACTGCATTCTGAATTCATCTGTATCACTTGGTAAGCTTCGGAAGGGTCAAGCGCCGGCAGGAATCAGCCTTCCTCAGAAAGCAAGACGAGAAGGACGTCAAATGTCATACGAGTCATAGCAAAGGGAAGCTCCTTGAAGCGTCATCAACATTGCCAATACCTTTTATTTCTCAATTTGTAACAATCTCCTCATTTTAGGGGATTTGCTTGTTTGACTGTATCCTGCCAATTCAGGGCACACGAATTAATAAAATCATATTTTCAGTCATGCTCCGTCTCGTACATTTTATTTTCATTTGCAAGAATGTCCGATGTCTTTAAAATACTGATTGCATAAATACAGATGTTTCTCTTAAAATACGTGCTTACAGGAAATATACTCACTCCCAGGAGTGCCTAAACTCTTATGATTGAATCTGGTAAAGGATACCTCGGGATTGGTTGTGCGTTTCTCTAACTTTTCAGGATTGCAGGTATTCAAAGCACAACATGGGGCATGAAAGTTTCCTCCCAGCAAGCTGGCAAATCATTATCTACTCAGCCTTAGCATCGGAGGCGCCTTCTCCCCAGCTGAGTTGCCATTTATTATTTCCTCCTTATCCAAGTGAAAAAGCCAGGGAACCGTCTCCACACAGAGCTTCAGCCTCTACCCAGAGGAGCAACGCCTGGAGATCTCACAACAGGGTGAAGGAAGCTTCTACAAACCCCAGCTGGGTCCCTCATTATCAAAATAGGTCTATCTGTGACCTATATCCCCAAGCAAAGTTTCATATGTCAGATCTACCAATGATCTCATCCCCAGCTGGGATGTCCACTTCAAGCAGATCAGCCGGAGATCTTCACAGCAGCGGGATCCGAATCCCGAACCGGTTTCTTTTGCATAATCATAGCATTCGCATCATAAATCACCACAGAGCGTAGCATTCCGTCTAATACGGAGCATTACGGCAAAAATCAAACATATTGCATAATCATAAGCCATGTTCTGAATCGAACACTTGTGAATACTGACAATCCGTCAGCGATATACAGAGGAACTCCCCGGATTCCCCGGCAGAGAGCCAAGGCACTTTCCCTAAAGATACAGATACTTCCTGACACCCGTCCGTGTCATATCCCAGTAGAAAGCCAAAGCATCCTCTTTGCACTCACAGATACATATACAAATTCCCTGACACCCATCCGTGTCACCTTCCCCAGCATAGATACCTAAAACATTTTATAAACCATACACTTGTCCTTGTCACTCTCCCCAGCAAGTTAAACACTCATCTGAACACCACCCATACTTATTACTCCTGTTTCACTCATACAGATACTCGTCCGTATCTTGTATACACCACTTAAATCCCCTCAGATTCGACACTCGTCCGTGTTCTTTGTTAACCAGTTGGTACTCGTCCGTATCATCATCTCAGAACATGCGTCAAACGTTGTTTCTACCGATACTCGTCCGTATCATGGTCTTAAGGATGCTCGTTCGCATTTTTAATCCATACACAATTTCAAACACTTGTGTCTTCTTGAACTTAGACACTCGTCTGTGTCTATTATTCCCCAGAAGAGTCCCCGCAGAATCAATACTCGTCCGTGTTCTTTGTTAACTAGTTGATACTCGTCCGTATCATCATCTCCGAACATGCGCCAGCATTTGTTTCTACCTGATACCCATCCGTATCATAGTATTAAGGATGCTCGTCCACATCTTTAGTCTATACACAATACCCAAACACTTATACCTCTCATTCCTTAGATATAGACACTCGTCCGTGTTTACTTGTCCCAACCAAATCCCAGTGAACTATTTCTTTTCTATCTGACATTCGTCCTATGTCATGATACTTTCGGCAGCCGTACCCTGCCAGGTGATCGTCCTTTACCTTTGGATGACCGTCCCTCATCCTTTCCCCAGCGGAGTCTCCATTATTGGAACCCTTTTTCTATCCGGCATTCGTCCTATGTCGTGATATTTAGCAGCCGTCCCCTGCTAAGGTGATCGTCCTTCACCTCTTGATGATCGTCCTTCATCATTTTATCCGATGGCCGTCCCCATCGTTGATCTTGTTATCTGACATTCGTCCTATGTCATGATAAACCCTGAGAGCAGTCGTATCCAGCTAGGTGATCATCCTTCACCTCTTGATGATCGTCCTTCATCATGCTTATCCAATGGCCGTCCCTATCGTCGACATTTTCCTATCCGACATTCGTCCTATGTTGTGATACCTTTTGGCAACCACGCCTTGCCCGGTGATCGTCCTTCACCTTAGATGACCGTCCCTCATCTTATCCCCCAACAGAGCAGTCGTCCCCTGCCAGGTGATCGTCCTTCACCTTTGATGACCGTACCTCATCATTTATTTCATTCTTAATCCCAAGAGAGTCTTATATCTTCACCCGATGGCCGTCCCCATCACAATCTCTTACATCCCCAGCTTGTCGGTCGTCCCCGTCATTGCTTTATTTCCCGCATCTTCCCCAGCATGTCGGTCGTACCCGTCATCGCTTTATCCCCAGCAGTCGTCCTCTGCTCGACGGTCGTCCTCCATCTCCCGCACTTTTTAATATACTTTGTTTTCTTTTACAATCTATATCCCTTTTCTTCTTCATTCTGTGAGTGCAAATTTTGGACTGTCTTTGGTATTCAACCACAAGTTATCTTGTTTGCCTGTTAAGCCGTTGTTTACATTCTACACAGCTAACTCATGCTTGAATAGGGGCAGCTGTAAACACCCCAAATTTTCCCTCACCTATTCACACCATGGCTTGTGATCTTTTCATATGCATAAGTTCAATCATAGCATCTCATATTGCATTCTTGATTCACTGCATTGTTTCTAAGTCATCTGCATCTAGGGTTTGTGATCTGAGCCATCCAAGAGCTATTTGAGCCACTCCAAAGGTCTTCAATCACTTCAAAGGGGTCCATGTATGTTCAAGCATCATATTGTATCCTCACAAAGTCAAGAAAGTCAAAGAATCACAAGAACTGAGAAAGGCATGGAAGCAGAGCCAGGTTTAACTGCACAAATGACCTAGAATTAGGGTTTTAGTTTCAGAGGCCATAACTCCAAATTTTTTGGTCATTCTTGTTTCTATTGGTCTCTATATGTTACAAGGATCATGCATATCAATTTTTATGAAGAAATTCCATGGGGAGGGCATCTAATCAAGAGTTGACTTCTTGAGCAAGTCAGTGCAAAATCAGGGCATCTGAGGCCCCCAATGGCCCAACCAAGGGGTGTTCTTCATCATTTTGATTGTGTTTGATCTTTATTTGATCATAGAAGATGTTAGAAGTTCACAAAATTGAAGAATTTCAAGCCATTTGCAAAGTTGCCTTTTTGGGAAAAGGACTTGTAATGGAAACTTGCCATTTTGGGAAACTTTTTCAACCCTTGCTTTTTGATTCAAAAATGCTTCAAATGAGAAAACTTTGGTCATGAAAGTTGTAGAATGGATCATTCCCTTTTCAAAAAGTACAAGAACTCATTCTAATTCATTTTGGATCAAAAGTTATGGTTTGTCAAAGTTGGAGAAAATCACATAATTTCATGTTATGTACCAAAGAGGCAAAGTTGCAAAACCACTTGCCAAGACAAATTATGCTTTCAAATGGACTTCTAATCTTTTTACAAGCATAAACCATTGCCTAAAAGTCAGATTGCATCAAAGCTTTGGCCATTTTCATGACTTGTGTATCAAGAAACTTCAAAAGGGCCCAAAGGTCACAAAGTTGCAAAACCTATGATAAACCCTAATTCACTTACTGCATTGCTTCTAATCAAATTCCATGGTTCTCCCTAAACTCAGCTGAGCCAAGCCATGCCCCTATCAGAGCCTCACACTTGCCCATACCTCAAGTACACCTAACTTGGACTTTTTTGCAAAAACCCCATACCAATCAGCCTGTGCCACACCAACTTCTCTGACCTCTCTAGTTGTGATAAGTGGACCAAATGCATCATAACACACCAGACACACAAGCCTGGAACTCTCTCCAAGCCATAGCACCAAGCTTTGCCCTCTTATGCATTTTCATTCGAAATACATCACACAAGCATCAAACATAAAAACAAACTTCATAGGATCACTCAGCATGCTCCCCTGATCATTTCCCTACCCTCATTCATCCCTGAAACCTCCTCAAACTGAAACACGATTCCTTCCCCCCCCCCCCTGAACAGAATTTCTTCAAACTCACAAACCAACCATTTTAAACTCCAACCAAGCTTCATAACTTCATCAAGAGGACCATTGGGACCATTTTGAGGCAAAGAGGCAAGAAGAAAGCTCCTGGACTGAAAGCTCAATCTCAAGTAACATGATGAACAAATTTTCCAGAACTTTGATTTCTTGTTAGAATGTTGTTCTATATGTTGCCCTGATCATGGGGATCTATTTATTTTTGAAAATGAGCCAGAAACAAGCATGTATTGAATGTCTGAAAGTTTGCCCGTAAAAATGTTTTGCTTCAATTCTCCTTACTCATGCTTGATAAATGTTGTTTGATGATGGATTTGAGTTTAGATTTGATAGGAGATTGTTTCTGGGCAATTAATTTGGGTTGGGGTGGCCTGTAGTGAAAGCTAGGTATTTGGTTTCGCCGGAGAAGACGACCGGAGCACTGTTCAGTTCGTCTGAATGTGCTTAGCCCTAATTGCGTCATTAATGAGAGTTTAAACATGGACCGTAGATGCGTTTGACTTTGGTTGACTCCCGCGTGAACGAATGGCCTGGATCTATCATTAAAACCCTAATCATATTTAATTAGATTAATTAATTCAGTTTAAGTTAATTGGGTCAGTTTAAATGCCAGCCGTAGGATAGCGCGCGTAGTCAACCCTGGACTCTCAGCTTTGAATTCCAGCCTTCAGATCTGCATACTTCCATTTATTTTATTTTTTATTTCATTTAATTTGATTTATCTTTCACATTTTATTTAAAATAGCAAAATACCTTTAAAAATTATGAAATTTTTTGTCAAGAGTTTCATTAATTTTTAAGACCCAAAAATATTTTTATTTTTATTTTTTGCACTGAAAATTATTTTTAAATCATTTAAATGTTTATTTTTAATTAATTAATGGAAATTAATTAATTAAAAATACATTTAGGTATTTAAAAATCACCAAAAAATTCACATAGCATGTAAAAACATTTAGAATATCTCAAACCAAATTTCTTTTTTTCTTTTGAGACCTCTTGATCATTTTCATTGGATTCAATTTCATTTTTAGGCAATATTTTGTTTCAAACTTCAAAAATTCATTTCTGCCTAACCATTGAGAGTTGGATGATGATTCTTTTGGCATTGCATCTTGCATAACATGTAGTTTATAGGATAAATTTGACTTGATTTGATCTTGCATTTTCAATTTGTTTGGCATTTTTCTTGGTGAGGTACCCCAAAACCCTAGCAATCTTAGGAAATTCACAACTTCCTCTAGATTAAGAGTTGGATCCCCTCCTTTGGGCAGTGAGTTTGTATAGGTTTAGGGTTCCTTTGATCCCATTTTCAAAATTTTATTATGTCATTTGCCTCTGACTTTGAATTTTTCTTGGTGTATTGATCATAAACCCTAATTTGTGCTTTCCTTTGCATCCATTTCTCATTTGCTTGCATACCATGACTTGCCATGACATCTTGTGCATTATTTTGATTCATGATACATCTTAGGACATATTAGAATCATGTTTGATCATTGCATCTTTCATTTGCCATGTTGTATGTCCATTACATTTCATAACTTTTCATGTATGTTCATGGTTCAATGCATGCCTCATTTGCATCCTTATGCTTGTATGATCATTCTCATGCCTTGTCTCATGTTTGAATCATCTCTTAGTATCATAAAAATCATGTTCATGCTTATGGTTTTGGTTTCCCTCATTGCATTCCATCTCATTTGCATTGCATTTCATTTCTTATGCTAACATTTCAGGTGGTAAGTTGTTTGAGAAGTGAATTTGCCTTCACTTCTCACATTCTCTTTTCATCTCTTTCATACTTCATTTGCTGCATTTTTGTATGTGTATGGGATTGAGCTTGCTCATTCTTGTTCATCTTACTTTATTTCTTCAAGCAACTTGTCTTCTTAAGTGAAGCAAGTTGTTTTGCTTCTCTTTGCTTCTAGCTCTTTTCATCTGCTTCCTTCCTGGTGGTTTCTCTGAAGATCTTTCCCCTTTGAGCCTCATAAACCCTAGGATCTCCAAGTATGATAACAATTAGGGTTTGATTAGTCCCCCATTTAGTTTTACCTTAGTGTCATCTTTGAGTCTTCTCTTCTCATCTCATAATCAGGGATTAAACCCTAAAGGCTTTAAGGCTTTGTGATTAAGCTTATGCCTGCATCCTTCTATTAGGATGGAGTGTATAACTTTAATCCTAAGTGTTAAACCCTTAATGTGTTTAAATCCTTTAATCAATTCACTTAATAATCATCAAGACATCAAGCTTGTAAGTTGGGCCTTGCATTAGGGTTCTAATTCTTCCTTAATTGGTTAAGAAGGACTAACCCTAGTGTTAATGGACAAGTCCCTCTCAAGTTGTCTTACAAACCATAAAAATCACTTATTCATTCTATCATTAACTAAAATCCACTTAATAAAGGCTTTGTTTTGTCATGAGGCTAATCCCTAATCATGGATTAAGTTGAGGAGTCTTCCTCAGCTTAAATGTTCTCATCTATTATCCTTCTATTAGGATGGTGTAATGAGTCCATTAAATCCTTGATTATGGCTTAATCTTATTACTCAACACTAAACAAAAAAAACAAAAACATCTAAATAATCACAAGTAGGTTAATGATCTTAATCCTACATCAGGGTGATTAAGTGTGAGATACTGACTTCACACTTAAGGTATTCTCATTACCCCTAATCAGAGGGAGGATGTGATGAGTTTACTAACCCTTGGTTTAGGCTTAAGCTCATTAACTTATGACAAACTTTCCAAAGCAATAAAAGACTGAAAACACAAAAACAAACAATAATCGTCTCCTCCGGGATTCTTTTCTCATCTCATTCACTCACAAACGAGAACTCGCTTCTTCCGTCTAATGCAAGACAGTTTGCACCTGAGCCAGACAGGTCATACACTTGAGCATAGACAAGTAAGCAGTTCACAAGTCAATTTATCTTTCAGTCTCTTTGAGTTGAACTACGGTGTTCTGACTTCCTCATTGCACGAGAGGATACGTAGGCATAACTTAACAGTTATCGAACAAAAGTCTCTGTATATTCCCCCTCTTTCCAGCCTTATTCTTTAAGCCTCATAGTCTTGAGCATTATACTCTTGTTCTTACACCGACACTTCTTTTATACACTTCACACTTCTTTTACACTGACACTTGCATTCTTTCCAGTTTTGATACACAGATTACACTGACACTACCCCTTTTAAACACAAATCTTTTAAGCGTGGATCCCGTCGAGTACGGAGGACAATCTGGGTGCTAATACCTTCCCAGGTTGTAACCAACCCCCTTTCTCAGTCTCTCTGGTTCGCGACCGTCTTATCCATCTTTTCTTAGGTCTATGCAGCATTACCTTTCCTTCGGGATAAAAATGGCTAGCTGGCGACTCTATTCATTCATTCTCTTTCGCCGACCGTTCGCGTCTGTACCCCTTCTGACCTATGTGTCATTTTGGTGGGAGCGACAATTATCCACAGGCTTGTTGTGGGAATCATGGTTTTTACCATCTTTGAATGTTGGTTGTTGTAAGACTTTTAACCCTCTAGGAGCCTTTTGTTTCTTATGAGCTTCTCTATGTCATTGGGTTGTGCTTAGATTTCTGAATTGTTGGCTATGCATTGACATTTGTTCCAGACACATTTTAATCCAAGAAATCATATTTGAGCCTTGTCCGAATGTTTCTTCTCAAAAATCAAATCCCAAATAGTCCTTTGGATTTCTCTATTATTATTGAATACTGGAATTGGGACACAAACGACATTGAGAATAAAAAGCACAACAGTTACATAGCATGCATATCACATTTCTTTTTGCTTTTTGTAGGTATAGGTCCGGATTTCTGATTTCTCTTATGTTTCAGGCACTATAGATGATAGGTGGGTCCACCGGTATCTAACAAGAGAAAACCGAACTAGGATCATGGAACTGATGTAAGTTGAGTTAGAAGAGCTGGGGAATAGGATGGACTAGTTCATGACTCTCATTACTGGTATGAATCAAAATCAGGAAAGGATTCAGGAGATGGTTAAGCGGACACAGGAAAACCCTGGAGGCAATCACAGAAATCTGAATAGAGTTCCTACTCCATAGGGTAAACCTGTTTTGAATGCGAATGGAGCTTCTAGCGGAGAAACCAGTCGTAATGCTGGTTACATGGACGGGCAGGAAGATCAATTTACATTGATCAATGGAGAGATGGATTCCCAAAATGTTGTGGTGAACAAAAGGTTTAAAGAAATCGCTGAGAAGATTCGATCCATTGAATCTCAGAACAATATTGGTTTTGATGTTTGTGACTTGGGCTTGGTCCCTGGGGTGAGAATCCCGCACAAGTTCAAGCCACCAACTTTTGACAAGTATAACGACCCTACATGTCCAAAAACGCACTTGAAATCTTATGTGGGAAGGATTGTTGCTCACACTAATGATGAAAAGCTATGGAGGTATTACTTTCAGGACAACCTCACTGGGGCATCTCAGGAGTGGTATATGAAGTTGAGTAGGGCTTCTGTCAGGAGTTGGAAAGAGATAGATTAGGCTTTTGTAAACCAGTACCAGTACAATATGGACATGGATCCAAACTATACACAATTGTAGAGTACAACTCAGACTACAAAGGAGAGTTTTAAAATTAGGCTTGGTAATTGCAATTTTGGTGGCAAATGGAAAAGAGTGGTGATTAGTGAGGGTTTATGGTAGGAAATGATCAAAATGATGTAGAGAAATCAGAAACCAATGGATCTATAATATTCCAAATAAATCAATGATCTAAGGGTGTTGAATTTGAATAAAATATTCAAATTTCGAACTGGTTAACCGGTTAACCAAGCCAAAATTTGAATATTTTATTCAAATAAGGTTGCTTGGTTGTTGTGGCCCGATTTTTTTTGTACGCCAAAGAAGGAATGGAAATAAACACATGAACCTTGGAAATCCTTAAAATGAATACATTAACTTGGGAAATCCTTGATCAGATAAATTTGAATTATTTGGGGATCAACTTCGACTTTTGTTCTTGAAATTTTACTCGAGCTGCAGGACTGCTATTTTTGGCATTTTCAATGCTTCCTCTTCCTGAAAAAAGGTTAGTAAAAGGAAACAAAATATTTTTTGGATTTTAATTAATGGTTAGTAATCATAAACAAATAAAGTAATTTAAAGACAACAATGATCCCCTACGAGGCATAAACCTAACCTGAGAAGAATCGTGCAACCAATGCGATCTTGTTTGTATGTAAGATGCATATGAAATGTGAAGAAAAAGTAGGGAAAAAATTAGGGTGCTACAACTGGTTTTTCATCCAGAGCATCTGAGTACTGCATCCAGCTGCTGCAATGTATTTATCCTCAATAGTTGATAGTGCTATGGTTGATTGTCTTTTGCTGGACCAAGATAATAAAGTATCTCCCAGAAATTGACAACTTCCAAAAGTACTCTTTCTTTCTGTTCAATTTCCAGCAAAATCAGCGTCACATTATCCTACGAGTTTGTAATTTTTGGACTTTCTATAGCATAGACCAAGATTAGTAGTACCTTTCAGATATCTAAAGATTGTCTTAACTGCTGTTAAGTGAGTTTCTCTAGGATCTGATTAGAATCTAGCACATAAACATACGCTATACAAAATATATGGTCTTGAGTTAGTTAAATAAAGAAGAAAACCAATCATACCTCTGTAGATCTTATGATCTACTTTCTTACTTACCTCTTCCTTTTCCAAAATACACGTGGGGTGCATAGGAGATTTGGAAATCTTACTATCTAACATATCAATTTTTTTCTAGAAGTTCCTTGACATATTTTCTTTGATGTATATGTGTTCCTTCTGGTGTTTGATTGATTTGTATTCCCAGAAAGAACTTTAATTCTCCCATCATACTCATTTCAAATTCTGTCTGCATAGACTTAGCAAATTCCTTTCCCAAAGAAATTTTAGTGGAACCAAAAATAATATCATCTACATATATTTGAAAAATTAGAATATCATTTTTAAAGGTTTTGCAGAAGAGAGTTGTGTCCACTTTCCCTCTGATAAAATTAATTTCCAGAAGAAAATTACTTAACCTTTCATACCAAGATGTGGGAGCTTGTTTCAGACTGTATAAATATTTTTTAAGTTTGTAAACATGTTTTAGAAATTTGGTATTTTCAAAGCCAGGGAGTTGGTGTACATAAACTTCTTCATCAATATAACCATTCAAAAATTCACTCTTGACATTCATCTGATATAGAATGATGTCATGATTAACAACAAGTGAGATTAAAAGTCTAAGTGATTCTAACTTTGCGACTGGTGCAAAGGTTTCTGTGTAGTCTATTACTTCTTGTTGACTATAACCTTGTGCAACCAGCCGTGCTTTGTTTCTGACAACTTCACCCTATTCATTGAGCTTGTTTCTGAATACCCAATTTGTGCCAATAATGTTGAATCCTTTTGGTCTGGGAACTAGATCCCGTACGTCGTTTCTGGTGAATTGATTTAGTTCTTATTGCATTGCAAGTATCCAATCATTTTCTAAAAGAGCTTCTTCTACAGAGGTTGCTTCAATCAGAGAGACTAAAACCATTAGAGATTCTTCAGAGTTTCTGAATGATGACCTTGTTCTAATTGGATCATCCTTATTTCCCAGAATCTTATCTTCTGGATGATTCAACGTGCTTCTTGATTATTTCTTCTGAATGGGTTCTTCAGTATTAGTAGAGGTGATTGTCTTATCTTGTTCTATGGTTGGTTGATCTTCAGATGTTTTGTCTTCAATGATTTGAACTTCTATATCTGTAGGAGATTCATTCTGCTTTGGTTTTTCAGAATCAATCTTATCATCAAATTTGACATAGATGGATTCTATGACAATTTGTGTTTCTATGTTGTATACTCTGTATCCTTTCGAACGTTCAGAGTATCCTAACATATAACATTTTTGTGCCTTAGAATCAAACTTGTTCAGAGGATCGTTAGTATTCAGAATAAAACAAGTGCATCCAAATGGATGAAAGTAAGAAATGTTTGGTTGTTTGTTCTTCCACAATTCATAAGGAGTCTTCTCCATAATAGGTCTTATAGAGATTCTATTCTGAATGAAGCATGTTATATTTACTGCTTCTGCCCAAAAATGTTTAGCCATGTTTGTCTCATTGATCATGGTTCTGGCCATCTCTTGTAATGTTCTGTTCTTACGTTCTACAAATCCATTTTGTTGTGGAGTTCTAGGGCAAGAGAAATTATGAGAGATTCCATTTTCATTAAAAAAAATGTGTTTTCAAATTCTCCTCCATGATCACTTCTGACTTTAACAATTCTAAACTCTTTTTCATTTTGAACTTGTTTCCAGAAGTTTGAAAATACAACAATTGACTCATCCTTGTGTCTAAGATACTTTACCCATGTCCATCAGCTATAGTCATCTACAATCACTAATCCATACCTCTTACCATTGATAGAGGCCATTTTTACTGGACCAAATAAATCAACGTGTAGAAGTTCTAGTGGTCTAGAGGAACAAACAACATTTTTAGGTTTAGAAAATGTTCCTTTCTGACATGCTTCACACAAAGCTCCTGAGTTGAACTTAGAGTTAGGAAGTCCTCTGACCAGATTGAGTTTGTTAATCTGAGAAAATCTTCTCATATTTACATGTCCCAATCTTCTGTGCCAGACCCATTGCTCAATGTCCATAGACATTAGTTATTTTACGTTCTGACTTTTCAGTTCAGAAAGTTTTATTTTATATATGTTGTTCTTTCTCTTTCCACTAAATAGGATTGTTCCATCTTTCTAACTCACAACCTTACAGAACCTTTGATTGAAGATTATGTCATAACCATTATCACTTAATTGACTTATGGATAACAGATTATGCATTAATCCTTCTACTAACAAAACATTAGAGATAGAGGGAAGTGTACCATTACCAATAGTTCCAGAGCCAGTAATCTTTCCTTTTTGATTACCTACGAAGCCTACGAAACCTCCAGCTTTCAGCTTAAGACTTTGGAACATATGCTTTCTTCCCGTTATGTGTCGTGAGCATCCAGAGTCCAGGTACCAAGATTGGTGTTTCAGTCTAGTTGTCAAAGACATCTGCAACATACACAATTTTATCTTTGGGTACCCATATCTATCTGGGTCCTTGTTTGTTAGATTTTACAAATTTCTGATTGAGTTTGAATTTCTCATCAGATGTTATAGAACTGGATGACTCACTACTATATTTCAGATCATGATTATGACCATAAGTGAAATGAGAACTTAAAGGGGTATTAACTTTGATAATCATGTCATCAACGTGTTTAAACTTCAGAGGTTCTTCTCCTTTAGTTTTCACATAACCTAAACCTCTTCTACCATTTCTGCTAACTCCATAGATCATTGAGACAATTTTGCTTCTATCTATATTTTTAGCTAGAAATTTTTGAAAACTGTAATCATATTGCTTTACTATATTATCAGAACTGGGTAGAATTTCTGATTCAGATTTCTTCTGAGTTCTAAATTTTTCAAGGGAAATTTTTGCATTTTAAAATACTTTATTTTAACTTTGAGTTTTCTGACCTCATTTTTCTAACTTCCACCGATTCAGATACTAGACTTTGTTTTATGTATTTGTATTTGAATTGAAGTTTCTGATATTTTTCAAGAATTTCTTAGAGGCTATCTTCTAATTGAGGCATAGTAAGCTTAGAGAATACCTCTTATGTGCCAGAGTTAGATTCTGATTAGTTGACTTCTTCTGGTATCTTTGCCATTAATGCAATGTTGGCATGTTCATCTTCTAAGTCTGAATCTGCTTCAGAAGATTCTGAATCATCCCATGTTGCCATGAGACTTTTCTTCTTATCTCTATTTAATTTATTTCTAGGTTTCTCTTTCTAATGTTTTGGCCATTCACTCTTGTAGTGTCTAGGTTACTTGCATTCATAGCACACTACTTCTTTGCTTCTGGGTTTACTGTGACCAGAGGATGATTCTGAATGATTGCTTGATCTTCTGGGATTTATGAACTTCTTATGACGATGCTTCTAGAGTTGTTGAACTCTTATGGATAAAAGGGATAGTTTTTCTTGTTCTGATGAGCCTCCAAAAATTTCTTCTTCTTCTGCCTGCAAAGCTTTAGAATCAGATTTGTTAGATATAAGAGAAAAAAACTTACCTTTATTCTGAGGTTCATCATCTTCTAGTTATATCTCATGACTTCTCATTGAGCCAATCAATTATTCAAGAGATATCTCATTCAGATTCTTTGATAGCTTCAAAGCAGTGACCATGGGTCTCCAAGCCTTTGGCAAGCTTCTAATGATCTCCTTCACATGATCTGCTGTTAAGTAGCCTTTGTCCAGAACCTTTAGTCTAGCAACCAGAATTTGAAACCTTGAAAACATTTTCTCAATTGTTTCATCTTCTTCCATCTTGAAAGCTTCATACTTCTGGATGTGGGCCAGAGCTTTTGTCTCCTTGACTTGAGTGTTGCCTTCGTGTGTCATCCTTAGAGAATCAAACATGTGTTTGACTTATTCTTTGTTAGTGATTTTTTCATATTCTGTGTAGGAAATAGCGCTTAGAAGTATGGTTCTGTCCTTGTGATGGTTTCTGAATTCCTTTTTCTGTTGGGCTGACATATTCTTTCGTTCGATCTTCTGACCATATGCTCTAATAGGATGAATGTATCCATCTGTCACCATATCCCAGAGATCTCCATCCAGATCCAGAAAGAAACTTTCCAGAACATTCTTCAAGTAGTCAAAGTTGTCGCCATTGAACACTGGAGGTTTTTCGTTGATCTCGTCATTTTGATAATCATTGTTGTTGTTGACTAAATTTGCCATTGTGTTTGTTTTCTGGATCTTCTACTGACACGGTTAAGTGTATTTCTCAGAACCTAGAGCTCTGATGCCAATTGAAGGAGCGAAAAACACAAGGATGGGGGGTTGGAGTTGGGTTTTATAAAAACAATGACTGTAAAAGACATTTTGATTTATCCTGGTTCGTTTGAACTCAAACTACATCCAGTCCACCTGCCAAGGTGATTTTGCCTCTCTCAACGAGGTCTTAATCCACTATTCAAAAACTCTGAATACAATCACTAAGACCTATATTCAAAGTCTTCTTGAGTCTACTGAATACACTAGTCAATCAAGGAAATCATAAAGAGTTTACAAAATGTTGTAACAGTAATTGCTTTAGAAAGCTATTATCACTAGGTGATAGTTTTTATAGAACTTAAGCACAAAGTAAGAAATTGATTAGAGTTTATGCGCATGTGTGTTAGAGCTTCAATTTATTCAAGAAATCTCCTTTATATAGGCGTTTGAATAGGAGATCCGTTGGGAACATCTGATTCCATATTTAGATGATAGTAAAGAGCCACAAAGTCCTTCGAAAAATAAAGATTATGTTCCCAGCCGTTATTCTTGATTCCCTCTTGATTATCCTTTATTATGAGAATCAGAATATAATAAATGCCCATCAGAGTGTGTTTGAAATTGCGCAGCAATGAAAGCTTATATGATGAGAACTTCTTTCTATCATCAGATCTTCTATAGAAGATGCGCTAGGCTTGAGTACCATTAAAAGATGCTAATCAATATGAGAAACATCCTTTTCTTGAGAACTTCTATCCTGCACATAGAGAAATATTTAGTGCCATAATTTGTCCTTATAAAATATTGTTATCATCAAAACTATATAATAGAAGTAGAATCAAAATCTTGTTCTAACAATTGGAAAAAGAGAACGAAAAGGTACGAGAAAAATGTAGGGAAAATAAAGAGTGTGCTCGAACGGGCCCTACCTCGCTGCCTACGTATCTCATGGGAAATGAGAATCAGAGTCGACGTAGTTCACCTAACTAAGGCGGGAACTTGTTTGTGTTTTTTATGAGTTGAACTGCTTATGCCTATGCTCAGGTGTTGCAGGCTCGTGTTGAACGAGTGCGTTACCGTCTTGCAAAGAGACATGTAGGAGAAAGTTCTTACATTGTGAATTAGTGAGATGAGAAGATAATTCCCGTAGGAAAAGACATTTATTGTTTGTTAACTGTCTTTTAAAGAAGTGTTTTTGTTGTTTTTGTTTGTGAAACATTCTCATACTAAGACTTGTTCATTGTGGTAGATGCCTTACACCTCGCCCCGAAATGGGACATGCATAAGTAACCCACGGCAAAGTCTCATGGCGTACGAGAAAGCTCAACCTTTATTAGGTGTCTTTTACTGTTTTCTTTATGAGATGAGAAAGAGAGACTCAAATCGAGAAAGGGAAAAACTAGGAGAACTAAGAAATAAACCTAAGTTATTTATTGCATGCAAAAGGAGGTCCTAATGGTTTGTGTAGTTTTCTAATCTTAATGAGGAAAAGGAAAAGAAGAAAGAGGACTTAGAACTCAACTTACTTCCTAAGGAATTTAAGTTGTTTCTAAGAAAGGGGGAAACCTATACAAGAAAAGCACAAAGTGCTAAGGAAAAAACATTTAGAAAGCATACAGAAGATGAAGAAGAAGTTATATAAACAAAGATTACCTCAACCTCCCTACAAAACAAGGTTAGCTTCACAAATCATATTAAACACATAAAGCATGGCAAAAGCTCAAATTAGTTCAAACTAGCTAAAGAAAAGCACTAAGGACTTCCTAGGGTTAAGACCAAAAGCTAAAAGGTCCTATAGGATAATAAGCTTCTAAAGTCAGTATCTAAACCCTATTAAAGTATTCTAATTTTATGAAATCAAACAACTACAATCTATGTCATAATGAGGTATTAAACCCTAATGGAAATCAAAATGAAGTTAGATGAAGAAGTTTGAATGAAATAACAAAGTAAACTTGAATGAGTTAAGGTGAATGTTAAAACAAGAACCTAACACTAAATTAAAGTGTATCAAATGATAATCAAAAGTAAGAACAAAGAGATTCAAGTAAAAGATATTCAAGTATAAGATTGAATGGAGAAGGAGGAAGAATAGATGAACATGTGATTTCTTAAGTAAAGAAAGACTTAGAAGAAAAAAAACATGAACAAAGAAAAGTGAAATTCCCATACAAAAACCAGAGGCTAGATGGAAATTTAAGATGAGCATTAAACTCAAAAATTAATCACAAAGTACTATGTATGAAACCTATTAGGGTTAAGGAACAAAGAAGTTTGGTTTTGAAGTTTTAATGTACAAAAGCAAATCAAATGAAACAAAAGGGCTTATGACTTGAGTTAAATATGCAAAAATGAATGTGGGACACTTATAAGAGGTGTAAGAATGATATGAAATGGATACCATATCCATAAAGTATGATTAGAAGTGTTAAGATGAAAGAAGAATGTGAATTAGGGCAAAGTAAGCACACATGACCACAATGAAAATTAAAGTACAAGCAACCCAAAATTCCAAAGGTAAAGACGTATAATGGACACAAATTACTTAAAGACACCTATTGCAATGTTAAGAACCCAAATTAAGGATCTCAAATGGATTACATAAATGCCTTACTCAAAGTCATAATCTAGAGGGTAACAAACCTCTAAAATATCTCACAAAGAATTTGAGTTTAGCTCACTGAACAAATTGCACAAGGGGAATTAGGGTTTTGAAGGATGGTGTTCAAATAAAGGATTTAAACAAGGTCCAAACATGACCTAAAAAATATGAAAAAAAAATTTTATGGACCTTAATGTGTCCTCTGATTAGTGCAAAAGAAATGGAATTTAGATCTTTTTTTATTTGGAAGGAATTAATTTGTGAAGAACAAAATGACAAGAATGAAGAAATTCAAATAGAAATAGAATGAGAAATTAATTTTGACTCAAGGATTTCAGAAAAATAAAAATACAAAATATAAAAAATTTGAAAAAATGTCAAAGATAGTCCCTGAATTATTTTAGAATTTTTAGATGAGTTTTGGTATTTTAATAAAATGGAAATTAAAAAGAAATAAAATTGAAAGAAAAAATGAGAGGAGGTGTGAAAATGAATTAAAATCAGTTAAAAACACTGGGCTCAATTAAAAGGGGGTACAAATAGCAACTGAGGCCCAAACCCTGATACGCTGAATTCACAAAGTTATGGTGGACCTTGGTCAACCCATTGACTTCATCTAGACCTTTTGATCAATATGACACATGCAATCAAAGTTTAGGTATCCAAATCTAGTGGATCACATTGAAAGGCCCATGTGGTGGAAAGACAAGAGGAATTGGTTTAGAATGATCTGATGGCTGTGTTATAAAGTTGGAAAATAGAGCTAGGGTACTATTCAGGTCACCGGAGATGACCTCCGGTCATCTGCTCCGGTGACCTCTGGTTAGGGAAAGATCAAAACCTAATGAAAATGAAATCTAAGACTATCATTGTGTTCGTCTCATTGCATACATTGAGAATCCAGGTCTAGAATTCATTTATCCTTCATAAGCAGTGAAAATCGAAGCCATCAAATCTAAACCTAAATTCTGAAATTAAGCATCTACAATGCTTATCAACTAGCCAGATCAATGCAAGATTCTATCAAGCCATAAACATCATGAAACCAAGCAATAAAAGCATGAGATTCGAGCAAATTCACTAAAGCCAAACCTGAATTGTAGAGGTGGAATTTGTTGAAGAATACCAGAGGGGAGGATCCTACAATTCTTGTTACTTGTTATTGAGCTTCAATAGAGTGATATAAACACTCGAAGACCTTGGATTCTTTGAAAAATTTGGAAGATGTAGTGGTGATGCAGAGACTTTATCTTTGAAGATTCCGAGAAAACAAGCCATGGAGAATGTCCACAATGTGATGAGGATGATGAATTGATGATTATTGATGCTAGTGGATGAATATTTATGATTACTCGAAGCCAAATGCAAAGCTAAAGCAGAAGAAAATTCATATAGAACTTGATGAATTCTTTGTGTGATTTTGATCAAATGGAAGTGGTTGTTACAATTCAGTTAGATCTGAGCTTATATATCTGAGGTTAAGTCTAACTAACTCTAGTTGATGGTTAGAACTAGAGTTAGTTCTTAACTTGAGGTAAAATGTGTAATTAGAGGCGTGGAGATCAATTCAGTTCAACTCAAGTTTGCTCTGCTCGAGTGTGATCATGTACCATGGTGTTCACATTAATTACGTGAGGTTTAGTGGAAAGCAATGTGACTGAATTGATCAAAGTGGTGCAGCTTATGTGATGTCAATACAACTTCTCATTTTGCTTGATTTTCAAAGGTGTGCATGGTAAATGAAGTGTTCATGCATCATGATATGATGATCTCTCCTCAATTATGATGAATTTGAACATAACATGATGTAGAGACTCTTGACTGAACTGAATTTGCACATAAGATACATTGCCTTGGCCTGCCAGAAAACATATGGCATGTTGTGATCTTCTTTTGAATGTTTCTTCATGAACAAGCCACCAAATGATATGATTCTTGTGCCCAATTTGAAGTAGATTCTTCATGCACCAAGTTTGTAATTCAAACCAACATGGAATATGACCTCTAAATACCTCAATTGTATCTTTGAACATCATTCCATAAGGCTGCATAATGGGCCTGCATGTAATGAGCTTGCCTTGGGCACAAGTGCTTGTGACTGACCAGGTTTAGGACATGACTTCAACCCTTCATAACTCTCAAACAAATGATCATATGAAAGTTGTAGATAATGCAACCATGAACAACTTTGAAGTTGGAATTTTTTTATTTGAGGTCATCTTGATGTAGTAATTGGACAATACTTCTTGCACTCCACATGTTTGAAGAAATACCTTTCCTGGCGCGCGCATGATGCAAGGACTGACTTGGTTTTTGCCCTAGTTTGCCCTAGTTTGATCCAACTTTAATTGATCATAACTTCTTAAATTTTAATCCCATGAACATATTCCACTTATGGATTAGAAGCTTATGATGCCCTATTTCAAACATCCCTAGTTGAATTTTCATTTGACTTTTATTTTGGGAGAAATCCTCTCTTGAACTTGATTGAAAATGGCCTAAAATTGCCATATTTGGAAACCCTAATTTTCCAAAAATGGTAAGTTTTGGTTTTCTTGATTTTTGATGATTCCTCCATCATTTCTTGATCTTATTTGGTCCATGGACTCCTTGTAACATTAATTTCATGAATTTGACCTCAAAACGTCAGGGAAACAATGATATCAATGGATGATATTTCAACCCTAGACACTTATCATAATGTGGAAAACAATGATATCAAGTATGAACCAAAATTTCCTTGGGAAGCCTCTTTAATCAGAAACCCTAATTTCAGCCCTTTTTGTTAGGAGGTGTTGCACTGCTTGAATTCTTTGATCAATCCATCTCTTTCTAAGACTTAGGGAATCAAATGAGATCTTGTGGGATGTTGTGAACCCTTTGAATAATGTTGAGAAGTCAAGTGACCTTTCTATTTCTTTTGTATGATCTTCAAGTCCCTCAGTCATTGATCACAAACCCTATGCCTCAGCCATGAATGGTTATGATTAAAGTCTATGCAAGGATGTGGAATTATGAATACAATGTGATATGCTACATGCCATGAAAATGAGAAGGAATTTTTTTGGGTATTATAACTTCCCCTATTTAATTATCTGTGGACCTAAAGGGATGATAACAATGGCTTTCAGACTTTCAAGGTATGAAGGGATTGAATACTCAAATAAACCGGAAAATTTGTGATTTGTGGGAAATAAAATATGTTAGGAAGAATGTCATTCTTGGATGACAACTCACACAGGACACACCATGAATGAGCTCAAAAAGAGACTATCATAACTTGGATGATAACTCCAAGATACGAAACCGGACTTGGACGGAATCGAAAAGCATTTATCCCACTTGAGAATAAAACTTGAAAAAGAGACTACAATAACTTGGATGATAACTCAAAGATACGAAATCAGACTTGACGGAATCGAAAAGTATTTATCCCACTTGGGAGATAAAACTTGAAAAGAGACTATAATGACTTGGATGATAACTCAACAATACGAAACCGGACTTGGCGGAATCGAAAAGTATGTATCCCACTTGGGAGATAAAACTTAAAATGGAGACTACCATAACTTGGATAATAACTCAACAATACGAAACCGAACTTGGCGGAATCGAAAAGTATTTATCCCACTTGGGAGATAAAACTTAAAAAGGAGACTACCATAGCTTGGATAATAACTCGACAATACGAAACCAGACTTGGTGGAATCGAAAAGTATTTATCCCACTTGGGAGATAATACTTGAAAAGGAGACTACCATAGCTTGGATGGTAACTCAAAGATGCGAAACCGGACTTGGACGGAATCGAAAAGCATTAATACCATTTGGGAGATAAAACTTGAAAGGAGACTACCATAATTTAGATGATAACTCAACAATACCAAACCGGACTTGGCGGAATCGAAAAGTATTTATCCCACTTGGGAGATAAAACTTGAAAAAAGATTATGATTGTTAGACGGTATGGCTAGTGATCGAGAGGGGGGGTGAATAGATCACCTCATTTTTCACAAGGTTTTAATAAAACTTTTCAGAGTTTTTGAAAATTAGCGGAAAAACTATGGTCCCGAATCGACTTCCGTCTATTCTGAACCGGCCACTAGAAAATCGGACATGCGATACAGTGCTGGATTTGATGTTGAGATGACAAAGACTAGAACACACAAATGATAAACAATTGAATGCACTTATCACTAAAGGCTATCTCCAATGAATCAAAACAAATGAAAACGAAAATAGAGTTAGAGAGAGAATACAATACTCAGAGATTTGGTAAGGAAGTTCCCCACGTCCGTCCTTGCGTGTGGGTACGTCTCCCTCTCAATTTCAAACCGAAATTGAGAACTTTTATATCAATAATACTGATTCTGTCTTTTACAAGGTTGCAATACAAAAACCAGAAATCTAAACACAAAGATCTTCCTATTGTATGAACCTTCACTTGATCAAGCACGATCAAGACTTTCCTACAAGTATTACAAACAATTCACCGGTTCCACGATCTGTTTGCGAAATAACCCGATTTCCAAACCTTACGCTGCGGCTGAATCTGTTCTGTAAACATGACTCACAAACCCTCAAGAACATGTCCGTTCTTGAAGGATAAACCAAATGGTTTTTCCTCGAAATTCCCTTCCAATCTTCACGCAGCTAGATCCACGATCGTACCACTGAACGTTATCTCGTTGATCCGTTAATCCGAAGAACAAGAATGATTATGTGTTGATGTTCTTGAATTAAAGAGTTTGAGAAGATGAAGAAGATGAAGTCTCTTTCAGATTTCAAATACGGCTAACCGATTGATTGCACATTCAAACCTCTCTTTGACTGTGTATTAAATTCTGCACTTTCAATTTGTTGACCTGTGTTACACCCTAAAAACTGACTTGACAGGAGCTTATATACACATAACAGAAGTTTTTAGAAAAGAAATAAACTTATGAATCGATACAAGACACACATGTATCGATACATGTAAATTTTCCAACTGCTATGTATCAATACATGGAGGTATGTATCGATACATATTGAACCAATGTAAAAATTCAGAAACATAATATCAGCATGAATCGATGCATGATACGAATGTATCGATACAAGGCTAATTTCCAGAAACTAAAATATAGCATGTATCGATGCATTATGCGAATGAATCGATACATAGTTTGTTTCCAGAAATACAAAGGAAACATGAATCGATACAACAATCGTATGAATCGATACATACAGTACAAAAACCAATTTTAGTGCTTTTAAAAGACATGTATCGATGCAAGCCAACATGTATCGATACATACATGATTAAAATTGTTTGTAAGCTATTTTTTTATGATATGTGCCAATTCATAAGTCAAAAATCAAAGTTATATTAATGCATAAGAAGCAAAAGGCATAGAAATTTGCTATCATGCAAACCTAATCCAAAAGAGATAATTGCTCACAAACTCCCCCTTTTTGATGATGAAAAATTTTGCAAGATGTAAAAAAAAACTCTCCCCCCGAGTTTGTGCATTGCTGTCAACTGTCACATCCATTTCTCCCCCTTTGTCAACATCAAAAAGAAGAGAAAAACAGTCTAGGCGAAGAAGAATTTAGCAATAACCAGCAAGATTGATATATATATATATATATAAGCTGAACATTCACAAAGAATGGAGCTAAGAAAAATAAAGAGCAAACAATACAATGAAGAAAAAAGATAAGCATTGAAGTACTTAGAAGAGTTATGAATAACAAAGAAAACATACAAAGTTTAAGCATTAGACTAAAAAAAACTTAAGAAACATAAATATGATATGATGATGATGCAATGCAGAGATATAATGCTGGTTTAATGAGGATTATAGCCTCCACAAGACTCCTCATCAGCTCTATCGGGATCTCTGAAACTTGGTGGAGGAGGTGGAGGAGGCATCTCATCTGGATTTTTCCCCATGAAGTTGTAATGCCTGAACCGATTCTGAACCTTAGTACTTCTAAATCTTTCCATAATGTCCGGATGTGCATGAAAATCATCCATAAATCCCGACATCTCATTGTAGAAAACTTGATGCATTTTGACCAAGTCCGTATGCCATGAATGTTGGTTGTGGTACATATGAGTGTGTTCATTATGCCACTCACGGTGCTCGTTGTGCCACTCCGTTTGTTGAACATGCCAAGTACGAGCTTCTTCATGAAGGGCCTGATTTGCAATCTCCATCTGCTCAAACATTTGAGTAAGATATGCAGGAGGTGTAGAAGATGATTGAGCAACAAAAAATGGAGGAACCGTAGGTTCAGGTTCATAGTTAGTAGGAGACCACCTTTGTAGTACCCACTCACTCCAAGCAGTATTAGCATTTGTGTCAGGAGCATTTTTTTCATTGACATCCTCCATTTCTTCATCTCTTGGATCGTCAGCCATAAAAAGTTGTTCAAAAGGTACATCAAAATTGTAAACTCTTGTTCTGGATCCTCTTTTGAAAAAGTAATAACAGCGACGCTCCAAATCCCACCGGTATCCCATGTGAGATAGAGTAGCAATGTTGAATTCTTGAGCGATGGAGGGAGATATAAGAGGAATTAAGAGGCAGGACAACTTTCCAATATTTGATGATCCTCATAATCTGAGAAGCATAACCAAGAGTGATGTTCTTCGAACTGTTGCGTGCAAGAAACATGCGCTTCACAAAATAATTTGGCCAATTCAACTTAACCTTTTTCTGCAATAGATACAACAGAAGTATGTCTGGCCTATCCAAACGAGAATGTCCACCAGACCGTGGACGCAGAATATGCGAGACAATCCAATGCAAAATTCTAGGAACACTCTTAATCATACCAGAAGTAAATTGCTCATCCTCACCTAAAGGCCTTTCCAATTTTAGTATAGAGCCAACGTAGTCTTTTAGTTGAAATGCAGTGTCGAACTTCTGATCATGCCAAGACTTCAAATCCGGACACGAAAAAGGAATTTGGAACACCGTGTCCCAATCAATAGCCTCAAAGGAATAGGTCTTAATTCCAATAGAGCACTTAAACATGTAACCTCTACCAATTTTAAGACCTGTATAAAAAGCACAAATGAAATCCTCGTGATACTCATCATTTGTAGTAAAAAATGACCCAAGAGATTGTTCATTTAGCAGATCAGCAACTTCATTTAGAAACAAAGTAAGAGCATCATCTGTATTGAAGACATGGGGTTTCATGACTAACCTTGTCTTGAAATTTTCTTCAAACTCAGTAGCCAAGGAAGGATGAAGGATAAATAAAGCAGTTGGAGGAATTTCTGGAGTAGGAGGAGATTGATGGGAAGAACCAACATGCTCTTTTCCTTTGCCTTTACCTTTTGACCGAGGAAGGATTGTTCTTGGAGGCATGGTGATAAAATTAGGGTTTTGAAGATGAAGAGGGGATAACTTTTAGCGTTAAGAGTATGTAATGAAATGAAACGAGATGTTTATAATTGCTGTAAATGACATAAATGGATGCTGATGTGTCGATACAAAATATTAAATAAAAGGAATTTTAATCAATATGCATCGATGCATACCAGTATGTGTCGATACAATTTGCGAATTTAAAGAAATTGAATCAGTATGCATCGATGCATACCAGTATGTATCGATACAATTTTCAAATTTAAAGAGATTGAATCAGTATGCGTCGATGCATACCATTATGTATTGATTCATTTTGCGAATATATCCCCAAAAAAATGCTATGTATTGATACAAAGCACGATTGCGTCGATACATACTGTAACATGTTTGAAAAATTGAAAAGAAAAAGAAACATGTGTCAACACAAGACACGAATGCATCGATACAAATGATGAATGTATCAATACATAAGCTGATGTATCAATGCATACACCTGATGTATCAATACATAAGTCTGATGTATCAATACATACTGATGCTAAATCACATATTTAAGTAAGTTTTTAACAAACCATTTAAGATGCAGTATGAATCATGTCATTTTAATGATGCTCAAGTATAATTCACAAAAATTAGTAATGCTCAAACACTCATATGTAAAGAAGTACAAATAGACGAAAACAATTTGTTCTAACAAACATTAATTACACAATTTTAACAAGATATAGAGAGGAACAATATTACCTCCATTGATGTAATCTCATGATGTTTGAGTGAAGTCTACAATCAAATCTCAACAGACACGATAAAAATAATCAAATGAACTTAAGAGACTAATGATGAGAGATCTAGAATCCCTAATTCACGACGAATGTTGAAGCATGGTTCCGTTGCTAGGGGTTTAGTGAAAATGTCAGCAAGTTGGTTTTTAGTATCAACATACTCAAATACAACGTCTCCTTTTTCAACATGATCGCGAAGAAAGTGATGTCTAATCTCAATATGTTTAGTGCGTGAGTGTAAATCAGGATTCTTAGTGAGATTAATGGCACTAGTTTTGTCACACTTTATTGGAATACGTTTAAGTTGAATATCAAAGTCTTGCAGTTGTTGTTTTAGCCACAAAATCTGAGCGCAACAACTACCGGCTGCAACATATTCAGCCTCTGCAGTAGATAATGTCACAGATACTTTCTTTTTGCTATTCCAACTTACTAAAGAATTTGAAAACAAGTGACAAGTACCACTAGTTCTTTTCCTATCTGATTTACAGCCAGCAAAATCAGAATCGGAGTAACCTACTAAGCTACAATCGCTTCCTTTGGAGTACCAAAGCCCATATTTAGATGTTCCATGAAGGTATCTGAATATACACATGACAGCTTTTAAGTGAGACTCCTTAGGATTTAATTGATATCGTGCACACATACAAACACTAAACATGATATCCGGTCTAGAAGCAGTAAGATACAAAAGAGATCCAATCATACCTCTATACTTTTTCACATCAACACTCTTACCGTGTTCATCTTTATCCAAGTTACCATTTATAGGCATAGGGGTATCGATTGATTTTGAGTCATTCATTCCAAAGCGCTTGAGCAATTCTCTGCAGTATTTTGTTTGACATACTGTTGTACCTTCATCAAGCTGCTTTATTTGGAGACCTAGGAAGTAAGTTAGCGCCCCCATGAGACTCATCTCAAACTCACCCTTCATAACACTAGAAAAATCTTCGACCAAGTGTATGTTAGTTGAACCAAAAATTATATCGTCTACATAAACTTGAACTAAAAGAATGTGCTTTCCTTTGTGTTTAACGAAAAGTGTATTATCCACTTTACCTCTTGAATATCCATGATCAAGTAAAAATTTGCTTAGTCTTTCATACCAAACCCTAGGGACTTGCTTAAGGCCATACAAAGCCCGTTTTAATTTGTACACATGATCTAGATATTCAAAATTTTCAAAACTAGGAGGTTGTGAGACATATACCTCTTCATTTATGACACCATTTAGAAACACACTCTTTACGTCCATTTGGTAAAGCTTGAAATTCATAGAACACGCATAGGCAAGAAAAATACGTATAGCTTCAAGGCGAGCAACTGGAGCATAAGTTTCTTCATAATCTATGCCCTCCTCTTGGTTATAACCTTGTGCTACTAAACGTGCCTTGTTCCTAGTTATCACTCCGTTTTCATCAAGCTTATTCCTAAAAATCCATTTAGTACCTATGATATGATGATCTCGCGGACGAGGAATAAGTTCCCAAACGTCATTTATTTTAAATTGATTAAGCTCTTCTTGCATGGCCATTAGCCAAAATTCATCAATCAAGGCCTCTTTGGAATTCTTTGGTTCTACTTGTGAAACAAAAGCAAAGTGAGAATAGAAATTACTTATTTTAGAATGAGTTAATACTCCCTTTGAAATGTCTCCCAAAATGTTATCAATGGGATGGTCTTTTGAAGATCTCCAAGCTGGTGGAAGGTTGTTCACCTCAGTTGTCCCTTCTTCCTTATCTTTTTGAGGACTAGTATCTTCCTCCTTTTCTTTGGTAGCTGTTGTGGATTTATCAATCTCAGTTACGGCTTCCTTGAGTATCTCTTATGTTGGTATTCTTGCGTCATCAAAAGACATACCTTTTCCGACACTTTTCGGATAAGATTCATCAAAAGAAGCATGGACAGATTCTTCAACAGAAAATTAAACGCAAATTATATATTCTATATGCTTTACTTGATTGAGAGTATCCAAGAAAAATACCTTCATCAGCTTTTGCATCAAACTTCCCAAGATTTTCTTTACCATTATTCAAAACAAAGCACTTACAACCGAATATGTGAAGATGTGACAAGTTTGGCTTTCTTCCTTTTAAAATCTCATAAGGAGTTTTGTTTAAAATAGGGAGAATTAGAATCCTGTTTAAAACATAACAAGCTGTACTAATTGCATCAGTCCAAAAGTATTTTGGTAATCCACCCTCATTTAGCATTGTTCTTGCCAATTCCTCTAAAACGCGATTTTTGCGCTCCACAACGCCATTTTGTTGTGGAGTTCGAGGAGCTGAAAAGTTATGCTCAATGCCATACTTGTCATAATACTTATCAAAGAGGTAATTTTTAAATTCACCTCCATGATCACTTCAAATTGTAACTATTTTAGAATTCATTTTGTTTTGGGACAGTTTTGCAAAACTCTTAAAACCAGAAAAAGTTTCGTCTTTGCTATGAAGAAATATAGTCCAAGTAAATCTAGAGTAGTCATCAATGATTACGAAACCATAATAATTTCCACCTAAGCTCTTAGTCCTAGAAGGTATAAAGAGGTCCATATGGAGAAGTTCAAGGGGACTTGAAGTTGAAATTATGTTTTTAGATTTAAAGGATACTCTTGTTTGCTTTCCCATTTGACACGCATCACATAGGTGGTCTTTTGAAAATTTTATTTTTGGAAGACCGACTAATAGATCCTTAGATACAACCTTATTGAGCAAATCGAAGTTAACTTGCGCGAAACGTCTATGCCAAAGCCAAGAATCATCATTCAAGGTGACTAGACATTTAGTGCTTGTTAAAGATACATCCAAAAGATAAAGCATATAGATATTGTTTACTCTTACACCCTTAAACACAACATATTGTTCAGCATGTTCAATTATGCAGCAAGTATTTTTGAAAGAAACCTTGTAAACTTTGTCGCACAATTGACTAATACTTAACAAATTGTGTTTAAGTCCATCTACAAGATGGACATCAGAAATAGTAGTGGTAGAGGGATTACCTACACTACCTTTACCGATAATTGCTCCTTCGTTATTGTCTCCATAAGTACCATATCTCTTCTTCTTTGCTTTGAAGTCAATAAAAAGCGATATGTCACCCGTCATATGCCTTGAACACCCGCTGTGGGGACATTTCAGTCAGATTGAAGATGCGATGTTTTGGGCTTTCATGAAAGAGACCAAAACTAGCTTATGCTTTGTATGCATATGTTTGAATTTTTCCGTGGCGTAATGCTCCATAATGATGGAAATGCTACGCTTTAAAGGATGAAAATGTAATGATGATTACTAAATGCAAATGAATAGGGATCTCCTGATGAGGAGATAACAGGCATCCCATGTATCTTTACTAGGGGAGAAATAATCATTGCATTGATTTAATAAATCCCTGTGGGAAAAAAAACAACCCTACGGGGGATATTGTTAATGATACTGGCTCTGAGTTGTCGTCATTGCCACAAATAATTTGGACTTTCAGAAGTTGCAGAATGATGACCCTGTTGGGGATGAACATGATTTGAGAGGTACGCTACCCGCAACACTTCGTCGGGGAAGTGGCATCCTTCTGACTCGGCTGGGGAAAAGGATTTATTGATACTCTTCAGAGGAAGAAACCACTGGGGAAATCCCACAGATACACTATCTTCTACTTGGGGAAGAAATACCAATGAGGATTGGACTTTGGTCAACAACTTCATTGGGAAAAACTACGAACAATGTTGTGCGATAAGAAAACCATCAGGTTTCTCCTTGTCTTTACCTCTGCTAAGGCATGAATAATTCTCATATACTGATGGATATAAGAAACCTCTGGTGAGGAATACTTATCTGTTGAAGAAGGGAAGCTCTTTGCCTGGGAAGAGCATCAGGAGCCTTCGGTTACTTCGCTGGGGAAGATTTCAATTTCCCGCTCTACTAGGGATGATGGAGAATGCTACTGATAAAGCTTTCTGCTAAAGACAAGAGTTTTAAGTACCTCTCATTGGGAAAGAGATATAAGAAGAATCTCCTGCTGGGGATGAGAGATAATGATAACCTTATGCTCGGGAAGTAACTTTCTCCTTGTTGTTCTATTGGAGAAGGGATGGTCTGATGAGACTTGCTGAGGAATCTTGCTCAATGATCTGTTGAGGAAAGCCTTCCTGAAGTTCTATGCTGGCAATGGCTTTGCTTTCAACACCTATACATGCATGTTAATGAACACAACTAATAGTGCCTGCAAAATGGAGAGTTAGTTTGGCCTGCGTGCCCTAGGATCATGGTCTGAGTCACCATCCATGTTACTCAACACATCATATATATGTCAAATGTTTTTACTCTCATGCATGTATCATAAAGCATTCATGTATTCACAATGCAATATTTATCAAAAGTTGTTGGATGTTTTTTCAATAAATCAATGGTAGATGAAAAAGAAAAACATATGAGAGCAAATTGACCGGAATTGCACTTTTATTGATTGGAAAATGGCCATGAATATGCATTACACCGGGAAGCAATCCTTGGAAAGAGGAAATTGCACAAAAGGAAAATAAACTATCCTAATGGCAATGTGGAAGGTCAAATCTCATCAAGATCCGCCCCGACTATGACTTGTATGTCCTCTAGACTCTCCACATGCTTCACTTTCGAGGAATATGATTGAATTGATCCTTAACCCTCAGATTGATCTTGACTACAGATGATGCATCACAGATTTCACAGATCGCAGTTCTTTTATTTAGTCCCTCTTTTGCGTGGATCGCCCTTTCGGGTTTTCAATCCACCGGGATACACCTTTTTTGCCTGAGTTGTCCGATGTGGATAGTGAGTGTAAATTTTTTAGATATTTCCCTAACTTTTTCCCAATCCTTTCATTTTGTTTTTGGCTCGCTGAGATGCCCCTTTGTTCCTAGACTCTTATTATGTTTTTGTCCAGTGGATCTCTTTGTACGAAGTATTTTATAACTGCATCTGCGCTGACAGGGGATTGGAAGTCTTCGCCATCCATGGTTTTTAACATCAAGGCTCCGCCCGAGAAGACCTTTTTAACCACCAACTGAACTTCATAGTTAGGTGTCCACTTTCCCCTGTGATCTGTTAGAGGAGGAATGATCCTTTTCAACACTAAGTCGTCGGGTATGTAGCGTTGAGGTCGTACTTTCTGGTTGAATGTCTGTTTCATTCGTCGTTGATACAATTGTCCATGGCATACAGCTTCTAGGCGTTTCTCTTTAATGAGGTTCAACTGATTGTACCTGGATCGGAGCCACTTAGCTTCGTCCAGTTTGACATCCATCATTAATCTCAAAGAAGGAATCTCGACTTTAACTGGTAGGACTGCCTCCATACCGTACACAAGCGAGAGAGGTGTTGCCCCGGTTGAGGTGCACACATATGTTCGGTACCCATGCAATAAAAATGGAAACATATCATGCCAATCTTTGTTAGTCACCACCATCTTCTGTATAATTTTCTTAATCTTCTTGTTGATCGCCTCGATGTTGCCATTCATCTTTGGGCGATACGGTGAAGAGTTGTGGTGCTTGATCTTGAAATCCCGACACAGATCTGCCATAATCTTATTGTTGAGATTAGAACCATTGTCAGTAATGATTCTTTCGGGAATTCCATCTTGGCAGATAATATCCCTCTTAATGAACTAGGCTACCACTTGTTTGGTGACATTGGCATATGATGCCGCTTCGACCCACTTCGTGAAGTAGTCTATGGCAACTAGGATGAAACAGTGACCATTAGAAGCAGTTTGCTCGATCTTGCCAATCATATCAATGCCCCATATGGCAAAGGGCCAAGGGAAACGACATGACACTCAACAAGTTTGGAGGCACATGCACCTTATCAACATAAGTTTGGCACTTATGGCACTTGCGGGAGTATTTACAGTAATCAGATTACATGGTGATCCAATAATACCTCGATCGTAGAAGCTTCTTTGCCATAGAATGTCCTCCAACATGGGTACTGAAAGAGCCTTCGTGAACTTCCTGCATCACCATGTTTGCTTTGTGTTTATCCATGCATCTGAGCAAGACCATGTCGAAGTTCCGCTTGTAGAGCACATCATCCTGGTTTAAGATGAACATGTCTGCCAACCTCCTAACGGTCTTCTTGTCTTTACTGGACGCCCCTTCTAGGTATTCTTGAGATTTTAGAAAGCACTTGATATCGTTGTACCAAGGTTTTTCATTGTCAACACCGTCAATCACAAACACATATGCTGGTCTATCAAGACGAGACACATCAATTTTTGGCACATAGTCTCGCTCCCTGGATTTCCATCCTGGTACAAATGCAAAAGTGGCACGAAAAAGGTAGAGTCGCCAGCCAGGCATTTTTATCTCGAAGGAACGGGAATGGTAATGCTTCACAAATGAGAAGAAGAGAAAGGAAGGACACGAGTCCTGAGAACCAAAGAAACTGAGTTCGGGAGTCGGTTACGACCTGGGAAGGTATTAGCACCCCAAATCGTCCGCCGTACCCGACGGATCCACGCTTGCAAAGAAACTATTTCAAAGAGTGAAGAAATGAAAGCTGCTGCGAAGAAAAAGAAATGAAATGGATAAAAAGAAAATAAAGGGGGGAAATGTAGGGAAAATAAAAGAGTGTGCTCGAACGGGCCCTACCCCGCTGCCTACGTACCTCATCTAGACATGAGGATCAGAGACGTCGTAGTTCCCCTAACTAGGGGTGGAAAAGATTGCATGTGTATTAAGGCTTGAACTGCCTATGTCAATGCTCAGGTGTTGCAGACTCGGACGACGAGTGTGTAACCGTCTTGCATAATGACAAGAAGAAGCAAGTTCGCGGACGAAGCGAAGGAGATGAGAAAGGAATTCCCGAAGGAAAGACGCTTATTGTTTGTTTGAGTTTTTTTATTGAGCTTTTATTGGATGTGGCACAAGAGAATGAACTCAAGCTCTTTTCTATGGAATGTGTACTTGCTACTACATTCCAAGATGGAATAATAGAACAAGCACACCAAGTAAGGAGAATTTATCCAAGACTTGCTTCCAAAGGCAAGGGCCTAAATTCATTGACTTGTTTAATTTATTAAGTATCTTAGTGATTAAAAATGAAGAAGTATTTTTTAGGGTTTTTCTTGATGAAGATGACTTCATGATCCGATTTGTGCATGATGCTAGACAAATGCACTATTCCAAGATGGAATGAATACATATACCCCATGGAATAAGGCTATTACACAAGAAGTCACTTCTTTCTTTATTAATGTTTTTTAGGTTTTGTTTTGAGATGAGAAGAGAAAAGAACCAAAGGAGCAAAAAAGGCAAAAGTCTAAAATGGGGAAAGACTAAACCTAAAGTTGTCATGCAAAAGTGGCCCTATGGTTAGTGAGGTTTCAACTATCCTAAGAGAAAAGAAGAACCAAAGAGGGGCAAAAGAAGAAGAGGAGGAAAGCTAGCAAGCAACTTACTCCTCTAAAGGAGATAAGTTGCTCCTAAAGGGGGAAGAAAAGAGTTGCATCACATGATGGCATAAGGCACATCAATATATAAAGAGAATGCAGCTTAAAAAAGGAAAGATGAAGAGTTGAAATATGGATGAACATCCACACTTCTCTTACCATGAGTCCCTGCAAGTGTTAGCAAAATCCAGCATATGTTCATCAACACAATCATGGGATTGGCATGCTCAAAGCTCATATCAACAAAGATCATACAACATGACAAATTGCACACACAAGCATTTACGTGTCAAGAACATGGAAGAATGCATCAACGAGCAAGCAAATCACCCAAAACAATCATATTCGATGATCATATAATGATCCATGGCATCTAAAACAAGTAAGGGGATCAAACAAGCCCAAAACAACTCAAAAATGGCATTCTGCTTCAGTGTTAACCGGTTAACCGAAGCGTTAACCGGTTAACCAGTTCAAACTGCAGAAAACAACATAGTAAAAGGATGCGTTAACTGGTTAACCAAAGCGTTAACCGGTTAACACTGTCAAAACAGCAATAATTCCTGCAGAAAATTAACTCAAAACCAGCTTATCCAAATAATCACACACCACACCAGCAATCAATTATGCATGAAATAAATGGATCAATTCACATTAATTAGCATCATCAAGCTCATGAACATTAACACATAGATCCGGATACAAATCAACCAATCAATTCAAGCAACACAAGCAAATATGCAAGCACATGGTGGATCTAAAGCACAAGCATGCAAATAAGCTAAAACAGAGCTAGATCTGAAATTAACCAACCTACAAAGCTGAGGTATGCTTTGGTAGTTGTTGATTGAGCCGAAAATGAGAGATCTCGCAGAAAACTTCGAAGATCTGGTGCTAAGCTTCACACTCCATGCAAAATAAATGCAAGTAAAAGGTCTTGATGCAGAATTTTGGATCCAAAAGCACTTCTAATTCCCAAACCAGATTTGAATCACCAATTAAACCAGCAAAATGATGCAAATGAGCTATGGATGGAGGTCTAGTTCCAAGATCTACACACCTTAAGGCAAGGTTATGCGCTCTTCAAAGAGGAACTCTTAGTGAATTTGGAAAATGTGAGAGAGAAAATGAGAGAAAAGTGAGAGAGATGAGTGAAAATTCAGAATGAGAAGTGAAAAAAATGAGAGAGCTCCCTCTTGGTTTGGAGAGAAATGGATTAAATATGGTTTAGGTTAGGGGCCCAAAATTTAGGCTTGGGATCCAAAAAATATGGTTTGGTAAAGTAATTAGGATTTAGCAATGGAATTAGGCTTGGATTAATGATCTAGATCCTTCTCCAAAATTCAAATGAATAAAAAATCAGAAAATTGGAAAATTGGAGCCAAAGCACATGCTGAATTTGCTGCTGGAATTCAAAATTCGCAGCCGTTAACCGGTTAACCAAAGCGTTAACCGGTTAACGCCAGTGAATTTGAAATTTTCCCTCCTTTTGGTGGGAAACCTCAAGAATAACCCGACGCCAACCGTTCTGACCTGATTTTGATCCTCAGTCCCGTTTAAGGCTTTGACCATGATATCAAACTTGTAACATGCCCTGTGAGCTTTGAATTGTAGTGCTTCAAATTTCCCGGATGACTGATCATATGTCTTATGCTTGAACATGCAAGTGCTATGCTTCATCTTTCTATGCAAAAATGTTAAGGACATGACATGCTGATGATGATTATGATATGATGACGATGCTAAACAGGAGAGGGAAAATTTGGGGTATTACACATAGTTCTCACTGTGAACCTTGATCATGGAAGAAAAGGTTGTGAAAGCATCAACAAATTGGTTCTCGTCCCGAGGTATATAGTGCAACTTGACTTTCGTGAAGAAAGCTAACAACATCCGAGTATAGTCACAGTAAGGAATCAGACGAGGTTGATGAACCGAACATTTTCCGTTACCTTGATTGATAACTAAAGCCAAATCACCGAAGATCTCGAGGTTCTTAATTCTCAAACCAATTTCTTCCTTGATACATATTATATAGGCTTCATATTATGGTTCATTGTTGGTGCACTCGAATGTAAACCGGGAAGTGAAAGGCATAAGGATTCCTTCCGGTGAGATAATATCAGCACCAACTCCACTTCCGTTCATGTTAACGGCTCCATCTAACATTAGACTATTTGGATTCGGGGTCTGGCCCTCCTCCGGGGGTGGTTCTTCACAGTTTTTCGACTTGAGGAACATGATGTCCTCATCCGAGAAATCGAACCTCATTGGCTGGTAATACTCAATCGGTTGCTGAGTCTGATAATCCGATAATACACTCCCCTTGATAGCTTTTTGTGAAGTATATTGGATGTCGTATTCTGTCAGAATCATCTGCCACCGAGCTACTTTACCTGTCAAAGATGGCTTTTCAAAGATGTATTTAACGGGGTCTATCTTGGAAATCAACAGAGTGGTATGAGTCAGCATGGACTATCTTAGTCGACGAGTATCCCATGCCAAAGCGCAACAAGTTTTCTTGAGCAGTGAGTATTTGGTCTCACAGTCGATAATTTTTTTGCAAGGGTAATAGATTGCGTACTCTTTTCGACCAGACTCGTCCTACTGACCCAGTACACAACCCATTGATCCCTCGAGCACTGTGAAGTACATGATCAAAGGTCTCCATGGCAATGGAGGTATGAGAATAGGAGGTTCTTGCAGATACTCCTTGATTCGGTCGAAAGCTAATTGGCAGTCATCATTCCACCAATGGCCTGATTCTTCCTCAAAAGCTTGAAAATAGGTTCACACGTAGCTGTTAGGTGAGAGATGAACCGTGCGATATAGTTCAACCTCCCTAAGAAGCCACATACTTCTTTCTCAGTTCTCTACTCAGGCATCTCTTGAATTTCTTTCACCTTTGTAGGGTCGACCTAAATCCCCCTTTCACTTACAATAAAGCCTAGCAGCTTTCCAAAACGTACCTTGAATGTACACTTGTTCAAGTTCAATCTTAGTTTGAACTTCCGAAGCTTGTCAAATAGCTTGGCTAGGTTGACTAAATGTTCTTCTTCTGTTTGTGAATTTGCGATCATATCATCAACATAGACCTCGATCTCGTGATGAATCATATCATGGAATAGAGTCATAATTCTCGTTGGTATGTTGCCCCCAATATTTTTCAAACCAAACGACATTAGTTTGTAATAGAAGGTGCCCCATGGGGTAATGAAAGTAGTCTTCAATATGTCATCTGGAGACATCTTGATTTAATTATAACCTGAGAAGCCATCCATGAAGGAAAACACAGAAAATTGGGCCGTATTGTCAACTAGTACGTCAATATGTGGCAATGTGAAGTCATCTTTAGGACTGGCCCTATTCAAGTCTCGATAATCCACACACATTCTGACCTTGCCATTCATTTTAGGAACTGGTACAATATTTGCAACCCATTGAGGATACCTTGATCTTGATAGCCATGTACGGTCGAGTTCTTCTCAGTTTTTACTTCACTCGCGAGCAATCTTCTCTGAGTCGCAACTTGTGCACTACGATATTAGTGTCCAACCCTGACATGTCCTGGTAAGAATAGGAAAAGACGTCAACATATTCTTGGAGCATGGAAATCAACCGACTCCTTACAGATTCTTCTAAAGCAGACCCGATCTTGATCTCTTTTTTCTCCTCTTCAGTACCCAGGTTCACCACTTCAATGGCTTCTTCGTGCGGCTGAATCACCCTCTCCTCTTGCTTGTGCATTCTGGATAATTCTTTGGGTAATTCACAATCTTCTTCGCCTTCCTCGTCGGCTAGGTAAATTGGATTGTCGATGTCATATTGAGCCATAACAAGATCGTCACTAATGAGACCCGATGGGGTGCATCTGCATGAATGATGATTCATGCTAGATTTTAGAAAAAAGTGAGAGTCATAGAAAAATATCATTGCCATTTATTTTAAAACAAAAATAAAATGAAAGATAAGGAACACCATGAATGAATGCAAAAACGTCCATTTTATTAATGATTGTATTATTGCATTATGAAACAATGAACCCTCACAATAAGCTACTATGACCCGAGCAAGGCATAGAGCTTTCATACAAAAGAATAGAAACACAAAACTATTACTCTTGTGGTTGAGTGACAGAGACGATTGCTTCGATTGACCAATTGTTGAATTTCTCACCTGGGACACATGGCTTTATCCACTCGTCCAATTCACAATCACTATCAATCGTTTCATTTTGCACTGCACAAATGCTGCCATGATTAACCCATATTGCACTTGTGAAAGTAATCGTTCCCTTTCGACCTCTAGCACTATGACTTGGCATTAACTGGCCATGATTATAACCAATCCCGAACATTTCCTTCTTTTCTGGGGCTTCAATCATTTTGCCCCAACCCTCATTCGTACCTAATTCCACAACCTCCAAGGCCTGTTTGTATGATGAGATGGACACCCCTTTCTTCTTATCCTCTGACAAGGCAGCTGATGACGATGTACCCTCAGTTCTGGCTAGTTCGAAGGCTTGACAAGGAGTTTCAACAATCTAGCTGTCCATCTCTACATATTTGAACGAGGACAAGTGACTGATGAAGATGTTTTCTTCCCCGCACACTGTAACGATATGTCCTTCCAAGACAAACTTGAGCTTCTAGTGGATGGTTGAAGACACAACCCCTGCTACATGTATCCAGGGTCATCCCAGCAAACAGCTATATGCTGGTTGGATATCCATAACATAAAAGGTAGTATTGAAAACCTGTGGTCCTACCTTGATTGGTAGTTCCTTTTCTCCAAAGACAGACCTTTTAGAGCCATCGAATGCTCAGACCACCAAGTCACTTGGTCTAAGCACCACCCCGTCATAGTCCAACTTAATCAATGCCTTCTTCGGAAGTACATTCAAGGATGATCATGTGTCCACAAGTACGTGAGATTGAACATCTCCTTTACATTCCATAGAAATGTGTAGAGCTCGATTATGAATGCGTCCCTCAGTGGTCAGGTCCATATCTGTAAACCTCAAACCATGATTGGCATTCAAACTTGACACCACCGTTTCAAGCTGGTTCACTGATGTATCCTGTGGAACGTAGGCATTGTTTAAAATCTACAACAGAGCTTTCCGGTGTGATTCTGAACACATCAACAATTACAAGATTGAAATCTTGGAGGGAGTTTGTTGCAAGTGATCAACTATTTTGTAATCGCTCTTTTTAATGATTCTCAGAAATTCCTCCGCTACTCTGTCGAAAGTGATGGAAGGCTCTGGTACAGGGACATCACTGGTCACAACTTGATTTCCCTTTGCTCTTGCTTAGGCGTCTGTATTGTCCCTTGGTGGCAACACACTATTTCTTAACGTTTCAGGCGCAAATAATCTCCCATTCCTTGTGAACCCTCCAACTCCAACATTTTCAACTTGGTGCTGAGATAACCTGAAAGAGGTCACATCCTACTTCTTACAATTACAGTAAACTTCGGCCCCATAACGGGAAGGCTTTTTCGCTTTGATATGGAATTGGTCCAGAAGTGGTAAATCTCACAGGTGCCACTTTTCCTGGTGTTGGAATTTGTGCTGGATTATAATAAATAGTAATTGTTGAGACTCCATCCTCCTTCACAATTCTGTCAAACTAAATACTGCCCTTGTCAATCATTCTTTGTATCCCCTATCTCAATCGATTGCAACCATCAATGAAGTTCTCACAATCTGAACAACTATCTTCACAACCCGGAAATATACTCTTTTTGGCTAGGCAACCCTTCATATCCAACAACGAAGTTTTCAAGGAATTGACATCATATATTAGATTTAAACACTCACCATTACAAATAGATCCTACGGTCTTCCCATGCGGAGGCATGGGGTTTTGCAACACGTTCGGTGTGGTAGCGAAATTGATTGCTTTGGAGTCTATCATGTCTTGGATGACATGTTTAAGTGCTTGAAAATTCTCAATATTGTGGCCAAGAGCTCCAAAATGGAACTCGCAATGAGTGTTAGCATCATAGCCGACCGAAATCTGACCCGACTTTAGTGGAGCACAAGTTCTCAACTAAATCATTTGAAGATGAAAAAGGTTCTGCAATAGCTGAGAATAAGACATCAGAGGCATCTCGAAATGTCTATCCTTTGGTCTGGGAGGATAGTATTGACGATGAGCTCTTTGTTGCTGGTAGTTCTGCTGACGTTGTTGTTGCGGCTGCTGAACCTGCTATTGATTTGCGGGAGCAGAAATGGTAACAGGAGTTGCCTGATGATATGAGTTCTGATTTCCCCTCTTCCTTTGGGTGTATACAACCCCGACTTCACCTTCCATTCGCTTCACAAAAGTTTTCTTGACTCTAGAGGTCGACGCTACGCTATTATGAATTTTCCCTTACTTCATCAAACTTTCAATTCTCTCACCAGTTAGGATGATGTTCGAAAAGTCGCTAGATGAACACCCTGTTAACCTTTCCATGAAGTGCCTAGGGAGGGTATCCATGAAAAGATAAACCATTTCTCTCTCTCCAAAGTTGTTGTTTATTTTCCTTTACATGTTGTTGTTAATTGGATTTCCCTGAGCATCCAAAGTGACAACTGAAGGGTCCATCTGTGGTGGATCAAGTCTGAGAACAACAACTCTTAGCTCTTTCTTCCCATGGGCCATGCCCTGCATCATAGTCATAAACTCAACCATCCTGGTGCAAAGTTAATTCAGCTTAGTCTGCATGGTGTCCATGATGTTTCTCTGGTTGCAGTGAGTAGTGTACTGGTGTAGAGGAGTTTCGTGTCTGAGAAGAAGGCTCTTTGCGACTCTTGCAATCTTTCCTGAATAAATAGATAAGTTATGAAATCCAGATAACCTGCAAAAGAAAAAAATGAAAATGACATGAATGTATGCAATGTTGTGTTCATTTCATTCTCAAGGTTTTTTACATCCCTGTTCCGGTATTGAGAAAATATTCGAATAGCCTTTTGAACATCTAAACTTTGGGGAAGAAGACCCCACGTGAAGCTCAAATCAGATAATTATGGAGAACTGATGCTTAGAACCCCGTGTCAGTGCAAGGATAACAACTAAAGATTCAAACCAAGCCAAATATCATAAACTGAAATATGAAGATAACAAATTCCCTGAAGGGTTCTAGTTCATACAATAAGAGAAAATAACAAAGCACAAAGTAAAGAGGAATCTCACAACAGGCCCATGGGTAAACCAGGTACAAGAAAATGAAACTAAGCCCTAGGAAACTCCATGTCCTTCAGCCTCCAACTGTGACGCTTGACCACATGGAACAAATGAGTTATATCTGAATGACATGTCTTCTGGATAAACTTCTAAATAAGGAGATCTCTCTGATCAAAGGAAGCATGTAATTCATTGATCTACTGTAAGAACACCTCTTCATTCTCTTCACTAGGACTCGGCTCAGGTTTGAATTTCTTGACATCGGCCCGGAGTTTCAGTTCTTCTACCTCTTTCTGGATATCTTCAGTTGCTTGTTGACCTTTTGCTATCTTCTGAATGTAATCTCCACGCTGCTCATGGGCTTTCTGAAGTAGCTCTTCCTGTTTAGCTAGGAGCTCTTGAAGGTTTTTGATCTTCATCTTGTACTCAACCTCTACCCCCTTTTGCTTTTTCAAGTTTCCATCCGATCTTTCTTGCCAAAGAGTCACAGATTCGTTGGCTTCATCTAAAGACTTCATGTCCTTCCGGCGCTGACTCGCCTTATTGGTTTCAGCCTACATCTTCTTCTTGATGTACAACTCCCTTTCTTGAAAGTCCTTTTGCTTGAGCCTGAATATCTCTTTAGCTTTGTGAGCTCTTTCCTCTAACCTTTTATTATGGATCATCAACTTTTGACAAGAATTGTTGGCCTCCAGATTTTCAGCTCTAAGTTGTTGGACCAGAGCTTCCAACTTCTGATAATCCTTCAAAGGAACATAAGCTTCTGGTTCAACCCCGGGAGGTAGAACCGGTGTAGAGAATGGGATTAGAACCACTTGATATTTCTATATTATCCAGGCCCCATACTCAGGAAACATATGATTGTTGCTTTTACCTAACTGTGCTATACCTTTTCTTAAGATAAGTTTGCAGGCACCTGCAGCCTCTCGAACCAAAGGAATATTATCCTTTACAGGGAAGTAGAAAGCTTGGACTAAATCTGATTCTTTAGAAAGATCTTTGAGTGCATATCCCAATTGTCTCCTTAAGAGAATAGGGTTGTAACTGATGCCCCCTACTACTCCTAAGAGGGGAACATTGGGATAACCTCCACAGCCGGAGATGAAGTCTTTCCCCTTTAGTTTCAAAGTAAACCACCTGATATCCTTAGCAGTCAATCGGCTCGGCTTCTGGGCCCAGATTACATTGGGATCAATGAAAGCTTCAGTAGTGGGTAGGTGCCTCATAAACCATTTGTATAATAGAGGATAACAACAACTGACTAGACCACCTCGTTTCTTCTCATTAGTGTACTGAATAATATAAGTCACCAAGAAGAGTGGGCACATGATTCTTTAGCACAAACAAGTGGAGGGCATTCATATCCATAAATTTATCTATGTCAGTAAATAGGATGATCCCATAGATGGATAAGGCCAAGATAGCACAAACTGAATCCCACTGAGCAGCCACAATAAGTTCTCCAACACTTCTAACCAAAAAATCCAAAGGAAAACCAAGTACCCCAACTTTTGTAGCAGTCAAGTTAGCTGACACCTCAGATGATCTCAAATAAAGAGCTTTGGCAATGTAGTCATGAGAAGGCCTGGACATCTCTAAATTGAAGGGAATCTGATCTTTGAGTGGCACACCCAAAATCACAGCATACTCCTCAAGCATGGAACCTAACTGGAAGTCAGGAAATGCGAAGCATCTGAGCCTAGGATCATAATACTGTAGTAAAGTATGAATGTCACTCCTCCGAGAACTATCCAGGTTAATCAATAGGTCCAGAAAAACACCATAACAATCTTTGAAGTATCCCACATGACCCGGGGTAAAAAGAGACACCATTTGGTTAAGTAGATCCACTTTGGTATCAAAGAACTTGCCATGCACATTCTTCTTTCTGACGTCTTCCATCTCTGAAGCAGAAGTATGACCGGGTCCGAGAATAATATGAAACCTAAGAATGAAAAAGAACACAAATGATTAATGATGTGATGATTCTTATGCAAGGCAAGGCATGTGATCACTGATGTGTCTGTGTTGTGTTGATCATATAATCAAGTGTTTGTACAGGGTCACAATAGAAATCACAATAACAGTTTCTCTAAACAGAAATCCCGGATCTCAGAACCAAAGAACCATAGAACCAAATCATAACATTGAACAATACTAGCAAAGTGGGTATGTTGGAAGTTTTAGGGTTCCTGCAAACCTGCAAACCCCTCCCAATCTCACGGGTGTGCTACCTCGGGTCAACATCACGGACTCTCAAAGCTGAATAGCAATAATAAGTTCACCATTTCAGAGGAATGGCTTATGATCTAACCATTGATTCGGTTTAGCATTATGTACTACTTAAGAAGGTCTTAGCTGAGTCCGAGAAAAACAAGCATTACTCATAAGTTCTCGGCTTCAAGCACTGAATCGAGAAACAATAGTACATTCAGCCCTTTGGATACAGTACTATCGTCCTACGAACATTTCGCTTTAACTGAGTTCCTATGAGAGAACCAGGCCATCCTATGCGAGTTCCCAGTGGGCCCTCAGATGCAAGTGGGTTTGCCAACAAATGTGGTATGCCATTATCATCACTGGAGAGGGTTGTTTCCACTAAGGTCCTCGATGATCGGTCACCAGATACACATAACTATCGAGGTCGTACCCCAAAGTGGAGGAAATCCCCACACAGAATAGTTTCTAGATGGTCGTGGTCTGGGTGTGGAACACATCGTCACTCATCATGGTGAAATACCATGGAAGTACAATGTTTGTCCATGCTAGTCCTAGGATGCACTCAAGCCGGGTATTTGGCTTATCTCACGGTAACCCCATACCACAGAAAAACACCAAACCAGACAGTCCAGTATATATGATGCATGGAAAATAAATACAGAAAGCGGTAAATAAAGGTTGTAAAGTAAAGCTGTAAATCAAAACAGTAAAGCTAAACACACAACAACAATCATATAACATATACAGAAACAAAAAACAGATAAGCGCTAGGATTGACTCTCAAAGGGGAAACCAAAGATTATGGGCTCGGTCCCCAGCAGAGTCGCCAGCTGTCGCTCCCGGGATTTTCCGCCTATTACAAACGCGAAAGTGGCGTGGAAAAGGTAGTTTCACCAGCCATGCATTTTTATCCCGAATGAATGGGAAAGGTGATGTTGCATAAACCGAAGAGAAAAGGAAAGGACAAGGTCGTGCGAACCAAAGAACTGGGTACATGAGTCGGTTACAAACTAGGAAGGTATTAGTACCCCAGATCGTCCTCCGTACCCGACGAGATCCACGCTTTCTAGTCTGTTTCAAATGGTCGGAAATAAAATGATGCTAAACAAAAGAACTTCTAACTGGAATTGGAATGAGAAAGAGAACTGGAAAAAGAAAATGAAAAGGTACAGGAAAAATGTAGGGAAAATAAAGAGTATGCTCGAACGGTGCCTACCCCGTTGCCTACGTATCTCATGGGAAATGAGAATCATAGTTGACGTAGTTCGCCTAACTAAGGAGGGAACTTGTTTATGTTTTTTATGAGTTGAACTGCTTATGCCTATGCTTAGGTGTTGTAGGCTCGTCTTGAATGAGTGCATTACCATCTTGCAAAAAGACATGTAGGAGAAAGTTCTTACGTTGTGAATGAGTGAGATAATAAGAGAATTCACACAGGAAAAGGCGTTTGTTGTTTGTTATCTCTCTTTAAAAGAAGTGTTTTTGTTGTTTTTGTTTGTGAAACATTCTCATACTAAGACTTGTTCATCGTGTATATTCCTTACACCTTGCCTCCAAATGGGACATGCATAAGTAACCCACGGAAAAGTCTCCATCCTACGAGAAAGTTCAACCTTTATTAGGTGTTTTTTACTATTTTCTTTATGAGATGAGAAAGATAAACTCAAATCGAGAAAGGGAAAAACTAGGGGAACTAAGGCATAACCCTAAGTTATTTATTACATGCAAAAGGAGGTCCTAATGGCTTGTGTGGTTTTCTAATCCTAATGAGAAAAAGGAAAAGAAGAAAGAGGACTTATAACTCAAATTACTTCTTAAGGAAGTTAAGTTGTTTCTTAGAAAGGGGGAAACCTATACAGAAGATGAATAAGAAGTTATATAAACAAGGCTTACCTCAACCTCCCAATAAAATCAAGTTTAGCTTCACAAAGCATATTAAACACATAAAGCATGGCAAAAGCTCAAACTAGTTCAAACTAGCTAAAGAAAAGAACTAAGGACTTCCTAGGGTTAAGACCTAAAGCTAAAGGATCATATAGGATAAAAAGCTTCTAAAGTCAGTATCTAAACCATATTAAAGTATTCTAATGTTATGAAATCAAACAACTACAATCTATGTCCTAATAAGGTATTAAACCCTAATGGAAATCAAAGTGAAGTTAGATGAAGAAGTTTGAATGAAAACACAAAGTAAACTTGAATGAAGTTAAGGTGAATGTTAAAACCAGAACCTAACACTAAATGAAAGTGTCTCAAATGATTATCCAAAGTAAGAACAAAGAGATTCAAGTGAAAAATATTCAAGTATAAGATTGAATGGAGATGGAGGAAGAATAGATGAACATGTGATTTCTTAAGTAAAGAAACACTTAGAAGAAAAAAAACATGAAAAAAGAAAATTGAAATTCCCATAAAAAAACCAAAGGCTAGATGGAAAGTTAAGATGAAGATTAAACTCAAAAATTAACCACAAAGTAGTATGTATGAAACCTATTAGGGTTAAGGAACAAAGAAGTTTGGTTTTGAAGTCTTAATGTACAAAAGCAAATCAAATGAAACAAATGGGTTTATGACACGAGGTAAAGATGCAACAATAAGTGTGTGACACTTATAAGATGTGTAATAATGATATGACATGAATACCATGTTCACAAAGTAGGATTAGAAGTGTTAAGATGAAGGAATAATGTGAATTAGGGCAAAGTAAGCACACATGACCACATATGAAACTTAAAGTATAAGCAACCCCAAATTCCAAAGGTAAGGACCTATATTGGACACAAATGACTTAAATACACCTAATAGGAGTTTAAGAACCCAAATTAAGGATCTCAAATGGATGAAATAAATGTCTTACTCAAATTGAATTAGAAGGACGAGAAAATAAACCCTAACATGTAGCTTGTGGAACAAGGTATCAAAAAAATATCGAATGACATGACAAAATAATGAATATTAAAATTCAAAGTCATAATCCAGAGGGTAACAAACTTCTAAAATATCTAACAATAAATTGGAGTTTAGCTCACTCAACAAATTTCACAAGGGGATTTAGGGTTTTGAAGGATGGTGTTCAAATAAAGGATTTAAACAAGGTCCAAACATGACCTAAAAAATATGAAAAAAATTTTATGGACCTTAATGTGTCCTCTGATTAGGGCAAAAGGAATGGAATTTAGATCTTTTTTAATTTGGAAGGAATTGACTTGTGAAGAACAAGTGGACAAGAATGAAGAAATTCAAATAGAGAAATTAATTCTGACTCAGGGATTAATGAAAAATAAAAAAATGAAAAATGAAAATTTTGGGAAAATTTCAAAGATAGTCCCTAAATTATTTGAGAATTTTTGGATGAGTTTTGGTATTTTAATAAAATGGAAATTGAAATGGAAATGAAAAAGAAATAAAATTGAAAGAAAAAATGAGAGGACGTGTAAAAATGAATTAAACTCAGTTAAAAACACAAGGCTCAATTAAAAGGGGTTACAAATAGCATCTGAGATCCAAACCTTGATGTGTTGAATTCACAAAGTTATGGTGGACCTTGGTCAACCCATTGACTTCATCTAGACCTTTTGATCAATCTGACACATGCAATCAAAGTCAAGGTAGGAAAATCTAGTGGATCACATTGAAAGGCCCGTGATATAAAGATGGATGACATGCACCCCACAACTCAGTTCATTTAAAACGCACGTGAGCCTCATGTGGCTCATTTATGTGGTGGCAAGACAAGAGGCGTTGGATTTGAATGATCTGATGGTTGTGTTATAAAGTTGGCAAATGGAGCTAGGGTACTATTCAGGTCATCGGAGATGACCTTGGTCATATTCTATGGTGACCTCTGGTTAGGGCAAGATCAAAACCTAATGAAAATGAAATATAAGACCGTCATTGTGTTTGTCTCATTACACACATCCAGATCTAGAGTCCATTTATCCTTCACAAGCAGTGCAAATCGAAGCCATCAAATCTCAACCTAAATTCTGAAACTAAACATCTACAATGCCTATCAACTAGCTAGATCAATGCAAGCTTCTATCAAGCCATAAACATCAAGAAACCAAGCAATAAAAGCATGAGATTTGAGAAAATTCACTGAAGCCAAACCTGAATTGAAGAGGTGGAATTTGTTGACGAATACCAGAGATGAGGGCCCTATAATGCTTACTACTTGTTCTTGAGCTTCAATAGAGTGAAATAAACACTCGAAGACATTGGATTCTTGGAAAACTTTGGAAGATGCACTGGTGATGCAAAGACTTGATATTTGAAGATTCTGAGAAATCAAGCCATGGAGAATGTGCACAATGTGATGAGGATGATGAATTGATGATGATTGATGCTTGTGGATGAATATTGATGAGTACTCGAAGCCAAATGCAGAGCTAAACCAGAAGAAAATTCAGAGAGAACTTGATGAATTCTTTGTGTGAATTTGATCAAATGGAAGTGGTTGTTACAATTCAGTTAGATCTGACCTTATATATCCGAGGTTAAGTCTAACTAACTCTAGTTGATGGTTAGAACTAGAGTTAGTTTTTAACTTGAAGTCAAATGAGTAATTAGAGGTGTGGAGATCAATTCAGCTCAACTCAGGTTTGTTTTTCTCAATTATGATCATGTACCATGGTGTTCACATTAATTATGGTGAGGTTTAGTGAATGCAATGTGACTGAATTGATCAAAGTGGTGCAACTTATGTGATGTCAATGCAACTTCTCATTTTTTTGCAAAGGTGTGCATGGTAAATGAAGTGATCATGCAGCATGAAATGATGCTTTCTCCTCAATTATGATGAATTTGAACGTAACATGATGTAGAGACTCTTGAATGAACTGAATTTTTCACATTAGATACATTTCCTTGTGTCACTCCCTGGATTTCCATCCTGGTACAAACGTGAAAGTGGCGCGGAAAAAGGGTAGAGTCGCCAGCCATGCATTTTTATCCCGAAGAAACGGGAATGGTAATGCTTCACAAACCGAATAAAAGAAAGGAATGACAAAGATCCTGCGAACAAAAGAAACTAGGTTTGGGAGTCGGTTACGACCTGGGAAGGTATTAGCATCCCAGATCATCCGCCGTACCCAACGGGATCCATGCTTGCAATGAAACTGTTTCAAAGGGTGAAGAAATGAAAGCTGCTGCAAAAGAAAGACTGAAACTAGATAAGAAAAGAAAAGAAAGGGGGGAAAATGTAGGGAAAATAAAAGAGTGCTCGAACGGGCCCTACCCTGCTGCCTACGTACCTCATTTTGGACATGAGGATCAGAGTCGTCGTAGTTCCCCTAACTTAGGCGAAAACTATTTTTTGTGTTTTTTAGAGCTGAATTGCGTATGCCTATGCTCAGGTGTTGCAGGCTCGTTTGGTATGAGTGCGTTACCGTCTTGCAAATGAGACAAGTCGTCGCAAGTTCGCATTGAGAGTGAGTGAGGTGAGAAAAGAATTCCCGCAGGAAAAAGACGATTGTTCTTTGTTTACTGTCTTTTAAAGAAGTGTTTTCTGAGATTGTTGTTTGTGAATCTTCTCATACTAAGACTTGTTCATCGTAGTAGATGATTACACCTCGCCCCGAAACAGGACGTGTATAAGTAACCCACGAAAATGTCTCGTGTCGTACGCGAAGACCAACCTTTATTAGGTGTTTTTTATTTTTCTTTGAGATGAGAAAGAAAGCAAAGAGAATCAAAGGGGAAAGTCTAAGGGGAAGACTAATTATCCTAGAATTGTCATACATGGATGAACCTAAGTTAGTGTGGTTTTTATTCCTAATACAAAAAGGAAAGGAAAAGGGAAGTAGAATAAAACTTACTTCCTAATGAAGTTATGTTGATTCTAAAGGGAATTAGCATTGAATTGTGTAAACTAAGCAAAGGAATGCTAAAACACACACACTTTGAAAGCATAAAGGAATTAAAAGAATGAAGTTGTGTGAACTTACCTTTACCTCCCTACAAAACAAGGGTTAGCATGATAAACATGAATAAGAAATGAGGTAAACAATTACCAAAAAATTCCTAAGGGATCTAGGACCTAAACTAGTTTCAATCCTAAGTTTAAGGGACCTAAAAAACATGCAAAGCAAAATCCAACAGCCTATTACAACTCCTAAATGCACAAACAACAATGAAATGCAATGCACAATACAAGAAGCTTTTTACAGCTAACAAACATTATGCAAAACAGGTGTGAAAAGTGTAAAAATGCAACACTCATCATACATTTTACAGCTATTGTTTCTAAATGCAGCTATGGAATGCAAGGCAGATTTGATTTATTTTCATTTTATGCACAAAATGAATGGTAAATGCACAAAGTGGAATGCAAAATAATGCAAGATTAATGCAATAAAATGTTGTGAATTATTAACAATGCCATGCAAAAATCTTCATACAATTTAATGATGCAAGTTAAGTGAATTTTGGTGATTTTTACATTACGCAAGATTCAAATGCGCACATGATTGAACCAAAAATGCAAATGCTTCATGATGCAAAGCAAAATTCAGAGATGTGTCATTTCTTGTGATGCTAAGAATGATGCAAAACAATGCAAACAATGATCATTAAAATGCTATGAACAGATATGCAACTTTTATGCACAAAAAACAAAAACTAACGAACGCGTGTCAAAAGCTATCAAAATTACATAATCATGCGCCTAAAATGATCCTAACAATTCCCTAAAATCATGATCTATCAAACTAGGGCGATTAAATGAATGATGAGATGCAAACAAGCAATGAAAACAAAATATTTTTCAAAGTCAGCACATCATTAACCGGTTAACACTATAGGTTAACCGGTTAACGCCCTCAAGTTTTCAAAACAGGGGCAATTTCAATGTGTTAATCGGTTAACCATATGCGTTAACTAGTTAACACTGAACAAAATGCAAAAAATCAGCAAGAAATAAGTACTTTTGGTCATGAACCTACTTCTAAAGACTCCAAACACATACATGAACATGTTAACACAAATTTTCTACTTAACTAAGGTATTCTAACACCTATTAGCACCTAGAATAAGCTTAAAATTTAGCTTCTAACAATCGAAATACACAAATCGCAATCAAATCGTAAAAACGATAAAAAACATAAGCAAACACAATCAAATGATAAGCAATCGAAGAATGGCATCTGGTGAGGTGAAGAGAATAAATTAAATGCGAAGCGGTTTCAAATTACCAACCTACAAAGCGGAGGATTTCTTTGGTGAGTGTTGTGGTGTAGATTGAAACACAAGTGAAGAAGATAGTCGAAGATCCACGAACGCGCAAAATAAATGTGGTTGATGATGCTTCTTGATGAACACTTGCACTATCACTTCCAATAAGCCAAAATCGATCCAAAAACAGAAGCACTTCTTCAATAAGCTATGGATTTGATATTTGATGAAGGTCTATCTTCAAGTTCTTCAAGTTTCAATGAAAAACTTGAAGAACTTCTATGGAGAAGCTTTGGTGAATTTGGAAATGGAGGAGAATTGAGAGAGAAATGAGATTTTTGGAAAGTGAAATGATGAAAATGAAGTTGGAACCCCTTGCTTTGGAGTGATTAGGACTTATATAGAGGGTAGGTTTGGCATGCGACATGGGTATGGAGCTTGCTTAGGCATTAGGTTAGGTTTGGACTTAAGTATAGAGTTAGTTAAAGTTGGTTAGGGCTTAGGGAATATTCCTTGGAAAAGTCTGGAAGGGTCTAGAATGTTGGTAGAAATTTCTAGGTGAAATGGAGTGTAAGTGAAGTGTAAGAAAGGGTGAAAAAAATGAAGAAAGAAAATATGGAGGGAAATGTAAACCAACCAATTTTTTGAACTTTTTATTCAGAATTCTCCCCTATTAACCAATTAACCATATGCATTAACCGATTAACGGGTGGAAAACTTGATTTTTTTCATCCCTTTCCATGAGTTAGCTTGGAAATGTCTTGGATATTTTTGTAGTACTATTTTTCTTCTCTTGAGCTCCAAATATTAACAAGCCTTGCTCGATGACATGCCTCATGCACATGCAAATGATCAAGATTTATTATTATATTTTTTATTGTTTCTGAATACAATGCGATGCTTGGACGGTCATGCAAAATGAAGAAGCATAAACCACTTGAGGTTGGCAATAAATTATGAGGGCAAGTTTTAGGGTATTACACCTTGGCCTTGCAAGAAAACAGATAGCATGTTGTGATCTTATTTTGAATGTTTCTTCATGAACAAGCCACTAAATGATATGATTCGTGTGCCCAAATTTGAAGTAGATGCTTCATGCATCAAGTTTGTAATTCAAACTAACATAGAATATGACCTCTAAATACCTCAATTATATCTTTGAACATCATGCCATAAGATTGCATAATGGGCCTGCATGTAATGAGCTTGCCTTGGGCACAAGTGCTTGTGATTAACCAGGTTTGTGACATGACTTCAACCCTTCATAACTCTCAAACAAATGATCATATGAAAAATCCTACAACATGAAAGTTGTAGATAATGCAACCATGAAAAACTTTGAAGTTGGAAAAAATTTCATTTGAGGTCATCTTGATGGATTAACTGGACCATACTTATTACACTCCACATGTTTGAAGAAATACCTTTACAAGCGCACGCAGGATGCAAGGCCTGACTTGGTTTTTTTCCCTAGTTTGCCCTAGTTTGATCCAACTTTAATTGATCATAACTTCTTCAATTTTAATCCCATGAACATGTTCAACCTATGGATTTGAAGCTTTTGACGCCCTCTTTCAAACAGCCTAAGTTCAATTTTCATTTGACTTTTATTTTGGGAGAAGGCCTCTCTTGAACTTGACTGAAAAATGGCCTAAACTTGGCTTATTTGGAAATCCTAATTTTCCAAAAAATGGTAAGTTTTGGTTTTCTTGATTTTTGATGATACCTCCATCATTTCTTAATCAAATTTGGTCCATGGACTCCTTGTAACATTAATTTCATGAATTTGACCTTAAAAAGTCAGAGGTTGACGTTTTGCTCTATACATTTGACTTTTCCCCAATTTCTTGATTTTCAAGTAACTGACCAATTGAAGACCCTTTGAAATGATGCAATGGATGATATTTCAACCCTTGACACTTATCAATATGTGGAAAACAATGAGATCAAGTTTGAATCAAAATTTCCTTGGGTAGCCTCTTTAATCAGAAACCCTAATTTCAACCCTTTTTGTTATGAGGTGTTGCACTGCTTGAATTCTTTGATCAATCCACCTCTTTCTAAGACTTAGGGAATCAAATGAGATCTTGTGGGATGTTGTGAACCCTTTGAATAATGTTGATAAGTCATGTGATCCTTCTATTGCTTTTGGATTATCTTCAAGTCCCTCAGTCATTGATCGCAAACCCTATGCCTCAGCCATGAATGCTTATGATTCAATTTTATGCAAGGATGTGGAATTATGAATACAATGTGATATGCTACATGCCATAAAAATGAGAGGGCAAATTTTGGGGTATTACAACTGATACAACTTGTTTCTACTATTTTATTTTCTTTTTATTAAATTAAACTAAATCTTTATAATTACTAATGGGCCTAACTATAGTACCCCTTATTTTACTAATTCGGACGCGATATTAAGCCCACCAACCCAACTATCACAAAACCTATAATATTAACTCTAATAATATTTCTACGGCTTCCAACTTATTTTTCTGGCTTATCGACTTAATCAACCACAACATAAAAATATACCGACTAAACACAAATAATTAATTAAATATTTGGGCGTTATAACTCTCTCCCACATAGAAGATTTCCGTCCTCCGAAATTTACCTGATTCAAACAACTCGGGATAAGAGTCTAGTATCTTGCTCTCTAATTCCCAGGTCGTTCTTTCTCCAGTAGCTCCCAACCAAACAACTTTGACCAAAACGATCTCTTTCCCTCGAAGAGTCTTTGTTTCACGATCCTCAACTCGTACAGGATTTGTTTACACAATGAGATTAACCTGCACTTGCACATCGTCCATACTAACCACATGAGACGAATCTGAAATATACTTCTAAAGTTGCGACACATGGAACACATCATGAAAATTCGAAATATTTGGCGGTAACGCCATTCGATAAGAAACATTCCCAACTTTTTCCAAATATGATATGGACCGATAAAACGAGGAATGAGATTCTTAGATTTCAAAGCTCTCCCAACACCAGTCACAGGCGTGACTCTTAAAAACACATGATCACCAACTTGGAATTCTAAATCCTTCTTTCTCTTGTCATGGTAACTCTTCTTCCTACTCTGAGAAGCCTTCATTTACTCTCGGATCAACCTTACTTTCTCGGTAGTTTCTCGAACTAATTATGGTCCTGTTGGTGTAAGCCCTAGAGGCCAATACTTTTTGGTACTTGTATCGGATTATTCGTTTAATAATAAAAGGCATTTCTTTATTATGTTTGTCTTTCAGAATAATAAAGTCCCTAGAATAGTTAGTTTGTTTAATGAAATGTTAAGTGTGACTTAATCATGAGATCCCATTAAACATAAAGACATTATTCTTAAAATATCCGTAGTCAAGCTTTATTGCAAAGTGGGATAACATTAAAGCATTGAGACTATTATGAAGATAGACTGATGATCACATCTCATGGATCATGGATAAAGAGTTATCAAGTCTTGACATAGGTATAAATATTAGGAGTAATATTTATACCGGATTGACCCGCTATGAGAATACTACATAGTATGTTATGCAAAGTGTCATAAGTTATTCTCATGGTGATAAAGGTGTATTACCACCCTTCGACCTGAAACCACTATGGACCCTAGATGTAGAGTCGGGTGCTTTATTGCTGATCAAACATTATCCGTAACTGGATGATCATAAAGACAGTTGATGGGCACTCCACGAAGCATGCTGAGGGACATGAGTGTCCTAGATGGAATTTGCCAATCCTGCATAACAGGAGAAATGTCTAAGGGCCCAATATTGAACTGGACAAGGATGACATAGTGTATGCCTTGTGTTCAATATAGACATAGGGGCAAAAGGGTAATTGTACAAACATATATTATCACGAAAAAGGTTTTGTCAGATCACATGACATTTTCGTGACTTGGGTAGCAGTGATGTGTTGCTAGATACCGCTCACTGTTTATTATGTTAAATATATAATTTAATATAATTACCAACGTTACGAAATCCTACAGGGTCACACACATAAGGACAGTTTGATGAGAGATAGAGAAATCAAAGGAACACCGTAAGGTACGGTGCACTTAAGTAAAAAATAGAAATTCGGATAATATAATAATAATTATTGTTATTTTATAATGGTTATAAAATAATAATAAAATAAATATATTTATTATAATAATAGTTATTATAATAATATATAATATTATTATGGATCATGTGAATTGGGCTTTTAGCCCGCAGCCCACAAGAGAGTCTATAAAAGGAACCCTTGTGATGAAGCTTTTACTTGATGCAATTTCGTTTTTGATTCTCACTCAAATAATTCCGTTCGTAAGCAGCTAGCACTGTGACCGGAAGCTGTTCGTGTGGACTGAGTAGAGGCGTTGCACTTCATCAACGCTTGTGATCGCTGCATCAAAGATCTGAATCGCCACAAAGAGGTAACGATTCTATCACTGACCATGCTCATTCGTAAGGATCACTAAAGGAAAATTTTTGTTTTCCGCTGCGTTTAGATCGCAATTTTCCTTCAGTGGTATCAGAGCCACTTACGAAACCATGGATCTGATAGCTGTTAAATTTCCGTTTTTTTTTCTGTATTTGATTCGATTAAAACACAGAACGAATTTAACAATAAACGATTAATTAAATTTGGCATCTGTTGTGTACGATTTGGATGATTGATGTTGATTATGCTTCAGAAACCGACATTAGTATGGTGAAGTTGTGCGATACATTGATCATCCATAGGTTACACAATTAGATCGATCACTTTTATATAAGATATAAGAAATTCTGATGCAAAGATGGTATATGGGATATACTGTTTTGATTTCATCCATTCAATCACATAAGGATTGTAATTCTTTTGAAAGATCATCATTTTCATTCGCTTCGGAATCCGACGTTAGTATGGTGAAGCAATGACATGTTGATCTATCATATTGAGTTATCAATCGAGTTGTGTTTGACGGCATGAAATTGTTGCATTAGGATTAATGGCAGTACAAGTGTTGTATTGTCGCAGACTTTTCCGGTTGGGGTTGTAAATGCACAAAAGTTGTGCAGGAAACGACGTGAAATACAATGAAGTGTTCATAAAGTGTGACCGGGCAGCGGAAACCCCGGCTAAGTCTGCAAAGTGTGATCAATCAGCCGAAATTTAATTTAGTTTATTTAATTATCGGAATTTTAAACTAATAATAAAAGTGTGTTTATTATTATTTATTTGTGGTGATCAGTTATGGCCTTAGTTTATCCTTTATTATTGTTTTGGGATTTTTAAATACGGCCTGCGAGTCGTGCCTCTCTCTCAATCTCTTTATGTAACTTCTTTTCTCATCTCACTCCCTCGTATGTAAAACGAGTTTTCTTATATGTAATGTAATATTATGTTATGAAGAAAAAGGAAGTATTCAATATTAAAGGAGGATAACCTTGGAGATCATGCTTGGAGAAGCTTAGATCGTTATTAGGTTAGCTTAGGTTCTCTCATTGGCTTGAGAGAACAATTGCGTTAGGGGCCATAATTGTATCTTTTTATATGTATGTTGATGCATGTAATTGTATGTTGATGCATGTGAGAGACGTTTTGCATGTTAAGCCGGTGAGATCAAACTAATAACAAATTCCCTCAAAATTAAATATTAAGTTTATGCTTTCCAATTTTTAGCACTCATCAAGACTAGTATCGAGCATTGTAGGTTTCGCCTACGCGAGGTGCATGTTCTATATTAGTAAGGTGTGATGGGATAATTGTAATATCCAATTGCTAAAACAATGGGTCAAACTTAACTAAACAAATTATAATAAGATTATACATGTTTAGAAGCAAGAATTGGGAATGATTCATGTGATGGATCAGAATAAGGAGTTATTCACCCAATTGAAAATATTCGAGAGTTGTATGAGATACAATTGGAAGGAGTTCCTACCTAAATAACTTAGTTTTGTGTAATCAGCCTAACGCTGACTTAAAACAAAGTGAAACATGGATCTCGACCCACTAGAAAGTCTTCCAACGGGATTTTCCGAATCAAATGATGAGGGTCATTTGTTTTGAATAAAATAGTGGGAGCATATTTGATTAAAGGCCTAATTAAATATGTTGTTTTAATGATACTTATATTTTCATATTTCTCTTGTAGATTACCATGACAACAAACACATCGAACAATATTTTGCGATCCATCCTAGATAAGGAAAAATTGTCTGGGACAAATTTCCTGGATTGGCACCGTAATCTGAGGATTGTCCTCAAGCACGATAAGAAGTTGTATGTCTTGGAGACACCAGTTCCTGAGGAGGAACCTCCTAGTTCTGCACCAAAGGCAGAAAGAGATGCTTATAAGAAGCATTTCGATGATGCCAATGAAACCGCTTGCCTCATGCTTGCTACCATGAACTCTGAGTTGCAAAAGCAACACGAGAACATGTCTGCGTTCGATATGATCGGACATCTGAAAATGCTTTATCAAGAGCAAGCAAGAAATGAGAGGTTTCAGGTTTCAAAGTCCCTTTCTAACAGCAAGTTAGCTGAGGGAGCCCCTGTAAGTCCCCATGTACTCAAGATGATTGGGTATGTGGAGAACCTTGACAGATTAGGGTTTCCCCTTGGAAAAGAACTTGCGATTGATCTGATCTTGCAATCGTTGCCAGAGAGCTTCCGTCAGTTTGTCCTGAATTTCAATATGAATGACTTGGACAAAAGTCTTCCAGAACTGCTAGGCATGTTGAGAACTGCTGAGCAGAATATGAAGACAAAAGGGAAATCCATTCTGATGGTCAGTAATGGAAAGAAACAGAACAAGAGGCCCATCAAACAGGGTGGTAGAGGGAAAGGCAAGGAAGTTGCCAAACCCAAACCCACTCCTCCTGTTTTGAAGCCTAGTGGAGGAATAACAAAGGAGGGCACTTGCTTCCATTGCGGTAAGACCGGACATTGGAAGAGAAATTGCCTAAAGTACCTGGAAGATAAGAAAAATGGAGTAGAGACTTCAAATTCAGGTATTTTTGTTATTGAAATTAATTTATCTACTTCTGCATCATGGGTATTAGATACTGGATGCGGTTCTCACATTTGTACTAATGTGCAGGGGCTAAAAAGGAGTAGAGATTTGGCAAAAGGTGAAGTTGACCTACGAGTTGGCAATGGAGCAAAGGTTGCTGCTTTAGCCGTAGGAACTTATGTTTTAACTTTACCTAGTGGTTTAATAATTCAGTTAGAGAACTGTTATTATGTACCTGCAATTAGCAGGAATATTATTTCCGTTTCTTGTTTGGACAAGTTTGGTTTTTCATTCATAATAAAGAACAATTGTTGCTCCATTTATTTGAATGATATATTCTATGCTACTGCAAAAATGAATAATGGACTATATGTCCTTGATCTTGAAATGCCAATTTATAACATTAATACTAAAAGGTTGAAACCTAATGAGTTGAATCCAACTTACCTTTGGCACTGTCGATTAGGCCACATAAATGAGAAACGCATTTCCAAACTCCATAAAGATGGACTCTTGGACTCTTTTGATTATGAATCATATGAGACATGCAGATCTTGTTTAATTGGAAAGATGACAAAGTCCCCATTCACAGGAAAAGGTGAAAGGGCTAATGATCTTTTGACACTCATACATACTGATGTATGTGGACCACTGAACATACCAGCCAGAGGAGGTTTTCAGTACTTCATCACTTTCACTGATGACTTCAGTAGATATGGATATGTGTATTTAATGAAACACAAATCTGAGTCCTTTGAAAAGTTCAAGGAATTCAAGAATGAAGTACAAAACCAACTAGGGAAGAATATTAAAGTTCTTCGATCAGATCGAGGCGGTGAATATTTAAGCCTAGAATTTGATGACCATCTAAAAGAGTATGGGATTCTATCCCAACTTACTCCTCCTGGAACACCACAATGGAATGGTGTATCTGAGAGAAGAAATCGAACCTTGTTAGACATGGTCCGATCCATGATGAGTCACGCCGATCTTCCAAACTCCTTTTGGGGACATGCATTATTAACAGCAGCATACACACTTAACCGTGTTCCATCCAAAAAGGTTGATAAGACACCATATGAGATATGGAGTGGTAAGAAACCACATATGTCTTACATGAAGATTTGGGGTTGCGAAGTTTACGTCAAACGAAAAATTTCAACCAAGCTTGAGCCCAAATCTGACAAATGCTTATTTGTGGGATATCCTAAAGAAACAAGAGGATATTACTTCTACAATCCTTCTGAGGGCAAAGTGTTTGTCGCTCGAACTGGAGTCTTTCTGGAAAGGGATTTTATTTCCAAAGGAAACAGTGGGAGGAAAATAGAGCTTGAAGAAATTAAAGAATCACAAAACATTGAAACACCTATGGAGGAACTAGAGCAGGAAACACAAGTAGTTGTGGAAGAGCAACCTGCTCAAGTAGAACAAGACCAGCGTAGGTCAAGCAGGACACGTCACCAACCTGAGAGATATGGATATCTCATAAGTGATCAGGGTGATGTATTACTCATGGATCAAGATGAGCCTGTGACCTACAAAGAGGCCATAACTGGTCCTGAGTCTGAGAAGTGGCTAGAAGCCATGAAATTTGAAATGGATTCCATGTACACAAACCAGGTTTGGACCTTGGTAGAACCTCCTATAGGAGTTAACCCTATAGGATGCAAGTGGGTCTTCAAGAAGAAGACTGACATGGATGGTAAGGTACATACCTATAAAGCAAGACTGGTTGCAAAAGGCTATAAACAAATTCATGGGGTTGACTATGATGAAACCTTTTCACCAGTTGCAATGCTTAAATCTGTTCGGATTTTACTTGCCATCGCTGCATATCATGATTATGAAATATGGCAGATGGATGTCAAAACTGCTTTCCTTAATGGGAATCTTCTTGAGGATGTGTACATGACACAACCTGAAGGATTTGACATACCACAAGATGCCCAAAAGATATGCAAGTTACAGCGATCAATCTATGGATTGAAGCAAGCTTCCAGAAGCTGGAATCTTCGTTTTGATGAAACCGTAAAACAATATGGATTCATCAAAAATGAAGATGAACCTTGTGTCTACAAGAAGGTTAGTGGGAGCATGATCGTGTTTCTGGTATTATATGTAGATGACATATTACTCATTGGAAACGATGTCCCTACCTTGCAACAAGTGAAGACTTGGTTAGGGAATTGTTTTTCTATGAAAGACCTAGGTGAAGCAGCCTATATATTAGGAATTAGGATCTATAGAGATAGATCACAAAAACTGCTTGGCCTAAGTCAGAGTACATACATAGATAAAGTGTTGAGACGCTTTAATATGCATGATTCCAAGAAAGGATTCATACCTATGCAACATGGTCTGTGTTTATCAAAAACACAATCCCCTTCAAACTAAGGAAGAAAGGGATCGCATGAATAAGATTCCATATGCATCTGCAATAGGATCTATCATGTATGCCATGTTATGTACTCGACCAGATGTCTCGTATGCATTAAGTGCAACGAGTAGGTACCAATCTGATCCCGGTGATGCTCACTGGGTAGCTGTCAAGAATATCCTTAAGTACTTGAGAAGGACTAAGGATTCATTCTTGATATATGGAGGTCAGGAAGAGCTTGATGTAATTGGTTACACTGATGCTAGCTTCCAGACAGATAAGGATGATTTTAGATCACAATCTGGTTATGTGTTCTGTCTCAATGGTGGCGCTGTGAGCTGGAAAAGTTCAAAGCAGGAAACAGTTGCTGATTCTACAACTGAGGCCGAGTATATTGCTGCCTCAAATGCAGCAAAGGAAGCTGTTTGGATCAAGAAGTTCATTAGTGAACTTGGCATAGTCCCTAGCATTGTGGATCCCATTGGTTTATATTGTGATAACAATGGTGCTATCGCACAAGCTAAGGAGCCTAGATCTCACCAACGATCCAAACACATACTTAGGCGTTATCACCTCATTCGAGAGATAATCGATCGGGGAGATGTGAAGATATGCAGAGTACCTACACTTGACAATATCGCTGACCCATTAACAAAGCCTCTTGCGCAACAGAAGCATGATGGTCATACTAGATCTATGGGTATTAAGGGTATGCCTAATTGGCTCTAGTGCTAGTGGGAGATTGTTGGTGTAAGCCCTAGAGGCCAATACTTTTTGGTACTTGTATCGGATTATTCGTTTAATAATAAAAGGCATTTCTTTATTATGTTTGTCTTTCAGAATAATAAAGTCCCTAGAATAGTTAGTCTGTTTAATGAAATGTTAAGTGTGACTTAATCATGAGATCCCATTAAACATAAAGACATTATTCTTAAAATATCCGTAGTCAAGCTTTATTGCAAAGTGGGATAACATTAAAGCATTGAGACTATTATGAAGATAGACTGATGATCACATCTCATGGATCATAGATAAAGAGTTATCAAGTCTTGACATAGGTATAAATATTAGGAGTAATATTTATACCGGATTGACCCGCTATGAGAATACTACATAGTATGTTATGCAAAGTGTCATAAGTTATTCTCATGGTGATAATGGTGTATTACCACCCTTCGACCTGAAACCACTATAGACCCTAGATGTAGAGTCGGGTGCTTTATTGCTGATCAAACATTATCCGTAACTGGATGATCATAAAGACAGTTGATGGGCACTCCACGAAGCATGCTGAGGGACATGAGTGTCCTAGATGGAATTTGCCAATCCTGCATAACAGGAGAAATGTCTAAGGGCCCAATATTGAACTGGACAAGGATGACACAGTGTATGCCTTGTGTTCAATATAGACATAGGGGCAAAAGGGTAATTGTACAAACATATATTATCACGAAAAAGGTTTTGTCAGATCACATGACATTTTCGTGACTTGGGTAGCAGTGATGTGTTGCTAGATACCGCTCACTGTTTATTATGTTAAATATATAATTTAATATAATTACCAACGTTACGAAATCCTACAGGGTCACACACATAAGGACAGTTTGATGAGAGATAGAGAAATCAAAGGAACACCGTAAGGTACGGTGCACTTAAGTAAAAAATAGAAATTCGGATAATATAATAATAATTATTGTTATTTTATAATGGTTATAAAATAATAATAAAATAAATATATTTATTATAATAATAGTTATTATAATAATATATAATATTATTATGGATCATGTGAATTGGGCTTTTAGCCCGCAGCCCACAAGAGAGTCTATAAAAGGAACCCTTGTGATGAAGCTTTTACTTGATGCAATTTTGTTTTTGATTCTCACTCAAATAATTCCGTTCGTAAGCAGCTAGCACTGTGACCGGAAGCTGTTCGTGTGGACTGAGTAGAGGCGTTGCACTTCATCAACGCTTGTGATCGCTGCATCAAAGATCTGAATCGCCACAAAGAGGTAACGATTCTATCACTGACCATGCTCATTCGTAAGGATCACTAAAGGAAAATTTTTGTTTTCCGCTGCGTTTAGATCGCAATTTTCCTTCAGGTCCAAGTACTACACTCTCACCAGATTCATGACAACAAAAAGGAGTTCTACACCTCCGACCATACAACGCTTCAAAAGGTGCCCTTCTGATACTATAATGGAAACTATAATTATATGTGAACTCGATCAATGGAAGATAAGTGTCCCACAAACCTCCCTGCTCAAGAACACAGGCTCGTAGCAAGTCCTCCAATGATTGAATAGTTCTCTCAGTTTGACCAAATGTTTGAGGATGATATGCCGAACTTAATCTCAACTTAGAACCAAAAGCCTCTTGCAGACTCTTCCAAAACTCCGACGAAAACCTCAGATCTCTATCTGACACAATACAAAGAGGAACACCATGCAACTTCACAATTACTCAGATATAAATCTCTGCCAACTTCGCAATTGGATATGTGATGTTAATAGGTATGAAATGGGCCAACTTTGTAAGCCTATCAATAATCACCCAAATCGAATCATGTCCTCTTAAAGTAACACACAACCCTGTCACAAAGTCCATAGAAATGCTATCCTATTTCCATTATGGAACTTCCAACAGTTGCATCAACCTAACAGGCTTCTGATGCTCAATCTTAGATTTCTGACAAGTCAAACACGCATACACAAAGCGTGCCACATCTTCTTTTATTCCGGACCACCAAAATATTTTCTTTAAATCTTGATACATTTTAGTAGCTCCCAGATGAATACTCAAACTGCTCCTATGACCCTCTTCAAGAATCCTTCTTTTCATATCTGCATCATCAGGAATACAAATTCGTTCACGCAATCTCAACACACCTCTCGCATCAATCTTAAAGTCACTATTCTCTGATTGACCACAACTACACATGATATCCACTAATTTCACATCCAGCTTCTGAGCTAATAATATCCATAAAGTCATTATTAATCTTCAACATGCCTAATATCACACTATATAGGGTCACTTCGCAAACCAAACTCATATCTCGAAACTGCTCAATTAATTCCAATTCCTTAATCATCATTGCTGACATATGCAAGGTCTTTCTACTTAGAGAATCGACCATAACATTCTTTTTTCCTGGATGATAATTCAAATCTAAATCATAATCCTTCAGCAACTCCAACCATCTACGTTGTCTCATATTTAGCTCTTTCTGATCAAATAAATACATAAGACTCTTGTGATCACTATAAACTTCGAATCTATAACCATAGAGATAATGCCTCCAAATATTCAACACAAACACAATAGCAGCAAGTTCTAGATCATGCGTAGGATAGTTCTTCTCATGGATTCTCAACTATCGCGACGCATAAGCAATTACTTTATTATTCTGCATAAGCACACCTCCTAAACTCATCAACAAATCATCACAGTAGACTACAAACGGTTCTTCTGGATTTGGTAAATTCAAAATCGGCGCCGACGTCAAACTCTTATTCAATTCGGTAAAACTCTCTTCACACTGAACATCCCACACAAAAGCTTTACTTTTATAAGTTAATCTAGTTAATGGAAGTGCCAACTTAGAAAATCCCTCAATAAACCTTCTATAATATCTAGCTAATCCCAAAAAGCTTATAATCTCAGTAGCCGACCTTGGAGTTTCCCATTGCAACACAACTTCTACCTTTAAAGGATCTACAACAATACCATTTCCTAAAATTACCTGGCCAAGAAAACTGACTTCTTTCAACCAAAACTCGCACTTGAACAACTTTGCATACAATTTCTTATCTTTCAAAACTTCCAACACTGATCTTAAATGTTCATTTGGCTCTTCTTCTGACTTAGAGTAAGTCAGAATATCATTTATGAATACAACTACAAAACGATCCAAATAAGTATGCAAAATACGGTTCATGTATTCCATAAATACTCCCGGCACATAAGTCACACCGAAATGCATCACAGAATACTCATAATATCCATACCATGTTCTGAACATCGTCTTCTGAGTATCTTCATCTTTCACTTTGATATGATGATAACCCGATCTCAAATCAATCTTAATGAGCACAGAAGCACCCACCAACTGGTCCATCAAATCATCTATTCTCGGAAGCGGATACTTATTCTTGATCATCACTTTATTCAACTTTCTATAATCAATACAAAGTCGCATCCTACCATCTTTCTTCTTCATTAGCAACACTAGAGCTCCCCACGATGATACACTGGGTCTTACAAACTTTTTCTCAAGTAGATCTTCCAACAATTTCTTTAGTTCAGACAACTCAGATGCCGACATTTTGTACGGTAACATCGAAACAGGCCTAGTACCAGGTACCAGATCAATAGAAAATTTAACTTCTCTCTCAGGAAGCACATCAGGAATCTCATCAGGGAAAACTTCAGGAAATTCCTTCACTATCAATAATTCCTCAATCTTAGCTTTACTTTCAACAAAAAATTTTTCCATCAAAGAAAACATCTGAGCTTCTTCTCTCATCAATTGCTATAACTCTCTGAAAGATAACAACCCAACTCCTTCCTCTTAAGGAGTAGAAAACCTCATAGACTTGCGATAACAATTTATATTAACGTAGTTATACTCTAACCAGTTCATACCAAGAATTACATCCATCCCGGTCAACAGTAAGCACACCAAATCAACATATAAGTCTTTATCGAAGATCGACAAAGGACACTTTAAACACACAAGAGAAGTAGATATTGATCCCTTAGCTGGAATCTCAACAATCAATTCACCATTCTTAGAAGATAAATTAAAACCCAATCTTTGAACAAAATCAACAGTAATAAAATAGTGCGTAGCACCAATATCAATAATAGTAATTAAAGGAGTACTATTAATGAAGCATGTGCCTCTGATAAGTCTGTCCTCGTTAACTGTTTGAGTTCCGGTCAACACGCATATTTTTCTAGTCTGAGTTATCTTCGGCTTCGGACACTGGCTACCAATATGTGCTTCTTAGACACAACTAAAATAGATCATTTCCTTGTGCTTTCAATCAGCTAATGCATGCCCAGTCTTACCACATCGAAAACATCTCTTTACCTCAGCAGTGCTACATTATTTTTATGACCAGCCTGACCACACTTGAAGAAAACTATACCAGCAGGAGCGCCTCCCCCACTATTTCTCTGAATCAGAGCAGCTTTTTATTTCCCCTTTCCAACTGGAGCATCATACGGCTTGCCACAATTATGTTTTTGCTTGCCTCTTTGATCACGGACAATTTTATAATGAGCATTATTATCTTCCTCAAATATCCTGCAACTATCAACTAACTCAGACACGATCCATATCTTCTGATACCTGTGACACCCTATTTCTACCCGCCAATTATATAGAAAATCAAAGTAATAAAATTTCAATCAACAAGTACACAGATAGGATGCGACATTTTTAAATTTATAAAAATACTTCATTTAATATCATGAAAATTGATACATAACACTCTTGGTTTGTAAGAAACAAAACACATCAACTTTATTTCATTTATGAAACCAAATTCAACTTTTACAACTACGCATCAGATTTTCAAATATTTCAACTAAACATGGTGTAACATGTTATTCAACTTAAAACAACCTAGTAACAACATATTTATACTAAAAAAACTCATAAACAACACAAAACAACAAAGCGTCCATTCCCCGAGTGTTACGTATCAGAGCACCAACACTGACTCGAACTAATGAAGATAACCATCTTCCTGCAAGCTACATACACGTTACCAACATAGGGATAACATTAAAAAAAAGTGAGATATCGATAATTATAAACGATATAAGATAAACGATACTTAGATAAAGATTCATAAACAATTCACCACTTCAAACATCAACAACAAAAACAATGACATAACAACATTCCACATTTTATCAACCTAATTTACTACTGATTATATCCATCAACATTTTCTACATAACCACATAATCATATATTTAACACGAACTACTTAATCGGCCTAATCTTCACAATTCACTTAATCAACTTGAAAACAACATAACAACTCATCAACAGGAACAACATAAACAACTTATCAACTTAGTTTTTCGCGTCATTCGGCTAAACCGACACTGATTTTATCATTCTTCAATTATTTCGTGTTTATTACAAAATCTGAAATTTTCTGTTTTTGAATAAATCATATTCGTCATAAAAATATAGCTTACTATCTGTTTCTACTAAATTTCTAAAGCCACATCTTTAAGTTAAAAACTCTATAATACAGTGTTAGTTATCAAAATTGTTTTGTTCGCAGTACAATTGCTCCTGATTTCTAACTTCTTAATACAACTTTCTGATTCTTAATAAAATTTTATTTCATGAGATTAGAATATTATAGTTATCATTAATAAACATAATATAATATAAGATTGCCTGGAATTTTATTTAATTAAATTACTGTATAACCAAAATCACACCCTCCCTTTTTAAATTGGGCAGCTTGCACCACCCTTCCAACATAACTCATGTGGCTTGCGCCACATTCATATTTCTTGGTGCCCACCACAAAGTTGCACCCACCACTTAATCACCTGGCTTGTGCCATGGTGTATGGGAGCAAAAGGCTCCCACCCCTATGTCGCTCCCCTGAAAAGACACCAGGGTCCAAGGGTGCAGACGCGAACGGTCGGCGAAAAGAGAAATGAGATTAAATTGAATAGAGTCGCCAACTAGGCATTTTTATCCTGAAGGAAAGGTAATGCTGCATAAACCTGGAAAGAGATGGATAAGACGGTTGCGAACCAGAGAAACTAAGAAAGGGGGTTGGTTACAACCTGGGAAGGTATTAGCACCCAGATCATCCGTCGTACTCGACGAGATCCACGCTTACAAGATTGTGTTTTAAAAAAAAGGGTAGGTGTATGTGTTATCTGTGTGCAAAATCTAGAAAAGAAAGTACATGTGTCAGTACAAAAAGGTGTATTGCTCAGGAACTGAGGCTTTAGAAAGGAATGCTGAAAGATGGGGAAAACACAGAGACTTTTGTTTGATAACTGTTAAGTTATGCCTACGTATCCTCGCGTGCAATGAGGAAGTCAGAACACCGTAGTTCAACTCAAAGAGACTGAAGGATAAATTGATTGTGAACTGCTTGCTTGTCTATGCTTAAGTGCATGACTCGTCTGGCTCGAGTGCTAACTGTCTTGCATTAGACAGAAGAAGCAAGTTCTCGTTTGTGAATGAGTATGATGAGAAAAGAATCCCGGAGGAGACGATTATTGTTTGTTTTTGTGTTTTCAGTTTTTTATTGTATTTGGTGTTTTACATAGGATTATGAGCTTAAGCCTAAATCAAGGGCTTGTAAACTCATTATATCCTCCCTGATTAGGGATAATTAGCTTACTTAAGTATGAGATAAGCATCTCAACTTAATTACCATGATGATGTAGGATTAAGATCATTAACCTACTTGTGATTATTTAGATGTTTTTGGGTTTTTGTTTAGTGTTAAGTAATGAGTTTAATCTCTAATCAGGGATTAGTGAACTCATTACACCATCCTAATAGAAGGATGATAGATGAGAACACTTAAGCTGAGGAAGATACCTCAACTTAATCCATGGTTAGGAATTAAATTCATTATATAACAATCCTTTATTAAATGGATTTTAATTAAAGGGTGAGATTAAGAAGTGGATTTTAAGTTTGTAAGACAACTTGAGGAGGACTTGTCCATTAAACACTAGGGTTAGTCCCTCTTAACTATAAGGAAGAGATATAACCCTAATGTAAGGCCCAAGTTACAAGATAAAGTCTTAGTGATTATTAATGTGTTTTGATTAAGAGGTGTAAACAAATTAAAGGTTTAACACTAAGGATTAAAGTTATACACTCCATCCTAAGATAAGGATGCAAGCATAACCCTATTTCCAAAGTCCTAAAACATTAAGTGTTTAGCCTCTGATTATGAGATGAGAAAGGAGACTCAAGGAGACTCAAAGGTAAAAATATAGGGGGGACTATATTCAACCCTAAGAGTTATCATTCTTGGACATCCTATGGTTTTTGAGGCTTAGGAGAAAAGATCTTCAAGGCCACCAATGGAAGAAGCAGATGAAAAGAGAAAGAAGAAGAAGACTAAGTTACTTACTTCCTGAAGAAGATAAGTAACTTAAAAGAAATAATGTATTAAGGAGAGAGCATAAGTGAAGCAAGTTCACTTCAAAGACAAGTAAATAGGAAAATGAGAGAAAAGAAAAGGTGGGAAGTGAAGGCAAATCCACCTCCCAGATAACTTACCAAAAGCTCCTGAAATGTTAGTAGGAATGCACAAGACATAAAGCAAAAGGAAATGAGATGAGATGCAAAGACCAAAGTAAGAAGTGGATATGCAATGTAAATGACACATGAGATAATGCAAAGTCATACAAGATGCATATGAATGATCATACAAGGATGAGATGCAATGGGAGCTTGTTTAGATGCATGAAAACACATGGATGTTCATGAAATGTAATGGATGCAAAGCATAGCAAATTAATGAAGAAATGATCAATCAATGTTCCAAACATGTCTTAAGATGTCTAAGATGTCATACAAATGCTTGAAATGTCATGGAAAGTTCATATGATGATGATATGCAAAGGAGAATGCAAATGAAGATGCAAGATTAGGGTTTTAAGACAACATGAGATGAATATGACCAAAACAGAAGCATTTAACATGATAAAAAGTTGAAATTAAGCTCAAACAACCCTAATCTCATATAATATCACAACCCAAAGGAGAAGGTCAGAAGCTTAACCTAGTGGAAGTTATGAAATTCCTAATTGCTTGGGTTTTTGGGTGTTTCTAAAAGGAAAATGCAAATCAAATTGAAAATTCAAGATAAAATCATGAGATAAATAACCTAGAAACTATATCCAATATCTGAAACAATGCAAAAAGAATCAAGTTCAAACTCATCATGGTTAGGCAGAAATGAAATTTTCAACTTAGGGTTAGAAAATGTGATTTTTAAGAACCCTAATTCAAAGAAAATTGTGAAAATGGGATCAAACCTAAAAAGAAATTTGTATGGTGAGTTTGAAAATGTTTCTAAATATTTAAGGATGCTTCATGAATTTTTTGGTGAGTTTTAGAAACCTAAATTCATTTTTAATTAATTAAAATCCATTAATTAATTAAAAATAACATTTAAATATTTTAAAAATACTTTTTTAATGCAAAAAAATAAATTAAAAATTATTTTCAGGTTGAGAAAAATATTTTTAAAAAAAATGAAAAGTTTGAGAATTGTTTGATGTTTTTAGCTATTTTAAAATAAATGTGGAAAGAAAATGAAATAAAATGAAATTAGAATCAAATAAAATGGAAGTAATCTAATCTGAAGGTCAGGATTTAAACAAGGGAAGACTGCGCGCGTGTTTCAAGGGCTTGGATCAAACCTGGCTAATTAATAATATTTATTTTAATTAATCAGAAATTAACTTAATTAACTAATCTGGTCCATCCATTCTCCTAAACTAATCAAAATCTAAAGGTCCATAACGCATCTGGAGATTAAACCCTAATTAAGCCCTAATCCCTTTCAGGCGACCGGAACAATGTTCCGATCGTCTTCTCCGGCCAACCCCACGACCTAACTTCTCCCTCAGGCCACCATTAACCCTAAAATTTTCCCAAAAATGACCCCCAACTCACACACAATCAAAATCAATAATCAAAAATGATTTATAACACACAAATATGGTGAATCGAAGAAGAACAAAAATATGGACAAAATTTCAGAAGTTCGTAACATGCTCATTTCTTGACTATTTTCAATTCTAAAAGCATCAATATGATCCCCATGACATATATTTTCATTTTATAACAAGAAATTGGAATTCTGAAAGATTTTGTTCTTGAGGTTACCTGAGTTGATGAACTGCAAATGTGGACTTTCAGAGCTCCTCCCTTGTGCAAAAAGTCACCTTTGGTCCTCTTGATGTTAGTGGAATGCTTGAAAGGCTTTGAGATTGGCTAGTTTGTGTGGTCCAGCTCTGATATAACAGAAATGGAGGTTTGTGTATGGGGTGTTTCAGGCCATTTCAGTGGTTGGTTTGTGTTCCTGGTGATGTGTAGAGATGATTGGTGCAAAGAGTTGTGAAGTTTGATGGTTATTTTGAGAGAATCGAAGAAGGGAAGGTTTTGGCAAATTTTGTGAAATCTGATGTTGTGTATCTTTCAGGCTTGTATGTGTTGTGTTTTATGATCCTTGTGCCATGAATAAACAAATGCAATGAGTCAGAAAGATTGCATAGCATTGTGGGAATGGTATGGAGCAATTGTCCAAAAAGTCAATAGTTGGTGTACTTCAAGCATGGGCCATGGCAGAAGCTGTTTTAGGGTGGCTTTGAGCTCAACTGAGTTTGTGGAACACCATAGGATTGATTGTGATGAGCTGTGATGATTGAATGGTGAGATTGCAATGGTTTTACACTTTTGCAACTTTGTGAATTTTGAAGAGATTGGTCATGAAATTGGTGGGTTAAAAGCTGAGTTTTGGTCATGGAATGTTGCATAATGTTGCTATGATGCATTGAAGTGGATTAGAGGTCACACAAAGTCCTAAAAATCAGTTTTGCAAAATATCCTTCTTTGAGAATTTTTGTGAAAAATGGCTTATGGAGACTTGTGATCCAAGGCATGATTTTGGTATTGGAATGTTGCATCATGTTTTTATGATGTTTATACGTCAATTAGAGGTCATTTGAATGCTTGAAACTTGATTTTGCAAGAATCCCTCTTTGGCACATACTTGAGAATTACAAGGTTTTTGCCAACTTTGAAAGGCCACATCTTGAGTTCTAGGATGAATCAAGACATGTTCTTGTACTTTTTGAAAATGGGAAGACATAATCTACAACTTTAATGTCCAAATATTTTTCATTTGAAGCATTTTTGGTCATGAAAGAATAGGTTGAATATCTTTCCCAAAATGGAAAGTTTCCATTACAAGTCTTTTCCAAAAATAGCAAGTTTGCATTTGGCTTGAAATTCTTCAATCTTGTGAACTTATAACCACTTCTAAGATCAAATAAAGATCATAGAGACTCAAAATGATGATGATGACCCTTTGGTACCCTTGATGGAGGCCTCAGATGCCCTGATTTTGACTTTACTTGCTCAAGAAGTTACCCAATGATCAGATGACTTCCATAGTGAATTTCTTCATCAAAATTGGTACACATGATCCTCATAACATATTAAGACCATTAGAAACCAGAATAACCAAAAAAATTGGGATTAAGGCCTCTAAAACCAAAACCCTAATTTTAGGTCATCTGTGCAGGAAATCTTTAGTCTGCCTTTATGCCTTTGCCATGCTTTGGGATCCCTTGACTTTTATGAACTTTGGGGAGCATATTATGATCATGGAACACACATGGACCCTATTGGAAAGCTTCAAGAGAATTCAGATGGCTCAGATCACTTCTTGGATTGCTCATATCACAAACCCTAGATGCAGGTGAAATGAATTATGCAGATGAAACAAATATGCAATATGAGGTGGTATGCCTATGCTTATGCAAAAATGAAAGATCACAAACCATGGTGTGAGAAAAAGTGAGGGAAAATTTGGGGTGTTTACACCCTAAAATGTGACCCTCTCTCTACCGGTCTCTGTGTTATCGTCCTATACCAGCATTTTCCATAATTTTATGCAACTCAGTATTATCAACAAAAATCAACGCAACCCTGAACAACTTAAAACCAACATAAAATCATCAATTCACAGAACAACTTGTAAGCGATTTATAATCAACAACGTTTATCACAACATTAATTTTCATATTTTCACAAACCATATCAGCATCAACAAAACACAGCACATACAACCACCAAAACCTATTATTATTTATCAAACCCGGTTATAAAGATCAAACTCCACCCTTACCTTGGATTAACGGTAGCTCTAATAACTTTCAGATTAGTCTCCAAAGTTCTCCAATCGAATTTTCAACTCTTTGCCTATATGACTTTTTTCCTCTCCTCTTTCATCCATGGAGATTAGAAATACGAACATGCTGCCATTGAGATCCTATCTTGACCAAACTTCAGCCCCCATCATCATCAATCCCGTAACTACTATTTAACCAATTTCCAACATGAACTTATAAACTTCAAATGCATTTTTCTCCTTCAATATCGAACTTATAGACACGGAATTACGAGTAAAAAGTTATCACCTATTTAATGGAGGCTCTACAGTAAGTGCAAAAATGGAGATATGATCATGAGTTCTTCTTTCTCATTCTTTACTCCCAAGCTATTTTCTCTCCTCTAAAATCCTTATTCTTCTCTAATACTTTTTCCTCTGTAACTTCCATGTCCTATTCTCTTGCTACCAGTTAACCTAATTTTCTTATCATATAATTCTATTATATTGGGCCTAAGTCATACACCCTCTTAATTGCTAATTCTGACGCAATCCAAGCTCATTAACCAACATTCTCCAATAATCGATAATATCACTTCTAATATTATTTCTTCGACTTTCCAACTAATAATCTGACTTAATGGCTTAATTCTTTGCCACCTAAAATCAATCGAATAATATTTCACGACTAACTACTTACTCCCGACTTAATAGATTAACTTCTGATTATCAACCATATGGTCCAAACATTCCAATCAACATATCCAACAACAAACGGAGAATACTCCATATCGTTTTCCATAAATTATATCGACTTAAATAATTAAACTCGAATTAAACCAACTTAATACCATCAACATAATATTCCGATAAATTCGGCCATCAACACAAATCGACATAATTCTACACAAAGCAACTCAAATTGACAAATATACTCAAATCAACGCGAATTACCACAACATACCACAATTATATTTAATTAAATCATTAATTAAATAAACGGCCATTACAACTCTCCCCCTCTTAGAATATTTCCGTCCTCGAAAATTCATCTGATTCAACTACTCCAACTACTTATTCCATCAGACTAATCAACTCTCATCTCCGAAGGCAGCCTACACATACTACAAACAATAATTTCACAACTTTAATGGTAACAACAGCACGAATAACCCTCAAGCGATACAATTGATAAATATAAAAACAACACGACAAGTAACCAACTCACGAATTCACCGTTTTAAGGACTCGAACACAACAACATAGAAACACACAACTTAAACACAACGTTAATACAACCAAGCTACCAACATCATTTTCATTCAACAACAAACAACTTCCTTAGACCACGCATTCGCGGCGCACTCTGATTACTTGCATACTACCAAGTTTACTAAGTTTAACTCCAATTTCCAATCATCAAAATCGACATATCAACAAAGCTTTCGACTTAATCCTTTGTAATTTCGTCCCAACATGTATTCTAACTCTTGTAGTTACCGAATACTTCCAACTTAGATTCATAAGACAACAATGTTGAATGTTCGACGTAAATTACAACGATGACTACTTCCCAACTGTAGCTCCCTGGATTTCCATCATGGTACAAACGCGAAAGTGGCGCAGAAAAGGTAGAGTCGCCAGCCAAGCATTTTTATCCCGAAGGAGTCAGAATGGTAATACCCACAAAACAAAATGAAGAAAGGATAGGACAAGGTCCTGCGAACCAAAGAACTGGGTTCGGGAGTCGGTTACGACCTGGAAAGGTATTAGCACCCCAGATTGTCCGTCGTACTCGACGGGATCCACGCTTGCAAAGAAATCTATTTCAAAGGGTGAAAAATGAAAGCTGCTGCAAAAAGAAAGACTGAAATTAGATAAGAAAAAGAAAAGAAATGGGGAAAATGTAGGGAAAACAAAAGAGTCTTCGAACGGGCCCTACGCCGTTGCCTACGTACCTCATCTGGACATGAGGATCAGAGACGCCTTAGTTCCCCTAACTAGGGAGGAAAATGGTTTGTGTTTTAGAAGCTTGAACTTCTTATTCCTATTCTCAGGTGTTGTAGGCTCGTCTGGAACGAGCGTGTTACCTTCTTGCAAAGAGAAAAGTAGGAGCAAGTTCTTACGTTGAGAGTGAGGGTGATGAGAAAATAATTCCCGAAGGAAAGACGATTATTCTTTGTTTGTGGCTTTTAGAAGCTTTTATTTATGTTTGGCACAAGAAAGTGAATTCAAGTCCTTTTCCATTGAATGTGTACTTATTACTACATTTCAAGATGGAATAAGGAACAAGCACACCCAAGTAAGAGGGAGTTCCCCAAAACTTGGTTTCTAGAGATTAAGGCCTAAGCTCACTAACTCATTGAAGTTATTAGATTTTTTTGTGATTTGAAATGAAGAAATGTTTTTTATGATTTTCCTTGTGAAAATAGCCTCATGATTAGACTTGTACATCATGATAGACAAACTTGTACTATCCCAAGATGGGAAAACTAAAAGTTCCCCATGGAATAATTCCATCCATACAAGGCTACTTCAACCATTCTTAAGTGTTTTTTAGGTTTTTGTTTGAAGATGAGAAGAGAGAGAGAGCACCAAAAGGATATCAAAAGGTAAAAAGACTAAAGGGGGACTAATAATCCTAAACGTTGTCATGCATGGAGGTCCTAGGTTAGTCAGGTTTGAATTCTATCCTAATGAAGAAGAAAGAAAGAAAATAAAGAAGAGGAAGAGGAGAAGAATACATTAGAAGACAACTTACTTCTCTAAAGAAGATAAGTTGTTTCAAAGAGGGAGTGATGGAATTAAGAAAACATAGCATAAGGCTAAGACAAACACAATTTGAAAGAATAAAGAGATGAAGGAAGGAGATTGTATGTGGGATGCCTTCCCGCATACATGACTTACCATAACCCCCTACAAAACAAAGGTTAGCGAACCACATAAGCATAAGATAAAAATAAGAAGATTCCAACAATACACAAACCAAAGATGAAGGTCGCAAACCATAACACAATCATAAAGTCAGAACCTAAACCCTAGAGGGGACCTATAACATCTACCAAAAAAACCTAATAGGATGGCATAAATGCCATTCTCAAACTATGTTAGACAAAGGAAGAAAAGAAGTACGAAAAGTTACTTAAGAAACAAGGCACCAGACACAAAGCAATGGTCATGAGAAAATTATGAAATTAGGTCTCCAAATACACCAAAAAGAAGCAAATATAGTGTCCAAATGGATCTCAAAAATTCACACTTAAACCCCACCAAATGGTCACACAAAGTCACTTAAGAACAATTAAGGAAAATGCACAAAATGCCTCCTAAAGAATGGTGTGAAAATGTTTCTTGAGGTGGAAGAAATAAATTGTACAAGTTAAGGTGTTAATGTGGAAATTAATTGAAAAAGAAATTAAATGAAAATTCGAAATAAAAATAAAAACTCAATGAAATCAGAAAATAATACCATACAAAAATTCTAAAATGAGTTAAGATGATAAAATAATTTTTGTGGAATTTTATGAGTTTTGGTATTTTTCATGAATTAAAATGAAACTATGTAAAATGAAAACAAAATGAAAGGAAATGGGAGGGGAGGAGGGGTGCAACAATAGAAATTGTGCAGTTAAAACAAAAGAATTGGGCCAGATGTGGGTGCTGATAGAAAAGGCATTGAGGCCCAAAACAAAGAAAGGTTGGGGGTGTATTGTATGTGGTGCGGTCAACATCACTGACTTCATCTAGGCCACATAATCAAGATAATTTTTCTTTTAATCACATTTAATGGCTATGGAAGTAAAGGTGTATGCCATTATGGTGTACGTGCACTCACGTGATCAATTCGAAAAGGTCCTACCGGACGGTGACAAGTGTCATCGCCGGTATGGACAGAAAGCCAAAAATCTCCTTTACCCTATCCTTTCTATCTCTTATATGTATTATTTAATGCCTTATGGATCTCTTACCATAAATAAAAGCAAATGAGGAAAAAAAAACAGAATTCAAACTCTTCTCTCTCTCTCTCTCTAAATAGTTCTCCCGTCTCCACCTTCTTCTTCATCTATCTCGCCGGAGAAGGTCAGCGGCTGGCGGTGGCGCCATCGTCTTCTCCGGCCCTCCGCTACTTCCAATCGTAAAACATTCAACACATACCCTCACTCAAATTCCACTCTCAACTAGAATCCGCAAACAAAAATCTCAAAAAAATCAACAAAAACAATGGATTGGTACAGTCAGAAACAAAAACTCAGAAAAAATCTCAATTGCAACGAAAATTAAGCAAGGAGGTAAAAGAACCAACCTACGACGTCGTGGCTTGTGTCGTTCCGATTGTTGAAGACATGATATGTTCTTGATGATGAAGAGTGATGAAGATTTTGGTTGACGAAGAGGAAGATTGAAGATGACGATGGAGCCTCTGTTTTTGTTTTCTCCAAGAATGATGGTGAGATTTGGTTCGTTTATTGAGAACGATGAAGACATTGTTTTGATTTGCTAAAGAACAATGACGATGGAGATTAGTTGATGATGGACTCGTCTTCAATGTGCACTTAAGAATTTGATTATGATGAAATTGAAGATTGATGAAGGTTTTCGATCTTGATTCAATGAAGGAGATGAAGGATTCTGTTTTTATGATGAAGAAGAGTGATTTTCTTTGAATCAGTTTGTTATTCTTTTGAGAGTGATGTAGAATGTCAATTCAAAATGAAGATTTATGGAGTTTCGTTTTTGGTGTGTTGAAGGAGAATGAAGAATTCTCTTATGATGATGAGTGAATTCGGTTTCTTCTTTTTCATCTGAAGATGATTTTCTTCTTTTGTGCTATGAAGAAGAGTGGGGAAATTTATTTTCAGATTTTTTTCTGATATGTTATCATGATGAAGGAGGAGTGATTTTTGTTTGTTATTATGCAGAGTGATGAAAAGTGATCTTTGTAACAAAATTCCATTTTTCTCGCCTTCTCCTTTTTCTTGCTGAGTTTTGATTTTTAGTTTTTTGTTAGCGTTTTTTGAATTTTCTGTGTTTTTGCCTTGCGTTTTGTGTGCTTCACTAATGCGTTTTGGTTGTGTGATAACTCTGTGTGAGTCTACGCGTGTTATTGTTGTGTTCCGCGAGATGTATGTGTGTGTGTAGATGCTTTTAGTCTTGGCTGGAAAACATGATGTAGAGCTGAAGTGTGATGGCTTGTTGTCTGGAAATAAAATAAAAAACTAAAGTCGTATTGCCCATGGAGCATATTTCATGTGGCTCTTTTTATGATTTTTTTTAAAATTTATTTGTAATGGTAAATGGGCCCAATAAAAAACAATGGGCTTATAGTATTTGGAAATATAAATTGGATTTGAACTAAAAAATATGAGAGGTATTGAATTAAATTTATTTTTTGTGATAATTTTTTGTAGTAAGAGATTAATGAGAATGTATTAAAATGCCAATATAAATGAATATATAAAATAGACAGTGAATAAAATTTGAATGAATTGAACTTGAATAAATGGGTATGAAGTGGAAATTTGGAAAATCAATGGATTGAATATAGTGATTGGCTTATGAATATTTGTGGGTTTAATGAAATGAATCGGCTACCACCACACGTACACGACCACAAACTCTGATTTTCCAACCCAAAACCAAACTTGCACTTGATTATTTGAAACCAAACTGAGGAAAATAAATCTGCAGATGAACCACCAATGTACTGCAGATTCAAGCCAAACTTCACATAAAACATTGCACGATAAGCTGATGAATTTCAGCACACGACAACTTGCACTTTGAAAACACATTGCTTGAGAAATAACCACTGACCCCAATAACTTGTCGTTGAAGCAATTTCCTGATAGTTTGACTAAGATTAGGTCAAACTTCCATCTGAACCGGATTGTAATTGAACAACCACACCCGAAGTGAAATCACTGCCATGCTCTATGTTTTTGAATGTTATGCTTCAACTTGCTATGAAAAATGTTAAGATATGTATGCTTTATGATATACTATATGATATGAAATGAGTGGGAAAAGTTTGGGCGTTACATCAATCCTTAGATAGAATATACTTATACTTCCCAATTATCCTTAACATAACTACAACTTTACTATCCTTTAACAACACGTCCTTCAAAAATCATCTTAAACACGCAACATCATTACAACAACATATGGTACATGGGTCCAACGAATTCCTACAAGATAACTCATATTCTTTGTTTCTAACTATTTCAACATACCGAATCCTCGATTCGTGCTCATATCGACACAACCCTTCATAAATTATTATCCGAATCAACACAACCAAACAAATCTTCTTGTTCCAACCAAAAAATGCATTTTAATAAACCAACTTATAATTTCCCTTCTTCTAATACTTTGCAACTTAACTTTGTCCGAAATTCTTGTCAAATCATCGTTTTACATTTCCACATACTTTCCTTTCTAATAATCTCAAGAAAACTTTAAGTCTCATGCCACTTAATTCATCACCAAACAACATTCCCATTATCCAAAGTTCAACTAAGAATTTCCTCATTAATATTCAATCCAAAAGCAACTTATGCTATCATCTTTAAATACAACTAATACTCTCATATATTAACATGCATCGACAAAACAAGTAATACTCAAGCACTCAACTTGACTTCAACCAATTCAACGTACATACTAAACTAGTTGGCATGACACATTTATCCATCAATTATGATTCTGTCTACTATCAACAATAGGTTAAGGGTGATCAGTTCCTCAATTTATCAATAGACAGTCGACAATCGTAATGGTGGCATAAATCATCATTACCTAACACAATAGCGTACCTCAGGATCACCAACGTCTTTTTAGTTTCCTTAATTCTGACTTCGTCAATTATACCAAATCGTCTAAAATCTAACACATAATATCTTATACACGATCATAGCACCACACAACTTTAATTATCCTCCTAACACCAGGGTCTCCATAACATCAAGCATAATCCAATTCGGTTCGCTTCTAACTACAACTTTCCTCCAAGTTAAAATTTTCAACTAAGCAGACATCGTTCTTCTTCCCAACATTACCATCATTTAACATCGTCACTTTAATCATCCTCATTCGTCTTCTATCTCATCTCTATGCATTCTCCGATTACCTTCGCATTCCTTCTAATACCAACATTTTATTCCTTATCAACATTTCACACTCGTCTTCATCTTTCAAAAAATTTCAGCAATAAACGCTCAACTTCGAACACAATTATCTAATCCATTAAAGACCTCCAAATCACAAAATTATATTCAAACATGAAGAGAATTTCGTATAGATTCCAGAACATCAAAAACCGCTTGAATCCGACTCACGGGTAAAACGTTATCCTCCTTGCAATGGGACTAGTTCAGAATTCCCGTATGCAGAATTTTAAAAAAAAATCAGCAGCAGACCCGACTATTAAAACACACTTATTTCCCTCTTCGTAAACCTCCCGAAGGCAAATCTTATATGAAAACTGTAGGAAAATTTGTAAGCTTTCCAAAAAGTCCAGAAAGTTTCAATCCGAATCACGAGCAATGCGTTATGCCACTTCTCGTGAAAGCTGCTCCAAGATTGCTAAAACCAGAATTTTGAGATTGATGAATATAAATCCACCTCTCTCCCTTTACTTCTAAGATCTACCAAAAATATTTTCTTTGCATCCAACTAAGAAAATTACTCGACTTTAATCCAACTATACTCAAGGCATATTAATCTACCGACTTGATCCATCAACTTATCATTTCCTTTAGGATAATTCCTTATTCTCCATCAACTCACCATCCATAATCTACGCACATATCAAACTCAACTGATACTAATTTAGGAGTCCACACTCTCGACGGTCCGCCACAACATCGCTTCAACACCTTGCACTCTTGCAATCAACCTCAGTTTTCAATCAACTTCTACATTCCAACAACAATCTGGGAGACAAGCTCTCCCCACTTAATTCCAAACTAACACCTGCAGACAACGACTAGACACCAACAAACAAGTATCGACAGCGTTTCACACACATATCACACACTAGGGAATAAATAACATTAACTACATTGGTCAGAAAATAAGAGTAATAAAATTTCTACCACCAAGTACACATATATGATGCTACATTTTTCAATTTATAAAAATACTTCATATAATATCATGAAAATTGATACATAACATTTTTGGTTCGTAAGAAACAAAAAATATCAACTTTATTTCATTTATGAAACCAAATTCAACTTTTACAACTAAGCAGCAGATTTTCAAATATTTTAACTAAACATGGTGTAACATGTTATTCAACTTAAAATAACCTATTAACAACATATTTATACTAAAACAACTCGAAAACAACATAAAACAACTAAGTGTCCATTCCCCGAGTGTTACGTATCAGAGCACCGACACCGACTCAAACTAATGAAGATAACCATCTTCCTGCAAGCTACATGCACATTACCAACATAGGGGTAACATTCATACAGAAGGGGTGAGATATCGATAATTATAAATGATATAAGATAAACAATGCTTAGATGAGGATTCATAAACAATTCACCACTTGACAACATCAACAACAAAAACAACGACTTAACAACATTCCGCCTTTTATATACCACTTTACTACTGATTATATCCATCAACAGTTTCTACATAACCACATAATCATATATTCAACATTAACTACTTAATCGGCCTAATCATCACAATTCACTTAATCAACTTGAAAACAACATAACAGCTCATCAGCTTGAACAACATTAAACAACTTCTCAACTTAAACGACATAAACAACATAACCAACATAAATAGCAACACAATTGCGACTCAACTATGCATATGCATGTGGTACCATTGGAGTAAAACTCCAAAATTAAAATATATCAGGTTATCGAGGTATCTGCAAGGCATATGCCTTCAACTTAATTATTTTGCCAATTTACCGAGGCATCGAGGCATACGTCTTCAACTTTCAACTTAATTTCCAATCCAGGACAACGTGGTGTGAGCAACGGCTCTGACATAGAAATGCACATATTCCATGTGACATGTATGACTCAAGAACATAAACAACACAAAATCAGTAGCACAAACAACTTATACGACATGAACAACTTAAATCAACATTAGCTATTAAGCTTTCAACTTGAACAACATAAAGCAACATATACAACATGAGCAACTTATACGAGATAAACAAGCAACACAAACAACTTATACGACATAGGCAACTTAAAATCAACTTTGGCTTATAAAGCCTTCAACATAACAACTTTAGAAATATTTCGTAAATCGAAACCGCTTACCGACTCAACCTGTACCTCCAACTCGACTTTCCTAGAACTTTTCAACAAAATGACGCAACAAAAATAACCTATTAAACTACCCGACTTACCCCGACGATTTTCTTTAAATTATGGGCAACTATGTTTTTCGCCTCATTCGGCTAAACCGACACTGATTTTATCATTCTGCAATTATTTCGTGTTTACTACAAAATCTGAAATTTTATGATTTCGAATAAATCATATCTGTCATAAAAATATAGCATACTATTTGTTTCTGCTAAATTTCTAAAACCACCTCTTTTTGTCAAAAATTCTATAATACAATGTTAGTTATCAAAATTGTTTTGTTCGCAGTACAATTGCTCATGATTTCCAACATCTTGATACAACTTTCTGATTCTTAATAAAATGTTATTTCATGAGATCAGAATATTATAGTTATAATTAATAAACATAAGATAATATAAAATTGCTTGGAATTTTATTTAATTAAAATACTGCATAACCAAAATCACATCCTCCCCTTTTAAAAAGGGTGGCTTGCACCACCCTTCCAACAAAACTCATGTGGCTTGCACCACATTCATGTTTCTTGGTGGCCACCACAAAGTGGAACCTGCCACTAAATACCTGGCTTGCTCCATAGTGTCTGGGAGCAAAAGGCTCCCACCACTAAAATGTGACCCTCTCTCTATCGGTCTCTGTGTTATCGACCAAAACTAGCATTTTCTAGAATTTTAGGCAACTCAGTATTATCAACAAAAATCAACGCAACCCCGAACAACTTAAAACCATCATAAAATCAACAATTCACATAACAACTTGTAAGCGATTTATAATCATCTATCAACTACAATTTCAAACCAGATAATTATCACAACATTAATTTACAGATTTTCACAAACCATATCAACATCAATAAAACACAGCACATACAACCACCCAAACCTAGTATTATTTATCAAACTCGGTTATAAAGATCGAACCCCACCATTACCTTGGATTACCGGTTGCTCTAATAATTTTCTGGTTAGTCTCCAAAGTTCTCCGATCGAATTTTCAACCTTTTTCCTCTATGACTATTTTCCTCCCCTCTTTCATCCATGGAGTTAGAAATACGAACATGCTGCCATTGAGTTCCTATCTTGACCAAAATTCATCCCTCATCATCATCAATCCCGTAACTACTACTTGACCAATTTCAAGCATGAACTTTTAAACTTCAAATGCGTTTTTTTCCTTCAATAACGAACTTATTGACACAAAATCATATATCAAATTGAAGAGAATTTCATAAGCTTTCCAGAAATTAAGAATCACTTTAGTCAGAATTACGAGTAAAAAGTTATCACCTATTTAGTGGAGGTTGTACCATAAGTGCGAAAATGGAGATATGATCATGAGTTCTTCTTTCTCCTTCTTTGCTCCCAAGCTATTTTCTCTCCTCTAAAACCCTTATTCTTATCTAAGACTTTTTCCTCTGTAAATTCCATGTCTTATTCTCTTGCTACCAATTAACCTAATTTTCTTATCATATAATTCTATTATATTGGGCCTAAGTCATACACCCTTTTAATTGCTAATTCCAACGCAATCCAAGCCCATTAACCAACATGCTCCAATAATCGATAATATCACTTCTCATATTATTTCCTCGACTTTACGACTAATAATCGGACTTAACAGCTTCATTTTTCGCAACATAAAATCAACCGAATAATAATTCATGACTAACTACTTACTCCCGACTTAATAGATTAACTTCCGATTATCAACCAAATGGTCCAAAAATTCCAATCAACATATCCAACAACAAACGGAGAATACTCCATATCGTTTTCCACAACTTATATCGACTTAAATAATTAAATTCGACATAAATCAACTTAATACCATCAACATAATATTCCGATAAATTCGGCCGTCAACACGAATTGACACAATTCCATACAAAGCAACTCAAATCGACAAATATACTCAAATCAACGTGAATTGCCATAACATACCACAATTATATTTAATTAAATAATTAATTAAATAAACGAGTGTTACAATATCCAACAACCTTCTTGTTTTCAGAGCGCAACCCGTTTTCAAACTTGATGCACTTTGAAAATTCAGTATCAGCACTAGTATATTAAGGATAAAACTTGGATAGTTCAACAAACTTTGCCACGGACATCCTCTGGATAATAATTTCTCACGAATTCCATACGTAATACATCCCAAGTGATTACTTCACCTGCAGCACCCAAACTCTCACGAGTCTCTAGCCACCAGTCATCAACTTTGATTGCTAGCATGTGAGTTTTGTACCTATCCTTCTATGCCAGAGTGCAATCTATAACACGTAAGATTCTCTCAATCTTCTTCAACCATCCCAATGTTGCATCTGGATCATGCTTTCCTTTGAACACTGGTGGATTCTCTCTTTGAAAAGTCGCCAAGCTACGTGATCCAACATCTTTACCAGCATTTGTCAAGCTCTGCACAGCTTGTGCCATCACTTGCATTGCAGTAGCCATCGTAGTAGCCATCGCAGAGTCGTTTCTTCCAGCCATCTCAACTTATCACTACAACACAACCAAAAGTTAGAACAATAACAATACTCGATTGTTAGACAATTAAGACTCCACACTTGGCCGGACAGATCGACCAGCTCTGATACCACTAATGTAACACCCTATTTTCTGCCCTTGAATATAATTAAAATCAGAGTTTACAAAAAATTTCCACATAAACGGGATATCACATTTTCAACTTTCAACAAATTCCAACTTAAAGTATAACATGTTTAATACATAACACTTTTCATAAATAACATAAAATCTCTTCATAATAATTTAATAATTCAACTTCATAAAACATCACGCAAGAGATTCTTAAAATAACTCGTAGCATCTTTATCCAACATAAAACAACTTCAAAATAACCAATAATTATTCTAAAGCACTTCAAGTAAATAAAATTTAGCATGAGTGCTACGTATTAGAGCGACTGACCACCGAATCGACTAAAGGTAACCGACTACTCCTCTTGATTACCTGCACGTTGCCAACATAAGGACAACATTCAAACAGAAGGGATGAGTTACGATAATTATAAGAAGTATATGAAAATAAATACATAGATAAGGATTATAAGTAATTCAATGCTTCACAACATCAACTGGCACAATAACACAACAACAACTCAAAATAATGCAACTTTAATGCGACTCTACTAAATATGCATGTGTTACCATTTTAGAGTAAATCTCACAACTTAAATCATTGCTAGGTTATCGAGGCATCAAGGCATAAGCCTTTAACTTTCAACTTAAATTGCCAATCCAGGCCAACATGTTGTGAGCAACGGCTCCAATATAAAATGCAACTGACCTACATGGCATACACGACTTTTCAACATAACAACACGAGCAACACGACAACTTTTACGACATAAACAACTTATTTTAAACTTTGGCATAACAGCCTCCAACATAACAATTTTATGATTGTTCCGTAAATCAGAAACATACATCAACTCAATTGTACCTGCAAAACGACTATACAATGTATTTTCATAAAAAAAAACACAAAAAACAAACTCTTAATTTACCCGACTTACCCCGATTAATTTCGTGAAATTCCGGGCAACTACGTTTTTTCGCCTAATTCGGCTAAACCGACTAAACCGACACAATTTTGAACATTCTGCGACTTATCACGAGTTTATTACAAATATCGAAATTTATGTGTTTTGCTAAATATTTTCTATCATAGGTGCATACCTGCTACTGCTTCTGCTAAATTTCCTATTTCTATCATTTTCTGTCCAAAGATCCATCACAGTTGGATTATAAGTAAAATCATTTAGTCCTCTGTTAATACAACTAGAATCATGAAACAATATTAGTTTCATAACATGGTTTACTAAATTGATTTAGCTTGAATTTATTAATTCATTTTATAAAATATAGTATAATCCATCTCTTAATTACATCACATGACTACAGTAACCAAAACAAGGAATTTTTCCCAACTACTAGGGGGGATTGCTCCACCCTCCCTAATGTTTCATGTGGCTTACGCCCTATCCTATTGTTCAATGTGGCTCCTGCCACATTTTGGAGTGGGTTGTGCCACTTGGTACAAGAGCATGTGGCTCCTGCCACTTTGTGAAGTGGCTTGCGCCACTTGGTGTATTTCAACCCTCACTACCGGTCTCTGTAATTTTTGTTTATCGTCCTCAACCACAATTTTTCCAGAATTCGTTCAACACAAAATTATCAACAATAAACCAACATAATCAAAACAACTTCTAATAAACATAAATCAGTAATCGGACAATCAATATTTTACACAAGTAACCACTGCAATAACAAGATAAATTTTTTTCATAACAGTATCAAAATCAACAAAAATACATAACAACCTAAACTACCCAATCATAGTACCAAATTTCATACAAGATTATAAGAATCGAACTCACCCTTACCTTAGGTTTGGATCGAAGGTAGCCCTAGCAATTGGATTCCGACTGTCGTTCCTCTTTTCCCATTTCCCTCATGATCGCACCAAAATTATGTTTTCCTCTTTTACTGATTAAACTTGTTTCCACTATTTTATTTTCTTTTTATTAAATTAAACTAAATATTTATTATTACTAATGGGCCTAACTATAGCACCCCATATTTTACTTATTCGGACGCTATTTTAAGCCCACCAACCCAAATATCACAACAACTATAATATTAACTCTATTAATATTTCTATGACTTCCAACTTGTTTTTACGACTTATCGATTTAATCAACCACAACATAAAAATATACCGACTTAATACAAATTAGGAACCCAACTGGTGGGATTAATTTAAGATGTAATCCTTAATTGTTTCATTTCAGGCTTGGTTGTTGATATACAAAATGAAATTGCTATACACAAACCTAATTCTATTTCTCAAGTCATTAGGCTTGCCAAATTAATTGAATCTAAAATTAAAGATTCCAAACCCAAATACCCAAAATCCTTTTCCACTCACAATAACTGTCCTACAACACCTTCAATCAACCCAACCCAACCTTCCACCCAGCCTTCCCCAACACTCAAATTATCTTCTTTACTATAACCCACCAAACTTCCCATCCGACGTCTTTCAAATTCCCAACTTTAAGAGCGTCGCGCTCAAGGTTTGTGTTTTAATTGCAATGAAAAATTTATTCCATGACACAAATGCTCTACGGGTAAATTTCTCCTCTTATTGGTTGATGAAGAAGTACCTTCCACTACATAATTGGAACAAATTGATGATTTTAATGAGACTAATCTTCTTACTACACCCGAGGACACTTATTTCCAGCTGTCACCACAAGCTGTAAGTGGCCATTTTCCCCCTAAGACCCTTAATCGAACATGTTCATAGACGTAATATGAGTATCATAGTTACGTTTTAATCAAGTTTTAACCGTTAAACTTTCAATTTCTTAGATTTTCCAACAAAACCCTAAATCACAATATCTCTAAAACTCAACCAAAATGAAAGATAAAATTTTCTAACTAAGAACCCACCTCGATAGTTGAAGATTGGCGGAAAGATTGAGTCGATTCGACGGACGGATGATCGAGAATGAGGAAATGGAGCTTTAGGGTTTTTCTCTTCTTCTTCTCCTCTTCTCCTCTTCTTTCTTCTTTTATATTTTTCTTTTCCTTACTAACTTCTTCTTCCTCTCATATATATATATATATATATATATATATATATATATATATATATATATATAATATATAAAAACTTATATTTTTACCAATGGGTCAAAAATTAGAGAGTATCCACAAATGTCTCCTAATCCGATATTTTATAAAAATCTCTTAGTCAGCTAATATCAATTAATAAAATAATATCCCGTTGGTTACTCTATTTAGTTCCGTTAAAATTTCTTAGAGTAGTCCGGAATAATATTATTACCAATTAATATTATTCAGAGCTTTAAGTAAAATACGGGGTATTACATCCTCCCCCTTAAATAAAATTCGTCTACGAATTTAAAGGATTACCTGAACTGATGAGGATATGATTCCCGCATCTCTGATTCCAACTCCTACGTAGCATCGCCCGGATGCGTCTCATCCCATTGCACCTTAACAAGTGGTATCTCATTATTCCTTAACACCTTGGTTTCTCTCCCAACAATATGGCTCGGTTGGGGTTCAAAAGTCAAATCCGTTTCTATCTCTATAGAATCTCATAGAATAGGCTGAAGAGGATCAGGAACGAACCTACGAAGTTGAATGACATGAAAAACATCATGCATCTCAGACAGAGAGGGATTAAAGGCTAAACGGTAAGCAACTTCACCAATCTTTTCTAGAATCTGATACGGTCCTACGTATCTCTGACTTAACTTACGCGACTTAAACAGTCCTTTACATCTCAATCTCGGAGTGACTTTCAAGTATACATGATCTCCTTCATCGAATTCCAAAGGACTCCTTCGATTGTCAGCATAACTCTTCTGAAAATCTTGGGCTTGTTTAATCTTTTCTCGGATCATACGAATCTTTTTCGTAGTCTCTTGAATAACTTTCGATCCTAAATTCCTATCTTCCCCCACTTCCGACCAACACAACGGTGTTCTATACTTTCTTCCGTACAAAGCCTCGTACGGAGCCATACCGATGCTCGCATGATAACTGTTATTGTAAGAGAATTCTATCAACGACAAAAGTTCTTTCCAACTTCCTTTACTTTCCAAAACACATGCTCTCAACATATCTTCCATCGTTTGAATTGTACGTTCCGTCTGACCATCCGTTTGAGGATGATTAGAAGTACTCAAACGCAATTTTGTACCCATGGCTTGTTGGAACGCCTTCCAAAACCTCGAAGTGAACTTCGGATCTCTATACGACACAATTCTAGACGGGACACCATGAAATCTCACAATTTCGACAATAAACAACCTTGCAAGCTGACTTGCCTTATATGTAGTCTTCACAGCTAAAAAATGCGCAGATTTCGTTAGTCGGTCCACAATCACCCAAATAGAGTCATAGCCACATTGAGTACTTGGTAAACCTACCGCAAAGTCCATAAAGATACTATCCCATTTCCAAATTGGGATGTCCAAAGGTTGTAACAACCCACCTGGTCTTTGGTGCTCAATCTTCACTTGTTGAAACACCGCACATTCTGACACAAATACCGCAATGTCCTTTTTCATTCTGGACCACCAACACTCCCTCTTCAAGTATTGATACATCTTCGAAGAACCCGAATGTATCGTAAATGAACCTTTATGTGCTTCTTCCATAATCTTTCTCTTTAACACATCATCATTCAGAATGCAAATTCTTTGGTTGAATAGGATGATCCCATCTAATGCTCTCACGAAACCCGGTTGGAGTAACAATCCTAGCAACTTCTCATCTAGGACTTGTGCTTGTTGAATATCATTCCTCAAAGTAGAATTAATATTCAATTTTCCCATGATTACAACATTCGGAGTCCAAAAAAACTGAAGATTAAGATCTCGAAACTTTTCTAACAATGCATACTCCAACACCATCAATTCGGCGCTATGAATCACTTTTCTGCTTAAAGCATCCGCCACTTTATTCACTTTTCCTGGATGATAATTCAACTCAAGGTCATAATCTATCAAATATTCCACCCATCTCCTCTGTCTCATATTCAGTTCCTTTTGATCAAAAAGGTACTTCAAACTCTTATGATCACAAAACATCTCATACCGCACACCATACAAATAGTGTCGCCACACCTTCAAGGTAAACACCACGGCCGCTAATTCCAAATCATGCATGGGGTAATTCTTCTCGTGAACTCTCAACTTTATAGAACCATACGCCACTACCTGACCTTCTTGCATCAGAACACCTCCTAAACCAATCTTCGAAGCATCGCAAAACACTACATACGATTTTTTAGGATCGGGAATAATCAAGACTGAAGCAGTTGTCAACTTCTCCTTCAATCACACAAAACTTTGCTCACAACTGGAATCCCATTCATAAGCGAAATCCTTCCTTGTGATTTTAGTTAACGGTAACGCCATATGAAAAAAACCTTTAATAAATCTTCTGTAGTAACCTGCCAAACCTAGGAAGCTTCTCACGTAGGTAACATTCTTCGGCCTCTCCTAATTAATTACAGCCTCTATCTTTGACGGATCTACTGTTACACCTCCCTGTGATATAGCATGTCCAAGGAACTTCACTTCTGACATCTAGAATTCACACTTACTAAACTTAGCAAAAAGTTTCTTTTCCTGCAGCATCAATAAGACAATCCTTAGATGCTCTTCGTGCTCTTGCGGAGTATGAGAAAAGATAAGAATGTCGTTGATAAAGATCACTAAAAATTTGTCCAAATCATTCTGAAATATCCGATTCATGTAGTCCATAAAAATAGCTGGAGCATTCGTTACACCGAAAGGTATCACTAAGAATTAATAATGACCGTAACAGGTTCTGAACGCAGTCTTCGGAACATCAGAACTCTTCACACGAATCTAGTGATAGCCCGATCTAAGATCGATCTTTGAGAACATGCATGCTCCCTTCAATTGATCTAGAAGATCGTCTATCCTCGGTAAGGGGTATTTATTCTTGATTGTAGCCTTTTTCAATTTACGATAATCGATGCACAGACGCATATCACCATCCTTCTTCTTTACCAATAACACCTGAGCTCCCACGATGAAACACTAGGCCTTACAAAATGATTTGCCATCAAATCCTCCAATTGATCCTTCAATTCTTTCAACTCGAGTGGTACCATCCGCTAAGGAGAAACAAATATAGGAGTCGTTCCAGGTATCAGGTCGACCGAGAACTCAACTTCCCTCACCGGAGGTAAGGAAGTGACATCTTCAGGAAAAACATCATGAAAATTTCGGTGTGAGTATCATAGTTAAGTTTTAATCATGTTTTAACCGTTAAACTTTCAATTTCTTAGATTTTCCAAGAAAACCCTAAATCACAAAATCTCTAAAACTCAACCAAAATCAACCATAAAAGTTTCTAACTAAGAACCCACCTCGATAGATGAAGATTGGTAGAAAGATTGAGTCGATTCGACGAACGGATGATCGAGAATGAGGAAATGAAGCTTTAGGGATTTCCTCTCTTCTTCTCTTCTCCTCTTCTTTCTTCTTTTATATTTTTCTTTTCCCTACTAACTTCTTCTTCCTCTCATATTCTTTCTATATATATAAATATATAAAAACTTATATTTTTACCAATGGGTTAAAAATTAGAGAGTATCCACAAATGTCTCTTAATCCGATATTTTATAAAAATCTTTGAGTCAGCTAATATCAATTAATAAAATAATATCCCATTGGTTAGTTTATTTAGTTCCGTTAAAATTTCTTAGAGTAATCCAGAATAATATTATTACCAATTAATATTATTCAGAGCTTTAAGTAAAATACAGGGTATTACAGTTTTCACCCATTCAAAAGGCTTACCACCCAATAGACCACATAACCACCATATTCCATTTCACCCATACACCCCTCCTATCAATGTGAAACCATACCTCTACCCTCATTCACAAAAGGAAGCCATTACAACAATTATTAATGATATGCTTCAAAAGGGAATAATTAAACCAAGTAACAGACCCTACTCATAATATGTTCTACTAGTTTATAAAAAGGATGGGTCTTGGCGTTTTTGCGTTGATTATCGTGCCCTAAATGCAGTCACTATTCGAGACCGATTTTCCATACCCACTATTGATGATCTTTTTGATGAAATAGGTTCTGCAATTATTTTTTCTAAGATTGATCTACGATCTGGTTATCACCAAATTAGGGTAACATTAGAAGACACATAATAAACAACATTCAGAACATTTGATGGACACTACGAGTTTTTGGTTATGCCTTTTGGACTAACTAATGATCCTAGTTCATTTCAATCTACGATAAATGATTTGCCTCACCCATATTTGCGACAATTTGTTTTAGTTTTTTTATGACATCTCAATTTTTAGTCGTTCCATTTCTGAACATGCTCATCATTTAAAATTGATTTAGACTTACTTTTATCCCATCAATTTTATGCCAAATTATCCAAATGTGTTTTTTTGTTGTTAATGTTGATTACTTAGGTCATATTATCTTTAAAGATGCCACGTTCACTCACGGATCTCAGGGGTTTTTTAGGTCGCACCGGATTTTATCGACGTATTGTTCGTCATTATGCCACTCTCGCCGCTCCTCTCACCAATTTATTACGTTTCACTAAATTAGTATGGGGTACATCATCTGATTAAGCTTTTACAACATTGAAAATTAAAATGAAAGAAACTCCAGTGTTTTGCCTTCAAAACTTCTCCCAAATCTCCGTGGTTGAAACTGATGTTTCGGTTGTGGCTATAGGCGTCTTGTTGTCACAACAGGGCCACCCTTTGGCTTTCTTCAGTAAGAAGTTGTGAAATCGCCTCCAAGCATCATCGATGTATGTTCGTGAGATGTACTCCATTACAAAAGATGTAAAAAAATGGTGTCAGTATTTGATTGGAAGACACTTTCACATTTATACTAATAAAAAATGTTTGAAAAAATGGTTGGTGCAAACTATTCAATCTCATGAACAACATAAATGGGATGCTAAGTTATAGGGATTCAACTTTGATATTTTTTACAAACTTGGAAGATTAAACCAAGTCGCTGATGCGTTAAGCCGTATTAACCTTGAGAAGGATGTTGTGCTCCTTTCCACTTATGATCAATCAACTCAAAAAGTATTACGATGAAGAAAGGGATGGTCAGAATCTCAGAAGCAAAGTTTTGACAGATCCAATTTCAACTCCAGATTTTCAAGTTAGGGACGAATTTATATACTACATGAAAAAAATTTGCATACCTGAAGTGAGTGAGTACCGACAAAAGCTTCTTCAAGAATATCACTCAACACCAGTTGCTGGCAATTATGGTCTCCAACTAACTCTTTCTCGTATCTCTCCATCCTTCCTCTGGCCCGGAATCTACAATGACACAAAAATATTTTGTCAAACATGCATTGTCTGCCAACAAACCAAGTACCTTACAAAAATACAAGGGCTACTACATCTGTTACCAATACCAAGCAAAGTATAGGATGATTATTCTATGGACTTCATTACACACTTACCAAGTTCTTTTGGTCACACGGAGATCTGGGTTATCTGCGATAGGTTGACAAAGTTTTGTCATTTCATCGGGCTTCCAACGAAAGACTACATAAAGGACTTGGCCTTACGCTTCTCTATTGATACCTGTCGGTTGCACGGTATCCCATGTGAGACATGGAATGGATTTTTAATGTGTCAAAAACTTGGCATGATTGAAAGTGTGATCAGTTCACAAAGAAAAAGGAAGAAATATCATTTTTGTGAAAATGAACTGAATGAGTCGACTAAAATTCCACCATGAGCCGACTCATTCAGTATGTTTTGTGGCCAAAACACGCGGGTCCCAACAAGTTGCCTGAGGCCAAATGTGGGCCGACTCATTGGTATGTTTGAGCCAGCTCAAAGCACCTCATGAGCCGACTCATCAAATTTGTTTTCCTCCCAAAGCGTACGGGTCTCAACAGGTTTCCTTCCCCTCTATTTTGGCCGACTCACCCAGTAATTTGAGCCGACTAATTTGCTGTTTTGAGCTGGCTCATTCCTGTAGCTGTCATTTTTTTTTCAATTAGTTATTTCTTTCTATTTTATATTATTAACTAAACAATATAAATAGCTGGTTTCATTTTCATTTGAGCGGTCAACAAGAAAAGTGAAAGATATACACACTTCTCTCTTCATCTTCTTCCTTCTTGCATCCATAAACAATCACACAAAATAATCTTTGTTGATTAATGTGCTTGCTTCAAAGATAACGTTCAATCGTGAATTAGTGTTTCAGATTGGGTCTAGAGAGTGTGAGTTTTTCTTGGAAAAATCTAAAGGGTTTTCTCCTCCAAGATCATAAAAGGTTTGGAGGGTTTTGCACACAACCATCGTTCGTATATTCATCCGAGTGAGGTAGATTGAAGATCAATTGAATCGTTCTTTTATATCATAGTAGACGGAAGATTGCGAAGATCTCTGTGGGTTCACAAGTGTTGAAGAAACCCATCCGTGCTCAATGTTTGAAGGATCATATATCCTTGCAAGAAGGGAGCAATTAATCAGAGTCTTTCTCGACACGCGTGGAGGTCTTGATTTTACTTTGAATCAAGGGACAAGAAGAAGATTTTACAGCACATTCAACACAAATTGGTTTGTTGGTTCGTCTATTTTCTTCTTGTAAAACAATTGCAATTTTAATAAAATTTCCCAATTCGATTGTGAATTGGGGCAAATTACTTCGAGCGAGGACGACGAAGGAACTGCCTAAACAAGTTCCTTGTGTTCTTCATTATTCTCTCATTTTACTATTGCACATTTTAATTTTGTGTGTTCTAAAAATTGTGGTGTATCTAAGTAGTGCACTCAAGGTGTTTGACAAATTGTCACACTCAAAAGTGATAACTACATTGTGAAAAATGTTGCATTAGATCCGATCTCCGGTGACTTCAAATTTAATTAGACGATTTTTGAAAAGTAATTTTTGAAATAGGGATCTATTCAACTCCCCTTCTAGATCCGCGCTATCATCTAACATCCCTAACTCCATTGTCTCAGATCGGGATTCTTTATTTTTAAGCACCTTCTGGAAGGATTTATTTTGAGTCTAGGGTACAACCTTGAAGTATAGTTCAATCTACCATCCTGAAACAGACAGTCAAACTGAAATTACTAATCATTGTTTAGAAGCATATCTACATTGTTTTACAAGTGAACAACCAAAACAGCGGTTTAGATACTTACATTTGGCAGAATACTGGCATAACACCGCTCTTCATATCTCCCTGAACATGACTCTGTTTGAAGCTCTCTATGGTCGCTCCCCATCGTCCATTCCTCAATGCATTTCTGGATCTTCTTCTGTGGACGCCATCAACATGTCCTTGCAACAAAGAGATGCAATATTAAGTCAGTTGAAACAAAAATCTGGAAAAAAGCCAATGCAACATGCAACATTAGAGCAACAAAAAAATACTGGATGTTACCTTTTAGCTGGGTGACATGGTGTTACTCAAATTGCAACCGTACCGACAAACGTCCGTCCAACGATGTACTTCAAACAAACTCTCTAAACGCTACTTTGGGCCCTTTAAGATTCTCAGTCGCATCAAAAAAGTAGCTTACAAACTAGAGCTTCCGAATTCTTCAAGGATACACCTTATCTTCCATGTTTCTTAGCTCCGCCGCTTCAGAGACGCCGCAAACTCTTTCAACCTTAACCCAGTTCCACCAGAGTTCTTCGATCCAAACCCAAATCCCTTGCATGCAGACGACAAGGATACACCCTTACCTCTTGTTACTCAACCTATTAACATGCAACAACCTGTGTTAGCAACCAAATTGCAGTCGAATATGTAAACTCAAGATTACAACAAGCGCTTACCAACAACACTGAACACAGATGAAGGAGCTCCATCTCATCGAGTGGCCATGAAAAAAATCAATTCTTCAAACCGGCGATGAGGTTCTCGGGACACATGAGAAGAAAGAAATAGTTTTCAAAACTAACAAGAAGAAAGAAGAAAGTTTAGAGTAAAACAGAGATAAGTCACTTTTGAATAATGAGGAGAGAAAGGCTTTAGATTCGGTACTTATTCCTTTGACTTAAGAAGTGCAAAACTTAATGAGAAGCCTCTTGATCCCCACTTCTCAAGACTAGCCAACGTGATTCCCTCTACTACCTTGGAACAAAGCTCTATCACTTATCCAAAAGTGGATGCCAACGAACACCCTCAAGTCATCCCATCACCGACTAAGCTTGCTAACCCACTTGATCTTTTATCACAACCGCTGATTACCTCTCCAAGTGGCCTAAACCATATCCCACAATAACCTCATTTACACACGTGATACACCCACTTCCCTACTTCCTACAACTTATCAGCCAAACAAAAATCATACCTCTACTCCTTGGGCTTCATTCTTTCAACATTCCAAGCCCACTTCCTAGTCCATCCTTGAAGACAAGGATGTTATTGGGCCGGATAGTAATGTTAATAGGTCCAAGAGTATCCAGACCAGGCCCAAGTGGATGGGTGATTATAAATTAAATTGAGGGACAATTATTATTAGTTATAAAATTTTTGTTGTTATTTGTTTTATTTTCAATTGGGCCTGACCCATTATCCAACCCATTAGGGTTGTGCCTTGTGTTTGTATTTAAACTTGAAGTTTCATTAAATGAAGTAAGAATTAATTCAAAAAATTTATGTTTTCCTCCTCCATAGCTTTATGTGTGTCCTTTAGATAAGAACCCTAGATCTTAAAAATAAACAATTGTGGAAACCTCTTTATCATCACAATTTTACGTTAGCAACATCGTTATTTTTTTTGTTTCTTTAGCTTTATTTTATTTTTGATAAATTTAGATCCGCACGATTTGATCAAATTTGTGATGATCATGTTGAGTGTAGCAAGCTAGTGGTGGTTCGTATCGTTTTATGTGCGAGGTTCGATTTTTTATTGTTGTATTTCGATGTTACATGCATTTGACAGTTTAGCATGGTGATAATTCACCTTTAGAGCTTACCAATTCGCATTTTTTATTTACACTGTGAGATTTGATTTATTTTTATCATACCATTGTTTTTCCTGAAAGTCACTGCTCACCTTAATTTACATTCGTCCAATAAAATCCATGGATGTTGTTCCTATTTGTCATCCAATACAATCCGTGGATGCCATCCCTTATTTGATCTTGTCCAATCCAATCCATGGACGTTGTTCCCTTTTGTCATCCAATACAATCCATGGATGTCAATTTCTTTATTATACTTCGTCCAATACAATCCATGGGCATTGTTCCTTTTGTCATTCAACACAATCCACGGATGTCATTTTTTTCATTCCACTTCGTTCAATACCATCCATGGACATTGTTCCATTTTGTCACTATTCTTAGGGTCAGCTGGACGCATCGAGCCGTTGCACATTCACTTTGAATATTTTCTGATCATCCTAGGTGTCAACTTGGATTTCATTGATCCAACGCTTTGGATTTCCTTTTTTTACGATCTTTTGTTATTCTTAGTGTCAGCAGTTACACTTGAACCTGCTGATTTGTCACTTTGAATACTTCTTATTTTGTTTCTTTATCCCTAGTATATGTCATTCCCAATGAATCTTGAACCTTCGTTGTCTACGTATCTTTTGTTTCTATCATACTCACGATTCATCATGCATCATCATTTATTGCATATAAAAAAACAAAAAAAAAGAGTCTCTCATAAATTCATAACATTGCATATCATATCATTTCACCCACATTCAGGGACAAAATTTGGGTCTTTTTTAATAATATTTAATCATCTCCCACTACAATCATACGAAGATTAATAATCTTCGCTTTCTATGGTTGAAGATATTTAAAGAGGGGCAACACTCATTCCCTAAATTTTGACCCGGAATCGTCGAATAAAACATTTGCATCATTTGCATAGAATACCATGTTTTTCATCATGCATAACATCCAAAATATCAGCCGAAATAATTTCTCAAATTTACAGACAGACCGATCGAACTAATTTTCAACTGTACCTAGAATCAGTGAACGAAAAATGTCAAATTTAAATTTGCAAATGTCAGTACTATTAATTTGCGGTTCATGTAGTTTAACTTGACATGCTAAATGTATTTTACGACTATTTTTCGATTACGTTTTGATCAGTATGGGAAGTTAAAACAACCATAATTTTATTTCAAAATTCAACCAAACGCAGTATTTTTCTGAGTCGTTTATTTTGAGCTGATCATTTTGATGTATTCATTTTATTTTTTTGAACATTTTGGCACCCGACTTTTATTTTTGACTCCATTTTTTTACATTGTCTTGAATAAATAAATAGGGTTATTAGTTTTTATTTTGATTTTTTATTGTAATTATTTTAACTGTATTTTGTTTTTAATTTAATATTTTATTTGAGTTTCAAAATAAACATTTAGGTCCATTATCACTAAACCTAATTAGTTCCTATATATATTATGTTGGTGGTTACTGGTAGAGGGGGAAAAATGAGAAACAAAAAAAGAGAAAAATTAAGGTTGTGGCGCTCTACTGTTTCCAAGTAGTTCGCGTGCGGTTTACTCTCATAGGTTCATACCGTTCCTTATATATTAACTATATGCACTTGCGGTTCTCATATATATATATATATATATATATATATATATATATATATATATATATATAATATGCATACAACAGGGGTTGCAAAACGGACAGTGGCCCGTTGGGATTTTGTGCCAACCTACCCACCTGGCTTGCCCCACTTTATGCCCGCCCCGCCTTAAGTCCACAAAAAAAGGGGCGGGTTGGCCCGCCAACGTAGTAATCAAGTTCTTATATATATTTTTGTTGGTTGAAGGTTAATACTTGAATTATATAAAAATAAATACATATATTTTCTACCTAAGCTACTATTGTATAAAACGAAAGCTACTATTGTATAAAACGAAAGCTATTGAATATTATAAAACTAAAGTAATTAATATATTTCTAAACTAAACTGTTGAATGTTATAAAACTAAATTATTAATATATTTCGAAACTAAGCTCTACTGTATCATTCAAACCAAAAGTAATAATAACTAACTAAACTAAGATTAATATTTTATTAACTAAAACTAAAGATTATGAACTAGGCAATGAATGTTTATATTTCTAACTAAATAAAAGTATATGTTTCTAGATTAAAGCTATTGTAATATTTTTCTAAGACTACAATATTATTTAAAACTAATTATAAACTAAGACTAAAGAATTATTAAAACTAAGATTATTGTATATGTTAAAACTAATGGATTAAAAAACTAACTTTAGGGAAAGTTAACATCTTTTACATTTCGCAACCGCACACCAAGACAAATCAATTAAACTATTAAAAAATTAAGAATATAAAATTAGGCGGACAAGCCCACCACCCGAAAACCCGCCACCTTGACAGCGTGAGCTAAATTTTAAGCCCATTTACATAGACGGGCCTTCCTGCCCACCCCTTTTTTTGACGGATTGTAGGCGGGGCAGGGTGGGGCAGCCCGTTTTGCCATCCCTAATACAATTGTTTTCTAGTTTTTCGTTTTTTAGATATACTGATTGCTTGTGGTTTGAACTTTATATGATATACATATTACACTAATACTATTATTTTTCTTTTTAATTTTTTTAATATATATATATATATATATATATATATATATATATATTATGAATACTTATTTTTTTTTATACAATATATAGTGTTAATACAATTTTTTTTTAATTTTTGGATTTGATTATGTTTTTCGGATCGGATTGTGTCGATACGCTGTTTGCACATTTGTGTGTATGAGGCGTGACACTTGTATTGATCTGATCCGGTTGCGATGATCGCAATTTTGCGTTAGCAACGTCGTTGTTTTTTTATTTCTTTTGCTTTATTTTATTTTTGATAAATTTGGATTCGCACGGTTTGATCCATATTTCAATGATCACGTTGGGTGTTGCAAGTTAGTGTGGATCATATCGTTTGTGTGTCAGGTTCCATTTTTTATTTTTGTATTTCGATTTTACACGCGTCTGATGATTAAGAACGGTGATAATTCACCTTTATCTCTTACAGATTCGGGTTTTTGATTTACACTTTGTGATTTGATTTATTTTTATCATACCATTGTTTTTAGGTTTGATTTGCGATGACCGCCTATGCGGTAGTTATTTGTCTTCTATTTTAATTTATGTACATTCTTAAACGATCCAACATCTTTATGTTTAAAGTTATTTCTCTTTGTAACTTTTCTTGCCTTCGCAATATTCACACCCCTCATGTTACGTTTTTGTATTCATCCTTAAACAATTGTTGAGCCCATTCTTATTCCCCATTTGAGAAAAATGTACCCCCATTCCCATGACGTGTAATATTTTTACCGCTTTCTATTATTCTCTTTTAATTTAGGTATTTTTAATTCAAGAATAAACTCAATCAATGTTTCAAAACAGAATAAGTAATAATAATAATAAAATAATAAAAATAAGATCTTTGGTCTAACGTCAATTATAACTTCATACACACATCATCCATGCACACACGTAAGTCGACCGTTCTACGATCGCCATCAGTACTATCTTTACACTTCACAGTTTCTCAATCTCTCAACTTAAATAAATTGACGCATCACACTTTCTTACCACGCCCGCATACTTTATCCACATATCAAGCCATAGCCCATTTTTGTCAAGCCATTTACTTTACTTTTACATTTCATTCCATTTGCAAGTAGCAACCTTTTCCTAGTCTTAGGAGCTTGCACCTTTTTATTTTCATTTTTATGCTTTTATCATTTCAATCCAATGGGAAAGAACTCTTTCAATTGACTCAATGTCATATGTAGTTTAGCAATCCTTAGTTCCCGTTTGACCTTAGCCACTAGGTCTTTTATTTTATAACTTTTTGTGACTTTGTTAAGTCACGTAAGTGTTTGCCATAACACTTACTTCCCCCAAGAACCTTTATCAAAATCAAGTGTTCGTTCATCCTTAGCAGAACTATGAGTGCTCTGATTTTATTCCTAATACGTAGGAATTAACGTGATGTTGTGCGAGCACCCCTAGAAATAAAAACCTTAGATTCCCTTAGTTTTAGCAAGCCATAAATAACAAAAACACAAATATTAACAAGAGGTTCACGTATGATACTTAGGATATTTAGGATGCTAACTGTAATACCCCGTATTTAATTAAATGTCCTGGATAATTTAATTAAATATTAATAAGGTTTTTGTTTGCTCTAAGATTTTTCAATTAAAATAATTGAAGCAACTGACGAACTTAAATTAATTAATTAGTATTATCTGACTCAGAGGTTTTATTAAATAATTGATTCAGAGACATTTTTGGATACTCTCAATTTGGACCCTTTAAGTTACTAACTGATAGTTATATCAATATAACTATTGTTGTTTGGATAAAAAGAAAATAAAAACAAGGGGTTGTTATAAAAGAGAAAAGAAGAGAATGTTAGGGAGAAAAGGAAGAGAAGAGAAAGAAGAGAAGGGAGAAGAAGAAAACCCTAGAAGAGGAAAAGAGCTTGGATCATCACCATTCTTAATCAATCATCTCCATCTTCACCAAACTCCACTTCATTGTCAAGGTGGGTTCTAGTTAGAAGCTTTTCTTTAAATATATTTTGATGTTTAGAGTTTAGGTTAGAAATGATAAAATTGTTAATCTTGAAATCTAACGGATAAAATTCTGAATAATCGGGTAGAATAGTCGGGTTATGTGTGGTTTCAACCTACTATGCTTGCTTGGATGATCCCTAGTATTTGGGTTGGGTTTGGAGAGGTTTTGAATGTGAAAAATGCAGGTTTTAGGCCTTCTGAAAGTCGGTTAACCGGTTAACCATATGCGTTAACCGGTTAACGATGTAGGTTTTGGAAAAAAATGTTAATTTTTAGAAAATTCATAACTTTTTGCTCGGGTATCCGATTGAGGCAAACTTTATATCATTGAAAAGCTAAGACAACGTATTATCCAATGGTAGAGGAAAATATTAATTTTGAAGTGAAAAATATATATTTATTTTATGCCAATTAAAATACTATTTCGATCCTTCTTTTAATGATTCATACCTCATTTATCGTTTATCCGATTTATCCGTTCTTTATATCGTTTTGAAGCTAATAATATGTTATATCTAATTAACCATAATTATGTTATTTAGGGAAGTATGGTATTAATAGATCTATGGAGTATATGTTTAATCATGAGGATTGAATGGGAGTAGATACAAGGAGACCATTGTGGAATTAGTTTAATTGTGATAGTTGAATTATAATGTTAGATTATATGATTGAGAATTATATAATTAAAAACATCAAGAATTGAGAAAGAGTGAGGAAATATTACCATTAACCAATAGTATGGCCTATTATTGTGACTAGAAATAGTCATATTGTATAACTTGTGAGATGCTTAGGATTACCCTAGGTTGTTGCAAAACTGTTGACGCGTAATACACTGGATCCTTCGTAAGGTCTTGAGTTGGGTTATTCTGAGTCCCACAGGTAGAATTTGTAAAGGCTTGAGTTATGTATTACACGGCGTCCTCCATAAGGTCTTGAGTAAGTCTTGAGGTGGGTTATTCTTAGTCCCACAGGAAGCATCCGTAAAGGCTTGAGTTGTGTATTACACTGTGTCCTCTGTAGAGTTTTGAGTATGTCTTGAGGTGGGTGACATTGAGTCCTACGGGAAGCATCCGTAAAGGCTTGAGGTACCTTTAGTGAGACGTAGTAAATCTTTTGAGTTATGTATTACATTAGATCCTCCGTAATGTCTTGAGTAAGTCTTGAGGTGGGTTGCTTTGAGTCGCATGGGAAACATTCGTAAAGGCTTGAGGTGAGAACTACACTGGGTTACACAGTAAGTCTTGAGGTGGGTTATTCTTAGTCCCACGAGAAGCATCTGTAAAGACTTGGGGTGGGTGTCACGTCGAGACCTCCGTAAAATCTTGAGTAAGTATTTTGGTAGGTTACCTTTAGTCCCACAGGAAGCATACGTAAAGGCTTGAGGTAGATGTTCCACTCCTTTAGTGTCGAGAGTGTGTATTGACTTTTGTTCCATTTTGTGTTGGTTCCTTATAGAGAAGTGACCAAAGACCCGAGTAGTGGATAGATTTGAACCTTTAGAGCCGAGAGAACTCTAATATAGGGAACCCACTAAGATGTTTATTTACAAGTGGATCTATGCTCGGGATGATTCTAGAGAAGCATAAATTTAGATTCTGCTGTGTATTTATCTTTGTACAATAATGGATATTGTATTGATCTTAGTATTTTTGTTTTAGTATAATTTACATGTATTGTACCATAGTTTGTATTGTTTTTGGAATTGGTCTAGAATATGAATTATGCTATTAGGAACTTATGATGGTGTCAATAGCAAATTAATAGGTCATTACAGTTGGTATCAGAGCAGGTCATATCCTCGACCTAGCCTTGAAACATCATAAGTAAATCTTTCCTGCCTCTTAAGTGTGTCTTGACGGCATGATTCTTAATATCATATTATGTAGTATTGGAACTGATCAACCTAATGCTATGTATTTGATAGGCAGTATCATGGTTGTGTGACCATGAGGACTTTGAAGTGTTGTCATAACTTGTGTTGTGAGGGTAGGCTCCAGCCAGGAGTAGTTAAAGAGGAACTTTGGTCAGCTCAAGGAATGGTGTGAAGTATAATACCGGAGGAAAAATAAACTTTATTTAGTAACTTGATGTGTATTTGGAATGGACCAAATGAAGTTGTGTTAAGTGTTAAAGTAAGCACCTTGGATTCGAGAGAATTCTAGAAAAGGGATTATGTTTGAGTATGAGTGGATTGCCATATAGTGTGAAGTGAACATGGTATGGAAACAATATTAATAGTAAAATATGAGAAGGTGATAACGGAATGTATTTTTGGACGGATGTAAAAGAGAGTTGTTAAGTTGTTGTTGAAATTAAAGTTAAGGAAGTGTAATCAATGATGGTTCACCCATTAGGACTCTGGTAGTATGTTTGCTATATGTGTGGAATCATCTGTTGATAACTGTTATAACTTTTGGTTGCGATTGGAATGAGTTTGAGAGGTTTAGGTAGCAATGAAAATCAGAATTTTTGCTCATGTGTTTAAAGTAATCGGTTACCTTCTAGGTAGTGACCGTTTAACGAGTTGTGTTTCTAAATATCTTTAGCTACTGGAATTTCAGATTTGCATCAAGTAACCGATTACCCTCTGTAAACACCCCAAATTTGCCCTCACCCATTCATACCATGGCTTGTGATCTTTTCATATGCATGAATTCAACCATAGTATCTCATACCACATTTTTGATTCACTGCATTGCTTCTAAGTCATCTGCATCTAGGGTTTGTGATATGAGCCATCCCTGAGCCATTTGAGCCACTCCAAAGGTCTTCAATCACTTCAAAGGGGTCCATGTGTGTTCAAGCATCATATTATATCCCCACAAAGTCAATAAAGTCAAAGAATCACAAGAACTGAGAAAGGCATGGAAGCACAGCCAGGTTTAACTACATAGATGACCTAGAATTAGGGTTTTGGTTTCAGAGGCCATAGCTCCAAATTTTTTGGTCATTCTTGTTTCTATTGGTCTCTATATGTTATAAGGATCATGCATATCAAGTTTCATGAAGAAATTCCATAGGAACGGCATCTGATCAAGAGTTGACTTCTTGAGCAAGTCAGTGTAAAATCAGGGCATCTGAGGCCCCCAATGACCCAACCAAAGGATGTTCATCATCATTTTGATTGTGTATGATCTTTATTTGATCATAGAAGATGTTGGAAGTTCACAAAATTGAAGAATTTCAAGCCATTAGCAAAGTTGCCTTTTTGGGAAAATGACTTGTAATGGAAACTTGCCATTTTGGGAAAGTTTTTCAACCTCCTCAAATTGATTCAAAAATGCTTCAAATGAGAAAACTTTGGTCATGAAAGTTGTATAATGGATCATTACCTTTTCAAAAAGTACAAGAACTTGTCCTAATTCATTTTGGATCAAAAGTTATGGCTTGTCAAAGTTGGGAAAAATCACATAATTTCAAGTTTTGTACCAAAGAGGCATTTTGCAAAATGGTATGATCAAGCATTCTAAAGACTTCAAATGTGCACAAACTCTTCACAACATGCTCATGTGACTTCTAAAAATCAGAATTGGCCCAAGAATTATGCATTTTGGTGCCTTGAACTTCATGAATTTCCAAAAGGGCCAATGTTGGACAAAGTTGCAAAACATCTCACAAACCCTAATCCACTTGCTGCATTGCCTCTAATCCATTTCCATGGTTCTCCCTGATTCAAGCTGCAGCCAAGCCATGCTTTGTACCTTCACTGCCATAGCCCATACCTCTCTTACACAAACATTGACTTTTTTGCAAAAAAGGGCCATACCAATCAAGATAGGCCACACCAACTTCACAGACCTATCACAATGTGATAAGTGGACAAAAAGCATCTAAAAGCAACACACACAAGCCTGGAACATCACACAAGCCAGCATTCTCCAAACTGACCCCTTATGCATTTTCATTCGAAACTCAGCATACAAGCTTCAAACCTCAAAACAAATCCCACAGAACAACTCACCCTAGCCTTCTGATCATTTCCCAACCATCCATTTGCTCTGAAACCACCACAATCAAAAACACGATTTCAACACTCCATTGACCTGAGCTTCTGCAAACTTTCTCTGGAGGCCATATAAACTCCAGCTAAGTGTCACAAGCTTCTGGGGAGGATCATTGGAACTTGTTTGGACCAAAGAAACAGCTAGAAAGCACCTAAGGCAAAAGCTCCAGCTCAGGTACCTCAAAAACTTTTTTCCAGAAATTGCTTTTTATGCTATAGAATTGTTGCTTATGCTTCACTGATCATTCTGGTGTTCTTAGTTTTTGAAATGATTGAGTTTTGAGCCTGAACCATGTCTCTGAAAGTTTGACCTAAAAACTTCTTTGATTCGATTCGTGTTTGTGTTGAGGGATAAACATGATTTTGTGTTTGATTCATGTTTGGGGTGGGTAGAGGATGAATTCTGGAGAGTTAGAGCATTTGAAACAGCCTAGGGAGTGATTTTGATTTTCGGTTGGCCGGAGAAGATGACCAGAACACTGTTCCGGTCATCTGAAAGTCATTAGGGTTTCTGATTAGGGCTTAATCATAATTAGGCAAGTTTGAATTTGGTTCGTTCGTTCGTGCGCGCAGTCAATTCCCGCGTCCCTGAATTTGAATCTCAGCCATCAGATTAGCTGACTTTCTCTTTTTTCATTTTAATTCATTTTAATTTTATTTGTTTTGCATTTCATTTCCACGAATTATTTAAAATAGCAAAATACCTTTAAAAATTATGAAATTTTTTGTCAAAGACTTCATTAATTTTTAAAACTCAAAAATATTTTTATTTTTATTTTTTGCATTAAAAATTATTTTTAAATCATTTAAATGTTTATTTTTAATTAGTTAATGAAAATTAATTAATTAAAAATGCATTTAGGTATTTAAAAATCACAAAAAAATTCACATGGCATTTAGAAACATTTAGAAACATTATCCAACTCTCAAACCAAATTTCTTTTTTTTTTCTTGATGCCTTTTGATCATTTTCATTGGAATTAAATTCATTTTAAGGCAATATTTTGGTTCAAACTTTGAAAAATTCATTCTGCCTAACCCTTGAGAGTTTTATGATGATTCTTCTTGCATTGAATCCTTCATGGCATTTAGTTTATAGGATAAAATTGGTTTGATTTGATATTGCATTTTCAATTTGTTTTGCATTTTTCTTGATAAGGTACCCCAAAACCCTAGAAATCTTAGGAAATTCATAACTTTCACTAGGTTAAGAGTTGGATCCCCTCCTTTGGGCAATGAATTTGTATAGGTTTAGGGTATATTTGATTGCATTTTCAAATTTTTATCATGTCATTTTCTTCTGGTTTTGGATTTTTGCCTTGCATGATGCATGTAACCCTAATTTGTGCCTCCCTTTGCATCCATTTCTCATTTGCTTGCATCCAATGACTTGCCATGACATTTTGTGCACCCACATGATTCATAATGCATCTTAGGACATGTTAGAATCATGTTTGATCATTGCATCTTTCATTTGCCATGTTATATGTCCATTGCATTTCATAACTTTTCATGTACATTCATGGTTCAATACATGCTTCATTTGCATCCTTATACTTGTTTGATCATTCTCATGTCTTGCTTCATGTTTGTATCATCTCTTAGCATCATTGACATCATGAAATTACTTCTGACTTTGGTTTGCATCATGACATTTCATCTCATTTGCATTGCATTCCATTTCTTTTGGCTAACTTTTCAGGTGGTAAGTTGTTTTGAGAAGTGAATTTGCCTTCACTTCTCACAATCTCTTTTCATCTCTCTTATGCATCATTGCTGCATTTTATCTTGTGTATTGGATTGATCTTGCTCATTCATGATCATCTTGCTTTCTTTCTTCAATAAACTTGTCTTCTTAAGTGAAGCAAGTTGTCTTGCTTCTCTTTGCTTCTTCCTCCTTTCATCTGCTTCTCTCCTTGGTGGCTCTTTGAAGATTATTTCCCTCTTAAGCCTCATTAACCCTAGGAATACCCAAGCATGATAACAATTAGGGCTTGATTAGTTCCCCATTTAGCTTTTACCTTTGTGTCATCTTTGAGTCTCCTCTTCTCACCTCATAATCAGGGACTAAACCCTAAAGGCTTTAAGGCTTTGTGATTAAGCTTATGCCTGCATCCTTCTATTAGGATGGAGTGTATAACTTTAATCCTAAGTGTTAAACCCTTAATGTTTTTAAATCCTTTAATCAATTCACCTAATAATCATCAAGACATCAAGCTTGTAACTTGGGCCTTGCATTAGGGTTCTAATTCTTCCTTAATTGGTTAAGAAGGACTAACCCTAGTGTTAATGGACAAGTCCCCCTCAAGTTGTCTTACAAACCATAAAAATCACTTCTTCATCTTACCATTAACTAAAATCCACCTTAATAAATGCTTTGTTTTGTCATGAGGTTAATCCCTAATCATGGATTAAGTTGAGGAGTCTTTCTCAGCTTAAATGTTCTCATCTATTATCCTTCTATTAGGATGGTGTAATGAGTCCATTAAATCCTTGATTATGGCTTAAACGCATTACTTAACACTAAACAAAAACAACAAAAACATCTAAATAATCACAAGTAGGTTAATGATCTTAATCCTACATCATGGTGATTAAGTGTGAAGTGCTTACTCCACACTTAAGGTATTCTCATTAACCCTAATCAGAGGGAAGATGTGATGAGTTCACTAACCCTTGGTTTAGGTTTAAGCTCATTTTCTTATGACAAACTTCAAAGGAAATAAAAGACTGAAAACTCAAAAACAAACAATAATCGTCTCCTCCGGGATTCTTTTCTCATCTCATTCATTCATAAACGAGAACTTGCTTCTTCCGTCTAATGCAAGACAGTTAGCACCTGAGCCAGACAGGTCATACACTTGAGCATAGACAAGCAAGCAGTTCACAAGTCAATTTATCTTTCAGTCTCTTTGGGTCGAACTACGGTGTTCTGACTTCCTCATTGCACGAGAGGATACGTAGGCATAACTTAACAGTTATCGAACAAAAGTCTCTGTCTATTCCCCCTCTTTCAGCATTATTCTTTTAGCCTCATAGTCTTGAGCTTCACATTCCTTCCCTACACTGACACTCCTTTATCTCACTTCACACTTCTTTGCACTGACACTTGCATTCTTTTCCAGCTTTGATACACAGATAGCACTGACACTACCCCTTTAAAACACAAATCTTTTAAGCGTGGATCCCGTCGAGTACTGCGGACAATCTGGGTGCTAATACCTTCCCAGGTTGTAACCAACCCCCTTTCTCAGTCTCTCTGGTTTGCAACCGTCTTATCCATATCTTTCTAGGTTTATGCAGCATTACCTTTCCTTCGGGATAAAAATGCCTAGCTGGCGACTCTATTCATTCCTTTTCCCTTTCGCCGACCGTTCGCGTCTGTACCCCTCTTGGCCATGTGTCATTTGGTGGGAGCGACAGCTTGGCGACTCTGCTGGGGACCCTTATATTGTAACCAGGGCTTCTGGTTCTTTTTGTGGGTTCCTCCTAGCGCTTGATTGATTTGTGTTTACTGGGGTGTTATGTGCTAATTGTGTTTATATAGTTGCTTTATTTATTGCTTTACGTACAGTTTTATTTTCTTTACAGTTTTATATTTTTCATACTATCATTATCATTGCTGGATCTGGTTTGTTATTTTGATGGGTGGGGTTTCATTGAGAGTTTGAGGTCCTATACCTGGGACCTGAGTGACACCTAGGCTAGAGTGGTTCATGTTCTTTCCCATTCCATTTCGGTCTGGTGCGGGAATGTGAAACACGGTTCAGATATGGGTTTCTTCTTGAGAACTCTGTGCTACAGATCTCCTGTAGTGATAGGGATATCTGGGAAGCCTGCTAAGTCTGGATGACCTTTATTATGACCTTCAGAAACTGAGGTGAATTAGAGGAGGATCTTTTATGGTTATTGTAAACATTGTACCTCCGGGTTAGAAGTGTTTACACTTCTCATAACTGATCCAAGTCTGAGGATCCTTGTTTTAGAACACTACCTGTGAGGGGGTTGGGCTGTTTGCAGGTTTGCAGGTACCTTTGACCACATCATACCTTGTTACTTGTTTTGATTAAGAGTTCTCCACATTGGACAGTTCTTGTGATTTAACCCTGGACATGTGGCTCTTTATTTGAGTCCCCCACCCTGGTTACTGGATTTCTGAACCTCCATCTGGATTTCTTGAACATACTTGGACTTTATATTAAGTCAGTAATCAGATCCAGCTCTTGATCACAAACCCTTGCATATCATTTGCATACTCATCATTTGCATCATTTAACATTTGTTTATTTGTTTTTCAGGGTATCCACATTACATTTGGCTTGGTTTTGACCCCTTCATCTGCATAGACCTCTGTTCATCAGTTATCTGCTTCAGTTGCCTTCATCACCAGCATCAGCCTATCAGTGGCCCATCTCCAGTACCAGTCTTGATTTTCATCAGCACTTGTTTTCATCTCTTCATCAGCAGTTATGGCTCCTCCCAGGAAAAGAAACATTTCATACCATTTCTTTGAGCCTGTGTTGACTGGTATTAGGCAGGTCCAGGCACTTATCACTCCAGACCACATCCCATTATTCAGAGAGCATTATGGAGGCATCCTTGATATGGTTATGGACCTGGACCCTTCTCAGAGGAGTATGATCCACACCTGCCTACAGTTTTATGACCCTCCTTTGAGATGCTTCACTTTCTAGAACTTTCAGTTTGGACCTCTGCTGGAGGAGTTCTCATCAATGATTGGAGTACCTGTTAGGGGTGGTGTCCCCTTCAACCCAGAGATGACTTCTCCCAGCAATGGAGAAGTGGCAAAGGCACTGTACCTGGAGCCTACTTTGATTGAGCAGAACATGACAACAAAGGCTGGGATCCCTGGTTTTCACTTAGACTTTATGACTTCTCAGGCCATCCTGAAGGCCTCCTTGGGAGAATGGAGGGCAGTTTGTGCATTGTTAGCCCTCAGTATATATGGGGTTATACTATTTGCAGATGAGCCCAAGTTTATAAACAAGAATGCCATTCATCTTTTCCTTCTGAGGAACCCAGTACCCACCTTGCTGGGAGATTTCTATTATTCCATTCATCAGAGGAATGAGAAGCAAAGAGGGAAGTTGGTGAGATGTTGTGCTCCTTTGTTTCATACCTGGCTACACAAACACTTACCTAAGACTGATGCCTTCCTGAATCCTCACCAACAAAAGAATTAGGCTAAGAGACTTATTGCTTTGACTTCAGATGACATCAGATGGTGCACCCAGAGCACCAAGGGCAAGGACATCATCACTAGCTGTGGGCAGTACCCCAATGTACCTCTAGTAGGAGTGAAGGGTTGCATCAATTACAATCCTTTGTTGTTTACGAGACAACTGGGCTATGCTTTAGTACACCTTCCTAGAGTGCAAGATTTAGCTGAAACCCTGTATTGTGAGATAAATCCTAATCTAGCTGTTGTCAGACAAGCATCCTGGGCTTGGGACAACATCCATACCAAAGGGATGGCTATTCTTGGAAGATGCAATAATGTTGCTTCAGCTCAGTATTATGAATGGTCTCATGCTAGAGCTCAGATTTATGGGATGCCCTTCACTTTGGAGGACACACCTGGACCATCTACAGTACAGCCAACAACCACTGTCAGCCTGGAAGAATTTGAGAAGCTGAAGGAAAGGAATGAGAATCTATCTCAGGCTCTGAAGAAGACCCTCTGGGAGAGGAGTGATGGTCGTCTTGACATTGAGAGGTTAGAGAAGCTTAAGGTGGAGCATCTGGCCAAGATTAAGAAAACAGAGGACTACATCAAGAAATCAAGAGCTGGGGAGCAAATATTGAAGAATGCCTGCAAAGAGGCCCAGTTTCAGAAGGCTAGGACTGATCTCTATCTACAAGAAAGTCAAGCTAGGTGGGTCAGGATCACTGAAGCTCGTACTCAAGAAGATAAGGGAACTCAGGCCAGGATTGAACAGTTAGAGGCTAATGAAGAGAAGCAACAGGAAGCTTTACTAGCAGCCCAGAAGGAGATTTCAGAGTTGAAGCTTAGGGCTGGTTTGAAGAGGTCAAAGGACCAAGATAGGCACAAGAAGCTGACCACTGCCATTGCTACTAGAAACCTTCTTATCAGGACTATTGCAGAGCATCCGGCTGGTCCTGTAACTGAAGCACTTTTGAAGGAGGTTAATGAGGATGAGTTTGGATTAGATGTTTGACTTCTTTGCCTGTTGTTATTTCCATTTAATGTACTTTTCTTTTATGTTGTAATTTTGACCCCTCAGGGGCATGTGTTGTAAAAAAAACAAACTATGTATGATCCACCATTTGTAATGTATTAGTTTGTTTCATTGAGTTTCTTTTCTCAAGCAACATCAGAACATCTTCCTCGGGGTCTGGAAAGGTCAAAACCAAGAGCCAAGCCGGATACCTTGGAAAGCAAATGAGCATACTGCATTGCATGCTAACTTTTGTTTTGTTTTGTAGGTTTTGTCGTTATTTTGTTTGTTTCTAACTCTGTTGTGGTTCAGGAATTATTGCTCGCCGCCGGGTGTTCCCTTTCAACCGTCTGCACCGGTATCCTACTCGCAACAACCTTCCTGGTATCCAAATGGATCAAGTATAGCAGGACCTGACAGAGGTCAGAACTTAGATGGCTAACGAAAGAATGGAGATGAGGAACCAAATGGCCCAATTCATGACTGTAATGACTAACTTGGCCCAAAGTCAAGAGAGGTTAAGGGTATTGGTAGAAAGACAAAACCCCGAGGAACCTCATCCTGGCACTGGAGGAACCAGTAACAATGAGGGAGGTCAGCCTCATGTTAACCCACCAGTATTTGGACCTCATCTAGATCCAGAGGCCAACATCCCAAGGAATGTACAGGGCAATACTGCTGCAGGCAGGATCTTACAAGAAGATCCTCAAGAGGAGCAGTTTACTGTAATGGGAGTTGGGGATGAAGTTTATGATAGGAGGTTTGATGAAATTGCTGAGGAGTTGAGATCTCTGGACTCTCAAAATTCCTTAGGCTTCGATGTAATGGATATGGGGTTAGTGGATGGGGTAAGGATTCCCCACAAGTTTAAACCCCCGTGCTTCGAGAAGTACAATGGAACTTCCTGTCCACGAACTCACCTACAGTCTTTTCTGGGGAGACTTAAGGCATACACCATGGATGAAAAACTGTGGATGTTTTACTTTGAAGACAGTTTGACTGGGGCTTCCAGGGAGTGGTATTCACACTTAACCAGAGCTACTATCAGATGCTGGAAGGACTTAGCTGAAGCCTTCATCAGGCAGTACCAATACAATCTAGACATGGCTCCTAACAGGACCCTCCTGATGGGAATGTCTCTATCCTCCAGGGAAAGCTTCAGGGAATATGCCCAAAGGTGGAGACAGCTTGCTGCTGCTGTCCAACCACCCATGTCGGAAAGAGAAATGTCCGACATGTTCATGAATACTCTGCAAGGAACATATATTGATAGGCTAGCTGCCTTTTCTTCCACCAGTTTTGCTGACGTAGTTATAGCTGGGGAAAGGATTTGAAAGCCTTTTGAAAATGGGTAAGATTTCTGATAATGGTGCAAGTTCTTCCAGTAATCCCAGGAAGCCTTTTGTGGGACCTAGAAGAACCGGTGAGACAAATTCCATTCATACCAACAGGGGCAGACCTCAGTATGTTCATAGATCAGTGGAAGCTGTCACTATTCCAGCTCCGATTCCTCAACAACCAACATATCAACAACCACAACAACCGCATTATCAACAGCAAGTTCAGTATCCGCCACCGAGAACCTACAACAACAACAACAACAGCAATCAACAACAAAGACCTTTTCAGCAAAGACTGTCACAGGCAAATAGGGTCATTGACCCTATCCCTATGCCTTATGCTGCCTTATTGCCACAACTCCTGAAACTCAACTTGGTTGAATTAAGGACATTGGCACCCCCAGATCCCTCCAATCTCCCAAGGAATTACGATGTCAACGCCAGATATGCTTTCCACTCCAATGCACCTGGCCACAATACTGAGAAATGCAGGGCTTTACAAATGAAAGTACAAGATCTGGTGGATTCTAAAGCCCTCAACTTCGCACCCCCTCCAAATGTCAACAAGAACCCCATGCCTAATCATGGAGGGCCAAGAATTAATGCCATTGAGGAAGACAAGCCATCTGTCTTGATCACCAGTGTTGGGCAAATTCGAACACCTTTGGTCGAAATTAAAGCTCAGCTCTTAGAGTGCCAGATATTCCCCGGGTGTGAGCTCGGTTGTGGGTATTGCAACATTGCAGTCAACGGGTGTGATAATTTGAGAAGCGGCATAGATGGTCTTATCAAGGATGGTATACTTCAGATCTCAACAATGGCGCCTACAAATCCAGCAATTCCTTTGACAACGATTCTTGAGTCTCTTACAACAGCAGCAACGATCATTCCTACTGATTCATCAATATCATCAACAATGGCTCCATCCATCACTTCAACAAATCAAATGTCAACAACCCTTTCTTCTACAACATCAGCATCCATTTATTCAGCAGAATCTGCTACAACACCAGCAGAAATTAATGAAGATATCTCAGCAGTCACCATCTACTATGATCCGTCAAATGTTCCTCCAAACAACAACTTTCAACAACAAACAGTGGCACCTCCTGCCAGGTCACCAGTCACAATTTACTACGATCCGCACACCATTTCAGTACCCTCCTCTGCTGCAGTCAGTCCAGTTACCATCACGGTGCCTGGACCATGTCCATATGAAAGCAGTAATGCCATACCCTTGCATTATGGCTCTGATCTTTACTGCAACGGGGAGAAAATCACTTTGGATTCTTCAACCTCTTCTCCACAAATTGATAATGTTGGGGGAGGCGGAGGCTTCACCAGAAGCGGACGCCTTTTTGCCTCACAAACTCAGAGACCTAATGCCGAAGCAGAAGCTGCTGCCAAAGCAAAGGGAAAGAGTATGGTTTTTGAAGAGCCAGCTATCAAAGAAACTCAGAAGACATCTTTTGAACAAGATGTAGACGAGTTTATGAGAATCATAAAGAGAAGTGATTACAAGGTGGTGGATCAGCTTCACCAAACTCCCTCAAAAATCTCCATATTATCCCTGTTAATGTGTTCTGAAGCTCACAGGAATGCATTATTGAAAGTCCTGCACGCGGCATACGTGCCAGAAGAGATCACTGTTAATCAGCTAGAAACTGTGGTAGCAAATGTCAATACCAGTCATGGACTGGGCTTTACCAATGCTGACTTAACAACTGAGGGACGTAACCACAACAAGGCTTTACATATCACCTTGGAATGCAAGGGTGCTGTTCTATCCCATGTACTGGTGGACACTGGGTCGTCACTCAATGTTCTACCAAAGAAAGCCTTGGTGAAGCTGGAGTATGATGGCTTGGCACTACGTCCGAGTAATTTGGTGGTGAGAGCATTTGATGGCTCTAAAAGATCAGTGCTTGGAGAGATTGATCTGCCTGTGATGATTGGCCCGCAGACTTTTAACTTTACCTTCTATGTGATGGACATTCAGCCGGCCTACAGTTGTTTGTTGGGTAGACCTTGGATCCATGTCGCTGGCGTTGTTACGTCTACCCTTCATCAGAAGATGAGATTCGAGTGGGAAGGCCAAATCATCACCATCTGTGGGGAAGAGGACATCTTTGTTAGCCATCTGGCTACGTATAAGTATATTGAGATGGATGGAGAAATCCATGAAACCATGAGCCAGGGGTTTGAGGCCCTAAACATTAATGAAGCATCTGCTGTACTGGGAACTTCCATGACGTCTTATCAGCAAGCCAGGAAGGTTGTTGAAGAGGGTACTGCCCATGGCTGGGGCAAGTTGTTGCCCGTGGACAAGAAGGAAGACAGATTTGGGTTGGGTTACAAACCAACTCAACAAGATCAATCAGAGGCTGCCAAGAAGCCCAATTTTGTCAGCGGGGGAATGCTCACCCCGGATGCAGTAAACAACTTGGAAGATGAGGAGGAAAGCGACCGCAACCTGGAGAGCTGGATATGTCCAAGGATTCCGGGGAGCCAAGTCCTTAACTGGTCTTCCCAGGAAATTATAAGGGTTACTCCTGCAGAGTAATTATTATTTCCTGTATTTTTTAAGCATGCATCAAGTCTTGCATCTTTCCCAAGATGACAAGACTCATTTTGTAATTGGGCCATCTTGTAATTTTGTGCAAACAAATCAATCAATGAATATCGGACATCTTTTGCAAATGAGTCTTTTCCTTTTCCGCTCACTGTTTTTCATTTTTCTTTTTGTACCAAAATAAAATGGCAATGTTTTCCAAAATGATAACTACTTTTCACCTTTTTTCTAAACAAGATTAAAATTGATCACTAAAATAAACAATCTAAACCCTTGCAGAGAGTGCCTTTCAGATTGCACCGACAACAACACAGCTATGACTTCGTATGACTTTGACAATCCAATCAATCAAGCCGATGAAGGGGTTGAAGAAGACTACGAGCTACCTGAAGAGCTAGCTAGGTTGTTAAGGCAAGAGGAGAAGGTTATCACTCCTCATCAGGAGGAGGTCGAAACGGTTAATCTTGGTATGGAAGAAGACGTAAAAGAGGTTAAGATCGGAGCCTGCTTACAAGATTCAGTAAAGGAACAATTGATTGACATGCTTCGGGAGTATGTGGATGTCTTTGCATGATCTTATCAGGATATGCCAGGGTTGGACACCAATATTGTTATGCACAAGCTGCCTTTGAAAGAAGACTGCCCACCGGTAAAACAGAAACTGTGCCGTACTCGCCCAGATATGGCAATGAAGATTAAAGAAGAGGTACAAAAGCAGTGGGACGCCGGTTTCCTTGCTGTGACTAGCTATCCGTCGTGGGTTGCTAATATTGTACCTATGCCTAAGAAAGATGGAAAGGTGAGAATGTGTGTGGACTACCGGGATCTGAACAGAGCCAACCCAAAAGATGATTTCCCTTTACCTAACATTGATGTATTGGTCGACAATACGGCTCAGTTCTCGGTGTTCTCCTTCATGGACGGATTTTCAGGATACAATCAGATTAAGATGTCACCTGAAGACATGGAGAAGACAACTTTTATCACACCCTGGGGCACATTCTATTACAAGGTGATGCCATTCGGACTGAAGAATGCTGGTGCCACCTATCAACGGGCTATGGTAACATTATTCCATGACATGATCCACAAAGAAATTGAATGTTATATGGATGACATGATTGCCAAGTCCCTCACAGAAGAAGACCACCTGGTAAATCTGTTGAAGTTATTCAAGCGTCTGAGGAAGTACCAACTGAAATTGAACCCCAACAAATGCACATTCGGGGTGCGATCCGGTAAGTTGCTGGGATTTATTGTAAGTGAAAAAGGGATTGAAGTTGACCCTGATAAAGTCAAAGCCATTCAAGAAATGCCTGCACCGAAAACTTAAAAATAAGTTCGGGGGTTTCTAGGTAGACTGAACTACATTTCAAGGTTCATATCTCACCTTACAGCAACCTGTGAGCCTTTGTTCAAGCTGTTAAGAAAAGAACAAACGGTCAGGTGGAACGAAGACTGCCAGAGGGCTTTTGACAAAATCAAGGAATACTTACAAGAGCCTCCGATCCTTATGCCTCCAGTTGAAGGAAGACCTCTAATAATGTACTTGACAGTATTAGAAGAGTCAATGGGGTGTGTGCTGGGCCAGCATGACGAGTCTGGTCGAAAAGAGTATGCAATATACTACCTAAGCAAAAAGTTTACCGACTGTGAACAACGTTATTCACTGCTCGAGAAAACTTGCTGTGCTTTAGCGTGGGCTGCTCGCCGACTAAGGCAGTATATGTTGACCCACACTACCTTGTTGATTTCAAAGATGGACCTAGTTAAGTACATATTTGAGAAGCCAGCACTTACCGGACGGGTTGCAAGATGGCAAATGATCCTCACGGAATACGATATTCAATACACATCTCAAAAAGCCATCAAAGGCAGTGTATTATCTGATTATCTTGCTGAGCAACCCATTGATGATTACCAGCCTATGAGATTTGACTTCCCTGATGAAGACATCATGTTCATAAAAGCAAAAGATCATGAAGAGCCTATTCACACTGAAGGGCCTGACCCAGAAGAAGAATGGACTATGATGTTTGATGGGGCTGTTAATATGAATGGTCGTGGTGTTGGTGCAGTACTTATCACACCTAAAGGGGTTCACATGCCTTTCTCGGCAAAGCTCAGCTTTAACTGCACTAACAACGAAGCTGAATACGAAGCTTGTATTATGGGTCTTGAGGAAGCCATTGACCTCAGGATCAAGACTTTGACTGTATTTGGAGATTCAGCTCTGGTAATCAATCAAACCAACGGCAAATGGTACACTCACCAAGATCATCTGATACCTTACAGGGATTATACAAGAAGGTTATTGACTTTATTCACAACAGGCAAGCTTGAGTATATCCCTCGAGATGAGAATTAGTTTGCGGATGCTCTTGCTACCATTTCATCCATGATCAAAGTTCAAGCTGCCAACTTTGTGCCTCGAATTTCAGTGTCCAGACTTGACAGACCAGCGTATGTATTCTCAGCAGATGTTGTTAAAGATGATAAGCCTTGGTTTCATGATATCAAATGCTTCTTGGAGGATCAAACATACCCACCTGGGGCATCTTCCAATGATAAGAAGACATTAAGAAGGCTAGCTGGAAGTTTCTTCCTGAATACTGACAGTTCCCTGTACAAAAGAAACTTTGATATGGTACTCCTCAGATGCGTTGATAGAACAAAAGCAGACTTGTTGATGCACGAGGTGCACGAAGGATCTTTTGGTACCCATGCAGGAGGACATGCAATGGCTAAAAAGTTGCTACGATCGGGCTATTACTGGATCACAATGGATGCAGACTGTTGTGCCTATGCCAGAAAATGCCATAAATGCCAGATTTATGCGGATAAAGTGCATGTGCCTCCGAATCCTATGAATGTGATGTCTTCACCCTGGCCCTTTGCCATGTGGGGCATTGATATGATTGGCAAGATTGAACTGACTGCTTCAAATGGCCACAGACTCATCCTGGTAGCCATTGACTATTTTACCAAGTGGGTTGAAGCAGCTTCCTATGCAAATGTCACCAGGCAAGTGGTAGCCCGGTTTTTGAAGAGAGACATCATTTGTCGGTATGGAGTGCCTGAGCGAATCATTACTGATAATGGTTCCAACTTAAACAATAAAATGATGGCAGAACTATGTCGGGACTTCAAGATCCAACACCGCAATTCTTCTCCTTACAGGCCAAAGATGAATGGCGTTGTTGAGGCAGCTAACAAGAATATCAAGAAGATTGTGCAAAAGATGGTGGTTACCTATAAAGACTGGCATGAAATGCTACCGTTTGCCTTGCATGGGTACCGCACGTCAATCAGAACATCCATTGGGGTAACACCATATCAGCTTGTGTACGGTATGGAGGCAGTCCTGCCTAATGAAGTTGAACTACCCTCTCTACGAGTATTGATGGATGTTAAGCTGAATGAAGCAGAATGGGTCCGATCCCGATATGAACAACTAAGTCTGATTGAAGAAAAGAGATTGGCTGCAATCTGTCATGGGCAGCTGTATCAGAAAAGAATGAAGAAAGCCTTCGATCAGAAAGTCAGGCTCCGAGAGTACCAAGTAGGAGATCTTGTGCTGAAGAGACTCCTCCCTCCTCATACAGACCACAGGGGCAAGTGGACTCCGAACTATGAAGGGCCATTCGTAGTAAAGAAAGTTTTCTCCGGTGGAGCACTCATGCTCAGTACTATGGATGGTGAAGACTTCCTGTCCCCTGTGAATTCAGATGCAGTTAAAAGATACTTCGCATAAAAATGACCCGTTGGACATAAAAACAGAATGTAAGTCCAGGCAAAAATAGGGCATCCCGACGAGTCAAAAACAGAATAAAAGACTCGGGCAAAAATAAGGGAAAATAAACAAAAAAATGTACACCCGCTGAGTTGAAAAGCCGCATCGGACAACTCAGGCAAAAATGGGTATCCCGGTGGATTGAAAACCTGAAAGGGCGATCCATGCAAAATAAGGGAATAAGCGAACAATTGCGTTCTGAATTCATCTGTATCACTTACAACCTGACAAGCTTCGAAAGGTTCGAGCGTCGGTCAGAATCAGCCTTCTTCAGAAAGCAAGACGAGAAGAACGTCAAATGTCATACGAGTCATAGCAAAAAAGGGGAAGCTCCTTGAAGCGTCATCAACATTGCCAACATCTTTTGTTTCTCAATTTGTAACAATCTCCTCATCTCAGGGGATTTGTTTCTTTGACTGTATCTTGCCAATTCAGGGCACACGAATTAATAAAATCTGATTTTCAGTCACACATTGTCTCGTACCCTTTCATTTGCAAAAATGTCCGATGTCATTATTTTGTTAATCACATAAATACAGAGGCGTCTTTCCTAAACTACATGCTTACAGGAAATATGTTTACTCCCAGGAGTGTCTAAACTCTTTTGATGGAATCCAGTAAAGGATACCTCAGGATACTTGTGCGCTTTCTTTGTCTTTACAGGATTGCAGGTAATTCAAAGCACAACATGTGGCATGAAATTTTCTCCCCAGCAAGCTGCCAAATCATTGTTTCCTCAGCACACCTTCCAAACAGCACCATAGATGCTTTCCCCATCAGAATTTCCAGGCATCACTTCTCCAACACTTCCTTCAGAGAAGCACCAGAAGGTGTTCATATCCCCAGCTGAGTTGTCAAGTATCATCCTCAGCAGGATCCCCACAAAAATCTCTAAGAAGATCTTTCAGTGATCTTTCTTCTTCCCCAGCCAAATGCTAGACAGAGAACTACTTCCCCACAGAGTCTCCACCTCTATCCAGCAAAGCAATACCTGAAGATCTCACAACAGAGTGACGAAAGCTTCTACAAACCCCAGCTGGGTCCCTCATTACCGGGATAGATCTATCAGTGATCTACTTCCCCAAGCAGAGTCATATGTGTCAGATCTACCAATGATCTCATCCTCAGCTGGGATATCCTTCAAGCAGATCAGCCAGAGATCTCCACGGCAACGGGATCCGAATCCCGGATCGGTATCTTTGCATAATCATAGCATTCGCGTCATATTCTCCCCACAGAGCGTAGCATTCCCTCTAATACTGAGCATTACGGCAAAAATCAAACATATTGCATAATCGTAAGCCATGTTCTGAATCAAACACTTGTAAATACTGACAATCCATTAGTGATATACAGAAAACTCCCCAAATTCCCCGGCAGAGAGCCAAGGCACTTTCCCTAAAGATACAGATACTTCCTGACACCCGTCCGTGTCATATCCCCAGTAGAAAGCCAAAGCGCCCCCTTTGCACTCACAGATACATATCTTTACAAATTCCCTGACACCCGTCCGTGTCACCATCCCCAGCATAGTTGCCTAAACATTTTGTAAACCATACACTTGTTCATGTTACACTTTTCTCTTTTTGACACTCGTCCGTGTCGCTCTCCCCAGCGAGTTAAACACTCGTCTGTACACCACTCATACTTGTTACTCCTGTTTTACTCATACAGATACTCGTCCGTATCTTGTATACACCACTGATATCCAATCAGATTCGACACTCGTCCGTGTTCTTTGTTAACTAGTTGGTACTCGTCCGTACCATCATCTCTGAACATGCGTCAGCGTTTGTTTCTACTGATACTCGTCCGTATCATGATCTTAAGGATGCTCGCTCTCATCTTTAATCCATACACAATGTCAGATACTTTTACATCTTTTTAGAGTTTGGACACTCTTCTGTGTCTATTATTCCCCAGAAGAGTCCCCGCAGGATCAATACTCGTCCGTGTTCTTTGTTAACTAGTTGATACTCGTCTGTATCATCATCTCCGAGCATGTGTCAGCATTTGTTTCTACCTGATACCCGTCCGTATCATAGTCTTAAGGATGCTCGTCCGCATCTTTTAGTCTATACACAGTACCAAAACACTTATACCTCTCATTTCTTGGATGTAGACACTCGTCCGTGTTTACTATTCCCCAACGAAGTCCTCAACAAAGTTTCCTTTCTATCTGACATTCGTCCTATGTCATGATACCTTTTCGGCAGCCGTACCCTGCCGGGTGATCGTCCTTCACCTCTTTGATGATCGTCCTTCATCAACCCCCAGTGGAGTCTCTATTCATTAGAACCCTTTCTTATCCGACATTCGTCTTATGTCATGATATCTTTAGCAGTCGTCCCCTGCTAGGTGATCGTCCTTCACCTTAGATGACCATCCCTCATCTTAACCCCGAGAGCAGCCGTACCCTGCTAGGTGATCGTCCTTCACCTCTTGATGATCGTCCTTCATCATGCTTATCCGATGGTCGTCCCCATCGTCGACCTTGTTACCTGACATTCGTCCTATGTCGTGGTACATTCGGCAGCCGTACCCTGCCCGATGATCGTCCTTCACCTTAGATGACCGTCCCTCGTCTTATCCCCAACAGAGCAGCCGTCCCCTGCTAGGTGATCGTCCTTCACCTTTGATGACCGTACCTCATCATTTTATTTCGTTTACCTATAATCCCCAGAAAGTCTTATAGTTTTACCTGATGGTCGTCCCCATCATAATCTCTCAGCTTGTCGGTCGTCCCCGTCATTGTTTTATTTCCCGCATCTTCCCCAGCATGTCGTTCGTCCCCGTCATTGATTCATCCCCAGCAGTCGTCCTCTGCTCGGAGGTCGTCCTCCGTCGCCCGCACTTTATAAACATACTTTATTTTCTTTTACAATCTATATCCCTTTTCTTCTTCATTCTGTGAGTGCAAATTTTGGACTGTCTTGGGTATTCAACCACAAGTTATCTTGTTTTCCTGAAAAGTCGTCGCTTACATCCTGCACAGCTAACTCATGTTTGAATAGGGGCAGCTGTAAACACCCCAAATTTGCCCTCACCCATTCATACCATGGCTTGTGATCTTTTCATATGCATGAATTCAACCATAGCATCTCATACCACATTTTTGATTCACTGCATTGCTTCTAAGTCATCTGCATCTAGGGTTTGTGATCTGAGCCATCCCTGATCCATTTGATCCACTCCAAAGGTCTTCAATCACTTCAAAGGGGTCCATGTGTGTTCAAGCATCATATTATATCCCCACAAAGTCAAGAAAGTCAAAGAATCACAAGAACTGAGAAAGGCATGGAAGTAGAGCCAAGTTTAACTGCACAAATGACCTAGAATTAGGGTTTTGGTTTCAGAGGCTATAGCTCCAAATTTTTTGGTCATTCTTGTTTCTATTGGTCTCTATATGTTATAAGGATCATGCATATCAAGTTTCATGAAGAAATTCCATAGGAAAGGCATCTGATCAAGAGTTGACTTCTTGAGCAAGTCAGTGTAAAATCAGGGCATCTGAGGCCCCCAATGACCCAACCAAAGGATGTTCATCATCATTTTGATTGTGTATTATCTTTATTTGATCATACAAGATGTTGGAAGTTCACAAAATTGAAGAATTTCAAGCCATTTGCAAAGTTGCCTTTTTGGGAAAATGACTTGTAATGGAAACTTGCCATTTTGGGAAAGTTTTTCAACCTCCTCAAATTGATTCAAAAATGCTTCAAATGGGAAAACTTTGGTCATTAAAGTTGTAGAATGGATCATTCCCTTTTCAAAAAGTACAAGAACTTGTCCTAATTCATTTTGGATCAAAAGTTATGGCTTGTCAAAGTTGGGAAAAATCACATAATTTCAAGTTTTGTACCAAAGAGGCATTTTGCAAAATGGTATGATCAAGCATTCTAAAGACTTCAAATGTGCACAAAATCTTCACAACATGCTCATGTGACTTCTAAAAATCAGAATTGGCCCAAGAATTATGCATTTTGGTGCCTTGAACTTCATGAATTTCCAAAAGGGCCAAAGTTGGACAAAGTTGCAAAACATCTCACAAACCCTAATCCACTTGCTGCATTGCCTCTAATCCATTTCCATGGTTCTCCCTGATTCAAGCTGCAGCCAAGCCATGCTTTGTACCTTCACTGCCATAGCCCATACCTCTCTTACACAAACATTGACTTTTTGCAAAAAAGGGCCATACCAATCAAGATAGGCCACACCAACTCCACAGACCTATCACAATGTGATAAGTGGACAAAAAGCATCTAAAAGCAACACACACACAAGCCTGGAACATCACACAAGCCAGCATTCTCCAAACTGACGCCTTATGCATTTTCATTTGAAACTCATCATACAAGCTTCAAACCTCAAAACAAATCCCACAGAACAACTCACCCTAGCCTTCTGATCATTTCCCAACCATCCATTTGCTCTGAAACCACCACAATCAAAAACACGATTTCAACACTCCATTGACCTGAGCTTCTGCAAACTTTCTCTGGAGGCCATATAAACTCCAGCTAAGTGTCACAAGCTTCTGGGGAGGATCATTGGAACTTGTTTGGACCAAAGAAACAGCCAGAAAGCACCTAAGGCAAAAGCTCCAGCTCAGGTACCTCAAGAACTTTTTTTCCAGAAATTTCTTTTTATGCTATAGAATTGTTGCTTATGCTTCACTGATCATTTTGGTGTTCTTAGTTTTTGAAATTATTGAGTTTTGAGCCTGAACCATGTCTCTGAAAGTTTGACCTAAAAACTTCTTTGATTCGATTCGTGTTTGTGTTGAGGGATAAACATGATTTTGTGTTTGATTCGTGTTTGGGGTGGGTAGAGGATGAATTCTGGAGAGTTAGAGCATTTGAAACATCCTAGGGAGTGATTTTGATTTTCGGTTGGCCGGAGAAGATGACCGGAACACTGTTCCGGTCATCTGAAAGTCATTAGGGTTTCTGATTAGGGCTTAATCATAATTAGGCAAGTTTGAATTTGGTCCGTTCGTTCGCGTGCGCAGTCAATTCCCGCGTCCCTGAATTTGAATCTCAGCCATCAGATTAGCTGACTTTCTCTTTTTTCATTTAAATTCATTTTAATTTTATTTGTTTTGCATTTTATTTCCACGAATGATTTAAAATAGCAAAATACCTTTAAAAATTATGAAATTTTTTGTCAAAGACTTCATTAATATTTAAAACTCAAAAATATTTTTATTTTTATTTTTTGCATTAAAAATTATTTTTAAATCATTTAAATGTTTATTTTTAATTAGTTAATGAAAGTTAATTAATTAAAAATGCATTTAGGTATTTAAAAATCACAAAAAAATTCACATTGCATTTAGAAACATTTAGAAACATTATCCAACTCTCAAACCAAATTTCTTTTTTGTTCTTGATGCCTTTTGATCATTTTCATTGGAATTAAATTCATTTTAAGGCAATATTTTGGTTCAAACTTTGAAAAATTCACTCTGCCTAACCTTTGAGAGTTTGATGATGATTCTTCTTGCATTACATCCTTCATGGCATGTAGTTTATAGGATAAAATTGGTTTGCTTTGATCTTGAATTTTCAATTTGTTTTGCATTTTTCTTGATGAGGTACCCCAAAACCCTAACAATCTTAGGAAATTCATAACATTCACTAGGTTAAGAGTTGGATCCCCTCCTTTGGGAAGTGAATTTGTATAGTTTTAGGGTATCTTTGATTGCATTTTCAAATTTTATCATGTCATTTGCTTCTGGTTTTGGATTTTTGCCTTGCATGATGCATGTAACCCTAATTTGTGCCTCCCTTTGCATCCATTTCTCATTTGCTTGCATCCAATGACTTGCCATGACATTTTGTGCACCCACATGATTCATAATGCATCTTAGGACATGTTAGAATCATATTTGATCATTGCATCTTTCATTTGCCATGTTATATGTCCATTGCATTTCATAACTTTTCATGTACATTCATGGTTCAATACATGCTTCATTTGCATCCTTATACTTGTTTGATCATTCTCATGTCTTGCTTCATGTTTGTATCATCTCATAGCATCATTGACATCATGTAATTACTTCTGACTTTGGTTTGCATCATGACATTTCATCTCATTTGCATTGCATTCCATTTCTTTTGGCTAACTTTTCAGGTGGTAAGTTGTTTTGAGAAGTGAATTTGCCTTCACTTATCACAATCTCTTTTCATCTCTCTTATGCATCATTGCTGCATTTTATCTTGTGTATTGGATTGAGCTTGCTCATTCATGTTCATCTTGCTTTCTTTCTTCAAGCAACTTGTCTTCTTAAGTGAAGCAAGTTGTCTTGCTTCTCTTTGCTTCTTCCTCCTTTCATCTGTTTCTCTCCTTGGTGGCTCTTTGTAGATTCTTTCCCTCTTAAGCCTCATTAACCCTAGGAATACCCAAGCATGATAACAATTAGGGCTTGATTAGTTCCCCATTTAGCTTTTAACTTTGTTTCATCTTTGAGTCTCCTCTTCTCACCTCATAATCAGGGACTAAACCCTAAAGGCTTTAAGGCTTTGTGATTAAGCTTATGCCTGCATCCTTCTATTAGGATGGAGTGTATAAATTTAATCCTAAGTGTTAAACCCTTAATGTGTTTAAATCCTTTAATCAATTCACCTAATAATCATCAAGACATCAAGCTTGTAACTTGGGCCTTGCATTAGGGTTCTAATTCTTCCTTAATTGGTTAAGAAGGACTAACCCTAGTGTTAATGGACAAGTCCCCCTCAAGTTGTCTTACAAACCATAAAAATCACTTCTTCATCTTACCATTAACTAAAATCCACCTTAATAAATGCTTTGTTTTGTCATGAGGTTAATCCCTAATCATGGATTAAGTTGAGGAGTCTTTCTCAGCTTAAATGTTCTCATCTATTATCCTTCTATTAGGATGGTGTAATGAGTCCATTAAATCCTTGATTATGGCTTAAACTCATTACTTAACACTAAACAAAAACAACAAAAACATCTAAATAATCACAAGTAGGTTAATGATCTTAATCCTACATCATGGTGATTAAGTGTGAAGTGCTTACTCCACACTTAAGGTATTCTCATTACCCCTAATCAGAGGGAAGATGTGATGAGTTCACTAACCCTTGGTTTAAGTTTAAGCTCATTTTCTTATGACAAACTTCAAAGGCAATAAAAGACTGAAAACTCAAAAACAAACAATAATCGTCTCCTCCGGGATTCTTTTCTCATCTCATTCATTCATAAACGAGAACTTGCTTCTTCCGTCTAATGCAAGATAGTTAGCACCTGAGCCAGACAGGTCATACACTTGAGCATAGACAAGCAAGCAGTTCACAAGTCAATTTATCTTTCAGTCTCTTTGGGTCGAACTACGGTGTTCTGACTTCCTCATTGCACGAGAGGATACGTAGGCATAACTTAACAGTTATCGAACAAAAGTCTCTGTCTATTCCCCCTCTTTCAGCATTATTCTTTTAGCCTCATAGTCTTGAGCTTCACATTCCTTTCCTACACTGACACTCCTTTATCTCACTTCACACTTCTTTGCACTGACACTTGCATTCTTTTCCAGCTTTGATACACAGATAACACTGACACTACCCCTTTAAAACACAAATCTTTTAGCGTGGATCCTGTCGAGTACGACGGACAATTTGGGTGCTAATACCTTCCCAGGTTGTAACTAACCCCCTTTCTTAGTCTCTCTGGTTCGCAACCATCTTATCCATATCTTTCTAGGTTTATGCAGCATTACCTTTCCTTCGGGATAAAAATGCCTAGCTGGCGACTCTATTCATTCCTTTGGTGGGAGCGACACCCTCCTGGTAGTAACCGGTTACTGCTATTAAGTTTTGAAGAATTTCATTTTTCCAAGGTTCCTACATTTTCACTTAGGTTCCCAATCAAATCGTTCTTGGTTCCGATGGAGAGTTATGGAGAAATCTTATGCAATGGTTGTAGTGGGTAAGGGAACCCCGATTAATACGTAAGTAGAGACAACAAGGTTCTTCAGAGGAGTGCATTACCTCAGTTTTCAAGTTAAGGAAAATTTATATAATTAGGAATGATTGAAATATTTGGAATTTATCTCTAGTGGGATTAAAAATATTTTGGTTTTAATCCATGCCAGGGAATTGAAGAGAGAGGACACATTTGTATGCTAGACTTGAGATGTCCATTAATTTGTTTTACCCGATAAGGATTGTGTGTTGGATTTTGATTATGGACGAACCAAGTGTTAGCTTGTTGTAAACATCCCAAATTTTCCCTCACTAAATTCACACCATGTCTGGTGATCTTTCATATTTGCATTAGTTCAAGCCTATCACTACATTGCATTTTTGATTCACTGCATTAGTTCAAGTCATCTGCATCTAGGGTTTGTGATCTAAGCAATCCATGAGCTATCTGAGCCACTCCAAAGGTCTTCAATCATCCCAAGAGGGTCCATGTATGTTCAAGCATCATATTATATCCTCCCAAGATCAAGGAAGTCAGAAAATCAAAAGAACTGAGAAAGGCATGGAAGCAGAGCCTAGCTTAACTGCACAGATGACCTGAAATTATGGTTTTGGTTTCAGAGGCCATAACTCCAAAATTTGTTTTGGTCATTCTTGTTTATATTGGTCTCTATATGTTATAGGGATCCTACACACCAATTTTCATGAAGAAATTCAATGGGGAAGGCATCTGATCAATATATGACTTCTTGAGCAAGTCAGTGCAAAATCAGGGCATCTGAGGCCCCCAATTATCCAACCAAAGGGTCTTCTCCATCATTTTGGGTGTATATGATCTTTATTTTATCTTAGAAGAGTTTAGAAGTTCACAAAATTGAATAATTTCAAGCCATTTGCAAAGTTGCCATTTTTGGAAAGTGACTTGTAATGCAAAATTGCCATTTTGGGAAAGTTTTTCAACCTCCTCTTTCTCAACCAAAAACGCTTCAAATGAAAAATTCTTGGTCATTAAAGTTGTAGATTAAATCATTCCCTTTTCAAAAAGTACAAAAACTTGATCTAATTCATCATAGAACTCAAGTTATGGCCTTGCAAAGTTGGGAAAAATCATTAATTTTCACTTATGCACCAAAGAGGGAAACTTGCAAAAACTCATGTCAAGGAAAAATGTGAGCTCTAATTGACTTCTAACCAATACACAAACATGATACATGGCCTAAAATTCAGAATTGCCCAAAGAATCACTCATTTTCATGCTTTGATCATCAAGTATTTCAAAAGGGGCCAAAACCTTCACAAATTTCAAAATGCCCCAAATCTTGATATCCACTTGTGCCAGCTCTTCAAATCAGTTTCCATGGACCTCCCTAAAGCCAGCTGACTCGAGCCATGCCTCACAACAAGCCTGCCATGAGCCCATACCTCAAAGGACAACTTTCTTGACTTTATGCAATTTGAGCCATACCAATCAAACTATTCAACAACAACTCTACTGACCAATGACAGCTTCACAAACATGCCTCAAAGGTTACATTTCATAACTTCTTGGAGCTGAGAACAACACACACACTCAGTTCTCAAAGTTTCCTCTTACCTTCATCCCTTCGAAACACATCACACAAGCATCAAATCTTAAAACAAACTTCACATATGTAAACACCCCAAATTTTCCATCACTCATTTCACCATGGCTTGTGTTTCCTTTCGTTTGCATAAGCTCAATCATATCATCTCATATTGCATTTTTGTTTCACTGCATAGGTTCAAGTCATCTGCATCTAGGGTTTGTGATCTGAGCAATCCATGAGCTATCTGAGCCATTCCAAAGGTCTTCAATCATCTCAGGAGGGTCCATGTATGTTCAAGCATCATATTATATCCTCCCAAGATCAAGGAAGTCAAAGAATCACAAGAACTGGGAAAGGCATGGAAGCAGAGCCAAGCTTAACTACACAGATGACCTAAAATTAGGGTTTTGGTTTCAGAGGCCATAACTCCAATTTTTTTGGTCATTCTTGTTTCTATTGGTCTCTATATGTTGTAAGGATCATACATACCAATTTTCATGAAGAAATTCAATGGGGAAGGCATCTGATCAATAAATGACTTCTTGAGCAAGTCAGTGCAAAATCAGGGCATCTGAGGCCCCCAATCATCCAACCAAAGGGTCTTCTCCATCATTTTGGATGTGTATGATCTTTATTTTATCTTATAAGAAGTTAGAACTTCACAAAATTGAAGAATTTCAAGCCATTTGCAAAGTTGCCATTTTGGGAAAGTGACTTGTAATGAAAACTTGCCATTTTGGGAAAGTTTTTCAACCTCCTCTTTTTGATTCAAAAATGATTCAAATGAAAAATTCTTGGTCATGAAAGTTGTAGATTGGATCCTCCCATTTTCAAAAAGTACAAGAACTTGACCTAATTCATCATAGAACTCAAGTTATGGTCTTTGAAAGTTGGGAAAAATCACAAAAATTCACTTATGTGCCAAAGAGGGAAACTTGTAAATTCTTGTACCAAGGCAATTTGTGACTTCTAATTGATGTCTAAGCATTACACAAGCATCATACATGACTTAAAATTCAGAATTGCCCAAAAATTTCTCAAGTTCCATGCCTTAAACTTCAAGAAATTCAAAAGGGGTCAAAGTTATACAAAATTGCAAAATGATTCAAATCTCTTCATCCACTTGAGCCAGCTCACTAAATCATTTTTCATGGACCTCCTTGAAGCTGGCTAACTCGAGCCATGCCCCTAAACCAGCCTGCCATGAGCCCATACCTCAAGTACACCAACTTTTGATATTTTGGCAACTTGCCCATACCAATCAACATAGGCCAGCACCCACTCTCTGACCTATCACATTTCACTATGTGTATCAAAACCAAGCAAAAGCACACAACATTGCAGCCAACACTTGAGAATACACAGCATACTCAAAAATCCCAAAATTTGCAAAAGCCTTCGAATCTCTTAACTCAGCCATCAAACCTTCAAACTTCTTCCACCATTCAACTCCATAAACATCACTGATCATTTCCCACCCTTCATTTTGCCCTAAAACACTCAGAATCAAAAACACGATTTCAACATTTCATGAACTGAACTTCTGCCAACTTCCTCTTGAGGCCATTTAAACTCCAACCAAGCATCACAAACTCTTGGGGGGAATCATTGGAGTGGATTTGAAGCAAAGAACTGGCCAGAAAGCTCCTGTTTCGAAAGCTCAACTTCAGGTAGCCATGGCATTTATTTTTCCAGAACTCTTATTTTATGTTATAGAATGATTCTACATGTTTCACTGATCACCATGATGTCTTTACTTTTGAGAATAATTGAGAAATAAGCATTTCATAAGCTTCTGAAATTCCTGCCATGTTTTCCGTTTTGCTTTGATTCATGATTTTGATGACGAACAAATGATTTTTGGTGTTTGATTCTTGTTGGGGTTGAGGAGAGGATCATTTCTGGAGCTTTAGGGGTCTTGGGGTTGCGTATTGAGGGAGATTGAGTGAGGGGCTAGCCGGAGAAGATGACCGGAACACTGTTCCGGTCACCTGAATGTAATTAGGGTTCAGATTAGGGTTAATGACATAATTAGTGTAGTTTGAATTTGGGCCGTCCATTTGCGCGCGCTGGTCAATTCCCTCCCTTTCTATTTTGAATCTGGGCCTTTGGATCTGCTGACTTTCATTTTAATTCATTTTAATTTCATTTTAATTACATTTCTTTCTACATTTTATTTAAAATAGCAAAACATTTCTAAAATATTTCATTTTTTGCATCATGTCTTAAAATATTTTTCTCATTCCGAAAATAATTTTTATTTTATTTTTTGCATAATTTTCGTATTTTTAAAATATTTAAATGTTTATTTTAATTAGTTAATGTGAATTAATTAATTAAAATAGCATTTAAGTTTCTAAAAATCACCAAAAAAATCACATTGCATCTTGATACATTTAGAAACATTATCAAACTCTTCAAACAAATTTCTTTTTGGTTCTTGACCTATTTTGACATTTTTCTTTGGAATTAGGGTTCTTAAAAGTCAATATTTTTTCCCTAACTTAGAAAAATCCCTTCTGCCTAACCATGAGGAGTTTGATGATGGTTCTTTTTGCATTTCATTCCTAACATCATGTAGTTTCTAGGATAAAATTGGTTTGAATTTATCTTTCATTTTCAATTTGTTGTGCATTTTTCCTTTTGAAGTGCCTTAAAACCCAAGCTAACTTGGGAAAATCATAACTTCAATTAGGTTAAGATTTAGGTCCCCTCCTTTGGGAAGTGAATTTGTGTAGGGTTAGGGTTCCTTTGATCCTATTTTCAAATTTTTATCATGTCATTTGCTTCTGGTTTTGAATTTTGTATTGCATGTTATGTATAAACCCTAATTTTGCTTTCCTTTGCATCCATCTTCCATATGCTTGCATTCATGAACTTGCGATGACATTTTATGCATTCACATGACTTCTAAGACATCTTAGGACATATTATAATCATGTTTGATCATTGCATCATTCATTAGCCATGTTGTGCATTCATTTCATTTCATAAACTTTCATGAACTTTCATGGTTCAAAACATGCTTCATTTGCATCCTCATCCTTGTATGATCATCCACAACTCTTGACATGTGTTTGCATAATCCCTTAGCATCATTGACATCATTTTTATGCTTCTGGTTTTGGTTTGCATCATTGCATTCATTTCATGTTCACTTCATTTCATGTCTTTTGGCTAACTTTTCAGGTGGTAAGTACTTGAGAAGTGAATTTGCCTTCACTTATCATAATCTTTTCTCATCCCTCTTATGCATTCATTGCTGCATTTTTGGATTAGGGTGAGCTTGCTCATTCATGTTCCCTCCTCACTTTCTTTCTCCAAGCAACTTGTCTTCTTAAGTGAAGCAAGTTGTTTTGCTTCTTCTGCTTCTTCCTTGGTGGCTTTTCTCTTGGAGATCTTTTTCAAGCCTCACAAACCCTAGGAATAACCAAGCATGACCACAATTAGGGTTTGATTAGTCCCCCTTTAGTTTTACCTTTGTGTCATCTTTGTATCTTCTCTTCTCATCTCATAATCAAGGACTAAACCTTAGAGGTTTTAAGGCTTTGTGATTAGGGTTATGCATGTATCCTTCTATTAGGATGGAGTGATTAACTTTAATCCTAAGTGTTAAACCCGTAATGTGTTTAAATCCTTTAATCAATTAACCTAATAATCAGTAAGACATCAAGCTTGTAACTTGGGCCTTGCATTAGGGTTCTAACTCTTCCTTAATTGGTTAAGAAGGACTAACCGTAGTGTTAATGGACAAGTCCCCCTCAAGTTGTCTTACAAACCATAAAATCCACTTCTTAATCCTACCATTAACTAAAATCCACTTTAATAAAGGCTTTGTTTTGTCATGAGGTTAATCCCAAATCATGGATTAAGTTGAGGAGCTTTCATTAGCTTAAATGTTCTCATCTATTATCCTTCTATTAGGATGGTGTAATGGGTCCATTAAATCCTTGATTTTGGCTTAAACTCATTACTTAATGTCGCTCCCACTAAATGAAGCTAGGTCAGATAGGGTACAGACGCGAACGGTCGGCGAGAGGGACAATGAGAACACACAGCCGTGAACTCACTGGAGATGAATAGAGTCGCCAGCTAGGCATTTTTATCCCGGAGGAAAGGCAATGCTGCATAGGCCTAGAAAGAGATGGATAAGACGGTTTGCGAACCAGAGAGACTGAGAAAGGGGGTTGGTTACAACCTGGGAAGGTATTAGCACCCAGATTGTCCGCTGTACTCGACGGGATCCACGCTTAAAAGATTTGTGTTTTAAAGGGGTAGTGTCAGTGCAATCTGTGTGCAAAATAGCTGGAAAAGAATGTACAGGTGTCAGTGCAAAGAAGTGTGAAGTGTATAAATGTATAGTGTCAGTGCAAGGAATAAAGATGAAATGCTCAAGATCATGAGGCTAAGAGAATAATGCTGAAAGAGGGGGAATATACAGAGACTTTTGTTCGATAACTGTTAAGTTATGCCTACGTATCCTCTCGTGCAATGAGGAAGTCAGAACACCGTAGTTCGACCCAAAGAGACTGAAAGATGAATTGACTTGTGAACTGCTTGCTTGTCTATGCTCAAGTGTAAGACCTGTCTGGCTCAGGTGCTAACTGTCTTGCATTAGACGGAAGAAGCAAGTTCTCGTTTGTGAGTGAATGAGATGAGAAAAGAATCCCGAAGGAGACGATTATTGTTTGTTTTTGAGTTTTCAGTCTTTTATTGCTTTTTGAAGTTTGTCATAAGTTAATGTGCTTAAGCCTAAACCAATGGATTTAGTAAACTCATCACATCTTCCCTCTGATTAGGGGTAATGAGAATACCTTAAGTGTGAAGTCAGATTCTCACACTTAATCACCTTTGATGTAGGATTAAGATCATTAACCTACTTGTGATTATTTAGATGTTTTTGTGTTTTTATTTAGTGTTAAGTAATGAGATTAAGCCATAATCAGGGATTAAACAGACTCGTTACACCATCCTAATAGAAGGATAATAGATGAGAATGTTTAAGCTGAGGAAAGCTCCTCAACTTAATCCATGATTAGGGATTAAACTCATGACAAAACAAGCCTTTGATTAGGTGGATTTTATTTAATGGTATGATGATGAAATGAATTTTATGATTTGTAAGACAACTTGAGGGGAACTTGTCCATTAACACTAGGGTTAGTCCTTCTTAACCAATTAAGGAAGAATTAGAACCCTAATGCAAGGCCCAAGTTACAAGTGTGATGTCTTGATGATTATTAAGTGAATTGATTAAGGGATTTAAACACATTAAGGGTTTAACACTTAGGATTAAAGTTATACACTCCATCCTAAGAGAAGGATGCAGGCATAAGCTTAATCACAAAGCCTTAAAGCCTTTAGGGTTTAGTCCCTGATTATGAGATGAGAAGAGAAGACTCAAAAGAGACACAAAGGTAAAACTAAGAGGGGAGACTAATCAAAACCCTAATCATTGTCATGCTTGGTTGCTCCTAAGGTTTGTGAGGTTTTCAAGAGAAGTCTTCAATGGAACCACCAGGAAGCAGATGAAAGGATCAAGAGAAGCAAAGCAACTTGCTTCATTCAAGAAGTCAAGTCACTTGAAGAAAGAAAGTAAGAAGAAGAAGAATGAGCAAGCTCAAACTCAAACACATATAAGAATGCAGCATGGATGCAAGAGAGATGAAAAGAAAAGTTATGAGAAGTGAAGGCAAATTCACTTCTCAAAATTACTTACCACCTGAAAGGTTAGAAAAGGAATGCAATGCAATGCAAAAAGGGATGGAATGACATGAAGCAAATTAAAACCAGAAGCATGTATGGGATGTTATTGATGCTATGAGATGCTACAAACCAGAAACAACACATGTGGATGATCATACAAGCTTATGAATGCAAATGAAGCAAGTTAAGAACCAAGAACATACATGAAAAGTCATGGAATGCATATGGCATACAACATGACAAATGCAAGGTGCAATGATCAAACATGCTTTCAATATGTCTTATGATGTTCAATGAATCAAATGGAAGCATGGAATGTCATGGCAAGTCATGTTATGCAAGAAAATGCAAGATGGATGCATATGGAAGCCCAAATTAGGGTTTATGGACAAAGCAACAAAAACAAACCAAAATCAGAAGCAAACAACAGCCAAGTGATACTCTAACATCCTAGGACACGAATCCACTCTCAAACATCATTTAAACATCAAGAATCAAGAAAATCGAAAGAAATAAATTACACGGGTGAAATTTCAGAGTGACAATACAAACTCATTTCTTACTCATTTTTGATTCTAAGAACATCCCCATGACCAGCAAGACATGAGCAATCAATTTATAACTTAAAATGTAAGCTCTGAGGAAAAAGAATCCATGGTCATACCTGAGCTGGAAAGCTTCAATACTGAGCTTCCAGAGCCTCCTTCGTGTGCAAATGAACTTCTTTGACTCCCTTGAACTCAAAGAGAAGCTCCAAAGTTCTTGTGGATGGCTGGTTTGAAGAGAAGAGTTCTGGTGCAGCAGGTTTCACAGTCAGGAATTGTGAGGTTTCAGGCTACTCCAATGGTGGATTCTTGCTCCTTTGGGTGTGCTTGACTTGTTGGTGAAGAGGAATGGGGTGTTTGATGGCTGGAAAGTGAGATTCGAAAGTTCTGGCTTTGAGGATGAAAAATGGTGAAGCTCAGTTCTTGCTTAGTTCAGGCCTGAGTCTTACTGGTTTTGGCTCAGTGAAGCAAGGTGAGTTGATCAGTGGACTTTTTTTTTGTGTTTGTGAGCTGTGTAGAGAAATTCGAAGAGAAATGCTTGAGAGGGTGATTTTGTGAATGTGTTGATCTTGTGTGTTTTAGCCTGGCTTTCTATGTGAAATGGCCTGCATTTTGCTTGCATAAAATAATCCCATTGGTCAGATGATGTGACCTGGCCTGCTGTGATAGGTAAGTTCACTTTTGCAAAATGTCAACTTTGGTGTAAGGAGGGCATGGGCTGGGTTCTAGGCAGGTACAAGTGTGTGGGCTGGCGCAACATGGTGTGAGAGAGAGGCTAGAATGTTTCAGCATTGTAGGCAACAAGTGGATGAGGTGTGATGATGGTTTTTGCAAGTTGATCATCCTTGGTTCACATGAAACTTTCTTGTCCCACAAGCCATAAAACATGAGGAAATCTTGGTCCAATCTGAACTTTAGGACTTACATGATGCTTGTGTAATGGTTTGACATGAATTAGAAGTTACAAATGCCTTGGTACAAAGTTTTTGCAAGTTTCTCATTTGAGGCATATCTTGAAAATTAGTGATTTTTGCCAACTTTGACACACCATAACTTTTGATCCAAAATGAATTAGATCATGTTCTTGTACTTTTTGAAAATGGAAAGATCTAATCTACAACTTTCATGACCAAAGTTTTTCCATTTGAAGCATTTTTGGATCAAAAAGTAAGGGTTGAAAAAGTTGCATAAAATGACATTTCATGAAAAGTCAACCATGCCCTAAAAAGTCAACTTTGCAAAAACTTGTAATTCTTGAATTTTGTGAACTTCAACCTTCTTCCATGATCAAATAAAGATCAAATACACTCAAAATGATGAAGATCACCCCTTGGTTGGGTCATTGGGGGCCTCAGATGCCCTGATTTTGCACTGACTTGTCCAGAAAGTCAACTCTTGATCAGATGACTTCCCTATGGAATTTCTTCATGAAAATTGATATGCACACTCCCTATACCATATAGAGACCAATAGAAACAAGAATGACCAAAAAATTTGGGGTTATGGCCTCTGAAACCAAAACCCTAATTTTAGGTCAACTGTGCAGTCAAACCTGGCTCTGCCTCCACACCAATCCCAGTTCTTGTGATTCTTTGGCATTCTTGGCTTTGTGAGGATATAATATGATGCTTGAACATTCATGGACCCCTTTGGATTGATTGATGACCTTTGGAGTGGCTCAAGAAGCTCTTGGATTGCTCAGATCACAAACCCTAGATGCAGAAGACTTAGAAACAATGTAGTGACTCAAAATTGAGATATGGGATGGTATGATTGTGTTTATACATATGAAATGATCACAAGCCATGGTGTGAATGGGTGAGGGCAAATTTGGGGTGTTTACAGCTGCCCCTATTCAAACACGAGTTAGCTGTGCAGGATGTAAGCAACGGCTTAGCAGGCAAACAAGATAACTTGTGGTTGAATACCAAAGACAGTCCAAAATTTGCACTCACAGAATGAAGAAAAGGGATATAGATTGTAAAATAAAATAAAGTATATTGTAAAGTGTAGGCGACGGAGGACGACCGTCGAGCAGAGGACGACTGCTGGGTAAGGAGCAATGACGGGGACGGCCGACATGCTGGGAAAAGTGCGGAAAATAAAGCAATGACGGGGACGGCCGACATGTTGGGGATAAAAGAATTATGATGGGGACGACCATCAAGTAAAGTTGTAAAATTCTCTGGGGACTGATGAAACATGACGGGGGCGGCCATCAAGTTCACAAGGCAAAGTAACCAACGATGGGGACGGCCATCGGGCTAGAAAGAAAAGGGACCACGACGGGGACGGCCATCGGGTTAAAGAATAAATGAAATAAACAGATGATGGGGTACGACCATCAAAGGTGAAGGACGATCACCTAGCAGGGGACGGCTGCTCTGTCGGGTAAGATGGGGGACGGCCATCTAAGGTGGAGGACGACCACCTGGCAGGGTACGGCTGCCGAAAATATCGCAACATAGAACGAATGCCGGATAAAAGATCAACGATGGGGACGGCTATCGGACGAGCATGATGGAGGATGACCATCAAGAGGTGGAGGACGACCACCTAGCAGGGGACGGATGCTCTCAAGGTTTATCATGACATAGGACGAATGCCAGATAACCAAAATCAACAATGGGGATGGCCATTGGATAAAATGATGAAGGACGATCATCAAAAGGTGGAGGACGACCACCTAGCAGGGGACGGCTGCTAAATATCGACGATGGGGACGGCCATCGGACGAGCATGGTGGAGGACGACCATCAAGAGGTGGAGGACGACCACCTAGCAGGGTACGGCTGCTCTCAGGGCTTATCATGACACAGGACGAGTGTCAGATAAAAAGGAAAATTTGTTTGTTGGTGATCTACCGGGGATTAGTAAACACGGACGAGTGTTTATATCCAAGAAACAAAAGGTATAAGTGTTTGGTATTGTGTATAGATTAAAGGTGCGGACGAGCATCCTTAAGACTACGATACGGACGAGTATCGGGTAGAAACAAATACTGACACGTGTTCAGAGATGATGATACGGACGAGTATCAACTGGTTAACAACGAACACGAACGAGTGTTGAATCTGAAGGGACTCTTCTGGGGAATGGTAGACACAGACGAGTGTCTCTATTAAAAAGTCATGAGTGTTTGACACGTGTATGGATTAAAGATGCGGACAAGCATCCCTAAGACTATGATACGGACGAGTATCATGTAGAAACAAACTCTCGACGCATGTTCTGAGATGATGGTACGGACGAGTACCAACGAGTTAACAAAGAACAAGGACTAGTGTTGACTCTGAGGGGATGTGGGTGGTATATACAAGATACGGACGAGTATCTGTATAAGGGTGATTGGTATATAGATGAGTATTTAACTGCTGGGGAGAGCGACACGGACGAGTGCCAAAAGGAGAGTGTGTAATATAAACAAGTGTCTGATATACAAAGTATAGATGACTGTGCTTTGGATATGACACGGACGAGCGTCAAAGGATTGTATATAAGTGTGTGTGTGAGTGCAAAGAGGACGTCTTTGGCTTTCTGCTGGGGTTATGACACAGATGGGTGTCAAAAGGAAATATCTGCAATACGGGTGTCGTTGTTTGCACAGGGTGTTCGGGTGACTTTATTAAGGAGTATTGACACGGACGGGTGCCGAAGAAAGTATATACTGGCGTTTGTGAATGTGAGGCAACTGCTTTTGCTGGGGAATTTCCGCTGGGGAAATGAGGGAAGTATTCTGTATATTGACGGGTTGTCATTATTCACAAGTGTTGATTCGAAACATGGCTCATGATTATGCTATATGTTTGATTTTTGCCGTAATGCTCCGTGTTAAACGGAATGCTACGCTTTGTGGGTGATTATGATGTGAATGCTATGATTATGCAAAGATACCAAAACCGGGATCCGGGTCTTGTAGCCACGAAGATCTCTGGCCGATCTGCTTGAAATGGACATCCCAGCTGGGGATGAGATCATTGGTAGATCTGATGATATGATATCTGCTTGGGGATTTGGGTCACTGAGAGACCTATTCCAATAAATGAAAGACCCAGCTGGGGTTTGTAGAAGCTTTCTTCACTCTGTTGTGATCTTCTATGCGCTGCTCTTCTGGGTAAAGGCTGGAGCTCTGTGGGGAGATGGTTCCCTGACTTTGCACTCGGCTGAGGATGAAATGGCAACTCGGCTGGGGAGAAAGAGAGATCACTGAAAGACCTCCCTAGGGATTCTGCTGAAGAGGATCCTTGACTCAGCCGGGGATATGGGTGCATTCTGGCATTGCCCTGGCAACTCTGATGGGGAGAAGTAATAAGTGGCAACTCAGCTGGGGAGAACACACTTCGGGTGCGGAGACTGAGTGTTGATTTGCCAGCTTGCTGGGATGAAGCTTACATGCCCCAAGTTGCATTCTGGATACCCGCAATCCTGCAAAGATAGGGAAACGCACAAGTAATCCCGAGGTATCCTTTACTGGATTCCATCATAGGAGTTTAGATACTTCTGAGGGTAAGTATATTTCCTGCAAGCATGTGACTTTTATTATATTTTTTTGAAGGTAAGCATCTGTATTCATGCAATTAGTTCTTCTTAAGACATCAGACATTTTTTTTTGCAAATAAAAATGTACAAGACGAAACATGACTGGAAATCTGATTTTATTAATTCGTATGCCCTGAATTGGCGAGATACAGTCAAAGAAACAAATCCCCTGAAATGAGGAGATCGTTACAAATTGAGAAACAAAATGTTGGCAATGTTGATGACGCTTTAAGGAGCTTCCTCTCTTGCTATGACTCGTATGACTTTTGACGTTCTTCTCATCTTGCTTTCTGAAGAAGGCTGATTCTGATTGAAGATCGATTCTTCCGAAGCTTACCAAGTTGTAAGTGATACAGACGAATTCAGAGTGCAGTTGTTCGCTTATTCCCTTATTTTGCATGGATCGCCCTTTCGGGTTTTCAATCCATCGGGATACCCATTTTTGCCTGAGCTGTCCAATGCGGCTTTTCAACTCAGCGGGTGTACATTTTTTTATTTTCCCTTATTTTTGCCCGAGTCTTTTATTCTGTTTTTGACTCGCCGGGATGCCCTATTTTTGCCTGGACTTACATTCTGTTTTTGTGTCCAGCGGGTCTTTTATGCGAAGTATTTTTTAACTGCATCTGAATTCACAGGGGATGGGAAATCTTCACCATCCATGGTGCTGAGCATCAGTGCTCCACCAGAGAAAACTTTCTTTACTACAAATGGTCCTTCATAATTCGGAGTCCACTTGCCCCTGTGGTCTGTATGAGGAGGGAGGATTCTCTTCAGCACAAGATCTCCTACTTGGTACTCTCGGTGCCTGACTTTCTGATCGAAGGCTTTCTTCATTCTCTTCTGATACAACTGCCCATGACAGATTGCAGCCAATCTTTGCTCTTCGACCAGACTCAGTTGTTCGTATCAGGCCCGAACCCATTCTGCTTCGTTCAGCTTAACATCCATCAATACCCGTAGGGAGGGTAATTCAACTTCGACAGGTAGGACTGCTTCCATACCATATACAAGCTGATACGGTGTTGCCCCAGTGGATGTTCCGATTGACGTGCGGTACCCATGCAAGGCGAATGGTAGCATTTCATGCCAGTCCTTGTAAGTGACTACCATCTTCTGCACAATCTTCTTGATATTCTTATTTGCTGCCTCAACAGCGCCGTTCATCTTTGGCCTGTAAGGAGAAGAATTGTGATGTTGAATTTTGAAGTCCCGGCATAGCTCTGCCATCATTTTGTTGTTTAGATTGGAACCATTATCAGTAATGATTCGCTCGGGCACTCCATACCGACAGATGATGTCTCTTTTCAGAAACCTGGCTACCACTTGTCTTGTAACATTTGCATATGATGCTGCTTCAACCCACTTGGTGAAGTAGTCAATGGCGACCAAGATGAATCTGTGGCCATTTGAAGCAGTTGGCTCAATCTTGCCAATCATATCAATGCCCCACATAGCAAAGGGCCAGGGTGAAGACATTATATTCAAAGGATTGGGAGGCACATGCACCTTATCCGCATAAATCTGACATTTATGACATTTCCTGGCATAGGCACAACAGTCGGCGTCCATTGTGATCCAGTAATAGCCCGACCTTAACAATTTTTTAGCCATGGCATGCCCTCCCGCATGGGTACCAAAGGATCCTTCGTGCACTTCATGCATTAACAGATCTGCTTCTGTCTTATCAACGCATCTGAGGAGTACCATATCAAAGTTCCTTTTGTATAGCGAACCATCAGTGTTCAAAAAGAAACTACCAGCAAGCCTTCTCAAAGTCTTCTTATCATTGGAAGATGCCCCAGGTGGGTATGTTTGATCCTCCAAGAAGCACTTAATGTCATGGAACCAAGGCTTATCATCTTTAACAACATCTGCTGCGAACACATATGCTGGTCTGTCAAGTCTGGACACTGAAATCCGAGGTACAAAGTTGGCAGCCTGAACTTTGATCATGGACGAAATGGTAGCCAGGGCATCTGCAAACTGATTCTCGTCCCGAGGGATATACTCAAGCTTGACTATTGCAAAGAAAGTCAATAACCTCCTTGTATAATCCCTGTAAGGTATCAGATGATCCTGGTGGGTGTACCATTTGCCGTTGGTTTGATTGATTACCAGAGCTGAATCTCCGAATACGGCCAATGTCTTGATCCCGAGGTCAATGGCTTCCTCAAGACCCATAATGCAAGCTTCGTATTCAGCTTCGTTGTTAGTGCAGTTGAAAGTGAGTTTTGCCGAGAAAGGCATGTGAACTCCTTTAGGTGTAATGAGTACTGCACCAACACCACGACCATTCATGTTAACAGCCCCATCGAACATCATAGTCCATTCTCCTTTTGGGTCAGGCCCTTTAGTGTGAATAGGATCTTCATGATCTTTTGCTTTTATGAACATGATGTCTTCATCAGGGAAGTCAAATCTCATAGGCTGGTAATCTTCAATAGGTTGCTCAGCAAGATATTCAGACAATACACTGCCCATGATGGCTTTCTGAGATGTGTACTGGATGTCATACTCTGTAAGGATCATTTGCCATCTTGCAACCCGTCCGGTAAGAGCTGGCTTCTCAAATATGTATTTGACTGGGTCCATTTTTGAGATCAATAAGGTAGTGTGGGTCAACATATACTGTCTTAGTCGGCGAGCAGCCCACGCTAAAGCACAGCAAGTTTTCTCGAGCAGTGAATAACGTTGTTCACAGTCGGTAAACTTTTTGCTTAGGTAGTATATTGCATACTCTTTTCGACCAGACTCGTCATACTGGCCCAGCACACACCCCATTGACTCTTCCAATACTGTCAAATACATTATCAGAGGTCTTCCTTCAACTGGAGGCATAAGGATTGGAGGCTCCTGTAAGTATTCCTTGATCTTGTCAAAAGCCTTCTGGCAGTCTTCGTTCCACCTTACCGTCTGTTCCTTTCTCAACAATTTGAACAAGGGTTCACAAGTTGCTGTAAGGTGAGATATGAACCTTGAAATGTAGTTCAATCGACCTAAGAACCCTTGAACTTCTTTCTCTGTCTTAGGTGCAGGCATCTCTTGAATAGCCTTGACTTTATCAGGGTCAACTTCAATCCCTTTTTCGCTTACAATGAATCCCAGCAGCTTACCCGATCGCACCCCGAATGTGCACTTGTTGGGGTTCAGCTTCAGTTGATACTTCCTCAGGCACTTGAACAGCTTTAGCAGATTTACCAGGTGGTCTTCTTCAGTAAGGGACTTGGCAATCATGTCATCCACATAACATTCTATCTCTTTATGAATCATATCGTGGAATAATGTTACCATAGCCCGTTGATATGTTGCACCAGCATTCTTCAATCCGAATGGCATCACCTTGTAACAGAACGTGCCCCAGGGTGTGATGAAAGTTGTCTTCTCCATGTCTTCAGGTGACATCTTGATCTGATTATACCCTGAAAATCCGTCCATGAAGGAGAATACCGAGAACTGAGCCATATTATCAACCAATACGTCAATATGAGGTAAAGGGAAGTCATCTTTTGGGCTGGCTCTGTTCAGATCCCGGTAGTCAACACACATCCTTACTTTGCCGTCTTTCTTAGGCACAGGTACTATATTAGCAACCCACGGTGGATAGCTAGTTACAGCAAGGAACCCGGCGTCCCACTGCTTTTGTACCTCTTCTTTGATCTTCATTGCCATGTCTGGACGAGTACGGCGCAGTTTCTGTTTAACCGGCGGGCATTCTTCTCTCAAAGGCAGCTTGTGCACAATAATGTCGGTATCCAACCCTGGCATATCTTGATAAGACCAAGCAAACACGTCCACATACTCTTGCAGTAGGTCAATCAGTTGTCTCTTCACTGAGTCTTGCAGGCAGGCCCCGATTTTGACTTCTTTCACGTCTTCATTTGTACCAAGATTGATCGTTTCAACCTCCTCCTGGTGAGGGGTAATAACCTTTTCCTCTTGTCTTAACAACCTGGCTAGCTCTTCAGGAAGCTCATATTCTTCTTCAACCCCTTCATCAGCTTGATTGATCGGATTGTCAAAGTCATACGAAGTCATAGCCGTGCTGTTGTCGGTGCTGTCTGGAAGGCACACTCTGCAAGGGTTCAGTTTTTATTTTAGTGATTCGATTTTAATCTTGTTTTAGAAAAGTGAAATAAAGTTGTCATTTTGAAAACACTGCCATTTATTTTTTGTACAAAAAGAAAAATGGAAAAACAGTGAACGGAAAAGAAAAAGGACTCGTTTGCAAAAAGATGTCTGATATTTCATTGATTAATCTTGTTGCACAAAAAGTACAGATGGCCCGATTACAAAATGAGTCTTGTCATCTTGGGCAAGATGCAAGACTTTGATGCATGCTATAAAAATACAGGAAATAATAATTACTCTGCATGAGTAACTCTTATAATTTCCTGGGAAGACCAGTTTGAGATACTGCTCCCCGGGATCTTTGGACGAATCCAGCTTTCCAGGTTGCGTTCTTCTTCCAGCTCGTCTTCCAAGTTGTTGACAGCATCAGGGGTGAGCATCCCCCCACTCACAAAGTTGGGCTCTTTTGCAGCCTCCAATTGATCTTGTTGAGTTGGTTTGTAACCCAACCCAAATCTATCCTCTTTCTTCTCCACCGGTAACAATTTGCCCCAGCCTTGGGCGGTTCCTTCCTCAACAACCTTCCGGGCTTGTTGGTATGATGTCATTAAAGTTCCAGGTACAGCAGAAGTTTCATTTACATTCAAAGCTTCGAACCCCTGACTCATTGTTTCGTGGATCTCCCCATCCATCTCAATGTATTTATAAGTAGCCAGGTGGCTGACAAAAATATCCTCCTCTCCACAGATTGTAACGATTTGACCCTCCCACTCGTATTTTAACTTCTGGTGAAGGGTAGAGGTCACGGCGCCAGCGGCGTGAATCCATGGCCTACCCAATAGACAGCTGTAGGCAGGCTGTATATCCATCACGTAGAAGGTCGTTTTGAAAGTTTGCGGGCCAATCGTTATGGGCAACTCAATCTCTCCCAGAACCGATCTCTTTGAACCATCAAAGGCTCTCACCACCAGGTTGCTGGGTCTTAAAGCCAATCCGTCATACTCTAGCTTCACAAGGGCTTTTTTAGGTAAGAAATTGAGGGATGACCCCATGTCTACCAGCACATGGGAAAGGACTGCACCTTTACATTCCATGGTTATGTGCAAAGCCTTGTTATGGTTGCGGCCTTCCGTGGTCAAATCAGTGTTGGTGAACCCTAGTCCATGACTAGCATTAACATTTCCAACCACCGCTTCTAACTGATTGACGGTGATCTCTTCAGGCACATAAGCTGCGTGCAAGACTTTGAGTAGTGCATTCCGGTGAGCTTCGGAGCACATAAGTAATGATAGGATTGAGATCTTGGAAGGCGTCTGGTGAAGCTGATCCACTAATTTGTAATCACTTTTCTTGATGATTCTCATGAACTCATCAACTTCTTGGTCAAAGGGTGTTTTCAAAGCTTCTTTAACAGTCTGCTCTTCCTGCACCAAGCTTTTTCCTTTTGCCTTAGCAGCAGCTTCTGCTTCGGCGGTGGGTCTTTGAGTTTGCGGAGCAAAGAGACGTCCACTTCGAGTGAAGCCTCCGCCTCCTCCCACATTGTCTATTCGTGGTGCAGGGGTTGATGATTCAAAAGTGATTTTTTGTCCTTCGCAGTACAGGTCAGAGCCGTAATGCCACGGGATGGCATTACTGCTTTCATAAGGTACTGGCCCAGGCACCGTGATAGTGACTGGACTAATTGCAGCTGCGGAAGGAATTGTGATAGTCTGTGGATCGTAATATATCGTGACTGGTGCTCTGATGGGAGCAGCACTTTGTGAGTTGTAAGCAGTATTATTTTCTGGATCATAATAGATTGTAACGGTTGAGACATCTTCATTGTTTGTTGCTGGTGTTGTATGAGACATTGTTGGAAGGATGGATGTTGTTGTTGTTGGAGCTTCAAGGTGAAGTGGTGCTGGAGTTGTAGAAGGAACATTTGTTGATATCTGGTCAGTTGAAACGACAGATGAAGTACTTGTTGATGAAGCCGAAGAATTGTTGGGAACGATGGTTGTTGCAGTTGTAGGAAATACTGGAATTGTTGCTGATGAGATTGCTGGATTTGTAGGAAATGATGTGGTGATTTGAAGTTGGCCACTCTGAATGAGACCATCTATGCCATTCCTCAGGTTATCGCACCCATTTACTGAGATATTGCAGTAAGCACACCCCAACTCACACCCCGGGAACATTTGACATTCGAGGAGTTGAGCCTTAATTTCCACCAACGGTGTCCGGATCTGACCCACACTGGTTATTAAATAAGACGGCTTGTCTTCTTCAATAGCGTTAATTCTGGGACCCCCGTGGTTTGGCATAGGATTTTTGTTGACATTAGGTGGTCGTGCGAAATTCAGAGCTTTTGAGTCTACCAGGTCTTGTACCTTCATGTGCAAGGCTCTGCACTTTTCTGTACTGTGGCCAGGTGCATTTGAATGAAAAGCACATCTGGCGTTGGAGTCATAATTCCTGGGTAGACTGTTGGGATCTGGAGGTGCCAACGTCCTTAGCTCAACTAGGTTGAGTTTCAGGAGTTGTGGCAGCAACGTAGCATATGGCATAGGGATCGGATCGATCACCCTATTAGCTTGAGATGGCCTCTGTCGGAATGGCCTTTGCTGATTATTGTTGTTGGTGTTGTTGTAGTTTCTCGGAGGATACTGAGCTTGTTGATGGTACTGAGGTTGTTGCTGATAGTTTTGCTGCGGAGGTTGATAAGCTGGTTGAGGGTGAGCTGGAGCGGGAATGGTGACTGCCGCTACAGACCTGTGAACATACTGGGGTCTGCCCCTGTGGATGGCATTGGTCTCGCCAGTTCTTCTCGGGCCTACAAAAGGCTTCCTTTTATTGCTGGACGAGCTGGCACCATTGTCAGAGATTTTGCCCATCTTTAACAGGCTCTCAATTCTCTCCCCAGCTATGACAACATCTGCAAAGCTAGTGGAAGAGAAAGCAGCCAACCTGTCAATATATGTTCCCTGGAGGGTGTTCATAAACATATCTGCCATTTCCCTCTCAGACATAGGTGGCTGAACAGCAGCAGCCAATTGCCTCCATCTCTGGGCATATTCCCGGAAACTTTCCCTTGACGACTGTGACATTCCCATTAGGAGAGTCCTGTTGGGTGCCATATCTAAGTTGTACTGATACTGTCTGATGAAGGCCTCTGCCAGGTCCTTCCAACACCTGATAGTTGCTCTCGTCAGGTGAGAGTACCATTCTCTTGAAGCTCCCGTCAAGCTGTCTTCAAAATAGAACATCCAGAGCTTCTCATCCATAGTATAGGCCTTCAGCCTTCCCAGAAATGATTGTAAATGAGTCCGGGGGCATGAAGTCCCGTTGTATTTTTCAAAACAAGGAGGCTTGAACTTATGGGGAATCCTGACCCCGTCTACCAAGCCCATGTCCATGACATCGAAACCCAAAGAGTTTTGAGACTCTAAGGACCTCAATTTCTCAGCTATCTCCTCCAGCCTTCTATCATAAGCTTCCTCCCCAGCACCCATTACTGTGAACTGATCCTCTTGGGGGTCTTCTTGCAGTACCCTGCCTGCAGTGGCAGTCCCTTGAACATTTGCAAGAATATTGATCTCTGGATGAAGATGGGGGGCAAATACAGGGGGGTTAACATGAGGTTGAACCCTTTCATTGTTGCTGGTACCGGCAGTCCCTATATGTGGATCTTCCTGATTTTGCCTTTCCACCATGGCCCTCAATCTTTCCTGGCTTTGAGCCATGTTGTTCATCACTTCCATAAACTGAGTCATCTGCGTTCTCATTTCCAATCTTTCGTTTGACATTTGATTTCTAACCTCTGCAAGGTCCTGCTGTACTTGATCCATTTGTATGCCCGGAAGGTTGTTACGGGTTGGATAACGGTGCGGACGGTTGAGGGGAAATACCCGGCGTCGAGCAATAGTTCCTGAGCATCACAACAGAGTTAGCAACAATAAAACAAAAACCTACAAAACAAACAAAGGGTTAGCATGCAATGCAGTATGCTTATTTGTTTTCAAGGTATCCGGCTCGGCATTCGGTTTTGACCCTTCCAGACCCTTGAAGATGCTGTTGATGTTGCTTTCGAAGTAAACTCGGATGGAACAAGCTAAAACATATATTACAAAAAAGCAAAATGGTACATAGTTCGTTTACAAATACAAGCCCTCTGAGGGGTCAAAATATATTACAGGAAAAAAAAAGTACATGGAATGAAAGCAACAACAAACAAATGGTCAAACACCAAGACCAAATCATCCTCCCGAACTTCCTTGAGAAGTGCTTCGGTCACAGGATCAGCTGGACGCTCCGTGAGATTCCTGATGAGGAGATTCCGGGTAGTAACAGCTGCAGTTAGCTTCTTGTGCTGACCTTGGTCCTTTGACCTCTTCACTCCAGCTTTGATCTTCAGCTCTGATATCTCCCTCTGGGCTGCTGCCAGGGCTTCTTGCTGCTCTTTCGCACTAGCTTCCAGCTGTTCTATCTTGTCTTGGGTCCTCTTATCCTCCAGAGTACGAGCTTCGGTGATCCTGACCCACCTAGCTTGACTCTCCTTCAGATACAAGTCAGTCCTGGCTCTCTGGAACTGGGCTTCCTTGCAAGCATTCTTCAGAATTTGTTCTCCAGCCCTAGACTTCTTGATATAATCCTCAGACCTCTCAATCTTAGCCAGATGCTCTACTCTCAGCTTCTCCAACCTCTCAATGTCTATCCTACCATCACTCCTCTCCCAAAGGGTTTTCTGCAGGGCCTGAGTCAACTTCTCATTTTTCTCCTTCAAGCTCTCAAACTCCTCTAAGCTAACAGTGGCAGGGGGTGGTGCTGAGGATGATCCAGGCATATCCTCCATGGTAAAGGGCATTCCAGAAAATTGAGCCCTGGCATGGGACCACTCATAGTATTGTGCTGATGCTACATTGTTGCACTTCCCCAGAATGGTTACTCCCTTAGTTTCAACATTTTCCCAGGCCCAGGCTGCCTGCCTAACAATAGCCAGATTAGGCTTGTTTTCACAATAAAGAGTCTCAGCCAAGTCTTGTGCCTTAGGAGTGTGGACCAGTGCATAGCCCAATTGCCTTTTGAACAGTAGAGGGTTGTAATTAATGCTACCCTTAACTCCTATCAGGGGCACATTGGGAAATTGCCCACAGCTGATGATGATATCCCTGCCCTTGGTGCTTTGAGTGCACCACCTGATATCAGCTGAAGTCAGAGCAGTGAGTCTTCTAGCCCAGTTTCTCTGCTGATGAGGATTCAAAAATGCATCTGTCTTGGGCAAATGCCTGAGAAGCCAAGTATGGAACAAAGGAGCACAGCACCTCACTAATCTTCCCCTCTGCTTTTCATTCCTCTGATGCACTGAATAGTAGAGATCCCCCAATAAAGTGGGCACTGGGTTCCTCAGGATGAAAAGGTGGATTGCATTCTTGCTAATGAATCTAGGCTCATCTGCAAATAATATGATCCCATATATGCTCAGGGCCAACAAAGCACAGACTGCTTTCCACTCTCCCAAAGAAGCTTTCAGGGTAGCTTGAGAGATCAAGAAATCCAGATGCAGGCCAGGGATTCCAGCCTTAGAAGTCATATGCTGCCCAATCAGAGCTGGTTCCAGATGCAAGGCCTTTGCTACCTCTTCATTACCAGGAAAGACCATCTCAGGGTTGAAAGGGACTCCACCCCTGATAGGTATACCAACCAATGATGAGTATTCTTCCAATAAAGGGCCCAGCTGAAAGTCCTGAAAAGTGAAACACCTCAGTGGGGGATCATAAAACTGAAGGCAAGTGTGAATCAGGCTCCTCTGTGAAGGGTCCAAATCCATAACCACATCCAGTATATCTCCATAGTGTTCCCTGAAGAGTGGTATACGGTCTGGAGTGATCAGGGTCTGAATCCTCCTGATGTCAGCTAGCTCTGGCTGGAAGAAGTGGTAGGTGATGTTACTCTTTTTAGGTGCCATGTTGTTGAGGATGAGTGGAGACAGGTGCTGATGATAACACTGAAAGATGGGCCACTGACTGGCTGGTGCAGGTGACTGAAGTAGATAGCTGATAGCTGAAGTAGATGCTGATGAAGATAGGTCAATACTGATGATGGGGTCAAAACCAAGCCAAAAAATGAGAATGGATACCCTGAAACACAAATAAACAAATGTCAATATGATGCAATGATTATGTATGCAAATGATATGCAAGGGTTTGTGACTGAACTGGATCTGATCAAATGCTCTGATATAGGTCCAAGTATGTTCAAGAATTCCAGATGGAGGTCTATAAATCCAGTAACCAAGGTGGGGGGCTCAAATAAAGAGCCACATGTCCAGGGTTTAGAATCACAAGAACTGTTCCAACATGGAGTATTCTTAATCAAATCAAAGTAACAGGGTATGCTGAGGTCAAAGGTACCTGCAAACCTGTAAACAGCCCAACCCCCTCACAGGTGGTGTTCTAAAACAAGGATCCTCAGACTTGGATCAGTTATGAGAAGTGTAAACACTTCTAACCCGGAGGTACAGTGTTTACAATAACCATAAAATTTCCTCCTCTAATTCACCTCAGTTTCTGAAGGTCAATACTAAAGGTCATCCAGACTTAGCAGGCTTCCCAGATAGCCCTAACATTACAGGAAATCTGCAACACAGAGTTCTCAAGAAGAAACCCATATCTGAACCGTGTTTCATATTCCCGCACCAGACCGAGATGGAATGGGAAAGAATATGAACCACTCTAGCCTAGGTGTCACTCAGGTCCCAGGTATAGGACCTCAACTCTCAATAGAACACCCACCCACCAAAGCAAACAGATCCAGCCAGCACAGTATGACAGTATGATAATGCAAAGCTATAAAGGAAACAATAAAGCAACTGTACATAAAGCAAAAATAAATACAAATATACAAACACAAATAAGCACATAACACCCCAGTAAACACAAATCAATCAAGCGCTAGGAGGAACCCACAAAAAGAACCAGAAGCCCTGGTTGCAGTATAAGGGTCCCCAGCAGAGTCGCCAAGCTGTCGCTCCCACTAAATGAAGCTAGGTCAGATAGGGTACAGACGCGAACGGTCGGCGAGAGGGACAATGAGAACACACAGCCGTGAACTCACTGGAGATGAATAGAGTCGCCAGCTAGGCATTTTTATCCCGGAGGAAAGGCAATGCTGCATAGGCCTAGAAAGAGATGGATAAGACGGTTTGAGAACCAGAGAGACTGAGAAAGGGGGTTGGTTACAACCTGGGAAGGTATTAGCACCCAGATTGTCCGCCGTACTCGACGGGATCCACGCTTAAAAGATTTGTGTTTTAAAGGGGTAGTGTCAGTGCAATCTGTGTGCAAAATAGCTGGAAAAGAATGTACAGGTGTCAGTGCAAAGAAGTGTGAAGTGTATAAATGTATAGTGTTAGTGCAAGGAATAAAGATGAAATGCTCAAGATCATGAGGCTAAGAGAATAATGCTGAAAGAGGGGGAATATACAGAGACTTTTGTTCGATAACTGTTAAGTTATGCCTACGTATCCTCTCGTGAAATGAGGAAGTCAGAACACCGTAGTTCGATCCAAAGAGGGTGAAAGATGAATTGACTTGTGAACTGCTTGCTTGTCTATGCTCAAGTGTATGACCTGTCTGGCTCAGGTGCTAACTGTCTTGAATTAGACGGAAGAAGCAAGTTCTCGTTTGTGAGTGAATGAGATGAGAAAAGAATCCCGAAGGAGACGATTATTGTTTGTTTTTGAGTTTTCAGTCTTTTATTGCTTTTTGAAGTTTGTCATAAGTTAATGTGCTTAAGCCTAAACCAATGGATTTAGTAAACTCATCACATCTTCCCTCTGATTAGGGGTAATGAGAATACCTTAAGTGTGAAGTCAGATTCTCACACTTAATCACCTTTGATGTAGGATTAAGATCATTAACCAACTTGTGATTATTTAGATGTTTTTTTTTTTTTTTTTAGTGTTAAGTAATGAGATTAAGCCATAATCAGGGATTAAACAGACTCATTACACCATCCTAATAGAAGGATAATAGATGAGAATGTTTAAGCTGAGGAAAGCTCCTCAACTTAATCCATGATTAGGGATTAAACTCATGACAAAACAAGCCTTTGATTAGGTGGATTTTATTTAATGGTATGATGATGAAATCAATTTTATGATTTGTAAGACAACTTGAGGGGGACTTGTCCATTAACACTAGGGTTAGTCCTTCTTAACCAATTAAGGAAGAATTAGAACCCTAATGCAAGGCCCAAGTTACAAGTGTGATGTCTTGATGATTATTAAGTGAATTGATTAAGGTATTTAAACACATTAAGGGTTTAACACTTAGGATTAAAGTTATACACTCCATCCTAAGAGAAGGATGCAGGCATAAGCTTAATCACAAAGCCTTAAAGCCTTTAGGGTTTAGTCCCTGATTATGAGATGAGAAGAGAAGACTCAAAAGAGACACAAAGGTAAAACTAAGAGGAGAGACTAATCAAAACCCTAATCATTGTCATGCTTGGTTGCTCCTAAGGTTTGTGAGGTTTTCAAGAGAAGTCTTCAATGGAACCACCAGGAAGCAGATGAAAGGATCAAGAGAAGCAAAGCAACTTGCTTCATTCAAGAAGTCAAGTCACTTGAAGAAAGAAAGTAAGAAGAAGAAGAATGAGCAAGCTCAAACTCAAACACATATAAGAATGCAGCATGGATGCAAGAGAGATGAAAAGAAAAGTTATGAGAAGTGAAGGCAAATTCACTTCTCAAAATTACTTACCACCTGAAAGGTTAGAAAAGGAATGCAATGCAATGCAAAAAGGGATGGAATGACATGAAGCAAATTAAAACCAGAAGCATGTATGGGATGTTATTGATGCTATGAGATGCTACAAACCAGAAATAACACATGTGGATGATCATACAAGCTTATGAATGCAAATGAAGCAAGTTAAGAACCAAGAACATACATGAAAAGTCATGGAATGCATATGGCATACAACATGACAAATGCAAGGTGCAATGATCAAACATGCTTTCAATATGTCTTTTGATGTTCAATGAATCAAATGGAAGCATGGAATGTCATGGCAAGTCATGTTATGCAAGAAAATGCAAGATGGATGCATATGGAAGCCCAAATTAGGGTTTATGGACAAAGCAACAAAAACAAACCAAAATCAGAAGCAAACAACATTATAAAAAATTTAAAATGCACTCAAAGGACCCCTATTCCTATACTAAACCACTGCCCAAAGGAGAGGTCTCAACTCCTAACCTTACTCAAGATATGAATTTTCTAAGTTTCTTAGGGTTTTAGGGTTCCTAAACAAGAAAATTATCAAACAAATTGAAAATGAAAGATCAAATCATGGCCATTTAATCTCACAAACTACATGCTAAACACAATGCAATGCAAAAAGAATCAAGGTCCAACTCTTTAGGGTTAGGCAGAAATGATTTTTGGAAGTTTGGATCAAATTAATGCATAAAAATGATTTTAATTCAATGGAAAATTCTCAAAATGCATCAAGATCAAAAAATAAATTTGGTTTGAAGGTTGGACAATGTTTCTAAATGTCTTAAAACTTTTCATGAATTTCTTGGTGATTTTTAAATACCTAAAAGTATTTTTAATAAATTAATTTTCATTAATCAATTAAAAATAAACTTTTAAATATTTAAAAATACTTTTTTAATGCTAAAAATAAAAATAAAAGTATTTTTGTGTTTTAAAAATTTATGAAACTCTTGACAAAAAGTTTCATAATTTTTAAAACATTTTTACTATTTTAAATAAATTGTAGAAGTTAAATGAAAGAAAAATGAAAATAAAATATGAAGTATGCAGTATGAGTGGCTGTGATTAAGAGTTGAGTGATCCAAAGGCCCTGCGTGCAAGTCAACAAGACTGGGGGTATGCACAATCCAAGGCCCAGATTCAAAGTCCAAACACGCGCGTGATCTGATGGCTGAGCTTCCATGTTAACTTAATTAATTATGATTAATTTAATTAAACAAGATTAGGGTTTAATGACCCATCCAGGCCGTCCAAACACGCGCGGGAGAAGCATATCCACGGCCAGAATTTAAAGTTCGTTAGTTAATGAGATTAGGGCATAATAACTTTCAGGTGACCGGAGGGAAGCTCCGGTCATCTTCTCCGGCAACAACAAAACCCTAGATCATGATTCAAGCTTCTAAACATCAAATTAAACACAGCCAAGTGATCCTCTAACATCCTAGGACACGAATCCACTCTCAAACATCATTTAAACATCAAGAATCAAGCAAATCGAAAGAAACAAATTACACGGGTGAAATTTCAGAGTGACAATACAAACTCATTTCTTACTCATTTTTTATTCTAAGAACATCCCCATGACCAGCAAGACATGAGCAATCAATTTATAACATAAAATGTAAGCTCTGAGGAAAAAGAATCCATGGTCATACCTGAGCTGGAAAGTGTAGATGTTTAAGAATTGGCAGAATTTTTGACCAAAAAAGAAATGTTAAATTCAGTTCAGAATGTCCTATCAGATGTTGGGACATTAGCAAACAGAGTATGTGAACTTATTTCAGGATGTCTCATCAGATGTTGGGACATTGTGTAAATGACTAAGTTCAGTTTTGTCAGGATGTCCCAACAGATGTTGAGACATCTCAGACCTGCTACCAGAATTAATTATTGATTAACAGATCAGAGATATTTAAGGAGAACTATCTGGGATTAATTAATGCTGGATAAAAACAGAACTAGGCGCATCTGTAGGGAGTTTTAAATTGAAGATTCAGATTAAAACAGAAGACCTAATGCACCTAGAATATAGGAGGTAACAAACCCTAAATTCAAGGTGACAGTTGCTGCACATTAGGGCTGGATCATTCTACAGAAAGCCCAAAATTCAGATACCTATTTAAACAACAGAAACTCATAGAATTGTGTACGAATTTCAGAAGACCAAATAGGGTGTCTAGTATTTTAATAGCAGGTTGTTTTTATGTACCACTTTATGAGCTTTTAAGCAAAAGTGCATTTGTGACTTGATTGAAACTGTTAAGTAAGATCAAGCTGTTTTGTTTGAAGGATGTCTTCAATTTCAGTAAACTTGTAAACTTGATCACTGGGTGATTGAGGGGGAGTGAGTAGGGTACTCTTATCTAAGTGAGTCTTAGGTAGAAATTGCATTGGGTAAGTATTAAGTGATAGATTAAACAGGGTGGTTTAAGTCTAGAATTAATATTACTAATAGTGGATTTCCTCCTGGCTTGGTAGCCTCCAGATGTAGGTGTGGTTATACACTGAACTGGGTTAACAAACTTCTGTGTTGTTTACTTTTCTTGCTGTTTAAGTTTTGGTTAAATTTGTCAAATGTCCTATTAAGTGTTGGGACATCTCTTAGGACATCTCATACCTGATCACAGAATTTCAATTGGCATCAGAGCAGGCACCCTGCCTGTTTATACTGGGTGAGATCTAGGGAAAACAAATTCTGTAACATGGACAGAGATATAGGGTCAGTAAATAGACCACCTATACTGGATGGTTCTAATTATGACTACTGGAAGCCAAGAATGATTGCATTCTTAAAGTCACTTGACAACAGGGCATGGAGAGCAGTAAATGTTGGATGGAAACATCCTGTTCAAGACACCAAAGATGGATCAATAGTTCTGAAACCTGAAGAAGAATGGAGTAAAGAGGAAGAAGATTCAGAACTAGGCAACTCAAAAGCCCTAAATGCTTTATTCAATGGCATTGATAGAAATATTTTCAGACTGGTGCATCATTGTGAGCTGGCCAAAGATGTGTGGGATACCCTCAAGACAACTCATGAAGGAACATCAAAAGTAAAAATGTCAAGACTTCAACTTCTCACCACCAAGTTTGAAAACTTGAGAATGAAGGAAGATGAATCAATTCATGAGTTCTACATGAACATCTTGGATATAGCCAATACTTCTGGAGCCTTGGGAGAAAAGATGACTGATGAAAAGCTTGTAAGGAAGATTCTCAGATCTTTGCCAAAAAGATTTGACATGAAAGTCACAGCAATAGAAGAAGCTCAAGACATATGTTCTATGAAAACTGAAGAACTCATTGGTTCCCTTCAAACTTTTGAGATGGGAATGAATGACACACATGCTAAAAAGAACAAAAGCATAGCCTTGGTTTCAAATACAGATGAAGAAGAAGATGATGAATCAGCAAATGATAAAAGCTTATCAGAAAATCTTGCACTGATTGGAAGACAATTCAAACAGATTCTCAGAGGAATGGAAGGAAAATCCAAACCTAGTGGAAGAAACACAAACTCTGAGAACAGAAGACCTTATGATGCTAACAAAAGAGTAAAGTATGCTGAAAAGACCAGTCAAGATAAAGGAGTCAAATGCCATGAATGTGAAGGATATGGACATATCAAGTTTGAATGTCCTACCTACTTAAAGAGGCAAAAGAAAGGACTCTCTGTGACCTGGTCTGATGAAGACTCAGGAGATTCAGAAGAAGAATCAGCTAAGCACATTACTGCTTTAGCTGGACTGTGTGAATATGATAGTGATTCCAGCTGTGGAGAGCTTACTTATGCAGATCTTGAGCAAGCCTTCAAGGATCTGTACAAGAGTAGTACTGAAGTATGCAGTGAGGTCATTAAGCTAAAGAAGCAGAATGAAGTACTAGAAGAAGAAAAAGCAAGTGATCAAGTAATCATTGATACCTTAAAAAGTGAAGTAACTCTTCTCAATTCTAAGCTGGAACATATGTCCAAATCTGTTAGAATGATGAACAGCAGCTCAAATACACTGGATGCTATTCTCTGCAATAATAAACATTCAGGGGACAAAAGTGGACTGGGATATAACAGAGATGAAGCCAGCTCTAGCAAAACTACTTCAAAAATTACACAGTCAAACAAGATGTCCCAACAGATGCTTCAACATCAGAACACAAAGACAAACATAATGTTCCAACAGATGTCTCAACATTCTGGAAAGAATAAAATGAAGAAGAAGTATCAAAGATGGAGATGCCATCACTGTGGAAGATTTGGGCATATCAAACCTCACTGTTATAAGCTACATGGATATCCAAATCAGATGTGTCAGCAACCTTCCAAGCAGAAAGTAGAAGGTACCAAGAAAGTGCTGCATAGAAATCAGCAATCTCCTAAGCAAAAGACAGAAGTAATCAAGAAAGTTTGGAGACCAAAAGCTGACATTCAGACTGATCAAAGTCACATACCCAAGAACAAGATCAACAATCAAGCTTGGAGATCAGCTGAACAACACTCAGAGCAGAGGCATCAAAAGAAATCTCAACTCATCTGGTCAAAGAAAAGTACTGCATACATAGCACATACATCATTGAAAGTATCAGCTAAAGAAGACTGGTACTTTGACAGTGGATGCTCAAGACACATGACTGGATTGAAGAATTTGCTAGTAAACTTAAAGTCATATTCATCCAGGTATGTTACCTTTGGAGATGGAGCTAAAGGAGAGATCAAGGGAGTTGGAACCTTGGATTGTCAAGATGTTCCAAGATTAGATGATGTGCTGCTTGTTAAAGGTTTAACTGCTAACCTGATCAGTATAAGTCAACTATGTGATCAAGGATACAGTGTAAACTTTACAAAAACTGAATGCATAGTGACTAACCAAGAGCAAGAAGTTGTCATGAAAGGTGCAAGGTCTAAAGACAACTGTTACATGTGGGAGCCACTAGACATCAGTCCCACTTCAACTTGTTCTCTAGCTAGAGAAGAAGAAGTAAAACTATGGCACCAAAGGCTAGGTCATCTTCATTTCAGAGGCATAAAGAAGATCATATCTATGGATGCTATAAGAGGTATCCCTAAACTGAAGATTGATGATGGCAAAATCTGTGGTGAATGTCAAATAGGGAAACAAACCAAGATGTCCCATCCAAAGCTCCAACATCTGACAACTTCCAATGTTTTGGAATTGTTACATATGGATCTCATGGGACCTATGCAAGTTGAAAGCCTTGGTGGTAAGAGGTATGCATATGTGGTGGTTGATGACTTTTCAAGATATACATGGATAAATTTCATTAAAGAAAAGTCAGATGTCTTTGATGTATTTAAGGAATTATGTCAAAGATTACAAAGGGAAAAATCCAGCTGTGTGATCAGAATTAGAAGTGATCATGGAAAGGAATTTGAGAATCAAAAATTCTTAGATTTCTGCTCTTCAGAAGGAATCAATCATGAATACTCTTCTCCTATCACTCCTCAACAGAATGGGATTGTTGAGAGAAAAAATAGAACTATTCAAGAATCTGCAAGAGCTATGATACATGCTAAAAAGCTACCTCTGTATTTCTGGGCTGAAGCCATGAACACTGCCTGCTATATCCATAACAGAGTTACCTTGAGAAAAGGAACTTTGTCCACAATATATGAAGTCTGGAAGGGCAGAAAACCCACTGTTAAGTATTTTCATGTATTTGGAAGTAAATGCTATATTCTGGCAGATAGGGAGCAAAGAAGAAAAATGGATCCTAAAAGTGATGAAGGAATTTTCCTTGGATACTCTATAAACAGCAGAGCATATAGAGTATTTAACTACAGAACAAATGTTATCATGGAGTCCATAAATGTGATAATTGATGATGCTCCTACAGATGTCCCAGACGATGTTGGAACATCTGCTGATATCAAGATTGAAGCTGAAGAAAAGAATGATCAATATAACTTCACTCAAAATGATACAAGGTCAGAAGATTCAAGCAAACCTCCCTCCATCAGAATACAGAAGGATCATCCCAAAGATTTAATAATTGGTGATCCCAACAGAGGTGTGAGCACTAGATCAAGAGAAGTGATTTCAGGTTCTTGTTTTGTGTCCAAAATAGAACCTAAAAACATCAAGGAGGCTCTCACTGATGAATACTGGATTTGTGCTATGCAAGAGGAATTAGGTCAATTCACAAGGAATGAAGTGTGGAATCTTGTTCCTAGACCAAATGACATAAATGTGATTGGTACAAAATGGGTGTACAAGAACAAGTCAAATGAACAAGGAATTGTTACAAAGAACAAAGCTAGACTTGTGGCTCAAGGATACACTCAAATTGAAGGAGTAGACTTTGATGAAACCTTTGCACCAGTAGCAAGGCTTGAATCAATAAGACTACTGTTGGGAATTGCTTGTATCTTAAAGTTCAAGCTATTTCAAATGGATGTGAAAAGTGCCTTTCTTAATGGTTATCTTAATGAAGAGGTATATGTAGAACAGCCTAAAGGATTTGTTGATCCAAGCTGTCCAAATCATGTATACAAACTCAAGAAAGCACTTTATGGTCTGAAGCAAGCTCCAAGGGCATGGTATGAAAGACTTACCACATTTCTTATCAAGCAAGGATACAGAAAAGGTGGGATTGATAAAACCCTGTTTGTTAAAGATGAAGAAGGAAATGTCATGATTGCACAAATATATGTTGATGACATTGTGTTTGGTGGGATGTCTGATAAGATGGTCAAACATTTTGTCAAGCAGATGGAAGCTGAATTTGAAATGAGTCTAGTAGGTGAATTAACCTATTTTCTTGGTCTGCAAGTTAAGCAAATGGAAGACTCAATGTTCATCTCACAAAGCAAGTACTCCAAGAACATAGTGAAGAAATTTGGAATGGAAAATGCTTCTCATAAAAGAACTCCTGCTCCTACACATTTAAAGCTGACTAAAGATGAGAAGGGTGAGAATGTAGATCATAGTTTATATAGAAGCATGATTGGAAGCTTGTTATACTTGACTGCTAGCAGACCAGATATTGCATTTGCAGTAGGAGTTTGTGCAAGATATCAAGCTGATCCAAAAGTCAGTCATCTCAATCAAGTCAAGAGAATCCTTAAATATGTTAATGGTACTTGTGACTATGGCATAATGTACTTTCATGGTTGCAAACCTATTCTCACTGGCTTCTGTGATGCTGATTGGGCAGGAAGTGCTGATGACAGAAAAAGCACTTCAGGAGGATGCTTCTTTCTAGGAAACAATCTGATTTCTTGGTTCAGTAAGAAACAGAATTGTGTATCTTTATCTACAGCTGAAGTTGAATACATAGCAGCAGGTAGCAGTTGTTCTCAGTTGGTTTGGATGAAGCAGATGCTCACTGAGTACAATGTCCCACAGGATGTCATGACATTGTACTGTGACAACTTAAGTGCAATCAACATATCTAAAAATCCTATTCAACATAGCAGGACAAAGCATATTGATATCAGACATCATTTCATCAGAGAAGAGAAGGTGATTTCATTGGAGCATGTTGCTACAGATCTGCAATTAGCTGATATCTTTACCAAAGCATTGGATGCTACACAATTTGAGAACTTAAGGGGCAAACTTGGAATATGTTTATGTGATATTTAGCAGTTAATGAGATGTGCCAACATGTCATATGACATTGCATGGCATAAGTTCCAGATGGCAAAGCTAGTCTGGACAAGATCCTTGGGAATTCCATTCTTAATCATTTGGACTGTAACGGCTACTTATTTAGTAACTACTTATAAGAAGCTATCAAGATTCTCATCATATCATCACAAGCGAATCACATTAACTCTCAAATCTTCAGAAATCATAAACCCTAAAGCTGTTCATCCTACTTCCTCTACAATGTCTCAAAACCCTAAAACAGCTGAGGAAATTCTCAACAAGGAAGACGTGGTTCATGCCACTCCTATTTCTATGGTGCCAATGCAATCAACACCATTAGACGAGCTCAGGGGAAATGCCTCTCACACTAAGAAGGCAAGAACACCAAAAAGAGGTAAAGATCAAATCAGAAGCAAAGCTAAAGAAATTCCTTCACATGTTAAATACTCCAAATATGTTGATGATTCCATCAAGGAGATTGTCAACCAAGTTTTCTCTGAACAAAGAGTAGTGAAAGGAATCTCTGTTCCCTTGAACACCATTCCTGCACCTCAAGAAGAACCTGCTCAAGATACAAAGAACACTGCTGCAGAACAAGATGTCCCAACGGATGTTGGAACATATGCAGATGAGAAAGCAAACTCATCTGATGCTGATACTGAACAGACTGAGGACAAGAAAGAGGTCTCAAGTGAAAGTGATAAAGAAGTTTCTATGGAACAGGCTAAAGACTCAAATGAAGATCAATCTTCTACTGATCAACAAGCTGATGAGGAGACTGCTCAATCCCCTCCAATAGTCAATCTGGAACAGGATTCTGATGCAGAGATCATATCATCTGTGAAACCCAGCATTGCTAAAAGACTAAGGTCCAGGAAAGGAAAGATACAAGCTGAACCTGTCATCCCTGAGACTAAGAAGGCTAGTCCAAAGAAAGGCAAAGCTAAAGCTACCTTTGGTCCAACAAAACCCTGGAGCAAAGTCCAATCTCAGAAGAGAAAAGCTGTCACACCATCAGATTCAGATGTTGAATCAGATGTCCCAACATCTCCTCCCAAGAAAAGACCAACATCAGCAAGAGCTTCAACTGCTGTTCCAGAAGCTCCATTGGACAACATATCATTTCATCGTGTATCTAGTGTCAACAGATGGAAGTATGTGTTCCAAAGAAGGGTTGCCCTGGAAAGAGAACTGAGCAGCAATGCACTTGAGTGCACAGAACTCATTGACCTAATCTCTGCTGCAGGACTATTCAAGACAGTCTCAGAGTTCTATCCCTGCTATGAACTTCTTGTCAAAGAGTTCATTGTGAATCTTCAGGAGGATTGCTCAAATGGTAAGTCCTCAGAGTTCAGAAAGGTATTTGTAAGAGGTAAGTGTGTTGAGTTCTCTCCCCAAATCATTAATCAGTATCTAGGAAGGGACACAGATGGACCCAATGAGCTAGGGAAAACAGATAATCAAATCTGTAAGGTGATCACTGCAAACCAGGTCAAAGCTTGGCCTGTGAAGGGAAAGCTCTCTGTGAGCATGCTTACTAGAAAGTATGCCATGCTTAACAGGATTGGAACTGCAAACTGGGTGCCTACCAATCACACTTCATCAATCTCAACTGGTCTGGCCAGATTCATCTTTGCTGTGGGGACTCAAACCAAGATGGATTATGGAACATATATTTTTGATCAGACTATGAAGCATGCCATCTCTACTGCAACAAAGCTGCCAATAGCTTTTCCATCATTGTTGTGTGGTATTGTACTCAATCAATATCCTGGGATTTTAACTGACAAGGATACTGCCTGCAAGAGAGGGAGCCCCCTGGCTTTTCACTACAAGTTATTCCTCAGTCATCATGCTGCAGATGTTGAAGCTCCTTCTGGGACATCTGCTGGTCCATCCACTGTTAAGAATCCAATCTCCAGGAAGACTTTAATTGCTGAACTCAAAAGCACCTGCAAAGAGCTTGAAGCTAGAAAGCAGAAGCTTGAGGAAATAATTCAAAGGTTGGAGAATGAAGAAGATCTGAAAGCAAACTCTGATAAAGACAGTGCTGCTGATGAAGAAACAGAAGCTGATGAAGAAACAGAAGTTGAGGAGGGAACTGAGAGTGATGATTCTGAGTGATCAAATGTATGTGAGGCAAATGTAATGACAGCAATGTAATGACTGAAATATTGTCTTTGGCCCCTAATTTTGTGTCTACCAAGGGGGAGAACAACATCAAATGTAATTGCTGTTTAAATGAATGAAAAAATTCTGTTTGTTTGCTTCTGAACTGAATAAGTTTTTCTGTTGGAACAAGACTGGATAAAGACAAAGACTGGATAAAGACAGGACACATGTATGTTTGAGGGGGAGTAATCTCAAATAAAAATCAACAGAAAAGTAATGATATACTCTGATAAAAAGAACTTTTGCTGCACTCTGAAAACCAGGAAAGATGTTAGCCAAAAATTAGCCAAAGGGGGAGTTTGTAGATGTTTAAGAATTGGCAGAATTTTTGACCAAACAAGAAATGTTAAATTCAGTTCAGAATGTCCTATCAGATGTTGGGACATTAGCAAACAGAGTATGTGAACTTATTTCAGGATGTCTCATCAGATGTTGGGACATTGTGTAAATGACTAAGTTCAGTTTTGTCAGGATGTCCCAACAGATGTTGAGACATCTCAGACCTGCTACCAGAATTAATTATTGATTAACAGATCAGAGATATTTAAGGAGAACTATCTGGGATTAATTAATGCTGGATAAAAACAGAACTAGGCGCATCTGTAGGGAGTTTTAAATTGAAGATTCAGATTAAAACAGAAGACCTAATGCACCTAGAATATAGGAGGTAACAAACCCTAAATTCAAGGTGACAGTTGCTGCACATTAGGGCTGGATCATTCTACAGAAAGCCCAAAATTCAGATACCTATTTAAAATACAGAAACTCATAGAATTGTGTACGAATTTCAAAAGACCAAATAGGGTGTCTAGTATTTTAATAGCAGGTTGTTTTTATGTACCACTTTATGAGCTTTTAAGCAAAAGTGCATTTGTGACTTGATTGAAACTGTTAAGTAAGATCAAGCTGTTTTGTTTGAAGGATGTCTTCAATTTCAGTAAACTTGTAAACTTGATCACTGGGTGATTGAGGGGGAGTGAGTAGGGTACTCTTATCTAAGTGAGTCTTAGGTAGAAATTGCATTGGGTAAGTATTAAGTGATAGATTAAACAGGGTGGTTTAAGTCTAGAATTAATATTACTAATAGTGGATTTCCTCCTGGCTTGGTAGCCTCCAGATGTAGGTGTGGTTATACACTGAACTGGGTTAACAAACTTCTGTGTTGTTTACTTTTCTTGTTGTTTAAGTTTTGGTTAAATTTGTCAAATGTCCTATTAAGTGTTGGGACATCTCTTAGGACATCTCATACCTGATCACAGAATTTCAGAAAGCTTCAATACTGAGCTTCCAGAGCCTCCTTCGTGTGCAAATGAACTTCTTTGACTCCCTTGAACTCAAAGAGAAGCTCCAAAGTTCTTGTGGATGGCTGGTTTGAAGAGAAGAGTTCTGGTGCAGCAGGTTTCACAGTCAGGAATTGTGAGGTTTCAGGCTACTCCAATGGTGGATTCTTGCTCCTTTGGGTGTGCTTGACTTGTTGGTGAAGAGGAATGGGGTGTTTGATGGCTGGAAAGTGAGATTCGAAAGTTCTGGCTTTGAGGATGAAAAATGGTGAAGCTCAGTTCTTGCTTAGTTCAGGCCTGAGTCTTACTGGTTTTGGCTCAGTGAAGCAAGGTGAGTTGATCAGTGGACTTGTTTTTTGTGTTTGTGAGCTGTGTAGAGAAATTCGAAGAGAAATGCTTGAGAGGGTGATTTTGTGAATGTGTTGATCTTGTGTGTTTTAGCCTGGCTTTCTATGTGAAATGGCCTGCATTTTGCTTGCATAAAATAATCCCATTGGTCAGATGATGTGACCTGGCCTGCTGTGATAGGTAAGTTCACTTTTGCAAAATGTCAACTTTGGTGTAAGGAGGGCATGGGCTGGGTTCTAGGCAGGTACAAGTGTGTGGGCTGGCGCAACATGGTGTGAGAGAGAGGCTAGAATGGTTCAGCATTGTAGGCAACAAGTGGATGAGGTGTGATGATGGTTTTTGCAAGTTGATCATCCTTGGTTCACATGAAACTTTCTTGTCCCACAAGCCATAAAACATGAGGAAATCTTGGTCCAATCTGAACTTTAGGACTTACATGATGCTTGTGTAATGGTTTGACATGAATTAGAAGTTACAAATGCCTTGGTACAAAGTTTTTGCAAGTTTCTCATTTGAGGCATATCTTGAAAATTAGTGATTTTTGCCAACTTTGACACACCATAACTTTTGATCCAAAATGAATTAGATCATGTTCTTGTACTTTTTGAAAAGGGAAATATCTAATCTACAACTTTCATGACCAAAGTTTTTCCATTTGAAGCATTTTTGGATCAAAAAGTAAGGGTTGAAAAAGTTGCATAAAATGACATTTCATGAAAAGTCAACCATGCCCTAAAAAGTCAACTTTGCAAAAACTTGTAATTCTTGAATTTTGTGAACTTCAACCTTCTTCCATGATCAAATAAAGATCAAATACACTCAAAATGATGAAGATCACCCCTTGGTTGGGTCATTGGGGGCCTCAGATGCCCTGATTTTGCACTGACTTGTCCAGAAAGTCAACTCTTGATCAGATGACTTCCCTATGGAATTTCTTCATGAAAATTGATATGCACACTCCCTATACCATATAGAGACCAATAGAAACAAGAATGACCAAAAAATTTGGGGTTATGGCCTCTGAAACCAAAACCCTAATTTTAGGTCAACTGTGCAGTCAAACCTGGCTCTGCCTCCACACCAATCCCAGTTCTTGTGATTCTTTGGCATTCTTGGCTTTGTGAGGATATAATATGATGCTTGAACATTCATGGACCCCTTTGGAGTGATTGATGACCTTTGGAGTGGCTCAAGAAGCTCTTGGATTGCTCAGATCACAAACCCTAGATGCAGAAGACTTAGAAACAATGCAGTGACTCAAAATTGAGATATGGGATGGTATGATTGTGTTTATGCATATGAAATGATCACAAGCCATGGTGTGAATGGGTGAGGGCAAATTTTGGGTGTTTACACTTAACACTAGACAAAACTCCAAAAACATCTTAATAAATGCAAGTAGGTTAATGATCTTAATCCTACATCATGGTGATTAAGTGTGAGGTGTTTACTTCATACTTAAGGTATTCTCATTACCCCTAACTATAGGGAGGATGTGATGAGTTTACTAACCCTTGGTTTAGGCTTAAGCTCATACAGGTCATACACCTGAGCCAGACAGGTCATACACTTGAGCATAGAAAAGTAAGCAGTTCACAAGTCAATTTACCTTTCAGTCTCTTTGAGTCGAACTACGTTGTTTTGACTTCCTCATTGCACGAGAGGATACGTAGGCATAACTTAACAGTTATCGAACAAACATTTCTTTGTCATCCCCCTCTTTCAGCTTTCTTTTCTAAGCCTCATTCATGAGCATTCTCACTCTCTTTTGCACTGACGCTTAGTACTTTCTCCCTAGCTTTTTACACACAGTCAGCACATATACTATCCCCTTTTTAACACAAATCTTTTAAGCATGGATCCCGTCGAGTACGGCGGACAATCTGGGTGCTAATACCTTCCTAGGTTGTAACCAACCCCCTTTCTCAGTTTCTCTGGTTCCCAACCGTCTTGTCCATATCTTCCTAGGTCTATGCAGCATTACCTTTCCTTCGGGATAAAAATGCCTAGCTGGCGACTCTTTTCTTTCCAGTTCACCCTTGTGTGTTCTCTCTACTTCGCCGATCGTTCGCGTCTGTACCCTATCTGACCAGGTGTCATTTGGTGGGAGCGATAGCTTGGCGACTCTGCTGGGGACCCTTATACTGTAACCAGGGCTTCTGGTTCTTTTTGTGGGTTCCTCCTAGCGTTTGTTTGATTTGTGTTAACTAGGGTGTTATGTGCTATGTGTGTTTATTTATTCTGCTTTATTTATTGCTTTATGTACAGTTTTATTTATTGCTTTCTTTACAGCTTTACATATTTCATACTGTCATTATCATTGCTGGATCTGGTTTCTGTTTTGGTGGGTGGGGATTCCATTGAGAGTTCAAGGTCCTATACCTGGGACCTGAGTGACACATAGGCTAGAGTGGTTCATGTTCTTTCCCATTCCATTTCGGTCTGGTGCGGGAATATGAAACACGGTTCAGATGTGGGTTTCTTCTTGAGAACTCTGTGCTACAAATTTCCTGTAGTGCTAGGGCTATCTGGGAAGCCTGCTAAGTCTGGATGACCTTTATTATGACTTTCAGAATCTGAGGTGAATTAGAGGAGGATCTTTTATGGTTATTGTAAACACTGTACCTCTGGGTTAGAAGTTTTTACACTTCTCATAACTGATCCAAGTCTGAGGATCCTTGTTTTAGAACATTACCTGTGAGGGGGTTGGGCTGTTTACAGGTTTGCAGGTACCCTTAGCCACATCATACCCTGTTACTATCTTGTTTAAGAGTACCTCATTTTGGACAGTTCTTGTGATTAACCTTGGACATGTGACTCTTTATTTGAGTCCCCCACCTTGGTTACTGGATTTCTAAGCCTTCATCTGGACCTTTGAACATACATGGGCTTATATCAAGACAGATAATCAGATCTAGCTTGATCACAAACCCTTGCATATCATTTGCATATATCATCATTGCATCATTTAACATTTGTTTATTTGCTTTTCAGGGTATCCATATCATATCTGGTTTGGTTTTGACCCCTTCTTCTGCATAGACCTTTGCTTCATCAGTTATTTGCTTCAGCTATCTTCATTATCACCAGCATCAGCCTGTCAGTGGCTCATTTCCAGCATCAGTCTGTGATCTTCATCAGCACTTACATTCAGTTTTCTTCAGCAACACTCATGACTACTCCCAGGAAGAGCAACATATCCTACCATTTCTTTGAGCTTGTGTTGACTGGTATCAAGCAGGTCCAGTCACTCATAACACCTGATCACATCCCATTGTTCAGAGAGAATTATGGAGGTATCCTGGATATGGTTATGGACCTTGATCCTTCTCAGAGGAGCATGATCCACACATGCTTGCAGTTCTATGACCCTCTTTTGAGATGTTTCACATTTACAGAATTCCAGCTAGGGCCTCTACTGGAAGAGTTTTCTTCATTGATTGGAGTACCTATCAGGGGAGGAATCCCTTTCAACCCAGAGATGCCAGCTCACAGAAATGAAGAGGTAGCAAAGGCACTGTACCTAAAGCCTGCCTTGATTGAGCAAAGTATGACAACAAAAGCTGGGATCCCTGGTTTGCATTTGGACTTCTTGATTTCTCAGGCCATCCTGAGAGCTTCATTGGGGGAGTGGAAGGCAGTCTGTGCACTCTTAGCCCTCAGCATATATAGGGTTATACTATTTGCAGATGAGCCTAAGTTTGTCAGCAAGAATGCCATCCATCTGTTTCTTCTGAAGAACCCAGGGCTTCTGGTTCGTTTTGTGGGTTCCTCCTAGCGTTTGTTTGATTTGTGTTTACTAGGGTGTTATGTGCTATGTGTGTTTATTTATTCTGCTTTATTTATTGCTTTATGTACAATTTTATTTATTGCTTTCTTTACGGCTTTACATATTTCATACTGTCATTATCATTGCTGGATCTGGTTTCTGTTTTGGTGGGTAGGGATTCCATTGAGAGTTCAAGGTCCTATACCTGGGACCTGAGTGACACATAGGCTAGAGTGGTTCATGTTCTTTCCCATTCCATTTCGGTCTGGTGCGGGAATATGAAACACGGTTCAGATGTGGGTTTCTTCTTGAGAACTCTGTGCTACAAATTTCCTGTAGTGCTAGGGCTATCTGGGAAGCCTGCTAAGTCTGGATGACCTTTATTATGACTTTCAGAATCTGAGGTGAATTAGAGGAGGATCTTTTATGGTTATTGTAAACACTGTACCTCTTGGTTAGAAGTGTTTACACTTCTCATAACTGATCCAAGTCTGAGGATCCTTGTTTTAGAACATTACCTGTGAGGGGGTTGGGCTGTTTACAGGTTTGCAGGTACCCTTAGCCACATCATACCCTGTTACTATCTTGTTTAAGAGTACCTCATTTTGGACAGTTCTTGTGATTAACCTTGGACATGTGACTCTTTATTTGAGTCCCTCACCTTGGTTACTGGTTTTCTAAGCCTTCATATGGACCTTTGAACATACATGGGCTTATATCAAGACAGATAATCAGATCTAGCTTGATCACAAACCCTTGCATATCATTTGCATATATCATCATTGCATCATTTAACATTTGTTTATTTGCTTTTCAGGGTATCCATATCATATCTGGTTTGGTTTTGACCCCTTCTTCTGCATAGACCTTTGCTTCATCAGTTATTTGCTTCAGCTATCTTCATTATCACCAACATCAGCCTGTCAGTGGCTCATTTCCAGCATCAGTCTGTGATCTTCATCAGCACTTACATTCAGTTTTCTTCAGCAACACTCATGACTACTCCCAGGAATAGCAACATATCCTACCATTTCTTTGAGCTTGTGTTGACTGGTATCAAGCAGGTCCAGTCACTCATCACACCTGATCACATCCCATTATTCAGAGAGAATTATGGAGGTATCCTGGATATGGTTATGGACCTTGATCCTTCTCAGAGGAGCATGATCCACACATGCTTGAAGTTCTATGACCCTCTTTTGAGATGTTTCACATTTACAGACTTCCAGCTAGGGCCTCTACTGGAAGAGTTTTCTTCATTGATTGGAGTACCTATCAGGGGTGGAATCCCTTTCAACCCAGAGATGCCAGCTCCCAGAAATGAAGAGGTAGAAAAGGCACTGTACCTAAAGCCTGCCTTGATTGAGCAAAGTATGACAACAAAAGCTGGGATCCCTGGTTTGCATTTGGACTTCTTGATTTCTCAGGCCATCCTGAGAGCTTCATTGGGGGAGTGGAAGGCAGTCTGTGCACTCTTAGCCCTCAGCATATATAGGGTTATACTATTTGCATATGAGCCTAAGTTTGTCAGCAAGAATGCCATCCATCTGTTTCTTCTGAAGAACCCAGGGCTTCTGGTTCGTTTTGTGGGTTCCTCCTAGTGTTTGTTTGATTTGTGTTTACTAGGGTGTTATGTGCTATGTGTGTTTATTTATTCTACTTTATTTATTGCTTTATGTACAGTTTTATTTATTGCTTTCTTTACAGCTTTACATATTTCATACTGTCATTATCATTGCTGGATCTGGTTTCTGTTTTGGTGGGTGGGGATTCCATTGAGAGTTCAAGGTCCTATACCTGGGACCTGAGTGACACCTAGGCTGGAGTGGTTCATGTTCTTTCCCATTCCATTTCGGTCTGGTGCGGGAATATGAAACACGGTTCAGATGTGGGTTTCTTCTTGAGAACTCTGTGCTACAGATTTCCTGTAGTGCTAGGGCTATCTGGGAAGCCTGCTAAGTCTGGATGACCTTTATTATGACTTTCAGAATCTGAGGTGAATTAGAGGAGGATCTTTTATGGTTATTGTAAACACTGTACCTCTGGGTTAGAAGTGTTTACACTTCTCATAACTGATCCAAGAGTGAGGATCCTTGTTTTAGAACATTACCTGTGAGGGGGTTGGGCTGTTTACAGGTTTGCAGGTACCCTTAGCCACATCATACCCTGTTACTATCTTGTTTAAGAGTACCTCATTTTGGACAGTTCTTGTGATTAACCTTGGACATGTGACTCTTTATTTGAGTCCCCCACCTTGGTTACTGGATTTCTAAGCTTCATCTGGACCTTTGAACATACATGGGCTTATATCAAGACAGATAATCAGATCTAGCTTGATCACAAACCCTTGCATATCATTTGCATATATCATCATTGCATCATTTAACATTTGTTTATTTTCTTTTCAGGGTATCCATATCATATCTGGTTTGGTTTTGACCCCTTCTTCTGCATAGACCTTTGCTTCATCAGTTACTTGCTTCAGCTATCTTCATTATCACCAGCATCAGCCTGTGAGTGGCTCATTTCCAGCATCAGTCTGTGATCTTCATCAGCACTTACATTCAGTTTTCTTCAGCAACACTTATGACTACTCCCAGGAAGAGCAACATATCCTACCATTTCTTTGAGCTTGTGTTGACTGGTATCAAGCAGGTCCAGTCACTCATCACGCCTGATTACATCCCATTGTTCAGAGAGAATTATGGAGGTATCCTGGATATGGTTATGGACCTTGATCCTTCTTAGAGGAGCATGATCCACATATGCTTGAAGTTCTATGACCCTCTTTTGAGATGTTTCACATTTCCAGACTTCCAGCTAGGGCCTCTACTGGAAGAGTTTTCTTCATTGATTGGAGTACCTATCAAGGGTGGAATCCCTTTCAACCCAGAGATGCCAGCTCCCAGAAATGAAGAGGTAGCAAAGGCACTGTACCTAAAGCCTACCTTGATTGAGCAAAGTATGACAACAAAAGCTGGGATCCCTGGTTTGCATTTGGACTTCTTGATTTCTCAGGCCATCCTGAGAGCTTCATTGGGGGAGTGGAAGGCAGTCTGTGCACTCTTAGCCCTCAGCATATATAGGGTTATACTATTTGCAGATGAGCCTAAATTTGTTAGCAAGAATTCCATCCATCTGTTTCTTCTGAAGAACCCAGTGCCTACATTGCTGGGAGATTTCTATTATTCCATCCATCAGAGGAATGAGAAACAAAGGGGGAAGTTGGTAAGATGTTGTGCTCCTTTGTTTCACACCTTGCTGCTCAGACACCTGCCTAAGTCAGATGCTTTCTTGAATCGCCACCAGCAGAAGAATTGGGATAAGAGGCTCATTGCCTTGACTTCATATGATATTAGATGGTGCACCCAGAGTACCAAAGGCAAGGACATTATCACCAGCTGTGGACAATACCCAAATGTGCCTATGATAGGAGTGAAGGGTTGCATCAACTACAATCCTTTACTGTTTAAGAGACAACTGGGTTATGCCTTGGTCCACCCTCCCAGAGGACAAGATTTAGTTGAGACCCTGTATTGTGAAGTGAAACCTAATCCAGCTGTTGTCAGGCAAGCATCTTGGGCTTGGGACAACATCCAGAAAAAAGGGGTAGCTATTCTTGGAAGATGTAATAATGTTGCTTCAGATGACTATTTAGACTGGTCCTGTACTAGAGCTCAGATCACCGGAATGCCTTTCACCTTGGAAGACATACCTGGACCATCCACAGTACAGCCAGCAGCAACTGTCAGCCTAGAAGAATTTGAGAAGTTGAAAGAAAGGAATGAGAACTTATCTCAAGCCTTGAAGAAGACTCTTTGGGAAAGAAGTGATGGTCGTCTGGATATTGAGAGATTGGAGAAGCTTAGGGTGGAGTATCTTGCCAAAATTGAGAAGATAGAGGACTACATCAGGAAAGCAAGAGCTGGGGAGAAAATATTGAAGAATGCCTGTAAAGAGGCCAAAATTCAGAAGGCTAGGACTGAGCTCTATCTGCAAGAGAGTCAGGCTAGGTGGGTCAGAATCACTGAAGCCCGTACACAAGAATACCAAAAGACACAAGCCAAGATTGAACAGCTAGAGGCCAATGAGAAGAAGCAGCAAGAAGCTTTGTTGGCAGCCCAGAAGGAGATTTCAGAGTTGAAGCTCAGAGAAGGATTGAAGAGATCAAAGGACCAGGACAGGCATAAGAAGCTAACCACTGCCATTGCTACCAGGAACCTCCTCATTAGGACCATTACAGAGCACCCAGCTAGTCCAGTGACGGAGGCACTCCTAAAGGAGGTTAGAGAGGATGAGTTCGGACAGGATGTCTGATTCTTTGTTTGTTGTTGTTTCCATTTGATGTACTTTTCCTTTTATTGTATTTTGACCCTCCATGGGCGTGTGTTGTAAAACAGACCATATATTGTTCACCATTTGTAATATATTCTAGTGTGTTTTCATTTGGGCTTTTCTCTCAACAACATCAGGCATCTTCCTCGAGGTCTGGAAAGGTCAAAACCAAGAACCAAATCGGATACCTTGGAAAACAAATAAGCATACTGCACTGCATACTAACTTTTGTTTTGTTTTGTAGGTTTTGTTATTATTATTGTTTCTAACTGTGTTGTGACTTCAGGAAACATTTCTCGTCGCCGAGTGTTCCCTGTCAACCGCGTGCACCGGTACCCGACTCGTGTCATACCCCAAATTTGTCCTACCATTTTATTTTCTGTCTAATCTTTATTTAGAAATCCAAAAATGTGAATCGTGCAATTTTTTGCTGTCCGATATTCGAAAAATCCAAAAATAGGTCATTTATTTTCAAAACAAAAAATCAAGTTTTATTTTGTTGTTCAAGCCCGTTAGCCCATTTACCGTTATATATATATATATATATATATATATATATATATATATATATATATATATATATATATATATATATATATATATATATATATATATATATATATATATACAAAAGTTACAAAAATCAATTACAAAAAAAAAAGTAAAAAAAATGCACTTATTTCTTTGCAAACTAAATTTAAATTCTCTTTTTATTCCAAGTCTTTTATTTCTATTATTTAAGTTTTTATCAAAATATATATATACAAAAAAAAGAGTCTGTTGTATTTGTTATTTCCTTTAAAATATTTCACATAAATTCATTTTTCATCTTACAAAGCCTTTTATCCAAAAATCCCAAAATATCTCTATTTTATTTACTTTTTTTATATTATATTGATATTACTATTACTTTTATTATAATTATATTTTTATTTCGTTGTCTACTTATTATTATTACTTTATTGTTATTAGTAAATTTTTGTTATTCCCATTATTATTTTTATTTACTTTTTATTTATTTATTATTTTTATTCACCTCTTATTATTATTATTATTATTATTTTATCATCATTATTACTTCATTTTTATTATTAGTATTATTAATATTGTTATTCTAAAAAGCTTCTAGTCACACAAAAGACAAATGTTTTCTTCTGCATAACAAAATTTCACAAGACCCACCCAATTCCAATTCCACTCACTTTCCACACAGAATTTTCTGCAACAAACCATCATCCTTTAAATTTTAACAGCTCACAAAATCTTTGCAAAATCAACAGATTCTTATCCAAATTTCTGCTCCAATTTCCTTTCTACCCTTACCTCAATCTATCCTATAAATAACACCTTCATTCATATCACTAAACAAGCTTGGATAACCTTAACAAAATTCTGCAAAAAAACAAATATCAGAACCAAGCTTCAAACCGTATCAAATTTTCACAATCCTTCACTCCAAATTTGCACTCATAGTGTACCCATACTCACCTGCAATTTCAATCCAAACGCATTTAAATCTCAGCAACTTCTCTGACAAAATATGTTTGCCAAACACCATATTCAAACCGTCATCCTTGTTCCTTCTGCATTTTTTTTCTCATTTCAAATAAATTTACCACAAATAAAAATAATACAGTGAAACTAGAAACAGCCGAACCATAACACAGACTTCACCGCCAACCATCGTAAAACCTTCAAAAACGTTCAACCACAAACATCCTTTCAAAATACCCACATAAATCGTGAAACCCACAAACCGAATCACACACAAAAAATAAATAAATCAGTGAACCAAAAGTGAGTGAAACCGTGAAAGCACATCGAACCAAAACACGCCAAACCACCGCCCAAATCTGCCTACCATCCGCGAGAGCGAAAACAGCCTTTCCAAAACCGCAAAACCGTGAGATTCTCCAACCTTCAATCTCCATAACCCACCATCACAACACCGAGCAAACCAAAGTCGTTGCACAAAGCAGAGAATTTCAGAGAGACGAAATTGATGAGAGAGTGAGTCAAAACAAACTGAGAGGGAGAAATTAAACTAAACACAGAACTAATACAATCACTTTTAGACCTCATCTGCAAATTGTGACCTCACCATACCACAAAACACCACGATGCCATCTTCACCACTCAATCCATCGCATAAACCAGCATCAAATACAGTCCGTCAACCAACGAAAAGCACCCCTTCTTGCCAAAACCTTCAACCACCGAATCCGGACCAATCACCCCAAACACTTCCTAATCTCCAAAACCCCAAATCCATAAACCGAAAACCGCATCTTCTTCAAACGCAAACCCTCCTCTCATCAGACACGAACCTTCACGGACCCAGCACCTGCCGCCGCTCACCAAGCCCATCGCCGGCGAACCTTTCCGTCAACCTCACCGCCCTCATAAAACCAAACACACAGCCGCAAAACTTACCTCCACAAACCTCGACGCGCGTCGAATCTCCGACCTGCCGTTCACCGTCGTCAACAACCAACGAACCATCGGAAGCGAATCAGAGACGAGGCTGAGAGAGGGTGCGAAAATCCGACGCGGAGAGAGCACATCCGGGAGCGATTGAACGGATCAAATTGAACGATCGAGAGGGAAGGAGAGAAACCGTGCGTGAGTTTGTTTCTCGTTCTTCAGATGCAATTTTCTGCTTTCTTTCCCTATTTTATGTTCATATTTTATTTATTTATTTTCTTCATCCAGTTTATAAAATCTTTGTGATTTTTTTTTAAATTGGGCTAAGGCCCATCTGATGTTTCAATGCACACTCCATAGATCTTCACGCCTCCACTGTTTTTTTATGTTATTGTTTATTTAGTGGGCTTAACCCACTTGTTCCCACACTACAGCGACGCATCCCCCTCTGTTTTGTATTTTCTTCTAAATTTTTAATTTTAATCATTATTTAATCCCTCTGTTTTGTATTTTCTTCTAAATTTTTAATTTTAATCATTATTTAATAATACTAGAAATCTGTTTCTATTTTATTATATATATAATCTTTTTTTTGTATTTTAGTTTTCTGGTTAGTAATTTGTTTTCTTTATTTAGAAAATGTTTTAAAATATATATATATATATATATATATATATATATATATATATATATATATTTACGTGCCGATGATATAGTAAAAGGCCGTTTTTTGCCCGATTACATTTAATCGGTGATGAGCGGTCAATATGAGGCCCTCTTTTTATTTTATTCTATTATTTTTATTCTGAACAAAAACTTGTAATATAATTTAATTCATTATTTTTAATATTATTTATTCAGTTATTCAATTTATTATTCTATTTAATATTTCGCAATTTAATTTATTCATTTAATTTCGCATTTCAAATTATGTTCGACTCCTCATAGAATGGTTTCTTTAAACCGGCTCTAAGGAAGTAAACGAAGTAAATTTTGTCGCGTCCCGAAAAGGTCCAACGCCTTCGAATAGTTGCGCTCGATTAAAAAGTCCAACGCCTTCGAATAGTTGTGTCCCGATTAAACAGGCCGAACGCCTTCAAATAGTTCAAAAACACTGCACACACGCTTCCTCTTGGGCTAACTACAACGAGACCTCTTTATTTATCGCAATCCCCTGTATTTATTATGTACCCCTCTCCCATTAATTTGTACGCACTTTATTTCTTGTATTTTAATTAATTTCGAATCCTTGGTCCAACGCCAAGCGATTGCACTTACACACTTGCACTTTATTCTTCCAGTTATTTTTCGTTTATTAGGATCCACTCCTTGCGAGCCGAGCGCTTCGTTGTAAACACCCCAAATTTTCCCTCACCCATTCACACCATGGCTTGTGATCATTTCATATGCATAAACTCAATCATATCACCTCACATCTCATTTTTGATTCACTGCATAGTTGCAAAGTCATCTGCACTTAGGGTTTGTGATCTGAGCAATCCAAGAGCTCTTGAGCCACTCCAAAGGATACCAAGCACTTCAAAGGGATCCATGTGTGTTCGTATATCATATTACATCCTCTCAAAGTCAAGATTTCCAAAGAATCACAAGAACTGAGATTGGTGTGGATGCAGAGCCAAGTTTGACTGCACAGTTGACCTAAAATTAGGGTTTTGGTTTCAGAGGCCATAACTCCAATTTTTTTGGTCATTCTTGTTTCCATTGGTCTCTATATGGTATAGGGAGTATGCATATCAATTTTCATGAAGAAATTCCATGGGGAAGTCATCTGATCAAGGGTTGACTTTTCAGACAAGTCAGTGCAAAATCAGGGCATCTGAGGCCCCCAATGACCCAACCAATGGGCATTCTTCATCATTTTGAGTGTATTTGATCTTTATTTGATCATGGAAGAAGGTTTAAGTTCACAAAAATCAAGAATTTGAAGTTTTTGCAAAGTTGACTTTTTAGGGCATAGTTGACTTTTCAAGAATATGTCATTTTATGCCATTTTTCAAGCCTTGCTTTTTGATCCAAAAATGCTTCAAATGAAAAAACTTTGGTCATGAAAGTTGTAGAACACATTTTTCCCTTTTCAAAAAGTACAAGAACATGATTTAATTCATTTTGGATCAAAAGTTATGGTGTGACAAAGTTGGCAAAAATCATTGATTTTCAAGATGTGCACTAAATGAGAAATTTGCAAAATCATGAACCAAGGCCATTTGTAACTTCTAGTTCACTTCAAACCAATGTACAAACATCACATGAGTTCTAAAAATCAGAATTGGACCAAAGTTTCTCATGATCATGGTTTGTATAACAAGACTTTTTCATGAAGTTCCAAAAGTAACCAAGTTGCAAAACCATCATGATGCTTCTTACCACTTGCTGCATTGGCCTTTGAACCACTCTAGCCTCCCATACACACCATGCTGCGCCAGCCCTAGCCATTGTACCAAGCTAGAACCCAAGCCATACCTCTCTTACAAAAAAGTTGACTTTTGGCAAAAGCAAACATCCCAATCACAGCAGGCCAGGTCACATCATCTGGCCAATTGGGATTGTTTATACTTTCCATTTGCTAGCCAAACATAACACCAAGCCCAGCTGAAACACACCACAACACACCATACACAAAACTCACCCTATTGGCATTTCTCTTCGAATCTCTCTGCCCAGTTCACAAACATTAAAACAAGTTCCACTACTCAACTCACCATGCCTCATTAAGCCCAAACCAACAAAGAACCAAGCCTGAATCAAGCAAGAACACCACTTCTCCATTTTCACTCCAACTTGCAGTTTCTTTCGAAACTCACTCCACAGGCCATAATCATCCAAACAAACTCCACAAACCTTCTTAAAACATCACCCTGATCACAAAGAACCACTTACATTGGCCTGAAACTGCCTGCATCACCATTGCCATTTTCAACTGAGCTTGAGCAGAAGCTGTTCAAACTCTTCATCTAGCCAGCATAAACTTCTCCAAAGCATTCAAGCAACATCAAGAGGTCATAAGGAGTGGATTTCACAAGGAGGGGAGGTCAGAAAGTTGCTGGAGTGAAAGCTTCGAATCTCAGGTAGCTCAAGAACTTTTTTTCCAGAAATGGATTTTTAAGTTCTAAACTTGTTCTCCATGCTTCACTGATTGTCCTGGTGCTTTTAGTTTTGAAAATGGTGATGAAATGAGAATTTAATTGCTTTCTGAAACTCTGTTGACCTAAAAATGGTTTTGTTCGATTCATGATTCTGGGAAAAAATAAATGTTGTTTATGATGGGGTTTTGATTCAGTGGATCATGGGAATCATTTCTGTATGCTTGGTTTTCATTTTTGTTGCGTTTTGAAGTTTTTAGGGATTTTCAGGTGGGGTTCCCACCGGAGAAGACGACCGGAGGTCTTCTCCGGCCACCTGAAAATCATTAGGGTTTAATCCCTGTAATTAATTGAGTTTGAATCTGGAGCGTGCGATTGCTTCGACCGTTTGACTTGCCGCGCGTGTGAATGGTCCAGATGTGGTCATTAAACCCTAATCACTTTAATTTATTTAATTAATTGAGTTTAAGTCAGTTTGAATTTGGGCCACAAGATCTGGCGCGTAGTCAATACTCCCAAACCCAGACTCAATCCCTGCCTTCCATTCTGTTGACTTTTCCTTTTTCTTTATTTTAATTCATTTCTTTTCATTTTATTTGCATAATTAATTTAAAATAGCAAAAATGTCTTAAAAATTATGAAACTTTTTCTCAAAAGTTTTATTAATTTTTAAGACACAAAAATATTTTTATTTTCATTTTTTGCATTAAAAAAGTATTTTTAAATATTTAAAAGATTATTTTTAATTGATTAATGGAAATTAATTTATTAAAAATACTTTTAGGTATTTAAAAATCACCAAAAAATTCATGAAATGTTCCAAGACATTTAGAAACATTGTCCAACCTTCAAACCAAATTTCTTTTTGGATCTTGATGCATTTTGAGAATTTTTCTTTGAATTAAAATCATTTTTGTGCATTATTTTGATCCATAGTTCAAAAAATCATTTCTGCCTATCTATGAAGAGTTGGACATTGATTCTTCTTGCATTGCATTGTGTTTAGCATGTAGTTTGTGAGGTTAAAAGGCCATGATTTGATCTTTCATTTTCAATTTGTTTGGAAATTTTCTTGTTTAGGAACCCTAAAAACCCTAGAATCTTGTAAAAATCACATCTTGAGTTAGGTTAGGAGTCAAGACCTCTCCTTTGGGCATTGGTTTAGTATAGGATTAAGGTTACTGTGTGTGGCATTTTCAATTTTTTATCTTAGGGTTTGCTTCTGTTTTTGACTTTTGTTTGATGTTTGGTTCATAAACCCTAATTTGGGCTTCCATGTGCATCCCTCTTGTATTCCCTTGCATGACATGACTTGCCATGACATTTCAAGCATCCATTTGATTCATTTGGCATCATAAGACATCTTGAAAGCATGTTTGATCATTGCATCATGTATTTGCCATGTTGTATGCCATGTGCACTTCATAACTTTTCATGTATGTCCATGCTTCCTAGCTTGCTTCATTTGCATTCATGAACTTGCATGATCATTTCCATGTGCTGCCTCATGTTTGTAGCATCTCATTGCATCATTAGCATCATGTAAATGCTTCTGGTTTTGTTTCTCACCATGTCATCTCATCCCATTTTGCATTGCATTGCATCCTCTTTTCTAACTTTTCAGGTGGTAAGTGATTTTGGGAAGTGAATTTGCCTTCACTTCTCATAACTTTTCTTTTCATCTCTCTTGCATCCATTGCTGCATTTTTGTTTGTGTTTGAGTTTGAGCTTGCTCATTCTTCTTCTTCCCACCTTCTTTCTTCAAGTGACTTGACTTCTTGAATGAAGCAAGTTACTTTGCTTCTCTTGATCCTTTCATCTGCTTCCTGGTGGTTCCATTGAAGATTTCTTTCTTAAACCTCACAAACCTTAGGAACAACCAAGCATGACAACAATTAGGGTTTTGTTTAGTCTCCCCTCTTAGTTTCACCTTTGAGTCTCTTTTGAGTCATCTCTTCTTATCTCATAATCAGGGACTAAACCCTAAAGGCTTTAAGGCTTTGTGATTAAGCTTATGCCTGCATCCTTCTCTTAGGATGGAGTGTATAACTTTAATCCTAAGTGTTAAACCCTTAATGTGTTTAAATCCCTTAATCAATTCACTTAATAAATATCAAGGCATCACACTTGTAACTTGGGCCTTGCATTAGGGTTCTAATTCTTCCTTAATTGGTTAAGAAGGACTAACCCTAGTGTTAATGGACAAGTCCCCCTCAAGTTGTCTTACAAATCATAAAACTCACTTCATCATCATACCATTAAATAAAATCCACTTAATCAAAGGCTTGTTTTGTCATGAGTTTAATCCCTAATCATGGATTAAGTTGAGGAGCTTTCCTCAGCTTAAACATTCTCATCTATTATCCTTCTATTAGGATGGTGTAATGAGTCTGTTTAATCCTTGATTATGGCTTAACCTCGTTACTTAACACTAAACAAAAAAACCAAAAACATTTAAATAATCACAAGTAGGTTAATGATCTTAATCCTACACCATAGGTGATTAAGTGTGAGAATCTGACTTCACACTTAAGGTACTCTCATTACCCCTAAACAGAGGGAAGATGTGATGAGTTTACTAACCCATTGGTTTAAGATTAAGCTCATTAACTTACGACAAACTCTCAAAAGCAATAAAAGACTGAAAACTCAAAAACACACAATAATCGTCTCCTTCGGGATTCTTTTCTCATCATCTTCACTCACAAACGAGAACTCGCTTCTTCCGTCTAATGCAAGACAGTTAGCACCTGAGCCAGACAGGTCATACACTTGAGCATAGGCAAGTGAGCAGTTCACAAGTCAATTCATCTTTGCAGTCTCTTTGGGTCGAACTACGGTGTTCTGACTTCCTCATTGCACGAGAGGATACGTAGGCATAACTTAACAGTTATCGAACAAAAGTCTCTGTATATTCCCCCTCTTTCCAGCTTCATTATTTAAGCCTCATGATCATGAGCATCATATTCTTGTTCTTACACTGACACTATACATTTATACACCTCACATTCCTCTTACACTGACACCTGTATATCCTTTTCCAGCCTCTTTACACACAAATTGCACTGACACTACCCCTTTAAAACACAAATCTTTTAAGCGTGGATCCCGTCGAGTACGGCGGACAATCTGGGTGCTAATACCTTCCCAGGTTGTAACCAACCCCCTTTCTCAGTCTCTCTGGTTCGCAACCGTCTTATCCATATCTTTCTAGGTCTATGCAGCATTACCTTTCCTCCGGGATAAAAATGCCTAGCTGGCGACTCTATTCTTCTCCAGTGAGTTCACGGCTGTGTGTTCTCACTGTTCCCTTCGCCGACCGTTCGCGTCTGTACCCCATTTGACCCGGTTTCATTTGGTGGGAGCGACAGCTTGGCGACTCTGCTGGGGACTCTTATATTGCAACCGGGGCTTCTGGTTCTTTTTGTGGGTTCCTCCTAGCGTTTGATTGATTTGTGTTTACTGGGGTGTTATGTGCTTATTTGTGTTTGTATATGTTTTATTTTTGCTTTATGTACAGTTGCTTTACTGCTTTCTTTATTGCTTTTCATATATCATACTGTCATGCTGTCTGGCTGGATCTGGTTTTGTTTTGGTGGGTGGGTGTCCCATTGAGAGTTAAGGTCCTATACCTGGGACCTGAGTGACACATAGGCTAGAGTGAATCATATTCTTTCCCATTCCATCTCGGTCTGGTGCGGGAATATGAAACACGGTTCAGATATGGGTTTCTTCTTGAGAACTCTGTGTTGCAGATTTCCTGCAATGCTAGGGCTATCTGGGAAGCCTGCTAAGTCTGGATGACCTTTTAGTATTGACCTTCAGAAAATGAGGTGAATTAGAGGAGGAACTTTTATGGTTATTGTAAACACTGTACCTCCGGGTTGGAAGTGTTTACACTTCTCATAACTGATCCAAGTCTGAGGATCCTTGTTTTAGAACACTACCTGTGAGGGGGTTGGGCTGTTTACAGGTTTGCAGGTACCTTGACCTCAGAATACCCTGTTACTTTGTTTGTTTAAGAGTACTCCATATTGGGACAGTTCTTGTGATTCTAAACCCTGGACATGTGACTCTTTATTTGAGTCCCCCACCTTGGTTACTGGATTTATAGACCTCCATCTGGAATTCTTGAACATACTTGGACCTATATCAGGGCATTTGATCAGATCCAGCTCAGTCACAGACCCTTGCATTTCATTTGCATACATAATCATTGCATCATATTGACATTTGCTTATTTGTGTTTCAGGGTATCCATCTTCATTTGGTTTTGGTTTTGACCCCATCTTCAGTATTATCTTCATCAGCATCTGCTTCAGTCATCAGCTATCTACCTCAGCTATCACCTACACCAGCCAATTAGTGGCCCTTTCTTTCAGCATCATCATCAGCACTTGTCTCTACTCAGTCTCAGCATCATGGCACCTAAAAAGAGCAATATCACCTATCACTTTTTCCAGCCAGAGCTATTTGACATCAGGAGGATTCAGACCCTGATCACTCCAGATCACATACCATTGTTCAGGGAACATTATGGAGATATACTTGATATGGTTATGGATCTGGACCCTTCACAGAGAAGCCTGATCCACACTTGCATTCAGTTTTATGATCCCCCATTAAGGTGTTTCACTTTTCAAGACTTTCAGCTGGGCCCTCTATTGGAAGAGTACTCCTCATTAGTTGGTATACCTATCAAGGGTGGAATCCCTTTCAACCCTGAGATGGTCTTTCCTGGTAATGGAGAAGTAGCAAAGGATTTGCATCTGGAGCCTGTTCTGACTAAGCAGCATATGACCTCTAAAGCTGGAATCCCTGGTTTCCATCTGGATTTCTTGATCTCTCAAGCTACCCAGAAAGCTTCTGTAGGAGAGTGGAAAGCTGTCTGTGCTTTATTGGCTTTAAGTATATATGGAATTGTGTTGTTTGCAGATGAGCCTCGATTCATTAGCAAGAATGCAATCCATCTTTTCATCCTGAAGAACCCAGTACCCACTTTATTGGGGGATCTCTATTATTCAGTGCATCAGAGGAATGAAAAGCAGAGGGGAAGATTAGTGAGGTGTTGTGCTCCATTGTTCCACACTTGGCTTCTCAAGCATTTACCCAGGACAGATGCATTTTTGAATCCTCATCAGCAGAGTAACTGGGCTAAGAGACTCACTGCTCTAACTTCAGCCGATATCAGATGGTGTACTCAAAGCACCAAGGGCAGGGATATCATCACCAGTTGTGGGCATTTTCCCAATGTGCCCCTAATAGGAGTTAAGGGTAGTATTAATTACAACCGTCTACTGTTCAGAAGACAACTGGGCTATGCACTGGTCCACACTCCTAAGGCACAGGACTTGGTTGAGACTCTCTATTGTGAGAACAAGCTTAATATGACTATTGTTAGGCAGGCTGCCTGGGCCTGGGATAATGTTCAAACCAAGGGAGTGACCATCCTAGGGAAGTGCAACAATGTGGCATCAGCACAATATTATGAGTGGTCCCGTGCCAGGGCCCAATTCTCTGGAATGCCCTTTACCATAGAAGACATGCCTGAGTCATCTTCAGCACCACCCCCTGCCACTATCAGTTTGGAGGAGTTTCAGAGCTTGAAAGAAAGAAATGAGAAGTTAACCCAGGCTTTGCAGAAGACCCTCCGGGAGAGGAGTGATGGTATGAGGGAGATTGAGAGGTTAGAGAAGTTGAGAGTGGAGCATCTGACTAAGATTGAGAAGTCTGGGGATTATATCAAAAAGTCTAAGGCTGGAGAACAAATTCTGAAGAATGCTTGCAAAGAAGCCCAGTTCCAGAGAGCAAGGACAGACTTGTATTTGAAGGAGAGTCAAGCCCGGTGGGTCAGGATTACCGAGGCTCGTACCCTGGAGGACAAGAGAGTTCAAGACAAGATGGAGCAACTGGAAGCTAGTGCAAAAGAACAGCAAGAAGCCCTGGCAGCAGCCTAGAGGGAGATATCAGAGCTGAAGATCAAAGCTGGAGTGAAGAGGTCAAAGGACCAAACTCAGCACAAGAAGCTAACAACAGCTGTTACGACCCGGAATCTCCTCATCAGGAATCTCACGGAGCGTCCGGCTGATCCTGTGACCGAGGCACTTCTCAAGGAAGTTCGCGAGGATGAGTTTGGTCTTGGTGTTTGACCATTTGTTTGTTGTTGCTTTCATTCCATGTACTTTTATTTTCTTGCGATGTATTTTGACCCCTCAGAGGGCTTGTATTTGTAAACAAACTATGTACCATTTTGCTTTTGTAATATATGTATCAGTTTGTTCCACTTCGAAAGCAACATCAACAGCATCTTCAAGGGTCTGGAAGGGTCAAAACTGAATGCCAAACCGAATACCTTGAGAACAAATAAGCATAACTGCATTGCATGCTAACCCTTTGTTTGTTTTGTAGGTTTTTGTTTTAATGTTGCTAACTCTGTTGTGATGTTCAGGAACTATTGCTCGGCGCCGGGTATTTCCCCTCAACCGTCCGCACCGTTATCCAACCCGTAACAATCTTCCGGGCATCCAAATGGATCAGGTACAGCAGGACCTTGCAGAGGTTAGAAATCAAATGGCAAACGAAAGATTGGAAATGAGAACGCAGATGACTCAGTTTATGGAAGTGATGAACAACATGGCTCAGAGCCAGGAAAGATTGAGGGCCATGGTGGAAAGGCAAAATCAAGAAGATCCACATATAGGGACTGCCGGCACCAGCAACAATGAAAGGGTCCAACCTCATGTTAACCCCCCTGTATTTGGACCACACCTCCATCCTGAGGTCAACATTCCTGCAAATGTTCAAGGGACTGCCACTGCAGCCAGGGTACTTCAAGAAGACCCCCAAGAGGATCAATTCACAGTAATGGGTGCGGGGGAAGAAGCTTATGATAGAAGGTTGGATGAGATAGCTGAGAAATTGAGATCCTTAGAGTCTCAAAACTCTTTGGGCTTCGACGTCATGGACATGGGCTTTGTAGACGGGGTCAGGATTCCCCATAAGTTTAAGCCTCCTTGTTTTGAAAAATACAACGGGACTTCATGCCCCCAGACTCATTTGCAATCATTTCTGGGGAGGCTGAAGGCCTATACTATGGATGAGAAGCTCTGGATGTTCTATTTCGAAGACAGCTTGACTGGAGCCTCAAGAGAATGGTACTCTCACCTGACAAGGGCAACTATCAGGTGCTAGAAGGATTTGGCAGAAGCCTTTATCAGACAGTATCAGTACAACTTAGACATGGCACCCAACAGGACCCTCCTAATGGGAATGTCACAGTCTTCAAGGGAAAGTTTCCGAGAATATGCCCAGAGATGGAGGCAATTGGCTGCTGCTGTTCAGCCACCTATGTCTGAGAGGGAAATGGCAGATATGTTTATGAACACCCTCCAGGGAAAATATATTGACAGGTTGGCTGCTTTCTCTTCCACTAGCTTCGCAGATGTTGTCATAGCTGGGGAGAGAATCGAGAGCCTGTTGAAAATGGGTAAGATTTCTGACAATGGTGCCAGCTCGTCCAGTAGTACAAGAAAGCCTTTTGCAGGCCCAAGAAGAACTGGCGAGACCAATGCCATCCACTCCAATAGGGGCAGGCCCCAATATGTTCAAAGGTCTGTAGCAGCAGTCACCATTCCTGCTCCTGCTCATCCACAGCCGGTCTATCAACCTCCGCAGCAAAACTATCAGCAACAACCTCAGTACCATCAGCAAGCTCAGTATCCTCTAAGGAATTACAACACCAACAACAACAACAACCAACAAAGGCCATTTCAGCAGAGGCCTTCTCAAGCCAACAGGGTAATCGATCCGATCCCTATGCCATATGCTACATTGCTGCCACAACTCCTGAAACTCAACCTGGTTGAGCTAAGGACGTTGGCACCTCCAGATCCCAACAGTCTACCCAGGAATTATGACTCCAACGCCAGATGTGCCTTCCATTCAAATGCACCTGGCCACAGTACAGAAAAGTGCAGAGCCCTGCACATGAAGGTACAAGACCTGGTAGACTCAAAAGCTCTGAATTTCGCACCACCGCCCAATGTCAATAAGAACCCGATGCCAAACCACGGTGGTCCCAGAATTAATGCTATTGAAGAAGACAAGCCGTCTTATTTAATAACCAGTGTGGGGCAGATCCGGACACCGTTGGTAGAAATCAAGGCTCAACTCCTCGAATGTCAAATGTTCCCGGGGTGCGAGTTGGGGTGTGCTTACTGCAATATTTCAGTAAATGGGTGCGATAATTTGAGGAATGGCATAGATGGTCTTATTCAGAGCGGCCAACTTCAGATCACCACATCATTTCCAACAAATCCAACAATCTCATCAGCAACGGTTTCAGAACCTCCTACAACTGCAGCAACCATTGTTCCTGACAATTCTTCGGTTTCATCAACAAGTACTCCATCTATCATCTCAACTGATCAGTTATCAGCAAATTTTTCTTCTACAACTTCAGCTTCACTCCATTTTGAAACTCCTACGACAACAACATCCTTTCTTCCGACAATATCTCCTACAACACCAGCAACAAATCATGAAGATGTCTCAACTGTCACAATATTTTACGATCCCGAAAACAACTCTGTCTACAACTCAGAAGGTGCTGCTCCCATCAGAGCACCAGTTACAATTTATTATGATCCACAGACTATCACAGTTCCTTCCACAACTGCAATCAGTCCAGTCACTATCACGGTGCCTGGACCAGTACCTTATGAAAGCAGTAATGCTATCCCCTGGCATTACGGCTCTGACTTGTATTGTGAAGGACAAAGAATCACTTTTGAATCATCAACCCCTGCACCACAAGTAGACAATGTGGGCGGAGGCGGAGGCTTTACTCGAAGCGGACGTCTCTTCGCCCCACAAATTCAGAGACCCACTGCCGAAGCAGAAGCTGCTGCCAAGGCAAAAGGGAAGAGCCCTGTGCAGGAAGATCAAGCTGTTAAGGAAGCTTTGAAAACACCGTTCGATCAAGAGGTTGATGAGTTCATGCGAATCATCAAGAAGAGTGATTATAAAGTAGTGGATCAGCTTCATCAGACGCCTTCCAAGATCTCAATCCTGTCATTGCTAATGTGCTCCGAAGCCCATCGGAATGCACTACTCAAAGTCTTGCACGCAGCTTACGTGCCTGAAGAGATAACTGTCAATCAGCTGGAAGCTGTAGTGGGAAATGTTAATGCTAGTCACGGACTAGGGTTCACCAATACTGATTTGACAACGGAAGGCCGCAACCATAACAAAGCCTTGCACATAACCATGGAATGCAAAGGTGCTGTCCTTTCCCATGTGCTGGTAGACACGGGGTCATCCCTCAATGTCTTACCTAAAAAGGCCCTGGTGAAGCTAGAATATGACGGATTGGCGTTGAGACCCAACAACCTGGTGGTAAGAGCCTTTGATGGTTCAAAGAGATCGGTTCTGGGAAAGATTGAGTTACCCGTAACGATTGGCCCGCAAACCTTCAAAACGACCTTCTACGTGATGGATATACAGCCTGCCTACAGCTGTCTATTGGGTAGGCCATGGATTCACGCTGCTGGCGCCGTGACCTCTACCCTTCACCAGAAGTTAAAATATGAGTGGGAAGGTCAAATCGTTACAATCTGTGGAGAGGAGGACATTTTTGTCAGCCACCTGGCTACTTATAAGTACATTGAGATGGATGGGGAGATCCATGAAACAATGAGCCAAGGTTTTGAAGCCTTGAATGTCAATGAAACATCTGCTGTATCTGGTACTTGAATATCATCATATCAACAAGCCCGGAAGGTTGTTGAGGGAGGAAACGCCCAAGGCTGGGGCAAACTGCTATCGGTGGAGAAGAAAGAGGACAAATTTGGGTTGGGTTACAGACCAACTCAACAAGATCAAGTAGAGGCTGCAAAAGAGCCCAACTTTGTGAGTGGGGGGATGCTCACCCCTGATGCTGTCAACTGTCTGGAAGACGAGCTGGAAGAAGAACGCAACCTGGAAAGCTGGATTCGTCCAAAGATCCCGGGGAGCAGTATCTCAAACTGGTCTTCCCAGGAAATTATAAGAGTTACTCATGCAGAGTAATTATTATTTCCTGTATTTTTATAGCATGCATCAAAGTCTTGCATCTTGCCCAAGATGACAAGACTCATTTTGTAATCGGGCCATCTGTACTTTTTGTGCAATAAGATTAATCAATGAAATATCAGACATCTTTTTGCAAACGAGTCTTTTTCTTTTTCGTTCACTGTTTTTCCGTTTTTCTTTTTGTACAAAAAATAAATGGCAGTGTTTTCAAAATGACAACTTTATTTAACTTTTCTAAACAAGATTAAAATCAAATCACTAAAATGAACAAACTGAACCCTTGCAGAGAGTGCCTTCCAGACAGCACCGACAACAGCACGGCTATGGCTTCGTATGACTTTGACAATCCGATCAATCAAGCTGATGAAGGGGTTGAAAAAGAATATGAGCTTCCTGAAGAGCTAGCCAGGTTGTTAAGACAAGAGGAAAAGGCCATTACTCCTCACCAGGAGGAGGTTGAAATGATCAATCTTGGTACAGATGAAGACGTGAAAGAAGTTAAAATCGGGGCCTGCTTGCAAGACTCAGTGAAGAGACAATTGATTGACCTGCTGCAAGAATATGTGGACGTGTTTGCTTGGTCTTATCAAGACATGCCAGGGTTGGACACCGACATTGTTGTGCACAAGCTGCCTTTGAGAGAAGAATGCCCGCCGGTTAAACAGAAACTGCGCCGTACTCGTCCAAACATGGCTATGAAAATCAAGGAAGAGGTACAAAAGCAATGGGACGCCGGGTTCCTTGCTGTAACTAGCTATCCACCGTGGGTTGCTAATATAGTACCTGTGCCTAAGAAAGACGGCAAAGTAAGAATGTGTGTTGACTACCGGGATTTGAACAGAGCCAGCCCAAAAGATGATTTCCCTTTACCTCACATTGATGTATTGGTGGATAATACGGCTCAGTTCTCAGTATTCTCCTTCATGGATGGATTTTCAGGAGACAATCAGATTAAAATGTCACCTGAAGATATGGAGAAGACAACCTTCATCACACCCTGGGGCATGTTCTGCTACAAGGTAATGCCATTTGGGCTCAAGAATGCCGGCGCAACGTATCAACGGGCTATGGTAACATTATTCCACGATATGATCCATAAAGAAATAGAATGTTACGTGGATGACATGATTGCCAAATCCCTCACTGAAGAAGATCACCTGGTAAATTTGCTGAAGTTGTTCAGGCGTCTGAGGAAGTACCAACTGAAGTTGAACCCCAACAAATGCACATTCGGGGTGAGATCTGGCAAGCTGCTGGGTTTTATTGTAAGCGAGAAAGGGATTGAAGTGGACCCTGATAAAGTCAAAGCTATTCAAGAGATGCCTGCACCGAAAATTGAGAAAGAAGTTCGAGGGTTCTTAGGTCGATTGAACTACATATCAAGGTTCATATCTCACCTTACAGCAACCTGTGAACCCTTGTTCAAATTGTTAAGAAAGGAACAGACGGTCAGGTGGAATGAAGATTGCCAGAAGGCTTTTGACAAGATCAAGGAGTACTTGCAAGAACCTCCAATCCTCATGCCTCCAGTTGAAGGAAGACCTCTGATAATGTACTTGACAGTATTAGAAGAGTCAATGGGGTGTGTGCTGGGCCAGCATGACGAGTCTGGTCGAAAAGAGTATGCGATATACTACCTAAGCAAAAAGTTTACCGACTGTGAACAACGTTATTCACTGCTCGAGAAAACTTGCTGTGCTTTGGCGTGGGCTGCTCGCCGACTGAGACAGTATATGCTGACCCACACTACTTTGTTGATCTCAAAAATGGACCCAGTTAAGTACATATTTGAGAAGCCAGCTCTTACCGGACGGGTTGCAAGATGGCAAATGATCCTCACGGAATATGACATCCAATACACATCTCAGAAAGCCATCAAGGGCAGTGTATTGTCTGAATATCTTGCTGAGCAACCAATTGATGATTACCAGCCTATGAGATTTGACTTCCCTGATGAAGACATCATGTTCATAAAAGCAAAAGATCACGAAGAGCCTGTTCATACTGAAGGGCCTGACCCGGAAGAAGAATGGACTATGATGTTTGACGGGGCTGTTAACATGAATGGTCGTGGTGTTGGCGCAGTACTCATTACACTTAAAGGAGTTCACATGCCTTTCTCGGCAAAACTCACTTTCAACTGCACTAACAACGAAGCTGAATACGAAGCTTGCATTATGGGTCTTGAGGAAGCCATTGACCTCAGGATCAAGACGTTAACTGTATTCGGAGATTCAGCTCTGGTAATCAATCAAACCAACGGCAAATGGTACACACACCAGGATCATCTGATACCTTACAGGGATTATACAAGGAGGTTATTGACTTTCTTTACAACAGTCAAGCTTGAGTATATCCCTCGGGACGAGAATCAGTTTGCAGATGCCCTGGCTACCATTTCATCCATGATCAAAGTTCAAGCTGCCAACTTTGTACCTCAGATTTCAGTGTCCAGACTCGACAGACCAGCATATGTATTTGCAACAGATGTTGTCAAAGATGATAAGCCTTGGTTCCATGACATTAAGTGCTTCTTGGAGGATCAAACATACCCACCTGGGGCATCTTCCAATGATAAGAAGACTTTGAGAAGGCTTGCTGGTAGTTTCTTTCTGAACACTGATGGGTCTTTATACAAAAGGAACTTTGATATGGTACTCCTCAGATGTGTTGACAAGACGGAAGCAGATTTGTTAATGCATGAAGTGCACGAAGGGTCCTTTGGTACTCACGCCGGAGGGCATGCCATGGTTAAAAAGTTGTTAAGATCAGGCTATTACTGGATCACAATGGATGCAGACTGTTGTGCTTACGCCAGAAAATGCCAGATCTATGCAGATAAAGTACATGTACCTCCCAATCCTTTGAACATCATGTCGTCACCATGGCCCTTTGCCATGTGGGGCATTGATATGATTGGTAAGATTGAGCCAACTGCTTCAAATGGCCACAGATTCATCCTGGTTGCCATTGACTATTTCACCAAATGGGTCGAAGCAGCCTCATATGCAAACGTCACAAGGCAAGTGGTAGCCAGATTTCTGAAAAGAGATATCATCTGTCGGTATGGAGTTCCCGAGCGGATCATTACTGATAATGGTTCCAATCTAAACAATAAAATGATGGCAGAACTGTGCCGGGACTTCAAGATCCAATATCACAATTCTTCTCCTTACAGGCCAAAGATGAATGGCGCTGTTGAGGCGGCAAACAAGAATATCAAGAAGATTGTGCAGAAGATGGTAATCACCTACAAAGACTGGCATGAAATGCTACCGTTTGCCTTGCATGGGTACCGCACGTCAATCAGAACATCCACTGGGGCAACACCGTATCAGCTTGTGTACGGTATGGAGGCAGTCCTACCGGTTGAAGTTGAATTACCCTCTCTACGGGTACTAATGGATGTTAAACTGAGTGAAGCAGAGTGGGTTAGGTCCCGATACGAACAACTGAGTCTGATCGAAGAGAAAAGATTAGCTGCAATCTGTCATGGGCAGTTGTACCAGAAAAGAATGAAGAAAGCCTTCGATCAGAAAGTCAGGCACCGAGAGTACCAAGTGGGAGATCTTGTGCTGAAGAGAATCCTCCCTCCTCATACAGACCACAGGGGCAAATGGACTCCAAACTATGAAGGACCATTTGTAGTGAAGAAAGTTTTCTCTGGTGGAGCACTGATGCTCAGCACCATGGATGGCGAAGATTTCCCATCCCCTGTGAATTCAGATGCAGTTAAAAAATACTTCGCATAAAATGACCCGCTGGACATAAAAACAGAATGTAAGTCCAGGCAAAAATAGGGCATCCCGGCGAGTCAAAAACAGAATAAAAGACTCGGGCAAAAGTAAGGGAAAATAAACAAAAATGTACACCCGCTGAGTTGAAAAGCCGCATTGGACAGCTCAGGCAAAAATGGGTATCCCGATGGATTGAAAACCCGAAAGGGCGATCCATGCAAAATAAGGGAATAAGCGAACAACTGCATTCTGAATTCGTCTATATCGTTCACAACTTGGTAAGCTTCGAAAGGGTCAAGCTTCAATCAGAATCAGCATTCTTCAGAAGGCCGGATGAGAAGAACGTCAAAAGTCATACGAGTCATAGTAAAGAGGAAGCTCCTTAAAGCGTCATCAACACTGCCAACATTTTGTTTCTCAATTTGTAACAATCTCCTCCTTCCAGGGGATTCGTTTCTTTAACTGTATCTCGCCAATTCAGGGCATTTGAATTAATAAAATCAGATTTCTCAGTCATGTCTCGTCTTGTACATTTTTATTTTGCAAAGAAATGTCTGATATCTTAAAGAAACACTGATTGCATAAGAATACAGATGTTTACCTTCAAATAAAAACATGCTTGCAGGAAATATGCTTACTCTCAGAAATATTTAAACTCCTATGACGGGATCCAGTAAAGGATACCTCGGGATTATCTTGTGCGTTTCTCTATCTTTTTCAGGGTTGCAGGTATCCCGAACGCAACTTGGGGCATGTAAGCTCCATCCCGGCAAGCTGGCAAATCAACACTCAAGTTTAGCACCCGAAGTGCTCTCTCCCCAGCTGAGTTGCCTCTCATGACTTCCCCCCAGCTGAGTTGCCACTTACTACTTGCCCCCATCAGAGTTGCCCATCACAGAAGGCACCTATATCCCCGGCTAAGTCAAGGATCATTTTCAACAGAATCCCTAGGGAAGTCTCTCAATGATCTCTCTTTATCCCCAGCCGAGTTGCCACCTCGCCCTCAGCCGAGTACAAAAGTCAGGGTACCATCTCCCCATAGAGCTCCAGCCTCCGTCCAGAAGAGCAGCGCATAGAAGACCACAACAGAGTGGAGAGAGCTTCTACAAACCCCAGCTGGGTCTCTCATTTATAAGGATAGGTCTATCAATGACCCATATCCCCAAGCAGATATCACCTCATGACAGATCCACCAGTGATTTTATCCCCAGCTGGGATGTTCTTTTCAAGCAGATCGATCGAAGATCTTCGCAGCAACGGGACCCGGATCCCGGTTTTGGTATCTTTGCACAATCATAGCATTTGCATCATATTTACCCACAAAGCGAAGCATTCCGTTTTAACACGAAGCATTGCGGCAAAAATCAAACACATAGCATAATCATAAGCCATGCTTTAAATCAACACTTGTGAATAATGACAGTTCAGCAACGTACAGAAAAAAAACCCACCAGAATCCCCAGCAAAAGCAGCTGCCTCACAAATCACCAGTATATACTCCTTTTGACACCCGTCCGTGTCATACCCCAGCAGAAAGCCAAAGACATACTCTTTGCACTCACATATACCTATATGCACTTTCTTGACACCCGTCCGTGTCATTTCTCCAGCGCAGTCGCTTACACTTTCACAACCTATATACTTGTTAATACTATACCTTTCTCTCTTGACACCCGTCCGTGTCACTCTCCCCAGCAGATAAATATTCATACTTATACAGATACTCGTCCGTATCTCATATACACCGTTTATATCCCCACAGATTCAACATTGGTCCATGTTCTCTGTTAACCAGATGGTACTCGTCCGTATCATCATCTTAGAATATGCGTCAAGCGTTTGTTTCTACATGATACTCGTCCGTATCATAGTCTTAAGGATGCTCGTCCGCATCTTTAATCCATACACTGTGTTAAACACTTGTGTCTTCTTGAATATAAACACTCGTCCGTGTCTACTATTCCCCAGAAGAGTCCCTTCAGATACAACACTCGTCCGTGTTCTCTGTTAACCAGATGGTACTCGTCCGTATCATCATCTTTGAACACGCATCAGTATTTGTTTCTACATGATACTCGTCCGTATCATAGTCTTAAGGATGCTCGTCCACATCTTTAATCTATACACAAGTACCAAACACTTATACTTTGTTTCTTGGATATAAACACTCGTCCGTGTTTACTATTCCCCAGTAGATCGCCAAGTGAACAAATCTTCCTTTGTATCTGACACTCGTCCTGTGTCACGATAAACTTTGAGAGCAGCCGTACCCTGCTGAGTGGTCGTCCTCCACTTTTTGATGGTCGTCCTCCATCATGCTCATCCGATGGCCGTCCCCATCGTTGATTTATTTAGCAGTCGTCCCCTGCTAGGTGGTCGTCCTCCACCTTTTAATGATCGTCCTTCATCATTTTATCCAATGGTCGTCCCCATTGTTGATTTTGGGTTATCTGACATTCGTCCTGTCTCATGACAAACCGTGAGAGCAGCCGTACCCTGCTAGGTGGTCGTCCTCCACCTCTTGATGGTCGTCCTCCATCATGCTCGTCCGATGGCCGTCCCCATCGTTGACTTTTTATCCGGCATTCGTCCTATGTCGCGATACTTTCGGCAGCCGTACCCTGCCAGGTGGTCGTCCTCCACCTTTGATGGCCGTCCCTATCATATTTCTTTTACTCCCAACAGAGCAGCCGTCCCCTGCTAGGTGATCGTCCTTCACCTTTGATAGCCGTACCCCATCATCTGTTTATTTCATTTATTCTTTAACCCGATGGCCGTCCCCGTCGTGGTCCTTTTTCTTTTAGCCCGATGGCCGTCCCCATCGTTAGTTACTTTGCTTTGTGGACTTGATGGCCATCCCCGTCATGTTTCATTAATCCCCAGAGAATTTCGCGGCTTTATTTTGATGGTCGTCCCCGTCATAATTCTTCTTTCCCTAGCTAGTCGGCCGTCCCCGTCTTGGCTTTACCTTTTATCCCCAGCATGTCGGTCGTCCCCGACATTGCTTTATCGCCCACACTTTACAATACACTTTATTTTTCTTTTACAATCCATATCCCTTTTCTTCTTCATTCTGTGAGTGCAAATTTTGGACTGTCTTTGATATTCAACCACAAGTTATCTTGTTTGCCTGTTAAGCTGTCGCTTACATCCTGCACAGCTAACTCATGTTTGAATAGGGGCAGCTGTAAACACCCCAAATTTGCCCTCACCCATTCACACCATGGCTTGTGATCATTTCATATGCATAAACTCAATCATATCACCTCACATCTCATTTTTGATTCACTGCATAGTTGCAAAGTCATCTGCACTTAGGGTTTGTGATCTGAGCAATCCAAGAGCTCTTGAGCAACTCCAAAGGCTACCAAGCACTTCAAAGGGATCCATGTGTGTTCTTATATCATATTACATCCTCTCAAAGTCAAGATTTCCAAAGAATCACAAGAACTGAGATTGGTGTGGATGCAGAGCCAAGTTTGACTGCACAGTTGACCTAAAATTAGGGTTTTGGTTTCAGAGGCCATAACTCCAATTTTTTTGGTCATTCTTGTTTCCATTGGTCTCTATATGGTATAGGGAGTATTCATATCAATTTTCATGAAGAAATTCCATGGGGAAGTCATCTGATCAAGGGTTGACTTTTCAGACAAGTCAGTGCAAAATCAGGGCATCTGAGGCCCCCAATGACCCAACCAATGGGAATTCTTCATCATTTTGAGTGTATTTTATCTTTATTTGATCATGGAAGAAGGTTGAAGTTCACAAAAATCAAGAATTTGAAGTTTTTGCAAAGTTGACTTTTTAGGGCATAGTTGACTTTTCAAGAATATGTCATTTTATGCCATTTTTCAAGCCTTGCTTTTTGATCCAAAAATGCTTCAAATGAAAAAACTTTGGTCATGAAAGTTGTAGAACACATTTTTCCCTTTTCAAAAAGTACAAGAACATGATTTAATTCATTTTGGATCAAAAGTTATGGTGTGACAAAGTTGGCAAAAATCATTGATTTTCAAGATGTGCACTAAATGAGAAATTTGCAAAATCATGAACCAAGGCCATTTGTAACTTCTAGTTCACTTCAAACCAATGTACAAACATCACATGAGTTCTAAAAATCAGAATTGGACCAAAGTTTCTCATGATCATGGTTTGTATAACAAGACTTTTTCATGAAGTTCCAAAAGTAACCAAGTTGCAAAACCATCATGATGCTTCTTACCACTTGCTGCATTGGCCTTTGAACCACTCTAGCCTCCCATACACACCATGCTGCGCCAGCCCTAGCCATTGTACCAAGCTAGAACCCAAGCCATACCTCTCTTACAAAAAAGTTGACTTTTGGCAAAAGCAAACATCCCAATCACAGCAGGCCAGGTCACATCATCTGGCCAATTGGGATTGTTTATACTTTCCATTTGCTAGCCAAACATAACACCAAGCCCAGCTGAAACACACCACAACACACCATACACAAAACTCACCCTATTGGCATTTCTCTTCGAATCTCTCTGCCCAGTTCACAAACATTAAAACAAGTTCCACTACTCAACTCACCATGCCTCATTAAGCCCAAACCAACAAAGAACCAAGCCTGAATCAAGCAAGAACACCACTTCTCCATTTTCACTCCAACTTGCAGTTTCTTTCGAAACTCACTCCACAGGCCATAAACATCCAAACAAACTCCACAAACCTTCTTAAAACATCACCCTGATCACAAAGAACCACTCACATTGGCCTGAAACTGCCTGCATCACCATTGCCATTTTCAACTGAGCTTGAGCAGAAGCTGTTCAAACTCTTCATCTAGCCAGCATAAACTTCTCCAAAGCATTCAAGCATCATCAAGAGGTCATAAGGAGTGGATTTCACAAGGAGGGGAGGTCAGAAAGTTGCTGGAGTGAAAGCTTCGAATCTCAGGTAGCTCAAGAACTTTTTTTCCAGAAATGGATTTTTAAGTTCTAAACTTGTTCTCCATGCTTCACTGATTGTCCTGGTGCTTTTAGTTTTGAAAATGGTGATGAAATGAGAATTTAATTGCTTTCTGAAACTCTGTTGACCTAAAAAAGGTTTTGTTCGATTCATGATTCTGGGAAAAAATAAATGTTGTTTATGATGGGGTTTTGATTCAGTGGATCATGGGAATCATTTCTGTATGCTTGGTTTTCATTTTTGTTGCGTTTTGAAGTTTTTAGGGATTTTCAGGTGGGGTTCCCACCGGAGAAGACGACCGGAGGTCTTCTCCGGCCACCTGAAAATCATTAGGGTTTAATCCCTGTAATTAATTGAGTTTGAATCTGGAGCGTGCGATTGCTTCGACCGTTTCACTTGCCGCGCGTGTGAATGGTCCAGATGTGGTCATTAAACCCTAATCACTTTAATTTATTTAATTAATTGAGTTTAAGTCAGTTTGAATTTGGGCCACAAGATCTGGCGCGTAGTCAATACTCCCAAACCCAGACTCAATCCCTGCCTTCCATTCTGTTGACTTTTCCTTTTTCTTTATTTTAATTCATTTCTTTTCATTTTATTTGCATAATTAATTTAAAATAGAAAAAATGTCTTAAAAATTATGAAACTTTTTCTCAAAAGTTTTATTAATTTTTAAGACACAAAAATATTTTTATTTTCATTTTTTGCATTAAAAAAGTATTTTTAAATATTTAAAAGATTATTTTTAATTGATTAATGGAAATTAATTTATTAAAAATACTTTTAGGTATTTAAAAATCACCAAAAAATTCATGAAATGTTCCAAGACATTTAGAAACATTGTCCAACCTTCAAACCAAATTTCTTTTTGGATCTTGATGCATTTTGAGAATTTTTCTTTGAATTAAAATCATTTTTGTGCATTATTTTGATCCATAGTTCAAAAAATCATTTCTGCCTATCCATGAAGAGTTGGACATTGATTCTTCTTGCATTGCATTGCATTGTGTTTAGCATGTAGTTTGTGAGGTTAAAAGGCCATGATTTGATCTTTCATTTTCAATTTGTTTGGCAATTTTCTTGTTTAGGAACCCTAAAAACCCTAGAATCTTGTAAAAATCACATCTTGAGTTAGGTTAGGAGTCAAGACCTCTCCTTTGGGCATTGGTTTAGTATAGGATTAGGGTTACTGTGTGTGGCATTTTCAATTTTTTATCTTAGGGTTTGCTTCTGTTTTTGACTTATGTTTGATGTTTGGTTCATAAACCCTAATTTGGGCTTCCATGTGCATCCCTCTTGTATTCCCTTGCATGACATGACTTGCCATGACATTTCAAGCATCCATTTGATTCATTTGGCATCATAAGACATCTTGAAAGCATGTTTGATCATTGCATCATGTATTTGCCATGTTGTATGCCATGTGCACTTCATAACTTTTCATGTATGTCCATGCTTCCTAGCTTGCTTCATTTGCATTCATGAACTTGCATGATCATTTCCATGTGCTGCCTCATGTTTGTAGCATCTCATTGCATCATTAGCATCATGTAAATGCTTCTGGTTTTGTTTCTCACCATGTCATCTCATCCCATTTTGCATTGCATTGCATCCTCTTTTCTAACTTTTCAGGTGGTAAGTGATTTTGGGAAGTGAATTTGCCTTCACTTCTCATAACTTTTCTTTTCATCTCTCTTGCATCCATTGCTGCATTTTTGTTTGTGTTTGAGTTTGAGCTTGCTCATTCTTCTTCTTCCCACCTTCTTTCTTCAAGTGACTTGACTTCTTGAATGAAGCAAGTTACTTTGCTTTTCTTGATCCTTTCATCTGCTTCCTGGTGGTTCCATTGAAGATTTCTTTCTTAAACCTCACAAACCTTAGGAACAACCAAGCATGACAACAATTAGGGTTTTGTTTAGTCTCCCCTCTTAGTTTCACCTTTGAGTCTCTTTTGAGTCATCTCTTCTTATCTCATAATCAGGGACTAAACCCTAAAGGCTTTAAGGCTTTGTGATTAAGCTTATGCCTGCATCCTTCTCTTAGGATGGAGTGTATAACTTTAATCCTAAGTGTTAAACCCTTAATGTGTTTAAATCCCTTAATCAATTCACTTAATAAATATCAAGGCATCACACTTGTAACTTGGGCCTTGCATTAGGGTTCTAATTCTTCCTTAATTGGTTAAGAAGGACTAACCCTAGTGTTAATGGACAAGTCCCCCTCTAGTTGTCTTACAAATCATAAAACTCACTTCATCATCATACCATTAAATAAAATCCACTTAATCAAAGGCTTGTTTTGTCATGAGTTTAATCCCTAATCATGGATTAAGTTGAGGAGCTTTCCTCAGCTTAAACATTCTCATCTATTATCCTTCTATTAGGATGGTGTAATGAGTCTGTTTAATCCTTGATTATGGCTTAACCTCATTACTTAACACTAAACAAAAAAACCAAAAACATTTAAATAATCACAAGTAGGTTAATGATCTTAATCCTACACCATAGGTGATTAAGTGTGAGAATCTGACTTCACACTTAAGGTACTCTCATTACCCCTAAACAGAGGGAAGATGTGATGAGTTTACTAACCCATTGGTTTAGGCTTAAGCTCATTAACTTACGACAAACTCTCAAAAGCAATAAAAGACTGAAAACTCAAAAACACACAATAATCGTCTCCTTCGGGATTCTTTTCTCATCATCTTCACTCACAAACGAGAACTCGCTTCTTCCGTCTAATGCAAGACAGTTAGCACCTGAGCCAGACAGGTCATACACTTGAGCATAGGCAAGTGAGCAGTTCACAAGTCAATTCATCTTTGCAGTCTCTTTGGGTCGAACTACGGTGTTCTGACTTCCTCATTGCACGAGAGGATACGTAGGCATAACTTAACAGTTATCGAACAAAAGTCTCTGTATATTCCCCCTCTTTCCAGCTTCATTCTTTAAGCCTCATGATCTTGAGCATCATATTCTTGTTCTTACACTGACACTATACATTTATACACCTCACATTCCTCTTACACTGACACCTGTATATCCTTTTCCAGCCTCTTTACACACAAATTGCACTGACACTACGCCTTTAAAACACAAATCTTTTAAGCGTGGATCCCGTCGAGTACGGCGGACAATCTGGGTGCTAATACCTTCCCAGGTTGTAACCAACCCCCTTTCTCAGTCTCTCTGGTTCGCAACCGTCTTATCCATATCTTTCTAGGTCTATGCAGCATTACCTTTCCTCCGGGATAAAAATGCCTAGCTGGCGACTCTATTCTTCTCCAGTGAGTTCACGGCTGTGTGTTCTCACTGTTCCCTTCGCCGACCGTTCGCGTCTGTACCCCATTTGACCCGGTTTCATTTGGTGGGAGCGACATTCGTGCCTCGCTAACAAACCACGAAAATAAACTCCATTTGCATTTACCCCTTTAACCTCAAAAAACCAAAATGTTTCGATTAGATCCAAACCCTTGATCCAACGTCAAGCGGTCTTAGGAAATAAAACACTTTAATAATACGAGAAGATTTGTACGCCACGAGCCTTAAGCGGTAGAAAGGAGGATAACGAGCTCTCGTTACTTGCTCCGATTATTTCGACGCAAGACGCCCGTCTTGTTAGGCGAGATAAACTATCCATAGTCTTTAGTACATTCGACTCCTAAACCCTTTCGTCGAAGAAAGGTAATAAAATCAACAACCATTACCCTTAGTAGGCCGAACTACGAGGCTCTGACTTTCCCATTGCACCCGGGAGTACGTAGGCACGAGGATCTCAATCCTTGCCGAGCACCTAGGTTCAATCTAACTTATAATTCAACTCATTTCCCTCTAGCAAGAAATTCGTTTAAGCATAGACATCCTTTCGCGCGTGATAACTTAGATGGTTCCCATCGAGTACGATGGATGTAGGGGGTGCTAATACCTTCCCCCTGCATAACCGACTCCCGAACCCAGGCAATGGTTCCGTTGACCTTTGTCCTCATCCTTCTCTTCCCGGGTTGTATCTATATCTCCCCTTTCCCTCTTCGGGAATAAATAGAATTAGGTGGCGACTCTTCAGTCCGTCCGGCGCGCGGCTCCGTCCATTTCGGATCGCGTGAGGTCGTATTTTTCGGGGTACGACAGCTGGCGACTCTGCTGGGGAATGGTTCACCCCTATGCGAGTCAAGCCTAGTCTAGGTTCCAGCGTTTGTTTGGATGTTTGCTTTTATGCCTTGCTTGTTTATTTTTATCGCTTTCTTTGTCGCATTCCATCTTATATATCTTGTGGCTCCTTGGTACTATATTTTGGATCGATACTTTGCAAAGAAACTTGAGGGAAAAGCTCTATACCCGGGCTTACGAGTACAAACATAAGTTAGGGAGATTGTGTAGTATGGGCTCTCGAGAGAACCACTCTCGTGGGTTGTCGATACGAAAATATCACTTGGAGTAGATTCTGATGAGAATACTGACGACTGTCAAGTCCTTGACGTGTGTGCTCAGTTTCTTTCATTAGGGTCATCAACTCTGAGGACCTTTAGAACCTTTTGGTTAAAACATCGGTTGATGGTTGCGTAGTATTGGGCACCAGGGTTCGCCCTCGCGTGGCTCGATACGAAAACCTCACTTGGAATAGACTTACTCAATGGAGTTGATTGACTGTCAAAGAATGTATGAAATTGACACGTGCATCAAATAGTTGAGAAAGTTTCATAACTCCAGGACTTTGTTTTAAACCTTATGTCGATGATCACGTAGTATGGACTCCCGAGAAAACTTTCTCTCGTGGGTTGTCGATACGAAGATCTCACCCAAAATAGATTCATATGGCGGAGTCAATCAACCGTCATGCTTATGGCGCGTGTGATGAACAACCATACGAATTGATAACTTTGGGATCCCTAAAACATTAGAGTTTACCCAGTGAGTTCTTGATCAGAGTATCTTCCGGCTGTACCTTGGACTCATGAGACCTTGATCTTGTGATCCTGGATTCTGACACTGCATATCATTTCATTTGCATTATTTATTCATATTTCATTTCATTCCAAAATCCGAAAACTCATTTCAAGTTCTTCCTTCTTTAGTAAATCAAGCTGGTTTCCCGACGCCCGTATCGTGCTAGACGCCCGTATTTAACTCGAGCCAATACTAGAAGACTGATGGACGTAATTCAAGAAGAACAAGCTGCTATGAGGGAAGAGATTGACTCGGTCAAGAGCAAGATTGACCAGATTTATGAGACACTGCAATCTTTGGCAAGAATGGAAGAACGTCGCGAAGCTGCTGCCCCAATGAACAATGCTCAAGTGCAAGGATCTACCTCACGAGCAATGCCTTCAGTGCTAGTTCCAAATCCTTTGGTCTACGGTTTGCCTCCGAGTTTTACTCCTGCTGTTGAAGAGGTCACTTCCCAACCAATACCTGCTTCTGGTGTTACTGTTGGCGCTATTCCTCAAGCTCAACCTATTCCAACTCAAGTCCAGTTTCCTCAAACTGAAGAGAATCATCAAGTTGAGTATGAGATGCATACTGCTGTTCCGATCACCAATCCTTATGCTGTTCAAGAATCTGAAGCTATGAAGATGTGCCGCGAGTTAGCTGAAAAACTACGAATCATAGAAGGACACAATTCAACTTCTCTGAGTGCCTCAGACATGTGCTTAGTTCCAGATGTTATGATCCCTGCTAAATTCAAACTTCCTGAATTCGAGAAGTACAAAGGCCTCAGCTGTCCTGAACTTCATTTGAGGATGTACTGTAGGAAAATGGCCGCTCATGCCAAAGATGACAAGCTCATGATCCATTGCTTCCAGGACAGCCTGTCTGGAGCGTCTCTAGAATGGTACATGCAGCTCGAACGCAACAATGTTCGTACTTGGCTTGATCTATCTGATGCATTCAAAAAGCAATACAAGTACAACACTGACCTTGCTCCTAACCGTACTCAACTTCAAGTATGTCTCAAAAGGAAAGCGAATCCTTTAAGGAGTACGCCCAACGCTGGAGAGAGCTAGCCGCCAGAGTGCATCCTACATTGGTTGACCGTGAACTGATCGACATCTTCATGGGTACCCTATATGGGCAATACTACGAGAAACCGATCAGCAGCGTATCTTCTGGATTTTCAGACATGGTGATGGTCGGAGAAAGAATCGAAGAAGGCTTGAAGAGTGGAAAGATCCAAGGAAGTCCTAGCAGCCAAAACAATGCTAAGAAGCCTTTTAACGGGTACAAGAAGGGCGAAACAAACGCTGTTTCCGCTGCAAGTGGGAATTTCCAACAGAGTGCACCTGCACCAGTTCCCTACTATCAGTACCCCTATGTTGCTGCGGCACAATATGCTCCTATGCCATATCAGCCAGCTCCTCCAATGCCTTATCAGCAGGCCTTTCAAGCTCTATTTCCGCCTCAGATGGCTCATCAACCACGTCCAATGGTTGCAGCTGCGCAATATGCGCCCAATCCATACCAGCAACCGGCTTATCCACCGCGGCCTGGTCAACAGCAACAACGCGCTCCTCAACAGCGTCCACCATATCAGCAAAGAGGATATGATAGGCATATTGATCCCCTGCCTATGACATATACTGAAATCTTCAAACAGCTAACGGCAAAAAGACCTCTCACTTTGAGAGACATGCCACCTCAGACTGGTAATGCCCGGAATTATGATGCCAATGCTCGCTGTGAGTATCACAAAGGCCCTCCAGGTCACAACATCGAGAACTGCCATGCCTTCAAACACCTGATTCAGGATATGATCAACTCTAAGGACCTCACTCTCACTCCGAGAAATCCAAATGTCCAGAACGATCCAATGCCGTCACACGGTGCCAACAAGTGAAGACATGTGAAGGGGTTGTTGAAGACCAAAGCTGAGTAGTCTCCAACTTTGAAGCATTCAATCAAGAGAAGTTCATTCCTCAAATCAAGGCAGCCAGTGCCATTTATGATTTCCGTATTCCTGTTATTTTGTAATGTTTGTTTAAGTACTATTTGCTTTGAACATTGTTATCATTTGTACTTGGTTATGTTAATGTTATGTTTATGCATGTTTTGAATCAATCTATTCGCATTCGCTCATCATTTATCATTTATCACAAAATCACAAAAATATCATCTCACTTCACTTTAGCAAATATTTGAGGGAGGATGATGAAAACGAAATACCCATAACTGTTGCGGTATGCTTTCGGATAAAACCTCGTCAATGATGTACATGCATTCTTTCAAATCCCCAAATACTGGAGATATAAGGAGTTAATCCCTAGTCAACCACTTTGAGCCTAGAAGTAGGAGTTTCTTTTGGATACAACCCTTACATGTAACCCGGGAAAGGGTAGTTGTTCAGTTAGCTTGACTACACTTCAAATTGCAAGATGAGACATCCCGTCGGAGGACCATCAACAAATGACTTGGCAGTCACAACATTCAAACGAAAAGAAAAGAAAAGAAAAACCACTAAGTTGAGCACCTGAAGGGAGACTTAGTCGAAAAAGAAGAAATCAAAAGAGGAACTCAAATCCTCAACAAAAACAAAACAAATATCAGTGACCACCAAATCAAAAAATCAAAGGGTCACCAACAGCAAAATAAGACGACTGCCACTTTCAAGCAAACTTTGAAGCTTCATCCATTCTTGCAAAATCAAAACAAATGCATATGTAGAGTTAACTGAACATAGGACTAGAGAAAATTACGAAGAAGGGATGGGTACAAATCAAACTTTGAGCCTTATCCTTTGTTTCTCAAAACCATTAACCAGACCACATTACAACCCTCGAAAGTCCTAATTGAGGCAGGGTTTATTCTGAAAGCATGCTACCAACAAGGTTGCGTAAATTGACTCCTATATATTTGCTAATCTTCAATATCGTTTGCACATTATTCTTGTTGCATACTGTCGCTCCCGACAAATGAAACGGATCAAATGAAGGTACAGACGCGAACGGTCGGCGAGAGGGACAATGAGAACACACAGCCGTGAACTCACTGGAGATGAATAGAGTCGCCAGCTAGGCATTTTTATCCCGGGGGAAAGGCAATGCTGCATAGGCCTAGAAAGATATGGATAAGACGGTTTGCGAACCAGAGAGACTGAGAAAGGGGGTTGGTTACAACCTGGGAAGGTATTAGCACCCAGATTGTCCGCCGTACTCGACGGGATCCACGCTTAAAAGATTTGTGTTTTAAAGGGGTAGTGTCAGTGCAATCTGTGTATAAAGAGCTGGAAAGATGTACAGGTGTCAGTGTAAAGAAATGTGAAGTATATAAGTGAAGTGTCAGTGTAAGAACAGGAGTGAAATGCTCAAGATCATGAGGCTAAAAGAATGAGGCTAGAAAGAGGGGGAATGTACAGGGACTTTTGTTCGATAACCGTTAAGTTATGCCTACGTATCCTCTCGTGCAATGAGGAAGTCAGAACACCGTAGTTCGACCCAAAGAGACTGAAAGGTGAATTGACTTGTGAACTGCCTGCTTGCCTATGCTCAAGTGTATGATCTGTCTGGCACAGATGCAAACTGTCTTGCATTAGACGGAAGAAGAAAATTCTCGTTTATGAGTGAAGATGATGAGAAAAGAATCCCGAAGGAGACGATTATTGTTTGTTTTTATGTTTTCAGTCTTTTATTGCTTTTGAAAGTTTGTCATAAATTAATGAGCTTAAGCCTAAACCAATGGATTTAGTAAACTCATCACATCTTCCCTCTGATTAGGGGTAATGAGAATACCTTAAATGTGAAGTCAGATTCTCACACTTAATCACCTTTGATGTAGGATTAAGATCATTAACCTACTTGTGATTACTTAGATGTTTTTGGTGTTTTTGTTTAGTGTTGAGTAATGAGGTTAAGCCATAATCAAGGATTAAACAGACTCATTACACCATCCTAATAGAAGGATAATAGATGAGGGTGTTTAAGCTGAGGAAAGTTCCTCAACTTAATCCATGGTTAGGGATTAAACTCATGACAAAACAAGCCTTTATTGAGTGGATTTTATTTAATGATAAGATGATGAAGTGAGTTTTATGATTTGTAAGACAACTTGAGGGGGACTTGTCCATTAACACTAGGGTTAGTCCTTCTTAACCAGTTAAGGAAGAATTAGAACCCTAATGCAAGGCCCAAGTTACAAGTGTGATGTCTTGATGATTATTAGATGAGTTGATTAAAGGATTTAAACACATTAAGGGTTTAACACTTAGGATTAAAGTTATACACTCCATCCTAAGAGAAGGATGCAGGCATAAGCTTAATCACAAAGCCTTAAAGCCTTTAGGGTTTAGTCCCCGATTATGAGATGAGAAGAGAAGACTCAAAAGAGACACAAAGGTAAAACTAAGAGGGGAGACTAATCAACCCTAATTCATTGTCATGCTTGGTTGTTCCTAAGGTTTGTGAGGTTTTCAAGAGCAATCTTCAAAGAGAACCACCAGGATGCAGATGAACAGGATCAAGAGAAGCAAAGTGACTTGCTTCATTCAAGAAGTCAAGTCACTTGAAGAAAGAAAGTGGGAAGAAGAAGAATGAGCAAGCCTAAACTCAAACACATACAAAAATGCAGCAATGGATGCAAGAGGGATGAAAAGAAAAGTTATGAGAAGTGAAGGCAAATCCACTTCTCAAGTTTACTTACCACCTGAAATGTTAGAAAGAAATGCAATGCAATGCAAAATGGGATGAAATGGTATGATGCTAAACAAAACCAGAAGCATGTTGATGATGAAAATGATGTTATGAGATGCTGCAAACATGAGGCAAGGCATGGAGATGTTCATACAAGTTCATGGATGCATATGGTGCAAGCTTAGAAGCATGGATACACATGAAAAGTTATGAAGCATACATGGCATACAACATGACAAATGCAAGATGCAATGATCAAAGGTGCTTTCTACATGTCTTATGATGTCAAATGAATCACATGAATGCTTGAAATGTCATGGTAAGTCATGCTATGCAAGAGAATGCAAGATGGATGCAAATGAAAGCCCAAACTAGGGTTTATGGATCAAACAACAAACAAAACCCAAAAACAGAAGCAAACCCTAAGATAAAAAATGGAAAATGCCACCCAAAGAAACCCTAAACCTATACTAAACCAAGGTCCAAAGGGGAGGTCTCAACTCTCAACCAATCTCAAGATATGATTTTTCTAAGTTATTAGGGTTTTTAGGGTTCCTAAATAAAAGAAATGCCAAACAAATTGGAAATGAGGAATCAAACCATGGCCATTTAATCCTAGAAACTACATGCTAAACACAAAACAATGCAAAAAGAATCAATGTCCAACTCTTCTTATATAGGCAGAAATGATTTTTTGAACTTATGATCAAAATAATGCACAAAATATGATTTAATTCAATGAAAAATTCTTAAAATGCATCAAGATCAAAAAAGAAATTTGGTTTGAAGGTTGGACAATGTTTCTAAATGTCTTAGAACATTTCATGAATTTTTTGGTGATTTTTAAATACCTAAAGGTATTTTTAATTAATTAATTCTCACTAATTAATTAAAAATAAACTTTTAAATATTTAAAAATGCTTTTTAATGATAAAAAAAATAAAATAAAAATATTTTTGGGTTTTAAAAATTAATAAAACTTTTAAGAAAAAGTTTCATAATTTTTAAGCCATTTTTGCTATTTTAAAATAATTATACAAAACAAATGAAAAGAAAATAAATAAAAATGAATTTTTAATGAATTAATGAGAAGTAATCAGATCCTAAGGTGGAAATTCAAACCCACACGCGCGGGAGTTAACTGCGCGCCACATCTCACGGCTCAGATTCAAATTTGCTAATTAATGCTTAAAACCCTAACCCTGCCGTTAATCACTTTCAGATGACCGGAACAGTGTTCCGGTCATCTTCTCCGTTCACCTCAAAACGCTATCTCTCTCCCCAGGCCATTTTAGAAGCTCTAAACCTCCAGAAACCATCTACCAACTACCCTAAGCACGAATCCAGCATCAAATCATGTTTAAACTCACACACAAACAAGAATCGAAGCAATGAAATTTCTAGGTCAAACTTTCAGAACACCATAACATACTCGTTTCTGGCTTATTTTCAAAAGTAAATAGATCCCAATGATCAGTGCAACATGCTAAACAAGATTCTAACAAGAAAATGGAGTTCTGGAAAAAAAGTTCATGGTGTCACCTGAGATGGAGCTTTTGATTTAGGAGCTTTCTGGATGATTCTTTGGCTCAATCAGGTCCCAATGATCCACCTTTGAAGCTTTGGATGCTTAGTTGGAGTTTAAACAACCTCTGGAGTGAGTTTGCAGAAGCTCTGACCAAGGGCATGTGAAAATCGTATTTGAGACATGGGGTGTTTCAGGCCAAAACAATGGTTGGTTTCTGGCCAGTGAGGTGAGTAGAGATTGTTGGTGGAGTTTGTTCTTGTGTTTGAGGTTTGTGGAGAGAGATTCGAAGGAAAATGCAGGCTGAGGTGAAGAATGGCAATGGGGTGTTCTTGCTCAAATCAAGCCTGGCTCTTGGTGCTTTGAGGTCTATGAAGTATGGTGAGTTGAAGTGTGGAAATGGTTTGAGTGTTCTGAGCTTGTGGAGGCAGATTCGAAGGCTTATGCAAAAAGGAGTGTTTTTGTGAATGTGTTGTATGATAGTGTTTCAGCCTTGCTAGATGTATGGAATGGCTTGCTCTTTGTCCACATAAACCTCTCTCATTGGTCAGATGATTGGACATGTGCTTTATTGATTGGTAAGTCACCTTTTGCAAAAAGTCAAATTTTGTGTAAGGAAAGTATGGGTTGATCTATAGCTAGTACATGGGCTGGTTCTGGTGCAGCAAGGTGAGGTGAGAGGCTAGCCAAAGTGCAGCATCCAATGCATCAAGTGGTGGAAGTGTCATGAGTGTTTTTGCAAGTTGTTGCCTTTATGGTTCACATGAAAGAAAGTCTTGTTACATGAACCAAAACATGAGAAACCTTGGCCCAATTCTGACTTTTAGGACATGTAGAATGTTTGTGTATTGGTTTGAAGTGAACTAGAGGTCATAAGAGGCATTGGTTCATGATTTTGCAAAATTTCCATTTGAGGCATGCCTTGAAAATCAATGATTTTGGCCAACTTTGTCACACCATAACTTTTGATCCAAGAAGAGTTTGATCATGTTCTTGTACTTTTTGAAAAGGGAAAGATGATATCTATAACCTTCATGACCAAAGTTTTTCCATTTGAAGCATTTTTGGATCAAGAATCAAGGCTTGAAAAATGACCTAAAATGAAGCATTCTTGAAAAGTCAACTATACCCAAAAAGTCAACATTTGCAAAAACCCTAAATTCTTGATTTTTGTGAACTTCAACCTTCTTCCATGATCAAATAAAGATCATATACACTCAAAATGATGAAGATCACCCATTGGTTGGGTCATTGGGGGCCTCAGATGCCCTGATTTTGCACTGACTTGTCTGAAAAGTCAACCCTTGATCAGATGACTTCCCCATGGAATTTCTTCATGAAACTTGATATGCATACTCCCTATATCATATAGAGACCAATGGAAACAAGAATGACCAAAAAATTTGGGGTTATGGCCTCTGAAACCAAAACCCTAATTTTAGGTCAACTGTGCAGTCAAACTTGGCTCTGCATCCACTCAAACCCTAGTTCTTGTGATTCTTTTGAATTCTTGGCTTTGAGAAGATGTAATATGATACTTGAACACATATGGATCCCTATGAAGTGATTGGTTGCCTTTGGAATGGCTCAAGAAGCTCTTGGATTGTTCAGATCACAAACCCTAGATGAGGATGTTTAGAAACTATGCAGTGAATCAAAAGTGAGATATGAGATATTATGGTTGTGTTTATGTGAGAATGATCACAAGCCATGGTGAATGGGTGAGGGCAAATTTGGGGTGTTTACAGCTGCCCCTATTCAAACATGAGTTAGCTGTGCAGGTTGTAAGCAACGGCTTAACAGGCAAACAAGATAACTTGTGGTTGAATACCAAAGACAGTCCAAAATTTGCACTCACAGAATGAAGAAGAAAAGGGATATAGATTGTAAAAGGAAAATAAAATGTATTGTAAAGTGGGCGACGGAGGGAGACCGTCGAGCAGAGGACGACTGCTGGGCAAGGAGCAATGACGGGGACGGCCGACATGCTGGGAAAAGTGTGTGAAGTAAAGCGATGACGGGGACGACCGACATGCTGGGGAGAAGGTGAAGCTAAGACGGGGACGGCCGACTAGCTGGAAAAATAAGAAATTATGATGGGGACGGCCATCAAGATAAAGCTGTAAAATTCTCTGGGGATTAATGAAACATGACGGGGACGGCCATCAAGTTCATAAAGGTAAAGTAACCAACGATGGGGACGGCCATCGGGCTAAAAGGAAAAGGGACCACGACGGGGACAGCCATCGGGTTAAAGAATAAATGAAATAAACAGATGATGGGGTACGGCCATCAAAGGTGAAGGACGATCACCTAGCAGGGGACGGCTGCTCTGTTGGGGATAAAAGAAATATGATGGGGACGGCCATCAAAGGTGGAGGACGACCACCTGGCAGGGTACGGCTGCCGAAAATATCGCGACATAGGACGAATGCCGGATAAAAGGTCAACGATGGGGACGGCCATCGGATGAGCATGATGGAGGACGACCATCAAGAAGTGGAGGACGACCACTCAGCAGGGGACGGCTGCTCTCAAGGCTTATCATGACACAGGACGAGTGTCAGATAACCAAAATCAACAATGGGGGACGGCCATTGGATAAAATGATGAAGGACGATCATCAAAAGGTGGAGGACGACCACCTAGCAGGGGACGGCTGCTAAAAAACAACGATGGGGACGGCCATCGGATGAGCATGATGGAGGACGACCATCAAGAAGTGGAGGACGACCACTCAGCAGGGGACGGCTGCTCTCAAGGTTTATCGTAACACAGGACGAGTGTTAGATAAAAAAAAAGGGAGATTTGCTTTGTTGGTGATCTACTGGGGATAGTAAATACGGACGAGTATCTACATCCAAGAAACAAAAGATATAAGTGTTTAGATGTATGTGTATAGATTAAAGATGCGGACGAGCATCCTTAGACTATGATACGGACGAGTATCATGTAGAAACAAATACTGACACGTGTTCAGAGATGATGATACGGACGAGTACCATCTGGTTAACAAAGAACACGGACGAGTGTTGCATCTGAAGGGACTCTTCTGGGGAATAGTAGACACGGACGAGTGTCTATATCCAAGAAGACATAAGTGTTTTACACAGTGTATGGATTAAAGATGCGGACGAGCATCCTTAAGACTATGATACGGACGAGTATCATGTAGAAACAAACATTAGACGCAATGTTCTGAGATGATGATACGGACGAGTACCAACTGGTTAACAAAGAACAAGGACTACTGTCGAATCTGTGGGGAGATAAGTGATGGTGTATACAAGATACGGACGAGTATCTGTATCATGAGTAGTGAGTATATATAGATGAGTGTTTTAACTGCTGGGGAGAATGACACGGGCGAGTGCCAAGAGAGAAAAGTGTAATATGAACAAGTATCTGCTATACAAAGTCTAGGCGACTGCGCTGGGGATATGACACGGACGGGTGTCAGGAAAGTGTATATATAGGTATGTGTGGGTGCAAAGAGGATGTCTTTGGCTTTCTGCTGGTAATATGACACGGACGGGTGCCATGAAGTATCTGTAATACGGGTGATTTTGTTATAAAGAGTGTTCAGACGACTTTACTGGGGAGTGATGATACGGACGGGTATCAAAAGGAAATGTGCTGGCATTTGTGAATATGAGGAAACTGTTTTTGCTGGGACTCTGGTGAGGATTTCTGTACAATGATGATGAACGGTTATTATTCACAAGTGTTAATTCAGAACATGGCTTATGATAATGCTATGCGTTTGATTTTTTTTGCCGTAATGCTCCGTATTAGACGGAATGCTACGCTCTGAGGGGATATTATGATGCAAATGCCATGATTCTGCAAAGATATCAAACCGGGATTCGGATCCCGTTGCTGCGAAGATCTCTGGCTGATCTGTTTGAAATGGACCTCCCAGCTGGGGATGAGATCATTGGTAGATCTAATAAGATGATATTTTCTTGGGGATACGGGTCACTGATAGACCTATCTTAGTAAATGAGGGACCCAGCTGGGGTTTGTAGAAGCTTTCTTCACTCTGTTGTGATTCCTTCGTGCGTTGCTCTTCTGAATAGAGGCTGAGGATTCTGTGGGGATATGATTCCCCGATTCTTGCATTCTGCTGAGGAGGAATGATTGGTACTACGGCTGGGAGAGTTGTTGGCCACTCAGCTGGGGAGAGTAATGAGAGGCAACTCAGCTGGGGATAGAGCATTTCAGTGCCGAGACTGAGTGTATGTTGATTCGGCAACTTCGCTGGGGAAATGGGCACCTTCCAGTGCCACATGGAAGATAGACCGAGTTGATAATGATCTGCCAGCTTGCTGAGGGTGAAGCTTTCATGCCCCAAGTTGCGCTCTGGATACCTGCAATCCTGAAAAAGATAGAACAACGCACAAGATAATCCCGAGGTATCCTTTACCGGATTCCGTCATAGGAGTTAGGATACTTCTGAGAGTAAGTATATTCCCTGCAAGCATGTTTCTTTATTTTCTTAGAGAAGAACATCTGTACTTATGCAATCAATTTTTTTTTAAGACATCAGACATTTTTTGCAAATAAAATGTATAAAACGAGTCATGACTGAAAATCTGATTTTATTAATTCATATGCCCTGAATTGGCGAGATACAGTCAAAGGAACATATCCCCTGAAATGAGGAGATTGTTACAAATTGAGAAACAAAAATGCTGGCAATGTTGACGACGCTTTAGGGAGCTTCCCCTTCTACTATGACTCGTATGACAATTGACGTTCTTCTCACCTTGCTTTCTGAAGAAGGTTGATTCTGATTGAAGCTTGATCCTGTTGAAGCTTACCAAGTTGTAGATGATACAGACGAACTCAGAATGCAGTCGTTCGCTTATTCCCTTATTTTTGCATGGATCGCCCTCTCGGGTTTTCAATCCATCGGGATACCCATTTTTGCCTGAGCTGTCCAATGCGGCTTTTCAACTCAGCGGGTGTACATTTTTTCATTTATTTCCATTATTTTTGCCCGAGTCTTTTATTCTGTATTTGACTCGCCGGGATGCCCTATTTTTGCCTGGACTTCCATTCTGTTTCTGTGTCCAGCGGGTCACTTTATGCGAAGTATTTTTTAACTGCATCTGAATTCACAGGGGATGGGAAGTCTTCGCCATCCATGCTGCTGAGCATCAGTGCTCCACCAGAGAAAACTTTCTTTACCACGAATGGTCCTTCATAGTTAGGAGTCCATTTGCCCCTGTGGTCTGTATGAGGAGGGAGGATTCTTTTCAGCACAAGATCTCCCACTTTGTACTCTCGATGCCTGACTTTCTGATCGAAGGCTTTCTTCATTCTCTTCTGATACAACTGCCCATGACAGATTGCAGCCAATCTTTTCTCTTCAATCAGACTCAGTTGCTCGTATCGGGACCTAACCCATTCTGCTTCACTCAATTTGACATCCATTAATACCCGTAACGAGGGTAATTCAACTTCAACTGGTAGGACTGCTTCCATACCATACACGAGTTGATACGGTGTTGCCCCAGTGGATGTCCTGATTGATGTGCGATACCCATGCAAGGCAAATGGTAGCATTTCATGCCAGTCTTTGTAGGTGACTACCATCTTCTGCACAATCTTCTTGATATTCTTATTTGCCGCCTCCACAGCGCCATTCATCTTTGGCCTGTAAGGAGAAGAATTGTGGTGTTGGATCTTGAAGTCCCGGCATAATTCAGCCATCATTTTGTTGTTTAAGTTGGAACCATTATCAGTAATGATTCGCTCGGGCACTCCGTACCGACAGATGATATCTCTCTTTAGGAATCGGGCTACCACTTGCCTTGTGACGTTGGCATATGAGGCTGCTTCAACCCACTTGGTAAAATAGTCGATGGCGACCAGGATGAATCGGTGGCCATTCGAAGCAGTTGGCTCAATCTTGCCAATCATATCAATGCCCCACATAGCAAAGGGCCATGGTGCAGACATGATGTTCAAAGGGTTGGGAGGCACATGCACCTTATCTGCATAGACCTGGCATTTATGGCACTTCCTGGCATAAGCACAACAGTCTGCATCCATTGTGATCCAATAATAGCCTGATCTTAACAACTTCTTAGCCATTGCATGTCCTCCAGAATGGGTACCAAATGATCCTTCGTGCACTTCATGCATCAACAAATCTGCTTCCGTCTTGTCAACACATCTGAGGAGTACCATATCAAAGTTCCTCTTGTATAAAGACCCATCAGTGTTCAGAAAGAAACTACCAGCAAGCCTTCTCAAAGTCTTCTTATCATTGGAAGATGCCCCAGGTGGGTATGTTTGATCCTCCAAGAAGCACTTAATGTCGTGGAACCAAGGCTTATCATCTTTAACAACATCTGCTGCGAACACATATGCTGGTCTGTCAAGTCTGGACACTGAGATCTGAGGTACAAAGTTAGCAGCTTGAACCTTGATCATGGATGAAATGGTAGCAAGAGCATCTGCAAACTGATTCTCGTCCCGAGGGATATACTCAAGCCTGACTGTTGTGAAGAAAGTCAATAACCTCCTTGTATAATCCCTGTAAGGTATCAGATGATCCTGGTGGGTGTACCCTTTTCCGTTGGTTTGATTGACTACCAAAGCTGAATCTCCGAATACGGTCAATGTCTTGATCCTGAGGTCAATGGCTTCCTCAAGACCCATAATGCAAGCTTCATATTCAGCTTCGTTGTTAGTGCAGTTGAAAGTGAGTTTTGCCGAGAAAGGCATGTGAACTCCTTTTGGTGTAATAAGTACTGCACCAACGCCACGGCCATTCATGTTAACAGCCCCATCGAACATCATAATCCATTCTTCCTCCGGGTCAGGCCCTTCAGTGTGAATAGGCTCTTCATGATCTTTTGTTTTAATGAACATGATGTCTTCATCGGGGAAGTCAAACCTCATAGGCTGGTAGTCATCAATGGGTTGCTCAGCAAGATATTCAGATAGTACACTGCCTTTGATGGCTTTCTGAGATGTGTATTGGATGTCATACTCTGTAAGGATCATTTGCCATCTTGCAACCCGTCCGGTAAGCGCTGGCTTCTCGAAAATGTACTTAACCGGGTCCATTTTTGATATCAACAGAGTAGTGTGGGTCAACATATACTGTCTCAGTCGGCGAGCAGCCCACGCTAAAGCACAACAAGTTTTCTCGAGCAGTGAATAACGTTGTTCACAGTCGGTAAACTTTTTGCTTAGGTAGTATATTGCATACTCTTTTCGACCAGACTCGTCATGCTGGCCCAGCACACACCCCATTGACTCTTCTAATACTGTCAGGTACATTATCAGAGGTCTTCCTTCAACTGGAGGCATAAGGATTGGAGGTTCTTGCAGATGTTCTTTGATCTTGTCAAAAGCCCTTTGGCAGTCTTCATTCCACCTGACCGTCTGTTCCTTTCTTAACAGCTTGAACAAGGGTTCACAGGTTGCTGTAAGGTGAGATATGAACCTTGAAATGTAGTTCAATCGGCCTAAGAACCCTCGAACTTCTTTCTCAGTTTTCGGTGCAGGCATCTCTTGAATGGCTTTGACTTTATCAGGGTCAACTTCAATCCCTTTCTCGCTTACAATAAAGCCCAGCAGCTTACCAGATCTCACCCCAAATGTGCATTTGTTGGGGTTCAGCTTTAGTTGGTACTTCCTCAGACGCTTGAATAATTTGAGCAGATTTACCAGGTGGTCTTCCTCTGTAAGGGACTTGGCGATCATGTCATCCACGTAACATTCTATTTCTTTATGGATCATATCGTGGAATAATGTCACCATAGCCCGTTGATACGTTGCACCGGCATTCTTGAGCCCAAATGGCATTACCTTGTAGCAGAACGTGCCCCAGGGTGTGATGAATGTTGTCTTCTCCATGTCTTCAGGTGACATTTTAATCTGGTTGTATCCTGAAAATCCATCCATGAAGGAGAATACCGAGAACTGAGCCGTGTTATCAACCAATACATCAATGTGAGGTAGAGGGAAATCATCTTTCGGGCTGGCTCTGTTCAGATCCCGGTAATCAACACACATTCTTACTTTGCCGTCCTTCTTAGGCACAGGTACTATATTAGCAACCCACGGCGGGTAGCTAGTTACAGCAAGGAACCCGGCGTCCCATTGCTTTTGTACCTCTTCCTTGATTTTCATAGCCATGTCTGGACGAGTACGGCGCAGCTTCTGTTTGACTGGAGGGCATTCTTCTCTCAAAGGCAGCTTGTGCACAACAATGTCGGTATCCAACCCTGGCATGTCTTGATACGACCAAGCAAACACATCCACATACTCTTGAAGTAGATCAACCAGTTGCTTCTTCACTGAGTCTTGCAGGCAGGCCCCGATTTTAACCTCTTTCACGTCTTCCTCTGTACCAAGATTAATCACTTCAACCTCCTCCTGGTGAGGGGTAATAACCTTTTCCTCTTGTCTTAACAACCTGGCTAGCTCTTCAGGAAGCTCATATTCTTCTTCAACCCCTTCATCAGCTTGATTGATCGGATTGTCAAAGTCATACGATGTCATAGCCGTGCTGTTGTCGGTGCTGTCAGGAAGGCACTCTCTGCAAGGGTTAAGTTGTTCATTTTAGTGATCTGATTTTAGTCTTATTTAGAAAAGTGAAATGAAGTTGTCATTTTGAAAACACTGCCATTTATTTTTTGTACAAAAAAGAAAAAAATGGAAAAACAGTGAACGAAAAGAAAAAGACGCGTTTGCAAAAAGATGTCTGATATTTCATTAATTGATCTTGTTTGCACAAAAAAGTACAGATGGCCCGATTACAAAATGAGTCTTGTCATCTTGGGCAAGATGCAAGACTTTGATGCATGCTTATAAAATACAGGAAATAATAATTACTCTGATCGAGTAACTCTTATAATTTCCTGGGAAGACCAGTTCGAGACACTGCTCCCCGGGATCTTTGGACGAATCCAGCTTTCCAGGTTGCGTTCTTCTTCCAGCTCGTCTTCCAGACAGTTGATAGCATCGGGGGTAAGCATCCCCCCACTGACAAAACCAGGCTCTCCAGCAGCCCTTGCTTGATGTTGAGTTGGTCTGTAACCCAACCCAAATTTGTCTTTCTTCTCCTCCACAGCTAAAACTTTGCCCCAGCCCAGGGCAGTTCCTTCCTCAACAACCTTCCGGGCTTGTTGGTAAGATGACATGGAGATCCCAGATACAGCAGATGCTTCATTCACATTCAAGGCTTCAAATCCTTGGCTCATTGTTTCATGGATCTCTCCATCCATCTCAATGTACTTATAAGTAGCCAGATGGCTAACAAATATGTCCTCCTCCCCACAGATTGTAACAACTTGGCCTTCCCACTCAAATTTTAACTTTTGGTGAAGGGTAGACGTTATTGCGCCGGCGGCGTGAATCCAGGGTCTACCCAACAAACAGCTGTAGGCGGGCTGAATGTCCATCACATAAAAGATAGTTTTAAAGGTCTGTGGGCCAATTGTCACAGGCAGCTCAATCTCTCCCAGAACCGATCTCTTCGAACCATCAAAGGCTCTTACTACCAGGTTGCTGGGTCTCAATGCCAATCCATCATATTCTAACTTCACCAGAGCCTTCTTTGGTAAGACATTCAGGGATGAACCTGTGTCTACCAGCACATGAGAAAGGACAGCTCCTTTGCATTCCATGGTTATGTGCAAGGCTTTGTTGTGGTTGCGGCCATCCGCCGTCAGGTCAGTGTTGGTGAACCCTAGCCCATTGCTAGCAGTAACATTTCCAACCACGGTTTCCAACTGGTTGACAGTGATCTCTTCAGGCACGTAAGCTGCGTGCAAGACTTTAAGTAGTGCATTCCGATGGGCTTCGGAGCACATAAGCAGTGAGAGGATAGAGATCTTGGATGGCGTCTGGTGAAGCTGATCCACAATTTTATAGTCACTCTTTTTGATGATTCGCATAAACTCATCAACTTCTTGATCGAACGGTGTCTTCAAGGCTTCTTTGATTGTTTGATCTTCCTGCACCGGGCTCTTTCCTTTTGCCTTGGCAGCAGCTTCTGCTTCGGCTGTAGGTCTTTGAATTGGTGGAGCAAAGAGACGTCCGCTTCGAGTGAAGCCTCCGCCTCCCCCCACATTATCTACTTGTGGTGCAGGTGTTGATGTTTCAAGAGTGATTCTTTTTCCTTCGCAGTACACGTCAGAGCCATAGTGCCAAGGGATGGCCCTATTGCTTTCATATGGTACTGGTCCAGGCACCGTGACAGTGACTGGGCTGATTGCTGCTGCTGAAGGGATTGTGATAGTTTGCGGATCATAAAAGATTGTAACTGGTGCTCTGATGGGAGCAGCACCTTCTGAATGGTAGGCAGAGTTGTTTTCAGGATCATAAAATATTGTGACGGTAGAGACATCTTCATGAGTTGTTGCTGGAGTTGTAGGAGACATTGTCGGAAGTGCGGATGTTGTTGTTGTAGGAGGTTCAAAATGGAATGAAGCTGAAGTTGTAGCAGGAGAAATTGTTGAAAACTGATCATTTGAGACGATAGATGGAGTACTTGTTGATGTTGCCGAAGAATTGTCAGGAACAATGGTTGCTGCAGTTGTAGGAGGTTCTGAAACCGTTGCTGACGATATTGCTGGATTTGTTGGAAATGATGTGGTGATCTGGAGTTGGCCACTCTGAATAAGGCCATCTATGCCATTCCTTAGATTATCGCACCCATTTACTGAGATATTGCAGTAAGCACACCCCAACTCGCATCCTGGGAACATGTTGCATTCCAAGAGCTGAGCCTTGATTTCTACCAATGGTGTCCTGATCTGTCCCACACTGGTTATTAAATAAGACGGTTTGTCTTCTTCAATAGCGTTAATTCGAGGACCACCATGATTTGGCATAGGATTTTTGTTGACGTTGGGTGGTGGTGCAAAATTCAGAGCTTTGGAGTCTACTAGGTCTTGTACCTTCATATGCAGAGCCCTGCATTTTTCCGTACTATGACCAGGTGCGTTCGAATGAAAGGCACACCTAGCGTTGGAGTCGTAGTTCCTGGGTAAACTGTTGGGATCCGGAGGTGCCAACGTTCATAGCTCAACCAGGTTGAGTTTCAGAAGTTGTGGCAGCAAAGTAGCATACGGCATTGGGATCGGATCGATCACTCTGTTAGCTTGAGAAGGCCTCTGCTGAAATGGCCTTTGTTGACTGTTGTTGTTGGTGTTGCTGTTGTTGTAATTCCTTGGAGGATACTGATTTTGTTGGTGGTACTGAGGTTGCGGCTGATAGTTTTGCTGAGGAGGTTGATAGACTGGCTGAGGATGAGCTGGAGCAGGGATGGTGACTGCTGCTACTGATCTATGCACATACTGGGGTCTGCCCCTGTTGGTGTGAATGGCATTGGTCTCGCCAGTTCTTCTCGGGCCTGCGAAAGGCTTTCTTGCATTACTGGACGAGCTGGCACCATTATCAGAGATCTTACCCATTTTCAACAGGCTTTCAATTCTCTCCCCAGCTATGACAACATCTACAAAGCTAGTGGAAGAGAAAGCAGCCAACCTGTCAATATATGTTCCCTGAAGGGTATTCATGAACATATCTGCCATTTCCCTTTCAGACATAGGTGGCTGAACAGCAGCAGCCAATTGCCTCCATCTTTGGGCATATTCTCGGAAACTCTCCCTTGAAGACTGTGACATTCCCATTAGGAGGGTCCTGTTGGGTGCCATATCTAAGTTGTACTGATACTGTCTGATGAAGGCCTCTGCCAGGTCCTTCCAGCATCTTACAGTTGCTCTTGTCAAATGGGAATACCATTCCCTTGATGCTCCAGTCAAGCTGTCTTCGAAGTAGAACATCCAGAGCTTCTCATCCATTGTATAGGCCTTCAGCCTTCCCAGAAATGATTGTAAATGAGTCCGGGGGCATGAAGTCCCATTATACTTTTCGAAACATGGAGGCTTGAACTTGTGGGGAATCCTAACCCCGTCTACCAAGCCCATATCCATCACGTCGAAACCCAAAGAGTTTTGAGACTCTAGGGATCTTAACTTCTCAGCTATCTCATCCAATCTTCTATCGTAAGCTTCTTCTCCAGCACCCATTACTGTCAATTGATCCTCTTGAGGGTCTTCTTGCAATACCCTGGCTGCAGTGGCGGTTCCTTGAACATTTGCTGGAATATTGACCTCAGGATGGAGGTGTGGACCAAACACAGGAGGGTTAACATGAGGTTGGACCCTTTCATTATTACTGGTGCCGGCAGTCCCTATGTGTGGATCCTCTTGATTTTGCCTCTCCACTATGGCCCTCAGTCTTTCCTGGCTCTGAGCCATATTGTTCATAACTTCCATGAACTGCGTCATCTGCGTTCTCATTTCTAATCTTTCGTTTGCCATCTGATTTCTGACCTCTGCAAGGTCCTGCTGTACCTGATCCATTTTGATATTCCCGGAAGGTTGTTTCGGGTTGGATAACGGTGCGGACGGTTGAGAGGAAATACCCGGCGCCTAGCAATAGTTCCTGAACATCACAACAGAGGTTAGTAACAACAAAACAAAAACCTACAAAACAAACAAAGGGTTAGCATGCAATGCAGTTATGCTTATTTGTTCTCAAGGTATCCGGTTTGGCCTTCAGTTTTGACCCTTCCAGACCCTTGAAGATGCTGCTGATGTTGCTTCCGAAGTAAACTAACATGAATATATTACATAAGGTGAAATAATACAACTTGTTCATTTTACAACACAAGCCCCTTAAGGGGTCAAAATACATCACAAAAAGTAAAAGTACATGGAATAGAAACAACAACAAGCAAATGGTCAAACACCAAGGCTAAACTCATCCTCACGAACTTCCTTGAGAAGTGCTTCGGTCACAGGATCAGCCGGACGCTCCGTGAGATTCCGGATAAGGAGGTTCCGGGTTGCAACAGCTGTTACTAGCTTTTTGTGCTGAGTTTGGTCCTTGGACCTCTTCACCCCTGCTTTAATCTTCAATTCTGATATTTCCCTCTGGGCTGCTGCCAGGGCTTCTTGCTGTTCTTTTGCATTAGCCTCCAGTTGCTCCATCTTGTCTTGAACTCTCTTGTCTTCCAGGGTACGAGCCTCGGTGATCCTGACCCACCGGGCTTGACTCTCCTTCAAGTACAAGTCTGTTCTTGCTCTCTGGAACTGGGCTTCTTTGCAAGCATTCTTCAGAATTTGTTCACCAGCCTTAGACTTTTTGATATAATCCCCAGACTTTTCAATCTTAGTCAAATGCTCCACTCTCAACTTCTCCAATCTCTCAATCTCCCTCATACCTTCACTCCTCTCCCGGAGGGTCTTCTGCAAAGCCTGGGTTAGCTTCTCATTTCTTTCCTTCAAGCTCTCAAACTCCTCCAAACTGATGGTGGCAGGGGGTGGTGCTGAAGATGACTCAGGCATGTCTTCTATGGTAAAGGGCATTCCAGAGAAATGGGCCCTGGCACGGGACCACTCATAATATTGTGCTGATGCCACATTATTACACTTCCCCAGAATGGTGACTCCCTTGGTTTGAACATTATCCCAGGCCCAGGCAGCCTGCCTAACAACAGCCAAACTAATCTTGTTCTCACAATAAAGGGTCTCCACCAAGTCCTGTGCCCTAGGAGTGTGGACCAGTGCATAGCCCAGTTGCCTCCTGAACAGCAGAGGGTTGTAATTAATACTTCCCTTAACTCCTATTAAGGGCACATTGGGAAAGTGCCCACAGCTGGTGATGATATCTCTGCCCTTGGTGCTTTGAGTGCACCATCTGATATCTGCTGAAGTTAGAGTAGTGAGTCTCTTAGCCCAGTTGCTTTGCTGATGAGGGTTTAAAAACGCATCTGTCCTGGGTAGATGCCTAAGAAGCCAAGTATGGAATAATGGAGCACAACACCTCACTAGTCTTCCCCTCTGTTTTTCATTCCTCTGATGCACTGAGTAGTAGAGATCCCCCAATAATGTTGGCACTGGGTTCTTCAAGATGAATAAGTGGATTGCATTCTTACTAATGAATCGAGGCTCATCTGCAAACAATACAATCCCATATATGCACAAGGCCAGCAGAGCACAAACAGTTTTCCATTCTCCTAGAGAAGCTTTCAGACTAGCTTGAGAAATTAAGAAGTCCATATGAAAACCAGGGATCCCAGCCTTAGAGGTCATATGCTGCTCAATCAGGGCAGGTTCCAGATGCAAAGCTTTTGCTACTTCTCCATTAGCAGGAAAGACCATCTCAGGGTTGAAAGGGATTCCACCCCTGATAGGTATGCCAACTAATGAGGAGTACTCTTCCAACAGAGGGCCCAACTGAAAGTCTTGAAAGGTGAAACATCTCAGTGGGGGATCATAGAACTGAATGCAGGTGTGGATGAGGCTCCTTTGTGATGGGTCCAGATCCACAACCAAGTCAAGTATATCTCCATAGTTTTCTCTGAACAAGGATATGTGATCTGGAGTGATCAGGGTCTGAATCCTCCTGATGTCTGATAACTCTGGTTGGAAGAAGTGATAGGTGATATTGCTCTTTTTAGGAGCCATGATGCTGAAGACTGAGTAGAGACAGGTGCTGATGACAATGCTGAAGTGATGAGCCACTGGTTAGCTGATGCTGGTGATCACTGAAGCAGATGCTGGTGAAGATAGGTCAGTACTGCAGATGGGGTCAAAACCAAAACCAAATGAAGATGGATACCCTGAAACAAATAAGCAAATGTCAATATGATGCAATGATTATGCATGCAAATGAAATGCAAAGGGTTTGTGACTGAGCTGGATCTGATCAAAATGCCCTGATATAGGTCCAAGTGTGTTCAAGAATTCCAGATGGAGGCCTATAAATCCAGTAACCAAGGTGGGGGACTCAAATAAAGAGCCACATGTCCAGGGTTTAGAGTCACAAGAACTGTCCAACATGGAGTACTCTTAACAAAGCAAAGTAACAGGGTATTCTGAGGTCAAGGTACCTGCAAACCTGTAAACAGCCCAACCCCCTCACAGGTGGTGTTCTAAAACAAGGATCCTTAGACTTGGATCAGTTATGAGAAGTGTAAACACTTCTAACCCGGAGGTACAGTGTTTACAATAACCATAGCAATTCCTCCTCTAATTCACCCCAGTTTCTGAAGGTCAATACTAAAGGTCATCCAGACTTAGCAGGCTTCTTAGATAGCCCTAGCATTGCAGGAAATCTGCAACACAAAGTTCTCAAGAAGAAACCCATATCTGAACCGTGTTTCATATTCCCGCACCAGACCGAAATGGAATGGGAAAGAATATGATTCACTCTAGCCTAGGTGTCACTCAGGTCCCAGGTGTAGGACCTTAACTCTCAATAGAACCCCACCCACCAAAGCAAACAACAGATCCAGCCAGCAACATGACAGTATGATATATACAAAGTGCAATAAAGAAAGCAGTAAAGCAAACTGTACATAAAGCAAAATAAATACAAGCACAAGTAAGCACATAACACCCCAGTAAGCACAAATCAATCAAGCGCTAGGAGGAACCCACAAAAAGAACCAGAAGCCCTGGTTGCAATATAAGGCTCCCCAGCAGAGTCGCCAAGCTGTCGCTCCCGACAAATGAAACGGATCAAATGAAGGTACAGACGCGAACGGTCGGCGAGAGGGACAATGAGAACACACAGCCGTGAACTCACTGGAGATGAATAGAGTCGCCAGCTAGGCATTTTTATCCCGGGGGAAAGGCAATGCTGCATAGGCCTAGAAAGATATGGATAAGACGGTTTGCGAACCAGAGAGACTGAGAAAGGGGGTTGGTTACAACCTGGGAAGGTATTAGCACCCAGATTGTCCGCCGTACTCGACGGGATCCACGCTTAAAAGATTTGTGTTTTAAAGGGGTAGTGTCAGTGCAATCTGTGTATAAAGAGCTGGAAAGATGTACAGGTGTCAGTGTAAAGAAATGTGAAGTATATAAGTGAAGTGTCAGTGTAAGAACAGGAGTGAAATGCTCAAGATCATGAGGCTAAAAGAATGAGGCTAGAAAGAGGGGGAATGTACAGGGACTTTTGTTCGATAACCGTTAAGTTATGCCTACGTATCCTCTCGTGCAATGAGGAAGTCAGAACACCGTAGTTCGACCCAAAGAGACTGAAAGGTGAATTGACTTGTGAACTGCCTGCTTGCCTATGCTCAAGTGTATGATCTGTCTGGCACAGATGCAAACTGTCTTGCATTAGACGGAAGAAGCAAATTCTCGTTTATGAGTGAAGATGATGAGAAAAGAATCCCGAAGGAGACGATTATTGTTTGTTTTTATGTTTTCAGTCTTTTATTGCTTTTAAAAGTTTGTCATAAATTAATGAGCTTAAGCCTAAACCAATGGATTTAGTAAACTCATCACATCTTCCCTCTGATTAGGGGTAATGAGAATACCTTAAATGTGAAGTCAGATTCTCACACTTAATCACCTTTGATGTAGGATTAAGATCATTAACCTACTTGTGATTACTTAGATGTTTTTGGTGTTTTTGTTTAGTGTTGAGTAATGAGGTTAAGCCATAATCAAGGATTAAACAGACTCATTACACCATCCTAATAGAAGGATAATAGATGAGGGTGTTTAAGCTGAGGAAAGTTCCTCAACTTAATCCATGGTTAGGGATTAAACTCATGACAAAACAAGCCTTTATTGAGTGGATTTTATTTAATGATAAGATGATGAAGTGAGTTTTATGATTTGTAAGACAACTTGAGGGGGACTTGTCCATTAACACTAGGGTTAGTCCTTCTTAACCAGTTAAGGAAGAATTAGAACCCTAATGCAAGGCCCAAGTTACAAGTGTGATGTCTTGATGATTATTAGATGAGTTGATTAAAGGATTTAAACACATTAAGGGTTTAACACTTAGGATTAAAGTTATACACTCCATCCTAAGAGAAGGATGCAGGCATAAGCTTAATCACAAAGCCTTAAAGCCTTTAGGGTTTAGTCCCCGATTATGAGATGAGAAGAGAAGACTCAAAAGAGACACAAAGGTAAAACTAAGAGGGGAGACTAATCAACCCTAATTCATTGTCATGCTTGGTTGTTCCTAAGGTTTGTGAGGTTTTCAAGAGCAATCTTCAAAGAGAACCACCAGGATGCAGATGAACAGGATCAAGAGAAGCAAAGTGACTTGCTTCATTCAAGAAGTCAAGTCACTTGAAGAAAGAAAGTGGGAAGAAGAAGAATGAGCAAGCCCAAACTCAAACACATACAAAAATGCAGCAATGGATGCAAGAGGGATGAAAAGAAAAGTTATGAGAAGTGAAGGCAAATCCACTTCTCAAGTTTACTTACCACCTGAAATGTTAGAAAGAAATGCAATGCAATGAAAAATGGGATGAAATGGTATGATGCTAAACAAAACCAGAAGCATGTTGATGATGAAAATGATGTTATGAGATGCTGCAAACATGAGGCAAGGCATGGAGATGTTCATACAAGTTCATGGATGCATATGGTGCAAGCTTAGAAGCATGGATACACATGAAAAGTTATGAAGCATACATGGCATACAACATGACAAATGCAAGATGCAATGATCAAAGGTGCTTTCTACATGTCTTATGATGTCAAATGAATCACATGAATGCTTGAAATGTCATGGTAAGTCATGCTATGCAAGAGAATGCAAGATGGATGCAAATGAAAGCCCAAACTAGGGTTTATGGATCAAACAACAAACAAAACCCAAAAACAGAAGCAAACCCTAAGATAAAAAATGGAAAATGCCACCCAAAGAAACCCTAAACCTATACTAAACCAAGGTCCAAAGGGGAGGTCTCAACTCTCAACCAATCTCAAGATATGATTTTTCTAAGTTATTAGGGTTTTTAGGGTTCCTAAATAAAAGAAATGCCAAACAAATTGGAAATGAGGAATCAAACCATGGCCATTTAATCCTAGAAACTACATGCTAAACACAAAACAATGCAAAAAGAATCAATGTCCAACTCTTCTTATATAGGCAGAAATGATTTTTTGAACTTATGATCAAAATAATGCACAAAATATGATTTAATTCAATGAAAAATTCTTAAAATGCATCAAGATCAAAAAAGAAATTTGGTTTGAAGGTTGGACAATGTTTCTAAATGTCTTAGAACATTTCATGAATTTTTTGGTGATTTTTAAATACCTAAAGGTATTTTTAATTAATTAATTCTCACTAATTAATTAAAAATAAACTTTTAAATATTTAAAAATGCTTTTTAATGATAAAAAAAATAAAATAAAAATATTTTTGGGTTTTAAAAATTAATAAAACTTTTAAGAAAAAGTTTCATAATTTTTAAGCCATTTTTGCTATTTTAAAATAATTATACAAAACAAATGAAAAGAAAATAAATAAAAATGAATTTTTAATGAATTAATGAGAAGTAATCAGATCCTAAGGTGGAGATTCAAACCCACACGCGCGGGAGTTGACTGCGCGCCACATCTCACGGCTCAGATTCAAATTTGCTAATTAATGCTTAAAACCCTAACCCTGCCGTTAATCACTTTCAGATGACCGGAACAGTGTTCCGGTCATCTTCTCCGTTCACCTCAAAACGCTATCTCTCTCCCCAGGCCATTTTAGAAGCTCTAAACCTCCAGAAACCATCTACCAACTACCCTAAGCACGAATCCAGCATCAAATCATGTTTAAACTCACACACAAACAAGAATCGAAGCAATGAAATTTCTAGGTCAAACTTTCAGAACACCATAACATACTCGTTTCTGGCTTATTTTCAAAAGTAAATAGATCCCAATGATCAGTGCAACATGCTAAACAAGATTCTAACAAGAAAATGGAGTTCTGGAAAAAAAGTTCATGGTGTCACCTGAGATGGAGCTTTTGATTTAGGAGCTTTCTGGATGATTCTTTGGCTCAATCAGGTCCCAATGATCCACCTTTGAAGCTTTGGATGCTTAGTTGGAGTTTAAACAACCTCTGGAGTGAGTTTGCAGAAGCTCTGACCAAGGGCATGTGAAAATCGTATTTGAGACATGGGGTGTTTCAGGCCAAAACAATGGTTGGTTTCTGGCCAGTGAGGTGAGTAGAGATTGTTGGTGGAGTTTGTTCTTGTGTTTGAGGTTTGTGGAGAGAGATTCGAAGGAAAATGCAGGCTGAGGTGAAGAATGGCAATGGGGTGTTCTTGCTCAAATCAAGCCTGGCTCTTGGTGCTTTGAGGTCTATGAAGTATGGTGAGTTGAAGTGTGGAAATGGTTTGAGTGTTCTGAGCTTGTGGAGGCAGATTCGAAGGCTTATGCAAAAAGGAGTGTTTTTGTGAATGTGTTGTATGATAGTGTTTCAGCCTTGCTAGATGTATGGAATGGCTTGCTCTTTGTCCACATAAACCTCTCTCATTGGTCAGATGATTGGACATGTGCTTTATTGATTGGTAAGTCACCTTTTGCAAAAAGTCAAATTTTGTGTAAGGAAAGTATGGGTTGATCTATAGCTAGTACATGGGCTGGTTCTGGTGCAGCAAGGTGAGGTGAGAGGCTAGCCAAAGTGCAGCATCCAATGCATCAAGTGGTGGAAGTGTCATGAGTGTTTTTGCAAGTTGTTGCCTTTATGGTTCACATGAAAGAAAGTCTTGTTACATGAACCAAAACATGAGAAACCTTGGCCCAATTCTGACTTTTAGGACATGTAGAATGTTTGTGTACTGGTTTGAAGTGAACTAGAGGTCATAAGAGGCATTGGTTCATGATTTTGCAAAATTTCCATTTGAGGCATGCCTTGAAAATCAATGATTTTGGCCAACTTTGTCACACCATAACTTTTGATCCAAGAAGAGTTTGATCATGTTCTTGTACTTTTTGAAAAGGGAAAGATGAGATCTACAACCTTCATGACCAAAGTTTTTCCATTTGAAGCATTTTTGGATCAAGAATCAAGGCTTGAAAAATGACCTAAAATGAAGCATTCTTGAAAAGTCAACTATACCCAAAAAGTCAACATTTGCAAAAACCCTAAATTCTTGATTTTTGTGAACTTCAACCTTCTTCCATGATCAAATAAAGATCATATACACTCAAAATGATGAAGATCACCCATTGGTTGGGTCATTGGGGGCCTCAGATGCCCTGATTTTGCACTGACTTGTCTGAAAAGTCAACCCTTGATCAGATGACTTCCCCATGGAATTTCTTCATGAAACTTGATATGCATACTCCCTATATCATATAGAGACCAATGGAAACAAGAATGACCAAAAAATTTGGGGTTATGGCCTTTGAAACCAAAACCCTAATTTTAGGTCAACTGTGCAGTCAAACTTGGCTCTGCATCCACTCAAACCCTAGTTCTTGTGATTCTTTTGAATTCTTGGCTTTGAGAAGATGTAATATGATACTTGAACACATATGGATCCCTCTGAAGTGATTGGTTGCCTTTGGAATGGCTCAAGAAGCTCTTGGATTGTTCAGATCACAAACCCTAGATGAGGATGTTTAGAAACTATGCAGTGAATCAAAAGTGAGATATGAGATATTATGGTTGTGTTTATGCATATGAGAATGATCACAAGCCATGGTGAATGGGTGAGGGCAAATTTGGGGTGTTTACACATACTTCACGCATTTTTTAAATCAGCACCTCGTTTGGGCTAATGGTCCATTCGTCACACTTTCACAGCATTCAAATAAATTGACTTTTTCAAAACTTACATGAATTTTACATTAACACTACCATTTGTGTATGAACAATTTAATTACAAATCAGTGCTTGACATCAGTGCAATCCCAACAAGGGGAATCAAAAGAGGAATTTGAATCGATACTTCTTCAACAGCCTAATCAGGGGCAATTTATTTCAAGATCAGCTCAATCAGGGGCAGGCGCCTACCAAATCCAGATACAGGGGCAGATCATGCCATGGCCTGTCAAAGCTCCTCCATCAAATTTATTTCAGATACCCTACAAACAGGGGCAAGCAGACAAGGAGCAAATCTTCATATCTCTTCTCCCCAGCTAAACAGGCAGTTCTTGCTAGACGTTCGCAATCATTCAAAGCGAAATCAGTCTTCATGTGTCAATTAAGTCGCTCCGCTCATCAGCAAGTGACCAAAACTTGGAGCTCTCAGATTCATCTTCTGATCATACATCGTCGAAGATCGAGTGTCGGGAATCAAGCCCTCCACCAACCCAAAGTCCAATCATTATTGGCAACTACCAGACCAAAAGTCCACCAAGCTGGCACCTTTCTTTTTTCAATCACTCATATGCATCATTATGCATCATTAACGTCATAAAGCATCATTACATCAATCATTTGCAACATATGCATCATATGCATGCCTAAATAAACCAGCTCTCCATATCCCCAACATTATCGAATTTATATCTCAGTGCATAAACATTTGCATCGTATCTCCATCCCTATGGAATACCTTTTCAAAAAAATCAAGCATAGTTGCATAGCTCAGGATCCAGGATCAATACAAGTTTCTGGTCCTTTCCCCAGCGGAAGTCGGGATCATATCAAATCAAAAATCCCAGGCATCTTCTCTTGGCGGATTCAATAGCCGTGTTTTATTTTCAGTCTATTGCCTTATCATCCTCTGTTGATAAGTGATTTTATTTTCTGTCATTTGCCTTATCTTCCTCAGTTGATAAGTGATTTTATTTTCTGTCTGTTGCCTTATCATCCTCTATTGATAAGTGAGTTTATTTTTTCTGTTTATTCGCCTTATCTTCCTCTGTTGATAAGTGATTTTATTTTCTGTCATTCGCCTTATCATCCTCTGGTGATAAGTGAGTTTATTTTCTGTCTATTCACCTTATCTTCCTCTGTTGATAAGTGATTTTACTTTCTGACATTCGCCTTATCTTCCTCTGTTGATAAGTGAGTTTACTTTTTTCCGTTTATTGCCTTATCATCCTCTGTTGATAAGTGATTTTATTTTTTCAGTTATTCGCCTTATCTTCCTCTGTTGATAAGTGATTTTACTTTCTGTCATCCGCCTTATCTTTCTTTGTTGATAAGTGATTTTACTTTCTGTCATCCGCCTTATCTTCCTCCGTTGATAAGTGATTTTATTTTTCAGTTATTCGCCTTAACTTCCTTTGTTGATAAGTGATTTTATTTTCTATCATTTGCCTTATCATCCTCTGTTGATAAGTGAGTTTATTTTTCTGTCTATTGCCTTATCATCCTCTGTTGATAAGTGATGTTTATTTTCAGTCCGTTGCCTTATCATCCTCAGGTGATAACTGATTTATCTTGTCAATTTGTTTCTTGCCATGTCACCCATTATTTCCAGTTTTAATCATCTGTTATTTTCACAATTTCTTTCTTTTCAGACAAATTTGGAGTCTGTTAATATCTAATTATCTTATACCTTGAAAGGTTGAACGCAAGCCAGTTCATCTCACTCGGTCTAAGCCAATTCGATAGGGGCATCTGTCATACCCCAAATTTGTCCTACCATTTTATTTTCTGTCTAATCTTTATTTAGAAATCCAAAAATGTGAATCGTGCTACTTTTTGCTATCCGATATTCGAAAAATCCAAAAATAGGTCATTTATTTTCAAAACAAAAAATCAAGTTTTATTTTGTTGTTCAAGCCCGTTAGCCCATTTACCGTTTATATATATATATATATATATATATATATATATATATATATATATATATATATATATATATATATATATATATATATATATATATATATATATATATATATATACAAAAGTTACAAAAATCAATTACAAAAAAAAAAGTAAAAAAATGCACTTATTTATTTGCAAACTAAATTTAAATTCTCTTTTTATTCCAAGTCTTTTATTTCTATTATTTAAGTTTTTATCAAAAAATATATATACAAAAAAAGAGTCTGTTGTATTTGTTATTTCCTTTAAAATATTTCACATAAATTCATTTTTCATCTTACAAAGCCTTTTATCCAAAAATCCCAAAATATCTCTATTTTATTTACTTTTTTTATATTATATTGATATTACTATTACTTTTATTATAATTATATTTTTATTTCGTTGTCTACTTATTATTATTACTTTATTGTTATTAGTAAATTTTTGTTATTCCCATTATTATTTTTATTTACTTTTTATTTATTTATTATTTTTATTCACCTCTTATTATTATTATTATTATTATTTTATCATCATTATTACTTCATTTTTATTATTAGTATTATTAATATTGTTATTCTAAAAAGCTTCTAGTCACACAAAAGACAAATGTTTTCTTCTGCATAACAAAATTTCACAAGACCCACCCAATTCCAATTCCACTCACTTTCCACACAGAATTTTCTGCAACAAACCATCATCCTTCAAATTTTAACAGCTCACAAAATCTTTGCAAAATCAACAGATTCTTATCCAAATTTCTGCTCCAATTTCCATTCTACCCTTACCTCAATCTATCCTATAAATAACACCTTCATTCATATCACTAAACAAGCTTGGATAACCTTAACAAAATTCTGCAAAAAAACAAATATCAGAACCAAGCTTCAAACCGTATCAAATTTTCACAATCCTTCACTCCAAATTTGCACTCATAGTGTACCCATACTCACCTGCAATTTCAATCCAAACGCATTTAAATCTCAGCAACTTCTCTGATAAAATATGTTTGCCAAACACCATATTCAAACTGTCATCCTTTTTCCTTCTGCATTTTTTTTCTCATTTCAAATAAATTTACCACAAATAAAAATAAAACAGTGAAACTAGAAACAGCCGAACCATAACACAGACTTCACCGCCAACCATCGTAAAACCTTCAAAAACGTTCAACCACAAACATCCTTTCAAAATACCCACAAAAATCGTGAAACCCACAAACCGAATCACACAAAAAAAAACAAATCAGTGAACCAAAAGTGAGTGAAACCGTGAAAGCACATCGAACCAAAACACGCCAAACCACCGTCCAAATCTGCCTACCATCCGCGAGAGCAAAAACAGCCTTTCCAAAACCGCAAAACCGTGAGATTCTCCAACCTTCAATCTCCATTACCCACCATCACAATACCGAGCAAACCAAAGTCGTTGCAAAAAGCAGAGCATTTCAGAGAGACGAAATTGATGAGAGAGTGAGTCAAAACAAACTGAGAGGGGGAAATTAAACCAAACACAGAACTAATGCAATCACTTTTAGCCCTCATCTGCAAATTGTGACCTCACCATACCACAAAACACCACGACGCCATCTTCACCACTCAATCCATTGCATAAAACAGCATCAAATACAGTCCATCAACCAACGAAAAGCACCCCTTCTTGCCAAAACCTTCAACCACCGAATCCGGACCAACCACCCCAAACACTTCCTAATCTCCAAAACCCCAAATCCATAAACCGAAAACCGCATCTTCTTCAAACGCAAACCCTCCTCTCATCAGACACGAACCTTCACGGACCCAGCACCTGCCGCCGCTCACCAAGCCCATCGCCGGCGAACCTTTCCGTCAACCTCACCGCCCTCATAAAACCAAACACACAGCCGCAAAACTTACCTCCACAAACCTCGACGCGCGTCGAATCTCCGACCTGCCATTCACCGACGTCAACAACCAACGAACCATCGAAAGAGAATTAGAGACGAGGCTGAGAGAGGGTGCGGAAATCCGACGCGGAGAGAGCACATCCGGGAGCGATTGAACGGATCAAATTGAACGATCGAGAGGGAAGGAGAGAAACCGTGCGTGAGTTTGTTTCTCGTTCTTCAGATGCAATTTTCTGCTTTCTTTCCCTATTTTATGTTCATATTTTATTTATTTATTTTCTTCATCCAGTTTATAAAATCTTTGTGATTTTTTTTTTAAATTGGACTAAGGCCCATCTGATGTTTCAATGCACACTCCATAGATCTTCACGCCTCCACTGTTTTTTTATGTTATTGTTAATTTAGTGGGCTTAACCCACTTGTTCCCACACTACAGCGACACATCCCCCTCTGTTTTGTATTTTCTTCTAAATTTTTAATTTTAATCATTATTTAATCCCTCTGTTTTGTATTTTCTTCTAAATTTTTAATTTTAATCATTATTTAATAATACTAGAAATCTGTTTCTATTTTATTATATATATAATCTTTTTTTTGTATTTTAGTTTTCTGGTTAGTAATTTGTTTTCTTTATTTAGAAAATGTTTTAAAATATATATATATATATATATATATATATATATATATATATATATATATATATATATATATATATATATATATATTTACGGGCCGATGATATAGTAAAAGGCCGTTTTTCGCCCGATTACATTTAATCGGTGATGAGCGGTCAATATGAGGCCCTCTTTTTATTTTATTCTATTATTTTTATTCTGAACAAAAACTTGTAATATAATTTAATTCATTATTTTCAATATTATTTATTCAGTTATTCAATTTATTATTCTATTTAATATTTCGCAATTTAATTTATTCATTTAATTTCGCATTTCAAATTATGTTTGACTCCTCATAGAACGGTTTCTTTAAACCGGCTCTAAGGAAGTAAACGAAGTAAATTTTTTCGCATCCCGAAAAGGTCAAACGCCTTCGAATAGTTGCGCTCGATTAAAAGGTCCAACGCCTTCGAATAGTTGTGTCCCGATTAAACAGGCCGAACGCCTTCGAATAGTTCAAAAACACTGCACACACACTTCCTCTTGGGCTAACTACAACGAGACCTCTCTATTTATCGCAATCCCCTGTATTTATTTTGTACCCCTCTCCCATTAATTTGTACGCACTTTTTTTCTTGTATTTTATTTAATTTTGAATCCTTGGTCCAACGCCAAGCGATTGCACTTGCACACTTGCACTTTATTCTTCCAGTTATTTTTCGTTTATTAGGATCCACTCCTTGCGAGCCGAGCGCTTCGTGCCTCGCTAACAAACCACGAAAATAAACTCCATTTGCATTTACCCCTTTAACCTCAAAAAACCAAAATGTTTCGATTAGATCCAAACCCTTGATCCAACGTCAAGCGGTCTTAGGAAATAAAACACTTTAATAATACGAGAAAATTTGTACGCCACGAGCCTTAAGCGGTAGAAAGGAGGATAACGAGCTCTCGTTACTCGCTCCGATTATTTCGACGCAAGACGCCCGTCTTGTTGGGCGAGATAACTATCCATAGTCTTTAGTACATTCGACTCCTAAACACTTCGAAGAAAGGTAATAAAATCAACAACCATTACCCTTAGTAGGCCGAACTACGAGGCTCTGACTTTCCCATTGCACACGGGAGTACATAGGCACGAGGATCTCAATCCTTGCCGAGCACCTAGGTTCAATCTAACTTATAATTCAACTCATTTCCCTCTAGCAAGCAATTCGTTTAAGCATAGACATCCTTTCGCGCGTGATAACTTAGATGGTTCCCATCGAGTACGATGGATGTAGGGGGTGCTAATACCTTCCCCCTGCATAACCGACTCCCGAACCCAGGCAATGGTTCCGTTGACCTTTGTCCTCATCCTTCTCTTCTCGGGTTGTATCTATATCTCCCATTTCCCTCTTCGGGAATAAATAGAATTAGGTGGCGACTCTTCAGTCCGTCCGGCGCGCGGCTCCGTCCATTTCGGATCGCGTGAGGTCGTATTTTTCGGGGTACGACAACTCGCAACAACCTTCCCGGTATTCAAATGGAACAAGTACAGCAGGATCTGACTGAGGTCAGAAATCAGATGGCTAATGAAAGAGTAGAGATGAGAAATCAGATGTCTCAATTCATGGCAGTGATGACTGGCTTAGCCCAGAGTCAAGAAAGGTTAAGAGAACTGGTGGAAAGACAAATTCCTGAGGAGCCTCATCTTGGAACCGGAGGAACTAGTAACAATGAACGGGGCCAGCCTCATATTGACCCACCAGTATTTGGACCTCATCTGGATCCAGAAGTTAACATCCCGAGAAATGTGCAAGGTAATACTGCTGGGGGGAGAATCTTGCAAGAGGATCCCCAAGAAGAACAATTTACTGTTATGGGAGCTGGAGATGAAGTATATGACCGAAGATTGGATGAAATTGCTGAGAAATTAAGATCTTTGGAGTCTCAGAACTCTTTGGGCTTCGATGTGATGGACATGGGGCTAGTGGATGGGGTGAGAATTCCCCACAAATTCAAACCCCTATGCTTTGAGAAGTACAATGGTACCTCATGTCCTCGCACTCACCTGCAGTCTTTCCTGGGAAGACTCAAAGCTTACACTATGGATGAAAAGCTGTGGATGTTCTACTTTGAAGACAGTCTGACTGGGGCTTCAAGAGAGTGTTATTCACACCTGTCTAGGGCCACCATTAGATGCTGGAAGGACTTAGCTGAAGCCTTCATAAGGCAATATCAGTACAACCTGGACATGGCTCCCAACAGAACCCTTCTGATGGGAATGTCACAATCTTCCCAAGAGAGCTTCAGGTAATATGCCCAAAGGTGGAGACAGCTTGCTGCTGCTGTCCAACCACCCATGTCAGAGAGGGAAATGGCTGACATGTTCATGAATACATTGCAAGGGACCTACATTGATAGACTGGCTGCTTTTTACTCTACCAGTTTTGCTGATGTGGTCATAGCTGGTGAGAGGATTGAAAGCCTCTTAAGGATGGGCAAAATTTCCGACAGTGGTGCAAGTTCATCCAGCAATCCCAGAAAGCCTTTCGTGGGACCCCGAAGAGCTGGTGAGACAAATTCCATTCATGCAAGCAGGGGTAGGCCTCAGTATGTGCACCGTTCAGTAGCAGCAGTTGCCATTCCAGCTCCAATTCCTCAACAATCAGCATATCCTCAACAACCACAACCACAGTATCAGCAACAAGTTCATTATCCGCAACAGAGAACCTACAACAACAGCAACAACCAACAACAACGTCCTTTCCAACAAAGACCCTCACAGGAAAACAGGGTAATTGACCCAATCCTAATGCCGTATGTTGCACTCTTGCCACAACTCCTGAAGCTCAACCTAGTTGAGTTAAGGACATTGGCACCTCCGGATCCCGCCAATATGCCAAAGAACTATGATGCAAATGCCAGGTGTGCATTTCATTCAAACGCACCGGGGCATAACACTGAAAAATGCAGGGCCCTACAGATGAAAGTCCAAGATCTGGTGGACTCAAAAGCTCTCAACTTTGCACCTCCTCCAAATGTCACAAGGAATCAAATGCCTAGTCACAACGGGCCTAGGATTAATGCTATTGAGGAAGGCAAACCATCCACCTTAATCACCAGTGTTGCACAAATTCAAACACCTTTGGTTAAAATCAAAGCTCATCTTTTAGAATGCCAAGTGTTCCCCGGGTGTGAGCTCGGCTGTGGGTACTGCAATATTGCAGTCAACGGGTGTGAAAGGTTAAGAAACGACATAGATGGTCTTATTGAGGATGGTATCCTTCAGATTACGACAACAGCGACTACAACTCCAACAATTCCTTCATCAACAATCACAGATACTCCTACAACGTTAACAACCATTGTTCCAACGGATTCTACTACAACTCCAACAACCGCTCAATTAATCATTTCAATGGATACAAGTTCAGTCACCATTCCTGCTACAACTTCAACACCCATTCAGTCAATGGTAACTTCTACAACATCAGCAGCAATTGATGAAAGTATCTCAACGGTTACAATATACTACGAACCCACAAATGTTCCTACCAATAATTCACAACAAAGTGCTACTCCTGTCAGAGCTCCAGTTACCATATACTATGATCCACACACCATTGTGGTCCCCTCTACAGCTGATATTAGTCCAGTTCCTATCACAGTGCCTGGGCCAGTTCCTTACGAAAGCAGTAATGCCATCCCTTGGCATTATGGCTCAGATCTATACTGCGAGGGGCAGAAAATCACTTTAGAATCATCAACTTCTTCACCTCAGATAGAAAATGTGGGGGGAGGTGGAGGCTTCACTAGAAGCGGACGCCTCTTCTCCTCACAAATACTAAGACCCTTTGCCGAAGCGGAAGCTGCTGCTAAGGCAAAAGGGAAGAGCATGGTGCAAGAAGAACCAGTTGTTAGGGAGGCTTTGAAGACTCCTTTTAATCAGGAGGTTGATGAATTCATGAGAATCATAAAGAAAAGTGATTACAAGGTGGTAGACCAGCTTCACCAAACACCTTCTAAAATCTCCATCCTATCATTACTAATGTGCTCCGAGGCCCATCGGAACGCAATATTAAAGGTCCTGCACGCGGCTTATGTGCATGAGGAGATTATTGTCAATCAATTAGAGGCTGTGATTGGAAATTTCAACGCTAGTCATGGACTAGGATTTACCAACATTGATCTGACAATGGAGGGTCACAATCATAACAAGGCTTTGCACATTACCTTGGAGTGTAAGGGTGCAGTTCTTTCTCACGTACTGGTAGACACAGGGTCATCCCTCAATGTCCTACCCAAGAAAGCCCTTGTGAAGCTGGAGCATGATGGATTGGCACTACGCCTAAGCAACTTGGTAGTGAGGGCCTTTGATGGTTCTAAAAGATCAGTTCTGGGGGAGATAGAGTTGCCTATAATGATTGGCCCACAGGTTTTCAAAACGACCTTCTTTGTGATGGATATACAGCCTGCCTACAGCTGTCTATTGGGTAGACCATGGATACACGCCGCTGGCGCCGTGACATCAACCCTTCACCAGAAGTTAAAATTCAAGTGGGAGGGCCAAGTCATTACCATTTGTGGGGAGAAGGATATCTTTGTTAGCCAGCTGGCTACTTTCAAATACATTGAAATGGATGGAGAGATCCATGAAACCATGAGTCAAGGGTTCGAGGCCTTGAATATTAATGAAACATCTGTTGTGCTGGGGACTTCCATTACATCATATCAACAAGCCCGGAAGGTTGTTGAGGAGGGTACCGCCCAAGGCTGGGGCAAGCTGCTGCCCGTGGAGAAGAAAGAAGGTCGATTCGGGTTGGGTGACAAACCATGTCGACAAGATCAACCAGAGGCTGCAACAGAGCCCAAGTTTGTCAGTGGGGGGATGCTCACCCCGGATGCTGTGAATAGCTTGGAAGATGAGTCAGAAGACGAGCGCAACCTGGAAAGCTGGATACGTCCAAGGACCCCGGGGAACCATGTCTCAAACTGGTCTTCCCAGGAAATTATAAGAGTTACTCCTACAGAGTAATTATTATTTCCTGTGTTTTTAAAGCATGCATCAAGTCCTGCATCTTGCCTAAGATGTCAGGACTCATTTTGTAATCGCGCCATCTTGTATTTTGTGCAAAGATCAATTAATGAATATCAGGACATCTTTTGCAAATGAGTCTTTTCTTTTCCGCTCACTCTTTTTCATTTTTTATTTTTTGTACAAAAATAAAATGGAAATATTTTTCAAAATAAAAACTTCATTTTCCCTTTTTCTAAATAAGATAAAACCGATCACTAAAATGAACAAATCTAAACCCTTGCAGAAAATGCCCTCCAGACTGCACCAACAACAACACTGCTATGACTTCGTATGACTTTGACAATCCGATTAATCAAGCTGATGAAGGGGTTGAGGAAGATTAGGAGCTACCTAAAGAACTAGCCAGGTTGTTAAGACAAGAGGAGAAGGTTATCACTCCTCATCAGGAGGAAGTTGAGACGGTTAATCTTGGTACAGAAGAAGACTTGAAAGAAGTTAAGATCGGAGCCTGCCTACAAGATTCAGTAAAAGAGCAACTGATTGACATGCTTCGGGAATATGTGGATGTTTTTGCTTGGTCTTATCAGGATATGCCAGGGTTGGACACCGACATTGTTATGCACAAGCTGCCTCTGAAAGAAGACTGCCCGCCAGTAAAACAGAAGTTGCGCCGTACTCACCCAGATATGGCCATGAAGATAAAAGAAGAGGTACAAAAACAGTGGGACGCCGGTTTCCTTGTTGTGACTAGTTACCCGCCGTGGGTCGCTAACATTGTACCTGTGCCTAAGAAAGATGGCAAGGTGAGAATGTGTGTGGATTACCGGGACCTGAACAGAGCCAGCCCGAAAGATGACTTCCCTTTACCTCACATTGATGTATTGGTCGACAATACGACTCAATTCTCGATGTTCTCCTTCATGGATGGATTTTCAGGATATAATCAGATCAAGATGTCACCTGAAGACATGGAGAAGACAACTTTCATCACACCCTAGGGAACATTCTGTTATAAGGTGATGCCATTCGGACTGAAGAATGCTGGTGCCACTTATCAACGGGCTATGGTAACACTGTTCCATGACATGATCCACAAGGAAATTGAATGTTATGTGGATGACATGATTTCCAAGTCCCTTACAGAATAAGACCACCTGGTGAATCTGTCGAAGTTATTCAAGCGTCTGAGGAAGTACCAATTGAAGTTAAACCCCAACAAATGCATATTCGGGGTGCGATTTGGTAAGCTGCTGGGATTTATTGTAAGTAAGAAAGGGATTGAAGTTGACCCTGACAAAGTCAAAGCCATTCAAGAAATGCCTGCACCGAAGACTAAAAAAGAAGTTCGGGGGTTCATAGGTAGATTGAACTACATCTCAAGGTTCATATCTCACCTTACAGCAACCTGTGAACCCTTATTTAAGCTGTTAAGAAAAGAACAAACGGTCAGGTGGAACGAAGACTGCCAGAAGGCTTTTGACAAAATCAAGGAATACTTACAAGAGCCTCCGATCCTTATGCCTCCAGTTGAAGGAAGACCTCTAATAATGTACTTGACAGTATTAGAAGGGTCAATGGGGTGTGTGCTAGGCCAGCATGAAGAGTCTGGTCGAAAAGAGTATGCAATTTACTATCTAAGCAAAAAGTTTACCGACTGTGAACAACGTTATTCACTGCTCGAGAAAACTTGTTGTGCTTTAGCGTGGGCTGCTCGCCGACTGACATAGTATATGTTGACCCACATTACTTTATTGATCTCAAAGATGGACCTGGTCAAGTACATATTTGAGAAGCCAACACTTACCGGACGGGTTGCAAGATGGCAAATGATCCTCATAGAATATGACATTCAATACACATCTCAAAAAGCCATCAAGGGCAGTGTGTTGTCTGACTATCTTGCTGAGAAACCCATTGATGATTACCAACCTATGAGACTTGACTTCCCTGATGAAGACATCATGTTCATAAAAGCAAAAGATCATGAAGAGCCTATTCACACTGAAGGGCCCGACCCAGAAGAAGAATGGACTATGATGTTTGATGGGGCTGTTAATATGAATGGTTGTGGTGTTGGTGCAGTACTCATTACACCTAAGGGAGTTCACATGCCTTTCTCGGCAAAACTCACTTTCAACTGCACTAACAACGAAGCTAAATACGAAGCTTGTATTATGGGTCTTGAGGAAGCCATTGACCTCAGGATTAAGACTTTGACTGTGTTCGGAGATTCAGCTCTGGTAATCAATCAAACCAACGGCAAATGGTACACTCACCAGGATCATCTGATACCATACCGGGATTATACAAGGAGGCTATTGACATTCTTCACAACAGTCAAGCTGGAATATATCCCTCGAGATGAAAATCAATTTGCAGATGCCTTGGCTACCATTTCATCCATGATCAAAGTTCAAGCTGCCAACTTTGTGCCTCGGATTTCAGTATCCAGGCTTGACAGACCAGCATATGTATTTTCAGCAGACCTTGTTGAAGATGATAAGCCTTGGTTCCATGACATCAAATGCTTCTTGGAGGATCAAACATACCCACCTGGGGCATCTTCCAATGATAAGAAGACATTAAGAAGGCTAGCTGGTAGTTTTTTCCTGAACGCTGTTGGTTCGTTATACAAGAGAAACTTTGATATGATACTTCTCAGATGTGTTGATAAAACAGAGGCAGATTTTCTAATGCACGAGGTGCATGAAGGATCTTTTGGTACCCATGCTGGAGGACATGCAATGGCTAAAAAGTTGCTAAGATCAGGCTATTATTGGGTCACAATGGATGCAGACTGTTGTGCTTATCCCAGAAAGTGTCATAAATGCCAGATTTATGCAGATAAAGTGCATGTGCCTCCAAATCCTTTGAATGTGATGTCTTCACCTTGGCCCTTTGCCATGTGGGGCATTGATATGATTGGAAAGATTGAGCCAACTACTTCAAATGGACACAGATTCATCCTGGTAGCCATTGATTATTTTACCAAGTGGGTCGAAGCAGCTTCGTATGCAAATGTTACAAGGCAAGTGGTAGCCAAATTCCTGAAGAGAGACATCATCTGTCGATATGGAGTGCCCGAGCGAATCATTACTGATAATGGTTCCAATTTGAACAACAAGATGATGGCAGAGCTATGTCGGGACTTCAAGATCCAACATCATAACTCTTCTCCTTACAGGCCAAAGATGAATGGCGCTGTAGAGGCGGCTAACAAGAATATCAAGAAGATTGTGCAAAAGATGGTGGTCACTTACAAAGACTGGCATGAAATGTTACCATTTACCTTACATGGGTACCGTACTTCAATCAAAACGTCCACTAGGGCAACGCCGTATCAGCTTGTGTATGGTATGGAGGCAGTCCTACCTGTTGAAGTTGAATTACCCTCTTTACGAGTACTAATGGATGTCAAGCTGAACGAAGCAGAGTGGGTCCGATCCCGATACGAACAACTGAGTCTGATTGAAGAAAAGAGATTAGCTGCAATTTGTCATGGGCAACTTTATCAGAAAAGAATGAAGAAAGCTTTCGATCAGAAAGTCAGGCTTCGGGAATACCAAGTAGGAGATCTTGTGCTGAAAAGGCTTCTCCCTCCTCATACAGACCACAGGGGCAAGTGGACTCCGAATTATGATGGTCCATTCATAGTAAAGAAAGTTTTCTCCGGTGGAGCACTGATGCTCAGTACTATGGATGGTGAAGACTTCCTATCCCCTGTGAATTCAGATGACCATACGATGACCCTATGCCCGTTCCTTAAATATATACATGGTAATGACTACCTATTCCTTAATAATAGGGATAATCTTACCCTCGAAAGAACATATAAGAACATGAATGAATTAGTCTAGGGTAGGTACCTCATATTTACTTGCTCACTCTTCAAAAATACTTTTCACACCTCACAATATTTTCAAATATTTTCAAACAAGGCTTTGTATACATCCATACAAGGATCATTACAAAGTACTTAGAAAATTTCTAATCACACACTACACTTTTCAAAAACATTTAAGTGAGCTAAGTAACTAAGAGCCCATGGATAACCATGGATATAAAGGGTGTTAACACCTTCCCTTTATATAACCTAACCCCCGAACCCAAGTCTTTTAAAAATAGGTCTTTCCTGTTCTTTTATGTCCTTTCCACTTGGATAAAATAAAAGTCGGTGGCGACTCTTGCTATCCGCAGCATAACTGAAAGTCAGTTCTCCCACCGTGTTATGACAACACCTAATCATAATAGCAACCCTCCTTATCCACTCAACCAGACATGACGGTAGAAGAAATAATGGGAATTTAGCTAACTTTTCCCCTTTTCAGCCATAGTATGACAACCACACCAGCAACTGCTACCCATAAAACATGATTAGTACTCAACAAAGAGAGAGAAAGAGAGCGAGATAGAGAGAGAGTGAGAGAGAGAGATCACATTAGCTTCCTATATCAACATTGGAAGCAACATCATCAGTCTTCTTTTCAGCAGCTTTCTCTCCAGGGATAATGTTCTCAATATCATCTTCAATATTATAGCCTAAGTCATTTTCAGACACAACAACATTCTTCAAATTATTCTTATCAAGAGAAACATCAACATCAAATTTTTCTTTCCTTGTTTGATCTTTATGTTACCATCAGGATTCACACTTTTTATCTATCCATCATTAATAAGAACATAATAACATAATTATAGTAGGAGAACTGAAAAATCTTGACAAGTTTTCCCACACAACTTTAGTTTCTATAGATCCTCATTAATGCAAACTAACCGAGAACAACTGCTTCCAGCTCCTATGTATTCAACTTCAGTTGTGGAAAGATAAACATAATTTTTCTTCTTACAGAACCAAGATATCATATTTTTTCCATAAAATAAGAATCCTCCAGATGTGCTTTTTCTATCATCAGCACATACCGCCCAATCAGCATCACAATAACCACTTAGCTCAGAATTGGAACCATGATAGTATAACATACCATAATCACATGTACCATTGACATACTTCAATATTATTTTAACTTGGTTGATGTGACTCACTTTGGGATTAGCTTCATGCTAGCACAAACTCCTACAAAAAAGGTAATGTTAGGCCTGCTTGCTGCTAGATATAATAAGCTTCCAGTCATACTTCAGTATATACTTTGATCCATATTTACAACCTTTTCATCTCTAGATAACTTCAGATGAGTAGGAGCAGGTTTCCTTTTGTGGCTAGCATTATCCATTCCAAACTTCTTAACTATATTCTTGGCATATTTACTCTGAGATATGAATATAGAGTCTTCCATATGCTTGACTTGAAGACCAAGAAAATAAGTTAATTTACCAACTAGGCTCATCTCAAATTCAGACTGCATTTATTTAACAAAATGTTGAACCATCTCCTCAGACATCCCACCAAACACAATATCATCAACATAAATTTGAGCAATCATGAGCTTCTTTCCTTATTCTTTCACAAAGAGAGTCTTGTCTTTGCTACCTTTTCTATAGCCATGTTCAACAAGATATTTAGTAAGTCTCTCATACCAAGCTCTAGGAGCGTGTGTTAATCCATATAGAGCTTTCCTAAGCTTATAGTCATTATTAGGTAAATTAGGATCAATGAATCCTTTGGGTTGTTCCACATACCCTTCTTCATTTAGGTAACCATTCAAGAAGGCACTCTTGGCATCCATTTGATATAGTTTGAATTTTAAGTTGCAAGCAACACCAATAAGTAATCTAATAGATTCAAGTCTAGCAATTGGAGCAAAGGTCTCATCAAAATCAATTTCTTATACTTGAATTTATCCCTGAGCAACCAGTATTGCCTTATTCCTAGTGACAACTCCCTGTTCATCAGATTTGTTCTTCTACACCCACTTGGTACCTATCATATTTGATCCTTCAGGCCTTAGGACAAGATCCCAAACTTCATTCCTCTTGAATTGAGCTAATTCCTTCTTTGAGCTAATCTAGAATTCATCAATTAATGCTTCCTTGTCATTCTTTGGCTCTATCTTTGACACAAAACAAGACTTTGAGATTATCTCCCTTGATCTTGTAGTAACTCCTTTATCTAACTCTCCTATGATGAGGTATTTAGGATGATCTTTCTGAATTTCTTATAGAGGGACCTTTGTTGGTCTGACTATCTTCAGGCTCAGAACTAGAGGGTTTTTCATCAATACCTTTGTCTTCAGTTTCTGCTAGAGTTGCATTATGGAATGTTTCAACACCATCTAGGAGATCAGCTTCTTTGTTCAAGTCTTAATCATCAACAACAACATTTATAGACTCCATCATTACTTTAGTTCTGGAGTTGTATACTCTATAAGATCTGTTGTTGGTAGAGTATCCTAGAAATATTCCTTCATCACTCTTTGGATCTAACTTTCTTCTTTATTCATGATCTGCCTGGATGTAGAATTTACTTCCAAATACATGGATGTATTTCAAAGTAAGTTTTCTTCCTTTCCATAATTCATATTGAGTAGCTGAAGTACATTTCCTCAAGGTGACTCTATTGTGATTGTAACATGAAATATTCATTGATTTAGCCAAGAAATGAAAAGGTAATTGTTTTGCATGTATCATGGCTCTAGCAGATTCTAGTATAGTCTTGTTCTTGCATTCTTCAATCCCATTTTGCTAGGGAGTAATGGGAAATGAGAATTCATGACTACTTCCTTCAGAGGAGAAAAATTCAATAAACTTAGCATTCAAAAAATTCTTCCCATGATCACTTCCTATTCTAATAACATTGCTTTCCTTCTCTCTTTGAAGTTTTTGACAGAGATCTCTGAAAACATCAAAAGCTTATGACTTTTCTCTGATGAAATTTATCCAAGTGTATCTTGAATAGTCATCCACTAGAACATAAGCATATTTCTTTTCACCAAGACTTTCTACCTGTATAGGTCCCATCAAATCCATGTGAATAAGTTCTTATACTTTTGAGGTGATAAGATGTTGAATCTTCTGATGTGACATCTTAGTCTGCTTTCCTACTTGACATTCTCCATAAAATTTTCCTTCTTCAATCTTGAGCTTAGGAATCCCTCTGAGAGCTTCCATGGATATGATTCTTTTCATGCCTTTCAAATGTAAGTTGTAGTGGTAAATCATGAGTGTAAGCTATTAGTTAACATAACTCAAAATAAACAAAGTCGCCACCGCACTTTTATTTTATTCCAATTGGAAAGGAAAAAAGAGAGAATAAATCCTAATGAATCTAAAAGAAAAAAGCTAAAGAAACAAGCAAAGAACCAGATAAGGGGATGGGTTAGAAAATGGGATGGTTTTACGCACCCAAAATGTCTGTGGTACTCCACTGGAGCCATTTGAAAGTTTTATTGCTTTTGGTTTGAAAACGTTTGTAAAAGAGAGTGGAGGGATGAGAGAAGAATTGATTTTTAATATTTTTATGTTTGGAGAGGTTTACCACCTCATGCCTATGTACCCACAAAGTGCAATGCGAGATCAAGACCCCGTAGTTCGTGGTACAAATAGTGAAAAATTAGTGTGTTGGATTGATTTTAAAATGTAAAGATAAGTTGTCATTCTTTAGCGAATAATTCTGCTAGAAATAATGAATCATATCTAAACATGTAAGGAAAAGGTTAAAAGGAAAAATTCGCAAAGGCACAAACATATTTGATGAGTTTTGTATTTTTTATGGTTTTTAAAAAAATGTTTTAATATACTTATAAGGTTTAACATTTATTAAGAAAATAAAAGAAAAGGTAAAATCACTTGACCTAAGTCAAGTTTGATTATGAAATAAATTTTAAAGTTGAAAGCAAAGAAGTTTTCGAAAAAGGGAGAAGTTTTGAAAAATTTAAGAAGGGGACGAGATGAAAAGACTATCCTAAGAAGAAAATAAAAGAGATAAAGGAGGAAAGATCTAACCAAACTTGATAATGCTTCCAATTTATGATCATGAGAGTTCCATCCTTATAAGCTAGAAAGTGGCCAAATAAAGGAAAAACTACCATTTCCATGAAGATTAAAGCAAAAGTCAAGGGATCACAAAGCATGGCAAAGGCATAGAGGCAGACTGAAGATTTCCTGCACAGATGACCTAAAATTAGGGTTTTGGTTTCAGAGGCCTTAATCCCAAATTTTTTGGTCATTCTTGTTTCTAATGGTCTTAATATGTTATGAGGATCATGTGTACCAAATTTGATGAAGAAATTCACTGTGGAAGTCATCTGATCATTGGGTAACTTCTTGAGCAAGTAAAGTCAAAATCAGGGCATTTGAGGCCTCCATCAAAGGTACCAAAGGGTCATCATCATAATTTTGAGTCTCTATGATCTTTATTTGATCATTTAAGTGGTTGTAAGTTCACAAAGTTGAAAAATTCTGAGCCAAATGCAAACTTGCTATTTTTGGAAATGACTTGTAATGGAAACTTTCCATTTTGGGAAAGATATTCAACCTATTCTTTCATGACCAAAAATGCTTTAAATGAAAAATTCTTGGACATGAAAGTTGTAGATTATGTCTTCCCATTTTCAAAAAGTACAAGAACATGTCTTGATTCATCCTAGACCTCAAGATATGACCTTTCAAAGTTGGCAAAAATCCTATAATTTTCAAGTGTGCACCAAAGAGGGAATTTTGCAAATTCACTTGCCAAGCCATTTCATGACCTCTAATCAACTTCTAAACATCATACCAACATAATGCAACACATTTTGATCAAGATTGCACAAAAAATCATAAGTTTTTATGCCTTGCACTTCAAGAAGTTCCAAAGGGGGAAATGTGTAAAACCTATGATATCTCTTGAAACAATTCTGACTTGTGCCAACCAAGGGCCCTCCACAAACTCAGCTGAGGCCAAGACACCCCTTGATACAACTCTGACTTGTGCCATGCCTCAAGTACACATCCATTGACATTTTAGCAACTTGGTCCATACCGATCACACTATGCCACCACCCACTTTCTAATCACTCCCATTGGCATATACTAACATTATGCAACTCATTTCATAACACACACAAGCCTGAATCATCCCACAAGCTGAGATTGCCAAAAATCCCCAAAACATTCATTTCTTCACCAATCATCTCCAAACGGTCCATAGAACACAAAGCACCCTTTAAAAAGCCTTGAAACATAGCCAAACAAAAACACGATTTCTGGTGCAGCAGAACTGAACCTTCAAAACCAAGCCATACAAGCTTCATTCAAGCATTTCAGAAGCACAAGGGGATCAAGTGGAGTGGATTAACATCAAAGGAAATGCCAGAAAGCTCAGATTAACAAAGCTCCATCTCAGGTAGTCATCTTAAAACATATTTCCAGAAACTCCATTTTAAGTTATAATATGATTATGTATGTCCCCCTGAGCATGGTGATATGATTTGTTTTGAAAATGGTTGAGAAACCAGGATGTATGCTTGCTCTGAAACATTTGACCTAAAAACGTTTTTCTTTGATTCTCCACTTTAATGCAATATAAATGATTTTCATGGCCTGATTCTTGTTTAGGATTGTTTGGGGGATGATTCTGGAGAGTTAGGGGGTCTGGGGTAGCCTAGGAAGTGAGATAGAATGCAGGGTTGGCCAGAGAAGATGAGCGCAGCTTGCTCCGGTCACCTGGATTTGATTAGGGTTGAGTTTCCCAGTTTGAATGTCAGCCATTGGATCTTGATTAATTAGTGGGATGGACGCTCAGGATTTGTCATTTGCCCTAATCCATTTTTATTTAGTTTTAATTAGGTTTAATTAATATAATTTAATCTGAAGCCATCCTGACCCTTGAAACGCGCGCGCAGTCAACCCAGTCTCTCTCAGTTTAAATCTCAACCATTGGATGTGCATACTTCTCATTTATTTTCATTTTATTTTCATTTTATTTTCATTTTATTGCATTTCTTTTGTCCAATTTATTTAAAATAGCAAAAACCATTAAAAAATCTCAAACTCTTCATTTTTTATTCAAATAATTTTCTTGACCTAAAAACATTTTTTATTTTAATTTTTGCATTAAAAAGTATTGTTAAAACATTTAAATGTTTTATTTAATTAATTAATTAAATATGCATTTAGGTTTCTAAAATCACCAAAAAAATCATGAAGCATTCTTAAACATTTAGAAACATTTTCAAACTCACCATACAAATTTCTTTTTAGGTTTGATTACATTTTCACAATTTTCTTTGAATTAGGGTTCTTAAATTTCACATTTTTTAACCCTAACTTGAAAAATTCATTTCTACCTAATCATGATGAGTTTGAACTTGATTCTTTTTGCATTGTTTCAAATATTGCATATTGTCTCTAGGTTATTTATCTCATATTTTTATCTTGCATTTTCAATTTGATTTTCATTTTCCCTTTAGAAGCACCCAAAAACCCTCGTTAGCTTCTGACCTTCTCCTTTGGGGTGTGATCTTATATGTGATCAGGGTTTGCTTGAGTTCAATTTCAATTTTTTTTTTCATGGTGAATTCTTTTGTTTTGGTCATATGCATCTCATGTTGCCTTAAAACCCTAGTTTTTCATCTCCATTTGCATTCTTCTTTGCATATCATGAACTTGTGAACTTTTCATGCCATTCCATTCTTTTGTATGTCATCTTCGACATCTTAGGACATATTTGAAACATTGCTTGATCATTGTTTCATCATTTTGATATGCTTTGCATCCATTACATTTCATGAACTTCTATGTGTTTGCATGCTTCTAAACATGCTTCCATTGCATCTCATCCTTGTATGATCATTCATATGCATCTTTTATGATTTTGCATCATCTCATAACACATTTTCATTGCATAATCACTTCTGGTTTTGGTATTTGCATCTTTATTCATCTCATTTCCTTTTTCTTTGCATCTTATGCATTCATACAAACATTTCAGGAACTTTTGGTAAGTTATCTGGGAGGTGGATTTGCCTTCACCTCCCACCTCTTATTTCCTTTGCATTTGCATCCCTTAGTTGTCTTTGAAGTGAATCTAATTCACTTATGCTCTCTCCTTCTTACCTTCTTTCTTTTAGGTCACTTATCTTCTTCCGGATGTAAGTAACTTATTTTTCCTTCTTCCTCTCTTCTCATATGCTTCTTCCATGGTGGCCTTCCTGAAGATCTTTTCTCTTAAGCCTCACAAACCATAGGATATCTAAGCATGATAATTTTTAGGGTTGTGTATTGTTTCCCCTAGATTTTACATTTGAGTCTCTATTCTCATCTCTTAATCAGAGACTAAACTCTTAAAGCTTTAGGACTTTGGAATTAGGGTTATGCCTGCATCCTTATCTTAGGATGGAGTGTATAACTTTAATCCTTAGTTGTAAACCTTTAATTTGTTTAAACCTATTAATCAAAACACTTAATAATGACTAAGACTTTATCTTGTAACTTGGGCCTTACATTAGGGTTCTATCTCTTCCTTATGCTTAAGAGGGACTAACCCTAGTGTTTAATGGACAAGTCCCCTCAAGTTGTCTTACAAACCATAAAATCCACTTCTTAATCTCATCCTTTAATTAAAATCTATTTAATAAAGGCTTTGTTATATAATGAATTTAGTCCCTAACCATGGATTAAGTTGAGGTATCTTCCTCAGCTTAAGTGTTCTCATCTATCATCCTTCTATTAGGATGGTGTAATGAGTTCACTAATTTGTGATTAGAGATTAAACTCATTACTTAACACTAAACAAAAACCAAAAACATCTAAATAATCACAAGTAGGTCAATGATCTTAATCCTACATCATCATGGTAATTAAGTTGAGATGCGTATCTTATACTTAAGTAGGATCATTATCCCTAATCAGGGAGGATATAATGAGTTTATAACCCTTCATTTAGGCTTAAGCTCATAATCCTATGCAAAACACCAAAAGCAATAAAAAGCTGAAAACACAAAAACAAACAATAATCGTCTCCTTCAGGATTCTTTTCTCATCACACTCATTCATAAACGAGAACTCGCTTCTTCCGTCTAATGTAAGACAGTTAGCACTCGAGCCAGACGAGTCATACACTTGAGCATAGACAAGCAAGCAGTTCACAGTCAATCTTTTTTTCAGTCTCTTTGAGTCAAACTACAGTGTTCTGACATCCTCATTGCACGAGAGGATGTGTAGGCATAACTTAACAGTTATCGAAAAAAAGTCTCTTTGTCATCCCCCTCTTTCAGTATTCTTTCTAAAGCCTCGGTTCTTGAGCAATTCACACCTTTTGCACTGACACCTGTATTTTCTTTCCCTAGCTTTTGCACACAGATAACACACACACACTACCCCTTTTAAACACAATCTTGTAAGTGTGGATCTCGTCGAGTACGACGGACGATCTAGGTGATAATACCTTCCCAGGTCGTAACCAATCCCCTTTCTAAGTTTCTTTGGTTCGCAACCGTCCTATCTATCTCTTTCTAGATTTATGCAGCATCACCTTTCCTTCAGGATAAAAATGCCTAGCTGGCGACTCTATTCAACCTTTTCAATTCGCCGACATTTCGCGTTTGCACCAGGATGAAAATCCCGGGAGCGACACAATGCAAAGAATAATAACCAATAGTCCAAGATAGAAGCCATTAAGTTTTTTAGAGGTTTAATCCTTTATTATTATTATTGTGTCCAAATGGACAAAAGGAAAATCAACACAATAATAATAAAAAAGAATATAAACATGATAATGGATGATAAAGCAATAGAAAGCATAATAAAAATAAAGGCAATAAAAGTGCAAGAAATCAAAATGTTAGTATAGTAATAGTAATAATAATATACATAATAGTGGTATGGTAAACTTAATCATCCACAACCAAAAGTGTAATAAAGGTACTTAGTACCAAAAGATCGAAAAGGAAACTGATTCCGCTTAGTTTCTTAAACTATAATGATTAATCAAGGCGATTAGATCCAAATTCAATGAAATTTGAAAGAAGATTGGGATACCCAAAGCAACTATGCATCAAACTTCATAAGTCTTGGATCTTAACGTAAAAAGATCAATTACTTAGGGATTACATGACCAACACCAGGTCTGGTCCATGAAAGTGCAAGTATCAAATTGGATTTTTATTCTGAAATAGGAGCACATTTAGGTCTATGTTAAGAAATTGCCGAGTAATTTACGAAGTAATTACCCTACAAATGAGGTCGGCCAACACCAATTAAGGTGAACGATGTATGTGTTAATGCATGCGAGATAAAAGATATGTAAATCGACATCCGAACGCAATATCGCACGAAACTAAAGATGAATACCAAATTGAGTTTCATTTATGGTATTCTTTCATCTTTAAGTTCAATCACTCTGTCGCTCCCGATAAAATGGGACTGGCCCAAATAAAGGTACAGACGCGAACGGTCGGCGAGAGGGACAATGAGAACACACAGCAGTGAACTCACTGGAGATGAAAAGAGTCGCCAGCTAGGCATTTTTATCCCGGAGGAAAGGCAATGCTGCATAGGCCTAGAAAAAGATGGATAAGACGGTTGCGAACCAGAGAGACTGAGAAAGGGGGTTGGTTACAACCTGGGAAGGTATTAGCACCCAGATTGTTCGCCGTACTCGACGGGATCCACGCTTAAAAGATTTGTGTTTTAAAGGGGTAGTGTCAGTGCAATTTGTGTGTAAAAGGGCTGGAAAACAAAATGTACAGGTGTCAGTGTAAAGGAAGTGTGAAGTGTATAAATGATGTGTCAGTGTAAGGAAAAGAGTATGCTCAAGATCATGAGGCAAAAAGAATAAAGCTGGAAGGAGGGGGAAATATACAGAGACTTTTGTTCGATAACTGTTAAGTTATGCCTACGTATCCTCTCGTGCAATGAGGAAGTCAGAACACCGTAGTTCGACCCAAAGAGACTGAAAGATGAATTGACTTATGAACTGCTTACTTGCCTATGCTCAAGTGTATGACCTATCTGGCTCAGGTGCAAACTGTCTTGCATTAGACGGAAGAAGCAAGTTCTCGTTTATGAGTGAATGAGATGAGAAAAGAATCCCGAAGGAGACGATTATTGTTTGTTTTTGTGTTTTCAGTCTTTTATTGCTTTTTGAAGTTTGTCATAAGTTAATGAGCTTAAGTCTAAACCAATGGGTTAGTAAACTCATCACATCTTCCCTCTGATTAGGGGTAATGAGAATTCCTTAAGTGTGAAGTTAGATTCTCACACTTAATCACCTTTGGTGTAGGATTAAGATCATTAACCTACTTGTGATTATTTAGATGTTTTTGGTGATTTTTGTTTAGTGTTGAGTAATGAGATTAAGCCATAATCAGGGATTAAACAGACTCATTACACTATCCTAATAGAAGGATAATAGATGAGAATGTTTAAGCTGAGGAAAGCTCCTCAACTTAATCCATGATTAGGGATTAAACTCATGACAAAACAAGCCTTTATTAAGTGGATTTTAGTTAATGATATGATGATGAAGTGTTTTTTAGGGTTTGTAAGACAACTTGAGGGGGACTTGCCCATTAACACTAGGGTTAGTCCTTCTTAACCAATTAAGGAAGAATTAGAACCCTAATGCAAGGCCCAAGTTACAAGCTTGATGTCTTGATGATTATTAAGTGAATTAATTAGAGGATTTAAACACATTAAGGGTTTAACACTTAGGATTAAAGTTATACACTCCATCCTAATAGAAGGATGCAGGCATAAGCTTAATCACAAAGCCTTAAAGCCTTTAGGGTTTAGTCCCTGATTATGAGATGAGAAGAGAAGACTCAAAGAGACACAAAGGTAAAACTAAGTGGGGAGACTAATCAAAACCCTAATCATTGTCATGCTTGGTTGTTCCTAAGGTTTGTGAAGTTTACAAGAGAAGCCTTCAATGGAAACACCAGGAAGCAGAAGAAAGGATCAGGAGAAGCAAAGTAACTTGCTTCATTTAAGAAGTCAAGTCACTTGAGGAAAGAAAGTGGGAAGAAGAAGAATGAGCAAGCTCAAACTCAAACACATACAAAAATGAAGCAAGGATGCATAAAAGAGATGAAGAGAAGTTATGAGAAGTGAAGGCAAATTCACTTCTCAAAGTCACTTACCACCTGAAAAGTTAGAAAAGAAAATGCAATGCAATGCAAAATGAGATGAAATGGTATGATGAAAAACCAAACCAGAAGCACATACATGATGTTAATGATGCTATGAGATGCTACAAACCAGAAACAACACATGTGGATGATCATACCAACTTATGGATGCAAATGAAACAAGCTAAAGAGCATGAACATACATGAAAAGTTATGAAATGCAAATGGCATACAACATGGCAAATGCAATATGCAATGATCAAACATGCTTTCAATATGTCTTATGATGTTAAATGAATCACATGAATGCATAAAGTATCATGGCAAGTCAAGGCATGAATGCAAATGCAGGATGGATGCATATGAAAGCCCAAATTAGGGTTCATGAACAATACCACAAACAAAAACCAAAATCAGAAGCAAACAACATTACAAAAAATTGAAAATGCACTCAAAGGATCCCTAAACCTATACTAACTCACTGCCCAAAGGATAGGTCTCAACTCTTAACCTAATTCAAGATATGATTTTTCTAAGTTTTCTAGGGTTTTAGGGTTCCTTAACAAGAAAATTACCAAACAAATTGAAAATGAAAGATCAAATCATGGCCATTTAATCTCACAAACTACATTCTAAACACAATGCAATGCAAAAAGAATCAAGGTCCAACTCTTTAGGGTTAGGCAGAAATGATTTTTGGAAGTTTGGATCAAAATAATGCATAAAAATGATTTTAATTCCATGGAAAATTCTCAAAATGCATCAAGATCAAAAAATAAATTTGGTTTGAAGGTTGGACAATGCTTCTAAATGTTATTAAAGGTTTCATGAATTTTTTGGTGATTTTTAAATACCTAAAAGTATTTTTAATTAATTAATTCTCATTAATTAATTAAAAAGAAACTTTTAAATATTTAAAAATACTTTTTTAATGCTAAAAAATAAAAATAAAAATATTTTTGTGTTCTGAAATTAAATAATAACTTGTACAAAAAATTTCAGATTTTTTAATGTATTTTTGCTATTTTAAATAAATTGTGGAAGTTAAATGGAAAAAATGAAAAATAAAAATAAATAAATGAAGAAGTAAGCAGATCTGATGGCTGACATTCAAACTGGGGTGGAATTGGTTGACTGGCGCGTCATCCAAGGGATGAGGCTTGTCCTGATTAAATTAACTTAATTATGATTAATTAAACTAATAAAAGAGGATTAGGGCAAAATGAATGAATCTGGGCCAGACAATCACGCGCCAAGTCAAAGGGGTCAACTAATCCAACGCACTAGATTCAAATGCCATTAATGACTGGGATTAGGGTTAAGCATTTTCAGGTGACCGGAGGGGAGCTCCGGTCATCTTCTCCGGCGGGTTGAAAACCCTAAAACATGATTCAGGCTACCATTCATCAAATTAAAAGCAGGGAAATGTTCCTCTACTCAAACCCCACTCAAATCATCTCTCAAACTAAATTTATCTTGCACAAATGAAGAGAATCGAAGCCAAGAAGATTCACGGGCAAAGTTTCAGAGCCCTGGTAAATCCTCATTTCTCACTCATTTTTGATTCTAAACACACCCTCATGATCAGCAAGACATACACAACCAAATTATAACTTAAAAAGCAAGCTCTGGGAGAAAAAGTTCATGGCCATACCTGAGATGGAAGCTTCTGTTTCTGGGCTTTCTGAGCTATTCTTTGATGCAGACTCACTCCAAAGGTTCCCCTGGTGCTAATGGCAAGCTTGGATGGAGCTTAAACAAACTATTTTGAGAGATTCAAATCTGATATATCAGAAAATGAGGTCTGTGTGTATGGTGTTTTAAGCTCTAACAATGGTTGATTCTGGTTCCTTTTAGTGTGTTTGATTTGTTGGTGAAGAGAAATTGGATGTGTGATGGCTGAAAAATGAGATTCGAAGGAGGGAAGCTTCTTGACAGTTTTTGTGAGGACTGAGTTCTGGCTTGCTTCAAGGGCCAATGCTGTGCTATATCATTCCCACAATGTGTGAATAGGCTGGGGGCAGGTCAGTAGGGGTGGCTGTTTACTATTCCATGAGTATGTGAGTTTTGGCCAAAAAGTCAATGTGATTGGTACTTGCAGCATGGGCTATGGCAGCAGCAGTTTGAGGTCATGTCTGGCTTCAGCTTGGGTTAGGGACAGCCCTAGGATTGCTTGAGAGTGACTGCAACATATGGATCATGAGCTATGCTAGCTTTTGCAACTTGCCCACTTGTGCTTTCTTGAGATTTTATGCTATGTACATGAAGCATTCCTTGCTGAATTTTGTTACATGATGTCTCAATTGGTCATGGCAATGTATAGAAATCAGTTGGTAATCACATGACCCTTTGGAAAATGACTTTGCCAAAAATCCATCTTTTGCACTTGTAATGAAAAATGACTTAGAGATCTTTGAAAACCAAAGCAAGCAATGCAAAATCCCTTGGGCCAATTCTGTTTTTTAGGTCATGTATGATCATGTGATGAAGCTTTGAAGCCATTTTGAAGTCACTAGCATGCTTGGTACATGAATTTGCAAGTTTTCCATTTGGTGAATAACTTGAAATTTAGTGATTTTTGCCAACTTTGATGAACCATAACTTTTGATCCAAAATGAATTAGGTCATGTTCTTGTACTTTTTGAAATGGGAAAGATCTAATCTACAACTTTCATGACCAGAGTTTTTCCATTTGAAGCATTTTTGGATCAAAAAGTAAGGGTTGAAAAGTTGCCTAAAATGACAAATTCTTTAAAAGTCAAACTTAACCCAAAAAGTCAACTTTGCAAAAACTTGTAATTCTTGAATTTTGTGAACTTCAACCTTCTTCCATGATCAAATAAAGATCAAATACACCCAAAATGATGAAGATCACCCCTTGGTTGGGTCATTGGGGGGCCTCAGATGCCCTGATTTTGCACTGACTTGTCTGAAAAGTCAACTCTTGATCAGATGACTTCCCCATGGAATTTCTTCATGAAAATTGATATGCATACTCCCTATACCATATAAAGACCAATAGAAACAATAATGACCAAAAAATTTGGAGTTATGGCCTCTGAAACCAAAACCCTAATTTCAGGTCATCTGTGCAGTCAAACCTGGCTCTGCTTCCATACCAATCCCAGTTCTTGTGATTCTTTGGCATTCTTGACTTTGAGAGGATATAATATGATGCTTGAAACACACATAGACCTCTTTGAAGTGATTGATGACCTTTGTATTGGCTCAAGAAGCTCTTGGATTGCTCAGGTCACAAACCCTAGATGCAGATGACTTTGAACCAATGCAGTGAATCAAAAATGGAATATGAGATGTTATGATTGTGTTTATGCATATGAAATGATCACAAGACATGGTGTGAATGGGTGAGGGCAAATTTGGGGTGTTTACAGCTGCCCCTATTCAAACATGAGTTAGCTGTGTAGGATGTAAGCGACGGCTTAACAGGCAAACAAGATAACTTGTGGTTGAATACCAAAGACAGTCCAAAATTTGCACTCACAGAATGAAGAAGAAAAGGGATATAGATTGTAAAGGAAAATAAAGTATATTGTAAAGTGTGGGCGACGGAGGACGACCGTCGAGCAGAGGACGACTGCTGGGTAAAGAGCAATGACGGGGACGACCGGCATGCTGGGAAAAGGTGCGGAAAACAAAGCAATGACGGGGACGGCCGACATGCTGGGGATAAAAGAATTATGATGGGGACGGCCATCAAGTAAAGCTGTAAAATTCTCTGGGAATTAATGAAACATGACGGGGACGGCCATCAAGTTCATAAAGCAAAGTAACCAACGATGTGGACGGCCATCGGGCTAAACTGAAAGGAAAAGGGACCACGACGGGGACGGCCATCGGGTTAAAGAATAAATGAAATAAACAGATGATGAGGTACGGTCATCAAAGGTGAAGGACGATCACCTAGCAGGGGACGGCTGCTCTGTTGGGGGTAAGATGAGGGACGGTCATCTAAGGTGGAGGACGACCACCTGGCAGGGTACGGCTGCCGAAAATATCACGACATAGGACGGATGCCGGATAAAAGGTCAACGATGGGGACGGCCATCAGATGAGCATGATGGAGGACGACCATCAAGAGGTGGAGGACGACCACCTAGCAGGGGACGGCTTCTCTCGAGGTTTATCATGACATAGGACGAATGCCAGATAACCAAAATCAACAATGGGGACGGCCATTGGATGAAATGATGAAGGACGATCATCAAAAGGTGGAGGACGACCACCTAGCAGGGGACGGCTGCTAAATATCACAACATAGGACGAATGTCAGATAGAAAATCAACGATGGGGACGACCATCGGATGAGCATTATGGAGGACGACCATCAAGAGGTGGAGGACGACCACCTAGCAGGGTACGGCTGCTCTCAGGGTTTATCATGACATAGGACGAATGTCAGATAAAAAGAAAATTGCTTTGTTGGCGATCTCCTGGGGAGTAGTAAACACGGACGAGTGTTTACATCCAAGAAATAAAAGGGTAAGTGTTTAGATGTTTGTGTATAGATTAAAGATGTGGACGAGCATCCTTAAGACTACGATACGGACGAGTATCGGGTAGAAACAAATACTGACACGTGTTCAGAGAGGATGATACGGACGAGTATCAACTGGTTAACAGAGAACACGGACGAGTGCTGAATCTGAGGGGACTCTTCTGGGAGAATAGTAGACACAGGCAAGTATCTACATTCAAGAAGACAGAAGTGTTTGACACAGTGTATGGATTAAAGATGCGGACGAGCATCCTTAAGACTATGATACGGACGAGTATCATGTAGAAACAAACGCTCGACGCATGTTCTGAGATGATGGTACGGACGAGTACCAACGAGTTAACAAAGAACAAGGACTAGTGTTGAATCTGTGGGGATGTAAGTGGTATATATAAGATACGGACGAGTATCAGTATAAGAGTGAGTGGTGTATAGATGAGTGTTTAACTGCTGGGGAGGGTGACACGGACGAGTGTCAAAAGGAGAAGAGTGTGATATGCACAAGTATCTGATATACAAAGTGTTTATGTTGCTGTGCTGGGGATATGACACGGACGGGTGTCAAAGCATTGTCATATGTAAGTATATGTGAGTGCAAAGAGGACGTCTTTGGCTTTCTGCTGGGTTATGACACAGATGGGTGTCAAAAAGTATCTGTAATACGAGTGTTATTGTTTGCACAGAGTGTTCAGGCGACTTTACTGGGGAGTATTGACACGGACGAGTGCCAAGGAGAATACATACCGGTGTTTGTGAATGTGAGGCAACTGCTTTTGCTGGGGAATCTCCGCTGGGGATTTGGGGGGGAGTATTCTGTATATTGACGGATTGTCATTATTCACAAGTGTTTGATTCAAAACATGGCTTATGATTATGCTATATGCTTGATTTCTGCCGTAATGCTCCGTATTAAACGGAATGCTACGCTTTGTGGGTGAATATGATGCGAATGCTATGATTATGCAAAGATACCAAACCGGGACTCGGATCCCGTTGTCGTGAAGATTTTGGGTCGATCTGTTTGAAGTGGACATCCCAGCTGGGGATGAGGTCATTTGATAGATCTGATGGGATGCTATCTGCTTGGGGATGTAGGTCACTGATAGGCCTGTCTTAGTAATGAGGGACCCAACTGGGGTTTGAAGAAGCTTTCTTCACTCTGTTGTGATCCTTCATGCGTTGCTCTCCTGGATAGAGGCTGGAGCTTTGTGGGGAGATGGTTCCCTGACTTTTTCATTTGGCTGAGGACGAAATGGCAAATCGGCTGGGGAGAAAACACTTTGAGTGTTAAGACTGAGCGTTGATTTGTTAGCTTGTTGGGATGAAGCTTACATGCCCCAAGTTGCGTTCTAGATTCCTGCAATCCTGAAAAGATAGAGAAACGCACAAGTAATCCCGAGGTATCCTTTACTGGATTCCGTCGTAGGAGTTTAGACACTTCTGAGAGTAAGTATATTTCCTGCAAGCACGCTTTTATTTGAAGATAAACATCTGTATTCTATGCAATCAGTTTTTCTTTTAGACATCAGACATTTTTTGCAAATAAAATGTACAAGACGAGACATGACTGAAAATCTGATTTTATTAATTCATATGCCCAGAATTGGCGAGATACAGTCAAAGAAACAAATCCCCTGAAATGAGGAGATCGTTACAAATTGAGAAACAAAATGCTGGCAATGTTGATGACGCTTTAAGGAGCTTCCTCTTTACTATGACTCGTATGACTTTTGACGTTTTTCTCATCTTGCTTTCTGAAGAATGTTGATTCTGATTGAAGCTTGATCCTTTCGAAGCTTACCAAGTTGTAAACGATACAGACGAATTCAGAATGCAGTTGTTCGCTTATTCCCTTATTTTGCATGGATCGCCCTTTCGGGTTTTCAATCCATCGGGATACCCATTTTTGCCTGAGCTGTCCAATGTGGCTTTTCAACTCAGCGGGTGTACATTTTTTGTTTATTTTCCCTTATTTTTGCCCGAGCCTTTTATTCTGTTTTTGACTCGCCGGGATGCCCTATTTTTGCCTGGACTTACATTCTGTTTTTATGTCCAGCGGGTTATTTTTTATGCGAAGTATTTTTTAACTGCATCTGAATTTACAGGGGACGGGAAGTCTTCACCATCCATGGTGCTGAGCATCAGTGCTCCACCAGAAAAAACTTTCTTTACTACGAATGGTCCTTCATAATTTGGAGTCCATTTTCCCCTGTGGTCTGTATGAGGAGGGAGGATTCTCTTTAGCACAAGATCTCCTACTTGGTACTCTCGGTGCCTGACTTTTTGATCGAAGGCTTTCTTCATTCTTTTCTGATACAACCGCCCATGACAGATTGCAGCCAACCTTTTCTCTTCAATCAGACTCAGTTGTTCGTATTGGGACCTGACCCATTCGGCTTCGTTCAGCTTAACATCCATCAGTACCCGTAGGGAGGGTAATTCAACTTCAATAGGTAGGACTGCTTCCATACCATAGACAAGTTGATACGGTGTTGCCCCAGTGGATGTTCTGATTGACGTGCGGTACCCATGCAAGGCAAATGGTAGCATTTCATGCCAGTCTTTGTAAGTGACTACCATCTTCTGCACAATCTTCTTGATATTTTTATTTGCTGCCTCAACAGCGCCGTTCATTTTTGGCCTGTAAGGAGAAGAATTGTGATGTTGAATTTTGAAGTCCCGGCATAGCTCTGCCATCATCTTGTTGTTTAAATTGGAACCATTGTCAGTAATGATTCGCTCGGGCACTCCATATCGACAGATGATATCTTTCTTCAGAAATCTGGCTACCACTTGTCTTGTAACATTTGCATATGATGCTGCTTCAACCCACTTGGTGAAATAATCAATGGCGACCAAGATGAATCTGTGGCCATTTGAAGCAGTTGGCTCAATCTTACCAATCATGTCAATGCCCCACATAGCAAAGGGCCAGGGTGAAGACATTACATTCAAAGGATTGGGAGGCACATGCAACTTATCTGCATAAATCTGGCATTTATGGCATTTTCTGGCGTAGGTACAACAGTCGGCATCCATTGTGATCCAATAATAACCAGATCGTAGAAATTTCTTAGCCATTGCATGTCCTCCAGCATGGGTTCCAAAGGATCCTTCGTGCACTTCATGCATTAACAAGTTTGCCTCTGTCTTGTCGACGCATCTGAGGAGTACCATATCAAAGTTTCTCTTATACAGGGAACCATCAGTGTTCAGAAAGAAACTACCAGCAAGCCTCCTCAAAGTCTTCTTATCATTGGAAGATGCCCCAGGTGGGTATGTTTGGTCCTCCAAGAAGCACTTAATGTCATGGAACCAAGGCTTATCATCTTTAACAACATCTGCTGCGAACACATATGCTGGCCTGTCAAGTCTGGACACTGAAATCCGAGGTACAAAGTTGGCAGCTTGAACTTTGATCATGGACGAAATGGTAGCCAGAGCATCTGCAAACTGATTCTCGTCCCGAGGGATATACTCAAGCTTGACTGTTGTGAAGAAAGTCAATAACCTCCTTGTATAATCCCTGTAAAGTATCAGATGATCCTGGTGGGTGTACCATTTGCCGTTGGTTTGATTGATTACCAGAGCTGAATCTCCGAATACGGTCAACGTCTTGATCCCGAGGTCAATGGCTTCCTCAAGACCCATAATGCAAGCTTCGTATTCAGCTTCGCTGTTAGTGCAGTTGAAAGTGAGTTTTGCCGAGAAAGGCATGTGAACTCCTTTAGGTGTAATGAGAACTGCACCAACACCACGACCATTCATGTTAACAGCCCCATCAAACATCATAGTCCATTCTTCTTCCGGGTCAGGCCCTTCAGTGTGAACAGGCTCTTCATGATCTTTTGCTTTTATGAACATGATGTCCTCATCAGGGAAGTCAAATCTCATAGGCTGGTAATCATCAATAGGTTGCTCAGCAAGATATTCAGACAATACACTGCCTTTGATGGCTTTCTGAGAGGTGTATTGGATGTCATACTTTGTAAGGATCATTTGCCATCTTGCAACCCGTCCGGTAAGAGCTGGCTTCTCAAATATGTACTTAACTGGGTCCATTTTTGAGATCAATAAAGTAGTGTGGGTCAACATATACTGTCTCAGTCGGCGAGCAGCCCACGCTAAAGCACAGCAAGTTTTCTCGAGCAGTGAATAACGTTGTTCACAGTCGGTAAACTTTTTGCTTAGGTAGTATATTGCATACTCTTTTCGACCAGACTCGTCATGTTGGCCCAGCACACACCCCATTGACTCTTCTAATACTGTCAAATACATTATCAGAGGTCTTCCTTCAACTGGAGGCATAAGGATTGGAGGCTCTTGTAAGTATTCCTTGATCTTGTCAAAAGCCTTCTGGCAGTCTTCATTCCACCTGACCGTTTGCTCTTTTCTCAACAATTTGAACAAGGGTTCACAGGTTGCTGTAAGGTGAGATATGAACCTTGAAATGTAGTTCAATCGACCTAAGAACCCTCGAACTTCCTTCTCTTTCTTCGGTGCAGGCATCTCTTGAATAGCTTTGACTTTATCAGGGTCAACTTCAATCCCTTTTTCGCTTACAATAAAACCCAGCAGCTTACCAGATCGCACCCCAAACGTGCACTTGTTGGGGTTCAACTTCAGTTGATACTTCCTCAGATGTTTGAACAACTTTAGCAGATTTACCAGATGATCTTCTTCAGTAAGGGACTTGGCGATCATGTCATCCACATAACATTCTATTTCTTTATGGATCATGTCGTGGAATAATGTCACCATAGCCCGTTGATACGTCGCACCGACATTCTTGAGCCCAAATGGCATTACCTTGTAGCAGAACGTGCCCCAGGGTGTGATGAAGGTTGTCTTCTCCATGTCTTCAGGTGACATTTTAATCTGATTGTATCCTGAAAATCCATCCATGAAGGAGAATACCGAGAACTGAGCCGTATTGTCCACCAATACATCAATGTGAGGTAAAGGGAAGTCATATTTCGGGCTGGCTCTGTTCAGATCCCGGTAGTCAACACACATTCTTACTTTGCCGTCCTTTTTAAGCACAGGTACTATATTAGCAACCCACGGTGGATAGCTAGTCACAGCAAGGAATCCGGCGTCCCATTGCTTCTGTACCTCTTCCTTGATTTTCACTGCCATGTCTGGGCGGGTTCGGCGCAGTTTCTGTTTAACCGGCGGGCATTCTTCTCTCAAAGGCAGCTTGTGCACAACAATGTCGGTGTCCAACCCTGGAAAATCTTGATAAGACCAAGCAAACACGTCCACATACTCTTGAAGCAAGTCAATCAGTTGTCTCTTCACTGAGTGTTGTAGGCAGGCCCCGATCTTAACTTCCTTCACGTCTTCATCCGTACCAAGATTAATTGTCTCGACCTCCTCCTGATGAGGAGTAATAACCTTTTCCTCTTGTCTTAACAACCTGGCTAGCTCTTCAGGAAGCTCATATTCTTCTTCAACCCCTTCATCAGCTTGATTGATCGGATTGTCAAAGTCATACGAAGTCATAGCCGTGCTGTTGTCGGTGCTGTCTGGAAGGCACACTCTGCAAGGGTTCAGTTTGTTCATTTTAGTGATTTGATTTTAATCTTGTTTAGAAAAGTGAAATAAAGTTGTCATTTTGAAAACACTGCCATTTATTTTTTGTACAAAAAGAAAAATGGGAAAACAGTGAACGAAAAAGAGAAAAGACTCATTTGCAAAAAGATGTCTGATATTTCATTGATTAATCTTGTTGCACAAAAAGCACAGATGGCCCGATTACAAAATGAGTCTTGTCATCTTGGGCAAGATGCAAGACTTTGATGCATGCTATAAAAATACAGGAAATAATAATTACTCTGCATGAGTAACTCTTATAATTTCCTGGGAAGACCAGTTCGAGATACTGCTCCCCGGGATCTTTGGACGGATCCAACTCTCCAGGTTGCGGTCGCTTTCATCCTCGTCTTCCAAGTTGTTGACAGCATCAGGGGTGAGCATTCCCCCACTAACAAAGTTGGGCTTTTTAGCAGCCTCTGCTTGATCTTGTTGAGTTGGTTTGTAACCCAACCCAAATCTATCCTCTTTCTTCTCCACCGGTAACAGCTTGCCCCAGCCTTGGGCATTTCCTTCCTCAACAACCTTCCGGGCTTGTTGATATGATGTCATTGAGGTTCCAGGTACAGCAGATGTTTCATTTACGTTCAAGGCCTCGAACCCTTGACTCATTGTTTCATGGATCTCCCCATCCATCTCAATGTATTTATAGGTAGCCAGGTGGCTAACAAAAATATCTTCCTCTCCACAAATAGTAACGACTTGGCCCTCCCACTCGAATTTTAACTTCTGGTGAAGGGTTGAGGTCACGGCGCCAGCGGCGTGAATCCATGGCCTACCCAATAGACAGCTGTAGGCAGGCTGTATATCCATCACGTAGAAGGTCGTTTTGAAAGTTTGTGGGCCAATCGTTATGGGCAACTCAATCTCCCCCAGAACCGATCTCTTAGAACCATCAAAGGCTCTCACCACCAGGTTGCTGGGACGTAATGCCAATCCGTCATACTCTAGCTTCACAAGGGCTTTTTTAGGTAAGACATTAAGGGATGACCCCGTGTCTACCAGCACATGGGAAAGGACTGCACCTTTACATTCCATAGTAATGTGCAAAGCCTTGTTATGGTTGCGGCCTTCCGTAGTCAAATCAGTGTTGGTGAACCCTAGTCCATGACTAGCATTAACATTTCCAACCACAGCTTCCAACTGATTGACGGTGATCTCTTCAGGCACATAAGCTGCGTGCAAGACTTTTAGTAGTGCGTTCCGATGGGCTTCGGAGCACATGAGCAATGATAGGATAGAGATCTTGGAAGGCGTCTGATGAAGCTGATCCACTATTTTGTAATCACTTTTCTTGATGATTCTCATGAACTCATCAACTTCTTGATCGAAGGGTGTTTTCAAAGCTTCTTTAACAACCTGCTCTTCCTGCGCCAAGCTTTTCCCTTTTGCCTTGGCAGCAGCTTCTGCTTTGGCAGTGGGTCTTTGAATTTGTGGAGCAAAAAGACGTCCGCTTCGAGTGAAGCCTCCGCCTCCTCCCACATTATCTATTTGTGGTGCAGGGGTTGATGATTCAAAAGTGATTTTCTGTCCTTCGCAGTATAGATCAGAGCCGTAATGCCAGGGGATAGCATTACTGCTTTCATAAGGTACTGGCCCAGGCACTGTGATAGTGACTGGACTGATGGCAGCTGCAGAAGGGACTGTGATAGTCTGTGGATCATAGTATATTGTGACTGGTGCTCTGATGGGAGTAGCACTTTGTGAGTTGTAGACAGAGTCATTTTCAGGATCATAATAAATTGTAACTGTTGAGACATCTTCATGGTTTGCTGCTGATGTTGTAGGAGACATTGTTGGAAGGATGGGTGTTGTTGTTGTAGGAGATTCAAAATGAAGTGGTGCTGAAGTTGTAGAAGGAATGTTTGTTGATATCTGGTCAGTTGAAATGACAGATGAAACATTTATCGATGAAGCCAAAGAGTTGTCGGGAACAATGGTTGTTGCAGTTGTAGGAGATACTGGAATTGTTGCTGATGAGATTGCTGGATTTGGTGGAACTGATGTTGTAATTTGAAGCAGGCCACTCTGGATGAGATCATCTATGCCGTCCCTCAAGTTATCACAACCATTCACTGAAATGTTGCAATAAGCACACCCTAGCTCACATCCCGGGAACATTTGACATTCAACGAGTTGAGCTTTGATCTCTACCAACGGTGTCTGAATCTGACCCACACTGGTTATTAAATAAGACGGCTTGTCTTCTTCAATAGCATTGATTCTGGGACCTCCGTGGTGTGGCATAGGTTTTTTGTTAACATTTGGTGGTGGTGCGAAGTTCAGAGCTTTAGAGTCTACCAGGTCTTGTACCTTCATGTGCAAGGCTCTGCACTTCTCTGTACTGTGGCCAGGTGCATTTGAGTGAAAAGCACATCTGGCGTTGGAATCATAATTTCTGGGTAGACTATTAGGATCTGGAGGTACCAACGTCCTTAGCTCAACTAGGTTGAGTTTCAGGAGTTGTGGCAATAGTGTTGCATAGGGCATAGGGATCAGATCGATCACCCTATTGGCTTGAGAAGGTCTCTGTTGGAATGGTCTTTGCTGATTGTCGTTGTTGGTGTTGTTGTAGTTTCTCGGAGGATACTGAGTTTGTTGCTGGTACTGAGGTTGTTGCTGATAACTTTGTTGCGGTGGTTGATAAGCTGGTTGTGGATGAGCTGGAGCGGGAATGGTGACTGCCGCCACAGACCTATGAACATATTGGGGCCTGCCCCTGTTGGTGTGGATAGCATTGGTCTCACCAGTTCTTCTTGGGCCTACAAAAGGCTTTCTTGTGTTGCTGGATGAGCTGGCACCGTTGTCAGAAATCTTGCCCATCTTTAACAGGCTCTCAATTCTCTCTCCAGCTATAACGACATCTGCAAAGCTGGTGGAAGAGAAAGCAGCCAGCCTGTCAATGTATGTTCCCTGGAGGGTATTCATAAACATATCTGCCATCTCCCTCTCTGACATAGGTGGCTGGACAGCAGCAACCAATTGCCTCCATCTCTGGGCATACTCTCGGAAACTTTCTCTTGATGATTGTGACATTCCCATTAGGAGGGTCCTGTTGGGTGCCATATCTAAGTTGTACTGATACTGTCTGATAAAGGCCTCTGCCAGGTCCTTCCAACACCTGATAGTTGCTCTTGTCAGATGAGAGTACAATTCTCTTGAAGCTCCCGTCAAGCTGTCCTCAAAATAAAACATCCAGAGCTTTTCGTCCATGGTATAGGCCTTCAGCCTCCCCAGAAATGATTGTAAATGGGTCCGGGGGCATGAAGTCCCATTGTATTTCTCAAAACAAGGAGGCTTAAACTTATGGGGAATCCTGACCCCGTCTACCAAGCCCATGTCCATAACATCGAAACCCAAAGAGTTCTGAGACTCTAAGGATCTTAATTTCTCAGCTATCTCATCCAGCCTTCTGTCATAAGCTTCTTCCCCAGCTCCCATTACCGTGAACTGATCCTCCTGGGGGTCTTCTTGCAGCACTCTACCTGCAGTGGCAGTCCCTTGTACATTGGCAGGGATGTTGATCTCTGGATGAAGGTGGGGTCCAAACACAGGGGGGTTGACATGAGGTTGGACCCTCTCATTGTTGCTTGTCCCAGCAGTCCCTATATGGGGATCTTCTTGATTCTGCCTTTCCACCATTGCTCTCAATCTTTCTTGGCTCTGAGCCATGTTGTTCATCACTTCCATAAACTGCGTCATCTGAGTTCTCATTTCCAATCTTTCGTTTGCCATTTGGTTTCTGACCTCTGCAAGGTCCTGTTGTACCTGATCCATTTGTATGCCCGGAAGGTTGTTACGGGTTGGATATCGGTGTGGACGGTTGAGGGGAAATACCCGGCGTCGAGCAATAGTTCCTGAATATCACAACAGAGTTAGCAACAATAAAACAAAAACCTACAAAACAAACAAAAGGGTTAGCATGCAATGCAGTATGCTTATTTGTTTTCAAGGTATCCGGCTTGGCATTCAGTTTGGACCCTTTCCAGACCCTTGAAGATGCTGTTGATGTCGCTTTTGAAGTGGAACAAACTAATACATATATTACAAAAGGCAAATGGTACATAGTTTGTTTACAAATACAAGCCCTCTGAGGGGTCAAAATACATTACAAGAAAATAAAAGTACATGGAATGAAAGCAACAACAAGCAAATGGTCAAACACCAAGACCAAACTCATCCTCCTGAACTTCCTTGAGAAGTGCTTCGGTCACAGGATCAGCTGGACGCTCCGTGAGATTCCTGATAAGGAGATTCCGGGTAGTAACAGCTGCAGTTAGCTTCTTGTGCTGACTTTGGTCCTTTGACCTCTTCACTCCCGTTCTGATCTTCAGCTCTGATATTTCCCTCTGGGCTGCTGCCAGGGCTTCCTGCTGCTCTTTTGCACTAGCTTCCAGCTGCTCTATCTTGTCTTGGACCCTCTTGTCCTCCAGAGTACGGGCTTCGGTGATCCTGACCCACCTAGCTTGACTCTCCTTCAGATACAAGTCAGTCCTGGCTTTCTGGAACTGGGCTTCCTTGCAAGCATTCTTCAGAATTTGTTCTCCAGCCCTAGACTTCTTGATATAATCCTCAGACTTCTCAATTTTAGCGAGATGCTCTACTCTCAGCTTCTCTAACCTCTCAATGTCCAACCTACCATCACTCCTCTCCCGGAGGGTCTTCTGCAAAGCCTGAGTCAACTTCTCATTTCTCTCTTTTAAGTTCCCAAACTCCTCTAAGCTGACAGTGGCAGGAGGTGGTGCTGAGGATGATCCAGGCATATCCTCCATGGTGAAGGGCATTCCAGAGAATTGAGCCCTGGCATGGGACCACTCATAATATTGTGCTGATGCCACATTGTTGCACTTCCCCAGAATGATTACTCCTTTAGTTTGAACATTGTCCCAAGCCCAGGCTTCCTGCCTAACAATAGCCAGATTAGGATTGTTCTCAAAATAAAGAGTCTCAGCCAAGTCTTGTGCCTTAGGAGTGTGGACCAGTGCATAGCCTAGTTGTCTTTTGAACAGCAGAGGGTTGTAATTAATGCAACCCTTAACTCCTATCAGGGGTACATTGGGAAAATGCCCACAACTGGTGATGATATCCCTGCCCTTTGTGCTTTAAGTGCACCACCTGATATCGGATGAAGTCAGAGCAGTGAGTCTTCTAGCCCAGTTTCTCTGCTGATGAGGATTCAAAAATGCATCTGTCTTGGGCAGATGCCTGAGAAGCCAAGTATGGAACAAAGGAGAACAACACCTCACTAATCTTCCCCTCTGCTTTTCATTCCTCTGGTGCACTGAGTAGTAAAAATCCCCCAATAAAGTGGGCACTGGGTTCCTCTGGATGAAAAGATGGATTGCATTCTTGCTAATGAATCTAGGCTCATCTGCAAATAATATGATTCCATATATGCTCAGGGCCAATAAAGCACAGACTGCTTTCCACTCTCCTAAAGAAGCTTTCAGGGTAGCTTGAGAGATCAAGAAATCCAAATGCAGGCCAGGGATACTAGCCTTAGTAGTCATATGCTGCCCAATCAGAACTGGTTCCAGATGCAAAGCCTTTGCTACCTCTTCATTACCAGGAAAGACCATCTCAGGGTTGAAAGGGACTCCAACCCTGATAGGTATACCAACCAATGATGAGTATTCTTCCAATAAAGGGCCCAACTGAAAGTCCTGAAAAGTGAAACACCTCAGTGGGGGATCATAAAACTGAAGGCAAGTATGAATCAGGCTCCTCTGTGAAGGGTCCAAATCCATAACCACATCGAGTATGTCTCCATAGTGTTCCCTGAACAGTGGTACATGATCTGGAGTGATCAGGGTCTGAATCCTCCTGATGTCAGCTAGCTCTGGCTGGAAGAAGTGGTAGGAGATGTTACTCTTTTAAGGTGCCATGTTGTTGAAGGTGAGTTGAGACAGGTACTGATGATAACACTGAAAGATGGGCCACTGATTGGCTGGTGCAGGTGACTGAAGCAGGTAGCTGATAACTTAAGTAGATGCTGATGAAGATAGGTCTATACTGATGATGGGGTCAAAACCAAGCCAAAAATGAAGATGGATACCCTGAAAAACAAATAAACAAATGTCAAAATGATGCAATGAGGATGTATGCAAATGATATGCAAGGGTTTGTGACTGAGCTGGATCTGATCAAGTGCTCTGATATAAGTCCAGGTATATTCAAGAAATCCAGATGGAGGTCTATAGGTCCAGTAACCAAGGTGGGGGACTCAAATAAAGAGTCACATGTCTAGGGTTTAGAATCACAAGAACTGTTCCAACATGGAGCATTCTTAATCAAATCAAAGTAACAGGGTATGTTGAGGCCAAGGGTACCTGCAAACCTGTAAACAACCCAACCCCCTCACAGGTGGTGTTCTAAAACAAGGATCCTCAGACTTGGATCAGTTATGAGAAGTGTAAACACTTCTAACCCGGAGGTACAGTGTTTACAATAACCATAAAAGTTCCTCCTCTAATTCACCTCAGTTTCTGAAGGTCAATACTAAAAGGTCATCCAGACTTAGCAGGCTTCCTAGATAGCCCTAGTACTGCAGGAAATCTGCAACACAGAGTTCTCAAGAAGAAACCCATATCTGAACCGTGTTTCATATTCCCGCACCAGACCGAGATGGAATGGGAAAGAATATGAACCACTCTAGCCTAGGTGTCACTCAGGTCCCAGGTGTAGGACCTCAACTCTCAATAGAACACCCACCCACCAAAGCAAACAAACAGATCCAGCCAGCACAGTATGACAATATGATATAATGCAAAGCTATACAGAAAGCAGTAAAACAAACTGTACATAAGGCAAAAATAAATACAAATATACAAACACAAATAACACATAACACCCCAGTAAACACAAATCAAACAAGCGCTAGGAGGAACCCATAAAAAGAACCAGAAGCCCTGGTTACAGTATAAGGGTCCCCAGCAGAGTCGCCAAGCTGTCGCTCCCGATAAAATGGGACTGGCCCAAATAAAGGTACAGACGCGAACGGTCGGCGAGAGGGACAATGAGAACACACAGCAGTGAACTCACTGGAGATGAAAAGAGTCGCCAGCTAGGCATTTTTATCCCGGAGGAAAGGCAATGCTGCATAGGCCTAGAAAAAGATGGATAAGACGGTTGCGAACCAGAGAGACTGAGAAAGGGGGTTGGTTACAACCTGGGAAGGTATTAGCACCCAGATTGTCCGCCGTACTCGACGGGATCCACGCTTAAAAGATTTGTGTTTTAAAGGGGTAGTGTCAGTGCAATTTTTGTGTAAAAGGGCTGGAAAACAAAATGTACAGGTGTCAGTGTAAAGGAAGTGTGAAGTGTATAAATGATGTGTCAGTGTAAGGAAAAGAGTATGCTCAAGATCATGAGGCTAAAAGAATAAAGCTGGAAGGAGGGGGGAATATACAGAGACTTTTGTTCGATAACTGTTAAGTTATGCCTACGTATCCTCTCGTGCAATGAGGAAGTCAGAACACCGTAGTTCGACCCAAAGAGACTGAAAGATGAATTGACTTATGAACTGCTTACTTGCCTATGCTCAAGTGTATGACCTGTCTGGCTCAGGTGCAAACTGTCTTGCATTAGACGGAAGAAGCAAGTTCTCGTTTATGAGTGAATGAGATGAGAAAAGAATCCCGAAGGAGACGATTATTGTTTGTTTTTGTGTTTTCAGTCTTTTATTTCTTTTTGAAGTTTGTCATAAGTTAATGAGCTTAAGTCTAAACCAATGGGTTAGTAAACTCATCACATCTTCCCTCTAATTAGGGGTAATGAGAATTCCTTAAGTGTGAAGTCAGATTCTCACACTTAATCACCTTTGGTGTAGGATTAAGATCATTAACCTACTTGTGATTATTTAGATGTTTTTGGTGATTTTTGTTTAGTGTTGAGTAATGAGATTAAGCCATAATCAGGGATTAAACAGACTCATTACACTATCCTAATAGAAGGATAATAGATGAGAATGTTTAAGCTGAGGAAAGCTCCTCAACTTAATCCATGATTAGGGATTAAACTCATGACAAAACAAGCCTTTATTAAGTCGATTTTAGTTAATGATATGATGATGAAGTGTTTTTTAGGGTTTGTAAGACAACTTGAGGGGGACTTGTCCATTAACACTAGGGTTAGTCCTTCTTAACCAATTAAGGAAGAATTAGAACCCTAATGCAAGGCCCAAGTTACAAGCTTGATGTCTTGATGATTATTAAGTGAATTAATTAGAGGATTTAAACACATTAAGGGTTTAACACTTAGGATTAAAGTTATACACTCCATCCTAATAGAAGGATGCAGGCATAAGCTTAATCACAAAGCCTTAAAGCCTTTAGGGTTTAGTCCCTGATTATGAGATGAGAAGAGAAGACTCAAAGAGACACAAAGGTAAAACTAAGTGGGGAGACTAATCAAAACCCTAATCATTGTCATGCTTGGTTGTTCCTAAGGTTTGTGAAGTTTACAAGAGAAGCCTTCAATGGAAACACCAGGAAGCAGAAGAAAGGATCAGGAGAAGCAAAGTAACTTGCTTCATTTAAGAAGTCAAGTCACTTGAGGAAACAAAGTGGGAAGAAGAAGAATGAGCAAGCTCAAACTCAAACACATACAAAAATGCAGCAAGGATGCATAAAAGAGATGAAGAGAAGTTATGAGAAGTGAAGGCAAATTCACTTCTCAAAGTCACTTACCACCTGAAAAGTTAGAAAAGAAAATGCAATGCAATGCAAAATGAGATGAAATGGTATGATGAAAAACCAAACCAGAAGCACATACATGATGTTAATGATGCTATGAGATGCTACAAACCAGAAACAACACATGTGGATGATCATACCAACTTATGGATGCAAATGAAACAAGCTAAAGAGCATGAACATACATGAAAAGTTATGAAATGCAAATGGCATACAACATGGCAAATGCAATATGCAATGATCAAACATGCTTTCAATATGTCTTATGATGTTAAATGAATCACATGAATGCATAAAGTATCATGGCAAGTCAAGGCATGAATGCAAATGCAGGATGGATGCATATGAAAGCCCAAATTAGGGTTCATGAACAATACCACAAACAAAAACCAAAATCAGAAGCAAACAACATTACAAAAAATTGTAAATGCACTCAAAGGATCCCTAAACCTATACTAACTCACTGCCCAAAGGAGAGGTCTCAACTCTTAACCTAATTCAAGATATGATTTTTCTAAGTTTTCTAGGGTTTTAGGGTTCCTTAACAAGAAAATTACCAAACAAATTGAAAATGAAAGATCAAATCATGGCCATTTAATCTCACAAACTACATGCTAAACACAATGCAATGCAAAAAGAATCAAGGTCCAACTCTTTAGGGTTAGGCAGAAATGATTTTTGGAAGTTTGGATCAAAATAATGCATAAAAATGATTTTAATTCCATGGAAAATTCTCAAAATGCATCAAGATCAAAAAATAAATTTGGTTTGAGGGTTGGACAATGCTTCTAAATGTTCTTAAAGGTTTCATGAATTTTTTGGTGATTTTTAAATACCTAAAAGTATTTTTAATTAATTAATTCTCATTAATTAATTAAAAAGAAACTTTTAAATATTTAAAAATACTTTTATAATGCTAAAAAATAAAAATAAAAATATTTTTGTGTTCTGAAATTAAATAATAACTTGTACAAAAAATTTCAGATTTTTTAATGTATTTGTGCTATTTTAAATAAATTGTGGAAGTTAAATGGAAAAAATGAAAAATAAAAATAAATAAATGAAGAAGTAAGCAGATCTGATGGCTAACATTCAAACTGGGGTGGAATTGGTTGACTGGCGCGTCATCCAAGGGCTGAGGCTTGTCCTGATTAAATTAACTTAATTATGATTAATTAAACTAATAAAAGAGGATTAGGGCAAAATGAATGAATCTGGGCCAGACAATCACGCGCCAAGTCAAAGGGGTCAACTAATCCAACACACTAGATTCAAATGCCATTAATGACTGGGATTAGGGTTAAGCATTTTCAGGTGACCGGAGGGGAGCTCCGGTCATATTCTCCGGCGGGTTGAAAACCCTAAAACATGATTCAGGCTACCATTCATCAAATTAAAAGCAGGGAAATGTTCCTCTACTCAAACCCCACTCAAATCATCTCTCAAACTAAATTTATCTTGCACAAATGAAGAGAATCGAAGCCAAGAAGATTCACGGGCAAAGTTTCAGAGCCCTGGTAAATCCTCATTTCTCACTCATTTTTTATTCTAAACACACCCTCATGATCAGCAAGACATACACAACCAAATTATAACTTAAAAAGAAAGCTCTGGGAGAAAAAGTTCATGGCCATACCTGAGATGGAAGCTTCTGTTTCTGGGCTTTCTGAGCTATTCTTTGATGCAGACTCACTCCAAAGGTTCCCCTGGTGCTAATGGCAAGCTTGGATGGAGCTTAAACAAACTATTTTGAGAGATTCAAATCTGATATATCAGAAAATGAGGTCTGTGTGTATGGTGTTTTAAGCTCTAACAATGGTTGATTCTGGTTCCTTTTAGTGTGTTCGATTTGTTGGTGAAGAGAAATTGGATGTGTGATGGCTGAAAAATGAGATTCGAAGGAGGGAAGCTTCTTGACAGTTTTTGTGAGGACTGAGTTCTGGCTTGCTTCAAGGGCCAATGCTGTGCTATATCATTCCCACAATGTGTGAATAGGCTGGGGGCAGGTCAGTAGGGGTGGCTGTTTACTATTCCATGAGTATGGGAGTTTTGGCCAAAAAGTCAATGTGATTGGTACTTGCAGCATGGGCTATGGCAGCAGCAGTTTGAGGTCATGTCTGGCTTCAGCTTGGGTTAGGGACAACCCTTGGATTGCTTGAGAGTGACTGCAACATATGGATCATGAGCTATGCTAGCTTTTGCAACTTGCCCACTTGTGCTTTCTTGAGATTTTATGCTATGTACATGAAGCATTCCTTGCTGAATTTTGTTACATGATGTCTCAATTGGTCATGGCAATGTATAGAAATCAGTTGGTAATCACATGACCCTTTGGAAAATGACTTTGCCAAAAATCCATCTTTTGCACTTGTAATGAAAAATGACTTAGAGATCTTTGAAAACCAAAGCAAGCAATGCAAAATCCCTTGGGCCAATTCTGTTTTTCAAGTCATGTATGATCATGTGATGAAGCTTTGAAGCCATTTTGAAGTCACTAGCATGCTTGGTACATGAATTTGCAAGTTTTCCATTTGGTGCATAACTTGAAATTTAGTGATTTTTGCCAACTTTGATGAACCATAACTTTTGATCCAAAATGAATTAGGTCATGTTCTTGTAATTTTTGAAATGGGAAAGATCTAATCTACAATTTTCATGACCAGAGTTTTTCCATTTGAAGCATTTTTGGATCAAAAAGTAAGGGTTGAAAAGTTGCCTAAAATGACAAATTCTTTAAAAGTCAAACTTAACCCAAAAAGTCAACTTTGCAAAAACTTGTAATTCTTGAATTTTGTGAACTTCAACCTTCTTCCATGATCAAATAAAGATCAAATACACCCAAAATGATGAAGATCACCCCTTGGTTGGGTCATTGGGGGGCCTCGGATGCCCTGATTTTGCACTGACTTGTCTGAAAAGTCAACTCTTGATCAGATGACTTCCCCATGGAATTTCTTCATGAAAATTGATATGCATACTCCCTATACCATATAAAGACCAATAGAAACAATAATGACCAAAAAATTTGGAGTTATGGCCTCTGAAACCAAAACCCTAATTTCAGGTCATCTGTGCAGTCAAACCTGGCTCTGCTTCCATACCAATCCCAGTTCTTGTGATTCTTTGGCATTCTTGACTTTGAGAGGATATAATATGATGCTTGAAACACACATAGACCTATTTGAAGTGATTGATGACCTTTGGAGTGGCTCAAGAAGCTCTTGGATTGCTCAGGTCACAAACCCTAGATGCAGATGACTTTGAACCAATGCAGTGAATCAAAAATGGAATATGAGATGTTATGATTGTGTTTATGCATATGAAATGATCACAAGCCATGGTGTGAATGGGTGAGGGCAAATTTGGGGTGTTTACACACTCCTCTTGGTGGATTCAAGTTTGAAAATATCTCACTAATACAAAGTACCAAAAGTGAATTAAATAATTCACTTAAAGGTAGATTTTAACTAATGAATATTATCCACTCTAATCTACACCCAAAGTCCATTGAAATAAAAGATAAGTCAATACCAATAATTTCTCCCAAGGTAAAAATAAGAAAGAGGAAGAAGAAGAAGCAAGAAGAATAAAAAACAAGCCAAAAACAGTTTCTGAAATAGTGTTAATCGGTTAACCTAAATGGTTAATCAGGTTAACACAAAAAAATTTCAAATTCTGGAAAAAAATAACACTGGTTAACCAGTTAAGCATTTTGTTATAAAAATGGTTAACCGGTTAACACTGAACCAGTAGCAGAAAAGTTGCCAAAATTCAGCATGATCCTCTTTCAAAAACACTTCCAAAATTCCACATGATCATGAACTGAATTGGAACAAATTTTAAAGTTAAAAACCAGTGAAATTCCTAAAATCAAACATTAATTTTTGACCCATAGGATCAACAACCAAAATAACCAAAGATCTACATCTTGAATGTTGATGATGAAGGTAGAATTATGGAAGAAGATGAATTACCAAGAGCACTCTTCAAATTGATCCAATATCAAGCTTGATCTACTGAAATTGATGAACAAAAAAGAAAAGGATGAAGGTTTATCTCAAATTTGATCACAAATTCAAAGTGAATTCTTCATAACTTTCAAAAAGAAGGAAAAGTGAGCTTTGGTGATTAACACATTGGTTAACCGGTTATTCAGGTCAAATTTTGAATAATTTGTTTAATTTTGATTGCTTGATTGTTTCGGCCCGATTCTTTTGCGCATCGAAGAAGGCATGGAAATGAACACGTGAACCATGGAATTCCTTGAATAAATCCATTAAATTAGGAAATCCTTGATCAGATAAATTTGAATTATTTGCGGATCAACTTCGACTTTTATCAGTGAAATTCATTCGAGCCGCGGGACTGCTATTTTTGGCATTTTTTACCTGAAAAATGATTAACAAAAGAAAACAACAAATATTTTTGGATTTTGATTAATGGTTAGAAAACATAAACAAATAAAAACAAATGGTGATCTCCTATGAGGCATAAACCTACACCTGAGAAAAACCGAGAAACCAGTATGATCTTGTTTGTATTGTAAGATGCAGATGAAAAATGCAAAGATATCTTAGGGAAAAAATTAGAGTGCTACACAAGTGTCCAAGTTTCTGATGCTAGAGCTTAATTTCATCTTCTTTGGCAAGCAAGCAATAGGAGACATAACTTGATTCTTGAGATGCACATTGTAATCCCCCCAAATTTGTCCTCTTATTTATCATCGTTTCCAAGTAGCTATTGATTCATTTCCATGGTATCTAGCACCTCGCATTGCATATTCGCCCATACGTTGCATAATAAAACCAATCATAGAAAGCACATGTCATTGGCTGAGGCGCGAGGCATGTGAGCAAGGGTTATTCGGCGATCTTCGGATCTCAGAAGGAAAATAATCTCAAAAAATATGACCAAGACTGGATTTCCAAGGTTTCCCACCAAAAAGAGAAAAATTCAAATTTTTGTTGAAGTAACTGGTTACCACACAGGTAATAATCGGTTACCTGTTGAAATTTGAAAGAAAAAGCTCAGTTTTTACACTGGTAACCGGTTACCTGTTCAAAATTTCAAAATTAAGTTAGTTGCTTCCCTCCACTTTCCATTTTCCATTTTTTGCTTTGTGTTTCTACCCAATTCTAGAACATTCCTCATTATTCTAAGAGAATATTCTTAGAATATGCCAAGGAATATTCCAAGAATATGCCATGGAATATTCTAGGAATATTCCCGACCAACCCTTAGCTTAGGAACCAAGCCTCGCGTCCAAGCCTCGTGCAAAACCTAGACCTAACTCCAAAGCAAACCTCTATATAAGCATTGATCATCAAGCCAAAGAGGGGTTGAAATCATTTTCATAAGATTCACCATTTTCACAATCTAAATTCTCTCCATTTTTCCAAACTCACACCAAAGCTTCATCATCAAGATTCTTCATGTTTCGCATTGAAACTCGAAGAATCAAAAGCTAAACCTCCATCATCTTCACCGATTCAGCGGATAATAGAAATATTTGTCACGGTTGCGGTTTTTTATTTCACTGTTAGGAAGCATTTCAGATAATTCTCATTGTTTGCATTTATTTTGCATTATTGTGGATCGAAGCATCGGATCTCTAGTATTCTATTCGTTCGTGCATTGATCAACATCGCAACAATCACCAAAGTAAGCCTCCGCTTTGTAGGTTGGTGAATCCAAAATTGTTTCTCGTTTTAACTTATTTCTCTTCATCTTGCCTCGTGCATTATTCGCTTTTCCTTGATTTGTTGATACTTTGATTGGTTGGATTATTAGGAGCTAGAATTGTGGTGTGATTATAGTGTCAATAGGTGTTAGAACGTTGAATATAGGAGTGATTTTTGTGCTAGGTTGGTAGGCCTTAGTTTGGAGCTTATTCGTATAATTTGCTACAAGTTTTTGCATGAAAATGCAGAAGTTTTTAATTCTGGTTGCTGAGTAACAGGTTACCACATAGGTAGTAACCGGTTACCTATGTTAATTTTGCAGAAAATCCAGTTATTTTTTACTGGTAACTGTAAACACCCCAAATTTTCCCTCACTAAGTTCACACCATGGCTTGTGATCTTTTCATTTGCATAAATTTAATCATATTACATCATGGTTCACTGCATTGGTTCAAAGTCATCTACATCTAGGGTTTGTGATCTAAGCAATCCATGAGCCATCTGAGCCACTCCTAAGGTCTTAAATCATCTTAAGAGGGTCCATGTATGTTCAAGCATCATATTATATCCTCCCAAGATCAAGGAAGTCAGAAAATCACAAGAACTGAGAAGGGCATGGAAGCAGAGCCAAGCCTAACTGAACAGATGACCTAAAATTAAGGTTTTGGTTTCAGAGGCCATAACTCCAAATTTTTTGGTCATTCCTGTTTCTATTGATCTCTATATGTTGTAAGGATCCTACACACCAATTTTCATTTAGAAATTCAATGGGGAAGGCATCTGATCAATATATGACTTCTTGAGCAAGTCAGTGCAAAATCAGGGCATCTGAGGCCCCCAATCATCCAACCAAAGGGTCTTCTCCATCATTTTGGGTGTATATGATATTTATTTGATCTTAGAAGAGCTTAGAAGTTCACAAAATTGAATAATTTCAAGCCATTTGCAAAGTTGCCATTTTGGGAAAGTGACTTGTAATGCAAAATTGCCATTTTAGGAAAGTTTTTCAACCTCCTCTTTTTGATTCAAAAATGCTTCAAATGAAAAATTCATGGTCATGAAAGTTGTAGATTGGATCATTCCCTTTTCAAAAAGTACAAGAACTTGATCTAATTCATCCTAGAACTCAAGTTATGGCTTTGAAAAGTTGGGAAAAATCACTAAATTTCACTTATGCACCAAAGAGGGAAACTTGCAAAAACCCATGTCAAGGAAAAATATGACCTCTAATTGACTTCTAACCATTACACAAACATGATACATGACTGTAAACACCCCAAATTTGCCCTCACCCATTCACACCTTGGCTTATGATCTTTTCATGTGCATAAGTTCAATCATAGCATCTCATATTGCATTTTTGCTTTACTGCATTGTTTCTAAGTCACCTGCATCTAGGGTTTGTGATCTGAGCCATCCTTGATCTATTTGAGCCACTCCAAAGGTCTTAAATCACTTCAAATGGGTCCATGTGTGTTCAAGCATCATATTATATCCTCACAAAGTCAAGGAAGTCAAAAAATCACAAGAACTGAGAAAGGCATGGAAGCAGAGCCAGGTTTAACTACACAGATGACCTAGAATTAGGGTTTTGGTTTCAAAGGCCATAACTCCAAAATTTTTGGTCATTCTTGTTTCTATTGGTCTCTATATGGTATAAGGATCATGCATATCAATTTTCATGAATAAATTCCATGGGGAAGGCATCTGATCAAGAGTTGACTTCTTGAGCAAGTCAGTGTAAAATCAGGGCATCTGAGGCCCCCAATGACCCAACCAAAGGGTGTTCTCCATCATTTTGAATGTGTATGTTCTTTATTTTATCATAGAAGATGTTAGAAGTTCACAAAATTGGAAAATTTCAAGCCATTTGCAAAGTTGCCTTTTTGGGAAAGTGACTTGTAATGAAAACTTGCCATTTTGGGAAAGTTTTTCAACCTCCTCTTTTTGATTCAAAAATGCTTCAAATGAAAGAACTTTGGTCATGAAAGTTGTAGAATGGATCATTCCCTTTTCAAAAAGTACAAGAACATGACCTAATTCATTTTGGATCAAAAGTTATGGCTTGTCAAAGTTGGGAAAAATCACATAATTTCAAGTTATGCACCAAAAAGTACAAGAACTCATTCTAATTCATCTTGGATCCTCCCATTTTCAAAAAAGTACAAGAACTCATTCTAATTCATCTTGGATCAAAAGTTATGGTTTGTCAAAGTTGGATAAAATCACATAATTTCATGTTTTACACCAAAGAGGCATTTTGCAAAATGGCATGGTAAGGCATTCTAAAGGCTTCAAATGTGCACAAACACTTCACAACTTGCTCATGTGACCTCTAAAAGTCAGATTTGTGCCACGAATTCTCAAGTTTCATGACTTGTGCATGAAGAAATCAAGAAAAGGCCAAACTTCATGAAATTTGCAAAACCACCCATAAGCTTCAATCCACTTGCTAATTGGCCTCAATCTGAATTCCATGGTTGCCCTTGATCCTTGCTGCGCAGGACACCCCATTGTCCTTGTCCTGCCATGACCCATACCTCAAGTACACCAACTTTTGACATTTTGGCAACTTGCCCATACCAATCAACATAGGCCAGCACCCACTCTCTGACCTATCACACTTCTTTATGTGGATCAAAACCAAGCAAAAGCACACAACAACACAGCCTGAAACTCCAAGAACTCAGCACACTCCAAAATCCCCAAATTTGCAAAAGCCTTCGAATCTCTTGATTCAACCATCAAACCTTCAAGTTTCTTTCACCATTCAACTCACCATGATCCACTGATCATTTCCCACCCTTCATTTGGCCCTAAAACCTCCACAATCAAAAATACGATTTTCACACTTCACAAACTGAATTTCTGCCATTTCCATTTTAAGGCCATATAAACTCCAGCTAAGTATCACAAACACTTGGGGAGGATCATTGGAACTTGTTTGAAGCAAAGAACTGGCCAGAAAGCACCATTTTCGAAAGCTTCAGTTCAGGTAACCTCAAGAACAAATTTTCCAGAAATGCGTTTTTAAGTTTCTAATTGATTCTCCATGATTCACTGATGATTCTGATATGTTTAGTTTTGAAAATAGTCAAGTATTAAGCATGTATTGAACCTCTGAAATTTTCTGAGTATTTTCCGTTTGGCTTTGATTCTTGTTCTTGAGTGAAAATAAATGAGTTTTAGGGCTGGATTCGTGTTTAGGGTTGTTAGATGTTTGATTATGGAGAGTTAGAGAGCTTAAGATTGCGTATGGAGTGAGATAGCACATTTGGCTGGCCGGAGAAGATGACCGGAACACTGTTCCGGTCACCTGAGAGTAATTAGGGTTCAGATTAGGGTTAATGACATAATTAGCGTAGTTTGAATTATGGCCATTGGATAGCGCGCGAAGTCAATTCCCTCCCTTTTGAGTTTGAATCTGGGCCCTTGGATGGGCTGACTTTCTCATTTTCTCTTTAATTTCATTTTTATTTCATTTATTTTATATTTAACTTCTACGAATTTTTAAAAATAGTAAAATACATTAAAAAATTCTGAAAATATTTATCAAACATTTCATTAATTTTCAGAACCCAAAAATATTTTAATTTTTATTTTTTGCATTAAAAATCATTTTTAAATCATTTAAATGTTTATTTTTAATTAGTTAATGAAAATTAATTAATTAAAAATACATTTAGGTATTTAAAAATCACCAAAAAAATTCACATTGCATTCTTTACCATTTAGAAACATTATCAAACTCTCAAAACAAATTTCTTTTTGGTTCTTGAACTATTTTGATCTTTTTCATTGGAATTAAATTCATTTAAAGGCAATATTTTTGTTCAAACTTAGAAAAATTCATTCTGCCTAACCATGAGGAGTTTGATGATGGCTCTTCTTGCATTGCATCCTTCATAGCATGTAGTTTCTAGGTTAAAATTGGTTTGCATTTATCTTTCATTTTCAATTTAATGAGCATTTTTCCTTTTGAGGTTCCTTGAAACCCTAGTTGACTTTGAAAAATCACAACTCCCATTAGGTTAAGAGTTAGGTCCCCACCTTTTGGGCAGTGAACTTGTGTAGGGTTAGGATTCCTTTGATCCCATTTTCAATTTTTTATCATGTCATTTGCTTCTTGTTTTGAATTTTGTGTTACATGTTATGCATAAACCCTAATTCTTGCCTTCCTTTGCATCCATCTCTCACTTGTTTGCATTTAAGAACTTGCCATGACACTTTGTGCATCCACATGATCTATAAGACATATTAGGACATATTAGAATCATGTTTGATCATTGCATCCTTCATTTGCCATGTTATGCATTCATGACATTTCATAAACTTTCATGAACTCCTATGGTTCAAAGCATGCTTCATTTGCATCCTCATCCTTGTATGATCATCCACGACTCTTGACATATGTTTGCATAATCTCTTAGCATTATTAACATCATGTTTATGCTTTTGACTTTGGTTTGCATCATTGCATTTCATCTCATTCTCACTTCATTTCATTTCTTGTTACTAACTTTTCAGGTGGTAAGCCCTTGAGAAGTGAATTTGCCTTCACTTCTCACCATCTCTTCTCATCTCTTTTATGCACCATTGCTGCATTCTATCTTGTGTATTAGAGTGAGCTTGCTCATTCATGTTCTTTCCTACCTTCTTTCTTCAAGTAACTTGTCTTCTTAAGTGAAGCAAGTTGTCTTGCTTCTCTCTTCTTCTTTCCTGGTGGCTCTTTGAAGATCTTTCTCTCTTAAGCTTCATGAACCCTAGGAACATCCAAGCATGACAATAATTAGGGTTTGATTAGTCCCCCATTTAGTTTTTCCTTGGTGTTATCTTTGAGTCTTCTCCTCTCATCTCATAATCAGGGACTAAACCCTAAAGGTTTTAAGGCTTTGTGATTAAGCTTATGCCTGCATCCTTCTATTAGGATGGAGTGTATAACTTTAATCCTAAGTGTTAAACCCTTAATGTGTTTAACTCCTTTAATCAATCCATATAATAAATCACAAAGACATCAAGCTTGTAACTTGGGCCTTGCATTAGGGTTCTAATTCTTCCTTAATTGGTTAAGAAGGACTAACCCTAGTGTTAATGGACAAGTCCCCCTCAAGTTGTCTTACAAACCATTAAATCCATCTCTTAAACTTATCATTAATTAAAATCCATTTAATAAAGGCTTTGTTTTGTCATGAGGTTAATCCCTAATCATGGATTAAGTTGAGGAGCATTCCTCAGCTTAAATGTTCTCATCTATTATCCTTCTATTAGGATGGTGTAATGAGCCCATTAAATCCCTGATTATGGCTTAATCTCATTACTTAACACTAAACAAAAACTCCAAAAAGACATTTAAATAATTGCAAGTAGGTTAATGATCTTAATCCTACATCATGGTGATTAAGTGTGAGGTGTTTACTTCATACTTAAGGTATTCTCATTACCCCTAATCAGAGGGAGGATGTGATGAGTTTACTAGCCCTTTGGTTTAGGCTTAAGCTCATTTTCCTATGACAAACTTTCAAAGGCAATAAAAGATTAAAAACTCAAAAACAAACAATAATCGTCTCCTCCGGGATTCTTTTCTCATCTCATTCACTCATAAACGAGAACTCGCTTCTTTCGTCTAATGCAAGACAGTTAGCACCTGAGCCAGACAGGTCATACACTTGAGCATAGACAAGTAAGCAGTTTACAAGTCAATTTACCTTTCAGTCTCTTTGGGTCGAACTACGGTGTTCTGACTTCCTCATTGCACGAGAGGATACATAGGCATAACTTAACAGTTATCGAACAAAAGTCTCTGTCTATTCCCCCTCTTTCAAGCATTATTCTTTAAGCCTCATAGTCTTGAGCTTTATACTCCTGATCTTACACTGACACTTTTTCTTATACACTTCACGTTTCTTTTACACTGACACTTGCATTCTTTTCCAGCTTTGATACACAGATTGCACTAACACTACCCCTTTAAAACACAAATCTTTTAAGCGTGGATTCCGTCGAGTACGGCGGACAATCTGGGTGCTAATACCTTCCCAGGTTGTAACCAACCCCCTTTCTCAGTCTCTCTGGTTCGCGACCGTCTTATCCATATCTTTTCTTAGGTCTATGCAGCATTACCTTTCCTCCGGGATAAAAATGCCTAGCTGGCGACTCTTGTCTTCTGAGTTCACCCTTGTGTGTTCTCTCTCCTTTCGCCGACCGTTCGCGTCTGTACCCCATTTGACCTAGCCTCATTTGGTGGGAGCGACAGCTTGGCGACTCTGCTGGGGACCCTTATACTGTAACCAGGGCTTCTGGTTCTTTTTGTGGGTTCCTCCTAGCGCTTGTTTGATTTGTGTTTACTGGGGTGTTATGTGCTAATTGTGTTTATTTATTTGCTTTGTTTACTACTTTATGTACAGCTTTATTTATTGCTTTCCTTTACAGTTTTACATATTTCATACTGTCATTATCATTGCTGGATCTGGTTTCTGTTTTGGTGGGTGGGGTTCTATTGAGAGTTTGAGGTCCTATACCTGGGACCTGAGTGACACCTAGGCTAGAGTGGTTCATGTTCTTTCCCATTCCATTTCGGTCTGGTGCGGGAATATGAAACACGGTTCAGATGTGGGTTTCTTCTTGAGAACTCTGTGCTACAGATTTCCTGTAGTGCTAGGGCTATCTGGGAAGCCTGCTAAGTCTGGATGACCTTTATTATGACCTTCAGAAACTGAGATGAATTAGAGGAGGGTCTTTTACGGTTATTGTAAACACTGTACCTCCGGGTTAGAAGTGTTTACACTTCTCATAACTAATCCAAGTCTGAGGATCCTTGTTTTAGAACACTACCTGTGAGGGGGTTGGGCTGTTTACAGGTTTGCAGGTTTGCAGGTACCCTTGGCCACATCATACCATGTTACTTGTTTTGTTTAAGAGTACCTCATTTTGGACAGTTCTTGAGATTTAACCCTGGACATGTGACTCTTTATTTGAGTCCCCCACCTTGGTTACTGGATTTCTGAACCTCCATCTGGACTTCTTGAACATACATGGACTTATATCAAGACAGATAATCAGATCCAGGTTGATCAAAAACCCTTGCATATCATTTGCATACATCATCATTGCATCATTTGACATTTGTTTATTTGTCTTTCAGGGTATCCACACTATATCTGGCTTGGTTTTGACCCCTTCTTCTGCATAGATCTCTGCTTCATCAGGCATCTTCTTCAGCTATCCTCCTCATCACCAGCATCAGCCTATTAGTGGCTCATCTCCAGTATCAGTCTTGATCCTCATCAGCACTTATCTTCAGCTCTTCATCAGCATTCATGGCTACACCCAGGAAGAGCAACATATCTTACCATTTCTTTGAGCCTGTGTTGACTGGTATCAGGCAGGTCCAGTCACTTATCACCCTTGACCACATCCCATTATTCAGAGAGCATTATGGGGGTATCCTGGATATGGTTATGGACCTAGACCTTTCTCAGAGGAGCATGATCCACACCTGCCTACAGTTTTATGACCCTCCTTTGAGATGCTTCACTTTACCAGACTTTCAGCTAGGACCTCTATTGGAGGAGTTTTCATCATTGATTGGAGTACCTGTCAGGGGTGGAGTCCCCTTCAACCCAGAGATGACTTCTCCCAGCAATGGAGAAGTGGCAAAAGCAGTGTACCTAGAGCCAACTTTGATTGAGCAAAACATGACAACAAAAGCTGGGATCCCTGGTTTACACTCAGATTTCTTCAATTCTCAGGCCATCCTGAAGGCCTCCTTGGGAGAATGGAGGGCAGTCTGTGTACTGTTAGCCCTCAGCATATATGGGGTTATACTGTTTGCAGATGAGCCCAAATTTATCAGCAAGAATGCAATTCATCTTTTCCTTCTGAGGAACCCAGTACCCACATTGTTGGGAGATTTCTATTACTCCATTCATCAGAGGAATGAGAAACAAAGAGGGAAGTTGGTGAGATGTTGTGCTCCTCTATTTCACACCTGGCTGCTCAGACATTTAACCAAATCAGATGCCTTCTTGAACCCTCACCAACAGAAGAATTGGGCCAAGAGGCTCATTGGTTTGACTTCAGATGACATCAGATGGTGCACCCAGAGCACCAAAGGCAAGGACATAATCACTAGCTGTGGACAATACCCAAATGTACCTCTGATAGGAGTAAAGGGTTGCATCAACTACAATCCTTTGCTGTTTAAGAGACAACTGGGCTATGCTCTGGTCCACCCTCCTAGAGTGCAAGATTTAGCTGAGACCCTGTATTGTGAAATAAAACCTAATCTAGTTGTTGTCAGACAAGCATCTTGGGCTTGGGACAACATCCAGACAAAAGGGATGGCTATTCTTGGGAGGTGCAATAATGTTGCTTCAGCTCAGTACTATGACTGGTCCCATGCTAGAGCTCAGATTACTGGAATGCCCTTCACCTTGGAGGACACACCAGGACCATCTACAGTACAGCCAGCAACCACTGTCAGCCTGGAAGAATTTGAGAAGCTGAAGGAAAGGAATGAGAATCTGTCTCAAGCTCTGAAGAAGACCCTTTGGGAAAGGAGTCATGGTCGTCTGGACATTGAGAGGCTGGAAAAGCTTAGGGTGGAGCATATGGCCAAGATTGAGAAAATAGAGGACTACATCAAGAAAGCAAGAGCTGGGGAGCAAATATTGAAGAATTCCTGTAAGGAGGCCAAGATCCAGAAGGCTAGGACTGAGCTCTACCTTCAAGAAAGTCAGGCTAGGTGGGTCAGGATCACTGGACACAAGAAGACCAGAGAACTCAAGCCAAGATTGAGCAGTTAGAGGCCAATGAAAAGAAGCAACAGGAAGCTTTGCTGTCAACCCAGAAGGAGATTTCAGAGTTGAAGCTTAGGGCTGGTTTGAAAAGATCAAAGGACCAGGACAGGCACAAGAAACTGACCACTGCTATTGCCACCAGAAACCTCCTCATCAGGACTATTACAGAGCATCCAGCTGGTCCAGTGACTGAGGCACTTCTGAAGGAGGTTAAGGAAGATGAGTTTGGACTAGATGTCTGACTTTTTGATTGTTGTTATTTCCATTTGATGTACTTTTCCTTTTGTTGTATTTTGGCCCTTCAGGGGCATGTGTTGTAAAAACAAACTATGTATGATTCACCATTTGTAATATATTTTTGTTTGTTTCCATTGTGGGGTTTCTTTTTCTCAACAACATCAAAGAATCTCCCTCGAGGTCTGGAAAGGTCAAAACCAAGAACCAAGCTGGATATCTTGGAAAACAAATAAGCATACTGCATTGCATACTAACTTTTGTTTTGTTTTGTAGGTTTTGTTATTATTTTGTTTGTTTCTAACTCTGTTGTGGTTCAGGAAATATTGCTCGCAGAAGAGTGTTCCCTGTCAACCGTGCACACCGGTATCCTACTCGCAACAACCTTCCGGGTATCCTAATGGAGCAAGTACAACAAGACTTGACTGAGGTCAGGACTCAGATGGCTAATGAAAGAGTGGAGATGAGAAACCAAATGACCCAATTCATGAATGTAATGACTGGCTTGGCCCAGAGTCAAGAAAGGTTAAGGGCATTGGTAGAAAGACAAACCCCCGAGGAACCTCATCCTGGAACTGGAGGAACAAGTAATAATGAGAGGGGCCAGCCTCATGTTAATCCACCAGTATTTGGACCTCATCTAGATCCGGAAGTCCACATCCCGGGAAATGTTCAAGGAAATGCTGCTGGGGGAAGAATTTTATAGGAAGATCCCCAAGAAGAGCAGTTCACTGTTATGGGAGCAGGAGATGAAGTCTATGACCGGAGATTAGATGAAATTGCTGAGAAGTTGAGATCTCTGGAGTCTCAAAATTCCTTGGGCTTCGATGTAATGGATATGGGGTTAGTGGATGGGGTGAGAATTCCCCACAAATTCAAACCCCTGTACTTTGAAAAATACAATGGAACCTCTTGTCCACGAACTCACCTGCAGTCTTTTATGGGAAGACTTAAAGCATATACCATGGATGAAAAGCTGTGGATGTTCTATTTTGAAGATAGTTTGAATGGGGCTTCAAGAGAGTGGTATTCACACTTGACCAGAGCTACTATCAGATGCTGGAAAGACTTAGCTGAAGCTTTCATCAGGCAGTATCAATACAATCTGGACATGGCTCCTAACAGAACCCTTCTGATGGGGATGTCTCATTCTTCCAGAGAAAGCTTCAAAGAATATGCCCAGAGGTGGAGACAGCTTGCTGCTGCTGTCCAACCACCCATGTCGGAAAGAGAAATGGCCGACATGTTCATGAATACTTTGCAAGGAACATATATTGATAGATTGGCTGCCTTTTCTTCCACCAGTTTTGCTGTCGTAGTTATAGCTGGAGAAAGGATTGAAAGCCTTTTGAAAATGGGCAAAATTTCTGATAATGGTGCAAGTTCGTCCAGTAATCCCAGGAAGCCTTTTGTGGGACCTTGAAGGACCAGTGAGACAAATGCCATTCATGCCAGCAGGGGCAGACCTCAGTATGTCCACAGATCAGTAGCAGCTGTCACAATTCCAGCTCCGATTCCTCAGCAACCAGCATATCAACAACCACAACAACCATATTACCAACAACAAGTCCAGTATCCGCCACAGAGAACCTACAACAATAGCAACAACAATCAACAACAACGACCCTTTCAACAAAGACCATCACAGGCAAACAGGGTGATTGACCCTATCCCTATGCCTTATGCTGCCTTATTGCCACAACTCCTGAAGCTCAACTTGGTTGAGTTAAGGACATTGGCACCACCAGATCCCTCCAATCTCCCAAGGAATTATGATGTCAACTCCAGGTGTGCTTTCCACTCCAATGCACCTGGCCACAATACTGAGAAATGCAGGGCCATGCAAATGAAAGTCCAAGATCTGGTGGATTCTAAAGCCCTCAACTTTGCACCCCCTCCAAATGTCAACAAAAATCCTATGCCTAATCATGGTGGGCCGAGGATTAATGCCATTGAGGAAGACAAGCCATCTACCTTGATCACCAGTGTTGCACAAATTCGAACACCTCTGGTCGAAATTAAAGATCAGCTTCTAGAGTGCCAGGTGTTCCCCGGGTGTGAGCTCGGTTGTGGGTATTGCAACATTGCAGTCAACAGATGTGATAATTTGAGAAGCGGCATATATGGTCTTATCAAGGATGGAATCCTTCAGATCTCAACAACGGCGCCTACAATTCCAGCAATTCCTTTAACAACAATTCCTGATTCTTCTACAACAGCAGCAACAATCATTCCTACCGATTCATCAATATCATCAGCAATGGCTTCATCCATCACTTCAACAAGTCAAGTTTCAACAACCATTTCTTCTACAACATCAGCATCAATTTTATCAGCAGGATCTTCTACAACTCCAACATAAATTAATGAATATATCTCAGCAGTCACCATCTACTATGATCCATCAAATGTTCCTCCAAACAACAATTTCCAACAACAAGCAGTGGCACTTCCTGCCAGGTCACCAGTCACAATTTACTACGATCCGCACACCATTACAACACCCTCCTCTGTAGCAGTCAGTCCAGTTACTATTACGGTACCTGGACCCGTTCCCTATGAAAGCAGTAATGCCATACCTTGGCATTATGGCTCTGATCTCTACTGCAACGGGGAGAAAATCACTCTGGATTCATCAACCTCTTCTCCACAAGTTGATAATGTTGGGGAAGGCGGAGGCTTCACCAGAAGCGGACGCCTTTTTGCCTCACAAACTCAGAGACCTAATGTGGAAGCAGAAGCTGCTGCCAAAGCAAAAGGAAAGAGTGTGGTATCTGAAGAGCCGGCTGTCAAAGAAACTCAAAAGACATCTTTTGAACAAGATATAGACGAGTTTATGAGAATCATAAAGAGAAGTGATTACAAGGTGGTGGATCAGCTTCACCAAACTCCCTCAAAAATCTCCATATTATCCCTGTTGATGTGTTCTGAAGCTCACAGGAATGCATTATTGAAAGTCCTGCACGCAGCATACGTGCCAGAGGAGATCACTGTTAATTAGCTGGAAACTGTGGTTGCAAATGTCAATACTAGTCACGGACTGGGCTTTACCAATGCTGACTTAACAACTGAGGGACGTAACCACAAAAAGGCTTTACATATCACCTTGGAATGCAAGGGTGCTGTTCTATCTCATGTACTGGTGGACATTGGGTCGTCACTCAATGTTCTACCAAAGAAATCCTTAGTGAAGCTGGAGTATGATGGCTTGGCACTGCGTCCGAGTAATTTGGTGGTGAGAGCATTTGATGGCTCTAAAAGATTAGTGCTTGGACAGATTGATCTGCCTGTGATGATTGGCCCGCAAACTTTTAAAATTACCTTATATGTGATGGACATTCAGCCGGCCTACAGCTGTTTGTTGGGTAGACCCTGGATCCACGCCGCTGGCGCTGTTACGTCTACCCTTCACCAGAAGCTGAAATTCGAATGGGAAGGTCAGATCATCACCATCTGTGGGGAAGAAGACATCTTTGTCATCCATCTGGCTACGTACAAGTACATAGAAATGGATGGAGAGATCCATGAAACTATGAGCCAAGGGTTTGAGGCCCTGAACATTAATGAAGCATCTGCTGTACTGGGAACCTCCATAACATCGTATCAGCAAGCCCGGAAGGTTGTTGAAGAGGGTACTACCCAAGGCTGGGGCAAGCTGCTGCCCATGGAGAAGAAAGAGGACACATTTGGGTTGGGTTACAAACCAACTCAACAAGATCAATCAGAGGCTGCAAAAGAGCCCAATTTTGTCAGCGGGGAATGCTCACCCCAGATGCTGTGAACAACTTGGAAGACGAGGAGGAAAGCGACCGCAACCTGGAGAGTTGGATACGTCCAAGGATCCCGGGGAGCCAAGACCTTAACTGGTCTTCCCAGGAAATTATAAGGGTTACTCCTGCAGAGTAATTAGTATTTCCTGTATTTTTAAAGCATGCATCAAGTCTTGCATCTTGCCCAAGATGACAAGACTCATTTTATAATCGGGCCATCTTGTAATTTTGTACAAATGGATTAATCAATGAATATCGGACATCTTTTGCAAATGAGTCTTTTCCTTTTCCACTCACTGTTTTTCATTTTTCTTTTTGTACCAAAATAAAATGGCAATGTTTTTCAAAATGAAAACTTCATTTCACTTTTTCTAAATAAGATAAAATTGATCACTAAAATAAACAATCTAAACCCTTGCAGAGAGTGCCTTTCAGACTGCACCGACAACAACACAGCTATGACTTCGTATGACTTTGACAATCCAATCAATCAAGCTGATGAAGGGATTGAAGAAGATTATGAGCTACCTGAGGAGCTAGCCAGGTTGTTAAGGCAAGAGGAGAAGGTTATCACAACTCATCAGGAGGAGATTGAAACGGTTAATCTGGGTACGGAAGAAGACGTGAAAGAAGTTAAGATTGGGGCCTGCCTGCAAGATTCAGTGAAAGAGCAACTGATTGATATGCTTCGAGAGTACGTAGATGTTTTTTCTTGGTCTTATCAGGATATGCCAGGGTTGGACACCGATATTGTCATGCACAAGCTGCCTTTGAAGGAAGATTGTCCGCCAGTAAAACAGAAGCTACGCCGTACTCGCCCAGATATGGCAATGAAGATTAAAGAAGAGGTACAAAAGCAGTGGGACGCCAGTTTCCTTGCTGTAACTAGCTATCCGCCGTGGGTTGCTAATATTTTACCTGTACCTAAGAAAGACGGCAAGGTAAGGATGTGTGTGGATTACCGGGATCTGAACAGAGCCAACCCGAAAGATGATTTCCCTTTACCTCACATTGATGTATTGGTTGATAATACGGCTCAGTTCTCGGTGTTCTCCTTCATGGACGGATTTTCAGGATACAATCAGATCAAAATGTCACCTGAAGACATGGAGAAGACAACTTTCATCATGCCCTAGGGCACATTCTGTTATAAGGTGATGCCATTCGGACTGAAGAATGCTGGTGCCACTTATCAACGGGCTATGGTAACATTATTCCATGACATGATCCATAAAGAAATTGAATGTTATGTGGATGACATGATTGCCAAGTCCCTCACGGAAGAAGACCACCTGGTAAATTTGTTGAAGTTATTCAAGCGTCTGAGGAAGTACCAATTGAAGCTAAACCCCAACAAGTGCACATTCGGGGTGCGATCCGGTAAGATGCTGGGATTTATTGTAAGTGAGAAAGGGATTGAAGTTGACCCTGATAAAGTCAAAGCCATTCAAGAAATGCCTGCACCGAAGTTGGAAAAAGAAGTTCGGGGGTTCCTAGGTAGATTGAACTACATTTCACGGTTCATATCTCACCTTACAGCAACCTGTGAGCCTTTGTTCAAGCTGTTAAGAAAAGAACAAACGGTCAGGTGGAATGAAGACTGCCAAAAGGCTTTTGACAAAATCAAGGAGTACTTACAAGAGCCTTCAATCCTTATGCCTCCAGTTGAAGGAAGCCCTCTAATCATGTACTTGACAGTATTAGAAGAGTCAATGGGGTGTGTGCTGGGCCAGCATGACGAGTCTGGTCGAAAAGAGTATGCAATATACTACCTAAGCAAAAAGTTTACCGACTGTGAACAACGTTATTCACTGCTCGAGAAAACTTGCTGTGCTTTAGCGTGGGCTGCTCGCCGACTAAGGAAGTATATGTTGACCCACACTACTTTATTGATCTCAAAGATGGATCCAGTTAAGTACAGTTTTGAGAAGCCAGCACTTACCGGACGGGTTGCAAGATGGAAAATGATCCTCGCAGAATATGATATTTAGTACACATCTCAGAAAGCCATCAAGGGCAGTGTATTGTCCGATTATCTTGCTGAGCAACCCATTAATGATTACCAGCCTATGAGATTTAACTTCCCTGATGAAGACATCATGTTCATAAAAGCAAAAGATCATGAAGAGCCTATTCACACTGAAGGGCCTGACCCGGAAGAAGAATGGACTATGATGTTTGACGGGGCTGTTAATATGAATGGTCGCGGTGTGGGTACAATACTCATTACACCTAAGGGAGTTCACATGCCTTTCTCGGCAAAACTCACCTTTAACTGCACTAACAACGAAGCTGAATACGAAGCCTGCATTATGGGTCTTGAGGAAGCCATTGACCTCAAGATCAAGACTTTGACTGTGTTCGGAGATTCAGCTCTGGTAATTAATCAAACCAATGGCAAATGGTACACGCACCAAGATCATCTGATACCTTATCGGGATTATACAAGGAGGTTATTGACTTTCTTCACAACGGTCAAGCTTGAGTATATCCCTCGAGATGAAAATCAGTTTGCAGATGCTCTGGCTACCATTTCATCCATGATCAAAGTTCAAGCTGCCAACTTTGTACCTCAAATTGCAGTATCCAGACTTGACAGACCAGCATACGTATTTGCAGCAGATGTTGTTAAAGATGATAAGCCTTGGTTCCATGATATCAAATGCTTCTTGGAGGATCAGACGTACCCACCTGGGGCATCTTCCAATGATAAGAAGACATTAAGAAGGCTAGCTGGTAGTTTCTTCCTGAATACTGACGGTTCCCTGTATAAGAGAAACTTTGATATGGTACTCCTCAGATGTGTTGATAGGGAAGAGGCAAACTTGTTGATGCACGAAGTGCATGAAGGATCTTTTGGTACCCATGTCGGAGGACATGCAATGGCTAAAAAGTTGCTAAGATCAGGCTATTACTGGATCACAATGGATGCGGACTGTTGTGCCTATGCCAGAAAATGCCATAAATGCCAGATTTATGCAGATAAAGTGCATGTGCCTCCAAATCCTCTAAATGTGATGTCTTCACCCTGGACCTTTGCCATGTGGGGCATCGATATAATTGGCAAGATTGAACCGATTGCTTCAAATGGCCACAGATTCATCCTGGTAGCCATTGATTATTTTACCAAGTGGATTGAAGCAGCTTCTTACGCAAATGTCACCAGACAAGTGGTAGCCCGATTTCTGAAAAGAGACATCATCTGTCGGTATGGAGTACCCGAACGAATCATTACTGATAATGGTTCCAACTTGAACAATAAAATGATGGCAGAACTATGCCGGGACTTCAAGATCCAACACCACAATTCTTCTCCTTACAGGCCAAAGATGAATGGCGTTGTTGAGGCAGCTAATAAGAATATCAAGAAGATTGTGCAGAAGATGGTAGTTACCTATAAAGACTGGCATGAAATGCTACCATTTGCCTTACACGGGTACCGCACGTCAATCAAAACATCCATTGGGGCAACACTGTATCAACTTGTGTATGGTATGGAGGCAGTCCTACCTGTTGAAGTTGAATTACCCTCCCTACGGGTACTGATGGATGTCAAATTGAATGAAGCAGAGTGGGTCCGATCCCGATGCGAACAACTGAATCTGATTGAAGAAAAGAGATTGGCTGCAATTTGTCATGGGCAGCTATATCAGAAAAGAATGAAGAAAGCCTTCGATCAGAAAGTCAGGCTTCGAGAGTACCAAGTAGGAGACCTTGTGCTGAAAAGACTCCTTCCTCCTCATACAGACCACAAGGGCAAGTGGACTCCGAATTACGATGGTCCGTTCATAGTAAAGAAAGTTTTCTCTGGTGGAGCACTGATGCTCACTACTATGGATGGAGAAGACTTCCTGTCCCCTGTGAATTCAGATGCAGTTAAAAAATACTTCGCATAAAATGACCCGCTGGACATAAAAAAAGAATGTAAGTCCAGGCAAAAATAGGGCATCCCGGCGAGTCAAAAACAAAATAAAAGACTCGGGCAAAAATAAGGGAAATTAAATAAATAAATGTACACCCGCTGAGTTGAAAAGCCACATTGGACAACGCATGCAAAAAGGGGTATCCCGGTGGATTGAAAACCCGAAAGGGCGATCCACGCAAAATAAGGGAATAAGCGAACAACTGCATTCTGAATTCATTTATGTCACTTACAACAAGGTGAACTCCGAAAGGTCTGAGCGTCGGTCAGAATCAGCCTCCTTCAAAAGCAAGATGAGAAGAACGACAAAAGTCATACGAGTCATAGCAAAAAGGGAAGCTCCTTAAAGCATCATCAACATTGCCAGCATCTTTTTGTTTCTCAATTTGTAACGATTTCCTCATTTCAGGGGATCCGTTTCTTTGACTGTATCTTGCCAATTCAGGGCGCATAAATTAATAAAATCTGATTTTCAGTCATATCTTGTCTCGTACGTTTTATTTTTCATTTGCAAAATGTCTGATATCCTTAAGATATTGATTGCATAAATAACAGATGCTTCCCTTCTGAAAATACGTGCTTACAGGAAATATACTTACTCCCGGGAGTGTCTAAACTCCTATGGTGGAACCCAGTAAGGGATACCTCGGGGTACTTGTGCGTTTCTTTGTCTATACAGGATTGCAGGTGTTCAAAGCATAAAATGGGGCATGAAAGCTTCTCCCCAGTAGGCTGCCAAATCATCACTTCCTCAACACACCTTCCAAACGGCACCAGAGATGCTTTCTCCCCGTCAGGGTTTCCAGACATCACTTCACCAACACTTCCTTCAAAAGGGCAGCAATAGAGGGTGTTCATATCCTCAGCTGAGTTGTCAAGTATCATCCTCAGTAGGATCCCCCACAGAAATCTTTAGGAAGATCTTTCAGTGATCTTTCTTCTTCCCCAGCCAAGTGCAAGACAGGGAACCATCTCCCCACAGAGTTTCAGCCTCTATCCAGAAGAGCAACGCCTGAAGATTTAACAACAGAGTGACGAAAGCTTCTACAAACCCCAGCTGGGTCCCTTATTACCAAGATAGGTCTATCAGTGATCTATTTCCCCAAGAAAAGTCATATATGTCAGATCTACCAATGATCTCACCCCCCAGCTGGGACATCCACTTCAAGCAGATCAGCCAGAGATCTCCACGGCAGCGGGATCAGAATCCCGGATCGTTATCTTTGCATAATCATAGCATTCATATCATATTTTCCCCACAGAGCGTAGCATTCCGTCTAATACGGAGCATTGCGGCAAAAATCAAACATATTGCATAATCATAAGCCATGTGTCGAACTGAACACTTGTAAATACTGACAACCCATCAACAATATACAGAATATTTCCCAATTCTCCACCAGAGACCCAAAGCATTTCCCTTACAAATACAGAAACACACTTCTTGACACCCGTCCGTGTCATATCCCCAGCAGAAAGCCAAAGCGTCCCCTTTGCACTCACAAAAACATATATATACAATTCCTCGACACCCGTCCGTGTCACCCTCCCCTGCATAGTTGCCTAAACACTTTGTAAATCAAATACTTGTTTATAATACACTTTTTCCGACACTCGCCCGTGTCGTGTTCTCCCTAGCAAGTTAAACACTCGTCTGTATCTCATTCATCACTTTCTACTCATACAGATACTCGTCCGTATCTTGTATATGCCACTTGAAACCTTTCAGATTCGACACTCGTCCGTGTTCTTTGTTGACTAGTTGGTACTCATCCGTATCATCATCTCTGAACATGCGTCAAGCGTTTGTTTCTATTGATACTCGTCCGTATCATAGTCTTAAGGATGATCGTCCGCATTCTTAATCTATACACCATGTCAAACACTTGTGTCTTCTTGGATTTAGACACTCGTCTGTGTCTACCCATCCCCGGAAGAATCCCTGGCAAATCCCATAGAACTATTTCTTTTCTATCTGACATTTGTTCTATGTCATGATACCTTTTCGGCAGCCGTACCCTGCCAGGTGATTGTCCTTCACCTTTTTGATGATCGTCCTTCATCACCCCCAGTGGAGTCTCTATTCGTTAGAACCCCTTCCTATCCGGCATTCGTCCTATGTTGTGATGTTTTCAGCAGCCGTCCCCTGCTAGGTGATCGTCCTTCACCTCTTGATAATCGTCCTTCATCATTCTATCTGATGGTCATCCCCATCATTGACCTTGTTATCTGGCATTCGTCCTATGTCATGATAAACCTGAGAGCAGCCGTACCCTGCTAGGTGATCGTCCTTCACCTCTTGATGATCATCCTTCATCATGTTTATCCGATGGCCGTCCCCATCGTCGACTTTTTTATCCGGCATTCGTCTTATGTCGCGGTGCTTTCGGCAACCGTACCTTGCCAGGTGGTCGTCCTTCACCTTTGGTGACCGTCCCTCATCTTATCCCCAACAGAGCAGCCGTCCCTTGCTAGGTGATCTTCCTTCACCTTTGATGACCGTACCTCATCATTTGTTTCATTCATTTCCTCAACCCGATGGCCGTCCCCATCATTTATTTTTAATCCCCAAAGAGTCTTATAGTTTTACTTGATGGTCGTCCCCATCATAATCTCTTATATCCCCAGCTTGCCGGCCGGCCCCCGTCATTGCTTTATTTCCCGCATTTTTCCCAGCATGTCGGTCGTCCCCGTCATTGCTTCATCCCCAGCAGTCGTCCCTTGCTTGACGGTCGTCCTCCGTCGCCCGCACTTTATAATCATACTTTATTTTCTTTTACAATCTATATCCCTTTTCTTCTTCATTCAGTGAGTGCAAATTTTGGACTGTCTTTGGTATTCAACCACAAGTTATCTTGTTTGCATGATAAGCCGTCGCTTACATCCTGCACAGCTAACTCATGCTTAAATAGGGGCAGCTGTAAACACCCCAAATTTGCCCTCACCCATTCACACCATGGCTTATGATCTTTTCATGTTCATAAGTTCAATCATAGCATCTCATATTGCATTTTTGCTTTAATGCATTGTTTCTAAGTCACCTGCATCTAGGGTTTGTGATCTGAGCCATCCTTGATCTATTTGAGCCACTCCAAAGGTCTTCAATCACTTCAAAGGGGTCCATGTGTGTTCAAGCATCATATTATATCCTCACAAAGTCAAGGAAGTCAAAAAATCACAAGAACTGAGAAAGGCATGGAAGCAGAGCCAGGTTTAACTTCACAGATGACCTAGAATTAGGGTTTTGGTTTCAAAGGCCATAACTCCAAAATTTTTGGTCATTCTTGTTTCTATTGGTCTCTATATGGTATAAGGATCATGCATATCAATTTTCATGAAGAAATTCCATGGGGAAGGCATCTGATCAAGAGTTGACTTCTTGAGCAAGTCAGTGTAAAATCAGGGCATCTGAGGCCCCCAATGACCCAACCAAAGGGTGTTCTCCATCATTTTCAATGTGTATGATCTTTATTTGATCATAGAAGATGTTAGAAGTTCACAAAATTGGAAAATTTCAAGCCATTTGCAAAGTTGCCTTTTTGGAAAAGTGACTTGTAATGAAAACTTGCCATTTTGGGAAAGTTTTTCAACCTCCTCTTTTTGATTAAGAAATGCTTCAAATGAAATAACTTTGGTCATGAAAGTTGTAGAATGGATCCTCCCATTTTCAAAAAGTACAAGAACTCTTTCTAATTCATCTTGGATCAAAAGTTATGGTTTGTCAAAGTTGGATAAAATCACATAATTTCATGTTTTACACCAAAGAGGCATTTTGCAAAATGGAATGGTAAGGCATTCTAAAGGCTTCAAATGTGCACAAACACTTCACAACTTGCTCATGTGACCTCTAAAAGTCATATTTGTGCCAAGAATTCTCAAGTTTCATGACTTGTGCATGAAGAAATCAAGAAAAGGCCAAACTTCATGAAATTTGCAAAACCACCCATAAGCTTCAATCCACTTGCTAATTGGCCTCAATCTGAATTCCATGGTTGCCCTTGATCCTTGCTGCGCAGGACACCCCATTGTCCTTGGCCTTCCATGACCCATACCTCAAGTACACCAACTTTTGACATTTTGGCAACTTGCCCATACCAATCAACATAGGCCAGCACCCACTCTCTGACCTATCACACTTCTTTATGTGGACCAAAACCAAGCAAAAGCACACAACAACACAACCTGAAACTCCAAGAATTAGCACACTCCAAAATCCCCAAATTTGAAAAAGCCTTCGAATCTCTTGATTCAACCATCAAACCTTCAAGTTTCTTTCACCATTCAACTCACCATGATCCACTGATCATTTTCCACCCTTCATTTGGCCCTAAAACCTCCACAATCAAAAATACGATTTTCACACTTCACAAACTGAATTTCTGCCATTTCCATTTTAAGGCCATATAAACTCCAGCTAAGTATCACAAACACTTGGGGAGGATCATTGGAACTTGTTTGAAGCAAAGAACTGGCCAGAAAGCACCATTTTCGAAAGCTTCAGTTCAGGTAACCTCAAGAACAAATTTTCCAGAAATGCGTTTTTAAGTTTCTAGTTGATTCTCCATGTTTCACTGATGATTCTGATATGTTTAGTTTTGAAAATAGTCAAGTATTAAGCATGTATTGAACCTCTGAAATTTTCTGAGTATTTTCCGTTTGGCTTTGATTCTTGTTCTTGAGTGAAAATAAATGAGTTTTAGGGCTGGATTCGTGTTTAGGGTTGTTAGATGTTTGATTATGGAGAGTTAGAGAGCTTAAGATTGCGTATGGAGTGAGATAGCACATTTGGCTGGCCGGAGAAGATGACCGGAACACTGTTCCGGTCACCTGAGAGTAATTAGGGTTCAGATTAGGGTTAATGACATAATTAGCGTAGTTTGAATTCTGGCCATTGGATAGCGCGCGAAGTCAATTCCCTCCCTTTTGAGTTTGAATCTGGGCCCTTGGATGGGCTGACTTTCTCATTTTCTCTTTAATTTCATTTTTATTTCATTTATTTTATATTTAACTTCTACGAATTTTTAAAAATAGTAAAATACATTAAAAAATTCTGAAAATTTTTATCAAACATTTCATTAATTTTCAGAACCCAAAAATGTTTTAGTTTTTATTTTTTGCATTAAAAATCATTTTTAAATCATTTAAATGTTTATTTTTAATTAGTTAATGAAAATTAATTAATTAAAAATACATTTAGGTATTTAAAAATCACCAAAAAAATTCACATTGCATTCTTTAACATTTAGAAACATATCAAACTCTCAAAACAAATTTCTTTTTGGTTCTTGAACTATTTTTATTTTTTTCATTGGAATTAAATTCATTTAAAGGCAATATTTTTGTTCAAACTTAGAAAAATTCATTCTGCCTAACCATGAGGAGTTTGATGATGGCTCTTCTTGCATTGCATCCTTCATAGCATGTAGTTTCTAGGGTAAAATTGGTTTGCATTTATCTTTCATTTTCAATTTAATGAGCATTTTTCCTTTTGAGGTGCCTTGAAACCCTAGTTGACTTTGAAAAATCACAACTCCCATTAGGTTAAGAGTTAGGTCCCCACCTTTGGGCAGTGAACTTGTGTAGGGTTAGGGTTCCTTTGATCCCATTTTAAATTTTTTATCATGTCATTTGCTTCTGGTTTTGAATTTTGTGTTACATGTTATGCATAAACCCTAATTCTTGCCTTCCTTTGCATCCATCTCTCACTTGTTTGCATTTAAGAACTTGCCATGACACTTTGTGCATCCACATGATCTATAAGACATCTTAGGACATATTAGAATCATGTTTGATCATTGCATCCTTCATTTTCCATGTTATGCATTCATGACATTTCATAAACTTTCATGAACTCCTATGGTTCAAAGCATGCTTCATTTGCATCCTCATCCTTGTATGATCATCCACAACTCTTGACATGTGTTTGCATCATCTATTAGCATTATTAACATCATGTTTATGCTTCTGACTTTGGTTTGCATCATTGCATTTCATCTCATTCTCACTTCATTTCATTTCTTGTTACTAACTTTTCAGGTGGTAAGCCCTTGAGAAGTGAATTTGCCTTCACTTCTCACCATCTCTTCTCATCTCTTTTATGCATCATTGCTGCATTATATCTTGTATATTAGAGTGAGCTTGCTCATTCATGTTCTTTCCTACCTTCTTTCTTCAAGTAACTTGTCTTCTTAAGTGAAGCAAGTTGTCTTGCTTCTCTCTGCTTCTTTCCTGGTGGCTCTTTGAAGATCTTTCTCTCTTAAGCTTCATGAACCCTAGGAACATCCAAGCATGACAATAATTAGGGTTTGATTAGTCCCCCATTTAGTTTTGCCTTGGTGTCATCTTTGAGTCTTCTCGTCTCATCTCATAATCAGGGACTAAACCCTAAAGGTTTTAAGGCTTTGTGATTAAGCTTATGCATGCATCCTTCTATTAGGATGGAGTGTATAACTTTAATCCTAAGTGTTAAACCCTTAATGTGTTTAACTCCTTTAATCAATCCATCTAATAAATCACTAAGACATCAAGCTTGTAACTTGGGCCTTGCATTAGGTTTCTAATTCTTCCTTAATTGGTTAAGAAGGACTAACCCTAGTGTTAATGGACAAGTCCCCCTCAAGTTGTCTTACAAACAATAAAATCCATCTCTTAATCTTATCATTAATTAAAATCCATTTAATAAAGGCTTTGTTTTGTAATGAGGTTAATCCCTAATCATGGATTAAGTTGAGGAGCATTCCTCAGCTTAAATGTTCTCATCTATTATCCTTCTATTAGGATGGTGTAATGAGCTCATTAAATCCCTGATTATGGCTTAATCTCATTACTTAACACTAAACAAAAACTCCAAAAAACATTTAAATAATTGCAAGTAGGTTAATGATCTTAATCCTACATCATGGTGATTAAGTGTGAGGTGTTTACTTCATACTTAAGGTATTCTCATTACCCCTAATCAGAGGGAGGATGTGATGAGTTTACTAGCCCTTTGGTTTAGGCTTAAGTTCATTTTCCTATGACAAACTTTCAAAGGCAATAAAAGATTGAAAACTCAAAAACAAACAATAATCGTCTCCTCCGGGATTCTTTTCTCATCTCATTCACTCATAAACGAGAACTCGCTTCTTCCGTCTAATGCAAGACATTTAGCACCTGAGCCAGACAGGTCATACACTTGAGCATAGACAAGTAAGCAGTTCACAAGTCAATTTACCTTTCAGTCTCTTTGGGTCGAACTACGGTGTTCTGACTTCCTCATTGCACGAGAGGATACATAGGCATAACTTAACAGTTATCGAACAAAAGTCTCTGTCTATTCCCCCTCTTTCCAGCATTATTCTTTAAGCCTCATAGTCTTGAGCTTTATACTCCTGTTCTTACACTGACACTTTTTCTTATACACTTCACGTTTCTTTTACACTGAGACTTGCATTCTTTTCCAGCTTTGATACACAGATTGTACTAACACTACCCCTTTAAAACACAAATCTTTTAAGCGTGGATCCCGTCGAGTACGGCGGACAATCTGGGTGCTAATACCTTCCCAGGTTGTAACCAACCCCCTTTCTCAGTCTCTCTGGTTCGCGACCGTCTTATCCATATCTTTTCTTAGGTCTATGCAGCATTACCTTTCCTCCGGGATAAAAATGCCTAGCTGGCGACTCTTGTCTTCTGAGTTCACCCTTGTGTGTTCTCTCTCCTTTCGCCGACCATTCGCGTCTGTACCCCATTTGACCTAGCCTCATTTGGTGGGAGCGACAATGACCTAAAATTCAGAATGGCCCAAAGAATCACTCACTTTCATGCTTTGATCATTAAGTAATCCAAAAGGGGCCAAAACCTTCACAAATTGTAAAATGCCCCATAACTCTCCATCCACTTGTGCCAGCTCCTCAATCAGTTTCCATGGACCTCCCAAAAGCCAGCTGACTCGAGCCATGCCTCACAACCAGCCTGCCATGAGCCCATACCTCAAAGGACAACTTTGTTGACTTTATGCAAAAGGGACCATACCAATCAGCATAGGCCACCAACATCTCTCTGACCTATCAAGGCTTCATACATGGACCAAAAGCAACTCAACACATACAACAAGCAAGGCTGAATCTTCCCACAACTCAGCATACACCAAAACTCCCTCTTATGCATTTTTCTTCGAAACTGATTCCTCAAGCCACAAACCCTCAAACAAACTTCATAGAACAACTCACCATGAACTTCTGATCATTTCCCACCCTTCATCTTGCCCTATAAACAACCACATCAAAAATACGATTTTCACCTCCCTTGACCTGAGCATCACTGACTTTCAAATAGAGGCCATATAAACTCCAACCAAGCTTTTCAAACTCTTCAGGGGGATCATTGGGGTTGATTTGAAGCAAAGAACTAGTCAGAAAGCTCCAAAGGTGAAAGCTCCAGTTCAGGTATCACCAAGAACTTTTTCTTTCCAGAACTTACGTTTTAAGTTATAGATTGATTCTATGTGATGTGCTGATCATTTTGAGCTTTGAACCATTGAAAATGGTTGAGAAATAAGCATGTACCGAAGCTCTGAAACTTTTCCAGATTTTGTGTTTTGATCCATATCTTGATTTGTAGGTTGTGGAAATTTGTTTTGATGCTTGATTTATGTTCAGGGTGATTAGGAGATACGATCTGGAGCTTTAGAGCTCTTGATTTTGTCTAAAGAAGAAGTTAGTTTTTTGAACTCGCCGGAGAAGATGGCCGGAACCACTGTTCCGGTCATCTGAAAGTGATTAAATTAGGGTTAGGGTTTAGGTGAGTTTGAATGTGAGCCTTTGATTTCCCTTTCCCGCGCGCATCCAATGGCCCAGATTCCTTGATTAAGCCCTAATTCTGGGTTAATTAATTTAAACATAATTAGGAAAATTTAAATCCCAGAAATGATTTAAGCCCTCCATTCACGTGCGCGTCAACTCCCTCCCTTTTTATTCAAATGCTGGCCATTGGATCTGTTGACTTTCCATTAAATCAATTTATTTTCATATTTTTATCATTTGTTTTGCATAATTATTTTAAAATACATAGAAAATCCAAAAAAATATTTTCTTTCTGCATTTTTATTCTAAATAATTTTCTTAACATAAAAACATTTTTATTTTATTTTTTGCATTTTAGAAACATTTTAAAAATAATTTAAATGTTTATTTTAATTGATTAATGAAGATTAATTAATTAAAATAGCATTTAGGTTTCCAAAAATCACAAAAAAATTCAGAGAGCATTTTCAAACATTTACAAATATTTACAAACTCACAAGACAAATTTCGTTTTGGTTTTGATCATGTTTTGCCAATTTTCATTTGAATTAGGGTTCTTTAATTTGAATATTTTTAACCCTAACTTCAAAAATTCATAACTTTTGATCCAAGTTGAGTTTGTGAATGGTTCTTTTTGCATTGTGTTATGCATACTTTCAACCATCTAAAAACATTTTTGTGTAATTTTTATCTTGTATTTTCAATTTGTTTGGCATTTTCCCTTTAAGATCACCCTTAAAACCCTAGAAACTTAGAAAAATCATAAGTCCTTCTAGGTTAAGCTTCTGACCTTCCCCTTTGGGCAGTGAACTTGTATAGGTTTAGGGTCCCTTTGATTCCATTTTCAATTTTTTATCTCATGCTTTGCTTCTGATTTTTATTTTTGCATCTCATGTTGTACATAAACCCTAATTTGCATCTTCATTTGCATCCATCTTGCATAAGCTTGCATACATGAACTTGCCATGACATTTTGCACATCTACATGACATATAAGACATCTTAGAACACCTTAGAATCATGTTTGATCATTGCATCACCCATTTTCCATGTTTTTGCTTTCATTTCATGTCATATGCATTCATGAACTTTCATGCTTCATTTGCATTCCCATCTCTTGTATGATCATTCACATATCTTGACATGCTTTCATACCACATTATAACATCATTTGCATCATGAATATCCTTCTGACTTTGGCTTCCATCTTTGCATTTCATTTCATTTTCATGTCATTCCATTTCTCTTTGCAAACTTTTCAGGTGGTAAGTGTTTGAGAAGTGAATTTGCCTTCACTTCTCACAATCTCTTCTCATTTCTCTTATGCATCCTTGCTGCATTTTGTATTTGTCTTAGAGTGAGCTTGCTCATTCATGCTCTCCATTCACTTTCTTTCTTCAAGCAACTCATCTTCTTAAGTGAAGTAAGTTGTCTTGCTTCTTTCTGCCCCTCCTCCTTTCATCCTGCTTCTTCCATGGTGGCTTTTCCTTGAAGATCTCTTGCAAGCCTCATAAACCCTAGGAACACCCAAGCATGATCACAATTAGGGTTTTGATTAGTCCCCCTTTAGTTTTTTACCTTTGTGTCTTCTTTGTGTCTCTCTTCTCATCTCATAATCAGAGACTAAACCTTTAAGGTTTTAAGACTTTGTGATTAAGCTTATGCCTGCATCCTTCTATTAGGATGGAGTGTATAACTTTAATCCTAAATGTTAAACCCTTAATGTGTTTAAATCCTTCAATCAATCCACTTTAATAATCACTAAGACATCAAGCTTGTAATTGGGCCTTGCATTAGGGTTCTAATTCTTCCTTAATTGGTTAAGAAGGACTAACCCTAGTGTTAATGGACAAGTCCCCCTCAAGTTGTCTTACAAACCATAAAAATTCACTTCTTAATCTTACCATTAACTAAAATCCACTTTAATAAGGGCTTTGTTTTGTCATGAGGTTAATCCCTAATCATGGATTAAATTGAGGAGCCTTCCTCAGCTTAAATGTTCTCATCTATTATCCTTCTATTAGGATGGTGTAATTAGTCCATTAAATCTTTGATTATGGCTTAAACTCATTACTTAACACTAAACAAAAACTCCAAAAAAATCTAAATAATTACAAGTAGGTTAATGATCTTAATCTTACATCATGGTGATTAAGTGTGAGGTGTTTACTTCATACTTAAGGTATTCTCATTACCCCTAATCAGAGGGAGGATGTGATGAGTTTACTAACCCTTGGTTTAGGCTTAAGCTCATTTTCTTATGACAAACTCCAAAAGAAATAAAAGATTGAAAACACCAAAAACAAACAATAATCGTCTCCTCCGGGATTCTTTTCTCTTCATCTTCATTCACAAACGAGAACTCGCTTCTTCCGTTTAATGCAAGACAGTTTGCACCTGAGCCAGACAGGTCATACACTTGAGCATAGACAAGTAAGCAGTTCACAAGTCAATTCATCTTGCAGTCCCTTTGAGTCGAACTACGGTGTTCTGACTTCCTCATTGCACGAGAGGATACGTAGGCATAACGTAACGGTTATCGAACAAAAGTCTCTGTATATTCCCCCTCCTTCCAACATTATTCTTTAAGCCTCATAGTCTTGAGCTTTACATTCTTTCCTTACACTGACACTTTTTCATTTCACTTCACACTTCTTTTGCACTAACGCTTGCATTCTTTTCAGCTTTTGCACATAACATAGCACTGACACTACCCCTTTAAACAGAAATCTTTCAAGCGTGGATCCCGTCGAGTACGACGGATAATCTGGGTGCTAATACTTTCCCAAATTGTAACCAACCCCCTTTCTCAGTTTCTCTGGTTCGCGACCGTCTTGTCCATATTTTTCTAGGTTTATGCAGCATTACCTTTCCTTCGGGATAAAAATGCCTAGCTGGCGACTCTTTTTAGTTCACCCTTGTGTGTTCTCTCTTTCGTCGACCGTTCGCGTCTGTACCCCTCTTGGCCAGGTGTCATTTGGTGGGAGCGACAGTAACCGGTTACTGCATAGGTAGTAACCGGTTACCACTGAACCAGAATGAAAAATTCTTGCATTTTCTTGCATTTTGGGTATTCGTTGTAACGCCCCGATTCGATTATTTCCCAATTTTGTTGAGTCTTTTATTTTATTTGAGTGATGATTATCTTATTTGTGAAATTGACATGATAATATGATATGTTGATGTGTTAATGTGATATGTTGTTATGATATGTGATTTTACCGTTTTGAGAATTTTCGGGAAAAATTAGATTGGAGGGTATTTTAGACATTTTCTAATTAATGATAAATTAGAAATTATGTAGAAATATTATTTTGTGAGAAAATGATATTTAGTGGAAAAGAGAATAAAATGAGTTAAGTGTAGAAATAGTTTGTAAGAGAGAAAAATAGAAAGAAAGATAGAAAGAAAAAGATATAAGAGTGGGAAGAAAAGAAAAGAGAGAATAAAAAGAAAAAGAGGAGAAAGAAAAGGAAGAGAAGAGAAAAGAAGAGAAAAGAGGAAAAGTTGGAAAATCACCAAGATTTCTCCTAGGAATCGGAATAATTGAGTAAGGGTGATAAACATTGTTATCTTAATCTTGTATGTGATTATGTATGTATGAGAATGATTGGGTTTTTGTTTTGGTGAAGTTTAGAGAGAATGAAATGTTAGGGTTTTGATGGAAAAGTGAGAAAATGGTAGATTAATCGGTATAAAGTTGTTATAATCGAAGTATAATGTTAAATGTATGTCATTGATCATGTTTATTGAGGTTTGGTTGAGTTTTTTTTTTTTTTGGGGGGGGGGGGGGGGGGGGGGGTTTAGGATGGCTGTTACAAAGCTGAGTTGCTGCATAATCGCTTTCGTCGCTCAGCGAGCTTTCCAGAAATTTTCTCGCTCAACGAGCCTGGAGGGTTTTTGAGAAGTGTTGTGTTTTAATTCATAACTTTGGTTTCGGTTATCCGTTTTAGGCGTTCTTTATATCAATTCGAAGCTAAAAACGTGTAGAAACTAATGACGCTAAGAAATGTAATTTTTAGCAGACTTTTGCCCGACTTTTCCGATAAAATGTAATTGAGTTAATTAAGGAAATTGTGGGTTTGATTGTGGTATGGTGGCCGTTTGGAAATTAAATGCATTGCTTGAGTGAATATGAATGCATGATTGTGTCGCTCGCACTAAGAGACACCAAGGTCAGATAGGGTACAGACGCGAACGGTCGGTGAGAGGAGAAAATGAAGGTGAATGGAAAAGAGTCGCCAGCTAGGCATTTTTATCCCGAAGGAAAGGTAATGATGCATAAACCTAGAAAGAAATGGATAAGACGATCGTGAACCATAGAAACTGAGAAAGGGGGTTGGTTACAACCTGGGAAGGTATTAGCACCCAGATTGTCCGTCGTACTCGACGGGATCCACGCTTAAAAGATTTGTGTTTAAAGGGGTAGTGTATGTGCTATCTGTGTGCAAAAGCTGGAAAAGAATGTACAAGTGACAGTGTAAAAAAGTGAAGTGTTCAGGAATGAGGCTTAAAAGAATAATGTTGGAAGAGGGGGGGAGAAACAGAGACTTTTGTTCGATAACAGTTAAGTTATGCCTACGTATCCTCTCGTGAAATGAGGAAGTCAGAACACCGTAGTTCGACTCAAAGAGACTGAGAGATGAATTGACCGATGAACTGCTTGCTTGCCTATGCTCAAGTGTATGACCTGTCTGGCTCAGGTGCTAACTGTCTTGCATTAGACGGAAGAAGCAGGTTCTCGTTTGTGAGTGAAGATGAAGAGAAAAGAATCCCGGAGGAGACGATTATTGTTTGTTTTTGTGTTTTTAATCTTTTATTGCTTTTTTTTGTGTTTGTCATATGTTAATGAGCTTAAGCCTAAACCAAGGGTTAGTAAACTCATCACATCCTCCCTTTGATTAGGGGAAATGAGAATACCTTAAGTATGAAGTAAACACCTCAAACTTAATTACCATGATGTAGGATTAAGATCATTAACCTACTTGTGATTATTTAGATGTTTTTGGAGTTTTTTTGTTTAGTGTTAAGTAATGAGTTTAAGCCATAATCAAGGATTTAATGGACTCATTACACCATCCTAATAGAAGGATAATAGATGAGAACATTTAAGCTGAAGAAGATACCTCAACTTAATCCATGATTAGGGATTAACCTCATGACAAAATAAAGCCTTTATTAAAGTGGATTTTAGTTAATGGTAAGATTAAGAAGTGGATTTTATGGTTTGTAAGACAACTTGAGGGGGACTTTTCCATTAACACTAGGGTTAGTCCTTCTTAACCAATTAAGGAAGAATTAGAACTCTAATGCAAGGCCCAAGTTACAAGCTATTGTCTTAGTGATTATTAAGATGGATTGATTAAGAGATTTAAACATATTAAGGGTTTAACACTTAGGATTAAAGTTATACACTCCATCCTAAGAGAAGGATTCAGGCATAATCTTAATCACAAAGCCTTAAAACCATAAAGGTTTAGTCTCTGATTATTAGATGAGAAGAGAGACACAAAAGAATACATGAAGGTAAAACTAATAGGATAATAATAAAAACCCTCATTATTGTCATGCTTGGATGTTCCTATGGTTTGTAAGGCTTGCAAGAGTTCTTCAAGAGAGCCACCAAGGGAAGAAGCTGATGAAAGGAGGAGAAGCAGAAGAAACAAGTTAACTTACTTCACTTAAGAAGATAAGTTACTTGAAGAAAGAAGGTGAAGGAGGAACATGAATGAGCAAGCTCACTCTAAAACAAAAGCAAAATTCATCAATGAATGCATAAAAGAGAATGAGAAAAGAAATGAGAAGTGAAGGCAAATTCACTTCTCAAAGTACTTACCACCTGAAACGTTAGCATAAAGGAATGAAATGAAAGGAAAAAGAGATGTATGCAAGAATGAAAACCAAAACCAGAAGCATATTAATGATGTAAATGATGCTAAGAGATGATGCAAATGTATGTCAAATGCAATGCATGATCATACAAAGGATCAGAATGCAAATGAAGCATGTAAGAAGCATGAAAGCACATGAATGTTCATGAAATGCAATGAATGCATAACATGGAAAATGGATGAAGAAATGATCAAGAATGAGTCTAATGTTTCCTATGATGTCTTAGATGTCATGTGAATGCAAGAAATGTCATGGCAAGTTCTTGAATGAATGCATATGCAAGATGTATGTGAATGAACATGAGAAATTAGGGTTTTAATGCAACATGAGATGCAAAAGTCAAAAACAGAAACAAATCACAAGATAAAAAATTGAAAATGAACTTAGAGGAACCCTAACCCCATATGATATCACACCCCAAAGGAGAAGAACTAACTCTAAACCTAAAGAAAGTTATGATTTTAATAAGTTATCTAGGGTTTTAAGGCACCTAAAGGGGAAAAATGCAAATCAAATCAAAAATTCAAAAAACATTCATGAAAAAATTATGCTAGATACTACATGCTAAATGAAGATCAATTCAAAAAGAATCAAAGTCATAACATTTATGGTTAGGCAGAAAAGAATTCTTGAAGTTAGGGTTCAAAAATAGGAATTTTATGAACCCTAAATTCAAGAAAATTGTCAAAGATGATTCAAAACCAAAAATAAATTTGTATGAATGGCATGACAATGTTTCTAAATGTTCTAAGATGCAATTTGAATTTTTTGGAGATTTTTAGAAACCTAAATGATATTTTAATTAATTAATTAAAATAAACATTTAAATATTTTAAAAATTATTTTTTAATGCAAAAAATAAAAATAAAAATGTTTTCTGGTTGAGAAAAATATTTGAAGTAAAAATGCAAAAGAAAATATTTTTTGGAATTTTCTAGCTATTTTTAATAAATTATGCAAAACAAATAAGAAAAAATTAAATAAAAATTAAATAAAGAAGAAGTATGTGCATCCAAAGGCTTAGATTGATTCTGGGGAAATTAGGTTTGACCTGGCACGCAATCTAATGGACGAAATTCAAACTCAGCTAAACTTAATTAATTAATTAAATAATCCAAAATTAAAGCTAATGAAATGATCCTGATCGTTCAACACACGCGGGAAACTAAGATCCAAGGGCTCTCATATAAACCTTTCCCTAACCCTAATTTGACAGCTAATTACTTTCAGGCCACCGGAGAAGAGCTTCGGCTGTCTTCTCCGGCAGCCTCCTCCCCTGAAAATCCCAAAACCTCACCCCTAGGTCATTTCTGGAGCTCTAAAGCTCCAGATCAATTCCTCTCATCTTCCTAAACAAGAATCCAACCTCAAAACATATTTATAATGGCTCAATCACAAGATTCGAAGAGAAAATCAAAAAATGGTAAAACTTTCAGAACATGCATACAAGCTCATTTCTCAACCATTCTCAAAAGTAAACACATAATGGTGATCAGCAAAGCATGAAGATCAATCTAAGCACTTAAAATAGCACTTCTGGAAAAAAGATTGAAGAGGTTACCTGAGCTTGAGCTTCCTCAGTTTGGAGCTTTCTGGCCACTTCTCTTGTGCAAGCTGACTCCAATGACCTTCCTGATGAAGCTTTGATGCTTAGAGGAAGTTTGTTTTGGCTGGTTTATGTGATTGCACTTCAACTAGCCAAGAATCGTGTTTTGTGTATGGGGTGTTTTTGGCTGTTTTAATGGTTGCTTTATGATCTATTGATGATTCTGAGATGAATGGTGAAAGAAGTTTGAAGATTGAGTATGTGAGCTGAGAGATTCGAAGGAATTTGCAAGTTGGAGTGATTTTGGGAATGCTGAGCTATCTGAGGTTTCAACTTGTGTGTCTTATGAAAAATGATCCTTGAAGCATGCTTGTAGAGTCCTGGTTGGGCAGAGAGTGGGTGGTGGACTGTGGTGATTGGTATGGGTGTTTTTGCACAAAGTCAATAAAGTTTGTACTTGAGGTATGGGCTGGGGGAAAAATGGTACAAGGGCATGTCTTGGTGCAGCTGGGATCAAGGAGGTCCATAGAACTGTTTTTGAGGCAATTCAGCAAGTGGATGAAAGGTTCTATGTCATTTTGCAATTTTATGAAGATTTGGCCCCTTTAGAAATTCTTGAAATGCAAGACATGAAATATCATGGTTCTTTAGGCAATTCTGGTCTTAAGGCAATGCACTATGATGTTATGATGCTTAGAAGTGTGTTTGAAGTCACAAAATTAATTGGCAAGTGGTTTTGCAAAAAAAAATACTCTTTGGTGCATTCTTGAAAATTATGTGATTTTTGCCAACTTTGACAAGCCATAACTTGAGTTCCATAATGAATTAGAACTTGTTCTTGTACTTTTTGAAAAGGGAATGATTCAATCTACTACTTTCATGACCAACAATTTTTCATTTGAAGCATTTTTGGTTGATAAAGAGGAGGTTGAAAAACTTTCCCAAAATGGAAAGTTTACATTACAAGTCATTTCCATTTTTGGCAAGTTTTGGTTTTGCTCACTTTTCTTCAATTTTGTGAACTTACAAACACTTTAATGATCAAATAAAGATCATATAACTTCAATTTGATGAAAAATACACTTTGGTTCCATGTTGGGGGGCCTCAGATGCCCTGATTTTGCTCTAACTTGCTCAAGAAGTTACCCAGTGAATAGATGACTTCCATAATGAATTTCTTCATCAAACTTGGTACACATGATCCTTATAACATATTGAGACCCTTAGAAACAAGAATAACCAAAAAATTTGGAGTTATGGCCTCTGAAACCAAAACCCTAATTTCAGGTCATCTGTGTAGTGAAACCCTGGCTCTGCTTCCATGCTTTCCAAGTTCTTGTGATTTTTTTTACTTCCTTGATCTTTGGGGGATATAAAATGATGATTGAACATACATGGACCCTCTTGAAATGATTGGAGACCTTTGGAGTGGCTCAGATGGATCTTGGATTGCTCAGATCACAAACCCTAGATGCAGATGAACTTGAACTAATGCAGTGAAACAGAAATGCAATATGATATGGTATGCTTGAACTAATTCAAATATGAAAGATCACAAGCCATGGTGTGAACTTAGTGAGGGAAAATTTGGGGTGTTTACAGCTGCCCCTATTCAAGCATGAGTTAGCTGTGCAGGATGTAAGCGCCGGGCTTAACAGACAAACAAGATAACTTGTGGTTGAATACCAAAGACAGTCCAAAATTTGCACTCACTGGGGAGAAGAAGAAAAGGGATATAAATTGTAAAATGAAGTAAAGTATGATTATAAAGTATGGGCGATGGAGGACAAACATCGAGCAGAGGACGACTGCTGGGGGATAAAGCAATGACGAGGACGACCGACATGCTAGGGAAATAAAGGGATCATGATGGGGACGGCCATCAAATAAAATTCTCTAGGGATTAAAGTAAAGGTAATGATGGGGACGGCCATCAGTTTTTGCAAAGTAAAGTAAACAACGATGGGGACGACCATCGGTTTAAAGAATGAATGAAATAAATGATGAGGGACGGTCATCAAAGGTGAAGGAAGATCACCTAGCAGGGGACGGCTGCTCCTTATCGCGACATTGGACGAATGTCGGATAAAAAAGGTCGACGATGGGGACGGCCATCGGATAAGCATGATGAAGGACGATCATCGATAGGTGAAGGACGATCACCTAGCAGGGTACGGCTGCTCTCAGGATTTATCATGACATAGGACGAATGTCAGATAACAAGATCAACGATGGGGACGGCCATCGGATAAAATGATGAAGGACGATCATCAAAAGGTGAAGGACAATCACCTAGCAGGGGACGGCTGCTAAATATCACGACATAGGACGAATGTCGGATAGAAAAGGATTCCAATAATGGAGACTCCATTGGGGAAAGGATGAGGGACGGTCATCCATAGGTGAAGGACCATCACCTGGCAGGGTACGGCTGCCGAAAGTATCGCGACATATGACAAATGTCGGATAGAAAAAAGATATTTTGCTGGGGACTTGCTGGGGAATGGTAAACACAGACGAGTGCTTATAATTTCAAAAATAAAAAGGTATAAGTGTTTTGGCACTGTGGGGATAGGATGACACAGACGAGTGTCAAAAGAAGTATTATAAACAAGTGATTGGGCAACTGTGCTGGGGATAGGTGACACGGATGGGTGTCAAGAGAGTGTATAAGCATTGGTTTGGTTTATATCTGCAGGGGATGATATGACACGGACAAGTCTCGAAAGTATATATGAACATGTGTTTTTGTTTGAGAGTGCAAAGGGGACGCTTTGGATTTCTGCTGGGGAAATTGAGATGACTCGAACGAGTGTCGAGAAGGACCAGTATCTTTTGGTAGAAAGTGTTCTGGCTACTTTACTAGGGAATGATGACACAGACGAGTGTCAAAAGGAGCATGTATCTGTATTTTGAGAGTGCAAAGGTGACGCTTTGGCTTTTATTTGCAAGGGATGTATTTTGTACATTGCTGGTGAGGGTAGTGTTGATATTTACAGGTGACTGGTTCGAACCTGACTTGTGATCATGCAATATGTTTGATTTTTTCCGTAATGCTCTGTAATAGACGGAATGCTACGCTCTGGGGAAAAAATGATGCGAATGTTATGATTATGCAAAAGAAACCGGTTCGGGATTCGGATCCCGCTGCTGTGAAGATCTCTGGCTGATCTGCTTGAAGTGATATCCCAGCTGGGGATGAGATCATTGGTAGATCTGATAAAACATATGGTTCTGCTTGAGGACTAGATCACTGATAGACCTATCCGGTGAGGATATAACCCAGCTGGGGATGAGGAAGCTTTCGTCACTTTGTTGTGTGCGAATTTCAGACATTGCTCTTCTTGGGAGAGGCTGGAGTTCTGTGGGGAGATGGTTCCCCTCATCCTTAACACTCTGTTGGGGGAGGAAAGATCACTGAACGATCTTCCTAGAGAATTTTGTGATGATCCTTCTGAGGATGAGGAGACTTGACAACTCAGCTGGGGAAAAAGTTCTTTAGATGCTGCTTGGAAAAGATGTGCTGGGGAAGTGATGCTTTGGCCAATTTTCTGGGGAAAAACATTCCAGATACTGTTAGGGGAGGAAGTATGTTTGGCATGCCCCATGTCGTGTATTGAATACCTGCAATCCTGTTAAGACAAAGAAACGCACAAGTTTCCCGAGGCATCCCTTACCAGATTCCATCATAGGAGTTAGATATTCCTGGAAGTAAATACATTTCTTGCAAGCATGTAACTAGAAAGGCACATCTGCTTTATGCAAATATTATGGATATTGGACATTTTTTGCAAACGAAACAAAAATGTACAAGACGAAGTGTGACTGAAAATTCTGATTTTATTAATCTGGGTGCCCTGAATTGGCAATTACAGTCAAAGAAACAAATCCCCTGGAATGAGGAGATTGTTACAAAATTGAGAATAATAAAGGTGCTGGAAATGTTGACGACGCTCCGATGAGCTCCCGTTGCTATGACCTGTATGACCTTGACGTTCTTCTCATCTTGCTTTCTGAAGAAGGTTGATTCTGACCGATGCTTTAACCTTTCGAAGCTTGTCATGTTGTTGAGATACAGACGAATTCAAAATGCAGTTGTTCGCTTATTCCCTAATTTTACGTGGATCGCCCTTTCGGGTTTTCAATCCACCGGGATACCCATTTTTTCCTGAGCTGTCCAATGCGGCTATTCAACTCAGCGGGTGTACATTTTTTTGATTTTTCCCTTATTTTTTCCCGAGTCTTTTACTCTGTTTTTGCCTCGCCTGGATGCCCTATTTTTGCCTGGACTTACATTCTGTTTTTATGTCCAGCGGGTCATTTTATGTGAAGTATTTTTTAACTGCATCTGAATTCACAGGGGATAGGAAATCTTCACCATCCATAGTAGTGAGCATCAGTGCTCCACCAGAGAAAACCTTCTTTACTATGAACAGACCGTCGTAGTTTGGAGTCCACTTGCCCCTGTGGTCTGTATGAGGAGGAAGGAGTCTTTTCAGCACAAGATCTCCTACTTGATATTCCTGAAACCTGACTTTTTGATCGAAGACTTTCTTCATTCTCTTCTGATATAGCTGCCCATGACAGATTGCAGCTAATCTCTTTCTTCAATCAGATTCAGTTGATTGTACCGAGATCAGACCCACCCTGCTTCATTCAGTTTGACATCCATCAGTACCCGTAAGGATGGTAATTCAACTTCAACAGGTAGGACAGCTTCCATACCATACACAAGTTGATACGGTGTTGCCCCAGTGGATGTTCTGATTGAGGTACGGTACCCATGCAAAGCAAATGGTAGCATCTCATGCCAGTCTTTATATGTAACCACCATCTTCTGCATAATCTTCTTGATATTCTTGTTAGCTGCCTTAACAGTGCCATTCATCTTTGGCTTGTAAGGAGAAGAGTTGTGGTGTTGGATTTTGAAGTCCCGACACAGTTCTGCCATCATTTTGTTGTTCAAATTGGAACTGTTTTCAGTAATGATTCGCTCGGGTACTCCATACCGACATATGATGTCTCTCTTTAGGAATCGGGCTACCACTTGTCTAGTGACGTTGGCATACGAAGCTGCTTCAACCCATTTGGTGAAATAATCAATGGCTACCAGGATGAATCTGTGGCCATTTAAAGCAGTCGGTTCGATCTTTCCAATCATGTCAATGCTCCACATGGCAAAGGGCCAAGGTGAAGACATTACACTCAAAGTATTCGGAGGTACATGCACTTTGTCTGTGTAGATCTGGCATTTGTGGCACTTTCTGGCATAGGTATAACAGTCTGCATCGATTGTGATCTAGTAGTAACCCGATCGTAATAATTTCATAGCCATAGCATGTCCTCCAGCATGGGTACCGAAAGATCCTTCATGCACCTCGTGCATCAGTAAGTCTGCTTCTTTCTTATCAACACATCTGAGAAGGACCATGTCAAAGTTCCTCTTGTATATCGAACCATCAGCATTCAGGAAGAAACTACCAGCCAGTCTTCTCAATGTCTTCTTATCATTGGATGATGCCCCGGGTGGGTATGTCTGATCCTCTAAGAAGCATTTGATGTCATGGAACCAAGGATTGTCATCTATAGCAATGTCCACGGAGAATACGTATGCTGGTTGGTCAAGTCTGGATACCGAAATCCGAGGCACATAATTTGCAGTCTGAACCTTGATCATGGAGGAAATGGTAGCTAAAGCATCTGCGAACTGATTTTCGTCTCGAGGGATATACTCAAGTTTGACTGTTGTGAAGAAAGTCAATAATCTCCTCGTATAGTCACGGTATGGAATCAGATGCTCTTGGTGAGTGTACCCTTTGTCGTTGGTCTAATTGATTACCAAAGCTGTATCTCCGAATACAGTTAAAGTCTTGATCCTGAGGTCAATGGCTTCCTCAAGACCCATGATACAGGCTTCATATTCAGCTTCCTTGTTAGTGCATGCAAAGGTGAGTTTTGCCGAGAAAGGCATGTGAACCCCTTTAGCTGTAATGAGCACTGCACTAACTCCCCGACCATTCATATTGACAGCCCCATCAAACATCATTGTCCATTCTTCTTCGGGGTCAGGCCCTTCGGTGTGAATAGGCTCTTCATGATCTTTTGCTTTCAGGAACATGATGTCCTCATCAGGGAAGTCAAATCTCATTGGTTGGTAATCATCAATGGGTTGCATAGCTAGATAGTCAGACAGTACACTGCCTTTGATGGCCTTTTGAGATGTGTATTGAATGTCATATTCTATCAGAATCATTTGCCATCTTGCAACCCTTCCGGTAAGTGCTGGCTTCTCGAATATGTACTTGACTAGATCCATCTTTGAGATCAACAATGTAGTGTGAGTCAACATATATTGTCTCAGTCGGCGAGCAGCCCACGCTATAGCACAACAAGTTTTCTCGAGCAGTGAATAACGTTGTTCATAGTCGGTAAATGTTTTGCTTAGGTAGTAAATTGCATACTCTGTTCGACCAGACTCGTCATGTTGGCCCAACACACACCCCATTGATCCTTCTAATACTGTCAGGTACATTATTAGAGGTCTTCCTTCAACTGGAGGCATAAGAATTGGAGGTTCTTATAGGTACTCCTTGATTTTGTCAAATGCCTTCTGGAAATCTTCATTCCACCTGACCGTTCGTTCCTTTCTTAACAATTTGAACAGGGGCTCACAGGTTGTTGTAAGATGAGATATGAACCTTGATATGTAGTTCAATCTACCTAAGAACCCCCGAACTTCCTTTTCAGTCCTAGGTGCAGGCATCTCTTGAATGGCTTTGACTTTGTCAGGATCAACTTCAATTCCTTTTTCACTTACAATGAATCCCAGCAGTTTACCGGAACGTACCCCGAATGTGCACTTGTTGGGGTTTAGCTTCAGCTGATACTTCCTTAGACGCTTGAACAACTTCAGCAGATTTACCAGGTGATCTTCTTCAGTGAGGTACTTGGCAATCATGTCATCCACGTAACATTCAATTTCTTTGTGGATCATATCATGGAATAACGTTACCATAGCCCGTTGATAAGTGGCACCAGCATTCTTCAATCCAAATGGCATTACCTTGTAACAAAAGGTGCCCCAAGGTGTGATGAAGGTAGTCTTCTCCATGTCTTCGGGTGATATCCTGATCTGATTATACCCGGAAAAACCATCCATGAAAGAGAATACCGAGAACTGAGTCGTGTTGTCGACCAATACATCAATGTGAGGTAATGGGAAGTCATCCTTCGGGCTAGCTCTGTTCAAATCCCGGTAATCCACACACATTCATACTTTGCCATCCTTCTTAGGCACTAGTTCAATATTAGCAACCCACGGCGAGTAACTAGTCATAGCAAGGAAACCGGCGTCCCACTGTTTTTGTACTTCTTCTTTTATCTTCATGGACATATCCGGACGAGTGCGGCGTAGCTTCTACTTTACTGGAGGAAAATCTTCTTTCAAAGGCATCCTATGCATAACAATGTCAGTATCCAGACCTGGTATGTCTTGATAGGACCATGCAAAGACGTCGACGTACTCTCGAAGCATGTCAATAAGTTGTTCCTTCACTGAATCTTGCAGACTGGCCCCAATCTTCACTTCTTTCAAATCTTCTTCAATACCAAGATTAATCGTTTCAACCTCCTCCTGATGAGGAGTGATCACTTTCTCTTCTTGTCTCAACAACCTGGCCAACTCTTCAGGTAACTCATAGTCTTCTTCAACCCCTTCACCAGCTTGATTAATCAGATTGTCGAAGTCATACAAGGTCATAGCCGTGTTGTTGTCGGTGCAACCTGGAGGATAATCTCTGCAATGGTTGAGATTGGTTCATTTTAGTGACCAGTTTTATTCTTGTTTAGAAAAGTGAAAATGAAGTTGTTTATTTTGAAAACATTGCCATTTTATTGTTTTGTACAAAAGTAAAAAAAAATGAAAAGACAGTGAGCGAAAAAAGAGACTTGTTTGCAAGAGATGTCCTGATATTCATTGATTAATCATTTGCACAAAATACAAGATGGCCCTATTACAAAATGAGTCCTGACACCTTTGGCAAGATGCAGGACTTAATGCATGCTAAAACACAAGAAATAATAATTACTCTGCAGGAGTAACCCTTATAATTTCCTGGGAAGACCAGTTAGAGACTTGGTTCCCCGGGATCCTTGGACGTATCCAGTTTTCCAGGTTACGGTCGCTTTCCTCCTCGTCTTCCAGATTGTTCACAGCATATGCGGTGAGCATCCCCCCACTGACAAATTTGGGCTCCTTGGCAGCCTCCGATTGATCTTGTCGGGTTGGTCTGTAACCCAACCCGGATTTGTCTTCCTTCTTTTCTACTGGCAGTAGCTTGCCCCAGCCTTGAGTAGTACCTTCTTCAACAACCTTTCGGGCTTGTTGATATGAAGCGATAGAAGTTCCAGACACAGCAGTTGCTTCATTGACGTTAAGGGCCTCAAACCCTTGGCTCATAGTCTCGTGGATCTCCCCATCCATCTCTATATATTTGTAAGTAGCCAGCTGGCTAATGAAAATGTCTTCCTCCCCGCAGATTGTGATGATTTGGCCTTCCCACTCATATTTTAATTTCTGGTGAAGGGTAGATGTAACAGCGCCAGCGGCGTGAATCCAGGGTCTACCCAACAAACAGCTATAGGTCGGCTGAATGTCCATCACGAAGAAAGTAGTTTTAAAGACTTGTGGGCCAATCACCACGGGTAATTCAATCTCTCCAAGCACTGATCTCTTAGAGCCATCAAACGCTCTTACCACCAAGTTACTTGGACGCTATGCCAAACCATCATATTCCAGCTTCACCAAGGCTTTCTTTGGGAGGACATTGAGCGAGGACCCAGTGTCTACTAGCACATGAGAAAGAATAGCACCTTTGCACTCTACGGTGATGTGTAAAGCCTTGTTATGATTGAGTCCCTCCGTCGTTAAATCAACATTTGTGAAGCCCAGTCCATGACTGGTATTAACATTTGCAACCACTGTTTCCAGTTGATTAACCGTGATCTCTTTCGGCATGTAGGCTGCGTGCAGGACCCTCAAAAGTGCATTCCTATGGGCTTCGGAACACATTAACAATGACAACATAGAGATTTTAGAGGGCGTCTGATGAAGTTGGTCCACCACTTTGTAATCACTCTTTTTGTTTATTCTCATAAACTCGTCTACCTATTGGTCAAAAGACGTCTTCAGAGTTTCTTTAACAGCTGGTTCTTCGAGTACCACACTCTTCCCTTTTGCTTTAGCAACAGCCTCTGCTTCAGTATTGGGTATCGGTATTTGTGAGGCAAAAAGGCGTCCGCTTCTGGTGAAGCCTCCGCCTCCCCCAATATTGTCAACTTGTGGTGAAGAGGTTGATGAATCTAGAGTGATCTTCTTTCCGTCGCAGTAGAGATCAGAGCCGTAGTGCCAAGGTATGGCATTACTGCTTTCATAAGGAACGGGTCCGGGTACCGTAATGGTGACTGGACTCATTGCTGCAGCGGAAGGAACTGTGATGGTATGCGGGTCGTAATAGATTGTGACTGGAGATCTGACAGTAGGTGTTGCAGTTTGTTGTTGAAAATTGTTGTTGGGATGAACAGTTTCCGGGTCATAATAGATTGTGACCGTTGAGACATCTTCGTTAGCGTTTGTTGGTGTTGTAGGCAATTCCGTTGATAAGATGGGTGTGGATGTTGTAGAAGTAAGTGGAGCTGAACTTTGGTTTGTTGAAATAATGGATGGAGTGATTGCTGGAGTTGTGGATGAATCAGTGGGAGTAATGGTTGTTGCAGTTGTAAGAGGATCTATTGTTGCTGAAGAAAGAGTTGTTGATGTTGTAGGAGGATCTATTGTTGCTGAAGAAAGAGTTGTTGATGTTGTAGGAGGATCTATTGTTGCTGAAGAAAGAGTTGTTGATGTTGTAGACGCCGTTGTGGTAATTTTCAAAATTCCATCTCTGATAAGGAAATCTATGCCAAGCCTTAGCCTCTCACAACCATTAATAGCAGTCTTGCACGATTCACAGCAGGCCTCACAACCTGGGAATACCTGGCATCTTAAGAGTTGAGCTTTGTCTTCTGCCAGCGGCGTTCGAATATGTGCAACACTATCAATCAGTGCAGATGGTTGGTCCTCCTCTATGGCATTAATCCTGGGCCCACCATGACTAGGCATAGGATTTCTGGAAACATTTGGAGGAGGTGCGAAGTTGAGAGCTTTGGAATCGACTAGATCTTGAACCTTCATTTGCAAGGCTCTACACTTCTCAATATTGTGACCAGGTGCGTTGGAATGAAGGAACACCTAACATTGGCATCATAATTCTTTGGGAGGTTGAAAGGATCTTGTGGAGCCAAAGTCCTTAACTCAACCGGGTTGAGCTTCAGGAGTTGTGGCAGTAGGGTGGCATATGGCATAGGAATGGGGTCAATCACCCTATTTGCTTGAGATGGCCTCTATTGAAAGGGGCACTGTTGTTGGTTGTTGTTGTATGATCTTTGTTGCGGAAAGTGCGGTTGTTGCTGATAGTGTTGTTGTTGCTGTTGTTGAGGAAAAAGTGGTTGTTGTGGAGCTGGAGCCGGAATAGTAACGGATGCAACTGATCTGTGAGAATATTGGAGTCTGCCCCTGCCTGCATGAATAACATTTGTTTCACCCGTCCTTTGGGGTCCTGAGAAAGGTTTTCTTGTATTGTCGGAGGAACTTGCATCGTTGTCAGAGATTTTGCCCATCTTCAGAAGACTTTCTATTCTCTCCCCAGCTATGACTACATTAGCAAAGCTAGTGGAGGAGAATGCAGCAAGTCGGTCGATATAAGTTCCCTGCAAGGTATTCATAAACATGTCTGCCATTTCCCGTTCAGACATGGGTGGCTGGGCAGCAGCAGCAAGCTGTCTCCACCTTTGAGCATAATCCCGGAAGCTTTCCCTTGAAGACTGAGACATGCCCATTAGAAGGGTTCTATTGGGAGCCATGTCTAGATTTTATTGGAATTGAAGGATGAAGGCTTCGGCCAAGTCTTTCCAACATCTTATAGTGGCCCTTGTCAGATGCGAATACCATTCTCTTGATACTCTAGTCAGGCTGTCCTCAAAATAGAACATCCATAACTTCTCGTCCATGGTATAAGCTTTGAGTCTCCCCAAGAAAGACTGCGGTTGAGTACGCGGGCAGGAGGTACCATTATATTTTTCAAAGCACGGGGGTTTGAACATGTGAGGAATTCTCACCCCATCCACCAGCCCCATATCCATTACATCAAAGCCTAGGGAATTCTGGGATTCAAGAGACCTCAGTTTCTTAACAATCTCCTCCAGCCTTCGGTCGTAAACTTTATCCCCAGCTCCAATAACTGTGAACTGCTCTTCTTGAGGATCCCCTTGCAAGATCCTGCCTCCAGCAATGATACCTTGAGTATTCCTTATAACATTAGCATCTGGGTTTAGATGAGGCCCAAACTCTGGTGGATCAATGCGAGGCTGCCCGCGATCATTATTGCTGGTACCTCCCGTTCCCGGATGGTGTTCATTAGGAGTTTGTCTTTCCACCAACTCCCTTAGCCTTTCTTGGCTCTGAGCTAAGCCAGTCATTACAGCCATAAATTGGGTCATTTGATTCCTCATCTCAACCCTCTCATTTGCCATTTGGGTCCTTACTTCATTCAAGTCCTGCTGTACTTGATCCATTTGAATGCCCGGAAGGTTGTTTCGCGTCAGGTACCGGTGTATTCTGTTGACAGGGAACACTCTTCGGCGAGCAATGTTTCCTTAAACCACAACAAAGTGAGAAACAACAATAAAAAAAACCTACAAAACAAAGAAAATGTTAGTATGTAATGCAATATGCTTATTTGTCTTCCAAGGGTATCCGGTTTGGTTCTTTGGTTTTGACCTTTCCAGACCTCGAGGAAATGTTGATGATGTTGATAGATAAAGCCCACCAATATAAAACAAATTGATATATTACAAAGGATGACAATACATAGTTTGTTTACAATACATGCCCTTGGTGGGTCAAATTACAACAATCAAAAGAAAAGTACATCAAAAGCAAGAAATACAAGCAAAAGGATCAGACATCCACTCCAAAGTCATCCTCCCTGACTTCCTTCAGGAGGGCCTCTGTCACTGGACCAACTAGGTGCTCTATAATAGTCCTGATGAGGAGATTCCTAGTAGCAATGGCACTGGTTAATTTCTTAAGCTTGTCTTGATCCTTTGACCTCTTCAACCCCGCTCAGAGTTTCAATTCAGATATCTCCTTCTGAGATGCAAACAAAGCCTCCTGATGCTTCTTCTCACCAGCCTCCAACTGCTCTATCCTAGCCTGAGTCCTTTGGTCTTCTTGTGCACGGGCTTCAGTGATCCTGATCCACCTAGCCTGGCTTTCCTCAAGATAATGCTCTGCCCTAGCCTTCTAAATCTTTGCTTCCTTGCAAGCATTCTTCAGAACCAACTCCCCTGCTCTTGCCTTCCTGATGTAGTCATCTGTCTTTTCAATCTTGGTTAGATGCTCAATCTTGAGTCTTTCCAATCTCTCAATGTCCAGACGGCTGTCATTTCTCTCCCAGAGAGTCTTCTTCAGGGCTTCAACTAGCTGAGTGTTCCTCTCTTTTAGCTTTTCAAACTCTTCCAGACTGACAGTTGCTGCAGGTTGTACTACAGAAGGTCCAGGTGTATCTTCCAAGGTGAAAGGCATCTAGGTGATCTAAGCTCTAGTACAGGACCAATCAGAATACTGGGCTGAAGCAATATTGTTGCACTTTCCAAGGATGGCTGTCCCTTTGGTCTGAATGATATCCCAAGCCCAGGCAGCCTGTCTAACAACAACAGAGTTGGGTTTAATTTCACAGTAGAGAGTCTCAGACAAATCTTATCCTCTAGGAGGGTGAACCAAAGCATATCCCAATTGCCTTTTAAATAGTAAAGGGTTGTAGTTGATGCAACCTTTTACTCCTATCAGAGGCACATTAGGGTACTGCCCACAGTTGGTAATAATATCCTTTCCTTTGGTGCTCTGGGTGCACCATCTGATGTCATCTAATGTCAAGGCAATGAATCTTTTAGCCTAATTCTTCTGCTGATGTGGGTTCAAGAAGACATTTGATTTTGGCAAGTGTCTAAGCAGCCAAGAGTAATACAGAGGAGCACATCATCTGACCAGCTTCCCTCTTTTCTTTCATTCCTCTGATGGATTGAGTAGTAGAAGTCTCCCAGTAATGTAGGAACAGGGTTCCTCAGCAAGAACAGGTGGATGGCATTCTTACTCACAAACTTGGGCTCATCTGCAAACAAAATAACCCCATATATACCGAGGGATAAAAGTGCACAGACAACCTTCCATTCTCCTACTGCAGCCTTCAGGGTGGCCTGAGAAATCAAGAAGTCCAAATGTAAGCCTGGAATCCCAGCTTTGGTTGTCATGTTCTGCTCAATGAGGGCAGGCTCCAAATGCAATGCCTTGGATATCTCTTCATTTCTGGGAGCAGTCATCTCTGGGTTGAAAGGGATCCCTCTCCTGATAGGAACTCCAATCAACAAGGAAAACTCTTCTAGCAGTGGTCCCATCTGGAAGTCAGGGAATGTGAAGCATCTGTGTGGAGGGTCATAAAACTACAAGCATGTATGGATCATGCTCCTCTAAGATGCATCAAGATCCATGACCATGTCCAATATGCCCCCATAGTGCTCTCTGAATAGTGGGATATGGTCAGGTGTAATGAGGGACTGGACCTGCCTGATGCTAGTCAAGGTGGGCTCAAATAAGTGGTAAGAGATGTTGTTCTTTCTTGAAGTGTCCATGAGTGCTGATGAAGAAGCTGAAAATAACTACTGATGAAGGTCACTAACTGAGATGCTGGAGGTGAGTCTCTGACAGACTGATGAAGGTGCTAGAGTAGAAGGCTGAAGCAGCTGAGTAGCAGAAGGGGTCAAAACCAAACCAAATATGAAGATGGATACCCTGTAAAACAAATAAGCAAATGTTAAATGATGCAGAAATGATGTATGCAAATGATATACAAAGGGTTTATGATTAAGAGCTGGATCTGATTATCTGCATTGGTAAAAGTCCATGTATGTTCATAAGTCCGGATGGAGGCTTAGAAATCCAGTAACCAGGTGGGGGACTCAAATAAAGAGTCACAAGTCCGGGGTAATCACAAGAATTGTCCAAAGTGATGCATTCTTAAACAATACTAGTAACAGGGTATGATGAGGCCAAGGGTTCCTGCAAACCTGCAAACATCCCAACCCCCTCACAGGTAATGTTCTAGAACAAAGATCCTCAGACTCAGATCAGTTATGAGAAGTGTAAACACTTCTAACCCGGAGGTACAGTGTTTACAATAACCATAAAAGATCCTCCTCTAATTCACCCCAGATTCTGAAGGTCAATATAAAGGTCATCCAGACTTAGCAGGCTTCCCAGATAGCCCTAGCACTACAGAAAATCTGTAGCACAGAGTTCTCAAGAAGAAACCCATGTTTGAACCGTGTTTCATATTCCCGCACCAGACCGAAATTGAATGGGAAATAATATGAAGCCACTCTAGCCTAGGTGTCACTCAGGTCCTAGGCATAGGACCTTAATCACTCAATGAAACCCCAACCACCAAGGAAAACCAGATCCATCACAATGATAATGACAATATGATGTATAAAAACTGTAAAGAAAGCAATAAATAAAGTTGTACATAAGGAAATAAATAAAGCAAATAAATAAGCACAAGTAGCACGTAACACCCCCGTAAACACAAATCCAATAAGCGCTAGGAGGAACCCACAAAAAGAACCAGAAGCCCTGGTTGCAGTATAAGGTTCCCCAGCAGAGTCGCTAAGCTGTCGCTCCCACTAAGAGACACCAAGGTCAGATAGGGTACAGACGCGAACGGTCGGCGAGAGGAGAAAATGAAGGTGAAGGGAAAAGAGTCGCCAGCTAGGCATTTTTATCCCGAAGGAAAGGTAATGCTGCATAAACCTAGAAAGAAATGGATAAGACGATCGTGAACCAGAGAAACTGAGAAAGGGGGTTGGTTACAACCTGGGAAGGTATTAGCACCCAGATTGTCCGTCGTACTCGACGGGATCCACGCTTAAACGATTTGTGTTTAAAGGGGTAGTGTATATGCTATCTGTGTGCAAAAGCTGGAAAAGAATGTACAAGTGTCAGTGTAAGAAAGTGAAGTGAGGTGCACAGGAATGAGGCTTAAAAGAATAATGCTGGAAGAGGGGGGGAGAAACAGAGACTTTTGTTCGATAACAGTTAAGTTATGCCTACGTATCCTCTCGTGCAATGAGGAAGTCAGAACACCGTAGTTCGATTCAAAGAGACTGAGAGATGAATTGACTGATGAACTGCTTGCTTGCCTATGCTCAAGTGTATGACCTGTCTGGCTCAGGTGCTAACTGTATTGCATTAGACGGAAGAAACATGTTCTCGTTTGTGAGTGAAGATGATGAGAAAAGAATCCCGGAGGAGACGATTATTGTTTGTTTTTGTGTTTTTAGTCTTTTATTTCTTTTTTTTGTGTTTGTCATAAGTTAATGAGCTTAAGCCTAAACCAAGGGTTAGTAAACTCATCACATCCTCTCTTTGATTAGGGGAAATGAGAATACCTTAAGTATGAAGTAAACACCTCAAACATAATTACCATGATGTAGGATTAAGATCATTAACCTACTTGTGATTATTTAGATGTTTTTGGAGTTTTTTTGTTTAGTGTTAAGTAATGAGTTTAATCCATAATCAAGGATTTAATGGACTCATTACACCATCCTAATAGGAGGATAATAAATGAGAACATTTAAACTGAGGAAGATACCTCAACTTAATCCATGATTAGGGATTAACCTCATGACAAAACAAAGCCTTTATTAAAGTGGATTTTAGTTAATGGTAAGATTAAGAAGTGGATTTTATGGTTTGTAAGACAACTTGAGGGGGACTTGTCCATTAACACTAGGGTTAGTCCTTCTTAACCAATTAAGGAAGAATTAGAACCCTAATGCAAGGCCCAAGTTACAAGCTATTGTCTTAGTCATTATTAAGATGGATTGATTAAGAGATTTAAGCACATTAAGGGTTTAACACTTAGGATTAAAGTTATACACTCCATCCTAAGAGAAGGATGCAGGCATAATCTTAATCACAAAGCCTTAAAACCTTAAAGGTTTAGTCTCTGATTATGAGATGAGAAGAGAGACACAAAAGAAGACACGAAGGTAAAACTAATAGGGGACTAATCAAAACCCTAATTATTGTCATGCTTGGATGTTCATATGGTTTGTAAGGCTTGCAAGAGATCTTCAAGAGAGCCACCAAGGGAAGAAGCAGATGAAAGGAGGAGAAGCAAAAGAAACATGTTAACTTACTTCACTTAAGAAGATAAGTTACTTGAAGAAAGAAGGTGAAGGAGGAACATGAATGAGCAAGCTCACTCTAAAACAAAAGCAAAATTCAGCAATGAATTCATAAAAGAGAATGAGAAAATAAATGATAAGTGAAGGCAAATTCACTTCTCAAAGTACTTACCACCTGAAACGTTAGCATAAAGGAATAAAATGAAATGAAAAGGAGATGTATGCAAGAATGCAAACCAAAACCAGAAGCATATTAATGATTTAAATGATGCTAATATATGATGCAAATGTATTTCAAATGCAATGGACGATCATACAAAGGATGAGAATGGAAATGAAGCATGTAAGAAGCATGAAAGCACATGAATGTTCATGAAATGAAATGAATGCATAACATGGCAAATGGATGAAGAAATGATCAATCATGAATCCAATGTGTCCTATGATGTCTTAGATGTCATGTGAATGTAAGAAATGTCATGGCAAGTTCTTGAATGAATGCATATGCAAGATGTATGTGAATGAACATGAGAAATTAGGGTTTTAATGCAACATGAGATGCAAAAGTCAAAAACAGAAACAAATCATAAGATAAAAAATTGAAAATGAACTTAGAGGAACCCTAACCCCATATGATATCACACCCCAAAGGAGAAGACCTAACTCTTAACCTAAAGAAAGTTATGATTTTTCTAAGTTATCTAGGGTTTTAAGGCACCTAAAGGGGAAAAATTCAAATCAAATCAAAAATGCAAAAAAATTCATGACAAAATTATGCTAGATACTACATGCTAAATTAAGATCAATGCAAAAAGAATCAAAGTCATACCATTCATGGTTAGGCAGAAAAGAATTCTTGAAGTTAGGGTTCAAAAATAGGAATTTTATGAACCCTAAATTCAAGAAAATTGTCAAAAATGATTCAAAACCAAAAAGAAATTTGTATGAATGGCATGACAATGTTTCTAAATGTTCTAAGATGCAATGTGAATTTTTTGGGGATGTTTAGAAACCTAAATGATATTTTAATTAATTAATTTCCATTAATTAATTAAAATAAATATTTAAATATTTTAAAAATGATTTTTTAATGCAAAAAATAAAAATAAAATTTTTTTCTGGTTGAGAAAAATATTTGAAGTAAAAATGCAAAAGAAAATATTTTTTTGGAATTTTCTAGCTATTTTTAATAAATTATGCAAAACAAATAAGAAAAAATGAAATAAAAATTAATAAAGCAGAAGTATGCGCATCCAAAGGCTTAGATTGATTCTGGGGAAATTAGGTTTGACCTGGCGCGCAATCTAATGGACGAAATTCAAACTTAGCTAAACTTAATTAATTAATTAAATAATCCAGAATTAAAGTTAATGAAATGATCCTGATCGTTCAACACACGCGGGAAACTAAGTTCCAAGGGCTCTCATTTAAACCTTGCCCTAACCCTAATTAGACAGCTAATTACTTTCAGGCCACCGGAGAAGAGCTCTGGTCGTCTTCTCCGGCAGCCTCCTCCCCTGAAAATCCCAAAACCTCACCCCTAGGTCATTTCTGGAGCTCTAAAGCTACAAATTAATTCCTCTCATCTTCCTAAACAAGAATCCAACCTCAAAACAGATTTATAATGGCTCAATCACAATATTCGAAGAGAAAATAAAAAATTGGTAAAACTTTCAGAACATGCATACAAGCTCATTTCTCAACCATTCTCAAAAGTAAACACATCATGGTGATCAACAAAGCATGAAGATCAATCTAAGCACTTAAAATAGCACTTCTGGCAAAAATATTGAAGAGGTTACCTGAGCTTGAACTTCCTCAGTTTGGAGCTTTCTGGCCACTTCTCTTGTGCAAGATGACTCCAATGACCTTCATGATGAACCTTTGATGCTTAGAGGATGTTTGTTTTTGCTGGTTTGTGTGATTGCACTTCAACTGGCCAAGAATCGTGTTTTGTGTATGGGGTGTTTTTGGTTGTTTTAATGGTTGCTTTTATGATCTATTGATGATTCTGAGATGAATGATGAAAGAAGTTTGAAGATTGAGTATGTGAGCTGAGAGATTCGAAAGAATTTGCAAGTTGGAGAGATTCGAAAGAATTTGCTTGTGTGTCTTATGAAAAATGATCCTTGAAGCATGCTTGTAGAGTCCTGGTTGGGCAGAGAGATGGTGGTGGACTGTGGTGATTGGTATGGGTGTTTTTGCACAAAGTCATTAAAGTTTGTACTTGAGGTATGGGCTGGGACATAAATGGTACAAGGGCATGTCTTGGTGAAGCTGGGATCAAGGAGGTCCATAGAACTGGTTTTGAGGCAATTCAGCAAGTGGATGAAAGGTTCTATGTCATTTTGCAATTTTATGAAGATTTGGCCCCTTTTGAAATTCTTGAAATGCAATACATGAAATAGCATGGTTCTTTGGGCAATTCTGGTCTTAAGGCAATTCACTATGATGTTATGATGCTTAGAAGTGTGTTTGAAGTCACAAAATGAATTGGCAAGTGGTTTTGCAAAAAAAATCCTCTTTGGTGCATTCTTGAAAATTATGTGATTTTTGCCAACTTTGACAAGCCATAACTTGAGTTCCATAATGAATTAGAACTTGTTCTTGTACATTTTGAAAAGGGAATGATCCAATCTACAACTTTCATGACCAACAATTTTTCATTTGAAGCATTTTTGGTTGAGAAAGAGGAGGTTGAAAAACTTTCCCAAAATGGAAAGTTTACATTACAAGTCATTTCCATTTTTGGCAACTTTTGGTTTAGCTCACTTTTCTTCAATTTTTTGAACTTCCAAACACTTAAATGATCAAATAAAGATCATATAACTTCAATTTGATGAAAAATCCACTTTGGTTCCATGTTGGGGGGCCTCAGATGCCCTGATTTTGCTCTGACTTGCTCAAGAAGTTACCCAGTGAATAGATGACTTACACAATGGATTTCTTCATCAAACTTGGTACACATGATCCTTATAACATATTGAGACCCTTAGAAACAAGAATGACCAAAAAGTTTGGAGTTATGGCCTCTGAAACCAAAACCCTAATTTCAGGTCATCTGTGTAGTGAAACCCTGGCTCTGCTTCCATGCTTTCCAAGTGTAAACACCCCAAATTTGCCCTCACCCATTCACACCATGGCTTGTGATCATCTCATATGCATAAACACAATCATACAATCTCATATCTCATGTTTGATTCACTGCATAGTTTCTAAGTCATCTGCACCTAGGGTTTGTGATTTGAGCAATCCCAAAGCTTCTTGAGCCACTCCAAAGGCCACCAATCATCTCAGAAGGGTCCATGTGTGTTCTTGTATCATGTTACATCCTCACAGAGTCAAAATTGCAGAGGAATCACAAGAACTAGTGTTTGAGTGGATGCAGAGCCAGGTTGAACTGCACAGTTGACCTAAAATTAGGGTTTTGGTTTCAGAGGCCATAATCTCAAATTTTTTGGTCATTCTTGTTTCCATTGGTCTCTATATGGTATAGGGAATATGCATATCAATTTTCATGAAGAAATTCCATGGGGAAGTCATCTGATCAAGAGTTGACTTTTCAGACAAGTCAGTGCAAAATCAGGGCATCTGAGGCCCCCAATGACCCAACCAATGGTTGATCTTCATCATTTTGAGTGTATATGATCTTTATTTGATCATGGAAGAAGGTTGAAGTGCATAAAATCAAGAATTTAGGGTTTTTGCAAATGTTGACTTTTTGGGCATAGTTGACTTTTCAAGAATGCATCATTTTAGGTCATTTTTCAAGCCTTGATTCTTGATCCAAAAAGGCTTCAAATGGAAAAACTTTGGTCATGAAAGTTGTAGATCTCATCTTTCCCTTTTCAAAAAGTACAAGAACATGATCAAACTCTTCATGGATCAAAAGTTATGGCATTGCAAAGTTAGCAAAAATCATTGATTTTCAAGTTATGCACAAAAAGGAAATTTTGCAAAGTCTTGAACCAAAGTCAAAGGTAGCCCCTAATTCATGTCAAACCATTATGGAAACATCCTCTAAGTCACAAAAATCAGATTTGGATCAAGTTTGCTCATGGTTTGGTTCATGTAACTTGACTTTTCTCATGAAAATCCATAAAGCTAACCAAGTTGCAAAACACTCATGACCTTTTCACCAACTTGCTGCATTGATCCTTGAGTCAAGCCAGCCTCTCACACTCACCATGCTGCACCAGAACCCAACTTGTACTTGCCTAAACTTGAGCCATGCCCTATCTTACACAAAAGTGGACTTTGAGCAAAAGTAGCCACACCTATCTCTGCAGGCCAGGTCACATCCACCAGCCACTTGCAATTGTTTATTGAATCAGTTTGCTGGCCATAACACATGAGAACCAAGGCTGAAGCACACACATTCACCACTTACACAAAAACTCACCTCATTGCAAGTTCATTCGAATCACTCTCCACAGTCTTCAAACACTCAAACTCTCATCATCACTCAACTCACCACACCTCATAGACAAGAAACACCCCAAGCATAAGCCTGAAACAAGCCTGAAAACTCCATTGCCATCATTCACCTCAAGCTGCAGTTTCATTCGAAACTCTTATCCTAGCTCACAAACACACCAACCAACACCACAAACCTTCTCAACACACTTCATAGATCACAAACAACCCCTTTTCACAGCCTGGAAGTGCCAGAATCTCATCTGCCATTGTTGACTGAACTGAAGCAGTTCCTTTCGAATCTTCTTCTCCAGCCAACACAAACTCATCTTGAACATTCAAACACACTTGGGGGATCAAGTGGAGTAGCTTGCATCAAAGGAAACAGCCAGAAAGTCCCAAAGCTGAAAGCTCCAAATCTCAGGTAGCTCGAAATTAATTTTTCCAGAAATGACTTTTATTGTTACAAACTTGTTCTTCATGATGCACTGATCATTCTGGTACTTTTAGTTTTTGAAATGGTTTTGTTTTGAGTATTTAATTCGTGTTTGAAGCTTACGAACCCTAGAAATTGTTTGCTTCGATTCAGATGATTTAGGAAAGATAAATTTGTTTTAGGTTAGGGGTTTGATTCGTGAGGGTGTTAGAAACGTTTCCCAATTCATAGATTTCATTTATATTACGTTTTGAGGAAGTTGGGTGATTTTCAGGTGAGCTTCTGGCCGGAGAAGACGACCGGAAGTCTTCTCCGGCCACCTGAATGTAATTAGGGCATAAACCAGTAATTAATGTTAGTTTGAATATGAGCCGTTGATTCCCGTTGACTGGTTGACTTCCCACCCTTTTTGATGGCCAGGATCTGTTTCATTAGCCCTAATCACATTAATTTATTTAATTAATTAGGATTAAGAAGTTTGAATCTGGACCACTAGATGACGCGCCAAGTCAACCCTCTCATTTCCAGATTGAATCCCAGCCTTGCATTCTGCTTACTTTTATTTAATTTAATTTTATTTTCATTTCCTTTCATTTAAATTGTACATTTATTTTAAAATAGTTAAAAAACCATAAAAATTATGAAACTTTTTCTTTAAGGTTTTATTAATTTTTATGACACAAAAATATTTTTATTTTATTTTTATCATTAAAAAAGTATTTTTAAATATTTAAAAGATTATTTTTAATTGATTAATGGGAATTAATTAATTAAAAATACTTTTAGGTATTTAAAAATTACAAAAAATTCATGAAATGTTCTAAGACATTTAGAAACATTGTCCAACCTTCAAACCAAATTTCTTTTTTAATCTTGATGCATTTTAAGAATTTTTCATGGAATTAAATCATATTTTGTGCATTATTTTGATCATATGTTTGAAAATTCATTTCTGCCTATTGGTGAAGGTTGAGACATTGATTCTTTGTGCTTTGTTTTCCATTTGACATGTATTTTCAAGGATAAAAAGGCCATGATTTGATCTTGCATTTTCTAATTGATTGGCATTTGTTTTGATAAGAACCCTAAAAAACCCTAATAACTTGCAAAAATCATATCTTGAGATTGGTAAAGAGTTGGGAGTTCCCCTTTGGGCAAGGATTCATCATAGGTCTAGGGTTTCTTTGGGTGCCATTTTCCATTTTTTATCTTAGGGTTTGCTTCTGTTTTTGGTTTGTGTTTGATGTTTGATCCATAAACCCTAATTTGGGCTTTCATTTGCATCCCTCTTGCATTCTCTTGCATAACATGACTTGCCATGACATTTCAAGCATCCATTTGATTCATTTGACATCATAAGGCATATAGAAAGCATGTTTGATCATTGCATCATGTATTTTCCATGTTGTATGCCATGTGCACTTCATAACTTTTCATGTATGTTCATGCTCCTTAACTTGCCTCATTTGCATTCATAAGCTTGTATGATCATCTCCATGTGCTGCTTCATGTTTGTAGCATCTCATAACATCATAATCATCATCAACATGCTTCTGGTTTTGTTTTCATCATACCATTTCATCCCATGTTGCATTGCATTGCATTTGTTTCTAACATTTCAGGTGGTAAGTAAACTTGAGAAGTGAATTTGCCTTCACTTCTCATAACTTCTCTTCATCTCTTTTATGCATCCTTGCTGCATTTTTGTTTGTGTATGAGATTGAGCTTGCTCATTCTTGTTCTTCTTACTTTCTTTCTTCAAGTGACTTGACTTCTTAAGTGAAGCAAGTCACTTTGCTTCTCTTGATCTTATTCATCTGCTTCCTGGTGGTTCCATTGAAGATTGTTCTTGCAAACCTCACAAACCTTAGGAACAACCAAGCATGACAATGAATTAGGGTTTTGATTAGTCTCCCCTCATAGTTTTACCTTTGTGTCTCTCTTTGAGTCTTCTCTTCTCACCTCATAATCAGGGACTAAACCCTAAAGGCTTTAAGACTTTGTGATTAAGCTTATGCCTGCATCCTTCTCTTAGGATGGAGTGTATAACTTTAATCCTAAGTCTTGAACCCTTAAGGTGTTTAAATCTCTTAATCAATTCATCTAATAATCACCAAGATATCACTTGTAACTTGGGCCTTGCATTAGGGTTCTAATTCTTCCTTAATTGGTTAAGAAGGACTAACCCTAGTGTTAATGGACAAGTCCCCCTCAAGTTGTCTTACAAACCATAAAAATCACTTCATCATCATATCATTAATCTAAAATCCACTTAATAAAGGCTTGTTTTGTCATGGGTTTAATCCCTAATCATGGATAAGTTGAGGAGTCTTCCTCAGCTTAAACATTCTCATCTATTATCCTTCTTTTAGGATGGTGTAATGGGTCTGTTTAGTCTTTGATTATGGCTTAACCTCATTACTTAACACTAAACAAAATCACAAAAACATCTAAATAATCACAAGTAGGTTAATGATCTTAATCCTACATCAAAGGTGATTAAGTGTGAGAATCTGACTTCACACTTAAGGTATTCTCATTACCCCTAATCAGAGGGAAGATGTGATGAGTTTACTAACCCATTGGTTTAGACTTAAGCTCATTATCCTATGGCAAACTCAAAAAAGCAATAAAAGACTGAAAATTCAAAAACAAACAATAATCGTCTCCTTCGGGATTCTTTTCTCATCTCCTTCACTCATAACCGAGAACTCGCTTCTTCCGTCTAATGCAAGACAGTAAGCACCTGAGCCAGACAGGTCATACACTTGAGCATAGGCAAGCAAGCAGTTCACCAGTCAATTCATCTTTCAGTCTCTTTGGGTCGAACTACGGTGTTCTGACTTCCTCATTGCACGAGAGGATACGTAGGCATAACTTAACGGTTATCGAACAAAAGTCTCTGTTCATTCCCCCTTTTTTCTAGCTTCATTCCCTTAGCCTCATTATTATGAGCAATTCATTCTCATTCTTACACTGACACATCATTATACACTTCACTTCTTTTACACTGACACCTGTACATTTCTTTTCCAGCTATTTTACACACAGATTGCACTGACACTACCCCTTTAAAACACAAATCTTTTAAGCGTGGATCCCGTCGAGTACGACGGACAATCTGGGTGCTAATACCTTCCCAGGTTGTAACCAACCCCCTTTCTCAGTCTCTCTGGTTCGCAACCGTCTTATCCATCTCTTTCTAGGTTTATGCAGCATTACCTTTCCTCCGGGATAAAAATGCCTAGCTGGCGACTCTATTCATCTCCAGTAAGTTCACGGCTGTGTGTTCTCACTGTTCCCTTCGCCGACCGTTCGCGCTTGTACCGGGATCCAAATCTTTGGGAGCGACACCAAGTTCTTGTGATTTTTTGACTTCCTTGATCTTTGGGGGATATAAAATGATGATGTAACATACATGGACCCTCTTGAAATGATTTGAGACCTTTGGAGTGGCTCAGATGGATCTTGGATTGCTTAGATCACAAACCCTAGATGAAGATGAACTTGAACTAATGCAGTGAAACAAAAATGCAATATGATATGGTATACTTGAACTAATGCAACTATGAAAGATCACAAGCCATGGTGTGAACTTATTGATGGCAAATTTTGGGTGTTTACAGATTGATTGTGAAGATTCATTGTCGTTTGGCGTAATTGATTCAAATGTGCATGAATTGTTTGTGATTGTATGAGATGAATAAATGATATTGTTGTGAATAATGCATGCATTTTCAAGAATGTTGTGTGTCATTTTGCATGTGAAGCATAATGTATTCATTCTTGTGTTGCAGGATTCTTTGTGAATATGTTGTAGCATCGTATGCTCATGTGGAGTGTAAGAGATGACTACAACATGATCATGTGCCCATGTGGGGTGTGAGCGATCAGATTGTATGCCCGTGTGGGGTCTGAGAAATCCATAAACATTGTGTTCCCATGTGGGGTGTGAGAAATGCGTGATTTATTCACATTGATTATGTGCATGTGTGGGGTGTGAGCAATTGGATTGTGTGCCCATGTGGGGTGTGAGCAATCCATAAACATTGTGTGCCCATCTGGGGTGTGAGCAATTGGTGACCATCGTATGCCCGACGGGGAGTTACTTTAGGTAACGAGCGATGGTTCCAATTCGTTCCTGAGTGAACTTGATGATGATTGATGATGATTGAGTTGGTACCGCATTGCATTTGCATAGAGTCGTGAGTCAGTCTCTATGATTTGCATTTATCATCTGAATTGCGAATTGATGAAATAAACATGAATGGATATATGTTTATGTGAATTGTGCATAATGAAATTGCTAGTGTGAATATATATATATACATTGTGATGTATATGGGTGATGAGAAATGATTTGTGGTGAGAACATGTTTTTATGTGTATTTTATATGTTGAGATATATAATTATATGCAATGTTATTATGATAATGTTTCTCACCCTTCTGTTGTTTTATGATGCTCTATGAGGTATTGCAGAGTAGGTTTCTGGAGGTCTTTTTGGTGAAGCGTGTCTTCATTTCTTTTGGTCGGTCGGATCTGATATGTAGCACCGGGTAGCTAGGGTTGGCTTGATGCCTTTTGTGATACATTTTGTACATGTATTGTGGTGATGAATGTTTTATGTAAACATGAAATATCCGTTGAATCAAACTTGTTGATATATTTATATAAGTATATAAGTTTGATGTTGTTGATGTTAGTTTTCGCTATTATTTGTATCTTTTGAATACGGGTGCAAGGATGAAATCCTTTTTGTTTGCAAGTTACCCCTTTTGTTGCATATCTTGTTTGAGCAGGTGTTGTGTGTTTTAATTTCACTTTTGATGTGACATGCCTCTCTTATACCATGTTTCAAATATACTCTGATGAAATTTTTATTATGTGCTTAAATGATTTAATTGATTATATGGGGGTATAGAAAGGGGGTGTTAGATTCAGTGGTATCAGAGCTAGTGTTCGAGTCAGTTGTGTCTGTCTTGTTGTTTTGATGGTTGAACTATTGTTTACCATTGTTGTTGTTTTTGGGAATGATCAGGATATGGCTGGTAGAAATGACAATGTGATGGCTGCTGCTTTGGAAGAAATGGCTAGGGAGGTGCAGGGAGCGCCGAATGTGAATGCTAATGATGAGTTCAGGAAGAACCAACCGCCGGTCTTCAAAGGAAGATTTGATCCCGATGGTGCTCAAAATTGGTTGAAAGAGATTGAGAGAATCTTCAGAGTCATGGACTGTGCTGAAGAGAGTAAGATGAGGCTTGGATCTCACATGCTGAAGGAAGAAGCCGATGATTGGTGGGTCGGTAGAAGTCAAGCTCTTGAGGAAGAAGATGAAGAGATAACTTGGGAAGTTTTCCGTGCTGAATTCTAAGGGAAGTACTACCCTGATAGTGTGAAAGGAAAGAAGGAGATGGAATTCCTTAAACTAAAGCAAGGTAGTATGTCAGTGGTGGACTATACTGCTAAGTTTGTGGAGTTAGTTCAGTTTCATCCTCATTATGTTGCTGCTACTGCTGAGTTTTCAAAGTGTATTAAGTATGAGAATGGTTGCGTCTTGAGATTAAGCAAGTTGTGGGTTATCAAATAATTATAAGGTTTTCGGATTTGACAGAATGTTGTAGAATTTTTGAGGAAGATAGCAAAGCTAGTTCTACACATTACAAGAGTTTGAACGAGAGGAAAGGAAAGCAACAAGCTAGAAGTGGACCTTATGTGACACCCGCTGATAAGGGCAAGCATAGGGGAAACTTTGATAAGAGATCTGGTGGAGTGAGTTCTGGTCCCATTAAGTGTTACAAGTTTGGCGATTTGGGCCATAAGTCCTTTGAGTGTGGGAAGAACATTGAGAAATGCTCAAACTGTGGAGGCCTTGGACATGCTACTACCGAGTGTAGAAGGAATGTTGTGAAGTGATTCAATTGTGGAGAAGTGGGTCACATTAGTACTAAGTGTACTAAGCCGAAGCAAGCTCAAGCGGGCGGAAAGGTGTTTGCATTAGCAGGGAAGGACACTACTAGTGCATACCGTTTGATTAAAGGTACATGCTTTATTAATAGTACGCCTTTAGTTACTATTATTTATACGGGAAAGACTCATTCGCCCATTTCTCTTGAGTGCGCTAAGCGTTTGAATTTGTTTTTGACTTCTTGGGGTGGTGAGATGGTTATTGAGACTCCTCCTTCAGGGTCGGTAACTACTTCCTTGGTGTGTTTAAGTTGTTCTTTGACCATGTATGGTAAAGATTTTGTTATGGATTTAGTTTGTTTGTCGTTGGAGGGTTTGGACGTAATATTGGGTATTAACTGGTTGCAATTTAGTCGAGTTCATATAGATTGCTATCATAAGTTAGTAAGGTTTCCTTATTTGGATAATGATGAGGAAAAGAGTTTCCTATCCACGAAAGAGTTGAAGAAACTTTTAGTGGGTGAAGCTCAATTGTTTGGTTTGTTTGCATTGTTGTCAGTGGAGAGCGAAGTTGAGCTCAGTAGGTTTCCAGTGGTGTGTTATTTTCCAGAAGTGTTTCCGGAGGATATTAAGGATGTACCGCCGGAAAGAGAAGTTGAGTTTTCTATTGATCTAGTTCCTGGTACTAGACCGATTTTGATGGCACTGTATCGTATATCAGCTTCAGAGTTGGTAGAGTTGAAGATGCAATTGAACGACTTGTTAGGCCAAGTGTTTCTCCTTGGGGTGCTCCGATATTTTTGGTAAAGAAAAAGGATGTAAGTATGTGGTTATGCATTGATTATCGGCAGTTGAACAAAGTGACAATTAAGAACAAGTATCTGCTTCTGAGGATCGATGATTTGATGGACCAATTAGTTGGTGCGCGTATTTTTAGTAAGATTGATTTAAGACTAGGATATCACCAGATTCGTGTGAAAGAGGAGGATATTCAAAAGACGGCTTTTAGGACACGGTATGGTCATTACGAGTATTCCGTGATGCCATTCGGAGTTTCTAATGCGCCGAGTGTGTTTATGGAATATATGAATCATATTTTTCATGAACAATTGAATCATTTTGTGGTTGTTTTCATCGACAACTTTTTGATTTATTCTAAGTCTCAAGAAAAGCATGAAGAGCATTTAAGGACTGTGTTACAAATTCTGAAAGAGAAGCAATTGTATGCTAAGTTGTCAAAGTGTGAGTTTTGGTTGTCGAAGGTATGTTTTCTTAGACATGTTATTTCCGATGGTGGTATTAGTGTGGATCCATCCAAGATTGATGCGGTAATGCAATGGGAAGTTCCAAGATCTATTACGGAGATTCGAAGCTTTTTAGGCTTGGAGGGTTATTATCGGAGGTTTATTGAAGGATTTTCAAAGTTGGCACTTCCGTTAACGCAATTACTTGTACGGGAAAGGCTTTCATTTGGGATATTCATTGTGAGAAGAGTTTCATGGAACTTAAGAGAAGATTGACAACGACTCCGATCTTGATTTTGCCAAATCCGACGGAACCATTTGTGGTATTTTGCGATGCTTCATTGTTGGGGATAGGTGGTGTTTTGATGCAAGATGGAAAAGTTGTGGCTTATGCTTCAAGGAAATTGAGAGTGCATGAAAAGAATTATCCTACGCATGATTTGGAATTAGCGGTCGTGGTTTTTGCTCTAAAAATTTGGAGGCATTATATTTATGGTGCAAGATTTGATGTTTTTAGTGATCACAAGAGTTTGAAATATTTATTTGATCAAAAGGAATTGAACATGAGACAAAGGAGGTGGTTAGAGGTTTTGAAGGATTATGAGTTTGGTTTTAATTACCATCCGGGTAAGGCGAATGTGGTGGCCGATGTTTTAAGTCGTAAGTTGTTACATATGTCTGCATTGATGATAAGAGAATGGGAACTTTTGGAGGGTTTTAGAGACTTGAGTTTGGTTTGTGAGGTGACGTCGATAAGGGTGAGACCTTGTATGCTACATGTTACAAATGATTTTCTTGCAACCGTGTGTGAAAAGCAAAAGTTGGATTCGAAATTTGTCGATTTGATGATGAATGAGAATGAGGATTTCAAAGTTGATAATTTTGGAGTTTTGAGATTCCGTGGCCGTATTTGTATTCCCGATGATGTGGAGTTGAAGAAGATGATATTGGAAGAGGGACACCAAAGTAATTTAAGTATTCATCCGGGAGCGAATAAGATGTATCAAGATTTGAAGAAGATCTTTTGGTGGTCCGGATTGGAGAGAGATGTATCTCATTTTGTGTACGCATGTTTGACTTGTCAGAAGTCTAAGGTGGAACATCAGAAGCCTAGTGGTTTGATGCAACCATTAGATATTCTTGAATGGAAATGGTATAGTATATCGATGGATTTTGTTACGGGATTACCGAATACGCAAAGAGGTCATAATGATATTTGGGTGATTGTGGATAGGCTTACTAAATCTGCTCACTTTATTCCGATTGATATTAGTTATTCTTTGGAGAAGTTAGCAGAGATTTATGTTTATGTGGTTGTGAAGTTGCATGGAGTTCCTAAGAGTATTGTATCGGATAGAGATCCTAGATTTACATCGAGGTTTTGGGAAAGTTTGCAAAAGGCTTTGGGTTCTAAGCTAAGATTGAGTTCGGCTTACCATCCGCAAACGAACGGTCAAATCGAGAGGAAAATTCAATCGTTGGAAGATTTGTTGTGTGCTTGTGTGCTAGAGCAAGGTGGTGTTTGGGATAGTTATTTAGAATTGATTGAGTTCACCTACAATAACAGTTTTGATTCGAGTATTGGTATGGCACCATTTGAGGCTTTGTATGGTCGGAGATGTCAAACACATTTGTGTTGGCATGAAACCGGAGAAAGAACGGTAGTTGGAACGGAGTGGTACAACAGACGACAGAAAAGGGGAAGTTTATTCAGGAGAAGATGGGAGCTTATCAAAGCAGGCAAAAGAGTTATCATGACAGGAGAAGGAAGGATCTTGAGTTTTAGGAAGGCGACCATATGTTTTTTAGAGTTACATCGGTTACGGGTGTGGGTCGTGCTTTGAAGTTGAAGAAGTTGACTTCTCGTTTTATTGGGCCATATCAGATTACTGCACGAGTTGGTGCTATGGCTTACCGTGTGGCATTGCCTCCGAACCTTTCGAATTTGCATGATGTGTTCCATGTTTTGCAAATTCGGAAGTATGTTCCGGATCCATCACATGTTATTCCTATGGACAAGGTTAATGTAAGAGATAACCTTACGGTTGAAGCTTTACCGATTAAGATTTTGGACCGTGAAATCAAGAAGCTAAGTGGCAAGGATATTGCGCTTGTGAAGGTAGCATGGGGAGGCTTTATGGAAGGCAATATGACGGGAATTAGAGAATGGGATGCGAGATTCGTATCCGGAGTTGTTTGAATCAAGTAATATTTTTTAGGACGAAAATTTCTAAAGTGGGGGAGAGTTGTAACACCCTGATTCGATTATTTCCCAATTTTGTTGAGTCTTTTATTTTATTTGAGTGATGATTATCTTATTTGTGAAATTGACATGATAATATGATATGCTGATGTGTTAATGTGATATGTTGTTATGATATGTGATTTTACCGTTTTGAGAATTTTCGGGTAAAATTAGATTGGAGGGTATTTTAGACATTTGCTAATTAATGATAAATTAGAAATTGTGTAGAATTATTATTTTGTGAGAAAATGATATTTAGTGGAAAAGAGAAGAAAATAAGTTAAGTTTAGAAATAGTTAGTAAGAGAGAAAAACAGAAAGAAAGATAGAAAAAAAAAGATATAAGATTAAGAAGAAAAGAAAAGAGAGAATAGAAAGAAAAAGAGGAGAAAGAAAAGGAAGAGAAGAGAAAAGAGGAAAAGTTGGAAAATCATCAAGATTGCTCCTAGGAATCGGAATAATCGGGTAAGGGTGATAAACATTGTTATCTTAATCTTGTAGTGATTATGTATGTATGAGAATGATTGGGTTTTTGTTTTGGTGAAGTTTAGAGAGAATAAAATGTTAGGGTTTTGATGGAAAAGTGAGAAAATGGTAGATTAATCGGTATGAAGTTGTTATAATCGAAGTATAATGTTAAATGTATGTCATTGATCATGTTTATTGAGGTTTGGTTGAGTTTGGGGGGGGGGGGGGGGGGTTAGGATGGCTGTTACGCATCTGAGTTGCTGTAGAATCGTACTCGTCGCTCAGTGAGCAACCCTCGCTCAACGAGCTTTCCAGAGATTTTCTCGCCCAGCGAGCGAGAAGGTCGCTCAGCGAGCCTAGAGGTTTTTTAAGAAGTGTTGTTTTTTAATTCATAACTTTGGTTTCGGTTATCCGTTTTAGGCGTTCTTTATAATACTTCGAAGCTAAAAACGTGTAGAAATTAATGACGCTAAGAAATGTAATTTTTAGCCGACTTTTGCCCGACTTTTCCGATAAAACGTAATTGAGTTAATTAAGGAAAATGTGGGTTTGATTATGGTATGGTGGCCATTTGGCAATTAGATGCATTGCTTGAGTGAATATGAATGCATGATTGATTTTGAAGATTCGTTGTTGTTTGGCGTAATTGATTCGAATGTGCATGAATTGTTTTTGATTGTATGAGATGAATGCGTGATATTGTTGTAAATAATGTATGCATTTTCAAGAATGTTGTGTGTCATTTTACATGTGAAGTATAATGTATGCATTCTTGTGTTGCGGGATTCTTTGTGAATCCGTTGTAGCATCGTGTGCTCGTGTAGAGTGTGAGCAATGACTACAACACGATCGTGTGCCCATGTGGGGTGTGAGCGATCGGATTGTGTGCCCGTGTGGGGTGTGAGCAATCCATAAACATTGTGTGCCCATGTTGTAACACCCCAAATTTGTCGTCTTATTTTTTAGCATCGTCATCATATCACACTCATCATCAGCATGTCATATCCTTAGCATTTTACATAGAAAAATGAAGCATAGCACTCACATGTCCCAGCATAATGTAATACCTCAAAATTTGCCCTCATTCTTCTTTCCCTAAGTGGTTCATCATTTCTCATTCATCGGAATTTTTCACTAGGTCATACTTTTTATAACCTTGCATTTGCATTGAATTCATGAGGCATGTGATCAAGGCCATGTGAAATTAGAGCTTCATACCTTATCCGCTTCTATCGAGGATTTAACATACGGAGAATATTCATTACTGAGGTGTTTAATTAGATTTTCTTTGAATAAGAGTTTTGGATCTTCCTAAAGTCTCAAGTTGTATTCTTCGTCATTGAATATCTCAATGAGAATTGGGAGTTCTTATTCATGATTTGATTTGAGAACACGTTACCAATTGAGGTCCAGCGTATTGAAGTTTGGTTCGGACCCATCTGTTTATGGAATAATAATTTGAGTTTGTGCATTAGTATGGCATCAAAGTTTAAGACTATGTTGAAGGATTCGATTCAGGTAAGGAGAATGCACAATCATTGGTTTAGTTGGAAGGCATCATTCAAATTTGAACTCAAATTATCAGAGGAATTCAAGGTTTTGGATTTATTCTCCTCAATGATGATTCATAATCAAGGTTTAAGGTGATGTTTGTTAATACCAGGGTCTCGTGTAATATTAAATCCATTTAATGAGGTCAAGCTGCAGGGTATTCAAAAGTTGATCATTTATTGCAAATTCTCAAGTCATTTTCACAGTGTGAATAAGTGGCTCAAGTTCTTGTCATCGGTTCAGGATGTCAAACGGGTCATTATTCACTCAAATTGGATTTTCGAGAATGATTCGTGTGTTGCTTTATCAAGAATTAGTCCAAGGTTTCATTCATTTCAAATGAAGGATGCAGAAGTTTGCGGTGTAGTTACATTGCCTTTGAGGTCATCATTCAGAATTAAAGCTAATTTTTGCCATTGTCAATTTCATCAATCCGGGAGAGGGTATTCACAGCAACTGCAACCATGGCTAGTGCAACAGGTGCAGCTGCTCCTTCGAATTCCAACATTCTTCTCTAACAAAACAAAAGCGAAAGAAATGCGGAAATTTATTTTTTTTGCAACAAAAATAGAAAGTCCATTGAAAGTTGGTTACTATCACGTTTACACCAGGAAAATGGCAAAAATTGCAGTTACATAAATGAAGGAAAAAAGAACTTGTATACCCAAAGAACATTCAACAGAAAACAAAACAAAAAATAAAGGAAAACTCTTCTTCAAGACTTCAAGTTTCTTCAGCATATCCATATCTCTCCTTCATATCACGGATTCAAATACGCCTTCATCAATCTTCAACTATCATCAATATCTCCTCTTTTGTCACTCTCCGTAATCCGACAATCCTGATTTGATATGCAAGCTTCATTTTTAGCCCTCATCAAGGATATTCAACCTGTGATAACAGAAAGTCGAACATAAATTTTTAACGGAGAATCAGAACCACGCACGAGAAAAGAAAAGCAGAAACTAATGAGTATTCAAAAGGGACAGTAGAGAACTAATAGCAGAAATCACAAACCAAGAGTAAAAGCAGAATGAGGAATAGTTTCTGAAATAATATCGGCGATACGTATCTTTATCGTTTGATCGCATCCATCCTCATCTGAACCAAGTTCGTACCATCACATCATGAACAATTCTTTATCACTAGTACACCAACAGAAGCAATATGAGAAGCGGCACTAGCCTCCTTGATCTTCGTTTCGCTCTCGTAACCGAATAGCACATCCCCTGGGGACCCTCTTTTGATTTGGTTTCGTTCGCCTGAATCATATAGCTTCAATTCAGCAGGAGTCCTACAAATCCGAACCAATGACTCATCAATAAATTGCAGACTCAGAAAAAGAAGAAGAAGTGATTTATGTGAATTCAATTCCGCGGCGAATTCGGAATTCAGTAAAGATGTATCCAAGAACCAGAACTATTTCAGTATAGAAGAAAAGGATCAGAATAAGAATCATACCTGACAATGTTACCCCGCATCACCACTGTCATTTGTTTCGTGACGTCTTCATCAAGAGTAAGTTGTGGTTTTGGCATTCGATAATCTACATAACATTGTGACAACAGTAGGTTTTGCAACCATTCTACAACAAAGACTCAGCAAGATTTATCGGTGTCGTTTTGCAATCTCTCGGCATCTTTAAGCCTTCATCAATTCTACGTCGATCATTAGCCTATGAGAACGTATCTTGGCCGAAACGTGAACCTCTGCATTCTGCATCACCAAATCCCTAGGCAAGAGTTCACAGAAACAAAAGAAGAACAAGACGACATCATTCGAGGATACAAGCATTCAGAGAAGGAGATGAATGAAAAAAGTTCGAAATTGGGAATACCTGAAAAGCAATCAGAGTCTAACTAATCCTAACCGAATCCACAAAAAAAACTCATAACAGAATGCCAACTAACTAACAATCCTAATAGAAAAATTCCAGAAGCTTCACAGGAGAACTTTCCAGAATCATCCTCAAGCAGCTATAAATCAGAAGCATCACCAACTTTCAGCTCTCTTCACCATTTTTTCAAGTCTTTCAACATTCTTCTTCCACACAATCCCCTCACAAGGCCAACCTCACTTCAATCATTCCGCAGATTCTCTTGCAATTGCATCCCCTCCATTTTGTGATTTCATCCCTGAACCATTCTTTGTCACCAATTCCTATCTCGCCTCGCTAACTTCAAGCATCCCTCAGTCTCCAATTTGTATTAAACCTCCATTGATTGCGGTATGCAACCTGCATCCATTTTCGGATTTGCAAGCCATCAATAACGAAGGTTTAAGATTTGCAAGAAGTTGAAAATATCCAAAACAGAATCGTACGCAAAGAGTCATTGAAACATAACTTACCAAGAGTGTCGTAGCTTCATAGACGATTTACGAGTTCGTCGTCGACGTCACGTCTATCTTCGATTCTTCATCTTCTTTGTGTCAGCCGGTGCGACTTCGTGCTTCCGCGACTAACAAGGTATAGAATTTTAGAAGTTGTTGAGGCTTTGATTGCAGTTCTATAGTAAGCATGAAAGCTAGGGTTTGAAAAGGGGAAAAGTTTAGGATTTCGGTGTTTGTCGGCGTTTAGTTTTTGTGGTTAATTCGTGATTGTTTGTGATGTTGGATTCGGAGAAGAAGGTGATGAACATGATAATGGCGGAGTCATGAAGAGAGAAGAGGGTTTGCGGCGGCGTTAGGGTTCCGAATGGGGAGAAGATCTTTGGTTCGTTTTTGCTCATGTTCGGTTGGCATTGGTCATGGTGCATTCATGTAGGATTCTGAGGTTTAGGTTTAGTTTTCGTGTTTATTGGAGGAAGAGGGAGATTAGGTTGAGGAAGAAGAGGTATAGGGAGAAGCTGCGGCGTAAGAGCAAGGAGAGAGAGTGTGACGGCGCGGGAGAGGAAGAAGAAGAAGATTAGGGTTCCTTTTGTTTTTTCAGATTTTATTATTGATTTTATGTATTATAATGATAATCATAAAAATGTAATTAATGAATTGATTAAGGTATTTAATATTATAATTCCCATTAAATCTACCATTAATATGTTGTTTAATATTCTCAATTAAGCTCAATTAAGCTAATCATAGCAAGTATTAGTCCTTTCCAATGTAATGGGCTCTGATTTATTTTCATCTTGCTATTCCAACCCCCCTGTTAGGCCCATTACGAAAATGAATACAAAATAAATCGTTTTTTGCACCTCCCTGCTATTCTGCGAAAATGGGCTTTCATCTGTGCTATTTCCACCTCCCTTAAAGCCCAGTATTAGAAAATCAGCACAAAAATATCACTCCCTGCACCCCCTGGGTTTCTGCGAACTTGAGCCCAACATTTTTGCTAGTAGCACCCCCTTTGGCTTAGGCCCAAATATAAATAACTAAAAATAATCACTCTTCGCACCCCCCTTTTTTTATTTTTAGAATTTAATTTTCTGGTTTAATATAGTTTCAAAATAAATCAAATAAAAATAGTAAAAGGCATAGAAAAATTCTATAAAAATTCCAGTAGACTAATAGATCCAGTTAGAAATTTGTGACATTTTATTTCCTGAATTTAGCATTATTTTCGATTTAATTCTGAATTTTCTTTTAATTAGCTTTCATTGAATTTCCTTTAATTGTGCTTGAATTTTGTTCATTTTATTTAGGTAACTTCCAGTAGGATTTTTGAGCCATTCTTTTTTTTATGTTTAGAGGACTCATAATAGTGCTTAGGTTAATTTTAGTGGATTTTTTAGGACCTTTTATCTTAGGTTTTAGTGGTGTAATCCTTAGAAATTAGTGGTTAATTCTTAGCTGAAAACAAATAATTTCTAGGCATAGTAAAAATATGATTTTTTAGAATCCCTTGTAACACAATATTATAGATAGTATTAGGTCCCCATAGATTAATTTTCATAATTTTTCCAGAAGTTTAGATATTTTTTTAGAATATTAGTTCTTAGGATTAGTTATGTATATTTCCCATTAGTTTAGGCCATTAAAAATAAAGTAGAAAAAATATAGTTTAGATTGGATTTAATCCTAGAATCTAATATAGGCTTAGGTTAGTTTAAATTGAGTTTTAGAATGAAAGTATTAGGTTTGATTTGGATTTAGTACTTAGGCTTAAAATTTCATTTTCATTAGAACTAGAACAAATAAAATATGACTATTTTTAGTTCATGCCTTTAATTGCATTTTTAGAATTTTATTTCTTAATTCAATTTTATTGTTTTTGCCTTATCATTTGATTTTACAACTTGTATAGGCTTCCCCATTGTTCTTAGAATCAACTTAACTTCATTAAGAAGTAAGTTGAATTCTAGTAGTTTCTAGTTTTCTCATTAGGCTTAGAAACCTCAAACCATTAGGACCACTTGTAAATAAATAAAAATTAGGGTTGTGTCTTAGTCCCCTTAGATTTTTCCCTTTTTGCAACTTGAGTCATTCTTTCTCATCTTAAAATAAAATAAAATAAAAACACTTAATAAAAGAAAGGTGTACAATACGCCACGAGCCTTAAGCTATACGGGAAATGACTAGTGGAGGTCTCCTTCACTCTTCTAGGGTACTTTACAAACGTTCCATTGGGGGCGATCTTGGAAAGTATTCGCTCCTGTGTCATAGTCTTTAGTGTTGTACATTCAGTAAACACAAAATTCAAAACACTTCTTTTAAAAGACAAAAACAAACAATAAGCGACTATCCTGCGGGAACTTCTCTTCTCATCTCATTCACTCATAACGCGAACTCGCGGCGACTTGTCACACATGCAAGACGGTAAACGCACTCGTACCAGACGAGCCTGCAACACCTGAGCATAGACATACGCAGTTCCAGCTATAAAAGACACAAACAAATAGTTTCCGCCTAGATTAGGCGAACTACGTCGACTCTGATCCTCATTATCCCGATGAGGTACGTAGGCAGCGGGGTAGGGCCCGTTCGAGTACATTCTTTATTTTCCCTACATTTCCCCATTCTTTCCTTTCATTCTCTTTTCCAGTTCTTTTTCTCATTTCATATTCCATTTCCAGTTAGCGATTTTATTCAGCAGCATCTTATTTTCTTACCCTTTGAAACCAACAAGCAAGCGTGGATCCCGTCGGGTACGGCGGACGATTTGGGGTGCTAATACCTTCCCAGGTCGTAACCGACTCCCGAACTCAAATCTTTGGTTCGCAGGACCTTGTCCTTTCCTTCTTCCTCAGGTTTGTGCAACATTACCTTTCCCATTCATTCGGGATAAAAATGCCTGGCTGGCGACTCTACCTTTCCGCGCCACTTTCGCGTTTGTACTAGGATGAAAATACCGGGAGCGACACATAAGGCATATGATCAATCATCTGAGAACTCCTGATCTTACAAGTCAAAGTCAAGAGCATGGTGACCTGACAGGAATCTCACATGACCTTTTGTATAGGCCTGGTATCATGGCCAAATCCCTAAAAGGATTGAGAATCAAGATCATATTGGAATGGTTGGCGTCGGGTTATTCTTGGAGTTTCCCACCAAGAGGAGGGAGAATTCAAAAAAATTTGGCGTTAACCGGTTAACGCTTTGGTTAACCGGTTAATGGCTGCAAATTTTGAATTCCAGCAGCAAGTTCAGCATGTCTTTTGGCTCCAATTTTTCATTTTTTCTGATTTTATTCATTTTGAATTAATTAGGAATTATGGAGAACGATCTAGAGGGTTTACCAAGCCTAATTCCAAGGCTAGATCCTAATCAACTTTCTAAGCTAATCCCAAACCATTTTTTTTGGATCCCAAACCAAAATTTTGGGCCCCAAACCTAGAGGATATTTATTCCATTTCCCTCCAAACCAAAAAGAAAACTCTCTCATAATTCACACTTCTCATTTTCTGAATTTTCATTACTCTCTCACCATTCTCTCATTTTCTCTCCCAATTTTCCAAATCACTCAAAGTTCCTCTTTGAAGATCACAAAACTTTGCATTAAAGTTTGTAGATCTTGGAACTAGACCTTCTTCGATAGCTTCTTTGCATCAATTTGATGGTTTCACTACTTGGTTCAGATCTAAGTTGGTTTGAACTGTTTTTTTCTGCAGGTTTTAGTGTTGTTCGCACAGTGTTAACCAATTAACGCTTTGGTTAACCGGTTAACGCATCTGTTTTCTGTGTTATTTGCTACAGGTTTAAATTGGTTAACCGGTTAATGCTTTGGTTAACCGGTTAACACTGAAGCAAAGTGAATTTTTTGGGCTGTTTTGATGTTGTTTGCTTCCCTTACTTTCTTTAATTATCATGGATCATCGTATGATCATTTTGTATGCTAGTTAGGGTGGTTTGCTTGCTATTTGATGTATGCCTTCATTTTCTCGACACAAAAATTCATTTATTTGCAAAGCTTGGCATGTTTTTATTTTTATTTTTGTCTTCTTGAAACTTTGAGCATGTTAATCCCATGGATTGTGTTGATGTGTTAGTATTGATTGATGTGCTGGATATGTGCTGGAAATTTTGCTAACATTTGTAGGTGCAATGGTAAGTGAAGTGTTGATATTTGTCCACATTTCAATTCTTCATCTCTTTTCCTTACCTTGCTATTTTGTGTGATTGTTGATGTGCCTTATTCCATCATGTGATTCAACTCTTCATATTTCCCCCTTTAGAAGCAACTTATCTCCTTTAGGGGAGTAAGTTGTTCTCTAGCTTTCCTTTCCTCTCCTTTTCTTCTTCTTTGCTCTTCTCTTATTTAGGATAGCTTCAAGCCTCACTAACCTTATGACCACTTTTGCATGATAATTTTTAGGTTTAGTCTTTCCCCATTAGACTTTTACCTTTTGCTCCTTTGGTTCTTTCTCTTCTAATCTCAAAACAAAACCTAAAAAAAACGTAATAAGGATTGAAGTGGTCTCCTGTGCAATAGCCTTATTCCATGGGGAACTTGTAGTTTTCCCATCTTGGGATAGTACAAGTTTATCTAGCATGATGCACAAGTCTGATCATGAGACCATCTTCATGAAGAAAACTTAAAAGATACTTCTTCATTCAAAAATACAAAAACACTTAATAATTTAATGAGTTAGTGAGTTTAGGCCCTAATCTCTGGAACCAAGTCTTGAGGATCTTCTCCTTACTTGGGTGTGTATGTTCTATTATTCCATCTTAGAATGTAGTAAAAAGTACACATTCCATGGAAAAGAGCTTCAGTTCACTTCCTTGTGCCACACTCATAAAAAACTCATAAAAAACACTGGACAAAGAATAAGTGTCTCCTTCGTGACTTCTTTTCTCATCTCACTCGCTCCTTACATACGAACTTGCTCCTACTTATCATTTTGCAAGACGGTAACACACTCTTCGTTCGAGCCTGCAACACCTGAGCATTGACATAGGCAGTTCAAGCCTTAATTCAAAAGCAATCTTTTCCACCCCTAGTTAGGGGAACTACGACGTCTCTGATCCTCATGTCCAGATGAGGTACGTAGGCAGCGGGGTAGGGCCCGTTCGAGCACACTCTTTTATTTTCCCTACATTTTCCCCCTTTCTTTTCTTTTATTATCCAGATCCAATTCCTTTTCTTTTGCAGTAGTTTTCATTCTTTCACCCTTTGAAACAGTTTCTTTGCAAGCGTGGATCCCGTCAGGTACAACGGACGATCTGGGGTGCTGATACCTTCCCAAGTCATAACCGACTCCCGAACCCAGTCTCTTTGGTTCGCAGGACCTTTGTCCTTTCTTTTCTTTTCTTCTGGTTTGTGCAACATTACCTTTCCCGTTCCTTAGGGATAAAAATGTCTGGCTGACGACTCTACCTCTTCCGCGCCACTTTCACGTTTGTACCAGGATGGAAATCCATGGAGCGACAACTGGCGACTCTCTTTTGGACTTCATAACCAGAGTATCTCTGGTTCCCTTGAGAGTCTCTCCTAGCGCTTGCGTGTTTCTGTTTCTTTCTGTGTTGATTGTTTGTCGTTGCATGTTTATTTTACTGTTGTTTATTTACAGTTTTATTTACAACTTTATTTACAGTTTTCCATATTTATATTCATGCATCATATATTATTACTGGATTGTCTGGACTGGATTTTTTCTGTTTGGTAGGACTCGAGTGATACTGTTACTATGAGATAAGCTCATTAACAAGGCTCGAGTGCACCTTAGGAATTAGTGTGGTTCCACTTTGGCCTCATGAGATCTTGTCATGGGGGTAGTAGTGAGTTCCACGCCTAGATTTGCGACCGTATTGGAAATGTCTTGATTTGGGGATCTTCCTCTCTCATTTCGTAACCTTGATAGTTATGTGTAGCTGGGGACCGATCATTGAGGACCTTCGTGAAAACATCCCTCTCCAGTGGTGAGAGTGGCAGACCACATTCTGTGGCAAACCCATTCGCACCCCAGGGCCCACTAGGAACTCGCATAGGATGGCCCGGTTCTCTTATAGGAATTCAGTGAGAGCATTTGATCGTATGACGATAAGGCCGGATGTACTATCCTTTCTCTATTTCATCGCTCAAAGCTTGGGACTTATAAGGGATGCTTGTTTTTCCCGGACACACGCTGAGGCGTCCCTGAGTAGTACATAATGCCAAACCGATTACCTGATCTTGTCATGAGCCATTTCTCAGAGATGGTGAACGTATTATTGCTATTCGGCTTTGAGTGTTTGTGATGTTTGACTGGGAGCACACCTGTGAGATTGGGAGGGGTTTGCAGGTTTGCAGGAGCCTTTAACCTCATCATACCACTTTATCAGTACAATCCTATCACTTGACATGGTTACTTGAGTTCTGGGATTCTTAAGCTATGTGACATTTGATTTGGGTTTGTTTGAGGTTGATTTCTTGCTCATGGGGCCTTATTCAAAGATTTTTCTTGGTCACTTGGTTCTTATATTCAGTATCCAGGCAGTCCCGGAGATTGATCATATGCATGCATTGCATTTGCATTGCATCATACTCGCATTAACTGTTTGTGTTTTCATGTTATCAGGTCATTATTCGTATCCAGTTCCGGTAGTTATTCCTTATCCAGATGGCAGAAGTCAAGAAAGGTGGAGAGTAAAACAGAGATATGGTCAGATTTTAGGTGACATCAGAAAGAGATATGGTCAGATTTTGAAGTACGTAAACAAGCCAACTGCAGATCAGAGAGATAGTTTGCATACTTTGCTCTAGTTTTATGATTCTCCATTGCGGTGTTTTGTATTTCCAGATTACATTTTGGCTCCCACTTTAGAAGAAATTTCCAGGATTCTTAGTATTCCTATTAGAGACAGTTTACCTTATTTTGGTTCAGAGATAGTTCTTCAGGAGGAAGAAATGGCTAAAGTGTGCCATATACCAGCTGCAAAGGTGAAGAAGGGTTTACAAGGTAGTGAAGGTAGAGGACTCTATTGGAATATACTCATAGCAGAAGCTGAAGGTTATGCACGAGAAAATAAGTGGGTTGATTTTGGTGTTATAGTGGCCTTGATGGTGTATGGGGCTAGTCTTTTCCCAGGAGAAAAAGAGTTTGTAAGCATGGAAGTGATGTCTATATTTACTATAGGAAATCCTGTACCAACCTTATTAGGATATTTCTATTACAATGTTTATTACTTGAATGAGAAAGGAATAGGTGGACCAGTGAATTGTTGTGCATCATTGTTTGCTGATTAGTTCGCTAAGCAGCTCCTGAAATCGGGACCATTCAAAGATTTGAAAGAAGAATGGAAATGGTCCAGGAGGTTGATGGGATTAACTTCTGAGTATATAGCTTGGGGATGCAACAAGGACCTATTAGGTAAGGAGTTATTTGTCAGTTGCAGAGATTTTCCTAATGTGCCTTTGCTCAGTAGGAAAGGTGTGATCAACTATAATCAAGTACTGTCAAGGAGACAATTTGGGTATCCTCTGAAGATTGCCCCATCAGATGAAGAGGTAACTGAGTCATTTTATTTCCTAGTGGAAGGGAATAAGGACTTGCTTATTAAGGCATCTCAGGATTAGATCCATAAGGTAAGGAAAGGTAAGAGAGAATTTGGAAGGATAGACCCAAAGATGAATTCTCCTTTTGCCACTTGGCTACAGGTTCGTGTGGAGGCTTTCCTTCTTCCGTTTTCAGCTGAAGCTCCACTATATCCAAAAGAGGTACCTGTAAAAACCACCGTTTCTCTTGAAGAGTACAAGAAGTTGGAAGCTCAATTGCATGAGGTTCGGGTAGAGAATTCTGAAATGGCTAGCTTGTACCACCGTGCCAATCTTGCTAAAAAAGAAGCAGAAGAAAAGGTGCAGAGGATGCAGGTCACCCAGGAAGCTAAAGAGAAATAGTTTGCTGGAAGGGTAGCCTATTTCCAAAGGAGAGGGCTGATGGACTCAAGAAGGGGAGCAGAGCATAAGAAGCTTCAGAAGACCCTTAGGGAGGTCAGACAATCCATCACTTGGTTGAAGGAGATAAGAGACAAAGATCAGAAGGAGTTTGAAGAGAAAGAGAAGGCATACAAGCTATAGCTCCAAGACCAGAAAGTTGAATTGGAGAAGATTCACACGATTCGAAGAAAGAAAACTCAATAGTTGGTGAAGAGTCAGCAAGCCTTAGAAGAGGTACTTAAGGAGAATGCGGATCTCAAGTTGATAGTTGGGGTGAAGAAAGCCAGGGTAGAGTTAGGACTTTCAGGAGAGGAGTCAGAATCTTCTTGTGGTTTAGAGTTCTAGTGTTTTTCCTGCATTCTGGATTACCTACAGGCTTGTTGTAGGAATCTCTTTTTATTTTTCCTCGCGCTTTATCTATAAAGACTTGTAATCCTTAGGGAAATTGTTTTTACTCTTGCCTATTTTAAGGTCTTTATTTTATTGTTATGATAGTTTCCTATGTTAATCTTTTGAGTATGCCAAAACCTGTTTGTCCAAAACCATCAAGATCTGAATACCTCTCAAAGAGAGTTCGTGATAGAAAATCAACTTCTGCAAAAAGGCCATCTGGATACTCCTGTTAAAATACCGGAACTGGGGCATAATAGTGCCTGAACGTGGAAACATAAATAGTTACATTGCATGCATATAACGTGTTTGTTGTTTTGTAGGTAATTCATCAGTTTTCTAACATTTATGCAAATTGTAGGCACTATAGCTCCTAAGAAGGTTCAGAGACAGCCAACAGTACACAGATACCCTACAAAGGTGAACAGAGAGAGAGCAATGGAGCAGATGCAAGCGGGTCTGGCTGATTTAAGGACAAGAATGGACAACTTCATGACCCTCATGGCTGGGATGGGTCAAACTCAAGAGCGCTTGTGCGAGATGATAGAGAACAATCAGGCCAGGAATAATGGGACAACATATGGAGGTAATCGCAACGGGGATGGCGCCCATCATGTTGAAATCCCTATGGTGCAACCAGCGGTCACTATTATCAATGATGGAGTGAATAACCTGCAGATGGATAGGCAGGATGAACAGTTTACTTTGACATGAATAGAAGATTTGAAGAAATGGCTGAGCAAATTCGCGCCATTCAATCTCAGAGTTCTCTAGGGTTTGACATCACTGATCTGGGCTTAGTGTCAGGGGTGAGAATTCCCTACAAGTTCAAATTCCCTAATTTTGATAAGTACAACGACACAGCTTACTCGAAAAATCACCTTCAGTCTTTTGTGGGAAGGATTGCTGCGCATATAGATGATGAGAAGTTGTGGATGTATTACTTCTAGGATAGTCTTGTAGGAGCTTCCTTGGAATGGTACATGAAGCTGAGCATAGTCAATATTCGAAGCTGGAAGGATTTAGCTGAGGCGTTTGTGAAACAATATTAGTATAATTTAGATATGGCTCCAAATCATACCCAGTTTCAGACAATGTCTCAGAGTGCTAAAGAAGGGTTCAAAGAGTGTGCCCAGAGGTGGCGTCAGCTTGCTGCTCGAGTGCAACCTCATTTGTTGGAGAATGAAATGGCAGACATGTTTATAGGAACACTGCAGGGTGTGTTTATCGAGAGACTGGCATCTTGTTCAGCAACAAAGTTTAACGATATTGTAATAGCTAGAGAGAGGGTTGAAACTATTTTGAAAATGGGGAAGATCCAAGATAGTGGTGCAGGTAGCTCAAGCGGTGTTAGAAAAGCGTTCAATGGACCTCCAAGAAGAAGGGAGGGAGAAGCTAATGTTGTGTACAACCGAGGCCGGGGCCGCGGATACAGGGGATCTTACGAGCAGGTGGCAGCTGTCACCATTCCAACACGTCCTATGCAACAACCACAACAACAACCACAATGCAATAACTATCAGCAAAGACCCTATAGACAGAGATAAGCTTGTCCAGCTAACAGGGTGCTTGATGTTATCCCAATGATATACACAACACTACTATAGAGATTGTTAGATTTGAATTTGGTTCAGTTGAGGACATTAGCGCCACCACCACCTAGAGAGCTCCCAGTGGGGTATGATGCTAATGCAAGATACGCATTTCATTCAGAAGCTCCCGGAAACTCAACAGAGAAGTGCAGGGAATTACAACATAAGGTCCAAGACTTGATTGACTCGAAAGCAATTAATGTCACACCGCCTCCAAATGTGACATCAAACCCCATTCCAAATCATGTAGGGGCCCGGATAAATGCTGTTGATGGTGGTGAGAGGTTAAACTTGATTTTGAACATGGATGACGTGAAGACTTCGTTGTTAGTCGTGAAAGACAGATTGTTGAAAGGGCAGGTATTCCCAGGTTGTGGTTATGACTACGAGGGTTGCATGAATTCAGTTAATGGTTGCGGGGATTTGAAAGTTGGGTTGTAGTGTTTGATTGATGAGGGGTCTCTACAGTTTGACAGGGTTGACAATAAAAGTGATTGTGTGTCTACAGTAACAATTTATTTTGATCCTGCTGAAGTTCATGCCCAGAGAGAGCTTGTGACTATCTACGTTCCAGAAGTGAGTCCAGTTACCATTACTGTTCCGAGACCGGTTCCTTATGTTGATGAAAAGGTCATTCCTTAGCACTATGGCTCAGATGTGTACGTAGAAGGACAAAAGGTGGAGAGTAAAACAGTGACAATTGACCCGACTGTTGTGAATGTCGGAGGAGTTGGTGGATTTACACGGAGTGGGCGTCTCTTTTCTCCTCAAGATCTTAGAGGTGATCCTGAAGCTGAAGCTGCTGCAAAGGCTAAGGGTAAACAGATAGCAACTGAAGAGGTGACAACTCCTGCCACTAGTCAGGGCACTTTTGAAAAGGAAGTTGGGGAATTTATGAGAATAATTAAGAAAAGTGACTACAAGGTGGTTGAACAACTGAATCAGACCCCGTCGAAGATATCCATTTTGTCGTTGCTGATGTGTTCTCAAGCTCACTGGGAGGCTTTGCTAAAGGTTTTGAATATGGCATATGTACCACAAGAGATAACTGTTAACCAGTTGGAGGTTGTGGTAGCTAGTGTGAACACTAACCATGGGTTGGGATTCACAGATAGAGATCTCACTTCTGAGGGTCGTAATCACAAGAAGGCCTTACATATCACCATGGAGTGTAAGTGTGATGTTCTATCACATGTCTTGGTAGATAGAAGCTCTTCTCTCAATTTACTCCCTAAGAAGGCCCTCATGAAGCTGAATATTGATGGCATTGTTTTGCGACCCATAGATTTGATAGTAAAAGCTTTTGACAGGTCACGGAGGTCTGTGTTTGGGGAGGTGGAGTTACCGGTAAAGATTGGGTCTCAGGTATTCAAGAGCACATTCTATGTTATGGATATTCAACCCGCTTATAGTTGTTTGCTGGGACGTCCTTGGATTCATGCTGCTGGTGCAGTAACATCCACATTGCATCAGAAGTTGAATTATGTGGTAGACGACCAGGTTGTTACTGTATGCGGTGAAGAAGATATTTTCATAAGCCATTTGTCGACCTTCAAGTATGTGGAAATGGACGGGGAGATCCATGAGACACTTTTCCAAGCTTTCGAGACAGTCGAAGTTAGTACTTTGTCTCCGGTTGCTACAACTCAAAGCAATGAGAAGAAATGGACTCCTATCTATGCCTACAAGCAAGCTAAGGAAGTAGTCCAATCTGGAAATGCCCAGGGCTAGGGAAAATTGTTAGAAATGGAAAAGAAGGATGACAAGTTCGGTCTCGGATATCAACCTGGTGGGTCTAGCTGGTCTTAGGGCAGTAAGTCCATAACGTTCACAAGTGCTGGAATGCTCGACTACAACAACGTTTGAGCTACAGAGGAAGATGGGGATAGTGACTGCGACTTGGATAACTGGATTCGCCCATGTGCACCTAGGAAGGAGCTACGGAACTGGTCTTCTGAAGATTTTGTTCAAGTTACTTGGCAGTCAAAGTAATTTTCTTGTTTCCATTTTTATCATACTGCATGTCAAATCTTGCACTCTGCCCAAGGTGCATTGATCCACCCGTAGGGCCACCATGCTTTTAATGAATTTACTTTTTCCATGAAATACAGGACTTTTTTCAAGCAAATTGTGTTCTCTTTCTTTCGTTTTAAAATTTTTTCACATAAATAAATAAAATGGCAATGTTTTCTTTTCAGTGTTTTTGTGTGTTTGCGTCTCTTGTGAAAAAAAAACAAAACAAACAGATTCTAAAATAAGAACATCATTTGTGCAGTGTCGATCATTTGGATTCTTGTGATAACGTTCCTGCTATGACTATGCATGACTTCGACAATCCTATCTACCAAGCTGATGAAGGGGTTGAGGAAGACTGTGAACTCCCAGAAGAATTGGCTAGGTTGTTGAAACAAGAGGAAAGGGTCATTCAGCCTCATCAGGAAGAAATAGAGATCATCAACATCGGGTCTGAGGATGTAAAGAAAGAGATAAAAATTGGGGCCAGCCTGCAGGCTGAGGTAAAGAAGGAATTGATTGATATGCTACATGAGTATGTTGATATCTTCGCCTGGTCGTATCAAGATAGTCCAGGGTTAGATGCGGGCATTGTTGTACAAGGGTTGCCATTAAAGGAAGATTATCCTCCGGTAAAACAAAAGCTGAGAAGAACTCGCCCTGATATGGAAATGAAGATCAAGGAGGAAGTTCAAAAGCAGTGGGATGTCGGGTTCCTTGTTGTAACTAGTTACCCACCTTGGGTAGCTAACATTGTTCCTGTACCAAAGAAAGATGGCAAGGTCCGGATGTGCGTCGATTATTGGGATTTAAACAAAGCAAGTCCAAAGGATGACTTTCCATTACCTCACATTGATGTACTGGTAGATAACACCTCTCAGTTCTCGGTATTTTCTTTCATGGACGGCTTCTTCGGGTACAATTAGATTAAGATGGCACCAAAAGACATGGAGAAAACGACGTTCATTTCCCCGTGGGGTACATTCTGTTATAAGGTTATGCCCTTTGGGTTGAAGAATGTCGGGACAACGTATCAACGGGCTATGGTAACCTTGTTCCACGACATGATACACTAGGAAATTGAGTGCTATGTGGACGATATGATTGCCAAGTCCCAGGATGAAGAAGAGCGTCTGGTCAATCTCAAAAAGCTGTTTGACAGGTTGATAAAGTATAAATTGAGGTTGAATCCAAACAAGTGCACTTTCAGAGTGCGTTCCGGTAAATTGCTGGGTTTTATTGTTAGCTAGAGGGGGATTGAGGTAGATCCTGCAAAAGTAAAAGCAATACAAGATATGCTTGCACCGAAAACAGAAAAAGAAGTGTGTGAGTTTTTAGGGAGATTGAACTACATTTCACGGTTTATATCTCATCTAACTGCCACATGCGAGCCAATCTTCAAATTGTTAAGAAAAGAACAAATGGTCAGGTGGAATGAGGACTGTCAAAGAGCCTTTGAAAAGATAAAAGAATATTTGCTGGAGCCTCCGATTTTAATGCCTCTAGTTCCAGGACGGCCACTTATCATGTACTTGACTGTGTTAGAAGGGTCGATGGGGTGTGTGCTAGGCCAACATGACGAGTCTGGTCGAAAAGAGCATGCTATTTACTACCTTAGCAAAAAGTTTACCGACTGTGAATCCTGTTACTCATTGCTCGAGAAAACTTGGTGCGCTTTGGCATGGGCTGGTCGCCGACTGAGACAGTACATGTTAACCCATACCACACTGCTAATCTCAAAAATGGACCTCGTCAAGTATATTTTCTAGAAACCAGCATTAACCGGAAGAGTTGCAAGGTGACATATGATATTAACAGAGTATGATATACAATATACTTCCTATAATGCCATCAAAGAAAGTGTATTGTCAGATTATCTTGCACAACAAACGCTTGAAGACGATTACTAGCTTTAAACACCCCAAATTTTCCCTCACTCATATCACACCATGGCCTGTGATCTTTCATTTTTGCATAAGCACAAGCATACCACCTCATATTGCATTTTTGTTTCACTCCATAGGTTCAAGTTCATCTGCATCTAGGGTTTGTGATCTAAGCAATCCAAGATTCCATCTGAGCCATTCCAAAGGCCTCAAAGCTTTCCAAGAGAGTCCATGTGTGTTCTATCATCATATTATGTCCCTCAAAGTTCATGTAAGTCAAGAGATCATAAGAGCTGGCAAAGGTATGGAAGCAGAGCTAGGATTTTCACTACACAGATGACCAAAATTAGGGTTTTGGTTTCAGAGGCCTTAACTCCAAATTTTTGGGCTATTCTTGTTTTTAATGTTCTTAATATGTCATAATGATCATATGTACCAAGTTTGATGAAGAAACTCATTATGGAAGTCATTTGTTCACTGGGTAACTTCCTGAGCAAGTTAAGTCAAAATCAGGGCATCTGAGGCCCCCAACAATGGAACCAAAGGGGTATTTCCATCAAATTGAAGTTCTTTGATCTTTATTTGATCTTAGAAGAGGTTATAAGTTCACAAGATTGAAGAATTTTGAGCCATTTGCAAACTTTCCAAAAATGGAAATGACTTGAAATGCAAACTTTCCATTTTGGGAAAGTTTTTCAACCTCCTCTTTCTTAACCAAAAATGCTTCAAATGAAAAATTATTGGTCATGAAAGTTGTAGATTGGGTCTTTCCATTTTCAAAACGTAAAAGAACATGTCTTGATTCATCATAGAACTCAACATATGGCCTTTCAAAGTTGGCAAAAATCACATAATTTTCAAGTTCATGCCAAAGAGGATTTTTTTGCAAAGTCAATTTTCAAGCATTCAAGTGACCTCCAATTGACTTCTAGACATCAACCAAACATGATGCAACATTACAAGATCAAAATCTTGCCTTGGATCACAAGTTTCCATAAGCCATTTTTCACAAAATTCTCAAAAGAGGGATTTTTTGCAAGAGTGATTTTTAAGGCTTTATATGACCTCTAACTTATCTCAATGCACCATAACAACATTATGCAACATGCCATGACCAAAATTCAGCATTGAACAAGACACTTTCATGACCAAATGTCACAAAGTTCACAAAATGACATTTATGCATAAACATTGCAAACTCTTGATCAAGGCATTACAGCTTCATTCTATTGATCTAAGGGTCATCCATGATCCCAGCTGATGCAATCCATGCTCAGAAATCACCCATGTCTTGGCCCATACCTATGGTACACATATGTTGACATTTTTGCATTTCATGCCATACCAATCCCACAGTGCCACAACAACTCTTCTGGCCAATAACAATTGTTTATTCAAGCCTTAAGCACTATAAATAGACACCCTTCATGGCCTGAAAGAAGACACAAACTCAGAATCAAGAATTTTCTCTTAAACTTTAGCTCTTCGAATCTCTCAATCTAGCCACTCAAATCCAGAAATTCTTTCATCAATCAACTCCATATAACCTCAGGAACAATTCCCACCCATCACTATAGCTTCAAACACTCTCTAGCCAAAACACGATTTCTACAAACTCAGAATTGAAACATACAAACCAGTCACTCTAAGCTTCATTCAAGCTTGCCAATAGCCTCAGGAGGTCAAAGGGGACTGGATTGCACAGGAGGAGGGCCCAGAAAGCTCCATTTCAAAGAACTGCAACTCAGGTAACCTTCATGAACTTTTTTTCCAGAAGCATGATTTTAAGTTCTTAAATGGTTTCCCATGTTGCCCTGATCACACTGATATGATTAGAATTGAAAATGAGGTAGAAATGAGAATTTCATGATGTTCTGAAATTTTTGACCTAGAAATTGATTGCTTCGATTCAGCCTGAATATGCATAATAAATGATTTGTGTTTGTTGATTAGTGATGTATGATGTTAGGAGAGTGTTTATGGGCAAGAAATTTGAAGTTTAGATGCTAAAATAGGAAGTTGTTGTTTTGCCTCGCCGAAGAAGATGACCGAAGCTTAGCTCCGGTCACCTGAATGTAATTAGGGTTAAACTGTGATTAATTCCCCAGATTAAATCTCCACCCTTAGATCATGATTAGGGTTAGGCAGCGTACGACTTAGATTAGCTCATTTAATATTAATTCTGATTAATTAAATTAATTATAGTTAATTAGGTCAGATTAATTGAGAGCCATTGGATCCTGCGCGCGTTTTCCATTTGAATGTGGGCCTTTGATTTTGAATACCCCAAGTCAATGTGACTTTGAATCTGGCACGTTGATCTCTCCCCCTCTTGATCTTAACCTTCCATTTTGCATACTTTTTGTTTTCTTTTTATTTTATTTCATTTCTTTTGTTTTAATCATTAAAAATACCAAAAAATCATTTAAAAATTCTGAAATTTTTTAGCATTACTTTAATTAATTTTCAGAACCCAAAAATATTTTTATTTTTATTTTTCCTTTAAAAAATGAATTTTTAAATAATTTAATTGTATATTTTATTTAATTAAGTTCATTTAATTAATTAAAAATACTTTAAAGTATTTAAAAATCACAAAAAAATTCAGAGAGGTTTCTTAAACATTTAGAAACATTTTTAAACTCATCTCACAAATCTCTTTTTGGTTTTGATCAAACTTTCCCAATTTCTTTTGAATTAGGGTTTATAAATTTCTTATTTTTTAGCCCTAGCTCCAAAAACTCATAACTTTCAAACTAAGATGAGTTTGCATTTGATTCTTTTTGCAATCTTTTACATTTGAGCTCTAGTCTCTAAATATATTTTTGTCTCATTTTTATCTTACATTTTCAAATTAATGTGAATTTTCCTTTTGAGAAACATCCAAAACCCTAGCCAATCTTAGGATAACCATAACTTGAACTTGGTAAACCTTTAGACCCCCCCTATTTGGATGGTGACTTCATGAGTGCTTAGGGTTCCCTTGGATGCAATTTCAATTTTTTATCACTTAATTTTCCTTTTCTTTTGAAATTGTACAAATCTTGAGTTTTAACTAACCATTTCAGGTGCATTTGGTAAGTTAATCAAGATGTGGATGTGCATCCACATCCAACCTCTTTTTCTCTCTTTATTTTTATGCACCTTGTTTGTGTTTGAAGTGAATCTCATTCACTTATGTTATCTCTTGTTCTTAGGTTACTTAACTTCTTCATGAAGTAAGTAACCTAATCCTTCTCTCTCTCCTCCTTTCATCTACTTCTTCCATTGGTGGCTTCCTTGAAGATCTTTATCAAGCCTTACCAACCATAGGAGCATCCAAGCATGATAATAATTAAGATTGTGATTAGTCCCCCTTATTTTTTTCCTTTGAGTCTCCTTGAGTATCTCCTCTCATCTCAATAATCAGAGACTAAACTCTTAAAGTTTTAGGACTTCGGAATTAGGGTTATGCCTGCATCCTTCTCTTAGGATGTAATGTATAACTTTAATACTAAGTGTTAAACCTTTAATTTGTTTAAACCTCTTAATCAAATCATCTTAATAATCACTAACACTTCATCTTGTAACTTGGGCCTTACATTAGGGTTCTAATTCTTCCTTTATGGTTAAGAAGGACTAACCCTAGTGTTTAATGGACAAGTCCCCCTCAAGTTGTTTTACAAACCATTAAATTCACTTCTTAATCTCATCCCTTAATTAAAATACACTTAATAAAGGCTTTGTTACATAATGAATTTAATCCCTAACCATGGATTAAGTTGAGGTATCTTTCTCAGCTTAAGTGTTCTCATCTATCATCCTTCTCTTAGGATGGTGTAATGAGTTCACTAATCTTTGATTGGAGATTAAACTCATTACTTAACACTAAATAATAAACCAAAAACATCTATTTCAGTGAACTATTAGGAAGATGTTATGTCTAAAGTGCTGGTTGATACTGGGTCTTCTCTGAATGTGATGCCAAAATCGACTTTGTCAAGGCTTGCATACCAAGGTGCTCCCATGAGGCATAGTGGGATTATTGTGAAAGCTTTTGACGGATCAAAGAAGATATTGATTGGAAAAGTTGATCTTCCTATTCTGATCGGACCTTTTATATTCCAGATTACTTTTCAAGTAATGGATATACGTCTCGCTTACAGTTGCCTCCTTGGAAGACTCTAGATTCATGAGGCAGGATCAATGACATCTACTCTCCATCAGAAGATGAAGTTTGTGAAAGATAGGAAGTTAGTGACTATTGGCGGTGAACAGACGATGTTAGTGAGAAATTTGTCATCTTTCTCCTATATTGATGTTGAAGAAGAGGTGGAAACTTCATTCTAGGCTCTTTCTGTTGTTGATAATGCTGCTAAGAAGAATGTTATGCCTATGACTTATCTCAAGGATGCTCTGCGCGTACTTGAAACTGGTCGATCAGACGGTTGGGGACGAGTTATTGGTGCTGCTAAACACAAAGAAGGATTCAGTATTGGTTTTTCACCAGGTGTGGCTCTCAATGACCCGAAGACTATTCAGCAAGGATTCCGAAGTGCTGGATTTATCAACGATCATTCCGCTGCTGCCATCATTGAAGATGATGAGGATGAAGAAATGCATAACTTACGCACGAAAATATTTGCAAGAACTAGATTGTTGTTGATGTTCCTTCTATTGTTCATGCTTCAAAGTATTTTGTTTTATTTTCTTTAAAAAATCCTTTCACTCTGCCAAAGGTGAAAGTGATGTTTGTCGGGATTTGTTTCAAATTTTATCATCATCAATAAAATGTTATTTTGTTATTTCCATATGTGTTTTTCCTATCTGTTTTATTCTGAAAAATGGTAACCTAAAAAACCCAAAATAAAAATAATCACTGTTTATATGCATGATGTTTGCACTTTTGTTTATACTCTAAAATAAAAATAAAATCATTGTGCAGATTGATTGATAAACCCATTGAAAAAAAAAATCATATGCCCACTCCCAACTTTGAATTCCATGTGTTCGAAGATGAGAAAGAGGATGTTGAAGAGATTCCTAATGAGATTTCTCGGTTGCTCGAGCACGAGGAGAAGATTATTCAGCCTCATGGAGAGTCTACATAATTGGTCAACTTGGGTGCTAAAGATGATAAGAGAGAAGTCAAGATTGGACCATTGCTTGGTCTTGGAGTTAAGAAGATAATGGTAGATATTCTTAGAGAATATGTTGATGTATTTGCTTGGTCTTATCAGGACATGCCAGGTCTTGATATTGATATTGTGGAGCATAGATTGTCGTTGAAGCCTGAATGTCCACCTGTGAAGCAAAAGTTGAGAAGAACTCATCCTGATATGGAAGTAAAGATCAAAGAGGAGGTTCAAAAGCATATTGATGCAGGTTTTCTTGTGACATATAATTATCCTCAATGGGTGGCCAATATTGTGCCTATTCCAAAGAAAGACGGAAAAGTCTGAATGTGTGTTGATTATAGAGATTTGAATAAAGCTAGTCTAAGAGACGATTTTCCATTGTCGCACATTGATGTGTTGGTAGATAATACAGCTAAGTTTGATGTGTTCTCTTTTATGGAAGGATTTTCCGGTTATAATCAAATAAAGATGGCACCCGAGGACATGGAAAAGACCACATTTATTACACCATAGGGAACATTATGTTAAAGAGTGATGCCCTTTGGATTGAAGAATGCTGGTGCGACATACCAAAGAGCTATGACCATGCTTTTCCATGATATGATGCACAACGAAATTGAGGTATATGTTGATGATATGATCGCTAAGTCGAGGACTAAAGAAGATCATGTTGAACATTGCTGAAGTTGTTTCAGAGGTTAAGGAAGTTTAAACTTCGTTTGAATCCGAACAAGTGCATGTTTGGTGTACATTCTGGAAAGTTGTTAGGTTTCATTGTCAGCCAAAGAGGCATTGAAGTTGACCCTGATAAAGTGAAATTTATTTGGGAAATGCCTGCTCCAAGAACTGAAAAGCAAGTTAGAGGATTCTTGGGCCGTTTGAATTATATTTCGAGATTTATCTCTCACATGACTGCCACATGTGCTCCGATCTTCAAGTTGCTTCAGAAAGACCAAGGTTGTGTCTGGACAAATGATTAGCAGAAGGCGTTTGACAGTATGAAAGAATATTTTCTTGAACCTCCTATCTTGTCTCCTCTAGTGGAAGGTAGACCGTTGATTATGTACTTGACTGTATTGGAAGATTCCATGGGTTGTGTGCTTGATCAGCAAGATTAATCTGGAAGAAAAGAATATGTGATTTACTACTTGAGTAAGAAATTCACTGATTGTGAGTCTCGATAATCCGTGCTTGAAAAATCCTTTTTTGCCTTAGCTTGGGCTACAAAGCGTCTTCGCCAGTATATGTTGAATCATACAACTTAGTTGATCTCTAAAATGGATCTGATCAAGTATATATTTGAAAAGCATGCTTTGACTGGGAGGATTGCACGTTGGCAAATGTTGTTGTCAGAATATGATATCGAGTACCGAGCTCAAAAAGCTATAAAAGGTAGTATCTTGGCTGACCATTTGGCACAACAACTGATTGATGATTACCAGGCTATACAGTTTGATTTTCCAGATGAGGATGTAATGTATTTTAAAATAAAGATTGTGATGAACCTTTGATGGAGGAAAGGCCAGAGCCTGGATCTCGATGGGGTTTAGTTTTTGATGGTGCTGTAAATGCATACGAAAGAGGAATTGAGGCAATGATCATTACTCCCCATGGTTCACATATTCCTTTTGCTGCAAGGTTGACTTTCCCTTGTACCAATAATGAAACTGAGTATGAAGCTTGTATTATGGGTCTTGAGGAAGCTGTTGATTTGAGAATTAAGCATCTTGATGTGTATGGAGATTCTGCCTTGGTAATCAATCAGATCAAGGGTAAGTGGGTAACTCATCAAACCCTCTTGATCCCTTATAGAGATTATGCCAAGAGGATATCAAATTTATTCACAAAAGTTGAGTTTCATTATGTGCCTCATGATGAAAATCAAATGGCAGCTGCTTTGGCAACTATATCTTCTATGATAAAAGTGCACCAGTGGAATAACGTTCCCATGATCAGAGTGATACGGCTTGAAATACCAGCTCATATGTTTACAGTTGAAGAGGTCCATGATGACATGCCTTGGTATCATGATATTAAATGTTTTCTCTAGAGTCAGGAATACCCCCTTGGGGCATCCAATAAAGATAAGAGGACTTTGAGGAGATTGACAGGAAATTTCTTCCTGAATGGAAATGTGCTTTATAAGAGGAATGTTTACATGGTCTTGCTCAGATGCGTGGATAGACACGAAGCAGACATGTTAATGAAAGAAATTCATGAAGGATCTTTTGGTACTCATGCTAGTGGGCATGCAATGGCTAAAAAGATGTTAAGAGTAGGTTACTATTGGCTGACAATGGAATCTGATTGTTGCAAGTATGTGAAAAAATGCCATAAGTGCTAAGTGTATGTTAATAAGATTCATGTGCTGCCAACTCATCTCAATGTAATTTCTTCCTCGTGGCCTTTCTCTATATGGGGAATTGATATGATTGGAATGATTGAACCCAAGGCTTCGAATGGACATCATTTTATTCTTGTGCCAATTGATTACTTCACCAAGTGGGTGGAAGCGACATCATATGCTAATGTGACCAAGCAAGTTGTGGTTCGATTTATCAAGAATAACATTATCTGTAGATATGGTGTTCCGAATAGAATCCTTACTGATAATGGTTCGAACTTGAATAATAAGATGATGAAAGAGCTTTGTGAAGAATTCAAGATTCAACACCATAATTCTTATCCTTATAGACTGAAGATGAATGGGGTTGTTGAAGCTGCGAATGAGAACATTAAGTAGATTATTCAGAAGATGGTTGCGACATATAAGGACTGGCATGAGATGCTCCCTTTTGCTTTTCATGGGTATCATACATCTGTCTGCACTTCAATAGGGGAAACCCCTTTATGACTTGTTTATGGTACAGTAGCAGTGCTCCCCGTCGAGGTTGAGATCCCATCAATGAGAGTTCTGATGGAAGCCAAGTTGTCTGAGGTTGGATAGTATCAGAGTAGATTTGATCAGTTTAATTTGATTGATGAAAAGAGAATAACAACTTTGTGTCATGGTCAGTTTTTCCAGAAAAGAATGAAGAAATCTTTTGACAAGAAGGTCAAACCTCGTGTATTCAGAGAAGGAGACCTCGTGCTCAAAAAGATTCAGTCTTTCATTACAGATTCTAGGGGCAAGTGGACTCTGAACTATGATGGCCCATGTGTTGTTAAGAAAGCCTTCTCTGGCGGTTCATTATTTCTTGCAACTATGGATGGTGAGGAGATCACTCGTTTTGTGAATGCGGATGCAGTCAAGAAATACTTCGCCTAAAAAATAAAAGAACAACTCGCTAAGTTGAAAACCCAAAAGGGAGGCTTAGGAAAAAATGAGCATCTCGATGGATTGAAAACCCGAAAGGGCGAACTAGGAAAAAATTAGAGACATAAACATAAATAATTATCCCAGTAGATTGAAAACCCGAAACGGCAATCTAGGAAAAAGTTAGGGATCATGGAAAGTAACTGAATCGACAGACTGAATCACTTGTAGGAACCGAGGATTTCAAATTCTATTCCTCAGAATAATTGCCCATCAAAGAGTCTTATTCACTCATACTTGATTGAAGTTTCGAACACAGTGGAATTCAAAGTTGATAGGTGTAAACACCCCAAATTTTACCTCACTTTTTCTCACACCATGGCTTGTGATCTTTCATTTTTGCATTAGCATAAGCATACCATCTCATTTTGTATATTTGTTTCACTGCATAATTCCATTTCATCTGCACCTAGAGTTTGTGATCTGAGCAATCCAAGAAGTGATCTGAGCCATCCTTAAAGTCTCGAAGCTTACCAAAAGGGTTCATTTGTGTTCCATGATCATAATATTCTCCCCAAATCTCATGAAAGTCAAGAGATCATAAAGCATGGCAAAGGCATAGAGGCACACTGAAGATTTCCTACACAGATGACCTAAAATTAGGGTTTTGGTTTCAGAGGCCTTAATCCCAATTTTTTTGGTAATTCTTGTTTCTAATGGTCTTGATATGTTATAAGGATCATGTGTATCAAGTTTGATGAAGAAATTCACTGTGGAAGTCATATGATCATTGGGTAACTTATTGAGCAAGTAAAGTCAAAATCAGGGCATCTGAGGCCTCCATCAAGGGTACCAAAGGGTCATCATCATCATTTTGAGTCTCTATGATCTTTATTTTATCATTGAAGTGGTTGTAAGTTCATGAAGTTGAAGAATCTTGAGCCAAATGCAAACTTGCTATTTTTGGAAACGACTTGTAATGGAAACTTTCCATTTTGGGAAAGATATTCAACCTATTCTTTCATAACCAAAAATGCTTCAAATGAAAATTTCTTGGGCATGAAAGTTGTAGATTATGTCTTCCCATTTTCAAAAAGTACAAGAACATGTCTTGATTCATACAAGAACTCAAGCTATGGCCTTTCAAAGTTGGAAAAAATCCTATAATTTTCAAGTGTGCACCAAAGAGGATTTTTTGCAAATTCAAGTTTCAAGCCATTTCATGACCTCTAATTGATCTCTAAAAATCATACAAACACAGTGCAATGCATTTGAACCAGAATTGTGCCTTGGATCACAAGAAATCATGCTTCATTTTCACAAAATTATCAAAGTTGGAAATTTGCAAAACACATGATATCTCTTCATCCAAGCTTTCCAGCTACACTCTATTGATCCAATGGCCATCCACAAACTCAGTTGAGGCCAAGACACCCTTTGAAACAGCTATGCACCATGCCCATACCTAAAGTACACAAAGTTGACATTTTTACAACTTGGCCCATACCAATCACACTATGCCACCACCAACCTTCTGACCAATCAAGACATCACATACAAGCATTATGGAACTCATTTCACATAACACACAAGCATGAAACATCTTAGAACTCAGATTGCCCAAAAATTGTCAAAACCTTCCTTTCTTCGATTCTCTCAAACCAGCCATCAAAACTCAAAAATTCTTTCACCATTCAACTCCACATAACCTAAAGATCATTTCCTACCACTTGCCATGGCATGAAACAAGCCCAAACACAAACACGACTTCTGAGTTATCAGAACTGAAACACTAAAACCAAGCAATACAAACTTGTTCTAAGCCTTTCAGAAGCTTCAGGGAGTTCATTGGGGTGGATTAGCATCAAGGAGAGGTCCAGAAAGCTCTGGATCTCAAAGCTTCAACTCAGGTAACCATCAAGAACTTTTTTTCCAGAAGCTTTATTTTAAGTTCTTAAATGATTCTATTTGTTCCCCCTGAGCATGCTGATATAATTTGTTTTGAAAATGGTTGAGAAATAAGCATTTCATGATGTTCTGAAACTTTGCCCGTGAAAATGTTTTGGTTCGATTCAGCTTGTTCATGAATGATAAATGTTGTTTGATGCTTGATTTGAGTTTCTAGAAGCTCGGGGATCATTTCTGGGCAGTTAATTTTTGTTGGGGTAGCCTGTAGAAGGATTTAGGGTTTTTGGTTCATCGGAGGGAACGACCCAGATTAATTTCTGATTAATTAAAATAAATATAATTAATTAGCCAGGTTTGATCCCAACCCTTGAATCGGGCACGCAGTCAAATTCCTCCCCTCAAGTTTGAATCTGGAGCCTTGGATCAGTTGACTTCCCATTTTATTTCATTTTAATTCATTTTCTTTTCATTTCTTTTGTGCATTTTATTTAAAATAGCTAAAAACATCCAAAAAAATATGATTTTTTGCATTTTGATTTTAAATATTTTTCTCAACCTGAAAACAATTTTTATTTTATTTTTTGCATTATAAAAGTATTTTTAAAATATTATAATGTTATTTTTAATTAATTAATGGATTTGAATTAATTAAAAATGCATTTAGGTTTCTAAAAATCACAAAAAAATTCATGAACCATTCCAATACATTTAGAAAAAATTTCAAACTCATCATACAAATTTATTTTTAGGTTTGATCATAATTTCACAATTTTCTTTGAATTAGGGTTCTTAAAAATCACATTTTTTAACCCTAACTTAAAAATTTCATTTCAGCCTAACCATGATGAGTTTGAACTTGATTCTTTTTGAATTGTTTCACATATTGCATATAGTTTCTAGGTTATTTATCTCATGATTTTATCTTGCATGTTCAATTTTATTTACATTTTCCCTTTAGAAGCACCCAAAAACCCTAGAAAACTTAGGAATTTCATAACTTCCACTAGGTTAAGCTTTTGTCTTCCTCCTTTAGGGTGTGATCTCATTTGGGTTTAGGGTTTGTTTGAGTTCAATTTCAATTTTTTATCATGGTGATTGCTTCTGTTTTGGTCATATGCATCTCATGTTTTCTTAAAACCCTAATTTTGCATCTTCATTTGCATTCTCCTTTGCATTTCATCATCATATGAACTTGACATGACATTCCAAGCATTTGTATGACATATTAGACATCTTAGGACATACTTGATCATTTCTTCATTTATTTTCTATGCTTTGCATCCATTACATTTCATGAACATCCATGTGCTTTCATGCTTCTAAACATGCTTCCATTGCATCTCATCCTTGTATGATCATTCATATGCATCTTTTATGACTTTTCATCATCTCATATGCCTTTTAAATTGCATAATAATTTATGAATTTGGTCTTTACATCTTATTTCACTTCATTTCATTTTGCCTTATGTCTTATGCATTCATACTAACATTTCAGGAGCTTATGGGTAAGTTATCTGGGAGGTGGATTTGCCTTTACCTCCCACCTCATCTCATCTCTTCATTTGCATATTTAGTTGTCTTTGAAGTGAACTTGTTTAACTTATTCTTTCTCCTTCTCACTTTCTTTCTTTAAAGTTACTTATCTTCTTCAGGAAGTAAGTAACTTATTCTTCTTTCTCCTTCTCTTTTCTTCTGCTTCTTCCATTGGTGGCCTTGAAGATATTTTCTCTTGAGCCTCACAAACCATAGGATATCCAAGCATGATAACTTTTTGGGTTGTATATAGTCCCCCTAGCTTTTTACCTTTGAGTCTCCTTGAGTCTCTCTTCTCATCTCTTAATTAGAGGCTAACCTCTTAAAGCTTTAGGACTTTGGAATTAGAGTTATGCATGCATCCTTCTCTTAGGGTGGAGTGTTTAACTTTAATCCTTAGTGTTAAACCTTTAATTTGTTTAAACCTCTTAATCAAAACACATTAATAATCACTAAGACTTTATCTTGTAACTTGGGCCTTACATTAGGGTTCTATCTCTTCCTTATGGTTAAGAGGGACTAACCCTAGTGTTTAATGGACAAGTACCCCTCAAGTTGTCTTACAAACCATAAAATCCACTTCTTAATCCCACCTTTAATCAAAATACATTTAATAAAGGCTTGTTATATAATGAATTTAATACATAACCATGGATTAAGTTGAGGTATCTTCCTCAACTTAAGTGTTCTCATCTATCATCCTTCTATTAGAACGGTGTAATGAGTTCACTAATCTATGGTTAGAGATTAAACTCATTACTTAACACTAAAAAAAACCAAAAACATCTAAATAATCACAAGTAGGTTAATGATCTTAATCCAACATCATCATGGTAATTAAGTTGAGGTGTTTATCTCATACTTAAGTAGGCTCATTATCCCTAATCATGGAGTATATAATGAGTTTACAAGCCCTTGATTTAGGCTTAAGCTCATAATCCTTTGCAAAACACCAAAACCAATAAAAAAACTGAAAACATCAAAAACAAACAATAATCGTCTCCTCCTAGATTCGTTTCTCACCACACTCATTCACAAACGAGAACTCGCTTCTTCCGTCTGATGCAAGGCAGTTAGCACTCGAGCCAGACGAGTCATACACTTGAGCATAGACAAGCAAGCAGTTCATAGTCAATTTATTTTCCAGTCTCTTTGAGTCGAACTACGTTGTTCTGACTTCCTCATTGCACGAGAGGATACGTAGGCATAACTTAACGATTATCGAACAAAAGTCTCTGTGTCTCCTCCCCTTTTTCAGCTTTCTTTGTAAGCCTCAGTTCCTGAGCAATTCACACCTTTTGCACTGACACCTGTACTTTCTTTCCCTAGCTTTTGCACACAGATAACACATACACCTACCCCTTTAAACACAATCTTGTAAGCATGGATCCACTCGAGTACGAAACATGATCTGGGTGCTAATACCTTTCCAGGTCGTAACCAACCCCCTTTCTCATTTTCTTTGGTTCGCAACCGTCTTATCCATCTCTTTCCAGGTTTATGCAGCATTATCTTTCCTTCGGGATAAAAATGCCAAGCTGACGACTCTATTCAATTCAACCTCATTTCTCTTTTCGCCGACCGTTCGCGTCTGCACCGGGATGTAAATCTTTGGGAGCGACAGCTTGGCAACTTTGTTGGGGATCTTATCATTGCAACCAGGGTTTCTGGTTCTTTTTGTGGGTTTCTCCTAGCGCTTGTTTGATTTGTGTTTATGGGGGTGTTATGTGTTGTGTGTGCTTTTGATTATTGCTTTATTTATTGATTTCTGTATAGCTTTATTTATTGCTTTCATTTACTGTTTTATTGCATTTCATTTATCATTATCATATCACCTGTGCTAGATTTGTTGGTTTGCATTGGTGGGAGGGGTTTCTCAGTGAGTAAGGTTCCACACCGGGAACTTGAGTGACACATAGGATTAGAGTGGCTTCATATTCTTTCCCATTCCATTTCGGTCTGGTGCGGGAATATGAAACACGGTTCAGACATGGGTTTCTTCTTGAGAACTATGTGCTACAGATTTCCTGTAGTACTAGGGCTATCTGGGAAGCCTGCTAAGTCTGGATGACCTTTCTAGATGACCTTCAGCATCTGAGGTGAATTAGAGGAGGATTCTTTATGATTAATGTAAACACTATACCTTCGGGTTAGAAGTGTTTACACTTCTCATAATAGATCCAAGTCTGAGGATCCTTGTTCTAGAACAATACATGTGAGGGGGTTGGGATGTTTACAGGTTTGCAGGAACCCTTGGCCTCATCATACCCTATTACTGATATTGTTTTTAAGGTCAGACTATTTTGGATTGATTCTATAGAACCTTGGACTTGTGACTCTTTATTTGAGTCCCCCACCTGGTTACTAGTTCTCTAGCCTTCATTTGGATTTATGAACACCATAGACCCTATCCAAAGCAAATGACAAATCCAACACTTGATCACAAACCCTTGCATATCATTCTGCATACATTATTTTGCATCATTTAACATGTGTCAATTTGTTTTACAGGGTATCCACATCATCTTTTGTTGGTTTTGACTTTTCTTTTGCTCAACCATCTTCATCAGTTACCTTCATCAGAGATCTTCTTCAGCTGATATCTTTTCCAGTGGTCTTCATCAGTTATTTTTCCTTAGTTATCTTCATCAACATCCATTGTCAGTATGGACTCATCCAGGAAGAGCAACATCACTTATCATTTCTTTGAGCCCTCCTTAGCAGGCATCAGGCAGATTCAGACACTCATCACTCCTGATCATGTCCCTTTATTCAGGGAACATTATGGTGGTATCATGGACATGATCATGGACTTGGATTCATCACAGAGGAGTGTGATCCACACTTGCCTTCAGTTCTGTGGTCCTCCTTTCAGTTGTTTCACTTTCCCAGACTTTCAGTTGGGCCCTTTGCTAGAAAAGTTTTTCATGTTGTTGGGTGTCCCCATCAGGAGAGGGATTCCTTTCAACCATGAGATGACTGCTCCTAGGAATGAAGACATAACTAAGGCTCTTTATTTGGAATCCACCATCAATGATCAGCATATGAACACCAAGGCTAGAATCCCAGACCTCCATTTGGACTTCTTGATCACTCATGCCACCAGTCATGATGCAGTAGGGAAGTGGGAAATTGTTTGTGATCTTTTGGCCCTTAGCATATATGGTATTATTTTGTTTGCAGACGAGCCAAAGTTTGTAAGCAAAAATTCTATCCACCTCTTCTTGATGAAGAATCCAGTTCCCACCTTGCTAGGGGATTTCTACTACTCAGTGCATCAAAGGAATGAAAAGCAGAGGGGAAGACTAGTAAGATGTTGTGCACCTCTTTTCTACTGTTGGTTGTTGAGACACTTGCCGAAGACAAAAACCTTCCTGAATCCTCATCAGTCAAGAAACTGGGCTAAAAGAATGATTACTCTCACTTTAGAAAACATCAGGTGGTGCACTCAAAGCACAAAGGGCAGAGATATAATTACAAGCTGTGGGCAGTATCCCAATGTACCTCTTATTGGAGTAAAGGGTTGCATCAACTACAATCCTTTGCTTTTCAAAAGGAAGTTAGGATATGCTTTAGTACATCCACCAAGAGAGCAAGACTTATCAGAAACCCTTTACTGTGACATTCAGAATAATCATGCCATCGTCCGACAAGCAGCCTGGGCTTGGGATAGTATTCAAACAAAAGGGACTGCCATTCTTGGCAAGTGCAACAACGTAGCTTCAGCTCAGTATATTGTTTAGTCTCGCATCAGAGGACAGATCACCCGCATGCCATTCACCCTGGATGATGCGCCGGGGCCATCAGCAGTAGAGCCTATTGCTACAGTCATTTCTAAAGAAGATCCTCTGGGATAGGAATGATAGTCTTCTAGACAATGAGAGGTTGGAAAAGCTCCATATTGAGCATATGACCAAGATTGAGAAGACAGGTGATTACATCAGGAAAGCCCGAGCAGGGAGCTGGTATTGAAGAATGCTTGCAAAGAAGCCAAGACTCAGAAGACCAAAGTTGAGCATTACCTAGAGGAGAGTCAGGCTAGGTGGATCAGGATCACTGAGGCTCATTCGCGAGAAGATCAGAGGAAACAGGCTAAGATAGAGCCACTGAAAGCTAATGAAAGGAAGAATCAGGAGGCCTTGTTAGCAGCACATAAGGAAATCTATGAGTTGAAACTCCGAGCGGGGTTGAAGAGATCAAAGGACCAAGACAAGTATAAGAAGTTGACAAGTGCTATTGCAACCAGGAACCTTCTTATCAGGACCATCACATAGCATCTAGTTGGGCCAGTGACTGATGCTCTCCTGAAGGAAGTCAAAGAGGATGATTTTGAGTTGGATGTTTGATTTCTTCGTATTTGCATTTTATTTTGGTTGTACTTTATGATGATTTTGTTGTATTTTGACCCATCATGGGAATTTATTGTAATAAAAAACTATGTACCTTTGCATTTGTAATATATGGTTTATATGTTACCTGGATTACCTTTTGGGCTTCATTTCTCTTCAACATCTTCGTTCCTCGAGGTCCGGAAGGTCAAAACCAAAGAACCAAACTAGATACCCTTGGAAGACAAATAGGCATATTGCATTGCATACTAACTTCATTCTTTGTTTCGTAGGTGTTTCTTTTTGTTGTTTTCTCACTTTGTTGTGGTTTCAGGAAACATTACTCGTAGGAGGGTTTTCCCCATCAACAAAGTTCACCAGTATCCTAGAAGAAACAACCTTCCGAGCTTACAAATGGACCAAGTTCAACAAGATTTGACTGACGTGAGAACTCAGATGGCTAATGAAAGGACTGAGATGAGGGCTCAGATGAACCAGTTCATGGCAGTAATGACTGGGTTAGCTCAAAGCCAGGAGAGATTAAGAGAGTTGGTCGAGCGACAAACTCCCAAAGAGAATCATCCAGGTACAGGAGGTACTAGTAACAATGATCACAGACAACCATGGATAGATGCGCCAGAGTTTGGGCCTCCCCTAAATCCTTAAGTCAATGCTATCAGGAATACCCAAGGAAATACTGGAGGTCGTGCCTTGCAAGAGGACCCTCAAGAAGAACTATTTACAATAATTGGTGTTGGGGATGAAGTTTATGATCGTCGCTTGGACGAAATAGCAGAGAAGCTGAGATCTCTGGAGTCCCAAAACTCTTTGGGATTTGATGTTATGGACATGGGACTAGTTGAAGGAGTCAGGATTCCTCACAAATTCAAGCCTCCATGCTTTGAGAGATATAATGGTACCTCCTGTCCACATACTCACCTGCAGTCCTTTCTAGGGAGACTGAAGGCTTATACCATGGACGAAAAGTTGTGGATGTTATATTTCGAAGACAGTCTGATCGGGGCATCCTATGAATGGTATTCTCACCTGTCCAGAGCAACAGTCAGGAACTAGAAGGATTTGGCCGAAGCTTTCATACGACAATATCAATATAACTTGGACATGGCTCCCAACAGGACCCTCCTAATGTGTATGTCACAATCTTCAAGAGAAATCTTCAGGGAATATGCCCAAAGATGGAGACAGCTTGTTGCTGCTGTCCAACCTCCAATATCTGAAAGAGAGATGGCCGACATGTTTATGAACACCCTGCAAGGAACATACATTGACAGACTTACTGCTTTCTCGTCCACCAGCTTTGCGGATGTAGTTATAGCGAGAGAGAGAATTGAGAATCTTTTGAAGACACCCTTTGAAACAGCTATGCACCATGCCCATACCTAAAGTACACAAAGTTGACATTTTTACAACTTGGCCCATACCAATCACACTATGCCACCACCAACCTGCTGACCAATCAAGACATCACATACAAGCATTATGGAACTCATTTCACATAACACACAAGCATGAAACATCTTAGAACTCAGATTGCCCAAAAATTTTCAAAACCTTCCTTTCTTCGATTCTCTCAAACCAGCCATCAAAACTCAAAAATTCTTTCACCATTCAACTCCACAAAACCTAAAGATCATTTCCCACCCCTTGCCATGGCATGAAACAAGCCCAAACACAAACACGACTTCTGAGTCATCAGAACTGAAACACTAAAACCAAGCCATACAAACTTGTTCTAAGCCTTTCAGAAGCTTCAGGGAGTTCATTGGCGTGGATTAGCATCAAGGAGAGGTCCAGAAAGCTCAGAATCTCAAAGCTTCAACTAAGGTAACCATCAAGAACTTTTTTTCCAGAAGCTTTATTTTAAGTTCTTAAATGATTCTATGTGTTCCCCTGAGCATGCTGATATAATTTGTTTTGAAAATGGTTGAAAAATAAGCATTTCATGATGTTCTGAAACTTTGCCCGTGAAAATGTTTTGGTTCGATTCAGCTTGTTCATGAATGATAAATGTTGTTTGATGTTTGATTTGAGTTTCTAGAAGCACGGGGATCATTTCTGGGCAGTTAATTTGGGTTAGGGTAGCGTGTAGAAGGATTTAGGGTTTTTGGTTCACCGGAGAAGATGATCGGAGCTTGTCTCCAGTCACCTGAGAGTAATTAGCCCTAATTAGGGTTTAGTGCCCAGTTTGAATGAGAGCCATTGGATGCGTAATTAGCTTAGCAAGGGAACGACCAAGATTAGTTCATTAAGATTAATCTATGATTAATTAAAATAAATATAATTAATTAACCAGGTTTGATCCCAACCCTTGAATCACGCACGCAGTCAAACCCCTCCCCTCAAGCTTGAATCTAGAGCCTTGGATCAGTTGACTTCCCATTTTATTTCATTTTAATTCATTTAATTTTCATTTCTTTTGTGCATTTTATTTTAAATAGCTAAAAACATAAAAAAAAATATTATTTTTTGCATTTTTATTTTAAATATTTTTCTCAACCTGAAAATAATTTTTATTTTATTTTTTGCATTAATAAAGTATTTTTAAAATATTCAAATGTTATTTTTAATTAATTAATGAATTTTAATTAATTAAAAATGCATTTAGGTTTATAAAAATCACAAAATAATTCATGAACCATTCCAATACATTTAGAAACATTTTCAAACTCATCATACAAATTTATTTTTAGGTTTGATCATAATTTCACAATTTTCGTTGAATTAGGGTTCTTAAAAATCACATTTTTTAACCCTAACTTGAAAAATTCATTTCAGCCTAACCATGATGAGTTTGAACTTGATTCTTTCTACATTGTTTCAAATATTGCATATAATTTCTAGGTTATTTATCTCATGATTTTATCTTGCATTTTTAATTTGATTTGCATTTTCCCTTTAGAAGCACCCAAAAACTCTAGCAAACTTAGGAATTTCATAACTTCCACTAGGTTAAGCTTCTGACTTCCTCCTTTGGGGTGTGATCTCATTTGGGTTTAGGGTTTATTTGAGTTCAATTTCAATTTTTTATCATGGTTATTGCTTTTGTTTTGGTCATATGCATCTCATGTTGTCTTAAAACCCTAATTTTGCATCTTCATTTGCATTCTCCTTTGCATTTCATCATTATATGAACTTACCATGACATTACAAGCATTTGTATGACATCTTAGACATCTTAGGACATACTTGAACATTGCTTGATCATTTCTTCATTCATTTTCTATGCTTTGCATCCATTACATTTCATGATCATCCATGTGTTTTCATGCTTCTAAACATGATTCCATTGCATCTCATCCTTGTATGATCATTCATATGCATCTTGTATGACTTTGCATCATCTCATATGCCTTTTACATTGCATAATAATTTCTGACATTGGTCTTTAAATCTCATTTCACTTCATTTCATTTTGCTTTATGTCTTATGCATTCATACTAACATTTCAGGAACTTATGGGTAAGTTATCTGGGAGGTGGATTTTCCTTTACCTCCCACCTCTTCTCATCTCTTCATTTGCATATTTACTTTTATTTGAAGTGAAATTGTTTCACTTATGCTCTCTCCTTCCCACTTTCTTTATTTTAAGTTACTTATCTTCTTCAGGAAGTAAGTAACTTATTCTTCTTTCTCCTTCTCATTTCTTCTGCCTCTTCCATTGGTGGCCTTGAAGATCTTTTCTCTTGAGCCTCCTAAATCATAGGATATCCAAGCATGATAACTTTTAAGGTTTTATATAGTCCCCCCTATCTTTTTACCTTTGAGTCTCCTTGAGTCTCTCTTCTCATCTCTTAATCAGAGGCTAAACTCTTAAAGCTTTAGGACTTTGGAATTAGAGTGATGCCTGCATCCTTATGTTAGGGTGGAGTGTATAACTTTAATCCTTAGTGTTAAACCTTTAATTTGTTTACACCTCTTAATCAAAACACATTAATAATCACTAAGACTTTATCTTGTAACTTGGGCCTTACATTAGGGTTCTATCTCTTCCTTATGGTTAAGAGGGACTAACCCTAGTGTTTAATGGACAAGTCCCCCTCGAGTTGTCTTACAAACCATAAAACCCACTTCTTAATCCCACCTTTAATCAAAATACATTTAATAAAGGCTTGTTATATAATGAATTTAATCCATAACCATGGATTAAGTTGATGTATCTTCCTCCGCTTAAGTGTTCTCATCTATCATCCTTTTATTAGGACGGTGTAATGAGTTCACTAATCTGTGATTAGAGATTAAACTCATTACTTAACACTAAACAAAAACCCAAAAACATCTAAATAATCACAAGTAGGTTAATGATCTTAATCCTACATCATCATGGTAATTAAGTTGAGATGCTTATGTCATACTTAAGTAGGCTCATTATCCCTAATCAGGGAGGATATAATGAGTTTACAAGCCCTTTATTTAGGCTCATAACCCTATGCAAAACACCAAAAACAATAAAAAACTGAAAGCATCAAAAACAAATAATAATCATCTCCTCCGGGATTCTTTTCTCACCACACTCATTCACAAACGAGAACTCGCTTCTTCCATCTGATGTAAGACAATTAGCACTTGAGCCAGACGAGTCATACACTTGAGCATAGACAAGCAAGCAGTTCACAGTAAATTTTGTTTCCAGTCTCTTTGAGTCAAACTATGTTGTTCAGCTTTCTTTTTAAGCCTCAGTTCCTGAGCAATTCACACCTTTTGCACTGACACCTGTACTTTCTTTCCCTAGCTTTTGCACACAGATAGCACATACACCTACCCTTTTAAACACAATCTTGTAAGCGTGGATCCCGTCGAGTACGATGGACGATCTGGGTGTTAATACCTTCTCAGGTCGTAACCAACCCCCTTTTTCAGTTTCTTTGGTTCGCAACCGTCTTATCCATCTCTTTCCAGGTTTATGCAGCATTACCTTTCCTTCGGGATAAAAATGCCTAGCTGGCAACTCTATTCCATTCAACCTCATTTCTCTTTTCGCCGACCGTTCGCGTCTGCACCGGGATGTAAATCTTTGGGAGCGACAATAGGGAGCATAGTGATTATTATATTTCAATGTAGCCCTTTTCCATGTATTTACCATTTTTCAAACTTGTAATGATCGATGGAGTCATGCCATTTGCTGACTACCTTTCTATCAATGAATTTGAGCTTTTATCCAATTGTTCGCATTTCTTTATATTGTTTATGTTTACAAAATTTCAATTTATTGTTGATGATGATTTTTGAAACAAATTTAATAAATTTTATCTTTGAAGATTATAAAAACATTTTTCTTTTGATATGTGAACAAAGAAAGGATACCAATAGTGATTCCAGGGAGGGTAAATTCTAGATGTGTGCAACTTGTCTCTCCCAAAGTAGGGCCTGATCCGATTGTGTCCATACATAATTTATGAATGGTCCTAACATGTTGATATTAATGATGTTTTATGCCCCACCAACAAGCATGAACAGGGACTATAAATGTTCTTGGTCCCGTTCTCTTCCCCAAAAGAGTTTGTTGGAAGCATTTTTCCTGTCACTCAAAAATCCCCAGCTGAGTTTTAATCTCTTCCTCAGCAGTTTACCTTTGACTTGAGAATTATTGGGAATCCTCAGCCGAGTTCTTGTTTCTCTATTTGAGTTGGTTGTATCCCATAGAAGAAGAATTGGTATAGCAGTCAGTTTAGAGGTTTTCTTTCACCTGATGGTGTGTATTGATTTAAAATCCCTCAAAACTATGTGTTAGCTATGATGTTGACTTCTGATATCCTCATGTGAGTTAGTAATCTCGGAATTTTCAGTGGCAAATGATCTACATTGATCTTTTCCATAGATCCCCAGTAGGTATGAGTGTGATGGTTTCCAGCAGATTCTTATCTTCAGCAAGTATTACACTCATTCCCCAAGCAGAGCAAGAGTAGCATGACTCTTTCCCCAAATGGAGTAGAAGTGGTATGATGATTATTCCCTGCAGGAGTTTGATCAATAATTCTTTTGTCCCTAGCAGGGATTATGGTATCATTTTGTTTGCAGACGAGCCTAAGTTTGTAAGCAAAAATGTAATCCACATCTTCATGCTCAAGAACCCAGTTCCCACCTTATTGGGAGATTTCTACTACTCAGTTCATCATAGGAATGAGAAATAAAGAGGAAGACTGGTAAGGTGTTCTGCACCTCTTTTATATAGTTGGTTGATGAGACATATGCCGAAGACGGAAGCTTTCGTGAACCCACATCAGACAAGGAATTGGGATAAGAGAATGATCGCCCTTACTTCAGAAGATATCAGGTGGTATACTCAGAACACCAAGGGCCGAGACATAGTAGCAAGCCGTGGGCAATACCCAAATGTGCCACTTATTGGAGTAAAGGGTTGCATCAATTACAATCCTTTACTTTTCAAGAGACAGTTGGGGTATGCCTTGATACATCCACCTAGGGAGTAGGACTTGGCAGAGTCTCTTTACTGTGCTTTTCTGAACAATTATGCCATTGACCGACAAGCAGCCTGGGCTTGGGACAATATACAAACTAAATGGACTGCTATTTTGGGGAAATGCAACAACATAGCCTCTGCTCAGTATACTGAATGGTATCACATCAGAGGACAGATTACTCGTATGCCATTCACCCTAGAGGATGTGCCAGGGCCATCAGCAGTTGAGCCTATAGCCACAATGAGTCTGGAAGAATTTGAAAGGATGAAGGAAAGAAATGCCCAGCTAGCTGAAGCTTTGAAGAATACCCTTTGGGAAAGGAATGATGGTCGTCTAGACATTGAGAGGTTAGAGAATTTGCGCATTGAGCATGTAACCAAGATTAAGAAGACTGAAGACTACATCAGGAAAGCCCGAGCAGGGGAACTTGTGTTGAAGAATGCATGCAAGGAAGCAAAGATTCAAAAAGCAAGAGTTGAGAATTATTTGGAAGAGAGCCAAGATAGATGGGTCAGAATAACTAAGGCTCGTATGATAGAAGACCAGAAGATGCAAGCCAACATAGAGCAGTTGGTAGCCAATGAGAAAAGAAACCAAGAGGCACTGCTAGCAGCTCTGAAGGAGATCTTAGAGTTGAAACTCCGGGAGGGGTTAAAGAGATCCAAAGAACAGGAAAAGTATCGGAAGATGACAAATGTCATTGCAACCAAAAACCTTCTCATCAGGACCATTACAGAGCACCCAGTTGGACCGGTGACTTATGCTCTCCTGAAGGAAGTCAGGGAGGATTTTTTTTTGTATTTGTTTTTGTATTTTTGGCTCACCATGGTGAATTTTTTTGTTGTACTCTTGAATTGATTATATTTTGATTCACCATGGGTGTTTTTTTGGTTGTAATTTATGAACAATTTGTATTTGGCATTGCCACTTGTTGTTATGATTATGTATTGGATTTTCTCATAGACTTCGTTTACTTCAAACATCTTCATTTCCCTAGAGGTCTGGAAGGTCAAAACCAAGAACCAAACCGGATACCCTCTGAAGACAAATAGACATATTGCATTGCATGCTAATCTCATATCCTTTGTTTTGCATGTGATTTTGTTGTTGTTTTATCACTCTGCTGATTGTTTCAGGAAATATTGCTCGCAGAAGGGTCTTTCCCGTCAATCGCATCCACAGATATCCAAATCGACACAATCTTCTGAGTCTACAAATGGATTAGCTACAGCAAGAACTGATAGATGTGAGAACTCAGATGACTGATGTGAGGACAAAAGTGAGGACTCAGATGAATCAATTCATGGCTGTGATGACTGGGCTGGCACAAACCCAAGAAAGATTGAGGGAGTTAGTCGAGCGGAAAACTCCAGAAGAGAATCATGCAGACACTGGGGGTACAAGTAACAATGCGCGTGATCAACCGCGAACGACTTTGATTGTGTTTGGACCTCACAACATCCTGAAGTTAATATCCTTGATCGTATTCTGCAAGAAGACCCTCAGGACGAGCAGTTTACAGTGTTGGGTGTTGGGGCTGATGAAGCTTATGATCGTCTTCTGGACGAGATATCAGAGAAGCTAAGATCCTTGGAGTCCCAAAACTCTTTGGGATTTTATGTGATGGATATGGGCCTAGTTGAAGGAGTAAGGATTCCTCACAAATTCAAGCCCCCGTGTTTTGAAAAGTATAACGGTACCTCTTGTCCTCGTACCCATTTGCAATCTTTTCTGGGAAGGTTGAAAGCATATACCATGGATGATAAGCTATGGATGTTTTACTTTGAAGACAATTTAACCGGGGCATCCAGAGAGTGGTATTCACACCTGTCAAGGGCTACTGTCAGAAACTAGAAAGATATAGCTGAGGCCTTTATACGCCAATATCAGTACAACCTGGATATGGCACCCAATAGGACCCTCTTGATGGGTATGTCTCAGTCTTAAAGAGAAAGTTTATGTGAGTACGCTCAAAGGTGGAGACAACTCGTTGCTGTTGTCCAGCCACCTATATCTGAAAGGGAGATGGCTGATATGTTCATGAATACCTTGCAAGGGACCTACATTGACAGACTTGTTTCCTTCTCTTCTACTAGTTTTGCTGATGTGGTTATAGCAGGAGAAAGAATTGAAGCCTATTGAAGATGGGTAAGATTTCTGACAATGGTACTAGCTCCAGCAATGCAAGGAAACCCTTCTCCGGACCTAGAAGAACAGGAGAGACCAATGCAGTACATATTAAAAGAGGTAGGCCCCAATACTTGCAAAGATCAGTGGCTGCAGTCACCATTCCTACTCCAGCACCTCAGCAACAACAAAATCCTCAGCAACAACAATATCCTCCACAGCAACAAAGATCTTACAACAACAACAACCAACAACAACGTCCTTTCCAACAAAGGCCTTCTCAGGTTAACAGGGTGATCGACCCCATCCTGATGCCATACGCAACCTTACTCCCACAACTATTAGAGTTTAACCTGACTGAATTGAGGACTTTGGCTACACCAGATCCTCTGAATCTTCCAAGGAACTATGATGTCAACGCCAGATGTGCTTTTCACTCCAATGCACCTGGTCATTCAACAGAGAAGTGCAGGGCCCTGCACATGAATGTTCAAGATTTGATTGACTCCAAAGCTTTGAATTTCGCACCTCCACCAAATGTCACAAAGAATCCAATACCAAACCATGGTGGGCCAAGGATTAATGCTATTGAGGAAGACCAAAAAGCAATTTTGATTGAGGACGTTGCAAGTATTCAAACACCACTGACCGAAGTGAAAGCTCAGTTATTGAAGTGCCAAGAATTTCCAGGTTGTGAAGCCTGTTGTGAAGCTTGGAAAGTTTCTGCCAATGGTTGTGCAAATCTAAGGAATGGTATCAGCGGTCTTATCAAAGAAGGCATCTTGCAAATCACATCGACGGTTCCAGCTTCTACAACTGCAACAAAAATTTCTCCTACAACACCAACAAACATTATTCCAACAAAATCGACTACAACAACAGCAAACACCAGTGACGACATCTCAACGGTTACCATCTATTATGATCCATCAACCATCCATGTTCCACAATCCCTCAACAACAACTTTCAACAACACCCTCATCAACAACTTCCTTCACCTGCACCAGCTCCAATCAGACCTCATATCACCATCTACTATGATCCGCAAACTATCATAACTCCTTCTTCTGATGTAATTAGTCCGGTGACCATCACGTTGCCTGGACCAATTCCTTATGATAACAACGGTGTTGTGCCTTGGCATTATGGTTCGGATCTTTACTGCCATGGAAAGAAGATCACTCTTGACTCCTTAATACCTGCACCACAGGTTGACAATGTTGGGGGAGGCGGAGGCTTCACTCAAAGCGGACGTCTCTTTGCTTCACAGTTTCCCAGAATTAATGCTGAAGCAGAAGCTGCTGCCAAAGCAAAAGGCAAAAGTGTGGTGCCAGAAGAACCAACTGCAAAAAGAAACTCAGAAGACACCCTTTGATCGGGATGTAGACGAGTTTATGAGGATTATCAAGAGAAGTGACTACAAGTTTGTGGATCAGCTCCACCAAACACCCTCCAAGATCTCTATACTATCTCTGCTCATGTGTTCCGAGGCTCACTAGAATGCACTACTCAAGGTCCTACACGCAACTTATGTGCCTGAAGAGATCACGGTCAACCAGTTAGAAACGGTAGTTGCAAATGTCAATACTAGTCATGGACTAGGTTTCACTAATGTTGACTTGACTACGGAGGGGCGTAATCACAACAATACTTTGCATATCACTTTGGAATGTAAATGTGTTATGCTATCTCATGTTCTTGTTGAAACCGGATCATCACTCAATGTGCTACCAAAGAAGGCTTTAGTCAAGCTGGAGTATGATGGTCTTGCACTTCGACCAAGCAACCTAGTTGTCAGAGCTTTCGATGGCTCTAAGACATCAGTTCTCGGAGAGATTGAGCTTCCTGTGGTAATTGGCCAACAAATTTTCAAAACTATCTTCTATGTGATGGACATACAGCCTACCTACAGCTGTTTGTTGGGTCGACCGTGGTTTCATGCCGCTGGCCCAATAACGTCAACTCTTCACCAGATGTTAAAATACGAGTGGGAAGGCCAAATTATCACCGTATGTGGAGAAGAGGACATCTTCGTCATCCATCTGGATATATACAACTATATAGAGATGGATGGAGAGATCCATGAAACCATGAGTCAGGGTTTCGAAGCCTTGAACATCAACGAAGCAATGACTGAGGTGTTTGCTGCATCCCAAGAGGAAAGGAGGGGCACCTCAATTTCTTCCTACAAACAGGCTCGGAAGGTTGTGGAAGAAGGGAATGCCCAGGGCTGGGGCAAGCTGCTGAAGATTTAGATGAAAGAAGACAAATTCAGTTTGGGTTACAGACCATCCCGACAAATTCCAGAGGAGTCTGCTGAAGCTCCCAAGTTCATAAGGGGGGAATGCTGACCCCGGATGTTGTCAACACTTTGGAAGACGAGGGTGAGAGCGACTACAACCTGGAAAGTTGGATCCTTCCAAGAGTCCCGGGCCAACAAGTCCTCAATTGGTCTTCCCAGGAAGTTATAAGGATTACTGCTGCAGAGTAATTATTATTTCCTGTTTTAAGCATGCATTAAAGTCCCGCATCTTGCCCAAGATGTCTTGGACTCATTTTGTAATAGGGCCATATGTATTTTGTGCAAATTGAATATTAATGAACAATGGACATTTTTTTGCAAACAATATTTTTTCGCTCCCTGTCTTTTCAGTTTTGTTATTTTCGCACAAAACAATAAATGGCAATGTTTTTCTCAATAAATAACCTCATTGACTTTTTCTAAGTAAAATAAAATCAATCACTAAAATGAACCAAAACTCAACCCTTGCAGAGATAGCCCTCCAGATTGCACCGAAAACAACACTACTATGACCTCGTATGACTTCGATAATTCGATTAATCAAGCAGATGATGGGGTTGAAGAAGACTACGATTTACCTGAAGAGCTAGCCAGGTTATTGAGACAAGAGGAAAAGGTGATTGCTCCTCATCAGGAGGAGGTTGAGACTATCAATCTTGGTACCGAGGAAGATGTGAAAGAAGTGAAGATTGGGGTCATTCTGCAAGCTCTAGTAAAGGAACAACTTATGAGTATGCTGCGAGAATACATCGATGTGTTCGCTTGGTCCTATCAAGATATGTCGGGTTTTGATATAGATATTGTCATGCACAAGCTACCATTGAAAGAGGATTGTCCGCTAGTTAAACAAAAGTTGCACCGTACTCGCCCAGACATGGCCATGAAAATCAAAGAGGAAGTACAAAAGCAGTGGGACGCCGGTTTTCTTGCTGTAACTAGTTACCCGCCGTGGGTTGCTAACATTGTACACGTACCTAAGAAGGATTGCAAGGTGCGTATGTGTATTGATTACCGGGATCTCAATAGAGCAAGCCTGAAAGATGACTTCCCATTACCTCACATTGAGTTATTGGTAGACAACACAGCTCAGTTCTCGGTATTTTCCTTCATGGACGGATTTTATGGATACAATCAGATCAAGATGTCACCTGAAGACATGGAGAAGACAACTTTCATCACACCCTGGGGCATACTCTGCTACAAAGTAATGCCATTTGGTTTGAAAAATGCCGGTGCAACGTATCAACGGGCTATAGTAACATTATTCCACGATATGATCCATAAAGAAATTGAGTGTTACGTGGATGACATGATTGCCAAGTCCCAAACAGAGGAAGAGCATTTGGTAAATATGTTGAAATTATTCGAGCGTCTGAGGAAGTATCAGCTAAGGTTGAACCCCTAACAAATGCATATTCGGGGTACGTTCTGGTAAGCTGCTGGGTTTTATTGTAAGCGGAAAAGGAATTGAGGTTGATCCCAACAAAGTCAAAGCAATTCAGGAAATGCCTACACCTAAGACTGAGAAAGAAGTTCGAGGGTTCTTAGGTATATTGAACTACATTTCAAGGTTCATATCTCATCTCACTGTAACCTGCGAGCCCTTGTTCAAGCTTTTAAGAAAGGAACAGACAGTCAGGTGGAACGACGATTGTCATAAAGCTTTTGACAAGATCAAAGAGTATTTGCAAGAACCTCCAATTCTCATGCCTCCAGTTGAAGGAAGACATATAATAATGTACCTGACAGTATTAGATGAATCGATGGGGTGTGTGTTGGGCCAGCATGACGAGTATGGTCGAAAAGAGTATGTGTAACACGGTGGGAGAACTGACTTTAGTTAAATGTTGCGGATAGCAAGAGGCGCCACCGACTTTTATTTTATCCAAAAGGAAAGGACATAAAAGAACAGGAAAGACCTTAAAAAGATTTTGAGTTCGGGGGGTAGGTTATACAAAGGGAAGGTGTTAGCACCCTTTATATCCATGGTTATCCATGGGCTCTTAGTTACTTAGCTCACTTTAAATTGTTTTGAGAAAGGTGTAGTGTGTGATTAGAAATTTTCTAAGTACTTTATAATGATCCTCGTATGGATGTATATAAAGACTTTGTTTTGAAAATTTGTTTGAAATTTGAAGTGTAAAATGTATTTTGAAATGTGTGAGCCAGTAATTAAGAGGAACATACCTTATATTAAGTCTTTACTGTTCTTATGTTCTTTCAATGGTAAGACTATCCCTATTATTAAGGATTAGGTAGTCACTACCTTGGATGTGATAAGGGACATGTGTAGGGACATCTGAATATAGGCAACTGTGAGGTGTCTTTAGTAATACATAGGGACTTATCATCTTTTATTCGAAGGGACAAAATCATTTATCGTAGGCAACCTCGAAGGGACTTGATCTTATAAACTGAAGGGACTTGATGATATTGATGGAGGGACTTTGCTTAAGACACCTTACTTGACCTTAGAAATAGGCAACATGAGAGGTAACCCTAGAAAGTGCAAGATGGCGATCAAAGATCGACTTACGTGTGTGAGTGTTCATGTTCAAATATTTATCTTATTTAATTAGTTATTCTAAGTCAATTTTAATCACAAACATGTTATGCACACCCTAGAATTACTAACCATACAGTAATATTTTCATAATAAAATAAAGCAAAAATATAAACCTAAACTATTACAAAGCTTCGGGACAATTACAATATGATCGGAGAAATAATAATAGAAAATAAATAAGCAATAATTTAAAAGGTTAGTAATAATGAAATACTAATAATAATAAAAGGGTTAGTAAAAATATAAAGAAAATAAAAATTTAAGAGAATATTATTTTTAAGTTGAATAAACATTAAAAAAAATTTAGAAGAAAAAGAATAACTATGATAATAGTAAACAAATAATAATTATTTACATAAAAAATGATTAATTATTTAATTATAGTTTATAACAAAATTAAGTTAAATATAAAAGTTTATAAAAATTAGGGTTAATAAAATTAGGTTTTTAGAAACTAGGGTTTTACAATATATATATATATATATATATATATATATATATATATATATATATATATATATATATATATATATATATATATATATATATATATATATATATATATATATATTTAATAATATGGACATATAATATAATAAATATAATAATTAAGTTTTTTTTTTTGGAGAAAATAATTTGAATTAAAAAAAATCAATTTTTATTTAAAAGAAAATAATATATACATTTATTTTATAAATTATTATTTAAAGAATTAATTGAATTAAACAATAAAACAAAAAAAATAGTGAAAATAATGAAAAAACATACCTGGGGCTGGGATTCGAACCCAGGCCCTAGGCTTTCCATCCACAAGACCAACAGCATCACCACCAGGCGAAGCACACGCTGGTGTTAGCATCAGGAGTTCAATTTGTTTTATTGTTAACCTGCAAAAATCCAGAAAAATAAAACAAAACAAAATGGCCTGGGGGGGATTCGAACCCAGGACCATCAACATTACATACACGCACACTAACCAACTGAGCCAACGCACACTTGTTGAAATAAAATATAAACAATTTAATAAAATATTTCATCAATATTTGAATTCCAAACTGGCTCCAGAACTTCATCTTCTTCCTCTGAAATTCGTAGGTTTACCTGCGAATTTTGTTATGAAATTTCCTGCGAGTTTTCCTGCAACAGAAACCTACAAAATGCATACTCTCACAAAAACGTACAATTTCCACAAATTGATCATGCCAACATGATCTATACAGTTCATTGGATTCAATTATGGTCTCAAACATCATTTATATGATCTATTTCATGAAACCCTAAAAGCTTGGCCGAAACCCTAACAATGGCCATTTACGATTCAGGTCATTAATCTTCAATCTAATTATCCAGAAAGCTTGCAAACTTCATTCTAAACACAAATCAACAACCATAATTAGTAAATGATGCATAAACAATGAAAATCGAAAATCAAAAGTTCAAGAACAATCTTGATTCGGTTACGGCTTATGATCATGCTTTTGATGTATATCATGATTGAAATATGTTCAGTGAGTCTCAAGGAAGCTAAAGCAACCTTCAAAAGTTATTGAAATTTCTCAAAATTATGAAACCGAATTTGGAATTTTCTTGAATATTTTTTACTCTTGCTTTTGTTCTTGGAGGCTAGATTTTTTCGTCACCTAGCATTGTGATGTATTCATGCATATGTAGTGACTGTAATTAGGTCAAAACTTTGTGGATTTGTGGGATTTGTCTTGATTGCTTGATCATGAAGTTTTCTCCTTTCAAATATTGAAAAATATCTTATCTAACCTTTCCAAATCAAGCTAGCACGAAATTGGATCAGATCAATCATCTCTAAATGGTGTTTATGATTTTCTAGAATCATAATCTCATCCAAATATTTGATTTATATATTTTATTTTGATTTAATTTGCATTTTAATGAATAAAATTCAAATAAATACTAAATAAAAAATAAAAAATCATAAAATGCTTGGATTGGATCGTGCTTGATGATATTATGAAGATTGGGTGGCAATTTGGTAGGCCCATTTGGCAAAAATTGGTTTTGAGACTTCATTTGCTTCACAAACCTCCCAAAATTTTCCAACTTTGCAAAGGCACATATCCCTCAATTTTAAGGCTATTAAGGTGTTCTTGGAAATTTTGGAAAGATTATAGAGTCCTCTAACCAACCTCTTTGGTCTCATGTCCATATCCTTTACCATTCTCAAGTTATGCTCTTTGGAAGATGTCAACTTTTTGTTGACTTTTAAAATGACCTATAATGTCTTAGCTCATACCTTCCAAATGAAGCATTTTTGGGCTTGGCTTGTGAGACACAAAGTTGTAGAGAATTCAATTTCCCTCAAAATGAGATTTTAATGGAAACAATTTGATGAAGCATGTGAAAGTTATGGCTGGTCAAAGTTCAGTTGACTTTTCCAGTGAAAACTCTAATTTAGAAACTCCTGATTCTTGATGATCTGAAATCTCCTTGATGAATCATGATCAACCCTTGATCAAATGATGAATTTTACTTAATATACTTGATGTTGGCAAAAAAATCGTGAAATTTGACTTTGGTTTGACCACAGTTGACCTTAGTTTGACTTTTTAACTGCTTTGACTGATTTTTGCATATCTGATCATCTGACTGAGCAAACTTTTTGGGAAAGCCTTGAAACTTGACATAGGGATTCTTAAAAATATATAGGATGCTATGAAGCTCACTTGAAGCCTTGGAAATCCATTTAGCCTGATGAAATCCAAAACCCTAGTTTAAGATGCATTGCTTAGGAGGATGCATTGTCTGAGGGGATTGTCAAACTTCTTGACTAATTGTGAACGTTGTGAACCTCTTGAGATACCTTGTGAATCTTGTGAAACTTGTGAACCTCTTCGGACACCTTAGTACATAATTTCTTCTCTAGGTGAGGGAAAATTTTGGGGTGCAACAGCTGCCTCTGTTCAATTTTCTGAAACTTGAGGGGTTAGATTGGCATATGTGCCATTCATGACCTAAAAGGTTGAAGGGGATTGAACACAAAAGCCCAAAAATTTGCACTCGCCGGTGCGTAAAGTAACACTGATGATAAGTTGTATATGCTTAAGTGGGCTTGAAGATGCCACTTGGAAGAACTGGAGATGGGCTTATAGATGCCATCCATAATATCAGGAGGTGATAATATCTTTATGTTGATACTGGATATCAATACTAGGTCTTCGTATAGGTCGTCTCTAAATCGTTTATGCAACATGGTTTGAGTTGAATTATAGCACTAGATCTTCGTATAGATCGTCTCTGCATTATCTCTGGGGAAAAAGAATATCCTTCATTAAGTGTCAGGGCTTAGATCTTCGTATAGATCGTCTCTGAACCATATCTAAGAACATACTTTAATTTAAGTATCAGAACCAAATCTTCGTGGCAATCTTTTTATGAATTAAGTATCAGCACTAGACCTTCGTATAGATCGTCTCTGAACTGTTTTGAGTTATTGAATAGACCAGTTGAAATAAATCTTCGTAACGATTATCTCTTCTAGAAATATCCTGGATTATGTAATAGATCTTCGTATAGACCATTTACCCCTCCAAGGATAACTTGAGTATTGATCATCAGAAATGAATCTTCGTAGCGATTATCCCTGAATTAAGTATCAGCACTAGATCTTCGTATAGATCGTCTCTGAACTGTTGTGAATTGTTGATAGTGTTTTATCTGCATATAACTATCCTGCAAAGAAAAGGTTAGTTCATGCAATATGTATGCATGTATGGAATGATGTATCTAAGTAAATATTATATGTATTGTGTATGCTGTGATATGATGTAAGTGATGTATGTATGAATCATGCATCCTGAAGTGTCTGGGTATCTCTGCATAACAGCTGCTGGCTAGGGAAAATAAATCCCGATTCATTGCTGAAGAATATGAGGACCTCGTTCCCGTTTTGTTTGATAGTATAGTATTTATAACCTCTCGTCTTCGTTCGTCGTACTTCTATTGAAGGAATAAGTTCCTGAGTATCCTGACTGAGGATAAAAGAGATGGACATAAATTCAAGGGGAGATGTAACTCGAAGTATCTATAAAGATAGATTTGCTCTGCTGGGGATTTGTAGTTGTCTTGTGGGGATGAACCGGCGAAGCTTTGTTGAACTCCTACCCTCGTTCGTCCTTAGTAAATACTATTACTGCATTTTATGCATTTTTGGTAAACATCAATCATATTCAAAAGCATACATACATTCAAACACAACCAATGGACGTTTTCGTTTAGGTAAACAGGGTAAAAGTAAATCTGGATTCAAAGACGAGATTTTATTTATATTATAAATGACCTATACATAGGCAAGTTTGTACAAGGAGACAGAAATCCTAGTAAGAGGAATTCGTCGTAAAAGTTTTACAAAACAAAGAAAACAGCTATGTGAGAAATAATCCTATTGAGTTTCAATTCTACTATTGCCATTATCTTCAAGTATCTCATCTTCTGCTGTTGAGACGAAAACGATTGGATTGAACTTTATCTGTTTGAACTTGAGTTAGGTAGTACTGACAGTTGGAGTTATATGGGTGATCCAACGAGACATATTCATACGCTTTAATCCCTAACTTTTGCCTGGACTGCCTTTTCAGGTTTTCAATCCACCGGGATACCCTTTTTTGCCCAAGCCGCCCTTTTAGGTTTTTGACTTTCCGGGTGTACATTTATATATATATATATATATATATATATATATATATATATCCCTAGTTTTTGCCCAAACCCTTTTGGTTCGTCGGGATGCCCTTATTTTGCCTAGGCCAGTCAACCTAGCGGGTCTCTTTTTATGCGTAGTATTTTTTAACTATGTCTGCGTTTACAGGTTGTAGGAAGTCTTCACCATCCATAGTAGTAAGCATCATGGCACCTCTTGAGAACACCCTCTTGACTACAAATGGTCATTCATATGTAGGAGTCCACTTGCCCCTAGGATCACCCTGTGGTAGTATGATACGCTTGATTACTAAGTCACCAGCCTGATATACCTTTTGCTTAACCTTCTTATTAAAAGCTTTGATCATCCGTTTCTGGTACATCTGACCGTGACAAACAGCTGCCAGCCTTTTCTCATCAATCAAATTTATATGGTCAAGTCGAGTCTGAATCCACTCATATGTATTGTAGTACGATAACCATGAAGAGCAAATGGTAACATCTCATGCCAATCTTTGTAAGTAACAGTCATCTTTTGTAGAATCTTCTTAATGTTCTTATTAGCAACTTCTACTTCCCCATTCATCTTTGGACGATATGGAGAGGAGTTATGATGCTTAATCTTGAACTGCGTGCAAAGATCAGTAATCATGGTATTGTTCAGATTAGAGCCATTGTCTGTGATAATCCTTTCAGGGATGCCATACCTACATATGAGATTATTATTAAAGAATCGAGCCACCACATTCTTAGTAACAGATGCAAATGAAGCTGCCTCCACCCACTATGTAAAGTAATCAATAGCAACTAGGATGAAACGATGCCCATTAGAAGCAGTAGGCTTGATCTCACCAATCATATATATGCCCCACATAGCAAAAGGCCAAGGAGCAGTCAACACATTCAATGGAGCTGGAGGTATGTGCGCTTTATCAGCATAGATTTGACACTTGTGACATGTTCTGGAATGTTGATAGCAGTCAGCTTCCATAGTAGACCAATAGTAACCTGCTCTCAATATCTTCTTTGCCATGGTATGACCACTAGAATGAGTGCCAAAGATCCCATCATGCATGTCTTCCATAATCTCTACTGCTTCTTTCTTATCCACACAACGAAGCAAAGTTGAATTATGATTACGCTTGTACAAAATTCCATTACTCAAAAGGAACTTAGCAGAAAACCTCCTCAGAAACTTCTTATCTTTGACAGATGCCCCTTCAGGGAACTCCTGAGTTTCAAGATATCTTTTCACCTCATAGAACCAAGGCTTTTCCTCTCCTCCTTCAGTATCAATCTCATTACAATATGCAGGCTTCTCAAATATGTCAATAGTAATCTTGGGAGCTTCATCATCCCATCTAATCTCAAACATAGATGCCATGGTGGCTAATGCATCTTCCAACTGATTCTCTCCTCGTGGAATATGTCCAAAGGTAATCTCTTCACAATATGGGATCAAAGACAACACATGCTCTCTGTAAGGAATAATATTTTCATGCTTGGTATCCCAATCTCCTTTAATCTGACTCACTACCAGGGCTGAGTCTCCATATACATCTAGGAACTGAATCTTCATCTCAATGGCAGCTTTGATACCCATGATACATGCCTCATACTCATCCATGTTATTGGTACAATAGAAACAAAGTCTTGCAGTAATTGGGGTATGACAACCTTCAGGGGAAGTGATCACAACACCAACACCATTACCAAGCGCATTAGAAGCTCCATCAAAAACCATAGTCCATCGGGATCCTTGTTCAGGTCCGTCATATTGTCTAGGTTCTTTAGTAACAATCATAATGTCTTCATCAGGGAACTCAAAACTCAATGATTGATAATCATCCACTGCTTGATGAACCAAATGATCAGCTACAATACTTCCTTTAATGGCCTTCTGAGTAGTGTACTGTATATCATATTCTATTAAGATCATTTTCCATCTTACTATTCGTCCGGAGAGAGCAGGTTTCTCGAATATATATTTGATTGGATCCATCTTTGAAATCAACAAGGTAGTATGAGTCAACATATACTGTCTTAGTCGGCGAGCAGCCCATGCCAAAGCGCAACAAGTTTTCTCGAGCAGTGAGTATCTTGTTTCACAGTCGGTAAACTTTTTGCTAAGGTAGTAGATTACCTGCTCTTTTCGACCAGACTCGTCATGTTGCCCCAACACACACCCCATTGAGTTGTCTAACACTGTTAAGTACATGATCAAGGGTCTTCCATCAATCGGTGGCATCAAGATTGGAGGTTCTAGATGATATCTCTTGATTTCATCGAAGGCTGTCTGGCACTCGTCATTCCATTCCATCACCTGATCTTTCTTCAACAATTTGAAGATTGGCTCACAGGTAGCAGTTAGCTGGGAAATAAACCTTGCAATATAATTCAGGCGTCCCAAGAAACCTCTAACTTCCTTTTCAGTACGAGGAGCTGGCAACTCTTGTATGGCTTTCACTTTTGCAGGATCTACCTCAATACCTTTTCCACTGACGATGAAACCAGGAGTTTACCAGATCTATCTCCAAAAGTACACTTATTTGGGTTCAATCTGAGCTTGTATTTCTTCAACCTTTCAAACAGATTATGCAGATGATCAAGGTGTTGTTCTTCATTCTGGGACCTGGCTATCATATCATCCACATATACCTCTATCTCATGATGAATCATATTGTGAAACAAAGCCACCATAGCACACTGATATGTTGCCCCGACATTCTTCAAACCAAATGGCATCACTTTATAGCAAAAGGTGCCCCACTGTGTAACAAACGTAGTCTTCTCCATATCTTCAGGTGCCATCTTGATTTGATTGTAACCAGAGAAACCATCCATGAAATAGAATACTTTATGCTGAGCAGTGTTGTCTACCAGAACATCAATATGAGGAAGTGGAAAGTCATCTTTAGGGCTGGCCTTATTCAAATCTCTGTAACCCACACACATGCGTACCTTACCATCCTTCTTAGGTATTGGTACCACATTTGCAACCCATTGGGGATAAGAAGTCACAACTAAGAACCCTGCATCAAACTGTTTCATTACCTCTGCTTTAATCTTTTCTGACATTTCAGGACGCATGCGACGAACCTTCTGCTTCTTTGGACGACATTCTTCTTTTACTGGTAAACGGTGAACCACAATGTATGTATCCAACCCTGACATATCTTCATAGGACCAAGCAAAGATTTCTACATAATCACGTAACATCTGAATTAATCTGCTCTTAACACCATCCTCTAGTTCATCCCCTATCTTGACCTCTTTCCTGTTTTCTTCAGTTCCCAGATTCACAACTTTGATTGGCTTTTCATGTGGCTGTATATCTTTTTCTTCTTGTTGTAACAACCTGGCAAGCTCTACATGTACTTCACAATCTTCCTCCTTTCCATCTTCAGCTTGATAGATCGGATTCTCGAAATTATAATTGGCAATAGTAAAATTGTTATCAACAAGATCCAGAGTGGATGAGGATCTGCATTTAATGATGTGGGTGTGTGTAAGAACACATAGCTGATAAAACAGAAATAAAAAAAATAAGAGAAAGACAAGGAGCACAATATTTACGAAAATGAAACGTCCATTGATTTTTATTGAATGAAGTATGCAAATGAAATGACATCCCGAAACAAGCATACCATTGTGCCCCGGGTAAGACACAAGGCTTGAAAGTGTAATTATTTAAAATTACAAACTTAAAAATAAAACACAGTAATAGTATTTACTCCTGACTAAAGGAGATAGGAATAACGTCTTCGGTCTTCCAATTGTTGAGCCCATCACCCATGGTAGGAAAGATCCAATCATCCAGGTTGTAGTCTTCACTATAGTCACCCACAACATTAATTTGATCTCTCATAACCCCTTGATTGGTGATACGAACAACACGAGCACGACGAACAGCCTTCTGGGATTCTGCTGTGAAACCCAAACCAAACTTGTCAGACTTATAAGGGATGTCAGGAAGCTGACCCCAAATAGTACAACCACCTTCTTCAACCACAGCTCTAGCATCTTTGAGGGAGGCCATTATAGGGGGTACCCTGGTAACCAAAGGAACTTTTTTAACAACAGGGGGAGCTTCAGTAGTAGGAACAACCCAAGGAACTACCTCAAATGTCTGGCAAGGAGTCTCAACAAATTCTCCCTCCATCTCAACATATTTGAAAGTATTCACATGGCTAATCATGTATTCTTCTTCACCATAAACAGTGACTATCTTTCCTTTCACCAGATATTTCAACTTCTGATGTAAAATGGAAGTTACAGCACCTACCCCATGGATCCAGGGGCGCCCAAGCAAAGAGGAGTACACAGGACGAATATCCATTACATAGAAAGTAGAGTCGAAGACTTGAGATCCTACTTTGATCGGGAGATCTACTTCTCCATGTACCACTCTTCTTGAGCCATCAAAGGCCCTCACGACTACATCACTTGGTCTTAACACAACATCCTCGGGACTGAGCTTGTCCAAAACCTCTTTGGGGAGTACATTTAATGAAGAGCCATTGTCCACCAGCACATGAGACAAGGTAGTGCCCTTACATTCAATGGAGATATGCAAAGCTCTGTTATGGTTTCTCTTGGCAGGAGTCAAGTCAGCATCAGAAAAGCCTAACCCATTATCATAAGTCAGATGTGCAACACATTTCTCAAATTGATTCACAGAAATTTCATTTGGTACGTGAGCAGTCTTCAGGAACTTAATTAAGGCTTTAGCATGAGCCTCAGAACACAGTAACAAAGATAACATGGAGATTTTGGAGGGAGTATGCCCCAACTGGTCAACAATATCATAATCACTCTTGCGAATGATCTTCAGCACTTCTTCCATCTGTTTAGAGAGATTTTCAGCAGTCGGTGCCTCAACTTGCACAAGTTCAACCACAGGAACTTTGCCCCGAGCATCAGTACTTGGCCCAGAATTAGAGGTAGTAGTTGGAGTAACTGCATCTTTGGAGGTAGCCTGAGGAGAGAAAATTCTTCCACTTCTGGTGATCTTACTAGATCCAGCAATATTATCAACATCAAGATTATCATCAGTAACAGGTGCATCAGTCAGAGGTTCTTGCTTTAAACCATGGATGTAAACATCAGAACCATAATTCCAGGGTATAGCGTTATCAGAAGTATAAGGAACAGGGCCAGGAGTGGTAATAATCATGGGAGCCACTCTAGCTTCAGCAACAGTCTTCACAGGGCCTTCAGCAGTAATCCTGACAGGACCCTTAGAGGTGATCCTGACAGGGCCTTTGGAGGTAATCTTCACTGGCACTTTATCAACCATAGTTACATCTTCAAGCTTCGTACTTTGAGTTAGATGTTCACACATACTTTCCACGGAAGGTGTCCTTTCAAACAATATAGTGTAATTGTCCATGAGGCGTTGAATACCATCTTTCAACTTCCAGCAACTATCAGGTTTGTAGGCACAATAAAAACTGTCTTCATTACAACCTGGAAAGAAACCAGCCTGCACCAACTTCTTCTTGATAATGGATAAGGGAGTAGTCACATCTGCTACTGAGGAACCATATGAAACTTCATCAACAGCATTAACAGTCTTCTCATGGTTGGGCATAGGAGCAGTGATAACATTTGGAGTCCCGGGAGGGTCAAATTCAATCTCCCCAGCTTCAATCATATCTTGAATCTTGTTTTTCAACACCCAACAGTTGTTGGTGTCATGTCCTGGACTATTAGAATGATAGGCATATCTTGCATTAGGATTGTATCGAGGAGAGGAAGTATTAGGATTCTGAGGAGGGTCCTTCAAAGTAATGAGTTCCCCTTTCAAAATGTGTTGCAAGGCTTGGGCCAGTGACATGTTGATCTTGGTGAATTGTCTTCTAGGCTTTTGTTGATTGTTTTGTTGTGGTTCTGGTGCTGTAGTAGTAGGATTGGAAATGTGAACTGCTCCCACAGATTGGTGACTCCTATTACGACTATGTTGACCATACACAACATTAGACTCTTTCTTTCCACTAGGGGGCTTCTTAGCAGTGTTTGATGAAGAGGAACCCACTTGTATTTTACCACTTCTTATACCATTTTCCACACATTCTCCAGTCATTATCAGCTCGGTGAAACTAGATGATGAGCTTCCAATGAGGTGACTATAGAAAGGACCATTCAGCGTACTCATAAACATATCCACTAGCTCCTTGTCAGTCAGAGGAGGTTGAACTCTGCCAGCCAGGTCTCTCCATTTCTGGGCATACTCCTTGAAACTCTCCTTAGCATCCATTGACATGCTTTGGAGCTGCGTGCGAGTAGGTGCTAAATCAGCATTATATTGGTATTTCCTATATAAGGCCTCCGCAAGATCATTCCAATCACGAATATTGACACTTTCCAGTTGGTAGTACCATTCCAATTGAGCTCCAGACAAGCTCTCTTGGAAGAAGTGAATCCATAACTTCTTATCAGCAGTATGTGGTTGAATCCTTCGGACATAGGATCTTAAATGTAGCTTGGGACATGAGACACCATCATACACCACAAAAACAGGAACCTTGAAACCAATAGGTATAACCACTCCAGAATCTCCCACAGTATCATGGAGACTACCTCCCTCTTTCTCAGAATTTTCAGACTCAGAATCCTCAATCTGCTCCTTTGTTTTGATAGGACCTCTGAATCTTCTTCCCAGATTGATAAGGCCTCCTGATCTTCTAGTCTTCTTCTTCTTCTTAGCCAGCAGTGTCTTCAGCTCATCTTGTCCTTTGGACATGTTCAGAATCAACTCTTGGAATTGTGCATTCTGAGCCTGAAGATCTTTGACAGTATGTTCAAGAGCCATTTCTGCTGAAATAAACAACGAGAAGATAAGATACCTGTTCATAAGAAACCTATGATGCAATGGCATGGTATGTAAATGCGTATGCAATGTTTTCAAGGACCGCAAGATTTAAATTTGTTTAAACAACCAAAAAGTAAACTTTTATTAGTAATCAATAAACTTGTTTGCCTCTTGGGCTTACAATAAAAATGAAATGAATACAAAAATGGGGTTTTAAGTCTCCCATGGACGTTTCCTCTTTGTGTTGAGGTATGAGTTAAGATTCCGCTCCTCGTGAAGTTGTTTTGTTAGCTCCAGGATTCTTTCTTGACTTGCTTTGTAATGAGTCTCAAAAGTATCTCTTTGCTCCTTCAACTGGATCCAGGACCTTTGTAACTCCTCCATGTCAGTGGGCATGTCTGGAAGAAGAATGATATAAGAAGTATCTCCTTCAGCAACAGGCTCCATGGTAACTGGCAGGATGGCAGGATATGGCATCATAAGAGTCTGAGCACGAGATCGCACCCATCTGAGATAAGATTCCATAGGAATAGTGTACTTGGGTTCCAGAGTCTTGTTGTCAACCTTGTTCACTTTACCCCATGCCCGTATGAACCTTTGACGGTAACCTTGTAGATCGTTGTCGTAGTCGAACACGATACCCTGAATAAGCATGTCATGAGGACCATCACTTCGAGCATAACCAAATTGACGTAGAGCTAAGGAAGGATTGTAGGTAATGCCCCCTTGTAAACACCCCAAATTTGCCCTCACCCATTCACACCATGGCTTGTGATCTCCTCATATGCATAAACTCAATCATAGCATCTCATATCACATTTTAGATTCAAAGTCATCTACATCTAGGGTTTGTGATCTGAGCAATCCAAAAGCTTCTTGAGCCACTCCAAAGGTCATCAATCACTTCAAAGGGGTCTATGTGTGTTCAAGCATCATATTATATCCTCTCAAAGTCAAGAATGTCAAAGAATCACAAGAACTGAGAATGGTATGGATGCAGAGCCAGGTTTGACTGCACAGATGACCTGAAATTAGGGTTTTGGTTTCAAAGGCCATAACTCCAATTTTTTTGGTCATTATTGTTTCTATTGGTCTCTATATGGTGTAGGGGATATGCATATCAAGTTTCATGAAGAAATTCCATGGGGAAGTCATCTGATCAAGAGTTGACTTTCCAAGCAAGTCAGTGCAAAATCAGGGAATCTGAGGCCCCCAATGACCCAACCAAGGGGTGTTCTTCATCATTTTGATTGTATATGATCTTTATTTGATCATGGAAGATGTTGGAAGTTTACAAAATTGAATAATTTCAAGTCTTTTGCAAAGTTGACTTTTTGGGCAAGTTTGACTTTTAATGAAATTTCTATTTTAGGCAACTTTTTCAACCTTTACTTTTTGATTCAAAAAAGCTTCAAATGGAAAAACTTTGGTCATGAAAGTTGTAGAATGGATCATTCCCTTTTCAAAAAGTACAAGAACATGACCTAATTCATTTTGGATCAAAAGTTATGGCCTTGCAAAGTTGAGCAAAATCATTAAAAATTCACTTTTGCACCAAATGGAAAACTAGCAATTTCTCATGGGAAGCCTTTATGTGACTTCAACATGATCTCTAATCATCATACCAATGCTACACATGACATAAAATCAGAATTGGCCCAAAGAATTTCTCATTTTGTGCCTTGATCCATAAGTCATTTTTCATGAAGATGCAAAGAGGGATTTTTGGCAAAATCATTCTCAAAAGAGTTATGTGATCACTAATTGGTTTCTATGCATTGTCATGATCTAGTGAGGCATTCCACATCAAAAATTCAGCAAGAGTTCTCACTTTTACATAGCCAAAATCATGAGATAACACAAGTGGGCAAGTTGCAAAATCTCTCACAACTCATGATCCAAATGCTGCAGACTTTCACAAGCAATCCAAGGGTCATCCTTGACTCAAGCTGAAGCAAGACATGCCCTTAGACTTCTTCTGCCATAGCCCATGCTGCAAGTACAAATCAACTTGACTTTTTGGCCAAAACCCCCATACTCTTGGAATAGTGATCAGCCACCCCTACTGACCTGCCCCACAGGCTACTCACACATCATGGGAGTGTTATAGCAACTCATTGGCCATTGAAACAACACACAACACAGCCCTCACAAAAATCTGTCAAAAACTCCTCTTCTTCGAATCTCTCTCCACCGCCATCAAACACCCATTTTATCTTCACCAACAAGTCATACACATTCAAGAGAACCAGAATCCACCATGAACACAGCTTGAAACCCTCTAGAACATAACTGTGAAATCTGCTACACCAGAACTTACCTTCACAAATCAGCCATCAACAAGAGCTTTGAGGCATTCCATTGAGTTCAGAAGGGGCAAGGGAGTTCATCTGCACAAGTGGGAGGTTCTGGAAGCTCACCATTGAAGCTTTCCAGCTCAGGTATGGCCAAGAACACTTTCTCACAGAACTTGTTTTTCTTGTTATAATATGAAAGTGTATGTTGTGCTGATCATAATGATGTGTTTGAAACTGAAAATGAGTGAAAAATGAGGATGTATTGATACTCTGAAATTTCTCCCGTGAAAAATGTTTGCTTCGATTTGCTTGATTCATGTAGTTTAAATGTTGTTTGGTGTTTGATTTGTGTTCTAGGATGTTAGAGGATCATTTCCCTGTGTTTAATTTGAAGTGTGGTGGCTTGTGGTGAAACCTAGGGTTTTGGTTCGCCGAAGAAGACGACCGGAAGTCTTCTCCGGCCACTTGAGAACCATTAACCCTAATCAGTGTCATTAATTGATGTTTGAATGTGGTATGTTAGATGCGTTGACTTAGGCTGACTGGCGCGCGTTTGAGTGGCCAGGATGCATCCTCAGAAACCCTAATCTCCATTAACCTAATTAATCCCAATTAATTAATTCATAAACTTAATTAACCTGATTTGAATGTGGACCTTAGGATCACGCGCCAAGTCAACAGGTCTCTCCCCAGAATCAATCCTGGCTCTCCATTGCGTTTACTTTCTTTTTATTTTAATTTTAATTCATTTGTTTTGTATTTCTTTTGCCCATTTATTTTAAAATAGCAAAAATTATTCAAAAATTCTGAAAATTTTTATATAAACTTTTATTAATTTTCAGAAACCAAAAACATTTTTATTTTTATTTTTTGCATTAATAAATATTTTTAAATCATTTAAAAGTTTATTTTTAATTAATTAATGAGAATTAATTAATTAAAAATACTTTTAGGTATTTAAAAATCACCAAAAAAATTCATGAAACCTTCATAATCATTTAGAAACATTGTCCAACCCTCAAACCAAATTTCTTTTTTGATCTTGATGTCTTTTGAGAATTTTTCATGGAATTAAAATCATTTCAAGGCATTATTTTGATCCAAACTTCAAAAAATCATTTCTGCTTAACCATTGAGAGTTGGACTTTGATTCTTTTTGCATTGCATTTTGTTTAACATGTAGTTTGTGAGATTAAATTGGCATGATTTGATCTTTCATTTTCAATTTTTTGGCATTTTTCTTGTTAAGGTACCCTAAAACCCTAGAAATCTTAGGAAATTCATAACCCTAATTAGGTTAAGAGTTGAAACCTCTCCTTTGGGCAGTAAGTTAGTATAGGTTTAGGGTAGCTTTGAGTGCATTTTCAATTTTTTATCTTGATGTTTGCTTCTGATTTTGGTTTTTGTTTGATGCATTGATCATAAACCCTAATTTGGGCTTCCTTTTGCATTCATCTTGCATTTGCTTGCATACCATGACTTTCCATAGCATTTTGTGTATCCATTTGCTTCATTAGACATCTTAAGGCATGTTAAAAGCATGTTTGATCATTGCCTCATGTATTTGCCATGTTGTATGTCATTTGCATCTCATAACTTTTCATGTGTGTTCATGGTTCTAAACTTGCTCCATTTGCATCCATTTGTTCATGTGATCATCCCCATGCCTTGTTTCATGTTTGCATCATCTCATAGCATCATTATCATCTCATATATGCTTCTGGTTTTGGTTTGCATCATGCCATTCCATCTCATTTTGCATTGCATTGCATTTCTTTCACTAACTTTTCAGGTGGTAAGTTACTTTGAGAAGTGAATTTGCCTTCACTTCTCACAATTTCTTTTCATCTCCTTCATGCATCCTTGCTGCATTTTGTTATGTGTTTGAGATTGAGCTTGCTCATTCTTCTTCTTCTCACTTTCTTTCTTCAAGTGACTTGTCTTCTTAAATGAAGCAAGTTACTTTGCTTTTCCTGATCCTTTCATCTGTTTCCTGGTGGTTCCATTGAAGATTTCTCTTGTTAACCTCACAAACCTTAGGAACAACCAAGCATGACAATGATTAGGGCTTTGATTAGTATCCCCACTTAGTTTTATCTTTGTGTCTCTCTTGAGTCTTCTCTTCTCACCTCATAATCAAGGACTAAACCCTAAAGGCTTTAAGGCTTTGTGATTAAGCTTATGCCTGCATCCTTCTATTAGGATGGAGTGTATAACTTTAATCCTAAGTGTTAAACCCTTAATGTGTTTAACTCCTTTAATCAATTCATCTAATAATCATCAAGACATCGAGCTTGTAACTTGGGCCTTGCATTAGGGTTCTAATTTTTCCTTAATTGGTTAAGAAGGACTAACCCTAGTGTTAATGGACAAGTCCCCCTCAAGTTGTCTTACAAATAATAAAACTTACTTCATCATCTTATCATTAACTAAAATCCACTTGATAAAGGCTTTGTTTTGTCATGAGTTTAATCCCTAATCATGGATTAAGTTGAGGAGCTTTCCTCAGCTTAAACATTCTCATCTATTATCCTTCTATTAGGATGGTGTAATGAGTCTGTTTAATCCCTGATTATGGCTTAATCTCATTACTCAACACTAAACAAAAACAACAAAAACATCTAAATAATCACAAGCAGGTTAATGATCTTAACCCTACATCAAAGGTGATTAAGTGTGAGAAGCTGACTTCACACTTAAGGTATTCTCATTACCCCTAATCAGAGGGAAGATGTGATGAGTTTACTAATCCATTGGTTTAGGCTTAAGCTCATTAACTTATGACAAACTTTCAAAAGCAATAAAAGACTGAAAACACAAAAACAAACAATAATCGTCTCCTCCGGGATTCTTTTCTCATCTCATTCACTCACAAACGAGAACTTGCTTCTTCCGTCTAATGCAAGACAGTTTGCACCTGAGCCAGACAGGTCATACACTTGAGAATTGACAAGTAAGCAGTTCACAAGTCAATTCATCTTTCAGTCTCTTTGGGTCGAACTACGGTGTTCTGACTTCCTCATTGCACGAGAGGATACGTAGGCATAACTTAACAGTTATCGAACAAAAGTCTCTGTATATTCCCCCTCCTTCTAGCATTATTCTTTTAGCCTCATGATCTTGAGCATCTTAATCCTTTTCCTACATTGACACTGTATATATTACACCTCACTCCTTTACACTGACACCTGTACATCCTTTTCCAGCTCTTTATACACAAGTTGCACTGACATTACCCCTTTTAAAGCACAAATCTTTTAAGCGTGGATCCCGTCGAGTACGGCGGACAATCTGGGTGCTAATACCTTCCCAGGTTGTAACCAACCCCCTTTCTCAGTCTCTCTGGTTCGCAACCGTCTTATCCACATCTTTCTAGGTCTATGCAGCATTGCCTTTCCTCTGGGATAAAAATGCCTAGCTGGCGACTCTTTTCATTCCCCGTGAGTTCACTCCTGTGTGTTCTCGCATCCCTCTTTCGCCGACCGTTCGCGTCTGTACCCCATTTGAGCCCGGCTTCATCTGGTGGGAGCGACAGCTTGGCGACTATGCTGGGGACCCTTATACTGTAACCAGGGCTTCTGGTTCTTTTTGTGGGTTCCTCCTAGCGCTTGATTGATTTGTGTTTACTGGGGTGTGATGTGCTATTTGTGTTTGTATTTGTATTTATTTTTGCTTTATGTACAGTTGTTTTATTGCTTTCTTTATAGCTTTACATATATCATACTGTCATACTGCGCTGGCTGGATCTGTTTTGTTGCTTTGGTGGGTGGGTGTTCTACTGAGAGTTAAGGTCCTATACCTGGGACCTGAGTGACACCTAGGCTAGAGTGGTTCATGTTCTTTCCCATTCCATTTCGGTCTGGTGCGGGAATATGAAACACGGTTCAGATATGGGTTTCTTCTTGAGAACTCTGTGCTACAGATTTCCTGTAGTACTAGGGCTATCTGGGAAGTCTGCTAAGTCTGGATGACCTTTATTATGACCTTCAGAAACTAAGGTGAATTAGAGGAGGATCTTTTATGGTTATTGTAAACACTGTACCTCCGGGTTGGAAGTGTTTACACTTCTCATAACTGATCCAAGTCTGAGGATCCTTGTTTTGGAACACTACCTGTGAGAGGGTTGGGCTGTTTACAGGTTTGCAGGTACCCTTGACCTCAGCATAACCTGTTACTTTGTTTTGATTAAGAGTACTCCATGTTGGAACAGTTCTTGTGATTTTAACCCTGGACATGTGACTCTTTATTTGAGTCCCCCACCTTGGTTACTGGACTTTTGAACCTCCATCTGGATTTCTTGAACATACATGAACCTATATCAGAGCACTTGATCAGATCCAGCTCAGTCACAAACCCTTGCATATCATTTGCATACATCATCATTGCATCATTTTAACATTTGCTTATTTGTTTTTCAGGGTATCCATACTTTATTTTGGCTTGGTTTTGACCCCATCATCAGCATAGACATATCCTCATCAGCATCTACTTCAGCTATCAGCTACCTGCTTCAGTCACCTGCCCCAGCCTGTTAGTGTCCCATTTTCAGTGTTATTCTCAGCATCTATCTCAGCTCTTCTTCAGCAACATGGCACCCAAGAAGAGCAACATCTCATATCATTTCTTTCAGCCTGAGCTAGCTGACATCAGGAAGATTCAGACCTTGATTACTCCAGACCATATACCACTATTCAGAGAACACTATGGAGGCATACTTGATGTGGTTATGGATTTGGACCCTTCACAGAGGAGCTTGATTCATACCTGCTTGCAGTTCTATGATCCCCCTCTGAGGTGTTTCACTTTTCAGGATTTTCAGTTGGGGCCTTTATTAGAGGAGTATTCATCATTGGTTGGTGTACCTATCAGAGGTGGAGTCCCCTTCAACCCTGAGATGGCTTTTCCCAGTGATGAAGAGATAGCAAAGGCATTACATCTGGAACCTGTTCTGATTGGGCAGAATATGACTACCAAGGCTGGAATCTCTGGTCTACATTTGGATTTCTTGACTTCTCAGGCCATCCTGAAGGCCTCCTTGGGAGAGTGGAAGGAAGTCTGTGCTTTATTGGCCCTTAGCATATATGGGGTCATTTTATTTGCAGATGAGCCTAAGTTTGTTAGCAAGAATGCAATCCATCTTTTCATCCTGAGGAACCCAGCGCCCACCTTACTGGGAGATTTCTACTACTCTGTCCACCAAAGGAATGAAAAGCAAAGAGGAAGATTGGTGAGGTGATGTGCTCCCCTGTTCCATACCTGGCTACTCAAGCACTTTCCCAAGACTGATGCATTCTTGAATCCTCACCAGCCAAAGAACTGGGCTAGAAGACTCACTGCTTTAACTTCAGCTGATATCAGGTGGTGCACTCAGAGCACCAAGGGCAGGGACATCATTACCAGTTGTGGGCAGTTTCCCAATGTACCCCTGATAGGAGTAAAGGGTTGCATCAACTACAACCCTCATCTATTCAAAAGACAACTGGGCTATGCATTGGTCCACACTCCTAAGGCACAAGACTTGGCTGAGACTCTTTACTATGAGAATAAGCCTAATCTGGCCATTGTCAGGCAAGCATCCTGGGCTTGGGACAATGTCCAGGCTAAAGGAGTAACCATTCTTGGGAAATGCAACAATGTGGCCTCAGCACAGTACTATGAGTGGTCTCATGCCAGGGCACAAATTTCTGGAATGCCTTTCACCGTTGAGGATGCACCGGGACCCTCCACAACACCACCTCCTGCCACTGTCAGCTTAGAGGAGTTTGAGAATTTGAAAGAAAGAAATGAGAAGCTGACTCAGGCTCTACAGAAGACCCTCTGGGAGAGGAGTGATGGTCGGCTGGACATTGAGAGGTTAGAAAAGTTGAAGGTAGAGCATCTGGCCAAAATTGAGAAGTCAGAGGATTACATTAAGAAGTCAAGGGCTGGAGAACAGATTTTGAAGAATGCCTACAAGGAGGCTCAGTTCCAAAAAGCCAGGACTGATTTATATCTGAAAGAGAGTCAAGCCAGGTGGGTCAGGATCACCGAAGCTCGTACTCTGGAAGATAAGAGGACTCAGGACAAGATTGAGCAGTTGGAGGCTAGTGCAAAGGAGCAACAGGAAGCCCTGCTAGCAGCCCAGAGAGAGATCTCAGAGTTGAAGATCAGAGCTAGTGTGAAGAGGTCAAAGGACCAGAGTCAACAATAGAAGCTAACTGCAGCTGTTACTACCAGGAATATCCTTATCAGGAATCTCACAGAGCGTCCAGCTGATCCTGTGACTGAAGCACTTCTCAAGGAAGTTCAGGAGGATGAGTTTGGTCTTGGAGTCTGACTTTTGCTTGTTGTTGCTTTCATTTCATGTACTTTTACCTTTTATGTTGTATATTTGACCCCTCAGAGGGCATGTATTGTAAAAAACAAACTATGTGTCATTTACTTTTTGTAATATATGTGTTGGTTTGTTTTATCTAAGTTTCTTTCAAGCAACATCACAAGCATCTTCCTCAAGGGTCTGGAAAGGTCAAAACCAAGTGCCAAGCCGGATACCTTGGAAACAAATAAGCATACTGCATTGCATGCTAACCTTTGTTTGTTTTGTAGGTTTGTTTTGTTTTTGTTACTAACTCAGTTGTGATCTCAGGAACTATTGCTCGACGTCGGGTGTTCCCACTCAACCGTCCACACAGATATCCCACCCGCAACAACCTTCCGGGTATACAGATGGACCAGGTACAACAGGACCTTACAGAGGTCAGGAACCAAATGGCCAATGAGAGATTGGAAATGAGGAATCAGATGACACAATTTATGGAGGTGATGAATGGTTTAGCACAGAGCCAAGAGAGATTGAGGGCTTTAGTAGAGAGGCAGACTCAGGAAGACCCCCATCTAGGGACTGGTGGGACAAGCAACAATGAGAGGGTTCAGCCTCATATCAACCCACCTGTATTTGGACCCCACCTTCATCCAGAGATCAACATCCCTGCTAATGTACAAGGGAATGCTACTACAGGCAGAGTGCTGCAAGAAGACCCCCAGGAAGATCAGTTCACAGTGATGGGAGCTGGGGATGAGGCCTATGACAGAAGGCTGGATGAAATTGCTGAAAAATTAAGGTCCTTGGAGTCTCAAAACTCTTTGGGATTTGATGTAATGGACATGGGCTTAGTGGACGGGGTCAGGATTCCCCACAAATTTAAACCACCGTGCTTCGAGAAGTACAACGGGATTTCCTGCCCACGGACCCACTTGCAATCCTTTCTGGGGAGGTTGAAGGCATACACCATGGATGAAAAGCTGTGGATGTTTTATTTCGAAGACAGTTTAACGGGAGCTTCAAGGGAATGGTACTCTCATCTGACTAGAGCAACCATCAGATGTTGGAAGGATTTGGCGGAGGCCTTCATTAGACAATACCAGTATAATTTGGATATGGCACCCAACAGGACCCTCCTGATGGGAATGTCACAGTCATCCAGGGAAAGCTTCCGGGAGTACGCCCAGAGGTGGAGACAGCTAGCTGCTGCTGTCCAGCCGCCCATGTCAGAGAGGGAGATGGCTGATATGTTTATGAACACCCTCCAAGGGACATACATTGACAGGCTAGCTGCCTTTTCTTCTACCAGCTTTGCGGATGTCGTTATAGCTGGAGAAAGAATTGAGAGCCTATTAAAAATGGGCAAAATTTCTGACAACGGTGCCAGCTCATCCAGCAACACAAGGAAGCCTTTTGTGGGCCCAAGAAGAACTGGTGAGACCAATGCTATCCATGCCAGCAGAGGCAGACCCCAATATGTTCATAGGTCTGTGGCAGCAGTCACCATTCCCTCTCCAATTCATCCACAACCAGCTTATCAACCACAGCCACAAAATTATCAGCAACAAACTCAGTATCCTCCTCAGAGAAACTACAACAACACCAACAACAACAATCAGCAAAGACCATTTCAACAGAGACCGTCTCAGGCCAATAGGGTGATCGATCCGATCCCTATGCCTTATGCCACATTACTTCCACAACTCCTAAAACTCAACCTGGTTGAGCTAAGGACATTGTCACCTCCAGATCCTGACAGTCTACCCATAAATTATGACGCCAGCGCCAGATGTGCTTTTCATTCGAATGCACCTGGCCATAGTACAGAGAAGTGCAGAGCTTTGCACATGAAGGTACAAGACCTGGTAGACTCTAAGGCTCTAAACTTTGCACCACCACCAAATGTTAACAAGAACCCTATGCCAAACCATGGTGGCCCCAGAATCAATGCTATTGAAGAAGACAAGCCGTCTTACTTGATAACCAGTGTGGGTCAGATTCGGACACCCATGGTGGAGATTAAAGCTCAACTCCTTGAATGTCAAATGTTCCCTGGATGCGAGCTAGGGTGTGCTCATTGCAACATTTCAGTGAATGGATGTGATAACTTGAGAGATGGCATAGATGGTCTCATCCAGAGTGGCCTGCTTCAAATCACAACATCAATACCTACCAATCCAACAATCTCCTTAACAACAGTTCCCGAGTCTTCTACAACTGCAACAACCATTGTTCCAAACAACTTTTCAGTTTCATCAACAAATGCTTCATCTGTTACTTCAACGGACCAAATATCAGCAAACATCCCTTCTACAACTTCAGCACCCCTTCATTCAGAATCTCCTACAACAGCAACACCCATCCATTCAACAGTATCTCCTACAACATCAACAGCAAACGGTGAAAGCGTCTCAACAGTTACAATTTATTATGATCCTGAAAATGATTCTGCCTACAACTCACAAAATGCCACTCCTATCAGAGCACCGGTTACAATATACTATGATCCACATACTATCATGGTCCCTTCTGCAGCTGCAATCAGTCCAGTCACTATCACAGTGCCTGCGCCAGTACCTTATGAAAGCAGTAATGCCATCCCTTAGCATTACGACTCTGATCTATACTGCGAAGGACAGAAAATAACTCTCGAATCATCAACTTCTTCACCACAAATAGACAATGTGGGGGGAGGCAGAGGCTTCACTCGAAGAGGACGTCTCTTTGCCCCGCAAATTCAAAGACCCCTTGCTGAAGCAGAAGCTGCCGCCAAGGCAAAAGGGAAGAGCATGGTGCAAGAAGAGCAAGCTGCTAAAGAAGCTTTGAAAACCCCTTTCGATCAAGAGGTTGATGAATTCATGAGAATCATCAAGAAAAGTGATTACAAAATAGTGGACCAGCTTCACCAGACGCCTTCCAAGATCTCCATTTTATCATTATTAATGTGCTCCGAGGCTCACCGGAACGCACTACTAAAAGTCTTGCACGCAGCTTATGTGCCAGAAGAGATCACAGTCAATCAGTTGGAAGCTGTGGTTGGGAATGTTAATGCTAGTAATGGACTAGGATTTACCAACACTGATTTGACTACGGAAGGCCGCAATCACAACAAGGCTTTCCACATTACCATGGAGTGTAAGGGTGCAGTTCTTTCCCATGTGCTGGTAGACACAGGATCATCCCTCAATGTCTTACCTAAAAAAGCCCTTGTGAAGCTGGAGTATGAAGGATTGGCATTGCGTCCCAGCAACTTGGTAGTAAGAGCCTTTGACGGTTCTAAGAGATCAGTTCTGGGAGAAATTGAGTTGCCTATAACGATTGGCCCACAAACTTTCAAAACGACCTTCTACGTGATGGACATTCAGCCTGCCTACAGCTGTTTGTTGGGTAGACCATGGATTCATGCCGCTGGCGCAGTTACGTCTACCTTTCACCAGAAGTTAAAATTCGAGTGGGAGGGCCAAGTCGTTACCATTTGCGGAGAGGAAGATATCTTTGTCAGCCATCTGGCTACCTACAAATACATTGAGATGGATGTGGAGATCCACGAAACGATGAGTCAAGGGTTTGAGGCCTTGAACATAAATGAAATATCTGCTGTACCTGGAACCTCAATGACATCTTATCAACATGCCCGGAAGGTTGTTGAAGAAGGGACTGCCCAACGTTGGGGCAAGTTGTTACCTGTGGAGAAGAAAGAGGATAGATTTGGGTTGGGTTACAAACCAACTCAACAAGATCAAGCGGAGGCTGCTAAGAAGCCCAACTTTGTTAGTGGGGGGATGCTCACCCCTGATGCTGTCAACAATTTGGAAGACGAGGATGAAAGCGACCGCAACCTGGAAAGTTGGATACGTCCAAAGATCCCGGGGAGCAGTATCTCAAACCGGTCTTCCAAGGAAATTATAAGAGTTACTCCTGCAGAGTAATTATTATTTCCTGTATATTTTAAGCATGCATCAAGTCTTGCATCTTGCCCAAGATGACAAGACTCATTTTGTAATCGGGCCATCTGTAATTTTTGTGCAACAAGATTAATCAAAGAAATATCAGACATCTTTTGCAAATGAGTCTTTTCCTTTTCCGCTCACTGTTTTTCCATTTTTCTTTTTGTACAAAAAATAAATGGCAATGTTTTCAAAATGACAACTTTATTTCACTTTTCTAAACAATATTAAAATCAATCACTAAAATGAACAAACTGAACCCTTGCAGAGAGTGCCTTCCAGACTGCACCGACAACAGCACGGCTATGACTTCGTATGACTTTGACAATCCAATCAATCAAGCTGATGAAGGGGTTGAAGAAGAGTATGAGCTTCCTGAAGAGCTAGCCAGGTTGTTGAGACAAGAGGAAAGGGTTATCACTCCTCATCAGGAGGAAGTAGAGACGATCAATCTTGGTACAGATGAAGACGTGAAAGAAGTTAAAATTGGGGCCTGCTTACAAGACTCAGTGAAGAGACAACTGATTGACCTGCTTCAAGAATATGTGGATGTGCTTGCTTGGTCTTACCAAGATATGCCAGGGCTGGACACCGACATTGTTGTGCACAAGCTGCCTTTGAAAGAAGACTGCCCACCGGTTAAACAGAAATTGCGCCGCACTCGCCCAGACATGGCAATGAAAATCAAAGAAGAGGTACAAAAGCAGTGGGACGCCGGGTTCCTTGCTGTAACTAGCTATCCGCCGTGGGTTGTTAACATAGTACCTGTGCCTAAGAAAGACGACAAAGTAAGGATGTGTGTTGACTACCGGGATCTGAACAGAGCCAGCCCGAAGGATGATTTCCCATTACCTCACATTGATGTATTGGTGGATAATACGGCTCAGTTCTCGGTATTCTCCTTCATGGACGGATTTTCAGGATACAATCAGATCAAGATGTCACCTGAAGACATGGAGAAGACAACCTTCATCACACCCTAGGGCACGTTCTGTTACAAAGTGATGCCTTTTGGGCTGAAGAATGCCGGTGCAACATATCAACGGGCTATGGTGACATTATTCCACGATATGATCCATAAAGAAATCGAATGTTATGTGGATGATATGATTGCCAAGTCCCTCACCGAAGAAGACCACCTGGTAAATCTGCTAAAGCTATTCAAGCGTCTGAGGAAGTACCAACTGAAGTTGAACCCCAACAAGTGCACATTCGGGGTGCAATCTGGTAAGCTGTTGGGTTTTATTGTGAGCGAGAAAGGGATTGAAGTTGACCCTGATAAAGTCAAAGCCATTCAAGAAATGCCTGCACCGAAGTCAGAAAAAGAAGTTCGAGGGTTCTTAGGACGATTGAACTACATTTCATGGTTCATATCTCACCTTACAGCAACCTGTGAACCTTTGTTCAAATTGTTGAGAAAAGAACAGACGGTCAGGTGGAACAAAGACTGCCAGAAGGCTTTTGACAAGATCAAGGAATACTTGCAAGAACCTCCAATCCTTATGCCTCCAGTTGAAGGAAGACCTCTGATAATGTACTTGACAGTATTAGAAGAGTCAATGGGGTGTGTGCTGGGCCAGCATGACGAGTCTGGTCGAAAAGAGTATGCAATATACTACCTAAGCAAAAAGTTTACCGACTGTGAACAACGTTATTCACTGCTCGAGAAAACTTGCTGTGCTTTAGCGTGGGCTGCTCGCCGACTGAGACAGTATATGTTGACCCACACTACTTTATTGATCTCAAAGATGGACCCAGTTAAGTACATATTTGATAAGCCAGCACTCACCGGGCAGGTTGCAAGATGGCAAATGATCCTCACGGAATATGACATCCAATACACATCTCAGAAAGCCATCAAGGGCAGTGTATTGTCTGAATATCTTGCTGAGCAACCTATTGATGATTACCAGCCTATGAGATTTGACTTCCCTGATGAAGACATCATGTTCATAAAAGCAAAAGATCATGAAGAGCCTGTTCACACTGAAGGGCCTGACTCGGAAGAAGAATGGACTATGATGTTTGATGGGGTTGTTAATATGAATGGTCGTGGTGTTGGTGCAGTACTCATTACACCTAAAGGAGTTCACATGCCTTTCTCGGCAAAACTCACTTTTAACTGCAATAATAACGAAGCTGAATACGAAGCTTGCATTATGGGTCTTGAGGAAGCCATTGACCTCAGGATCAAGACATTGACCGTGTTCGGAGATTCAGCTCTGGTAATCAATCAAACCAACGGCAAATGGTACACACACCAGGATCATCTGATACCTTACAGGGATTATACAAGGAGGTTATTGACTTTCTTTACAACAGTCAAGCTCGAGTATATCCCTCGGGACGAGAATCAGTTTGCAGATGCTCTGGTTACCATTTCATCCATGATCAAAGTTCAAGCTGCCAACTTTGTACCTCAGATTTCAGTATCCAGACTTGACAGACCAGCATATGTGTTCGCAGTAGATGTTGTCAAAGATGATAAGCCTTGGTTCCATGACATTAAGTGCTTCTTGGAGGATCAAACATACCCACCTGGGGCATCTTCCAATGATAAGAAGACTTTAAGAAGGCTTGCTGGTAGTTTCTTCCTGAACACTGATGGTTCCCTATACAAGAGAAACTTTGATATGATACTCCTCAGATGCGTCGACAGGACAGAAGCAGATTTGTTAATGCATGAAGTGCACGAAGGATCCTTTGGTACCCATGCGGGAGGGCATGCCATGGCTAAAAAGCTGCTAAGATCAGGTTATTATTGGATCACAATGGATGCCGACTGTTGTGCATACGCCAGAAAATGCCATAAATGCCAGATTTATGCGGATAAGGTGCATGTGCCTCCCAATCCTTTAAATGTGATGTCTTCACCCTGGCCCTTTGCTATGTGGGGCATCGATATGATTGGCAAGATCGAACCGACTGCTTCAAATGGCCACAGATTCATCCTGGTTGCCATTGACTATTTCACCAAGTGGGTCGAAGCAGCTTCTTATGCAAATGTTACAAGGCAAGTGGTAGCCAGATTTCTGAAAAGAGATATCATCTGTCGATACGGAGTTCCCGAGCGAATCATTACTGACAATGGTTCCAATTTGAATAATAAAATGATGGCAGAACTGTGCCGGGACTTCAAGATCCAACACCACAATTCTTCTCCTTACAGGCCAAAGATGAATGGCGCGGTCGAGGCAGCTAATAAGAATATCAAGAAGATTGTGCAGAAGATGGTAGTCACCTACAAATACTGGCATGAAATGCTACCGTTTGCCTTGCACGGGTACCGCACGTCAATCAGAACATCCACTGGGGCAACACCATATCAGCTCGTGTATGGTATGGAGGCAGTCCTACCTGTTGAAGTTGAATTACCCTCCCTACGGGTGTTGATGGATGTTAAGCTGAACGAAGCCGAATGGGTCCGGTCCCGATACGAGCAACTGAGTCTGATTGAAGAGAAAAGATTGGCTGCAATCTGTCACGGGCAGTTGTATCAGAAAAGAATGAAGAGAGCCTTCGATCAGCAAGTCAGGCACCGAGAGTACCAAGTAGGGGATCTTGTGCTGAAAAGAATTCTCCCTCCTCATACAGACCACAGGGGCAAGTGGACTCCGAATTATGAAGGACCATTTGTAGTAAAGAAAGTTTTCTCCGGTGGAGCACTGATGCTCAGCACTATGGATGGTGAAGACTTCCCATCCCCTGTGAATTCAGATGCAGTTAAAAAATACTTCGCATAAAAATGACCCGCTGGACACAAAAAACAGAATGTAAGTCCAGGCAAAAATAGGGCATCCCGGCGAGTCAAAAACAGAATAAAAGACTCGGGCAAAAGTAAGGGAAAATAAACAAAAAATGTACACCCGCTGAGTTGAAAAGACACATTGGACAACTCAGGCAAAAATGGGTATCCCGATGGATTGAAAACCCGAAAGGGCGATCCATGCAAAATAAGGGAATAAGCGAACAACTGCATTCTGAATTCGCCTGTATCACCTACAACTTGGTAAGCTTCGAAAGGATAAAGCGTCTTTCAGAATCAGCTTTATTCAGAAAGCAAGACGAGAAGAACGTCAAATGTCATACGAGTCATAGCAGAAGGGAAGCCCCTTGAAGCGTCGACAACATTGCCAGTATTTTGTTTCTCAATTTGTAACAATCTCCTCATTTTAGGGGATTTGTTTCTCTGACTGTATCTCGCCAATTCAGGGCACATGAATTAATAAAATCAGGTTTTCAGTCATGTTTTCGTCTTGTACATTTTATTTGCAAAAAATGTCTGATGTCTTAAGAAAAACTGATTGCATGAATACAGATGCTTATCTTCAAAAATAATAATACATGCTTGCAGGGAATATATTTACTCCCGGGAGTGTCTGAACTCTCATAACGGGATCCAGTAAAAGATATCTCGGGATTACTTGTGCGTTTCCCTATCTTTGCAGGATTGCAGGTGTCCGAAGCGCAACATGGGGCATGTAAGCTTCACCCCAACAAGCTGACAAATCAACACTCAGTCTTAGCACCCAAAGTGTTTTCTCCCCAGCTGAGTTTCCACTTGCTATTTCTCCCCAGCTGAGGTGCCAACCATTCTTCCTCCTCAGCTAAGTACAAAAGTCAGGGAACCATCTCCCCACAGAACTTCAGCCTCTATCCAGAAGAGCAGCGCACGAAGGGATCACAACAGAGTGAAGAAAGCTTCTTCAAACCCCAGCTGGGTCTCTCATTTGCTGGAATAGGTCTATCATTGACCCGTTTCCCCAAACAGATATCATCTCATCGAATCTACCAGTGATCTCATCCCCATCTGGGATGTCCATTTCAAACAGATCGACCAGAGATCTTCGTAGCAACGGGATCCTAATCCTGGATTGGTATCTTTGCATAATCATGGCATTCGCATCATGTTCACCCACAAAGCGTAGCATTCCGTCTAATACGGAGCATTACGGCAAAAATCAAACATATTGCATAATCATAAGCCATGTTCTGAATCAAACACTTGTGAATATTGACAATCCATCAATATACAGAATACCCCCAGGTTCCCCAGCGGAGAGCTAAAGCTAAAGCAGTTGCCTTACATTCACAAACATCGGCATATACTCCTTTTGGCACCCGTCCGTGTCACATCCCCAGCATAAAGCCAAAGACATCCCCTTTGCACTCATAGATATATATATACATTTCCTTGACATCCGTCCGTGTCATTTTCCCTAGTGCAGTAACATAAACACTTTGTATATCAAATATTTGTTCATATTATACTTTTCTCCTTTCGACACTCGTCCGTGTCACTCTCCCCAACAGATAAACACTCATCTATACACTTATACAGATACTCGTCCGTATCTTGTATACACCATTTATATCCTCGCAGATTCATCACTAGTCCATGTTCTCTGTTAACCAGTTGGTACTCGTCCGTATCATCATCTCAGAACATGTGTCAAGCATTTGTTTCTACCTGATACTCGTCCGTATCATAGTCTTAAGGATGCTCGTCCGCATCTTTAATCCATACACTGTGTCAAACCTTCTTGTCTTCTTGGATATAGATACTCGCCTGTGTCTACTATCCCCAGAAGGGTCCCTTCAGATTCAACACTCGTCCGTGTTCTCTGTTAACCAGTTGATACTCGTCCGTATCATCATCTTTTGAACACGTGTCAGTATTTGTTTCTACCAGATACTCGTCCGTATCGTGGTTTTAGGGATGCTCGTCCGCATCTTTAATCTATACACAAACATCTAAACACTTATACCTTTTGTTTCTTGGATGTAAACACTCGTCCGTGTTTACTATTCCCCAGTAGATCGCCAACAAAGCAATTTTCTTTTTTATCTGACATTCGTCCTATGTCATGATAAACTTTGAGAGCAGCCGTACCCTGCTAGGTGGTCGTCCTCCACCTCTTGATGATCGTCCTTCATCATGCTCATCCGATGGCCGTCCCCATCGTTGATTTTCTATCCGGCATTCGTCCTATGTCGTGATATTTAGCAGTCGTCCCCTGCTAGGTGGTCGTCCTCCACCTTTTGATGATCGTCCTTCATCATGTTATCCAATGGCCGTCACCATTGTTGATTTTGGTTATCTGGCATTCGTCCTATGTCTTGATAAATCTTGAGAGCAGTCGTCCCCTGCTAGGTGGTCTTCCTCCACCTCTTGATGGTCGTCCTCCATCATGCTCATCCGATGGCCGTCCCCATCGTTGACCTTTTATCCGGCATTCGTCCTATGTCGCGATATTTTCGGCAGCCGTACCCTGCCAGGTGGTCGTCCTTCACCTTAGATGACCGTCCCTCATCTTATCCCCAACAGAGCAGCCGTCCCCTGCTAGGTGATCGTCCTTCACCTTTGATGACCGTACCTCATCATCTGTTTATTTCATTTATTCTTTAACCCGATGGCCGTCCCCGTCGTGGTCCCTTTAATTTTTTTAGCCCGATGGCCGTCCCCATCGTTGGTTACTTTACTTTATGAACTTGATGGCCGTCCCCATCATTTTTTCATTAATCTCCAGAGAATCTTACAGCTTTACTTGATGGCCTTCCCCATCATAATTCTTTTTATCCCCAGCGTGTCGGCCGTCCCCGTCATTGCCTTATTTTCCGCTTTTCCAGCATGTCGGCCGTCCCCGTCATTGCTCTTTACCCAGCAGTCGTCCTCTGCTTGACGGTCGTCCTCCGTCGCCCACACTTTACAATATACTTTATTTCCGTTTACAATCTATATCCCTTTTCTTCTTCATTCTGTGAGTGCAAATTTTGGACTGTCTTTGGTATTCAACCACAAGTTATCTTGTTTGCCTGTTAAGCCGTCGCTTACATCCTGCACAGCTAACTCATGTTTGAATAGGGGCAGCTGTAAACACCCCAAATTTGCCCTCACCCATTCATACCATGGCTTGTGATCTCCTCATATGCATAAACTCAATCATAGCATCTCATATCACATTTTAGATTCAAAGTCATCTGCATCTAGGGTTTGTGATCTGAGCAATCCAAAAGCTTCTTGAGCCACTCCAAAGGTCATCAATCACTTCAAAGGGGTCTATGTGTGTTCAAGCATCATATTATATCCTCTCAAAGTCAAGAATGTCAAAGAATCACAAGAACTGAGAATGGTATGGATGCAGAGCCAGGTTTGACTGCACAGATGACCTGAAATTAGGGTTTTGGTTTCAAAGGCCATAACTCCAATTTTTTTGTTCATTATTGTTTCTATTGGTTTCTATATGGTGTAGGGGATATGCATATCAAGTTTCATGAAGAAATTCCATGGGGAAGTCATTTGATCAAGAGTTGACTTTCCAAGCAAGTCAGTGCAAAATCAGGGCATCTGAGGCCCCCAATGACCCAACCAAGGGGTGTTCTTCATCATTTTGATTGTATATGATCTTTATTTGATCATGGAAGATGTTGGAAGTTTACAAAATTGAAGAATTTCAAGTCTTTTGCAAAGTTGACTTTTTGGGCAAGTTTGACTTTTAATGAAATTTCTATTTTAGGCAACTTTTTCAACCTTTACTTTTTGATTCAAAAAAGCTTCAAATGGAAAAACTTTGGTCATGAAAGTTGTAGAATGGATCATTCCCTTTTCAAAAAGTACAAGAACATGACCTAATTCATTTTGGATCAAAAGTTATGGCCTTGCAAAGTTGAGCAAAATCATTAAAAATTTACTTTTGCACCAAATGGAAAACTTGCAATTTCTCATGGCAAGCCTTTATGTGACTTCAACATGATCTCTAATCATCATACCAATGCTACACATGACATAAAATCAGAATTGTCCCAAAGAATTTCTCATTTTGTGCCTTGATCCATAAGTCATTTTTCATGAAGATGCAAAGAGGGATTTTTGGCAAAATCATTCTCAAAAGAGTTATGTGATCACTAATTGGTTTCTATGCATTGTCATGATCTAGTGAGGCATTCCACATCAAAAATTCAGCAAGAGTTCTCACTTTTACATAGCCAAAATCATGAGATAACACAAGTGGGCAAGTTGCAAAATCTCTCACAACTCATGATCCAAATGCTGCAGACTTTCACAAGCAATCCAAGGGTAATCCTTGACTCAAGCTGAAGCAAGACATGCCCTTAGACTGCTGCTGCCATAGCCCATGCAGCAAGTACAAATCAACTTGACTTTTTGGCCAAAACCCCCATACTCTTGGAATAGTGATCAGCCACCCCTACTGACCTGCCCCACAGGCTACTCACACATCATGGGAGTGTTATAGCAACTCATTGGCCATTGAAACAACACACAACATAGCCCTCACAAAAATCTGTCAAAAACTCCTCTTCTTCGAATCTCTCTCCACAGCCATCAAACACCCATTTTCTCTTCACCAACAAGTCATACACATTCAAGAGAACCAGAATCCACCATGAACACAGCTTGAAACCCTCTAGAACATAACTGTGAAATCTGCTACACCAGAACTTACCTTCACAAATCAGCCATCAACAAGAGCTTTGAGGCATTCCATTGAGTTCAGAAGGGGCAAGGGAGTTCATCTGCACAAGTGGGAGGTTCTGGAAGCTCACCATTGAAGCTTTCCAGCTCAGGTATGGCCAAGAACACTTTCTCACAGAACTTGTTTTTCTTGTTATAATATGAAAGTGTATGTTGTGCTGATCATAATGATGTGTTTGAAACTGAAAATGAGTGAAAAATGAGGATGTATTGATACTCTGAAATTTCTCCCGTGAAAAATGTTTGCTTCGATTTGCTTGATTCATGTAGTTTAAATGTTGTTTGGTGTTTGATTTGTGTTCTAGGATGTTAGAGGATCATTTCCCTGTGTTTAATTTGAAGTGTGGTGGCTTGTGGTGAAACCTAGGGTTTTGGTTCGCCGGAGAAGACGACCGGAAGTCTTCTCCGGCCACCTGAGAACCATTAACCCTAATCAGTGTCATTAATTGATGTTTGAATGTGGTATGTTAGATGCGTTGACTTAGGCTGACTGGCGCGCGTTTGAGTGGCCAGGATGCATCCTCAGAAACCCTAATCTCCATTAACCTAATTAATCCCAATTAATTAATTCATAAACTTAATTAACCTGATTTGAATGTGGACCTTAGGATCACGCACCAAGTCAACATGTCTCTCCCCAGAATCAATCCTGGCTCTCCATTGCGTTTACTTTCTTTTTATTTTAATTTTAATTCATTTGTTTTGTATTTCTTTTGCCCATTTATTTTAAAATAGAAAAAATTATTCAAAAATTCTGAAAATTTTTATATAAACTTTTATTAATTTTCAGAAACCAAAAACATTTTTATTTTTATTTTTTGCATTAATAAATATTTTTAAATCATTTAAAAGTTTATTTTTAATTAATTAATGATAATTAATTAATTAAAAATACTTTTAGGTATTTAAAAATCACCAAAAAAATTCATGAAACCTTCATAATCATTTAGAAACATTGTCCAACCCTCAAACCAAATTTCTTTTTTGATCTTGATGTCTTTTGAGAATTTTTCATGGAATTAAAATCATTTCAAGGCATTATTTTGATCCAAACTTCAAAAAATCATTTCTGCTTAACCATTGAGAGTTGGACTTTGATTCTTTTTGCATTGCATTTTGTTTAACATGTAGTTTGTGAGATTAAATTGGCATGATTTGATCTTTCATTTTCAATTTGTTTGTCATTTTTCTTGTTAAGGTACCCTAAAACCCTAGAAATCTTAGGAAATTCATAACCCTAATTAGGTTAAGAGTTGAAACCTCTCCTTTGGGAAGTAAGTTAGTATAGGTTTAGGGTAGCTTTGAGTGCATTTTCAATTTTTTATCTTGATGTTTGCTTCTGATTTTGGTTTTTGTTTGATGCATTGATCATAAACCCTAATTTGGGCTTCCTTTTGCATTCATCTTGCATTTGCTTGCATACCATGACTTTCCATAGCATTTTGTGTATCCATTTGCTTCATTAGACATCTTAAGGCATGTTAAAAGCATGTTTGATCATTGCCTCATGTATTTGCCATGTTGTATGTCATTTGCATCTCATAACTTTTCATGTGTGTTCAAGGTTCTAAACTTGCTCCATTTGCATCCATTTGTTCATGTGATCATCCCCATGCCTTGTTTCATGTTTGCATCGTCTCATAGCATCATTATCATCTCATATATGCTTCTGGTTTTGGTTTGCATCATGCCATTCCATCTCATTTTGCATTGCATTGCATTTCTTTCACTAACTTTTCAGGTGGTAAGTTACTTTGAGAAGTGAATTTGCCTTCACTTCTCACAATTTCTTTTCATCTCCTTCATGCATCCTTGCTGCATTTTGTTATGTGTTTGAGATTTAGCTTGCTCATTCTTATTCTTCTCACTTTCTTTCTTCAAGTGACTTGTCTTCTTAAATGAAGCAAGTTACTTTGCTTTTCCTGATCCTTTCATCTGTTTCCTGGTGGTTCCATTGAAGATTTCTCTTGTTAACCTCACAAACCTTAGGAACAACCAAGCATGACAATGATTAGGGCTTTGATTAGTCTCCCCACTTAGTTTTATCTTTGTGTCTCTCTTGAGTCTTCTCTTCTCACCTCATAATCAAGGACTAAACCCTAAAGGCTTTAAGGCTTTGTGATCAAGCTTATGCCTGCATCCTTCTATTAGGATGGAGTGTATAACTTTAATCCTAAGTGTTAAACCCTTAATGTGTTTAACTCCTTTAATCAATTCATCTAATAATCATCAAGACATCAAGCTTGTAACTTGAGCCTTGCATTAGGGTTCTAATTCTTCCTTAATTGGTTAAGAAGGACTAACCCTAGTGTTAATGGACAAGTCCCCCTCAAGTTGTCTTACAAATAATAAAACTCACTTCATCATCTTATCATTAACTAAAATCCACTTGATAAAGGCTTTGTTTTGTCATGAGTTTAATCCCTAATCATGGATTAAGTTGAGGAGCTTTCCTCAGCTTAAACATTCTCATCTATTATCCTTCTATTAGGATGGTGTAATGAGTCTGTTTAATCCCTGATTATGGCTTAATCTCATTACTCAACACTAAACAAAAACAACAAAAACATCTAAATAATCACAAGCAGGTTAATGATCTTAACCCTACATCAAAGGTGATTAAGTGTGAGAAGCTGACTTCACACTTAAGGTATTCTCATTACCCCTAATCAGAGGGAAGATGTGATGAGTTTACTAATCCATTGGTTTAGGCTTAAGCTCATTAACTTATGACAAACTTTCAAAAGCAATAAAAGACTGAAAACACAAAAACAAACAATAATCGTCTCCTCTGGGATTCTTTTCTCATCTCATTCACTCACAAACGAGAACTTGCTTCTTCCGTCTAATGCAAGACAGTTTGCACCTGAGCCAGACAGGTCATACACTTGAGCATTGACAAGTAAGCAGTTCACAAGTCAATTCATCTTTCAGTCTCTTTGGGTCGAACTACGGTGTTCTGACTTCCTCATTGCACGAGAGGATACGTAGGCATAACTTAACAGTTATCGAACAAAAGTCTCTGTATATTCCCCCTCCTTCTAGCATTATTCTTTTAGCCTCATGATCTTGAGCATCTTATTCCTTTTCCTACACTGACACTGTATATATTACACCTCACTCCTTTACACTGACACCTGTACATCCTTTTCCAGCTCTTTATACACAAGTTGCACTGACATTACCCCTTTTAAAGCACAAATCTTTTAAGCGTGGATCCCGTCGAGTACGGCGGACAATCTGGGTGCTAATACCTTCCCAGGTTGTAACCAACCCCCTTTCTCAGTCTCTCTGGTTCGCAACCGTCTTATCCACATCTTTCTAGGTCTATGCAGCATTGCCTTTCCTCTGGGATAAAAATGCCTAGCTGGCGACTCATTTCATTCCCCGTGAGTTCACTCCTGTGTGTTCTCGCATCCCTCTTTCGCCGACCGTTCGCGTCTGTACCCCATTTGAGCCCGGCTTCATCTGGTGGGAGCGACACCCCTATTATGCCAAGGAGTGGCACATTAGGGAATTCCCCAAAACAGTCAATAATAGTAACATTCTCCATAGATCTAGAGCACCAATGAATATCTGAATGAGAAAGTGACATAATCCTCTTAGACCACCTGAACCCTTGTTCATTCTTCATCACTGATCGAGGAAAGTGAGAAATAAACCACTTAGATAGTAAAGGTATGCAGCACATCAGAGTTCCTCTCGCCTTCGTAGTACGAGTGTGAAGAAAATGTAAGATGTGTCCAAGTAATGTAGGCACTGGGTTTTGAGTCAGAAATATGTTGATGGCGTGTACGTCTATGAACTGGTTTGGATTAGGGAACAATACTAAGCCATAGATCAATAGGGCTAAGATCTCCTCAAAAGCATCATAACTCATAGCCTTCAAGAACACTTGAGCTTTCTCCATCAATACCTTGGCAAGGATACCCTTAACTCCACTTCTTGTTTCTAGAACAATGTCTGAGTTCTTTAAATGTAGGGCTGTATCAATGACTTCAGGTTTAGGCTCCTTTTCCAAGCCTATGAAAGGTCTCTGATCAAGGATAGGTATACCCAGTAGTTTGGAGAACTCCTCCATTGTAGGAACCAGCTGATAATCGGGGAATGTGAAACAATGATGTTTAGGATCAAAGAACTGAAACAGAACACTCATCATGTCTTCATTGAACCCTGAAGTGACTAGATCCAGTAGGTGACCATGCCTCTTGATGAATTGGGAGTTTTCAGAAACTCGAGAAACTAACTCCTTAAGCTTGGAAGGTATTCCCTACAAAGTTGATCCGGATAGTATTCCTACGAGCAGAAGCCATGACTTGTAACAAAGAACAAAGATAAATCCTTTGGTCCTTGAAATGGTTTGTGAAAATGTTATGCTTATGATGCATGATGATGTCATGATGTTATGATGTTATGTTCAATCACAAACATGTGGCATACAAAAACAAGTCACACCATAGCCCCAGGTTTAGAGGCTTGCATGAGGTTTAAAGGTAAGTACCCTCCCCTGAAGTTAGTTGGTTCATCCTGTTCTACAAAAGTAACTGGGTTCTAAGGGATCTCAATATCATTGATCCTTCATAAGGGTGGTTGTTCAGTAGGCAACTTACTTGCCAACCAAAACCCTCCAAGTTTAGGATCTCAATGAGTGTAGCATCGAGTATCAACCAACTTCAGTCTTCACCAAAGCCGGCTATCTCACTACTTTCTAAAGGCCAAGATGGGATGACTAAGGTTCTAAAAGTTAGTTAGTGTATTGACAACATATGGCAGCCTCATATTATCCTCAACTTCCTTAAGGAACATAAGCACCAACCAAGAAGCACACTAGCTATGGCTACCAGATCAACCATATCGGTATACGTCGTACAGTTTCCTTGGTCTATTGCCATTTACCTAAGGTACACTAGATCCGGGTGTGGATCTTTCACACATAAGAAACCCCAACAAGTAAAGTAAAGCAAACAAAGCAAAAAATTTAAAGTGATCTAATTCCTAAGGGTACCCCTCTTTAACAAAGTCCCCAGCAGATTCATCGGTTCTGTAACACGGTGGGAGAACTGACTTTAGTTAAATGTTGCGGATAGCAAGAGTCGCCACCGACTTTTATTTTATCCAAAAGGATAGGACATAAAAGAACATGAAAGACCTTAAAAAGATTTTGAGTTCGGGGGGTAGGTTATACAAAGGGAAGGTGTTAGCACCCTTTATATCCATGGTTATCCATGGGCTCTTAGTTACTTAGCTCACTTTAAATTGTTTTGAGAAAGGTGTAGTGTGTGATTAGAAATTTTCTAAGTACTTTATAATGATCCTCGTATGGATGTATATAAAGACTTTGTTTTGAAAATTTGTTTGAAATGTGAAGTGTAAAATGTATTTTGAAATGTGTGGGCAAGTAATTAAGAGGAACCTACCCTATATTAAGTCTTTATTGTTCTTATGTTCTTTCAATGGTAAGACTATCCCTATTATTAAGGAATAGGTAGTCACTACCTTGGATGTGATAAGGGACATGTGTAGGAACATCTGAATATAGGAAACTGTGAGGTGTCTTTAGCAATACGTAGGGACTTATCATCTTTTATTCGAAGGGACAAAATCATTTATCGTAGGCAACCTCGAAGGGACTTGATCTTATAAACTGAAGGGACTTGATGATATTGATGGAGGGACTTTGCTTAAGACACCTTACTTGACCTTAGAAATAGGCAACATGAGAGGTAACCCTAGAAAGTGCAAGATGGCGATCAAAGATCGACTTACGTGTGTGAGTGTTCATGTTCAAATATTTATCTTACTTAATTAGTTATTCTAAGTCAATTTTAATCACAAACATGTTATGCACACCCTAGAATTACTAACCATACAGTAAATATTTTCATAATAAAATAAAGCAAAAATATAAACCTAAACTATTACAAAGCTTCGGGACAATTACAATATGATCGGAGAAATAATAATAGAAAATAAATAAGCAATAATTTAAAAGGTTAGTAATAATGAAATACTAATAATAATAAAAGGGTTAGTAAAAATATAAAGAAAATAAAAATTTAAGAGAATATTATTTTTAAGTTGAATAAACATTAAAAAAAATTTAGAAGAAAATAGAATAATTATGATAATAATAAGCAAATAATAATTATTTACATAAAAAAATGATTAATTATTTAATTATAGTTTATAACAAAATTAAGTTAAATATTAAAGTTAATAAAATTAGGGTTAATAAAATTAGGGTTAATAAAATTAGGTTTTACTTATATATATATATTTAATAATATGGACATATAATATAATAAATATAATAATTAAGTTTTTTTTTGGAGAAAATAATTTGAATTAAAAAAAATCAGTTTTTATATAAAAGAAAATAATATATACATTTATTTTATAAATTATTATTTAAAGAATTAATTGAATTAAACAAATAAAACAAAAAAAAAATAGTAAAAATAATGAAAAAACATACCTGGGGCTGGGATTCGAACCCATGCCCTAGGCTTTCCATCCACAAGACCAACAGCATCACCACCTAGCAGGGGACGGCTGCTCTCAATATCACGACATAGGACGAATGTCGGATAGAAAAGGGGTTCTAATGAATGGAGACTCCGCTGGTGAAAGGATGAGGGACGGTCATCCAAAGGTGAAGGACGATCACCTGGCAGGGTACGGCTGCCGAATGTCAGATAGAAAAAGGTTGCTTTGCTGGCGACCTACTGGGGAATAGTAAATACGGACGAGTGTTTACATCCAAGAAATAAAAGGTATAAGTGTTTTGACGTTGTGTATAGATTAAAGATGCGGACGAGCATCCCTAAGACTACGATACGGACGAGTATCGGGTAGAAACAACGCTGACGCATGTTCAGAGGTGATGATACGGATGAGTATCAACTGGTTAACAAAGAACAAGGACGAGTGTTGAATCTGATGGGACTCTTCTGGGGAATAGTAGACACATATGAGTGTCTAAATTCAAGAAGACATGAATGTTTGACACGTGTATGGATTAAATATGTGGACGAGCATCCCTAAGACTATGATATGGACGAGTATCAAGTAGAAACAAACGCTTGACGCATGTTCTGAGATGATGATACGGACGAGTATCAACTGGTTAACAAAGAACACAGACGAGTGTCGAATCTGAGGGGATATGAGTGGTAATACAAGATACGGACGAGTATCTGTATGAGTGACATAAGTATGAGTGGTGTACAGGAGAGTGTTTAACTTGCTGAGGAAGGTGACACGGACGAGTGTCAAAAATAAAAGAGTGTAATATAAACAAGTATATGCTTTACGAAGTGTTTAGGAAACTGTGCTGGGGAAAGCGACACGGACGGGTGTCAGGGAATTTGTATAAAGATGTACCTGTGAGTGCAAAGAGGAAGCTCTGGCTTTCCGCTGGGGGTATGATACGGACGGGTTCCAAGAAGTATATGTAATATAAGTGTCTGCTTGTAAAGAAGGCTCGGGCGACTTTACTGGGGAATCATGACACGGACGGGTGCCAAAAGGAGTGTGTATTTGTATTTACAAGTGTAAGGCAAATGCCTTGGCTCTCTGGTGGGGAATTTGGGGAGTTTGTTGTATACTGTTGATGGGTTGTCAATATTCACAAGTGTTTGATTCAGAACATGGCTTAAGTTTATGCAATATGTTTGATTTTTGTCGTAATGCTCCGTATTAAACGGAATGCTACGCTTTGTGGGGAGAATATGATGCTAATACCATGATTATGCACAGATACCGATCCGGGATTTGGATCCCATTGCCATGAAGATCTCTGGTCGATCTGCTTGAAGTGAATATCCCAGCTGGGGATGAAATCATTGACATATGGGACTCTGCTTGGGGATATAGGTCACTGATAGACCTATCTTTGGTAATGAGGGACCCAGCTGGGGTTCGTAGAAGCTTTCTTTACTCTGTTGTGAGTTCTTCGGGCATTGCTCTTCTAGATGGAGGCTGAAGCTCTGTGGGGAGGTGGTTCCCTGTCTTTGCACTTAGCTGCGGAGGAAATAAATGGCAACTCGGCTGGGGAAGAAGAAAGACCATGGGAAGGTCTTCCTGGAGATTTCTGTAAGGGTCTCACTGAGGACGATACTGGACAACTCAGCTGGGGAGAAACCACCCCTGGTGTTAGGACTGAGGAGATAATGATTTGTCGGCTTGCTGGGATGAAGCTTTCATGCCCCATGTTGTGCTTTGAATACCTGCAATCCTAAAAAGACAGAGAAATGCACAAGTAATCCCGAGGTATCCCTTACCGGATTCCATCATAGGAGTTTAGACACCCCCGGGAGTAAGTATATTTCCTGCAAGCACGTGTTTTTAGAAGAAAAGCATCTGTATTTATGCCATCAGTATCTTAAGAATATCGAACATTTTGCAAAATGAAAGTAAAGTGTACGAGACGAAACATGACTGAAAATCTGATTTTATTAATTCGTGTGCCCTGAATTGGCAAGATACAGTCAAAGAAACAAATCCCCTAAAATGAGGAGATTGTTACAAATTGAGAAAAGGTGTTGGAAATGTTGATAACGCTTCAAGGAGCTTCCCTTTCGCTATGACTCGTATGACTTTTGACATTCTTCTCGTCTTGCTTTCTGAAGAAGGTTGATTCTGACCGGCGCTTGAACCTTTCGAAGCTTACCAAGTTGTAAGTGATACAGACGAATTCAGAATGCAGTTGTTCGCTTATTCCCTTGTTTTGCATGGATCGCCCTTTCGGGTTTTCAATCCATCGGGATACCCATCTTTGCCTGAGTTGTCCAATGCGGCTTTTCAACTCAGCGGGTGTACATTTTTTTGTTTATTTTCCCTTATTTTTGCCCGAGTCTTTTATTCTGTTTTTGACTCGCCGAGATGCCCTATTTTTGCCTAGACTTACATTCTGTTTTTATGTCCAGCGGGTCATTTTATGCGAAGTATTTTTTAACGGCATCTGAATTCACAGGAGACGGGAAGTCTTCACCATCCATAGTACTGAGCATCAGTGCTCCACCGGAGAAAACTTTCTTTACTACGAATGGCCCTTCATAGTTCGGAGTCCACTTGCCCCTGTGGTCTGTATGAGGAGGGAGGAGTCTTTTCAGCACAAGATCTCTCACTTGGTACTCTCGGAGCCTGACTTTCTGATCGAAGGCTTTCTTCATTCTTTTCTGATATAACTGCCCATGACAGATTGCAGCCAATCTCTTCTCTTCAATCAGATTCAGTTGTTCGTATCGGGATCGGACCCATTCTGCTTCGTTCAGCTTAACATCCATTAATATCCGTAGGGAGGGTAATTCAACTTCAACAGGTAGGACTGCTTCCATACCATAAACAAGCTGATACGGTGTTACCCCCGTGGATGTTCTGATTGACGTACGGTACCCATGTAAGGCAAATGGTAGCATTTCATGCCAGTCTTTGTACGTGACCACCATCTTCTGCACAATCTTCTTGATATTCTTGTTAGCTGCCTCTACAGCGCCGTTCATCTTTGGCCTGTAAGGAGAAGAATTGTGGTGTTGGATCTTGAAGACCTGGCACAGCTCTACCATCATTTTGTTATTTAAGTTGGAACCATTATCAGTAATGATTCGCTCGGGAACTCCATACCGGCAGATGATATCTCTCTTCAGAAATCGGGCTACCACTTGCCTTTTAACGTTTGCATATGAGGCTGCTTCAACCCACTTGGTAAAATAGTCAATGGCTACCAAGATGATTTTGTGGCCGTTTGAAGAAGTTGGTTCAATCTTGCCAATCATGTCAATGCCCCACATGGCAAAGGGCCAGGGTGAAGACATCACATTCAGAGGATTGGGAGGCACATGCACCTTATCCGCATAAATCTAGCATTTATGACATTTTCTAGCATAAGCACAACAGTCTGCATCCATCGTGATCCAGTAATAGCCTGATCTTAGCAACTTCTTGGCCATGGCATGCCCTCCTGCATGGGTACCAAAGGATCATTCGTGCACCTCGTGCATCAACAGGTCTGCTTCTGTTCTATCAACGCATCTGAGAAGTACCATATCAAAGTTTCTCTTGTACAGGGAACCATCAGTATTCAGGAAGAAACTACCAGCAAGCCTTCTTAAAGTCTTCTTATCATTGGAAGATGTCCCAGGGGGGTATGTTTGATCCTCCAAGAAGCATTTGATGTCATGGAACCAAGGCCTGTCATCTTTAACAACATCTGCTGAGAACACATATGCTGGTCTGTCAAGTCTGGACACTGAAATCCAAGGCACAAAGTTGGCAGCTTGAACTTTGATCATGGATGAAATGGTAGCCAGAGCATCTGCAAATTGATTCTCGTCTCGAGGGATATACTCAAGCTTGATCGTTGTAAAGAAAGTCAATAACCTCCTTGTATAATCCCTGTAAGGTATCAGATGATCCTGGTGTGTGTACCATTTGCCATTGGTTTGATTAATTACCAGAGCTGAATCTCCGAATACAGTTAAAGCTTTGATCCTGAGGTCAATGGCTTCCTCAAGACCCATAATGCAAGCTTTGTATTCAGCTTCGTTGTTAGTGCAGTTAAAGGTGAGTTTTGCCGAGAAAGGCATGTGAACTCCTTTAGGTGTAATGAGTACTGCACCAACACCACGACCACTCATATTAACAGCCCCGTTAAACATCATAGTCCATTCTTCTTCTAGGTCAGGCCCTTCAGTGTGAATAGGCTCTTCGTGATCTTTTGCTTTTATGAACATGATGTCTTCATCAGGGAAGTCAAATCTTATAGGCTGGTAATCATCAATGGGCTGCTCAGCAAGATAGTCAGACAATACACTGCCCTTGATGGCTTTCTGAGATGTGTACTGAATGTCATATTCTGTGAGAATCATTTGCCATCTTGTAACCCGTCCGGTAAGTGCTGGCTTCTCAAATATGTACTTGACTGGGTCCATCTTTGAGATCAACAAGGTAGTGTGGGTCAACATATACTGTCTCAGTCGGCGAGCAGCCCACGCTAAAGCACAGCAAGTTTTCTCGAGCAGTGAATAACGTTGTTCACAGTCGGTAAACTTTTTGCTCAGGTAGTATATTGCATACTCTTTTCGACCAGACTCGTCATGCTGGCCCAACACACACCCCATTGACTCTTCTAATACTGTCAAGTACATGATTAGAGGTCTTCCTTCAACTGGAGGCATAAGGATTGGAGGTTCTTGCAAGTACTCCTTGATTTTGTCAAAAGCCCTCTGGCAATCTTCGTTCCACCTGACCGTTTGTTCTTTTCTCAACAGCTTGAACAAAGGTTCACAAGTTGCTGTAAGGTGAGATATGAACCGTGAAATGTAGTTCAATCTACCTAAAAACCCCCGAACTTCTTTTTCTGACTTCGGTGCAGGCATTTCTTGAATAGCTTTGACTTTATCAGGGTCAACTTCAATCCCTTTCTCGCTCACAATAAAGCCCAGCAGCTTACCAGATCGCACCCCGAATGTGCACTTGTTGGGGTTCCTCTTCAGTTGGTATTTCCTCAGACGCTTGAATAACTTAAGCAGATTTTCCAGGTGGTCTTCTTCTATGAGGGACTTGGCAATCATGTCATCCACATAACATTCAATTTCTTTATGGATCATGTCGTGGAATAATGTTACCATAGCCCGTTGATATGTTGCACCAACATTCTTCAGTCCAAATGGCATCACCTTGTAACAGAACGTGCCCCAGGGTGTGATGAAAGTTGTCTTCTCCATGTCTTCAGGTGACATTTTGATCTGATTGTATCCTGAAAATCCGTCCATGAAGGAGAATACCGAGAACTGAGTCGTATTATCAACCAATACATCAATGTGAGGTAAAGGGAAGTCATCTTTCGGGCTGGCTCTGTTCATGTCCCGGTAGTCTACGCACATCCTTACCTTGCCGTCTTTCTTAGGCACAGGTACAATATTAGCAACCCACGGCGGATAGCTAGTCACAGCAAGGAACCCAGCATCCCACTGCTTTTGTACCTCTTCTTTAATCTTCATTGCCATGTCTGGGCGAGTACGGCGTAGTTTCTATTTAACCGGCGGGCAATCTTCTCTTAAAGGCAACTTGTGCATGACAATATCGGTGTCCAACCCTGGCATATCCTGATAAGACCAAGCAAACACATCCACATATTCACGAAGCAGGTCAATCAGTTGTTCCTTTACTGAGTCTTGTAAGCAGGCCCCGATTTTAACCTATTTCACATCTTCATCTGTACCAAGATTAATCGTTTCGACCTCCTCCTGATGAGGAGTGATAACCCTCTCCTCTTGCCTTAACAACCTGGCTAGCTCTTCAGGAAGCTCATAATCTTCTTCAACCCCTTCATCAGTTTGATTGATTGGATTGTCAAAGTCATACGAAGCCATAGCTGTGCTATTGTCGGTGTAGTCTGAAAGGCACTCTCTGCAAGGGTTTAGATTGTTCATTTTAGTGATTGATTTTAATCTTGTTTAGAAAAGTGAAATAAAGTTGTCATTTTGAAAACATTGCCATTTTATTTTTGTACAAAAATAAAAATGGAAAAACAGTGAGCGGAAAAGAAAAAGACTCGTTTGCAAAAGATGTCTGATATTCATTGATTGATCTATTTGCACAAAATTATAGATGGCCCGATTACAAAATGAGTCTTGTCATCTTGGGCAAGATGCAAGACTTGATGCATGCTTAAAATATACAGGAAATAATAATTACTCTGCAGGAGTAACCCTTATAATTTCCTGGGAAGACCAGTTTGAGATACGGCTCCCCGGGATCCTTGGACGTATCCAGCTCTCCAGGTTGCGCTCATCTTCCGACTCATCTTCCAAGTTGTTCACTGCATCCGGGGTGAGCATCCCCCCGCTGACAAAATTGGGCTTCTTAGCAGCCTCTGATTGATCTTGTTGAGTTGGTTTGTAACCCAACCCAAATCTGTCCTCCTTCTTCTCCACGGGCAGCAGCTTGCCCCAGCCTTGGGCAGTCCCCTCTTCAACAACCTTCCTGGCTTGCTGATAAGATGTCATAGAAGTTCCAAGTACAGCAGATGCTTCATTTATGTTTAGGGCCTCAAACCCCTGGCTCATGGTTTCATGGATTTCTCCATCCATCTCAATGTATTTGTATGTAGCCAGATGGCTAACAAAGATATCTTCTTCACTACAGATGGTGATAATCTGGCCTTCCCACTCGAATTTCAGCTTCTGGTGAAGGGTAGACGTAACTGCGCCAGCGGCATGGATCCAGGGTCTACCCAACAAACAGCTATAGGCCGGCTGAATGTCCATCACATAGAAGGTAATTTTGAAGGTTTGCGGGCCAATCATCACAGGCAGATCAATCTCCCCTAGCACTGATCTTTTGGATCCATCAAACGCTCTCACCACCAAATTACTTGGACGCAGTGCCAAGCCATCATACTCTAGCTTCACTAAGGCTTTCTTTGGTAGAACATTGAGTGAAGACCCAGTATCTACCAATACATGAGATAGAACAACACCCTTGAATTCTAGAGTGATGTGCAAAGCCTTGTTGTGGTTGCGTCCCTCAGTTATTAAATCAGCATTGGTAAAACCCAGTCCATGACTGGTGTTGACATTTGCTACCACGGTTTCTAGCTGATTAAATGTGATCTCCTCTGGCACGTATGCTGCGTGCAAGACTTTCAATAATGTGTTCCTGTGAGCTTCAGAACACATCAACAGGGATAATATGGAGATCTTTGAGGGAGTTTTGTGAAGCTGATCCACCACCTTGTAATCACTTCTTTTTATAATCCTCATAAACTCGTCTACGTCTTGCTCAAAAGATGTCTTCTGAGTTTCTTTGACAGTTTGCTCTTCAACTACCACACTCTTTCCTTTTGCTTTGGCAGCAGCTTCTGCTTCGGCATTAGGTCTTTGCAATTGTGAGGCAAAAAGGCGTCCGCTTCTGGTGAAGCCTCCGCCTCCCCCAACATTATCAATCTGTGGAGAAGAAGTTGAAGAGTCCAAGGTGATTTTCTCTCCGTTGCAGTAGAGGTCAGAGCCATAATGCCAAGGTATGGCATTACTGCTTTCATATGGAACTGGTCCAGGCACCGTGATGGTAACTGGACTGACTGCTGCAGAGGAGGGTACTGAAATGTTGTGCGGATCGTAGTAGATGGTGACTGGTGACCTGGCAGGAGGTGCCATTGGTTGTTGTTGAAAATTGTTGTTTGGAGGAACATATGCTGGATCATAGTAAATAGTGACTGTTGAGATATCTGTTGGTGTTGTAGAAGATTATGTTGAATAAATGGGTGCTGATGTTGTAGAAGAAATGGTTGTTGACATCTGATTTGTTGAAGTGATGGACGGAGCCATTGTTGATGATATTGATGAATTGATTGGAATGATTGTTGTTGCAGTTGTAGAAGAGTCAGGAATTGTTGTCAGAGGGATTGCTGGACTTGCAGGTACGGATGTTGTGATCTGAAGGATACCACTTTCGATAAGATCATTTATGCCGCTTCTCAAGTTATCACACCCGTTGACCGAAATGTTGCAATAACCACAACCGAGCTCACACCCGGGGAACATCTGGCATTCTAGGAGCTGAGCTTTAATTTCTACCAGAGGTGTCCGAATCTGCCCAACACTGGTGATTAAGAAAGATGGCTTATCTTCCTCAATAGCATTAATTCTTAGTCCTCCATGATTGGGCATGGGATTCTTGTTGACATTTGGCGGGGGTGCAAAGTTGAGAGCTTTGGAATCCACTAGATCCTGTACTTTCATTTGTAAAGCCCTGCATTTCTCGGTACTATGGCCAGGTGCATTTGAATGAAAAGCACACCGGGCGTTGACATCATAATTTCTTGGAAGACTGGTAGGATCTGGAGGTGCCAATGTCCTTAGCTCAACCAGGTTGAGTTTCAGGAGTTGTGGCAATAAAGCGGCATAAGGCATAGGGATAGGGTCAATCACCCTATTTGCCTGGGATGCTCTTTGCTGAAAGGGTCTTTGCTGTTGATTGCTGTTGTTGTTGTTGTTGTTGTTGTAGTTGTTTCTCTATGGCGGATATTGAACTTGCTGCTGATAGTGTGGCTGTTGTGGTGGTTGATATGCTGATTGCTGAGGAATCGGAGCTGGAATTGTGACAGTTGATACTGATCTGTGAAGGTACTGAGGCCTGCCCCTGGTGGCATGAATAGAATTTGCCTCACCGGTTCTTCTAGGTCCCACAAAAGGCTTCCTGGGATTGCTTGACGAACTTGCACCGTTATCAGTAATTTTTCCCATCTTCAGAAGGCTTTCAATTCTTTCTCCAGCTATGACTACGTCAGCGATGCTGGTGGAAGAAAAGGCAGCTAGCCTATCAATATATGTTCCTTGTAGAGTGTTCATGAACATGTCGGCCATTTCTCTTTCCGACATGGGTGGCTGAACAGCAGCAGCAAGCTGTCTCCACCTCTGGGCATATTCCCTGAAGCTTTCTCTGGAGGACTGAGACATTCCCATCAGAAGGGTTCTGTTAGGAGCCATGTCCAGGTTGTATTGGTATTGCCTGATGAAAGTCTCAGCTAGGTCTTTCCAGCATCTGATTGTAGCTCTGGTCAAATGAGAGTACCACTCCCTTGAGGCCCCAGTCAAACTATCTTCAAAATAAAACATCCACAGTTTTTCATCCATGGTGTATGCCTTAAGTCTTCCCAGAAAAGACTGCAAGTGAGTTCGTGGACAGGAAGTTCCGTTGTACTTTTCGAAGCACGGGGGATTAAACTTGTGAGGTATCCTTACCCCGTCCACTAAGCCCATATCCATGACATCAAAACCAAAGGAGTTTTGAGACTCCTGGGATCTCAATTTCTCAGCAATTTCGTCAAGCCTCCTATCATAGGCTTCGTCCCCAGCTCCCATCATAGTGAATTGATCCTCTTGGGGGTCTTCTTGTAAGATTCTTCCTCCAGTAGTATTTCCTTGCGCATTAACCGGGATATTGACTTCCGGGTGTAGATGAGGCACATATACTGGTGGGTTAATATGGGGCTGACCCCTCTCATTGTTACTTGTTCCTCCAGTCCCTAGATGGGGCTCTTCTGGGGTCTGCCTTTCTACCAATGCCCTCAATCTTTCTTGGCTTTGAGCCAAGCCATTCATTACCTCCATGAACTGGGTCATTTGGTTTCTCATCTCTAGCCTTTCGTTAACCATCTGGGTCCTGACCTCTATCAGCTCTTGTTGTACTTGATCCATCTGGATACCAGGAAGGTTGTTGCGAGTAGGATATCTGTGTGGACGGTTGAGAGGGAACACCCGACGGCGAGCAATAATTCCTGAACCACAACAGAGTTAGTAACAAACAAAACAAAAACCTACAAAACAAAACAAAAGTTAGCATGCAATGCAGTATGCTTATTTGTTTCCAAGTTATCCGGCTTGGCACTTGGTTTTGACCTTTCCAGACCCTGAGGAAGATGTTTTGATGTTGCTTGAGAGAGAGACTTAAATGAAACAAACTGACAAATATATTACAAACAGGGAATAATACATAGTTTGTTTTTACAACACATGCCCCTGTGGGGTCAAAATACAACATAAAAAAGAAAAGTACATGAAATGAAAGCAACAACAAGCAAAGAGTCAGACATCAAGACCAAACTCATCCTCCTAAACCTCCTTCAAAAGTGCTTCAGTTACAGGACCAGCCGGATGCTCTGTAATGCTTCTGATGAGAAGGTTCCTGGTGGCAATAGCAGCAGTCAGCTTCTTGTGCCTGTCCTGGTCCTTTGACCTCTTCACACCAGCCCTGAGCTTCAATTCTGAGATTTCCTTCTGGGCTGCTAGCAGAGCCTCCTGTTGCTTCTTCTCATTTGCCTCCAACTGCTCAATTCTGTCTTGAGTTCTCTTATCTTCTTGAGTGCGAGCTTCAGTGATCCTGACCCACCTAGCTTGACTTTCTTTCAGATAGAGATCAGTCCTAGCCTTCTGAAACTGGGCCTCTTTACAGGCATTCTTCAAAATTTGTTCTCCTGCTCTTGATTTCTTGATGTAGTCCTCTGATTTCTCAATCCAGGCTAGATGCTCCACCTTTAGCTTTTCCAACCTCTCAATGTCTAGACGACCATCACTCCTCTCCCAGAGGGTCTTCTGCAGAGCTTGAGTCAGATTCTCATTCCTCTCTTTCAATTTCTCAAATTCCTCTAGGCTGACAGTAGCTGGAGGGGGTGCTGTGGATGGTCCAGGTGCATCCTCAATGGTGAAAGGCATCCCAGAAATCTGAGCCCTAGCATGAGACCGCTCATAATACTGTGCTGAAGTCACATTGTTGCATTTCCCAAGAATGGCCATCCCTTTGGTCTGGATGTTGTCCCAAGCCCAGGATGCTTGTCTGACAACAGCTAGATTAGGCTTTATCTCACAATAAAGGGTTTCAGCCAAGTCTTGCACTCTAGGAGGGTGAACCAAAGCATAGCCCAATTGTCTTTTGAATAGCAAAGGGTTGTAGTTGATGCAACCCTTCACTCCTATCAGAGGTACATTGGGGAACTGCCCACAACTAGTTATTATGTCCTTTCCTTTGGTGCTCTGGGTACACCACCTGATGTCATCTGAAGTCAAAGCAGTGAGTCTTCTAGCCCAATTATTTTGTTGGTGAGGGTTCAGGAAAGCATCAGTCTTGTGTAGGTGTTTAAGCAGCCAGGTATGAAATAGAGGAGCACAGCATCTCACCAATCTCCCTCTCTGCTTCTCATTCCTTTGGTGAACAGAATAATAGAAATCTCCCAGCAAGGTGGGTACTGGGTTCCTCAAAAGGAAGAGATGAATAGCATTCTTGCTGATAAACTTGGGCTCATCTGCAAAAAGTATAACCCCATATATACTGAGGGCTAACAATGCACAAACTGCCTTCCATTCTCCCAAGGAGGCCTTCAGGATGGCCTGAGAAATCAAGAAATCCAAGTGCAAACCAGGGATCCCAGCCTTTGTTGACATGTTCTGCTCAATCAAAATAGGTTCCAAATACAGTGCCTTTGCCACTTCTTCATTTCCAGGAGAAGCCATCTCTGGGTTGAAGGGGATACCACCCCTGACAGGCACTCCAACCAATGATGAAAACTCCTCCAACAGGGGTCCCAACTGAAAATTCTGAAAAGTGAAGCATCTCAAAGGAGGATCATAGAACTTTAGGCAAGTGTGAATCAAAATCCTCTGAGAAGGGTCCAAGTCTATAACCATATCAAGGATGCTTCCATAATGTTCTCTGAATAGTGGGATATGGTCTGGAGTGATAAGTGCCTGGACCTGCCTGACGCCAGCCAGCACAGGCTCAAAGAAGTGGTATGAAATGTTGCTCTTCTTGGGTGCCATGTCTGCTGAGGAAGAGCTGAAAACAGATACTGATGATGAAGACCGGTACTGAAGATGAACTACTGATAGGCTGAGACTGGTGATAATAGATGGCTGAAGCTGATAGCTGATGAACAGGGGTCTAATCAGATAAAGGGGTCAAAACCAAGCCAAAATATAATGTGGATACCCTGAAAAACAAATAAGCAAATGTTAAATAATGCAATGATGATGTATGCAAATGATATGCAAGGGTTTGTGATCAAGCTGGATCTGATTAACTGTCTTGATATAAGTCCATGTATGTTCAAGAAGTCCAGATGGAGGTTCAGAAATCCTGTAACCAGGGTGGGGGACTCAAATAAAGAGTCACATGTCCTGGGTTAAATCACAAGAACTGTCCAAAGTGAAGCATTCTTAAACACAATAAGAAACAGGGTATGATGTGGCCAAGGGTTCCTGCAAACCTGTAAACAGCCCAACCCCCTCACAGGCGGTGTTCTAAAACAAGGATCCTCAGACTTGGATCAGTTATGAGAAGTGTAAACACTTCTAACCCGGAGGTACAGTGTTTACAATAACCATAAAATATCCTCCTCTAATTCACCTCAGATTCTGAAGGTCATAGTAAAGGTCATCCAGACTTAGCAGGCTTCCCAGATAGCCCTAGCACTACAGGAGATCTGTAGCACAGAGTTCTCAAGAAGAAACCCATATCTGAACCGTGTTTCATATTCCCTCACCAGACCGAAATGGAATGGGAAAGAACATGAACCACTCTAGCCTAGGTGTCACTCAGGTCCCAGGTATAGGACCTTAAACTCTCAGTAGAACCCCACCCACCAAGACAAAAAACCAGATCCAGCCAGATGACAATACGACAGTATGATATATAAAGCTTGTAAAGAAAGCAATAAATAACTGTACATAAAGCAATAAATAAAGAAACTATATAAACACAATTAGCACATAACACCCCAGTAAACACAAATCAAACAAGCGCTAGGAGGAACCCACAAAAAGAACCAGAAGCCCTGGTTACAGTATAAGGGTCCCCAGCAGAGTCGCCAAGCTGTCGCTCCCACCAAATGAGGCTAAGTCAAATGGGGTACAGACGCGAACGGTCGGCGAAAGAAATGAGAACACACAAGAGTGAACTCAAAAAGACAAAGAGTCGCCAGCTAGGCATTTTTATCCCGGAGGAAAGGTAATGCTGCATAGACCTAGAAAGATAAGGATAAGACGGTTGCGAACCAGAGAGACTGAGAAAGGGGGTTGTTACAACCTGGGAAGGTATTAGCACCCAGATTGTCCGCCGTACTCGACGGGATCCACGCTTAAAAGATTTATGTTTTAAAGGGGTAGTGTCAGTGCAATCTGTGTGTAAAAGAGCTGGAAAAGGATGTACAGGTGTCAGTGTAAGAAAAGTGTAGTGTATACAAGTGAAGTGTCAGTGTAAAGACAGAGTGAAATGCTCATGATAATGAAGCTTAAAGAATAATACTGAAAGGAGAGGGAATATACAGAGACTTTTGTTCGATAACTATTAAGTTATGCCTATGTATCCTCTCGTGCAATGAGGAAGTCAGAACACCGTAGTTCGACCCAAAGAGACTGAAAGATGAATTGACTTGTGAACTGCTTGCTTATCTATGCTCAAGTGTATGACCTATCTGGCTCAGGTGCAAACTGTCTTGCATTAGACAGAAGAAGCAAGTTCTCGTTTGTGAATGAAGATGATGAGAAAAGAATCCCGGAGGAGACGATTATTGTTTGTTGTTGAGTTTTCAGTCTTTTATTGCTTTTGAAGGTTTGTCATAAGTTAATGAGCTTAAGCCTAAACCAATGGGTTAGCAAACTCATCACATCCTCCCTCTGATTAGGGGTAATGAGAATACCTTAAGTATGAAGTCAGTGTCTCACACTTAATCACCATGGTGTAGGATTAAGATCATTAACCTACTTGTGATTATTTAGATGTTTTTGTTGTTTTTGTTTAGTATTAAGTAATGAGTTTAAGCCATAATCAGGGATTAAACAGACTCATTACACCATCCTAATAGAAGGATAATAGATGAGAATGTTTAAGCTAAGGAAGACTCCCCAACTTAATCCATGATTAGGGATTAACTTCATGACAAAACAAAACCTTTATTAGATGGATTTTAGTTAATGATATGATGAAGAAGTGATTTTTATGATTTGCAAGACAACTTGAGGGGGACTTGTCCATTAACACTAGGGTTAGTCCTTCTTAACCAATTAAGGAAGAATTAGAACCCTAATGCAAGGCCCAAGTTACAAGCTTGATGTCTTGATGATTATTAGGTGGATTAATTAAAGGATTTAAACACATTAAGGGTTTAACACTTAGGATTAAAGTTATACACTCCATCCTAATAGAAGGATGCAGGCATAAACTTAATCACAAAGCCTTAAAGCCTTTAGGGTTTAGTCCCTGATTATGAGATGAGAAGAGAAGACTCAAAGAGACACAAAGGAAAGAGTCTAAGGGGGACTAAACAATCCTAAAATGTTATCATGCTTGTAAGTCCTAGGGTTTGTGAGGCTTAAGAGGAGAAATCTTCAAGGAAGCCACCAAGGAGAAGCAAGATAGAAAAAGGATAAGATGAGAAGAGAAAAGAGGGAAGAGAGGCACAAGTGAGCAAGCTCACTCAAAGACAAGTAAAAATGCAGCAAGGATGTAAAATGACAAGATGAGAAGAGGTAGGAGGTGAAGGCAAATCCACCTCCCAAACAAACTTACCATTAACCTGAAAAGTTAGTACAAGATGCATAAAGGAAGAAATGAGATGAAATAATGAATATGGATGGGCAAAGGCCAAAGTCAGAAACATACACATGATGCAAATGATGTAAATGGGTGATGCAAACACATGTCAAGAGTTGTGGATGATCATACAAGCATATGGATGCAAGAGAAGCATGTTTTGAACCATGGATGTTCATGAAAAGTTATGGAATGCAAATGACATACAACATGGCAAATGAAAGATGCAATGATCACACATGATTCTAGTGTGTCCTAAGATGAATTATGAATCAAATGGAAGTACAAAATGTCATGGCAAGTCATGGTATGCAAGCAAATGGAAGATGGATGCAAAGGAAAGCATAAATTAGGGTTTATGATCAACCCTCAAAGCAAAAATACAAAATCAGAAGCAAACACCATGATAAAAAATTGAAAATGTAATCAAAGGAACCCTAAACCTACACAAACTCACTGCCCAAAGGAGGGGATCCAACTCTTAACCTAGTGAGAGTTATGAATTTCCTAAGTTGGCTAGGGTTCTAAGGTACCTTGTCAAGAAAAATGTCAAACAAATTGAAAATGCAAGATCAACTCATGCCAATTTAATCCTATAAACTACATGATATGCAAGATGCAATGCAAAAAGAATCATTGTCCAACTCTCAATGGTTGGGTAGAAATGAATTTTTGAAGTTTGAATTAAAATAATGCCTAAGAAAAGAAATTAAATCCATTGAAAATTGTCAAAAGGCATCAAGAACAAAAAATAAATTTGGTTTGAGAGTTGGACAATATTTCTAAATGATTTTAAATGTCACATGAATTTTTTTGTGATTTTTAATTAATTAATTATCATTAATCAATTAAAAATAAACTTTTAAATGATTTAAAAATATTTTTCAATGCAAAAAATAAAAATAAAAATATTTTTGGAATGAGAAAAATATTTGAAACGAAAATGCAAAAGGAAATATTTTTGTGACTTTTCTAAGTATTTTAAAATAAATAACAAAGAAAATGGGATAAAAAAGAAATTAAAATGAAATTAAATGGAAAGTATGCTAATCCTAAGGCCAAGATTCAAACTTGACACGCGGGAATTGACTGGCGCGCGTTTGAGTGGCTGGGATTCATTCTGAGATTTGAATTTAATTAATCCTAATTAATTATGTAAATGACTGGATTAGGGTTTAATGGGAAATCTGGGACGTCCATTCGCGCACGGGTCAAAGCAAGTCAGCTCATCCTACGCTCCAAATTCAAACTCACATTAATGACACTGATTAACCCTAATCAACTTCAGGTGGCCGGAGAAGACTTCCGGTCGTCTTCTCCGGCGAGACCTTTGACCTAACTCTCTCAAAACTCCATAAAAACGTGCCAAAATCTCCATAAACAATCAATGATCAACAACAAAGCATAATCCAGCAACAAATCTCATTTATTTCAACTCAAAATCAAGATACGAATCAAACATCAAAAACTGCAAAAATTTCAGAAGCACGATACAAGCTCATTTCTCAATCATTTCCAAAAATAAGTTCAATGAACTCAGGGAAGCATGTATATCATTTTAGAAACAAGAGATAAGAGTTCTGGAAAAATGAATTTCCATGGCTACCTGAATCGAAGCTTTCAACCCAAGAGCTTCTGGACCAGTTCCTTGCTTCCAATCAACTCCACTGACCTCCCTTAAGTGTTTGCAAAGCTTGCTTGAAGTTTATTTGGGCTGGTTTGAGGGATTGCTTGAGTTCTGTTCAAGGAGAGGCAGAAATCGTGTTTTGGTTTCAGTGACTTTCAGGTTGTTTTAATGGTTGGTTTGTGATCAGTGAGTCATGTTGAGATCAATGGTGAAGTTTGTTTGTGTGTTTGAAGCTTGTGTGATGAGTTTCGAATGGTTTTGCATATGGGGTGAAAAATGAGAAGGCTGTGTTCTTGGAGCTTTCAGGCTTGTGTGACTTATGAGAATGAAGCCTTGGGATGTGTTTGTAAAGTCTGGATTGGGCAGAGAGTGGTTGTGTCACTGTGGGATTGGTATGGCTTCAAGTTGCAAAAAGTCAAGCAAGTTGTACTTGGAGGTATGGGCAAGTGGCAGGCTGAGATAGGGGCATGGTTGAGTTCAGCAAGGATCAATGAATGCTTTTGGATCAGATTTTATGAACTGAGGCAAGTGGATGAGAAGTTTTGATCCCTTTTGCAAATTGTCACAACTTTGTCCCCTTTTGTAATTCTTGAAGTTTAAGGCGTGGAACTTAAGAAATTCTTGGGCCAATCTGAAGTTTAAATCATGTATGATGTTTGTGTAAGGGTTAGACATCAATTAGAAGTCACAAATTGCCTTGGTACAAGAATTTGCAAGTTTCCCTCTTTGGTGCATAACTTGAAATTATGTGATTTTTCCCAACTTTGACAAGCCATAACTTTTAATCCAAAATGAATTAGGTCATGTTCTTGTACTTTTTGAAAAGGGAATGATCCATTATACAACTTTCATGACCAAAGTTTTTCCATTTGAAGCATTTTTGAATCAAAAAGCAAGGGTTGAAAAAGTTTCCCAAAATGGCAATTTTCATTATAAGTCAACTTTCCCAAAAAGTCAACTTTGCAAAAGGCTTGAAATTCTTCAATTTTGTGAACTTCTAACATCTTCTATGATCAAATAAAGATCATACACAATCAAAATGATGAAGAACACCCTTTGGTTGGGTCATTGAGGGCCTCAGATACCCTGATTTTGCACTGACTTGCTCAAAAAGTCAACTCTTGATCAGATGCCTTCCCCATGGAATTTCTTCATGAAAATTGATATGCATAATCCCTATACCATATAGAGACCAATAAAAACAAGAATGACCAAAAAATTTGTAGTTATGGCCTCTGAACCAAAACCCTAATTCTAGGTCATCTGTGCAGTTAAACCTGGCTCTGCTTCCATGCCTTTCTCAGTTCTTGTGATTCTTTGACTTTCTTGACTTTTTGAGGATACAATATGATGCTTGAACATACATGGACCCCTTTTAAGTGATTGATGACCTTTGGAGTGGCTCAAGTGGCTCTTGGATTGCTCAGATCACAAACCCTAGACGCAGATGACTTAGAAACAATGCAGTGAATCACAAATGTGATATGAGATGCTATGATTGAACTTATGTATATGAGGATACCACAAGCTATGGTGAATGGGTGAGGGCAAATTTGGGGTGTTTACAGTTGTCTTTGGTGATCATTGAGTGTCATACGGTCAATGATAATAATTTATTCCTCTACACTCTTTGACATTAAGCAACCACCAAACAAAAAAATAAAATTTCACAAGAGATATAAAATGAGGTAAGAGATAATAATCCAAATCTTAAAATTTATAAACTACTGCAATGCTTGCAATATTAAACAACAATCCCCGATAACAATGCCATTTTGTTGGAAGAGAAAAGTGATGGAGGTTTTTGTTATCATCCCTATAGGGATTGTTATGATATCATTTGTCGTTCTATATTTTATACATTTTAAGTAAGGGTTTCAAATTTGTTGTTAGTTGGCAACTTAAGATTTCACTTGTTTTGAGTGGAAAAGAGTAAAAGAAAGTAATTTGTTCGTTTGAGAGAAATATGTCAAGATTAGGGTTTGGTAACCTTTTTCATACAAATCATTTTCGTAAAGCATGTGAACTTAGTATTAATCAATACAATCATGTATCCTCTCAATTTTGTTTATCTCTAAAGCGGTACTGCGAGCTTTATTGTACCAATCACAAAATGGTATCCCATGTGAAAAATCAATACAATAAACATAAAGAACAATACAAAGTGAATATTAACTCACAAATCTATGTCTAGAGTTTGTTTGCTAATAACTTAGGTCAAGGTTTGGAAAATATATGTCTAAATTGATTCAAACCATACATTAACATAAAAAGCAAATATCTTCATCATATATTGATCAACAACCTTGTTCACATACAAAATATCAAAAGAAATACATACTAGTAAGATAACTACCTCTAATCTTGACTCAAAATAAACATAGCCACCCATTTCCATGCTGAATCGCTTTGCAAGAAAGGAAGAAAGATTCAAGAACATCAAAGTTGAAAGATCGAAGATTGATATGTAAAAACTTGTATCCCTGCACCTTATTGAGTTTCTAAGCCAAAAACCTAGAAAACCTTATCTAAAATAAAAAATGTGTAGAAAATGAAACGTATTTGTCCAAAATATCTAAAAGAAGATATTTATACAAGTTCAAAAATGTGCCTCTAAGTGGCACCACACTAAGAGGCTTCATATTTCCCTTAGCATGATCAATAACGAGGCATAAAAATTCCCAGGACCGCACTGAGCATGACCAGAGTGCGTCTAAAGCGCCAAATTTCCCAAAGATACTGCATATAATCCCCAAATCTCGTTGGAAGCTTGCTGCAGGTGCGCTTAGCATGCTATTATTTGCAAAACTTCATGTAATTTATCTTCAATGCAATCCTTCTTCATCCATACTCTCCAAGCATCCAAGGAAGCAAAAAAACCTATCAAAAAGCAATATAAAGATCGAAATACGAGAAATGAACATGCATAACCGAAAACTTTCGTATTTACACAAAAACATATGGTTTTACGACAAGAAAAAACAAAACAATTGGAAAGTGCCATAAAATAATATCAAATATATCCATAATTTGGAACTTAACAACAATGTTGTACCCTCTTGTCACATATGGTAGGGAAATGCTCGTAGATCCAACACAGAGATTATGAAGAATAATAAATTAGAACATGCAATAAAAAAAAACATGTAACAAACTCAATTACCCAATAAGCTATCTGGTCTTTAAAATCGTCACCACTCCAAGCGCTGCATATAACTAGGTCAGCGTTGCACACCGTCGCTCCCAGGATTTCTATCCTGGTACAGAAGCAAAAGTGACGCGAAAAAGGAAGAGTTGTCAGCAAGACATTTTTTATCCCGAAGGAAGGGTAATGCTACACAAACCTGGAAAAAGGAGCGAATGGGGTCTCATGAACCAAAGAGAAAGGGTAAGGGAGTCGGTTACGAAAAGGGAAGGTATTAGCACCCAGATTGTCCATCGTACTTGACAGGATCCATGCTTTCTAGCACTATTTCAAAGGGTGAGGGTATTTTCCACTGCTACATATGCTACTGGGAAGGAATGAAAAAGAAATAAGGAATAATGAAATGAAAGGATAAGAAGATGAAATGGAACAAAGAACAAGGAAAGAGACTGAAGGATTGTGTTCGCCAAGCGTCGTACCTTATGTCTACGTATTCCCTCAGTGCAATGGGAAAGTCAGAACATCGTAGTTCGACTCAATAAGACTTACACAACTTGCTTGTATATTTAGGGGTTTGAACTACTTATGCCTATGCTCAGCTGTCTGACTCGTCTGGCTCGAGTGCATACCGTCTTACAAATGACAAGTAGGAGCAAGTTATTTTGTTTAGAATGAGAGAGATGAGAAGATAATTCTTGAAGGAAAGACGTTTATTTTTTGTTTGAAGTATTTTAGGAGCTTTTCATTTGAGAGTTTGCATAGAAGAGTATATTCAAGTCTCATTCAATAGAGGATGTACTTCCTACATCACTGCAAGTTGGAATAAAGAAGAAGCACTAAGTATGGAGAAGATTCCCAAACTTAGTTCCAATGATTAAGGCATAAGCACACTAGCCTATTTTCTTTATTAAGTGTTTTTATTACTTTTGAAGAAAGAAATGTATTTTAGATTATTTGTGAAACAACTTCATGTTTAATACTTATGCATCATGCTAGACAAACTCACATTACTCCAAGATGGGATGGATGTAAGTTCCCCATGGAATAAGGCTCATGGCACATGAAGTTATTTCAACCTTTATTAGGTGTTTTTGATTTAATTTTTGTGATAAGAAGAGAGAAAGACCCAAAAGAGAAAAGGGTAAAAAAGCAAAAAGGAACTATCAATCCTAGGATTTATCATGCATGAATACCCTAGGGTTATTGTGGTTTGAAGAACACTATCATAAAAAGAAAGGAGAAGAAGAGGAGAAGAAAGAAGAAGAAGAAGAAGAAGAAGAAGAAGAAGAAGAAGAAGACAACTTACTTCCAATATGGAAGCTAAGTTGTTTCTAAGAGGGATGAGAAAACATTGCACAAGAAAAGCATATTTAAATGCTTAATCAAAAAAATTGATTGATTAAAAGATGAGGTAAGAAGCTAGAGTGTGGGCGCCCACCCACACTCAAGTGACTTACCATTAGCACCTGAAAAGTTAGCAACACAAATCATAGTTGCAAATATGAAGTAATGAAAACTCAAACAAGTTAAGAAACCAAATGAAAGAGATCCTGGGAATGAGAACCCTCTAATTTATAACCTAATCCTATCAATGCTCTAAAAGGTCTAAGGTACCCAAAGAAACTCAAACTAGGCAAAAAGGGAAGCCAAATGATCAAACAAGTTCACACAATGCACAACTTATGAAGTATGAATGCATAGGGCATATAACTTGAATAGATGCATGACTAATCACCAAAGTTAGTATATAATGACATATAAGATTTCTTAAAGATGATATTAGGAGATCATACAAAACATTGATGAGTTAGTTCATGAAGATATGAGATTAAAAGAATTAGACAAGTTAATGTTCACATAAGAAGAAAGAAACAAGTAAAAGTTACAAGTCAAATATGAAAAATGGGTTCAAATGAATGCAAGTCAGTAGAATATGACATATATGATGTTATGAGAATGCAAGTATGATCACACCAAATACATATGTAAAACATGTGAAGACAATTCAAGCAAGTATGCAAAAGATGTCATATAAGGAACAAATGACAATTACTTGAGATGCAAGTCATAAATGATGTATGAAATGAAAACATGGACAAAATGAGTATGGATCAGTAGCATACACAATATGAGATGCATATGAGAGGATTGGATGATCATATTTGATGCACAAAAGAAGCATGTCAAGTGTTAGAGAAGAGAATGGATGCTCATTTAAGTCAAATACCAAATTAAGATGCAAAAACATAAGCCAAAGTCACACACAAACCAACATGACCTATAATGTGCAAGATATGACCTATAAAATGTCTAAAGATGACCTATAATACCACAAAAGGATCCTAAAACAATGGCACAAGTGTCTCCTGATCAACTAGGTTAGAAGAAAGAAAGAAAAGGTTCACAAATGTTACTTCAATCACAAGGAATCAAACAATTAGAAAACCATAATAAAAAATTATGAAAATTGGTCATAAAAGACCTAAGTTAGAAGCAAACAGCATGTTAAAAGATCAACTCAAGAATCCAAAAGCAACTATGTCAAAAAAGGCCTCAAAGTTACAAAGGATCACACAATGCATATGCTCAAAGATGAACCTCAAAAGGCATGCTAAAATGATTTTAAAAATGCAAAAAAAAATGTTTTCAAACACTTCAAGATCATACTAAATCAATGAAAATATAATGGATGAAAAATGTTTTATGAGCTAAGAGAAATAAATTGTAAAAACTCAAGTGTCAAAAGGAATTTTACTTTGAAAAGAAAATAAAAGAAAAAAATGAAAAATTGGATAAAATCAAAATAAAAAAATGTGGAAAATTAATAAAATGCCTATTTATTCTTGGTGAATTTTTGTGGAATTTTTAAGTGTGTAAAAGTATTTTTAAAAATTAAAAATGAAATGAGTATGAAAATAAAAATAAAATTGAATGAAAAAGAAAAAGGAGGTGCAGACCCAACAATTTTTCAGTTAAAAAAAGTTTGGCCTCATGAATTGGTGGTACGAATAGAAATTAAGAAATCCAGTCAAAAAGCATACATATATGATGGTCTATGATATGAACAACAGTCAAACATTGACCAAATCTGATACACATGATCATATGACTAGGAAATGTAATAAAATCAGAGGGCAATCAACACACAAGTACGTGATGACAAACAAGGAAAAGCGCACAAGCAATTACTCAGATAAAAAATTATTAAAAAAAACGAAATCATGTGCAAGGCATACGTTCATTAATACGCTGGAAATGAGATGAGAGTTGGATCAAGTGAATCGTACGGTGGTGATATGTCTTGGCTAAACCTAGGGTTTTATGAAACCTTATCGACCGGAGAAGACTCCGGTCGTCTTTTTCGGCCACTCTTCGGCACTACAACCCAAAAGGTTTCCAGAAATCCACAAAATGTATATCAACATGAAGCTGAAGTCAAATAAAATCTGAATCTAACCTTCAAATCACCATACAATTCACACACAACAAGAATCAAGCAAAAACATTTTGCCCTAATTTTCGTTTTAAGCATCTACAATGCTTATCAACTAGCCAGATCAATTGAATTGCTTATAATAAGCCTTAAACAACATGAAACAAGAAAAAACCAGTAGAAATCATGTAAGAGAAATTTTAATTGAAACCTACAATTGAAACTTTTCATAGATGAAAGAAGACAAGAGATAAGGATCCTAGGCTTTCTGAACTTCCAATAGAGCTAAATAAAAGCTTGTGGCACTTGTTCTCAAAATAGGGAAGCTGGACTTTATGGTGCAGTTTGAATCAAGATCCTCTTCAAAACTCCATTGTTGCTTATTGATGAAGCTTGAAGAAATTGCAATGAGGTTGTCGAGGAAGCTTCGAGAGATAGAATGTTCAGAGAGAAAATGAAAATGTGAGAGAGTATGATTGTGAAGAATGATGAAGTTAGCTCAAATTTTGTTAGAGAAAGGTCTTTATACCATGAGTTAACTATTAGTGAAGGTGGTTAACAGTTTGAACTCAAGTTAATAGTGATGTCATGAGATTGAGAGGTGAGCTAAGAAATTCTGAAAAAGGAGATGTAATGGCTTGAGTGATATCCTCATTTGTGTGCAAGAGCATGATAGTATAATGTGTACAATGATCACCGGTGGTGATTGTAATGCTGCAACCACATGATTTATCAGACAAGCCTCCCATTTGAATATTTTCTTCTCTCATGCATGGTCATGTGTGGATACATGACATGTAAGAAGCTTGTGTGTTTAAAAGAGGAAAAGAATGAATGGTTCGAGTGTCATATGTGGTAGGTGAGTGATCAAGTGATCCAAAATACCACAAACCTGATGCTTGACTTGCAAGAAAAATCAGTGGTAATGGTCATGTTTGATAGTGAAATTCTCCAAGGATTATGCATGAAAGGATATGGTTTTTGATGCAATGGAAAGACGGTACATCATAAAGAAACATTGATAACCAAAATGAATTGGATTGAAGCCTCCAATATGCTTGAAAGTGATTACAAACATAGATGCATGAAGTTGTTTCATGGTGTGGCAAAATGCATTCGTGCCTGGCAGGATGCCCAAGGAAAATTCAACTTCACGACCCTCTCTTTGAAGCCTCATATCTCTTTATCCTTTGATAATATGAAAACAATTCCAAACATCAAATTTGTAGAGGAGATCAAGATGAACAACTTTGATGTTCAGAAAAATTTTATTTGAAGCTTTATTGATGGAGAAAAATGGCTTGACATTCAGCACACCACATGTTTTATGAAATGCAGGGCACCTGACACGCCCATGACTTTGTTGCCCAACAAAGTTGCCCTAGTTTTGCTCAACTTTTATTGATCATATCTCTCTCAATTTTGATCCAATTGAGGTGTTCTTATTATATATTTGAAGCTTAGGATGTGAGCTTCAATTGGCTCAACTTAGGCCTGAAGTTTAAGGTCTTTATATTGAAGAAAGAATGCCTTGAAGTGAGGTGCAAAAAGGTCTAAACTTGCCATTTTTAGAAACCCTAAGTTTCTAAATTTGGCAAATTTTCTTGATTTTTGATGAATCACTTGACATTTCTGTATCAATTTTTTTATCATAAACCATATTTTACATGAAGTACATAATTTTGACCTTAAAAAGTTAGGAGTTGACATTTTCCACTGCTCAGTAGACATTTCTTGACTTTCTTGATTCTCATGTAAATGATCAATTGGAGATCTTCCAAAATGAATCCATGGACAATTTCCATCCTTAAACACTTGTTGTCATGTTGAAAATATTGAGCAAGTGTTTGGATCAAAATCCTGAAGGTTTCTCCCTTGAACACAAAACCCTAATTTATGACTGTTTTTATTTGGAGGAGGTGCACTGATCCAATTTCTTGATGGATTCACATCTTGAGATGACTTAAAGTACCAAATGACATTGTATGATCCATGAGAGCTCCTTGAGACCTCTTGAAACACTTGGCCGTTATTCTTTGGCTTTGGATGGCCAGGCTTTGAGATCAACTGATCGCATGCCTTATGAATCTTCCAATGGTGAATGTCTTAGCTTTGTAAGACTTGAATGCAGTGCCATGCCTGAAAATGTATGCAAAATGATATGAAAAATGAGAGGGGAAATTTTGGGGTGTTACACATTCCCCAAGCCCAGTTTTTATCCTTGAGGTTACTAAAGAGACACAAAACCGGACATCAACATATGTATCGGACTTGTCGACAAAGAGAGTACATGCTACTACATGTAGCATGTACGCCCTAGCGGCAGCCTGCTATCTCCTAACATCTACAAGTTGATCATAAATCTTCTGAAATTGCATACAAAGGTGAGCACCTCTGGTATCACCAAACTCCTTTAACATCTCTGCCTCAGAGAAACTCAAATCATCTGATACAATCTGATAAGTAGTGGTCACACTAAGAATCAGAGCCTTCCATAATTTGCCACCGATAGGGAGATGAAACAAAGCGACGACATCAATTATGACTTGCATCTGCCACCGATAGGGACATGGAACAAAGCGGAAGATGAAATAATGATGTCTCCTTGTGCCACCTCTCGACAATGACACTAAGCATTGGAGAATCCAACATGATGACTAAGCAGCGGCGAAATCATACATATTGAACTCTTGAACGATCTCCCTAACCTACTCAGGCATTAAAATCTATGGGAAATCCTTCATCATGTTGCCATGAGACTGAACCCTCAGTGTGGGTTTCTCTTGTGACAACAAAATAAACAAAAGTTAAAGTTAAGCGTAAAAACCATATACCCGCCCTGCCATAATCATTGCGCCACATGCTTACTATACTTTGTAAGCACGGACCAATCGATGGACCCTATTGGAAATCCTTCACCAGTGTGTACGGAGGGCTCGGTTGAAGGAACTGTGACCTCTATCTCAACAGTCTCCTCATCCTCTCTACTACCCTTAACATCACCCACAACAACCTCTTCAACAACCTCCTTAGAAGCCTCCTCCACAATCTCCTAAACAAGAATCGCCTTAACTACCTGAGTAAATGTCGAATCATCAACAAGATGAACTACCTCATCAACCACTGGCTGAATGGCTAGATCAATTATAGGAATGTTTTTATCCAACTCATATATTGCCTAAGATGCAAATCGAACATCACGGTGGCGAACAGTATGAGGTGCCCGGATATGACCCCGTTCCGTCGGCTCTGTCATATGCTTTCGGTGTGAACTGGTGGGGACCACTCGTCCTTCTCGTAGATGGGATGACTCAACATCGACAACATCACTCGCAACCCTACCATGATCAACCGCTCTCCCGCCGATGGTATCGTCCCGACCTCTAGTTTTCACTACAAACAAAGGTTAAAAAACAATAAGACAAGAAAAACAAAAGTAAACGACTACCAGAATTTTCAAATCTCCGGAATAAAACAAAAACTTTCTTACCACCGGTTATTTGAAATTCCCAGCATAAAACAAAATTCATAAAACCTTTCTAGAATTATGAAATTCTCGGTACACATCAAAACAAATTTGTAGAAGTTATCGAAAATTTCAACATTCCCGGTATTTATCACTGAAAATCATGGAATTTCTGGTAAATAATACCGTAAATTATGAAATTCCCAGTAATACCTACCGGAAATTGTGTAATTCATGGTACAACTTACTTGTAAAGTGAAATTCTCAATAGTTGTCACGAAATCTCTGATATCGTCCTTAACTTTTGAAAGTATGCCTCTAAATCGAAAATTATGAAATGGGAGAATTATTTATTTCAAGATTAATATTAACTTTTCATTCCATATGAGAAGTGTCAGGTACAAATGAAGGGTGACAAGTTGAATACTCCATAGTTTGTCTGCATCATTGGCCTTTTTCCCTCATTATAAAATAGTATTTGTGATTATCTCATTCACCACTAAACTCAAATGCATGACTTGCTCCCACTTTCATTTTGCTTACATAAGACATAAGACATGAGATTACGTTGCCACATCATCCCCATAACATAGGCTCAAAAAGTGTATCGCCATCATAGTACAAAGAAACCAAGATGTTACACGTTTGTTTTAAAAAATGTTGATGCACGTTTTGTGATAAAATCATTATAGATTTCCGGAATAATTAGTTAATTGCTTTTACACGTGTTTTTCTCGAATAAGCTTTACATACTTTGTTTTTTTAAATGGTTATTATGTCTAATTGGACTTGGTTACTATCTCACTAAGATGATCGCATCGTTATTTTCAATCCCATTTTCTTTCGATTGGTTTAAACAAAATAGAATGATTCTTTTCCATCTTTTTGCTTGATATGTATGATCAATTTGTAATATTGCACTAAGTTAGTACAACATAGGAAACACTTTATTTATAAACCAAGTTGTCACAAATCTATTACAAATCATCAATATTTTAATTTCTCTGACGTGTAAAATAATAAGATCCATGTCATTATTCTATGTGATAATATATAAAAATAATAGAATGATTATCATCTAGTTTCTATAGTTATAGTTTTATCACTCAAGAATATGTTTTTTTCATGGACAATCTATTTCAGTTTAAAATATTCAATTGATTTTTTTTTCCACTAGATATATTCAATTTTATCCGTAAGGATATTTTCAATGAAAACAATTGCTATGCAAATGATTGAAAAAACATCTAAATACAAATCTTTCATCACATATATTATTGTGTTTATAACATCGAGTGGGAAATTCGTATGGATATTGTGTTTATAATAATTGTTGGAAAACACATGCGTTTGTATGGATTCTGTTGTGAACCGCGATATATTATAAAATATTTAAAAAAATCTCAAATATAAAAATTTTGTTGTAAATATAAAAAAAAAAAAAAATCATACCCCTAATATAAAAACAATCATGTTTAAAATTCTGATTAGCAAGTTTATGTTCATTTTCCATGCTTCAAAATTTTGATAAGTAACTTTATGTTCCAAATAATTTACAATATTTTGATCAGTGAGTTTATTTTCCCATTAATACTCAATATTTTGATCAGAAACTTCATGTTTGCTATTTGAATCAATAACTTCATGTTTCCGTTAATATTTAATATTTTGATCAATAGCTACGTGTTCCCATTAATATAATATATTTTGCTCAATAACTTCATGTTCCCGTTAATATTCAATATTTTGATCAGTAACTTCATGTTCACGTTAATATTCAATAATTTCGTATGTAACTTCGTGTTCCCGTTTGTCGCTCCCGGAATTTTCATCCTGGTACAAATGCGAAAATGGCGCGAAAAAAGAAGAAGAGTCGTCAGCCAGACATTTGTATCCCAATGAAAGGGAAAGGTAATGCTGCACAAACCCGAGGAAAAAGGAAACAACAAGGTCTTGGGAACCATAGAGAATGGGTAAGGGAGTCAGTTACGTGAATGGAAGGTATTAACATCCCTTCATGTCTGTCGTACTCGAAGGAATCCACGCTTGCTTGTACTGCTCAAAGGGTGTTGTAAACTGCTTCATCTGCCGCTGAATTGGGAAAAAAGAACGGGAAACGAAAGAATTGTGTTCGAATGGGCCCTACCCCACTGTCTACGGATCTCATCGGGAATGAGAATCAGAGTCAACGTAGTTCCTCTAACTAGGGAGGAAATTTTTTTGTTTGTGTTTTTTATGATTGAACTGCTTATGCTTATGCTCAGGTGTTGCAGGCTCTCCTGTAACGAGTGCATTTACAATCTTGCAAAAGACAAGTCGAAGAAAGTCCTTTCGTTTAGAGTAAAGGAGGTGAGAAGAGGATTCTCACAGGAAAGACGCTTGTTGTTGGTTTGAAGCTCTTTAGAAGCTTTTTATTTGAATTTGCATAGGAAAGTGTATCCAAGTCTCATTAAATGGAGTGTGTACTTCTTACATCACTCCAAGATGGAATGAGGAAGAAGCACACCTAAGTAAGGAGAATATCCCCAAGACTTAGTTCCAAGGATTGAGGCTCAAGTACACAAGCCCGTTGTACTTATTAAGTGTTTTTGTATTTTGAAGTGAAGAAATAGTTTTTAGGCTTTTCATTGTTAAAATGGGTTCAAGTTTAGACTTGTACATCATGCTAGACAAGTTTACATTATACCAAGATATGATAGATGCAAATGCCCCATGGAATAAGTCTATAGCACACAAGAAGTCACTTCAAGCTTTATTAGGTGTTTTTGAGTTATTTTGAGGTGAGAGAGAGAAGACACCAAAAGGATCTCCAAAGTTAAAATATCTAAGGAAGACTAAACCTAATGAAGTTATCATTCTTGGATATCCTAAGTTAGTGAGGTTTGAAGATCTATATCCTAAAGAAGAAGAAGGTGAGAAAAGAAGAAGAAGAGAAGAAAAGGATTAGAATACAACTTACTTTCATGATGGAAGTTAAGTTGCTTCTAAGGGGGAAGTAAGCAAATATGCAAATCAAAGCATCTTAGATTCTTGCATAAACATAATATTGAAATGTAAAAGGATAGATAGAAGTTGGAATATAGAATTATTTCCACATTCATAAGACTTACCAAAGCTCATACAAGGTTAGCAAATGAAACACAATAGTTCATAAGACATGGAATAAAAGCTAAACACACAAAGGAATTAAATGAAATGAATCTAAAGGCCTATGAACCTTAAAATTCAGAACCAAACCCTAAATGAACTTAAGAAGCTAGAGGAGTCCGAACTAAAACAAACAAGTGCCTAGAAGCACCGAAGTGGCAAAGAAGTTCTAAGGAACCACACATGAAGAAGTAAAGATGCAAAAAAGTGCAAATATGGATGAAAGCACATGAGAAACACCAAAATCAGAATGTTAAATCAAATTAGAAAGTTTAATATTATTCTTAATGATCATACCAACTTCATGGATTAATTCATGGTAGAGTGAAATATGAAGAGAAGAAGGCATTCACATGTTCATAAGAGAAGAAACAAGTAAGGCAAAGGTGAACATCAAATGTGAAAAGATGACATGATACGATAGAAGTAAGTAGCATACATCACTTATTAGTGCCCTATAATGCTTATGAATGAACATACAAGTCATGTTAAAAAGCATTCAAGTGATTGAAGGATTAAGATAAAAGTCAAATGAGAAACGATGGTCATAATATGATGAAGGTCAGTAGTAGTTGATGAGAATGACATGTTAAAGATGTACATACAATCATCTCAAGTTCACATGGAAAACAAGTTCAAACAATTCTCTAAACATGTAGAAGAGATTCACATAAGGCAAAGATGTTTCATACTTGAAATGAATAACAAAGGTTGTAACATATCTTACAAAATGAATGCTTATGCATGAAGTAAGAGGCATATTTGATGTGTAATTCAAGTTATATGGCTATATGAACATGTTAGAAGCATACAAGTTAGCATAAGAAGCATAGAAGAAAATCCATGGGAGAATTAGGTCAAACATGTACAAGTGATGCATCATACAAACCAAAAGGTAAAAACCAATCAAATGGACCTATAATTGATCATACAAGACCTATAAGATTCTAATTAAACATGGAAAACCCCCTGCAAGTGACCTCAAATAATGGCATAAATTCCTTCAAGCAAGTAGGGTTAAGGAAGTGATGAATAAAGTTCATGAAAAGTAACTTCATTTGCAAGTAACCAAACATACATCAAACAATGTTCAGAAAATGTCAAATTAAACCTAAAGTGACCTAAGTCAAGGAATAATCACTCACCAAAATCTCACATGAAAATTCAACATAAAACTATTTCAAACAATGCCTTACAGTTCAAGTAAGAATCATGAACAAGTATGCAAAAAGGAGGAACCAAAATGCAATATGAAAAGATTTTAAAAATGAAATAAAAATGTTTTTTATGTACTTTGGAATGTCAATGAATGAATGCAAAAAGAATGACTGTAAATGTTTAAGAAGCTATGTAAAAGAAATCTTTGAGGTTAGAGTGTTGAAATTGAAACAATTTGAGAAGAAAATAAAAGAAATTGTGAAATTATGATGAAAAATAAGGATAATCAGAAATGAAAAATATACAAAATTATTTAAATGTATGAAGGTGTTCCATGATTTTTTGTATGAATTTTGAGTGGTTAAAAATCATTTTTATGAAAATAAAATGGAAACTATGAAAATAAAAATGAAAGAAATGCGCAAGGGGTTCAATAATAGCAATTTACATGTTCAAAAACCAATTGGGCTCAGATAAGAGGGTGGGGATAACAATCTGAGCCCAACCCACTCTATTCGCTCGTGTTTTTGGCAAACAACCTCTGGTTTACCAATTCCTTGGAAATGGGTTACTTACAGGACCTACCACACAAGTCCTAGGACACATGTGCTAAATTTTAAGGATAAGTTTCTTAATGTACGAGTCTTACTGATTTTTATATGTTCTGTCGAATGGTTTCTTAGCAAGATTGTTCTTATTGATATTACAATATGGAAATGTTTGTCTAATGAAACTAATAAAGAAACTTAAAGTTTGCATTAAAGGTTTGTTGCGATACAAATTGACTTGAAAGTAAATTGTTGGAAAGTAGATTGCTTGAAAGTAAATAAAAGCGTAAACTTGAACAAATAATGAAGGATAAATCTAATCTTTATAATTGAAAATTAAATGGTGTTTACACGTACATTTTCTAGATAATTCTCCTTTCTTTTACACACGAGTATTAGAGTAATCTTCACAGAAATAGTGTACAAAATTTCACACACTTTACACAAAGCAAACTATCTTATTTATATACAAATGAAATAACTGTCGAATAACGGTCACTTCCTAAGAATTTTCCACTTGGCATTTTGCAAGTTAAAAATCCCTAAGAATATTCCATGTATCTTCTAACAGACGAAGCCGTTATTCATAAAAACTGCCCTTTAACTGACGAAACGACATATCTCCTTGTCATGTCGAATTAATTTGAAATTCAAATAGTCCCAATGTCTTCTTCATCAAATCCCTGTCTTCATATCTCTTGTCGAAAATACGAGAGAATTTCCTAGTAGTGATGTGAAGAACTCCCTAAAGGGCAATTCGTCCACGCTTTTGACATACAAGTGTTCGTCATATCATAAACCAAATCAACACAAACCTTCTCAAGATTCTGGACATGTTTAGAAGAAAGAGTGATCCAAGATTCTGGACATGTTTGGAAGAAAGAGTGATTCCATCCTGTAGAAAATCTTTAAAGCCATGCATATCATTTATTTAAAGTATAATGAGATGAGGAGTGTTGAGAAACTGCCATGTCAGATAATGATGACGTGTAGGGAACATAGTTGATAAATCCATCAACTACTAAGGCTTTCCTTCATCAAACCCATGGTGTCGAAATTGTACGTATACAAATTGCCCCCCCAGCAAAGTTATTTCGACTAACTTCTGGAGAAAGCATCTTTCCTGCCGAAACTTTCATTTCGAATCCATGTCTTGCATTAAATGCACTGATCTTTGAGAGCTTGCTTTTATCTTGCATTAAATGCGTTGATTCCCAAAATCTCACTTTTTGTCAAATCATAAAAAGTAATCATCATATTCTCCAACCTTTCACATCTTGCCCACATTCTTGGACATGATCCCCATGACTCTACAAACCTAGGTCTGCCATACTCTTTCCAACTTCCACTATCTTTCTTCATCCACTAACATGTCGACACGTGCCATAGCCGTTTGAAAAACTCAAACGTTTTCTCCCTAACTTCTAATATAAATACCCCTATTCTTTCTTCTGAAAAACTTTCGCTTCCATAACTTAAACCTTTCAACTCTCTTTCTTCTCACATACCCAGAATCTACTTCTTCATCATCAACAATGGCAACTTCAAGCAAACAACAAGACAAGAACACATCAGCTCTCCCTTGCGCACACAAGATTCTTGGACCAAAGATTGTGGGCAACCAACAATACGTCCCAGAACCCCCAAATGAGAGAGAGAAGGCTAGCATCTACTATTCTCAGGTACTCATTCCTCTTTCAATATCTGGCAAGTGCTATACTATGTTAGGCCCTCTTCCTAACCCTAACACTGACCAAACTCGTCTTAAAGAGTTTTTTCCCACTTATTATCGTACAAAGCCCATAGGTGTAGAAAAACACCTAAGCCTAGTGATAAATCAATAGAACCTACTGAACAAAACCCTGAAATGGCTGCCTTAAATTTGACCTATCTGAATCAGCCTAGGATTTTTAGAAGTTGTCCCTGGTCGAAAGACCCTTTTGAATATGTAAGTTCGGTAGACAAGGTCGAAAAAGTCAAGGGTAAGATCTGGAAGAAAATTGGTATCTATGAATTGATCCAATTGTCGAGAGAAGGCCCTAACTATTGTACCAACATGATACTTGCCTCCCTCTATTTTTGGGATAGCACCTACAATTCCTTTCATCTTCCCTGTGGGATGATGACCCCTACTCTCTTCGACCTTGCTGCTATAGTAGGCCTTAGTCCATTAGGGGAAGTTTTCGATCCAACTGTATTGGACAAAAATACTATAGGTTTTGAGACTAGTTTCGCCTCATACTCCCATTTTATTTCTCGTTACCATGTCAAAGACTCTTTGGCTATCGAGATTTGTGTTCTGCACGAGGTCCCTTCAAGTGGTGAAGAAGTACATCCCCCTAGCCAATCAACTTCATGCTGGCAAGAACTTACGTCTTAGTGAATTGATTCTGGCCAACCTCTATGAGTCCATCAGTGAGAGTGTCGAATCTCTCAAGCAAGTTAAAGACAAGGGAAACCTCAGTTTGGCAGGCCCCTTTTGGCTTCTTCAACTATGGCTCAACGCCACTTTCGAATCTGGTCTTCCTGACAAAAGTCTAGTGGACGAAGAATATGTCGAGAATAGACATGTCTAATGGGCAAGACTGGCGCAGCTGACTCCTTCTGAAGAGGGATTAGGTCTTCGACGATCCTTCATGAATTACGTGAATATGTTCACTAAGAGCTATAACTTCAAAGAAAGCATGGCACCTTTCGCCAATAGGACTGTCGGACCTAAGTGGTTCACCAGACAACTCCCTGTGGAACACCAAAAGGAAGAGGACAATTTTCTAGCCATATGGAAATTGTTCCTTACACCTAGGCTCATGCCCTCTTACCCCATCATGTCCAACTCTAAGGTGGCCCTAATAGTTTATCAGCCAAATTTAGTGGCTTGACAATTTAGGCTGATACAACTGAAGCCAAGGTCCCTCTATCCCAAAAAAGGATCCATCATCTTCTACAACTCAACCTCCACTAAGTCGAAGAGTATGGAGCTTTCAGAAAAGCTACATGATGCTGCTTTGGAGATTCAGCCAGTGGTCTTTCGAACAGTCTTCCTCTGCACTCAGGAGTTCGACATTTGGTGGAAAGAGTATTATCTCACTAGGTTTTATGATGCATCTGACTTCAACACTCTTCTGACAAATGCCTTTGCTTTCGTGCAGGATCGAACCAAGAAAGGTACTCAACAGCATGTTACAGAGATTCATAAATTTCAAAAATATTTTGAAACAATTTATAGGTCGGATGATCTTAGGCGAACCATAGGCGAAGCAGCCGTGACTCTGAAGCATAAATTTACAGAAAAGTTGGAGAAGTTGGTATTACCCTCATACATCCCCAAAGAGGCGTGTTATAACTTTGTGTATACTAGTTATCCACCAAAGTTTCCACCTCTACCAACTGCTAGTTTCGGTGGGGCTCTGAGCCCACCTTTTCCAGATTGGTTTGTATGTGGCTCCGACTTAAAATTGCTTCAAGAGTCACGAAAAAAGCTTACTGAGCGTGTGGTTCCAACCAAATATCATCTGGATAATTACCCAAGGCACCTTCATTTTGGAATAGAACACATTCGCGTGGAATATACCATTCTTGAAGGTTTAACCAAGATTTAGACTTCATCTTTGTATTCAATATCTATGTTTTAGTTTCTTCTTTTTTCTAACTTCTCTCTCTTTTCAGCTGCTAAGATTACTGGTAAGAAGAGCGCTGTTGAAGACAAACCTGTCAAGTCCACCAAGAAATCCACCTCCACAAAAAAGGTTCTTTTTCTATCCTTTTGCAAAGAGAATATCTCAGTTATGCGATTATTTTATTTTTAAACTTATTGAACTTTCTTTGATCTTTATATGAGTCAAAAGCCACTTACTCCCCAAAAAAGAAAAGTAGAGGAAGTGAAGGTGCCTTCTAAAGATTCAGGTGACGAATCTCCAGACCTACAACCCTTTAAGAGGAAGAAGCCTACCAAAATAAAGACGGTCACCTCTCAAAGATCATTGGTGATGTCGAAGAAAACCCCTCTTGCGAGCCCAACAAAGAGGCTTGAATAAGACACAAAGAGTGGAAATTCTAGCTTCCACACCATAATCCCTCAGGTAATTTTCCTTCGACAAAATTTTACTTTGACCTTTGTATACTCTTCATTTTTTTAACTTTTATTTTGTTTCGGGTTCAAATCCATACTGAGGAGCATCCCATCAATCCGCAAGACTCCCCTCTTGGTGGAACCGAAAAGGCCCAAGAAGAAAATACGCCCAAAAGTGGTAAGCTGGATCCCCAAACCATGGTTGAATTCGAAATCACCATGGAGGAAGGTTCTGCAGACAATTCTCCTGATCAGCCAAAGTCTACCGCTAACAAAGAAAGTCCCCCTAAAGACGACAAGGGCAAACAAGCTGATGTTGGGTCCAACGTCCCAGAGGAGGAAGAGCAACATAATCCCCAAGATCCTTGCGAAGAAAACCTTAATGCCAAGAGTACAACATGCAAAGGTCAATCGAAAGGGGAGGATGGGCCTAGCACTCACATTACTTGATCCAATCCCAAGAAACCCTCCATCTTCTGGTTCGACTATCTTCTCACGTGAGGAGCTTGAAAACCTGAAGACAAGGAAGCATTTGGAATACTTGAGGGCCATGCTCAGCAATCTCTACAACTTTCAAGATTCTTCCAGCAGTTCAACTACTTCTAGGGCCACCTCTGAGGTCAAGACTCTCAGCTCCATCATGGCTGAAGTTAAGGCCCAAGTGCTTGGTGTCGATTTATTCAAACTTTTGGAGGAGGATCCCACTAAGCAAACTGGACTCAAAAACCTCCTCAAACAGTTGAATGTCTTGGAGGCCAGTGCTGATGAAAATCGTCTGGTAATGGACCTAGCTCAGATAATTGATGTGGTTAGTGGAGATCTCAATCATCGACAGGATTACGTCCAAACAATCTCCAAAAAGAAAGAAACCCAGGCTGCTGAGTGGGATGCTGTGGAAGCTTTGACTAAAGAGGTTTCAGAGTTATCAAAACTCTTTGAGGCTTATTCCCAAGAGGTGTCTGAGTGTGATAAAAACATTCAAAACTTCAAGGAGCGAATAGCCCAATGTAAACACCCCAAATTTGCCCTCACTCATATCACACCATGGCTTATGATCTTTCATATTTGCATAAGCATAAGCATACTGTAAACACCCCAAATTTGCCCTCACTCCTATTCACACCATGGCTTGTGATCTTTCATTTTTGCATAAGCATAGGCATTGCACCTCACATTGCATATTTGTTTCATCTGCATAGTTCAAGTTCATCTACATCTAGGGTTTATGATCTGAGCAATCCAAGATTCCATCTGTGCCACTCAAAAGGCCTCAAATCATTCCAAGAGGGTCCATGTGTGTTCTATTATCATATTATACCCCCCAAAGATCAAGAAAGTCAAAAAATCACAAGAACTTGGAAAGCATGGAAGCAGAGCTAGGGTTTCACTGCACAGATGACCTGAAATTAGGGTTTTGGTTTCAAAGGCCATAACTCCAATTTTTTTGGTCATTCTTGTTTCTAACAGTCTCAATATGTTATAAGGATCATGTGTACCAAGTTTGATGAAGAAATTCATTGTGGAAGTCATTTGTTCACTGGGTAACTTCTTGAGCAAGTCAGAGCAAAATCAGGGCATCTGAGGCCCCCAACAATGGAACCAAAGTGGATTTTTCATCAAATTGAAGTTATATGATCTTTATTTGATCATTTAAGTGCTTTGAAGTCCACAAAATTGAAGAAAATTTAGCTAAACCAAAAGTTTCCAAAAATGGAAATGACTTGTAATGGAAACTTTCCATTTTGGGAAAGTTTTTCAACCTCCTCTTTCTCAATCAAAAATGCTTCAAATGAAAAATTGTTGGTCATGAAAGTTGTAGATTAGATCATTCCCTTTTCAAAAGGTATAAGAACAAGTTCTAATTCATTATGGAACTCAAGTTATGGCTTTGCAAAGTTGGCAAAAATCCTATAATTTTCACTTTCACACCAAAGAGGATTTTTTGCAAATTCACATACCAAGTCATTTTGTGATCTCTAATCACTCTCTAAGCATCATACAAACATAATACATTGCATTGTGACCAAAATTTCCCAAAGAATCACAAGTTTCTAGTCCTTGAACTTCAAGTAATTCAAAAGGGGCCAAAGTTCTTCAAATTTGCAAAAGGGGATGAAACTTCTCATACACTTGCTGCATCACCCTAAAACATTTTCCATGGTTCTCCTTGATCTATGATGAGCCAAGACATGCCAAAGAACAGCTGCAACATGAGCCCATACCTCAAGTCCACAATTTGTTGACTTTTTGCAAGAGAGCCCATACCAATCACACTATGCCACACCAACTCCTTTGACCAATCACAGCATCATATGCAAGCATTATGGAACTCATAACACACATCACACAAGCCTGAATCAGTTCATACACAAAACTTCACAAAAATCACCTTCAAGCAAAAACCTTTGAAACTTTCTGTCCAGCCACTAAAACTCAAAACCAACTTCACCATTCAACTCACCATCACCATTAGAGCATTTCCCAACCATCACACAAGCCTGAAAGCCAGCCAAACAAAAACACCATTTCAGACCAATTGGAGTGTAACCTCTCATTCCAGCCATTCTAAACTCCATCAAAGCATTCCAACATCATCAGGAGGTCAAGTAAGGTGGATTTGCACAAGAGAAGAGGTCCAAAAGCTCCAAACTGAGATAGCTCAAGCTCAGGTAACCTCAAGAACTTTTTTTCCAGAAATGAAATTTTAAGTTCTTAAATGATTACTTATGATTCACTGATCATGCTAATGTGTTTAGAATTGAAAATGGTTGCGTATTGAACATTTCATGGATGTCTGAAATTTTGCCCTTAAAAATGTTTTGCTTCGATTCTCTTGATTTACATGTTATAAATGTTGTTTGTTTGTTGATTTGAGTTCCATGATGTTTGGGGATCATTTATGGGCAAGAAATTTGAAGTTTAGATGCTTATTTAGGAAGTTAGCATTTTGTCCCGCTGGAGAAGATGACCGGAGCTTGGCTCCGGTCACTTGAAAATCATTAGGGCTAATCCACGTAATTAGGGAAAGTTTGAATTTAGGCCGTTGGATAAGGATTAGGGTTAGGCAGTGAATGGCTCAGATTAGCTCATTAAGATTAAACCTGATTAATTAATTGTAAAACCTAATTAAATGCCAGAATGCATCCCAGCAATTGATCTACGCGCGCAGTCAACCCTTCCCTTGTGAGTTTCAATCTCAGCCTTAGGATGCGTTTACTTTTCATTTTTATTCATTTTATTTTATTTTCTTTGTATTTTTTTCATATAATTATGAAAAATAGCAAAAATGATCAAAAAATTCTGGAAATTTTTATCAAGACTTTTATTAATTTTCAGAAACCAAAAACATTTTTATTTTTATTTTTTGCATTAAAAAATCATTTTAAAAATATTTAAATGTTTATTTTAATTAATTAATGGAAATTAATTAATTAAAATACCATTTAGGTTTCCAAAAATTCCAAAACAAAAATTCATATTGCATCTTAGGACATTTAGAGACATTGTCAAATCATTCATACAAATTTCTTTTTGGTTTTGATCCAATTTTGACATTTTTCCTTTGAGTTTAGGGTTCATAAAATCCCTTTTTGGAACCCTAACTTTGAAAATTATTTTCTTCCTAACCATGAGGGTTTTGGCAATGATTCTTTTTGCATTGTTCTCCATATAGCATGTAGTTTCTAGGATATTTTTTCCATGAATTTATCTTTCATTTTCCATTTGATTTGCATTTTCCCTTTTAAGGTACCTTAAAACCCTAGCAAACTTAGGAAAATCACAACTTTCTTTAGGTTAAGAGTTAGACCTTCTCCTTTGGGGTATGATATATGTCGCTCCCGGGATTTTCATCCTAGTACAAACGCGAAAGTGGTGCGGAAAAGGTAGAATCGTCTGCCATGCATTTTTATCCCGAAAGAATGGGATAGGTAATGTTGCACAAACCTGAGGAAGAAGGAAAGGATGAGGCCTTGTGAACCAAAGATCTGGGTTCGGGAGTCGGTTACAACCTGGGAAGGTATTAGCACCCCAAATCGTCCGCCATACCCGACGGGATCCACGCTTGCTTGCTTGTTTCAAAGGGTGAGAAAAATATAACTGGTGCTGAACAAATGAACTACTAACTGGAATGAGAATGAGAAAGGAACTGGAAAAGAGAAGGAAAAGAAAGAATGGAGAAAATGTAGGGAAAATAAAGAATGTGCTCGAACGGGCTCTACCCCGCTGCCTACGTACCTCATCGGGAAAATGAGGATCAGAGTCGACGTAGTTTGCCTAACCAGGCGGGAACTTTGTTTGTGTTTTTTACAGCTGGAACTGCGTATGTCTATGCTCAGGTGTTACAGGCTCGTCTGATACGAGTGCATTTATTGTCTTGCATGCGAGACAAGTCGTCGCGAGTTCGCGTTATGAGTGAATGAGATGAGAAGAGAAGTTCCCGTAGGATAGTCGCTTATTATTTGTTTTTGTCTTTTATGAGAAATGTTTTGAATTTGTTTGTGAACATTCTCATACTAAGACCTATCCATCATGGTAAATACTTACACCTCGCCCCAAAATAGGACGTGTATAAGTATTCCACAACAAAATCTCATGGTGTATAAGAACATTCAACCTTTATTAAGTGTTTTATTGTTTTTCTTTATGAGATGAGAAAGAATGACTCAAGTTGCAAAAAGGAAAAAAACTAAGGGAACTAAGACTCACCCCTAATTTAGTTATTATATACAAAAGGGGATCCTAATGGTTTGTGAGGTATTCTATTCCTAAAGAAAAAAAGGAAAATAAGAAAAGAACTAGAACTCAACTTACTTCCTAAGGAAGTTAAGTTGGTTCTAAAAAATGGGGAAACCTATACAAGCAAAGTACAAAGTGCTAAGGCAAACAAAATTATAATGCACAAGATATAGGAATTAAGTGAGGCTTACCTCAATCTTCCCCCATACAAAACGAGAGTTAGTATGACAATGCATATTGAAAGTAAAATCAAAGCATAAAAGCGATTAAGTACCATAAACGTCCTAGAATGGAACTAGGGTTCAAAATAAGACCTAAGTCTAAAGGTGAAGGTACCTAAAGGTTACATGACTTATAAAGTCAGTAGCTACATGATATTGGTCCCTAAGTATGCTAGGATACCTCACAATATCAAACTATGTCAAACTACATACAAAAAAGTTCACCTAAGTTCACCTAAATGCAAGTTAGGGCTTATGGATGAAGTATGAATGCGTATGGCTTATAAGTATGAATTAATACATGAAATGAGTATAAAAGTCAGTAGTTAATGCTTATGAATATGGATGAATGAACATACCATCATGGATGCAATGGTTTAGTCCTATGGAATAAGGAGAAGAAGATGTGAGGGCAAATGAACAAACATCGCATAAGATCGCAAATGATGCAAGTTAAGAATGAATGACATGTAAATGTGCATGAGATGATTATGGGTCAGTAGCATACAAGATATGAGATGCAAAGAGAGTGCATGAATATCCATTTATGATTTCCACATAATTCATGTTAACAATTAGAGGAGAAGAGAAGCTAGTTTAAGTTAAACATGTTCAAGTAATTATGCACTTAGGAACACAAAAACAAACCAAATGAGTATGGTTCAAAAAGTGACCTATAACTGTAATTAAAGACATAAAAATGACCTATAATCAACTCCTAAAAATTATCAAAAGGTGCCTCAAGCAAATGGCATGAATGCCTTCCTAACATTTAGATTATGGAGCAAATAAACACATATTTGGACCTACAATCTAGGTGACATGAAAAAATAGCAAAAAGGATTGAAAAATTATGAAATTAAATCTATGGAATATTTAAGTCAATAACTTGCATGGTATAAAAGGATTTCACAAAATTATGGACCAAAGTGCGAAAACAATTACTTGATGAGCAATGTAACAAGGCATGATCGTCGAAAAACAACTCCACAAAGTGAATAAAAAATGGCACCAAAAAGTATAAAAAAAAGAATAAGGAGCATCAAAATGTCACAAATTCCAGTGGCTAATCACACACAAAAAATAGGTCTCACGCCTATGGGAAAAAAATGGTTTGGGTCCCTTATGTCAAAATCCTCCGTTTTGGGATAACTTGTGATCTAAAATCCAAATTAATTATTAAAACCACCCAAACCTGGAATCAAAAAATATGAAAAATTAATTAAGAGGATGAGGATCATTCATGAATTTTTCCAGAATTTTATCACACCCGAAACTATTTTTAATAATTGCGACGAAACGGGCAAAAACGATATTTTAAGGGAAAGTGAAAGGAATTGAATTCTCTAATCCGTAACCTAATCCCTAAACTCCGAAATTGACACATATCAATATATATCATAAATAAATCCAATTCCTCAGGTGGGAGGGCTCAATATTCACCTTAAGTTATATGATCCTAAGTCGCATACAACTAGAATGATGCATTAAAGTAGAGAATCGAGATTACTTACTTGGTCGAAGTGCCGATTCTTTCACATAAAAGAAATCCAAAAAAACTTCAAGCCAAGCCTTGTAATCTCCATTGAGCAAAATAAATGCTCATCTTCCATAATTGCTTTGTGAAGATCCCCCATAATCGAAACAAAAACAACGGCACAAAATATCATTTGAATCCAAAGGTATCCCACAAATAAAGTGGAATACCAACCAAACGTCCGTCGTTAAGATCTTTGCGAGAACCTTGCATGAAATCGACAAACGCATTAGAAACCAAAAAGAGGTGCAACCGGAAGTTGCACCTATGTCTCACAACTCCAAATCAAGTAGAAATATGAATATACGAGTCATGGACATGCATTAAAATTTACGTTTCAAAACGGGGCATCACTTATGCTCTAACATAAACAACATGCAAACTCAAACCGAAATCGAATAAATTTACATGCAATGAATGACAAATGATCAACAAACATAAGTACAAGTCAAAACAAGATCAATGCATCAAAATCGCACCAAACCGAACTTAAAAAGCCTTAAAATGAAAAAACGCGTCAAAAATATCGACTCGGAATTGAACGAAAATCGCATGGTAACTTGTAAACGTGCCAACAGATTCAAATATGCAATCGTTTTTTGAAAATTCCACTCGGAAGTGATACTTTTTGGCCAATTTCATCGGCTGGCAGTAGCAAAATAGCCGGAAAAAATTGTCTGAAATCGACTAAAAAGTTCACCAATGGCTCCGGAATAATCAACAAAGTCAATTTACACTATTCACATTCACGAAAACGCGCTACGGTTAGGAAGTTACGACCAAAACATATTATCGACACGCGATACATTAACAACATCAACAATTAAGCCTCAACCTATCCTATTTCAAATTTGCACATTGAAACAAGCATGAATTTAAAATTCAAGCACTTTAATCAATATCAAGTCACAATAATTAACTCTCTTAAGAATTTTATCAAACATCTAACATGCATCGATTATTCTATGTCAATTTTAACAATCATTTCCAATTATGCACAACAATTATTAGGATCAATTAATCAAGCATCAATCAACAACCACATCAAGAATCAATGCACATAATCTCCACAATATTAATTCAACTTAAAAATTCAATTCAAGAAACAATGTAACAATTATTCATGAATTAAAGTTTAAGAAGCTTACCGAATGAAGAATCGATGAAGAAATTGCGAATCCGAAGGAAGTGAGACGTGATCGTGAATGGAGTATAGGGGGAGAGGTCGTGTGGCTACCAGCGGTAGAAGATGGTGGTTGCACGGTGGTGAAGTTGACCGGAGGTGGTGGTTCGTGGCGGCTCGGCTACCGGAAGCTTGATCGGAATTGTTGTGCTCTTGAGTTCTTGATGAAGTTGTTGTTGTGTTCTTGAGAAAGAGTTGAGAGAATGAACATTGATCATTTAGAGAGAGTTTGTGAGAGTTTTTTGGTGTTTGTAAATTATGATTGAAGTTATGAGACAAATTGTGGGTCAAAAGAATATATAGTGGAGTGTAAAATGAAAGGCAAAAGGTAGAATTTCGGCTTAAGTGAAAATAACAATATCTTCGGCAAGAAATTTCGACTCTGAGCCTTCCACAACATCGTCCGCCTCTGAATCACAGTTGCAACGCAAAAATAACGGACGTCATACGATCAAAATCGAGTGCGATCGATACGTTTAAGCTGCAAGACGTCACTGAATAAGTTTTTTTTCCGGCTTATTTGGTGTCCGCTACTCAAAAATGTGACGAGGTCAACCTCTTCGGAGCATAATCTCGACTCGACTTTGCTAGAAAAGCTGTAGATCTATGAGTCAGTGACCTGGTGTTAAAATGTAAGCTCAACCGGACAAACGACGAGGGAGATATGAATTTTCTCGTGAAACCACTTTCACCATTTTCTTCGGTTCAGCACTTCAGTTTTGTGAAATAAACCAAAACGACAATCTTTTGAACACTTTTCGAACTCGCATTTGTCTTTGAACTTGAAGAGGATAAAATTTTTGAACCAACGCTTCAAGAATGGATGAAATCCGATGAAAATTGACCGATTTATGAATTTTACAAAATTTGACAGACAGTGCACTACATCAAAGAACCTTACTGGTAATTCGCATTTTCGAGATCCTTCCACTCGGACCTAACCCAAACTGAATTCACATAATGAAGATAACATCTAAACGGAATTTTAGGCACCGAAACGATATCAATTCGATGAACAAGCCAAGAGTTATGAATTTTTTAGTGTTCAAAACTCACCGGTTCAACACTGTTTTTCACTATGTCGACTCTAAAGACTCGCACATTCTGAGATCTTCTTCAAAGAATTAGTTCTCGGCCAAAACCCAAAATTTGGAAAGGATATCAAGAAGGAACTTTTGGCATATGAATCTCTCAGACATGTTGACCCAATCAAAAGTTACGAACTCTTGAATACCGCTAGCACAGTTAATCGGCGAAACCGAAATTTCAAAAACAAATAATTCCCACCATTTTCCTTGATGAATTGGCTTCCGAGCCGAACACAAAAGTTGTAGAGAATACTGAAATAGTCAAAACTATTGAGTTTCAAGCCAAAATGAGTTTCCGAGCATAAGTTACAACTTTTGCAAATTGCACCATAAAACTAATATTCTGCTTAAACTCCTCTAAATCAACCGAGAACTTTTGGCTTCTTCTGAGATTCTTGTGCACATGCTGCATGAAGAAATAAAGGCCAGTCGCAACCTGTGAAAGCTCAAATGGATATGTATATTCATGTATGTTAATGATGCAATTGTGATCTAAATGCAATGCACTGTATGAAAGGATATGCTAAATGGCATGAAAATGAGAGGGCAAATTTTGGGGTGTTACAATATCATATGGGGTTAGGGTTCCTTTTGAGTTCATTTGGAATTTTTTATCATGTGATTTGCTTCTGTTTTGGTCTTTTGCATCTCATCCTTTCAAGTAACCCTAATCTTGCATCCATACTTGCATCTTACATTGCATTGCATGAACATGTGAACATGCCATGACATTATAAGCACTTGTATACCATCTTAGACATCTTAAGACATTGCTTGAACATTGCTTGGTCATTTATTCATACATTTGCAATGCTTTGCATCCATTTCATTTCATAAACATCCATGTGTTGTCATGCTTCCTACATGCTTCATTTGCATTCTTCATCTTCATATGAACATTCATAACACTTGGTATGCTTTTGCATCATCTCATAGCATCATTTGCATCATGTGTTTGCTTCTGGTTTTGTTCTTTACCTTTACATATGTTTCATTTTCATTTCATTTCTTTCCTTATGCTAACATTTTCAGGTGGTAAGTAACTTGAGAAGTGAATTTTCCTTCACTTCTCATTTTATCTTCTCATTCTTCATATGCATCATTGCTGCATTTTTCATTGTCATAGAGTGAGCTTGCTCATTCATGTCCATCCCTCACTTTCTTCCTCCAAGTTACTTATCTTCTTCAGTGAAGTAAGTAACTTGTTTCTTCTGTTTCTTCCTTCTTTCTCCTGCTTCTTCCATTGGTGGCTTCTTTTAAGATCTCTTTTAAGCCTCACAAACCATAGGAACATCCAAGCATGAAAATAATGAGGGTTATGATTAGTCCCCCTTTAGTTTTTACCTTTGTGTCTTCTTTGTGTCTATCTTCTCATCTCATCATTAGAGACTAAACCTTTAAGGTTTTAAGACTTTGTGATTAGGGTTATGCATGCATCCTTCTCTTAGGATGGAGTGTATAACTTTAATCCTAAGTGTTAAACCCTTAATTTGTTTAAACCTCTTAATCAATCCATCTTAATAATCACTAAGACAATAGCTTGTAACTTGGGCCTTGCATTAGGGTTCTAATTCTCCCTTTATTGGTTAAGAAGGACTAACCCTAGTGTTAATGGACAAGTCCCCCTCAAGTTGTCTTACAAATCATAAACCTCAGTTCTTAATCTCATCCTTAATTAAAATCCACCTTAATAAAGATTTTTTTGTCATGAGGTTAATCCCTAATCATGGACTAAGTTGAGGTATCTTCCTCAGCTTAAGTGTGCTAATCTATTATCCTTCTATTAGGATGGTGTAATGAGTTCACTAATCCTTGATTATGACTTTAATTCATTACTTAACACTAAACAAAAAAACTCCAAAAACATCTAAATAATCACAAGTAGGTTAATAATCTTAATCCTACACCATCATGGTAATTAAGTTGAGGTGTTTATCTCATACTTAAGGTATTCTCATTATCCCTAATCTAAGGGAGGATATAATGAGTTTACTAACCCTTGGTTTAGGCTTAAGCTCATTAACTTATGACAAACTCCAAAAAGCAATAAAAGATTGAAAACATCAAAAACAAACAATAATCGTCTCCTTTGGGATTCTTTTCTCATCACCCTCACTCACAAACGAGAACTTGCTTCTTCCGTCTAATGCAAGACAGTTAGCACTCGGGCCAGACGAGTCATACACTTGAGCATAAGCAAGCAAGTAGTTCACAGTCAAATTTACCTTTTCAGTCTCTTTGAGTCGAACTACGGTGTTTTGACTTCCTCATTGCACGAGAGGATATGTAGGCATAACTTAACTGTTATCGAATAAAAGTCTTTGTGTCTTCCCCCTCTTTCAGCATTCTCTTTTAAGCCTCAGTTCCTGAGCAATTCACCTTTTACACTGACACTTGTACATTCTTTTCCATCTTTTGCACACAGATAGCACAGACACTACCCCTTTAAATACAAACATTCAAGCGTGGATCCCGTCGAGTACGACGGACAATCTGGGTGCTGATACCTTCCCAGGTTGTAACCAACCCCCTTTCTCAGTTTCTCTGGTTCGCAACCGTCTTATCCATCTTTTCTAGGTTTATGCAGCATTACCTTTCCTTCGGGATAAAAATGCCTAATTGGTGACTCTATTCATCTTCATTTCATTTCTCTTTTCAGCGACCGTTCGCGCTTGTACCGGGGTGCAAATCTTTGGGAGCGACAGCATGACGACTCTGCTGGGGACCCTTATATTGCAACCAGGGCTTCTGGTTCTTTTTATGGGTTCCTCCTAGCGCTTGTTTGATTTATGTTTATGGGGGTGTTATGTGCTACTTGTGCATATTTATTTGCTTTATTTATTGCTTTATGTACAACTTTATTTATTGCTTTCTTTTACAGTTTTATGCATTTCATACTGTCATTATCATGTGTTAGATCTCTTGTCTGTTTTGGTGGGTGGGGTTCATTGAGTGAGTAAGGTCCTATACCTGGGACCTGAGTGACACATAGGCTAGAGTGGCTTCATATTCTTTCCCATTCCATTTCGGTCTGGTGCGGGAATATGAAACACGGTTCAGACATAGGTTTCTTCTTGAGAACTCTGTGCTACGGATTTCCTGTAGTACTAGGGCTATCTGGGAAGCCTGCTAAGTCTGGATGACCTTTTTATTACCTTCAGCATCTGAGGTGAATTAGAGGAGGGTCTTTTATGGTTATTTTAAACATTTTACCTCCGGGTTAAGAGTGTTTACACTTCTCATAACTGATCCAAGTCTGAGGATCCTTATTCTAGAACATTACATGTGAGGGGGTTAGGATGTTTACAGGTTTGCAGGAACCCTTGGCCACATCATACCCTGTTACTAGTTTTGTTTTAAGAATGCATCACTTTGGACAGTTATTTTGATTACCCTGGACTTGTGACTCTTTATTTGAGTCCCCCACCTAGTTACTGGATTTCTAAGCCACCATCCGGACTTATGAACATACATGGACTTTTACCAAGGCAGATAAACAGATCCAGCACTTGATCACAAACCCTTTGCATCTCATTTTGCATACATCTTTTTTGCATCATTTAAAATTTGCTTATTTGTTTTACAGGGTATCCATATTTATCTTTGGTTTAGTTTTGACCCCTTCTGCTGCTCAGACTGCTTTAGTTATCTTCTCCCGCACCTCCATCAGTTTGTCAGTGATTCTTCTCCAGCTGTCTTCATCAGAGACTCATCTCCAGCATCTCATTCAATGACCTTCATCAGCAGTTGCTCTCAGCTTCTTCATCAGCATCCATCATCAGCATGGACACTTCAAGAAAGAGCAACATCACTTACCACTTCTTTGAGCCCACCTTGACTGGCATCAGGCAGATCCAGTCTCTCATTATCCCTGATCATGTTCCACTATTCAGGGAACATTATGGGGGCATATTGGACATGGTCATGAACTTAGATGCATCTCAGAGGAGCATGATCCATACTTGCTTGCAGTTTTATGATCCCCCACTCAGATGCTTCACATTCCCTGATTTCCAGTTGGGAACTTTGCTAGAAGAATTTTCCATGTTGTTAGGAGTTCCTATCAGGAGAGGGATTCCTTTCAACCCTGAGATGGTTGCTTATAGAAATGAAGACATAGCCAGGGCATTGCACTTGGAGCCTGCCCTCATTGATCAGAACATGACAAACAAGGCTGGGGTTCCAGGCCTTCACCTAGACTTCTTGATCTCCCAGGCCACCATGAATGCTGCAGTAGGGGAATGTAAGGTTGTCTGTGCACTTCTAACCCTCAGTATATATGGGGTTATCTTGTTTGCAGATGAGCCAAAGTTTGTGAGCAAAAATGCCATTCACCTGTTCTTACTCAGGAACCCAGTTCCTACCTTGCTTGGAGACTTCTACTACTCAGTACATCAGAGGAATGAGAAGCAAAGAGGAAGATTGGTCAGATGTTGTGCTCCTCTCTACTACTCTTGGGTGCTAAGACACTTGCCAAAATAAGGCACCTTCTTGAACTCTCATCAGCAGAAGAACTGGGCTAAAAGATTTATTGCCTTGACATCAGATTACATCAGATGGTGCACTCAGAGCACCAAAGGCAAAGACATCATTACTAGCTGTGGGCAATATCCTAATGTGCCTCTGATAGGAGTAAAAGGTTGCATCAACTACAACCCTTTACTGTTTAAGAGACAATTGGGATATGCTTTGATTCATCCTCCCAAAGGGCAAGACTTGACTGAGACCCTCTACTATGAAATCCAGCCCAACTCTGCTGTTGTCAGACAAGCTGCCTGGGCTTGGGAAAACATCCAGACTAAAGGAACAACCATCCTTGGCAAGTGCAACAACATTACTTCAACACAATATTCTGATTGGTCTCGTACCAGAGCTCAGATCACCCGAATGCCATTTACCTTGGAAGATGTACCTGGACCTTCTATAGTACAACCTGCAGCTACTGTCAGTCTGGAAGAGTTTGAAAAGCTGAAGGAAAGGAATACTCAGCTATCTGAAGCCTTGAAGAAGACTCTTTGGGAGAGAAATGACAGTCTTCTAGATAATGAGAGATTGGAAAGGCTTAGGATTGAGCATTTGACTAAGATTGAAAATACGGATGACTACATCAGGAAGGCAAAAACAGGGGAGTTAGTACTGAAGAATGCTTGCAAAGAAGCAAAGACTCAGAAGGCTAGGGCAGAGCACTATCTAGAGGAGAGCCAGGCTAGGTGGATTAGGATCACTGAAGCCCGTGCACAGGAAGACCAAAGGACTCAGGCTAAGATAGAGCAGTTGGAGGCTAGTGAAAAGAAGCATCAGGAGGCATTATTGGCAGCACAGAAGGAGATATCTGAATTGAAACTCCGGGCGGGGTTGAAGAGGTCAAGGGATCAGGACAAGCATAAGAAGTTGACCAATTCCATTGCTACCAGGAATCTCCTCATCAGGACTATTATAGATCACCCAATAGGGCCAGTGACTGAGGCCCTCCTGAAGGAAGTCAGAGAGGATGACTTTGGATTGGATGTTTGACTCTTTTTTTGCTTGTACTTTTCTTTTGTTGTACTTTTGATTTTGTTTATGTATTTTGACCCACCATGGGGATGATTATTGTAATCAAACTATGTATTTTCACTCTTTGTAATATATCAGTTAGTATTATTTTTGGTGGTCTTAATTTCTCAACATCATCAGTATTTCCTCGAGGTCTGGAAAGGTCAAAACCAAAGAACCAAACCGGATACTCTTGGAAGACAAATAGGCATCCTGCATTGCATACTAACAATTTCTTTGTTTTGTAGGTTCTTTTGTTTTATTGTTGTTTCTCACTTTGTTGTGGTTTCAGGAAACATTGCTCGTAGAAGAGTGTTCCCTGTCAACAGAATACACCAATACCCGACAAAAAACAACCTTCCGGGACTCCAGATGGATTAAGTTCAGCAAGACTTGAATGAAGTAAGGGCCCAGATGGCCAATGAGAGGGTTGAAATGAGGAATCAGATGACCCAATTCACGACTGTAATGAATGGCTTAGCTCAAAGCCAGGAAAGAGTGAGGGAGTTGGTTGAGAGGCAAACTCCTGAAGAAGACCATCCAGGTACAGGAGGTACCAGTAACAACGATCACGTGCAACCTCACACTGATCCACCACAGTTTGGGCCTCATCTAAACCTAGAAATCAATGCCATAAGGAATACTCAGGGTAACACTGCTGGAGGAAGGGTCTTGCAAGAGGATCCTCAAGAAGAGCAGTTTACAGTTGTTGGGGCTGGGGATGAAGTTTACGACCGTAGGCTGGATGAAATTGCAGAGAAGCTGAGGTCTCTTGAATCCCAGAATTCCCTAGGGTTTGATGTCATGGACATGGGACTAGTGGAAGGGGTGAGAATTCCTCACTAGTTCAAACCCCCGTGTTTTGAAAGGTATAATGGCACATCCTGCCCACGCACCCACCTTCAATCATTCTTGGGAAGATTAAAAGCATACACCATGGACGAAAAGCTTTGGATGTTTTACTTCGAAGATAGTCTAACAGGGGCATCCCGAGAATGGTATTCCCATTTGACTAGAGCCACAGTAAGAAATTGGAAGGACTTGGCTGCAGCGTTTATCCGTCAGTATCAGTATAACTTGGACATGGCCCCAAACAGGACTCTCCTAATGGGAATGTCTCAATCTTCTCGTGAGAGCTTCAGGGAATATGCCCAAAGGTGGAGGCAACTGGCTGCTGCAGTTCAACCCCCCATGTCTGAAAGGGAAATGGAAGACATGTTCATGAATACCCTCAAAGGAACATACGTTGACAGATTGGCTGCATTTTCTTCTACCAGCTTTGCAGATGTGGTGATAGCTTAGGAAAGGATAGAGAGCCTATTAAAGACGGGAAAGATCTCCGATAATGGTGCCAGTTCAAGCAGTACAAGAAAACCATTTGCTGGGCCCCGAAGATCTTCTGAAACAAACTCTGTGCACATGGGAAGAGGGAGACCCCAATACTTGCCCAAAACAGTTGCTACTGTTACTATCCCTGCTCCACCTCCTCAGTATGCTCAACAACCACAAAACTTTCCGCAACAACAACAGTTTCCACAACAAAGATCATACAACAACAATAACAACAATAAACAACAATGCCCGTTTCAACAACGGCTATCTCAGGTCAACCGAGTGATTAACCCCATTCCTATGCCGTATGCTACACTGCTGCCACAACTCCTAAAGCTCAATCTGGTTAAGTTGAGGACATTGGCTCCACCTGATCCTCAAAACCTTCCTAGAAACTATGATGTCAATTCTAGGTGTGCTTTTCATTCCAATGCACCTGGTCACTCTACGGAAAAATGCAGAGCTCTGCATATGAAGGTTCAGGATCTGGTAGATTCAAAATAGAAGACATTGCATGTATTCAGACACCTCTGGAAGAGGTTAAAGCCCAGCTTTTAAAGTGCCAAATGTTTCCAGGTTGTGAGGCCTGTTGTGAATTATGCAAACTTTCTGAGAATGGGTGTGTTAGCTTGAGGAGTGGAATTAACGGCTTGATCAGAGAAGGCATTCTGCAAATTACAACCACCGCTTCTACAACACCAACAACTCTCTTATCAACAACAAGTGAATCTTCTACAAATGCAACAACCATCTTTCCTAGTGATTCTTCTACAACTACAACAACCATTGTTCCAACTGATTCAGCTAAAACTTCAGCAAATATTCCATCTGTCACTTCAACACTCAACAATTCATTTGCACTGGCTACTACAACTTTAGCAACCACCAATAATGATGTCTCCACTGTCACAATTTATTATGACCCGACAACGATCCCGAATTCCAACAACTTTCAACAGTCTCCATAGTTTCAACAAAGCTTCAATTCACCTCCACCAGCATCCACTAGAGGTCATGTTACTATTTTTATGACCCACAGACTATTATAGTCCCAACATCTGCTGCAGTAAGCCTGGTCACTATCACGGTGCCCGGGCCAATTCCATATGATAAAGACAGTGATATACCATGGCATTATGGTGTTGATCTGTACTGCAACGGAGAGAAAGTCCTTCTTGATTCTACAGTAATCACTCCCCAAGTGGATAATGTTGGGGGAGGCGGAGGCTTCACCCGAAGCGGACGTCTCTTCGCATCTCAAGTCCCTAGAACCAATACTGAGGCAGAGGCTGTTGCCAAAGCCAAGGGGAAAAGTGTGATACCGGAGGAATCTGCACCAAAAGAAACTCATAAATCATCCTTCGATCAGGATGTGGATGAGTTTATGAGAATTATTAAAAGAAGTGACTATAAAATTGTGGAACAGATCCACCAGACTCCTTCAAAGATCTCAATCTTATCTCTGTTGTTGTGTTCCGAAGCCCATCGGGACGCACTACTCAAAGTTCTACACGTTGCCTACGTGCCAGAAGAGATCACTGTAAATCATCTGGAAATAGTGGTGTCAAATGTCAACACTAGCCATGGGCTAGGTTTCACTGATGCTGATTTGACAACTGAAGGACGTCTCCACAACAAAGCTTTGCACATAACCCTGGAGTGCAAAGGAGCTGTACTATCTCATGTTCTTGTAGACATTGGGTCCCCACTCAATGTCTTACCCAAGAAAGCCCTTGTCAAGCTCGAGTATAATGGGATAGCTCTCCGTCCAAGTAATCTTGTGGTTAGGGATTTTGATGGCTCCAAAAGATCTGTTCTTGGAGAGGTAGAGCTGCCGGTGATAATCGGTCCACAAGTCTTTAAGACCATTTTCTATGTGATGGACATACAGCCTGCTTATAGCTGTTTACTAGGTCGACCTTGGATTCACACCGCAGGCGCAGTAACGTCGACCCTTCCTCAGAAACTGAAGTACGAATGGGAAGGACAAATTATCACCATCTATGGTGAGGAGGACATATTTGTTAGCCCTCTGGCTACATACAAGTATATTGAGATGGATGGAGAAATCCATGAGACAATGAGCCAAGGGTTTGAGGCCCTGAATGTCAATGAGGCTACTGAAGTATTTGCTGCATCCCAGGAAGACAAGATGGGTACTTCAATTGTCTCCTATCAGCAAGCCCGGAAGGTTGTTGAAGATGGTAATGCCCAAGGCTGGGGCAAGCTGCTGCTAGTGGAAAAGAAGGAAGATAGATTCGGTTTGGGTTACAAACCATTCCGACAAGATCATTCAGAGGCTGCCAAGGAGCCCAAGTTCATCAGTGGGGGGATGCTCACCCCAGATGCTGTTAACAATCTGGAAGACGAGGTGGAAAGCGACCGCAACCTGGAGAGCTGGATACGTCTAAGGATCCCGAGGAACCAAATCCTTAACTGGTCTTCCCAGGAAATTATAAGGGTTTCTCCTGCAGAGTAATTATTACTTCCTATCTTTTTAGCATGCATCAAGTCATGCATCTTGCCCAAGGTGTCAGGACTCATTTTTTAATAGGGCCATATTGTAATTTTGTGCAAATGATTAATCAATGAATATCAGACATCTTTTGCAAACGAGTCTCTTTTTCACTCACTGTCTTTTCCTTTTTCACTTTTGTACAAAACAATAAAATGGCAATGTTTTCAAAATAAATAACTTCATTTTCACTTTTTTAAACAAGATTAAAATTGATCACTAAAACGAACAAATCTCAACCCTTGCAGAGATTATCCTCCAGATTGCACCAACAACAACACTGCTATGACCTTGTATGACTTCGACAATCCAATCAATCAAGATGATGAAGGGGTTGAAGAAGACTATGAGTTACCTGAAGAGTTAGCCAGGTTGTTGAGGCAAGAAGAGAAAGTGATTACTCCTCATCAGGAGGAGGTTGAAACAGTTAATCTTGGTACCGAAGAGGATTTTAAAGAAGTGAAGATTAGGGCCAGTCTGCAAGATTTAGTGAAGGAACAACTTATTGACATGATTCGAGAATACGTCGACGTCTTTGCTTGGTCCTATCAAGACATGCCAGGTCTTGATACTGATATTGTTATGCACAAGATTCCTTTGAAGGAAGACTGTCCTCCGGTGAAACAGAAGCTACGTCGTACTCGTCCAGATATGGAAATGAAGATTAAAGAAGAAGTACAAAAATAGTGGGATGCCGGTTTCCTTGCTGTAACTAGTTACCCGCCGTGGGTTGCTAACATTGTACCAGTGCCTAAGAAGGATGGCAAAGTACGGATGTGTGTGGATTACCGGGATCTGAACAGAGTGTCGCTCCCCGGATTTCCATCCTGGTACAAACACGAAAGTGGCGCGGAGAAGAATAGAGTCGCTAGCCAGGCATTTTTATCCCGAATGAACGGGAATGGTAATGCTGCACAAACCAGAAGAAAAGAAGAGGAAGGACACGGGTCCTGCGAACCAAAGAGACTGAGTTCGGGAGTCGGTTACAACCTGGGAAGGTATTAGCACCCAGATCGTCCGCCGTACCCGACGGGATCCACGCTTGCAAAGAAATCTGTTTCAAAGGGTGAAGAAATGAAAGCTGTTGCGAAGAAAATAAACTAAACAGGATAAAAGAAATGAAAAGGAAAAAATGTAGGGAAAATAAAGATTGTGCTCGAACGGGCCCTACCCCGCTGCCTACGTACCTCATCTGGACAATGAGGATCAGAGTCACCGTAGTTCCCCTAACTAGGGGTGGAAAAGATTAATTTTGTCTTAAGGCTTGAACTGCCTATGTCAATGCTCAGGTGTTGAAGGCTCGGACAACGAGTGCGTTACCGTCTTGCAAAATGACAAGTAGGAGAAAGTTCGCGTACAGAGCGAATGAGATGAGAAAAGAATTCCCGAAGGAAACACACTTATTGTTTGTTTGTGTTTTTTATGGAGCTTTTTATGAGTGTGTCACAAGGAAGTGAACTCAAGCTCTTTTCCATGGAATGTGCACTTGTCACTACATTCCAAGATGGAATAATAGAACAAGCACACTCAAGTAAGGAGAAGATCCCCAAAACATGAACCCAGAGATTAGGGCTTAGGCTCACTAACTCATTAACTTATTAAGTGTTTTTGGGTATTTACAATGAAGAAGTGTGTTTTATGATTTTCTTGGTGAAGATGATATCCTGATCAGACTTGTGCATCACAAGACAAGCTTGTACTATCCCAAGATGGGAAGACTACAAGCGTCTCATGGGATAAGGCTATTTCTCAAGGTATCACTTCAAACTTTATTAAGTGTTTTCTTTAGATTTTTGAGATGAGGAGAGAAAAGAAACCAAAAGGATCACAAAGGCAAAAGTCTAATGGGGGACTAAAGATTCCTAAGTGTTGTCATGCATGGGAAATCCTAGGTTAGTGTGGTTTACTATCCTAAAGAAGAAAGAAAGAGAGATAGAAGAAGAATAAAGAAGAATAGAAGAGGAGGGAAGTAAGGCCTAAGCCCAAAAATCACAAGGTTAGAACAAGTAAGTGTAATAAGAGAAGAGATAAGGTTTGGAGATGTGGGAATCACATCCACACCTCTCACTTACCAAAGCCCCTGAAAAGGTTAGAAACACAAGTTTAAAGGCAATATAAAATGATCACAATGCCATACCAACATCATACAAAAAGAAGTGAAGTCATACACACAAATTCTCAATGCAAATGCAAGTCACAAGAATGAGAGAAGAAGCACACAAGTCAACATGAGGCAACATGAATCACATCGCAAAGCAAAGTAAACTTAATAAGATACAAAGCAAAATAAACAAAACAACATTCTCAAAGCACAAGACCAGAACCCTAATCAAGTTAAAAAATGCTTAATAAGAAAGAAAGATGAAGAGGAGAGAAGCATATGGTCAAGCAATCACATTATGGAAAAGAAAAAAGCAAAGGAGGTGAGATGGATATACAAAAGAAAGGAAGAACTTCAAAGGTAAACAAATTACAAGATTTCCAAAACACAAACCCCAAACCAAGATCAGAAAGGTATCAATGCCCTAAAGATACCCTAAACAAGATGAAGAAGTTGGCACAAGTGCCCTTCTAAGCTAAGGAGAGGACTTATGATCTAAAGGAAGCAAAATGGGACAAGTTAAGAACAAAAATTCAAACCAAATCAAGTATTTACCCAAAAATTCCACAACCTTGGACAAGAGATCTTCAATCATGATATAACAAGATGCCAAAAGGAGATGAAGAAAATCAGAAGCTATACAAGTCAAATGAGGAGTCAAACATCAACTAGGGTTAAGAAACTTCATTCACAAGTCAAGGACCAAAACCAATTGAACAAGCTTCTAAAAATCAGAAAAAAAATCACACATAAAGTAAACTCTATTATGGATCTAGAGCAAAAAGAACCAACCAGAAATTCCAAATGAGGATCAATATAGAAAATGGACAAGTTAATAGGCTTAAAAATGAATTAAAATGAATTAATTAAAGGGGAGAATTAATTTACACGTGTCAAAATAAAATAAATGAAAAATAAAAATATTACAAAATTAAAGAAAACTAAAAATAACATTCCTGAATTTTTTCATAATTTTTTGAGACTTAAAACTATTTTTAAAAATTAAAAAGCAAAACTGAAATAAAATGAAATAAAAGAAAAAGAAATAAAAATGAGAATGACCAGGAGGTGAGAAAAGTGTAAAACCCCAAATTTTCCCTCTTCATTTTAAGCATCATATCATATCATATTCATCATGAATATATCATTTTCTCAGCATCCTGGCATGGAAAGATGAGGCATAACATTCTTCATGTCCTAGCATCAAGCATATGGTCATCTGTGGAGGTTCTTGAGGCACCACAAGCCATGACAAGGGTCCCAATTTTTGTATACAAGTATTATGGTGAGTATACACTCCATTTACAAGTTCAAGTCCAATGGAAAAAGCTCAGAAGATTGCATGATCCTCAGAGGTCTCAGGACAAGGCAAAGCTCCTATACAAGGCACCCAAATTAGGGTTTGTGATTCAAGCACCAATATCTCACAACTTTGGCCATTTCATTTGGGAAAATTCTTCTATATGTTAAGAGGATCCTAGGTGTCAATTTTCATGAGAAAATTCCATGTGGAAGTCAGGCAATGCCTCAGTTGCTTGAAGATGAAGTAAAAAGTCAATTGTGCTCTTAAAAAGTCAACTGCTTGATTTCAAGGGGTCTAACCCACTTTTTTTGGCCAAGAGGGGTCCTTACAATGTTATAAGAGGTTTGGAATGATCAAAGTTCAAGAATCATGGAGATTTGAAGGGTTTTGCAAAAATGGTACAAAGTTGGTTTTAAGGAATTTCCAAATTTGGCAACTTTTGCCCTAATTTTCAAATGGCCTTAACATGATCAAAAATTCTTCAAATGGACCAAAGTCAAAAATGAAAGTTGAAGAGTAAGGGCTCCCATTTTCAAAAAGTACAAGTAAATTTTCATAGGATTTGTGGATCATCCTATAGGTCCTTCGAACAAGTGCTTATTTTAGGCACCAAATGCAAAATGCTTCCAAACTTATTTGTATGACTTGGTTTTTGGTTCTAATTTGTTTCAATGTTAAAATAAATCACATTTGAACCATTTTGCTCCAAAGAAATGCTCATTTTCGTGCCAAACAAGAAAATCACTCCAAACATGCAAAATTGGCAAAATCATGAAATAAGTGTGAGGGTTTGATATAAAGGCCAGGATTGATTACATTTTGATCAAGGGTGGTAAATGCATTACACATGTTCTGAGAGGCCCAAGGAAGCATGATCATAGCATTCTTATCTCACATGTTTCAAATTATGCAAATTCACACAAATCTCATGATTCACTCGTGCCAATCTCTTCATTCTTTCAGCAAGGGTTTGTGACCTCATATAAAGAGAAATTAGGGTTTTAGCAAGCCATCTCTCGCTCATTCTCTCATTCTAAAACTTCATGCAACTTTGCATTTTCTTCCATTTCTCTACACACAAGCAAGCAAACTCAAAACCAATTGTGGATCTGTGATCTATGCAAGCTCAGGATCCTTAAGCAACCACTCATTGAAGTTATCTCTCAAGTTTAGTGGCATTGCCATTTCAGGGCAAGTGTGAAAGAAACCTCATATCCAGCTTGTTTCAAGACCTTAGATGCATTTATTTTGCATCTAGGGAGTAAGTGGATTGATTTGCACACATTATTTGGTTTTCTACCTCACTGAAGTAGGATCTACACTTCAGGTATGGCTCAAAATCTCATGATCTGGAAATGAAATTGTATGTGTGATTCTTAATCTGTGATGTTTGCTGATCATGCTGCACTCTTTAGATTTGAATTTGGTGCATCATAGTGAGAGTTATGTGCATTTCAGTTTTGAAGGTCAATGTTGTTTCCCTTCGATCCGGATGATTCATTAGGTTTTAGGTATTTTTGAGCTCATTTTTGAAATCAGTGAGGTTGAATTAGCCAATCTGGAGTATTTGGTTCTTTTTCATGGTTGTTTGTGGCTCTGTGATGAATTCCGGTGCCGGAGCCCTAGCTCCGGTCACCGGAAACTGGATTCTGTTGACCTAGGGTTTGTATGAAGAAGATGAAGCCATAACCCTTGGATCCTCCCTGCGTGCGTCCAGGATTTGGCCACGTAGCCCTAACCCTCAGCTTCTCTCCCACGCAAATTTTATTTCATTTTAAATCCAATATGTTTCTCAGTCCACCTTAACAACCATACACCATCACCTCACATCCAACAAAACTGCCAGCTCATTTAATGAAACCCTAACCACACGCGTCTGATTCATCTCACGTCTCTCCTTTTTTCCATTTATTTTCATGAAATTCCACCTTAATTCACATAAGCCAGCGCAATTGGGTGGGCCTCTGAGTGGCTATTCGCACCCCCACCTTCTTCAGGCCCAATTCAAACCAGCGTGACTCCTTACTATTTGCACCCCAGTCACCAATTTCATTTTAATTTCCTTTTTCTTTTTATTTCTTTTATTCAGTTTAGTTCCATTTTATTTAAATACTTCCCTTCATCTAAAAAATCCGAAAAAAATCATGAGTCATATTTAAAGTCTCTTTTATTTTCTCATATTTTTATTTTATTTTTTCCCATTTCCACGTGTCTCAATTAATTCATTGTTTCCATTGACTTCTTTTGAATCCTTTCTTGACCACACTGCCTTGTCAAATTTCCATACACCTCAATATTTTGTATTTTGATCCCATTATTTTTTCTATGGATTCCAAAGACATTTTATTTCCCATGTGATTTTTCTCTGGATTTTTAGAATTTTATTTCTTGAGTCTTAGTCCTTTGACTTGTGATGGAAGTTTGTAACCCTAGCTTGTGTTTAAGCCTCCATTTGACCTAGTTTGCTTCTGATTCTTTTCAAATCCCTTTGGCTCATTGATATAACATGTTTGAAGATCATTTGGTTTCAATTGTGGATTTTTTAGATGCTTGGTTGATTTATTGTGGATTTTTGTTTGAACCTTGTCCTATTTTGCTTCTTTTGCTTCTTTAGGTCTCATGTAAGCTTAGAAGGGAACTTGTTCCAACTTCTTCTTCTTATTTGGGGTTCCTTTGGGGTGTGGGTACCTTCCTGGTCCTAGTATAGGGTTTGAGTCTTAGGAATTTTTGTGTTTGCTTACCTTTCAAGTCATTTATTTCCTTAAGTGCTTTCACTTCATCTCATTGCTTCTTTCACTCCCATTTGGTAATTGTTTGGTCTTGTGTGACCTCTATCTTCATCTTGTTGGCTTCTTAAGCCCTTATTCATCTTGTTTTGGTTCTGGTCTTGAGCATTGTGTCCATGTTTATGCATATTTGCTTTGCATCTTCCTTAAGTGTGCATTTGTTTTCATTTGTGTTTCATGATGCATCTTTTGCTTGTAAGCTTCACTCCTCATTCCTTTGAGTTGCATTTTCATTGTGAATATGTTCATATCATTTCACTTCTGATTATGTGAGGTTAGCATGTTATCTTGCTCATTGTGTTTCATTTGTGTTCACTCTACTAACCTTGCAGGGGCTATGGTAAGTGTGAGGTGTGGGAATTGAGTTCCACATCTCCAAATCTTTTCTCTTTTTTCTTTATTGTGCTAACTTCTTTGTTGTTGGGCTTATGCCTTTCTCATCTCTTCTTCTATCCTCTTCTTCTCTTCTTCTTCTTTCTTCATTAGGATAGAGACCTCACTAACCCTTAGGACATCCATGCATGTTAACACTTAGGATTATTTAGTCCCCCTTTAGAATTTTGCCTTTGTGATCCTTTTAGTTCTTCTTCTCTTCTCATCTCATAACTCTTAAAAAACATCTTAATAAGTTTGAAGTGATGTCTTGATCCATAGCCTTATCCCATGAGGTATGCTTGTAGTCTTCCCATCTTGGGATAGTACAAGTTTACCTCGTGATGCACAAGTCTGATCAAGGTATCTTCTTCACCAAGAAAAGCATAAAAAAACACTTCTTCATCTATAAATACCAAAAACACTTAATAATTTAACAAGTTAGTGAGCTTAGGCCCTAATCTTTGGTTTTGAGTTTTGGGGATCTTCTCCTTACTTGAGTGTGCTTGTTCTATTATTCCATCTTGGAATGTAGTGACAAGTGCACATTCCATGGAAAAGAGCTTGAGTTCACTTCCTTGTGATACACTCCTAAAAGCTTCTAAAAAACACAAACAAACAAAAAGCATCTTTCTTTCGGGAATTCTTTTCTCATCTCCTTAGCTCCGTACGCGAACTTGCTCCTACTTGTCACTTTGCAAGACGGTTACGCACTCGTCGTCCGAGTCTGCAACACCTGAGCAATGGCATAGGCAGTTCAATCTTTAATTCACAAGCAATTTCCTTTTAGTACCCCTAGTTAGGGGAACTACGGCGTCTCTGATCCTCATTATCCTGATGAGGTACGTAGGCAGCGGCGTAGGGCCCGTTCGAGCACAATCTTTATTTTCCCTACATTTTTTCTCTTTGTTTCTCTTATTTCATTTCTTTTCTCAGTTTATTTCCAGTTCATTTCTTGTTTTTTGCTGCTGCAGCTTTCATACCCTCACCCTTTGAAATAGTTTTCTCTGCAAGCGTGGATCCCGTCGGGTACGGCGAACGATCTGGGTGCTAATACCTTCCCAGGTCATAACCGACTCCCGAACTCAGTCTCTTTGGTTCGTAGGACCTGTGTCCTTCTTCTTTCTTTCTTCTGGTTTGTGCAGCATTACCATTCCCTTTCCTTGGGATAAAAATACCTGGCTGGCGACTCTATTCTTTTTCCGCGCCACTTTCGCGTTTGTACCAGGATGGAAATCCGGGGAGCGACAGCTGGCGACTCTGCTAGGGACCGAACCCAGAATCTCTGGTTCCCCTGTGAGTCTCTCCTAGCGCTTGTGTGTTTCTGTTTCATTGGGTGATGTTTGGGGCTTGTTGTATTTTGTTGTTGTTTATTTACAGCTTTCTTTACAGCTTTATTTACGGTTTTCAGTCTTTACTTTCTGCATCATGTATATATACTGGACTGTCTGGACTGGTTTCTGTTTGGTGGGATGGGTGTTACTTGTTCTTGAGAGATGCGCTCATTACCACGGCTCGAGAGCACCTTAGGACTTAGAGTGGTTCCACTTTGGCCTCATGAGATCTTGTCATGGGGTAGTAGTGAAGGTGCGCAAAACACAAGGAAGGGGGGGTTGGAATATGGTTTTCTTTAACAACTAAAAATAACTTCTAATGACAAGTTAATTTATCCTGGTTCGTTTGAACTCAAACTACGTCCAGTCCACCCGCCAAGGTGATTTTGCCTCTACTGAGGTCTTAATCCACTATTCAACAAATGAATACACACACTGACCTATAGTCAATGTCCTCTTGAGTCTTCTGACTGAAACTAGTCACTCAAGGAATATTACTCAACTATTACAATAATAATATAGTAACTAAAATTGCTTTTTATCAAGCTAAGATCACTAAGTGAAAGTTACAATATTTTAGCACAAAAATGATTCAGTCTTATTACTCTTGAGTGTACTATCTTCAAATCTTCAATTTGATTCCTTTATATAGTTCTTGAATAAATGTAGCCGTTGGAGACATCTTGAGCTAATTTAGGATATTAGTTAATACCATAAATTCCTTCCAAAACAAGAGATACCTGTCTTAATCATTAATTAAAATATTCTTTAATTAATGTCTTCATTATGAATATCATCATCTTCTAGACGTAAATCAGAGATAGTAAATATTTGATGCGCAGCCAATTAATCACGTCATTAAATGATGGATTCTTCATTAAGTGTATCTTCTATATATATGGCTCAATAAATCTTCTAGTAATGCACGTCTCCTTTAATTAAATTTCTCTTTTACACAAGAATAAAGGTAGTCATTAGAACTTCTATTCTAGCATAATAATATTTGTTATCATCAAAACTCTTAGAGGTTTAGAACCATAATTGTTCTAACAATCTCCCCCTTTTTGATGATGACAAAACATTTATTTAGATAATGAGAATATAGTTTAATAAAATTATAAGAACTCCCTTTGATTGAATAAAATCAAATATTTCTTTTAAAGATTTCTTCAGAAGTTATATCCTTCAGAAGTTTCATTAGCCTTAGCTCCCCCTGAGTTGATTACTTGACCTGTTTCTATTTTAGAATCACAACTCAAATAGTTTTATTAGAATTTTATATGTAAGAGGAAAATCATGGTAAACTGCTATAGATCAGGATCTTCTACGTTTCTCCCCCTTTTTGTTATAATAAAAAAGAATAGATGCAGAAAAACAATGCAAGTGAATAGAAGCAAAATACGTTACCATTAAATATAATTAAAAACCAGTAATAACAAAACCAGTAAAACTAAAAAAGTCATGTAGAAACAGAAGATAAAATAGAAAAAACTAAGCAGAAGATAAACAGAAAATCAGGAGTGCATCTTAGTAACTAAGGCCTCCAGCAGAGACTTGATCTCAGAGGCTGATTCCACTTGCTTTCCAAGCATTGTCTTCAACTCAGCAGTGGTTTCATCTTGCTTATCCAGGCGTTGCTTAACCATTTCATTTTCTTTCTTTAACTCTTCCAAGGTCTGCAGAACAAGATTTGTTGGCAGAGGATCTTCAACTTCTGGAGCAGCTTGATTCTCAGGAACTTCTACATTTACTGGTGATTGAGCAGGTTCATCATCATGATCTTCTTCAGAAGGTACCAGAACCATTTGAAGTCCATAATTTTCATCCAGAGGATCTGACTCTGTCCAGGGCTTATTATCCAGCAGAAGAGGTTTATTCTGTTCAATGTTAGAAACAACTGTTTTGAGATACTCACAGAAGTTCTGGTGAGCAATGTCATAGCAGATGTCCTTGAGTCTCTTTGTCTCAGCATTTAACCATTTTCTGAAGGTGGCCCACAGAAAGTCAGAAGTAGCTGGATCTGGAAGTTCTGAGCAAGCAGACTTCATATCCTCTAACTTTAGTTTCATTACTGTTTCAAAAGCAATTAACAAAGCAGAAATGTCTGTTTTTGAGGGCTTTGGTTTAGGTGCAGGTATTGCAGTTTTGTTAGAGATAGAGGACAATTTTTGTAAGGCTTCAATGTTAACAAAGGTTCTAAGTGGATTTTCATGTTCAGCTTCTTCTGGTGGTGTGTCAGGGATGGTTATAAAAGTTGGTGAGTTAGGAGGGGTAGACATATATGAAGACAGTGAACTTTCTCTTATGGGGGAAAGACTAGAAACATTTTCAGAGGATGGGATTTGGACAGATTCTGGGGGTTGGAAATTATCAATGTCAGAGAGGACATGTTGCAAAGCATTTTGTGTTTCAGTTGTTGGTGAGCGATCAATATCAGAAAATGGTGTTGTATCAATTGGAATATCAAAATCAGAAATTGTTTGTGGTTGATGGTTTTCTTCTACTGGTGGATAAAGTGATGATAGAATGGATGAGACATCAGCAGATGCATGTATTTCAGATGGAATAGGATTAGAGGATTGAGGTGGTTCAGAAGATGGGATAGGTTCAGAAGGAATGTCAACAGAAGGTGTTGGGTTAGAAGGGTTTTCAGGCACTTCTACTGTAACTGCTTCTACTACAAAAATGAATTCAGAGTTAGAGGCAGAAGTTTTACATGATCTTCTGGTTGATTTGGGAGCCTTCTGAGACGAACCTTCTCCAGCCTTTCTTTTCTTGGTTCTAGCAGAGGCAGCATCTGGAGTTTTCTGAGTGAGTTCTGTTGGCTTGAACATTGGGTCCACACCATGTTGCTTGCATATATCCAAGTAATTGACCACAACCTCTGGAGGTGTGTCAGAAGAGAAGAGGGGAAAGTTCTCCAAGGGAATCTTCCTAGTGGTGATAACTTCTCTAGAATGGAGGACATGTTCTTGCTGGATAGAAGTTATAAACTTCATCTTCTTCAGATTCTTCGCATTCAGAGGCTTACCAACATCTGTTTCAAGAAATTGTGTCTTCTTTAATTCTGCCAGAAAGTCCACCAACTTATTTTGACAGAGAATGTCAGATATTACACGTCCTAGAGGAATCCAATCCCTCTTGGTTTTCTCCCCATCTCTAGTTTCCTTCACACTAGTTTTCAAATGTTGAAACAGAGTGTGTGCAAGGTTGATCTTCTTTTGTTTGGCAATGAAGTACAGCAGAAACTGTTGATCCATGTTGATATAGTCTAGAGAGTTTGTAGCTTTCCTGTGGCAGATTGTTCCAAGAATGATCTTGGCCCAAATTCTGAGAGGAGTCTTCAGATCCTTTATCTTATTAGAAGGTTGGCCAGAAGTGAAGATTTCCTTGGCTATCAGCTTTGTATCAGACATTCTGTCCATGTCACTACACTTAATACCATTGCCATCAGCTTCTATGAGTTTGGCAATGTGATCTTCAGAAATTATTATTCTTTTACCCAGCACGTACGAGGTAACATGAGTGTTGGAGGCTGTTGCATATGCCCAGAATTCCTTTACCAGTTTTGAGAAAACTGGTCCCATAAGACGATCAAAGTACTTCTCCCAGCCTTGAGCTTGAACGGCCGGAAAGAGATCAAAATCATTATCCTTCAGATTGTTGAAATCCACAAAGAGCTCAAAAAGAACTTCCAGTTTGTCAGAAGGAGTATTAAGGGTCTTCATGGGTTCAACGTAGAACACATCAGAGAAGTCTTTTCGTTGTTGAGAAGAGGAAGCCATTGTTACTAAGATGAGGTTTTTGTGATTTAGGGTTTTAGAAAAATTTCAGAGAGAAAGCAAAAGTGAGGGTGAAAAAGTTTTTCAGTAAAAATGCAATTAGGGTAAAAAGTGAAAGTGAAAATTAAAAGTTACTTATATAGAAAAAATAATGCATTTAATAAAACGAGAAATTAGTGGGAAAAATTAAGTTTAAAAACATAATGATTATATGCAATAAATGCTACAGACATAGGGTAAGACGTAAAAGATTCTGGAACGGTTACCCAAGAGATTTTTGCCTTTTTGGTGTCAAGTCAGCCGTATCAGTTTCCCAGAAGATCAACAGATGTCATTCTGTAGAGGACAGTTGTCCAATGCATGTTCTGTCACTCTTCAGAATTTGAACACTTGTTTTAATTCTGATGGGATTCCTTAGAGCCTTGTTGACACTTGTTGATTTGAAGATCTGCATGTTATTCCTTTGAACAGAAGTTCTCAGAATGAAACAGTTAGAACATAGTATCTTCTGAGATAATAATATAGAGGATTAATTTCAGAACTTCTAAGAGTTAAAGACATATAATTAAAACATTTTCATTCTGGACATAATTTCATGCTAAGGTTAGTTAGTATGAAATTAAATCTATCTTCAGGAAGGGGTTTTGTAAAAATATCAGCCCATTGGTGATTTGTATCTATGAATTTTAACATTAAAATTCCCTTCTAATTATAGTCCCTAATGAAATGATGTTTAACTTCTATGTGTTTAGCTCTAGAATGTAAAATTGGATTTTTAGATAGACAAATAGCATATGTATTATCACAGAGGATGGGAATGTTACTCTCATAAATATTGAAATCCTCAAGCTGATTTTTCATCCAGAGCATCTGAGTACTGCATCCAGCTGCTGCAATGTATTCAGCTTCTGTAGTTGATAATGCTATGGTTGACTGGCTTTTGTTGGACCAAGAAATTAGATTACTCCCAGAAATTGACAACTTCCAGAAGTACTTTTTCTTTCTGTTCTGTCTCCAGCAAAATCAGCATCACAATATCCTACAAGTTTATAATCTTGGGATCTTCTGTAGTATAAACCAAGATTAGTAGTACCTTTCAGATACCTAAAGATTCTCTTAACTGTTGTTAAGTGAGTTTCTCTAGGATCTGATTGGAATCTAGCACATAAACATACAATGTATAGAATATCTGGTCTAGAAGCAATTAGATAGAGGAGAGAGCCAATCATACCTCTATAGAGCTTCTGATCTACTTTCTTACTTACCTCTTCTTTTTCCAGAATACATGTAGGATGCATAGGAGTTTTAGATATTATGCTTTCTAATAAATCAAATTTCTTCAGAAGTTCTTTGACATATTTGCTTTGATGGATATATGTTCCTTCTGATGTTTGATTTATTTGAATTCCCAGGAAGAACTTTAATTCTCCCATCATGCTCATTTCAAATTCTGCCTGCATAGACTTAGCAAATTCCTTTCCCAAGGCACATTTAGTAGAACCAAAAATTATATCATCTATATAAATTTGACATATCAGAAGATCATTTTTAATGTTTTTAATGAAAAGAGTTGTATCCACTTTCCCTCTGATGAAATTATTTTCCAGAAGAAAAGTACTCAGTCTTTCATACCAAGCTCTGGGAGCTTGTTTCAGACCATATAAAGATTTTTTGAGTTTGAAAACATGTTCTAGAAATTTTATATTTTCAAAGCCAAGGGGTTGGTGTACATACACTTCTTCATCAATATAACCATTTAAAAATGCACTCTTGACATCCATTTGATATAGAATGATATCATGGTTTACAACAAATGAAATTAGAAGTCTAATTGATTCTAACCTGGCAACTGGTGCATAGGTTTCTGTATAGTCAATACCTTCTTGTTGACTATAACCTTGTGCAACCAGTCTTGCTTTGTTTCTGACAACTTCTCCTTGTTCATTTAGCTTGTTTATAAATACCCACTTGGTGCCAATGATGTTGAATCCTCTGGGCCTAGGAACTAGATCCCATACATCATTTCTGGTGAATTGGTTAAGTTCTTCTTGCATAGCCAGAATCCAATCATTTTCTGAGAGAGCTTCTTCTACAGTAGTTGGTTCAATCAGAGAAACAAGTCCCATTAGAGATTCTTCAGAGTTTCTGAATGATGATCTTGTTCTGATTTGTTCATCCTTCTTTCCCAAGATTTTATCTTCTGGATGATTCACCTTGCTTCTGGATAGTTTCTTCTGAGTGGGTTCTTTAGAAGTTGTTGGAGTAATTGTCTTGATCTGTTTTGTAGGTGATTGATCTTCAGATGTTCTGTTTGTAGAAATATCAACTTCTATATCTGCAATAAATTCATTTTGCTTTGGTTTTTCAGAACCAAGCTTATCATCAAATCTGACATAAATAGATTCTATCACAATACGTGTTTCTGTGTTGTATACTCTGTATCCCTTAGAACGTTCAGAGTATCCTAACATATAACACTTTTGTGCCTTAGAGTCAAATTTATTCAGAGTATCATTAGTATTCAGAATAAAACATATGCACCCAAAGGGGTGAAAATATGAAATGTTGGGCTTTCTGTTCTTCCACAATTCATAAGGAGTCTTTTCAAGAATAGGTCTTATAGAGATTCTATTCTGAATATAGCATGTTGTATTTACTTCTTCTTCCCAAAAATGTTTAGCCATATTAGTCTCATTGATCATGGTTCTGGCCATCTCTTGCAATGTTCTATTCTTACGTTCTACAACCCCATTTTGTTGAGGAGTTCTAGGACAAGAAAAATCATGAGAGATGCCATTTTCATTAAAAAGTGATTCTAATTTTTTGTTTTCAAATTCTCCACCATGATCACTTCTGACTTTAATAATTTTAAATTCTTTTTCATTTTGAACTGGTTTGCAGAAGTTAGAAAATACAGCAATTGACTCATCCTTGTGTCTAAGAAACTTTACCCATGTCCATCTGCTGAAGTCATCTACGATCACCAATCCATACTTCTTGCCACTGACAGAAGCAGTTTTCACTGGTCCAAACAAGTCAATATGCAGAAGTTCTAATGGTCTAGAGGAAGATACAACATTTTTAGCTTTAAAACCAGGTTTTGAAAATTTGCCTTTCTGACATGCTTCACACAGAGCTTCTGAGTTGAACTTCAAATTTGGAAGTCCTCTGACTAGATTGAGTTTGTTAAGTTGAGATAATCTTCTCATATTAACATGTCCCAATCATCTGTGCCAGACTCATTGCTCAGTTTCCACAGACATTAGACATTTTACATTCTGAATTTTTAATTCTGAAAGTTTTATTTTATAAATGTTGTTCTTTCTCTTTCCACTAAAGAGGATTGTTCCATCTTTCTGACTAACAGCTTTATAGAACTTTTGATTAAAGATTATGTCATAACCATTATCACTTAATTGACTTATGGATAATAAATTATGCATTAATCCTTCTACTAATAGAACATTAGAGATAGAGGGATGATTTCCATTACCAATAGTTCCAGAGCCAATTATTTTTCCCTTTTTGATTGCCTCCAAAACCTACGTGGCCTCCATCTTTTAATTCAAGACTTTGGAACATATGCTTTCTTCCCGTCATGTGTCGTGAGCATCCAGAGTCCAGGTACCATGATTGGTGTTTCAGTTTTGCTGTTAAAGACATCTGCAACATACACAATTTTATCTTTGGGTACCCATATTCTTCTGGGTCCTTGTTTGTTAGTTTTTACAAACTTCTGATTCATTTTAGGTTTCAAATCAGAACTTATGGAACAAGATGACTCACTAGTGTATATTAGATCATGATTATGACCATAGGTAAAATGAGAACTTATAGGAGTATTAGTTTTTATGACAATGTCATCAATCTTTTTATACTTCAGAGTTTCTTTAGTTTTCTCATAGCCTATGCCTCTTCTATCATTTCTGCTAACTCCATAGATCATAGATGCAATTTTGCTTCTATCTATGCTTTTAGCTAGGAATTTTTGAAAACCATAATCATATTGTTTTATGATATTGTCAGAATTGATTAGATCTTCTAATTCAGATTCCTTCTGAGCTTTAAGTTTTTCAAAAGAGTTTTTACATTCAAAAATATTTTCTTTCAGCTCAGAGTTTTCTGTTTTTAGTTTTCTAACTTCTTCTAATTCAGATACCAGACTTTGTTTCGTATCTTTGTATTTGAATTGAATCTTCTGATATTTTTCAAGAATTTCTGAGAGGCTAGCTTCTAATTGAGATCTGGAAAGTTTAGAAAATACCTCTTCTGAATCTGATTCTGATTCTGATTCTGATGAGTGATCATCCTCTGGTATGTTTGCCATTAATGCAATATTAGCTTGTTCATCTTCAGAATCTGACTCTGCTTTAGATGATTCAGAATCATCCCATGTTGCCATGAGACTCTTTTCTTTTCTCTGCTGAATTTGTTTCTGGGTTTCTCTTTCTGGAGTTTTGGACATTCACTTTTGTAGTGTCCTGGTTCTTTGCATTCATAGCACACAACTTCTTTGCTTCTGGGTTTCTTGTGACCAGATGTTGATTCAGAATAGTTGTTTGTTCTTCTGGTATTTCTGAACTTCTTTTGACGATGCTTCCAGAGTTGTTGGACTCTTCTGGATAGGAGAGATAATTCATCTTCTTCTGATGAGCATCCAGAACTTTCTTCTTCTTCTGCCTGTAAAGCTTTAGAAACAGATTTGTTAGATTTAAGAGCTACAGACTTACCTTTCTTCTGGGGTTCATCTTCTTCTAGTTCAATCTCATGACTTCTCAAGGAGCTGATCAGTTCTTCTAAGGATACTTCATTCAGATTTTTAGATAGCTTTAGAGCAGTGACCATGGGCCTCCAAGCTTTTGGTAAACTTCTGATGATTTTCTTCACATGATCTTCTGTTGAGTAGCCTTTGTCTAGAACTTTCAGTCCAGCTACCAGAATTTGGAATCTTGAGAACATTTTTTCAATTGTTTCATCTTCTTCCATTTTGAAAGCTTCATACTTCTGGATGAGGGCTAGAGCTTTAGTCTCCTTGACTTGAGTGTTTCCTTCATGTGTCATCCTCAGAGAATCAAACATGTGTTTAGCTGAGTCCCTGTTTGTGATCTTCTCATATTCTATATATGAGATAACACTTAGAAGTATGGTTCTAGCTTTGTGATGATTTCTGAATTCCTTCTTCTGCTGAGCTGTCATATTTTTTCTTTCAATCTTTTGACCAACTGCTCCAACAGGATGAATGTATCCATCTGTCACCATGTCCCAGAGATCTCCATCTAGAGCTAGAAAGAAACTTTCCAGAACATCCTTCCAGTAGTCAAAATTGTCACCATTGAACACTGGAGGTTTAGCGTTGATCTTGTCATTTTGGTAGTCATTGTTGTTATTGCCAGCTTCTGCCATGTGTTTTAACTTCTGGATCTTTTACTGACACGGTTAAGTGTTTTTCTCAGAACCTAGCACTCTGATGCCAATTGAAGGTGCGTAAAACACAAGGAAGGGGGGGGGGGGTTGGAATTGGGTTTTCTTTAACAACTAAAAATAACTTCTAATGACAAGTTAATTTATCCTGGTTCGTTTGAACACAAACTACGTCCAGTCCACCCGCCAAGGTGATTTTGCCTCTACTGAGGTCTTAATCCACTATTCAACAAATGAATACACACACTGACCTATAGTCAATGTCCTCTTGAGTCTTCTGACTGAAACTAGTCACTCAAGGAATATTACTCAACTATTACAATAATAATATAGTAACTAAAATTGCTTCTTATCAAGCTAAGACCACTAAGTGAAAGTTACAATATTTTAGCACAAAAATGATTCAGTCTTATTACTCGTGAGTGTATTATCTTCAAATCTTCAATTTGATTCCTTTATATAGTTCTTGAATAAATGTAGCCATTGGAGACATCTTGAGCTAATTTAGGATATTAGTTAATACCATAAATTCCTTCCAAAACAAGAGATACTTTTCTTAATCATTAATTAAAATATTCTTTAATTAATGTCTTCATTATGAATATCATCATCTTCTAGACATAAATCAGAGATAGTAAATATTTGATGCGCAACCAATTAATCACATCATTAAATGTGGGATTCTTCATTAAGTGTATCTTCTATATATATGGCTCAATAAATCTTCTAGTAATGCACATCTCCTTTAATTAAATTTCACTTCTACACAAGAATAAAGGTAGTCATTAGAACTTCTATTCTAGCATAATAATATTTGTTATCATCAAAACTCTTAGAGGTTTAGAACCATAATTGTTCTAACAAGTAGTGAGTTCCACACCCAGTTTGCGATTGTCTTGGAAATGTCTTGATTTGGGGATCTTCCTCTCTCATTACATAACCTTGACAGTTATGTGCAGCTGGGGACCGATCATTGATAATCTTGTGGAAACATCCCTCTTTAGTGATGACAGTGGCAGCCCACATTTTGTGGCAAACCCATTCGCATCCGAGGGCCCACCTGGGGATCACATAGGATGACCTTGTGTCCTGGACTCAGCTGAGGCCTCCCTGCGTAGTATATAATACCAAACCAATTCCCTGATTTGGTCATGAGCCATTTCTCGGAGATGGTGACAGTATTATTGCTATTCGGCTTTGAGAGTTCATGATGTCTGACCCGGAGCCTATTACCAGTGAGATTGGGAAGGGGTTTACAGGTGTGCAGGAACCCTTGGCCTCAACATACACTCCTTTATTCAGTGGTCCTTGTTATTATCAGTGGTCATATGATTATGATCTCTGGTCCTATGGTTCTATGGTTCTGGAGTTCTAGTTTTCTTGTTCTGGTATTCTTGGTACTGTGGTTCTGGGATCTTCTATCAGAGGGTTGTGATTATCAGAGAGTTGTGACTCAGAGGACTTTTGGTTTGTCAGTGATCAGAGGGGCCCTTGTCAGTGTCCAGTTCAGATGGTCCTAGTTGATCATATGCCTGCATTTCATTGCATTTGCATCATTCTTCGCATTAACTGTTTATGTTTCCCATTTTTCAGGTCATTGCTCATAATCTGCTCCCAGTTCTGGTAATCTTATCTCCATGGCAGAAATCAGAGGAGTTCCAAGGAAAAAGAATGTACACTATACCTTTCTTCAGTCTGAAGTTAGAAGTGTTCAGAAGTTAGCAGGTCTAATGAATGACCAAGTCTTGGGCAATTTCAAGAAAAGATATGGCCAGATACAGAAGTTTATGGACAAGCCCACTGCAGACCAGAAAGATAGTTTGCATACCTTGTTGCAATTTTATGATCCTCTGCTGCATTGCTTTGTTTTTCCAGGTTACATCTTAGCTCCTACATTGGAAGAGATCTCCAGCATGCTGAATGTTCCAGTCAGAGAGTCCTTGCCTTTCTATGGGTCTGAAGTTGTGCTTAAAGATGAAGACATAGCCAAGGTTTGTAGGTTGCTAGCTTCTACAGTCAAGAGGGCTCTGAAGGAGAGTGAAGGCAAAGGACTACCTTGGAGTGTGATCATCCTAGAGGCAGAGAGATATGCTACAGAGGCTAAGTGGAATGACTTTGGTGCTTTGCTTGCATTGATGGTGTATGGGTCCAGCTTGTTCCCTGGAGAGAAAGAGTTTGTCAGCTTAGAGGTGATCTCAATCTTTGCAAAAGGCAATCCAGTGCCTACTCTTTTGGGTGACTTCTACTACAGTGTTCACTACAGGAATGAGAAGGGTAGGGGTGGTCCAATAGTTTGTTGTGCTCCTTTGTTGGCTAAATGGTTTTCCAGTCAGTTGCCTAAGTCAGGTGCCTTCAAGGAGATGAGGGATGAATGGAGATGGTCCAGAAGACTGATGGGGTTAACTGCAGAAGATATTGCCTGGGGATATGACAAAGATCTGCTAGGTAAAGAGTTGCTGGTCAGCTGTGGAAGATTTGCTGGAGTACCTTTGCTGGGAAGGAAGGGTGTCATCAGTTACTATCCAACATTAGCCAGAAAACAGTTTGGTTATCCTTTGAAAGATCCTCCTCAGATGAAAGAGTTTGCTGAATCTTTGTACTTTCCTGTTGAAGGGAACAAAGAGGTAGTTCAACAAGCAGTCCAAGCCTGGGCTCATAGGATAAGAAAGGGTAATAAAGACTTCGGCAGAGTTGATTCCAAGGTGTATCCACCATATGCTGCATGGCTGCAAAGACATGTAGAAGCAGTTCTCATGCCTTTCTCAGTTGAGGATCCACTTTATCCCAGGGAAGTGCCAAGTCAAAGTAGTACTATCTACCTTGAAGAGTACAAGAAGTTAGAGGCTCAGTTGCATGAAGTTAGAGTGGAGAATGCTGAAATGGTAAGCCTGTACCATCATGCCAACAAGGCCAAGAATGAAGCTGAAGACAAGCTGCAGAAGCTCCAAGCCTCTCTGGAGGCCAAATAGAAGGACTTTGCTGGCAGAGAAGCACACTTCCACAGGTTGGGTCTAATGGAGGCAAAGAGAGAAGTTGAACGCAAAAAGACATTGAAGACTCTCAAGGATGCTCGTCAATCCATTATTTGGTTGCAAGGCCAAAGGGAGGAAGAGCAGAAGAAGTTCAGGGAGAAAGAAGAGTTCTTTGAAGTTCAGATGGCCTTCAAGAAGGAGGAAGTGGAGAAAGTCCATACCATCTGGAGGGAAAAGACCCAACAGCTAGCACAAAGTCAGTTAGCCCTGGAGGAAGCAAGGAGAGAGATTGAAGAGCTCAAGCTGAGAGCAGGGGTCAAGAAGAGCAGAGCAGAGGTGGCAGAGCCTGGGTCTTTAGCTTAGTTTATTTTTTTAGACTACCTACAGACTTGTTGTAGGAGTCTTGCTTTTATTTCTATTGTCTTTATCTATGTACTGGCTTGTAACCCTTCGGGGATTATTTATGTTTGTATTCTGACTTTTAGCCGGCAATGGTTTGTTCATATACAATATTAATGTGCAAGTTATCATTTTGAATGTGCAAGACTCGTTTGTCTGATACTGCTAATGTCTGAACACTCATCAAAGAGAAAGCTTGAAAGTTAAATACTGAAAGTGACTGTCTGAGAGTAGATGCCAGAACTGGGGCATGCAAATGCTTAAAAATTGGGAACATGAACAGTTACATTGCATTGCATATAACCTGTTTGTTTGTTTTGCAGGTAGTGTCACAGTTGCTAACGTGTTTTGTGTTTCAGGCACTATAGCTCCCCGGAAAGTTCGAGAACAACCAGTCGCACACAGGTATCCAACAAAGATTAACAGAGAACGAGTCATGGACCAGATGCAAGCTGACTTAGCAGATCTGAGACTGAGAATGGATAACTTTATGACTTTAATGGCAGGCATGGGTCAGAACCAAGAGCGTCTGCGGGAGATGATAGAAAATAGTCAACCCAAGAATAACATTGCTGCTGCTGATAATCGTAACGGTGCGGGCGCACGTCAGGTTGAAGCTCCTGTAACACAGCCAGGGGTGACAATAATCAATGATGGGTTGAATAATATTCAAATGGATAACCAGGACGTATAGTTCACTCTGCTTGACGAAGCTGAGGGTCAGGGAGCTGAGATGAACAAGAGGTTTGAGGAAATGGAAGAACAAATCAGAGCCATTCAATCCCAGAGTTCTTTGGGATTTGACATAACAAACTTGGGCTTGGTTCCTGGGGTCAGGATCCCATACAAGTTCAAAGTCCCAACCTTTGAGAAATACAATGGTACTGCATGCCCGAAGACCCATCTTCAATCTTTCGTTGGGAGAATTGCTGCTCATACGGATGATGAAAAACTATGGATGTACTATTTCCAAGACAACTTGGTTGGAGCTTCTCTGGAATGGTATATGAAGCTTAGCATAGTCAACATCAAGAGTTGGAAAGATCTAGCAGAAGCCTTTGTGAGACAATATCAATATAATTTGGACATGGCTCCAAATAGAACGCAATTGCAGCACATGGCTCAGACTGCAAATGAGGGTTTCAAAGAATATGCTCAGAGGTAGCGTCAGCTTGCTGCCAGAGTACAACCACCGCTGCTAGAGAATGAAATGGCTGACAAGTTTATGGGGACTTTGCAGGGTGTGTTTCTTGAAAGACTGGCGTCCAGTTCTGCCACTAAATTCAATGATATTGTTATTGCTGGGGAGAGGGTTAAGACCTTGTTGAATATGGGGAAGATCCAAGATACAAGTGCTAGTAGCTCTAATGGAGCGAGGAAAGCTTTCAGTGGACCTCCAAGGAGAAGAGAGGGTGAGACAAATGTTGTATTTGGCCGAGGCCGGGGCCGTGGTTATAGAAGACCGTATGATCATGTGGCAGCAGTCACAATTCCTTCTACTCCAGTGCAACAAATGCAACTTCAACATCAACAACATCAGCAACAACAACAACCTCCTCGTAACAACTATCAACAGAGACCATATCAGCCAAGGCAAACTCGCCCGGCTATTAGGGTGATTGAGGCCATCCCTATGACTTATGCTGCTTTTCTTCCAAGACTACTAGATTTGAATCTGATTCAACTGAGAACTTTGGCACCACCACCTCCTAGAGAGCTTCTAGTTGGTTATGATGTCAATGCACGATGCGCTTTCCACTCTGGAGCACCCGGGCACTCGACTGAGAAGTGCAGGGCACTCCATCACAAAGTTCAAGACCTTATAGACTCCAAAGCAATCAATTTTGAACCACCGCCAAATGTTAATTCGAACCCCATTCCGAATCACGGAGGGGCAAGAATCAATGCTGTTGAGGGTGGTGACAAGTTGAGTCTTGTGCTGAGTATTGAAGAAGTGATGACTCCTTTGAGGGAGTGAAAGAGAGATTGCTGAATGGTCAAGTGTTTCCTGGGTGCAGTGCTGATTGTGAAGGATGTCTGAATGCTGTGAATGGGTGTGAGAAGCTGAAGAGAGGTTTGCAGAGTTTGATTGATGATGGATCCTTGCAGTTTAACAAAGTTGGTAATGAAGTAGCTGATGATGTGTCAACAATTACCATTTTCTATGATGAAGCTGACATGCCTGTCAGAAGAGAGCCTGTTACAATCTATGCTCTTGAGATTAGTCCCGTGACCATCACTGTGCCTGGGCCTGTTCCGTACACAGACGATAAAGCCATTCCCTGGCATTATGGCTCAGATGTTTATGTAGCTGGGAAAAAGATTGAGAGCAAGTCAGAGGAGTGGGAGGCTTCACAAGAAGTGGTCGTTTATTTGCTCCCCCTGTGCTGAGAGGGGATCCTGAGGCTGAGGCTTCATCCAAGGCCAAAGGAAAGCAGGCTGTGACTGATGAATCAACAACTCCTGTTGCTGGGCAGGGTACATTTGAAAAAGAGGTCGAGGAATTCATGCAGATTATCAAAAAGAGTGACTATAAGGTGGTCGATCAACTGAACCAGACACCTTCCAAGATATCCATCTTATCACTGCTGGTGTGTTCTCCCGCACATAGAGAGGCCTTATTGAAGGTGCTGAAAATGGCCTATGTTCCTCAGGAAATCACTGTCAACCAACTTGAAGCTGTTGTAGGCAGTGTTAATGCAAGCAATGGCCTAGGCTTTACGGACAGAGACCTCACGTCGGAGGGTAGAAACCACAACAAAGCATTACATATCACTATGGAGTGCAAGGGTGATGTGTTGTCACATGTTCTTGTAGACACAGGCTCTTCCCTGAATGTGCTTCCGAAGAAGGCACTAATGAAGCTCAATGTTGATGGGATTGTCCTGAGACCAAGTGATCTGATTGTCAAAGCTTTTGATGGTTCGAGAAGATCAGTTTTTGGAGAAGTTGATCTGCCCGTCAAGATAGGCTCTCATGTTTTCAAAAGTGTTTTCTACGTCATGGACATCCAGCCTGCGTACAGCTGCCTATTGGGACGACCATGGATACATGCTGCTGGAGCTGTTACTTCAACCCTGCATCAGAAGCTCAAATATGTGGTTGACGGCCAGGTCATTACAGTTTGTGGGGAGGAGGACATCTTCATAAGTCACTTGTCAACATTAAAGTATGTAGAGATGGATGGAGAAATCCATTAGACCCTATGAAAAGCCTTCGAAGCAGTCAACGTCAGCATCTTGACTCCTGTAGAGAAGAGCAGTGAGAAAGAGAGTACATCCATCCATTCTTATAAAGAAGCAAAAGAGGTTGTTCAATCAGGCAGTGCCCAAGGCTGGGGCAAGCTGTTGGAGCTGGAAAAGAAAGATGACAAGTTTGATTTAGGGTATCAGCCTGGTGGATCTACTCCAAGTGGTAAAGCCATTACCTTTACAAGCGCTGGATTGCTCGACCGCAACCAGATCTGTGTGACAAGCCAAGATGGGGACAGTGACGGTGACTGGGACAACTGGATTCACCCGTGTGCACCCGGCGAGGAGCTAACAAATTGGTCTGCTGAAGAGATCATACAAGTCACATGGCACTCAGAGTAATTATTTTGTTTCCTTTTATTAGCATACTGCATTGTCAAATCCAGCATTCTGCCCAAGATGCTAAGATCCATTGTATTGGGCCACCATGTTTTGTACTGCATCTTATTTTACTATGAAATAAAAGGACATTTTCAGACAATTTGTGTTCCCTTTCTTTGTTTTAAAACTTTTCACAAAAATATAAAAATGGCAATGTGTTTTTCTTTGTTGTTTTTGTGTTAGCGTCTCTTTTTCAAAATAAGCAGATTCTGAATGAGCACATCATCTGTGCAGTGTTGATCATCCGGATTCCGTTAATAATGTTCCTGCTATGACTATGCATGACTCTGACAATCCTGTCTACCAAGCTGATGAAGGGGTTGAGGAAGACTGTGACCTCCCTGAAGAATTGGTCAGATTGTTGAAACAAGAGGAACGGGTTATTCAGCCTCATCAAGAAGAAATTGAGATCATCAACATTGGCAGTGAAGATGTGAAGAAAGAGATCAAAATTGGGGCTAGTCTGCAGGCTGATGTCAAGAAAGAGTTGATCAGTATGCTGAGAGAGTATGTGGATATCTTTGCTTAGTCATATCAAGATATGCCAGGGTTGGATACCGACATCGTTGTGCATAAACTACCTTTAAGAGAGGACTGTCCTCCTGTGAAACAGAAATTGAGAAGAACCTGTCCTGACATGGCGATGAAGATCAAAGAGGAGGTTCAGAAGCAATGGGATGCCGGTTTCCTTGCTGTGACTAGTTACCCACCTTGGGTAGCTAACATTGTACTTGTACCAAAGAATGACGGCAAGGTCCGTATGTGCGTTGACTACCAGTGTTTGAATAGAGCGAGCCCAAAAGATGACTTTCCGTTGCCACACATTGATGTGTTGGTAGACAATACTGCTCAATTCTCGGTGTTTTCCTTCATGGATGGCTTCTCCGGATATAACCAGATTAAGATGGCGCCGGAAGACATGGAGAAGATAACGTTCATTACCCCGTGGGGTACATTCCGCTATAAGGTCATGCCCTTTGGGTTGAAGAATGCCGGGGAAACTTATCAACGGGCGATGGTCACATTGTTCAATGACATGATACACAAGGAGATTGAGTGTTATGTGGACGATATGATTGCTAAGTCCCGAGACGAAGAAGAGCATCTGGTCAACCTGAAGAAGCTGTTTGATAGACTGATCAAGTACAAGAATCCAAACAAGTGCACTTTAGGAGTGCGTTCCGGGAAACTGCTGGGTTTCATTGTTAGTCAAAGGGGAATTGAGGTAGATCCTGCTAAAGTAAAAGCTATTCAAGATATGCCTGCACCGAGAACAGAAAAAGAAGTGCGCGGGTTTTTAGGGAGGTTGAACTACATTTCTCGGTTTATATCTCATCTAACTGCCACGTTCGAACCAATATTCAAACTGCTAAGAAAAGAGCAAACGGTCAGGTGGAACGATGACTGCCAAAGAGCTTTCGACAAAATAAAAGAATATTTGCAGGAGCCTCCAATTCTAATGCCTCCAGTGGAAGGAAGACCTTTAATCATGTACTTGACTGTGCTAGAAGGGTCAATGGGGTGTGTTCTAGGCCAACATGACGAGTCTGGTCGAAAAGAGTACGCTATTTATTACCTTAGCAAAAAGTTTACCGACTGTGAATCCCGATACTCACTGCTCGAGAAAACTTGTTGCGCTTTGGTATGGGCTGCTCGCCGACTGAGGCAGTACATGTTGACTCATACCACACTGCTCATTTCCAAAATGGATCATGTCAAGTACATCTTTGAGAAACCAGCATTAACCGGAAGGGTTGCTAGGTGGCAGATGATTTTAACTGAATATGACATCCAGTATACTTCTCAGAAAGCCATCAAGGGAAGTGTATTGTCGGATTACCTTGCACAACAACCTCTTGAGGATGATTATCAGCCAATGAAGTTTGATTTCCCTGATGAGGACATCATGTACCTCAAAACAAACGATTACGAGGAACCACTTCCGGAGGAGGGGCCAGACCCTGAATCCAAATGGAAGTTGATGTTTGATGGGGCAGCCAATATCAATGGTCGTGGAGTTGGTGCCTTACTTATCACTCCTGAAGGTGCTCACTTACCCTTCGCTGCCAGAATTACTTTTGGCTGCCCCAACAATGAAGCGGAATACGAGGCATGTATAATGGGAATAGAGGAGGCAATTAATCTTCGGATTAAGAACCTCGATAAATTCGGAGATTCAGCCCTCGTCATTAACCAAGTTACCGACAAGTGGTATACGCATCAAGAGCATCTAATTCCATACAGGGATTATGCTAGAAAACTGTTGATGTTCTTCACGACAATTGAACTTAAACACATACCACGTGATGAAAATAAGTTTGCCGACGCATTGGCCACTCTTTCTTCGTCAATCAAAGTCTTGTGTTGGAATTATGTGCCCAGAATTGACATATTCAGGCTTGACGCTCCAGCTCATGCCTTCTCTGTAGACGCCGTGTCTGACGAGAAACCTTGGTATTTTGATATCAAGCTATTCCTGGAAAAGCAAGAATACCCAACTGGGGCATCTTCCAATGACAAAAAGACCTTGAGGCGACTTGTTGCTAGCTTCTTCTTGAACACAGACGGGGTTTTATACAAGAGAAACTTTGACATGGTCTTGCTCAGATGCGTGGATAGATACGAAGCAAGCCTGTTGATGCAGGAAGTCCACGAGGGGTCTTTCGGTACCCATGCAGGAGGGCATGCTATGGCTAAAAAATTGCTGAGATCAGGGTATTACTGGATGACAATGGATTCAGACTGTTGTTCATTCGCTCGTAAGTGCCACGAGTGCCAAATATATGCAGACAAAGTGCATGTTCCTCCAAGCCCGCTCAACGTCATGTCATCTCCTTGGCCCTTTTCTATGTGGGGCATTGACATGATGGGGAAGATCGAGCCTACTTCTTCAAATGGTCATCGCTTCATCTTGGTCGCGATTGATTACTTCACCAAATGGGTGGAAGCAACATCTTATGCCAATGTCACTCGTCAAGTGGTGGCAAGATTTCTGAAAAGAGATATCATATGCAGATACGGAGTGCCCGAAAGGATCATTACTGACAATGGTTCTAATCTCAACAACAAGATGATGGCAGACTTGTGTCAGGACTTCAAGATACAACATCACAATTCTTCTCCTTACCGACCAAAGATGAATGGTGCGGTAGAGGCATCAAACAAGAATATCAAGAAGATTGTGCAGAAAATGGTTGTCACCTACAAAGATTGGCACGAGATGTTACCGTTTGCGTTGCATGGGTACCGAACGTCAGTCAGGACGTCAACTGGGGCAACTGCCTTCTCTCTGGTATATGGTATGGAAGCAGTCCTGCCTGTTGAAGTAGAGATTCCTTCATTGCGTGTGATGATGGACGTGAAGCTGGATGAGGCTGAATGGATACGTGCTCGTTATAATCAGCTATGTCTAATTGAGGAAAAGAGATTAGCGGCTATCTGTCATGGTCAGCTTTATCAGAGGAGAATGAAGCGTGCATTCGACCAACGAGTACGTACTCGGGAGTATCAAGTGGGAGAGCTTATGTTGAAGAGGATCGTTCCTCCAGGTTCAGATCATAGGGGCAAGTGGTCCCCAAATTACGAAGGACCATTCATAGTGAAGAAAGTCTTCTCAGGAGGAGCACTGATGCTCACCACTATGGATGGAGATGACTTCCAGTCCCCTGTTAACTCGGACGCAGTTAAAAAATACTTCGCATAAAAAGACCCGCTGGACACAAAAACAGAATTAAAGTCCAGGCAAGAAAAGGGCATCCCGGCGAGCTAAAAACAAAATAAAAAGCTCGGGCAAAAGTTAGGGAAATAAAAAAACTGTACACCCGCTGAGTTGAAAAGCCACATTGGACAGCTCAGGCAAAAAAAGGGTATCCTGGTGGATTGAAAACCCGAAAGGGCGATCCGCGCAAAACAAGGGAATAAGCGAACAACTGCGATCAGAGTAATCTGAACCACGTCATCGTTTCGTACAACTTGACAATATTAGAAGGATAGGAAACATTCCCCTCATCCTCTCAGAAAGCCAAAGCAGAATGGAGAGTCTCGAAGACATGATGGTCATAGCAGAAATGGAACTCATTGGGATGCCGTGTGCATTGCCATTCGGATAGTTTCTTTTTTCAATTTTTATAGTGGCTACCTCTTTCTAGGTGGTTACTTCCTGATGTAAATCTTTGCCTACTCAGAGGCCATTCAATAAAAAGAATATTCAGACAAAAAAGTTGTGTGTTTATTTTTGTTTGCAAAATGTCCTGAATTTTTAGCAAAAATAGCATTGCATCTAAACATGGTGATGATTTTGAAAAGAAAACTGACATGCAAGGAAACTGTAAACCCTCTTTGAGTGACGGGTGATGATGGATGAACAGATCATACCATGCAAATCTCCGGGGCACACTTGTGTTTTCTGTTGTTGCAGGTTGCAGGATGGCGTCACATTCTCCCAAGCAAATTTACTCTTCCCCAGTAGAGTATCTCTGAGAGCAAAGATTTCTTCCCCCAGCAGGTATCTGAAAGCCTGACATCTCCAACAGAGATTTTCTCCAGCTAAGCCTTGGCAGCAGCCCAAGCAGTTTCTTCTTCCTCAGTGGAGTATGCCCAGCAGGTATATGAAAGCCTGACATCCCCAGAGTTAGAATTGCCAGAATTCTATCCCCAACAAGGGTCACAACCAGAGCTTAGCATTGGCGGCATGCTCTCCCCAGCTAGAGTATTGTTGATGCATCTTTCCAGCCAAGTCTGAAGATGATCCTGTCCCCACAGAGTTCATATTTGATATTTCACCTCTGTCAGTGATGTTTTCCCCAGCAAAGTTGTCGTACTTTTGGGACAATTTGATGACACAGTCAGGTATTCATCATAGCAGTCAGAGCTAGGTGTCCAGACCTCCTGACTTGTCTACCCCTACAGAGTTGTAACTTTTGTGGCCAATCAGGCATTTGTTTGTTGCTCGTCTGCAATCTCCAGCACTCGTCTGTGTTCTGGCTTTGTTTGTTGCTCGTCTGCCTCTTTCAACACTCGTCTGTGTTATCCCTAAGCAGAGTTCTCCCCAGTAGTGACATATTGCTTTATTACTGCTTGTTTGCATTTTTCAACACTCGTCTGTGTTATCACTTTGGTATTGCTCGTTTGCTCTCCCCAGTAGTGGTTCATGATCACTTTGCTATTTGCTCGTCTGCAATTTCCAGCACTCGTCTGTGCTTGATATCTATTTCTGATTGCTTGTCTGCATTCCCCAGCACTCGTCTGTGTTGTGGTATTCTAATATATGTTTGAAGCTCGTCTACTTTGCTTGGATACTCGTCTGTATCATCCCCAACACTCGTCTGTGCTAGCTTATACCTGTGTATGTGGATTTGCTGTTTATCCTGGTACTTTTTTGTATTGCTACTTCAAATGCTCGTCTGTGTTTGAATTTCAGGTATTCGTCTATACCAGTGGTTGATACTCGTCTGTATCATTGTCTGAAGCGCTCGTCTGTGTTTCTCAAATCATCGTCTGATACTCGTCTGTATCATTGACTTTTGACACTCGTCAGAGTTATTTTTGATAATCATCCAATACTCGTCTGTATTGAAGAGGTTAAAATCCTGACAGTGGGAATTAATGTCAAAATGGTTACCGGTCCTGGCGTAACAGGTAAATCCGAAAGAGGCTCGTCTGTCTCAAGCACCAATTATTATTGCTGCACCTGGCGTAACAGGTTTCTCGAAGAAGACTCGTCTGTCTTATACCATATATCCACGGATAATATATGAAAAAGGTTTGTCTACCTTGATTATGCATGTCTATTCCACAGACTTAAGTGCATCCTGGTCCTGGCGTAACAGGTAAATTCGAAGGAGACTCGTCTGTCTCAGATTTTGTTCTTACAGATTGTTTGAGGACTAGTATGTCCAGTTCCTGGCGTCACAGGATTGTTTGAAGGCTCGTTTGTCTCAGATTATTTGTTCTTGCAGTGTTTGAGGACTCGTATGTCTAGCTCCTGGCGTCACAGGATTGTTTGAAGACTCGTCTGTCTTAGTGTTCTTATTCCAGATATCAGTTTCAACTTGGAAGAAGCTCGTCTACTTTCTCTCCCCTTCATATGCCCAGAGCGTCATTTGGTTGGGTTTATTTCCCAGTGTTTTATTCCTCGTCAGAGTGCAAATTTCTGGTCTTCTTGGTATTCAACCACGGTTTATCTTGAATGGTCGATAGCTCGTTGTAGACACCCCAAATTTTCCCTCTGGCTTTTGTATCTTTTTCTGCTTCTCGTTTGCATATCATACGCATTTTGTATACCATTTGCATAGGCTCCTGAGACATGGGATCGACGTCATCTGAGGAATTAGGTTTTCACGTTCCTATTTGCGGATTATCAGAAGAATTCAAAGTCCTTGGCTATGCAGCCATCAATGACATTTTTTTCTTATGCTATTGTCACTCAATTAGGGTTTATTTCCCTAGTCAAATGTTGTTCAAGGATTTCACGTCTGAAGAATATTTACTGATTCATCTTGCCCATCATCAGTAATGAAGCATGAATTAAGGATCTCTTCTCCATCAAGTTACAAGACTATCCCTTTCTTCTCAGCATCTCTGGATATTCCTTCATGTGCAAGATACTTGTGTCGTTGGCTTATTTATCAGACAATGAGAATGCAAGGTCAATTTATTGTGGTATGTGGAATTCTCCAGGTTATCAAGTTTTGGTTTGTGTGAGTTGCAAGTTGTCCAGTGGCTGTTGTGCTCATTTCGTTTGTGGTGTGTGGAAACCAATGCAAGTTGGTATCGAATTAAAAATCAAGATTCCATGGTTGTGTTCGTGTTGGTGGTAATTGTTTCAATTTCATTTATCCAAATTACACCATTTGTCAATATCCATTTTTAGCCGATTCTATTTCATTCCAATTTATTTTCTTTTTTTAATTTCCTAAATACCTTTAAATAATCCCGTATTCCATCAATTCCATTTTTTTTATTTTTCTAGACCACTTATATCATTTTTTTATTCAATTCAAATTCATATTTTATAAACCATTTTCCAATCCTTTTTATTTATTCTATTCCAAAGCCATTTTCAAATCATTTTTATTTATTCTATTCCAAAATCGATTAAACATATCGTCCATTGGCAAGTCCACTTTCATTTTCTTTTATAAGTCAAAAGAGACACATTGCATCATGAAGTTTTTTTTTGTTTTTTTTCTCTCCACTTCCATAATGTACAACCATTTTTTGCCATAACATTTCAATTCCGCCAATTCAATTTCTGTAACTATTTTACAGCCAGTACAATACACATGGTCCCACACGTACCATGTATTGCACCTTTCACCACTCCCCAAATGCATTTCCTAATTTTTTACAAGAATTCCCACAGCGTACACACCCAACGTCATGCCTTTTCCACTCAACCTCCCTCTGGCCCACACCACTACCACACACACATTTTAGTAACTGAATTCCACTACACACAAAAAAAAACCAGCGGCTGCACCTTTTTCTTGATCAAAACCGTACATAATTTTCAGCCAGCACCTCAAAAAAGAAAACACACTCCACTACCTCACACATTACCAATTCCAACCATAACAGATAACGCGTTTTCAGTCACGCACAAAAAAACTTCATTCTGTAAAATCGTATACCACCAACAAGGCATCACACAACCTCCATTCTTCGATAATCCTTCACCAACTTTCCAATACACTCTCCTTTATCAACTCACCATCTGAACCGCAACAAATACACCACCTCTGGACCACCTTGTCACTAATCTTTGTTCTGTTGCAAAATTTCCCACAGAACCTCATTTCACTCACCACCCTCAAATTTACCTTCAAACCTACACTCTTCATCCACCAAACAACAACAACGAACCATCGAATCTCCATAACTCCTTCTCCGCACCCTACAATCCTCAGCCTTCACTCTTCATTTTTTAAACCAAACTTTCGAACCAACACCCTTCAACAACTGGCCTCAAACATCCTTCAACCCTTTTCCTCAACACACAACACAAGCTTCACTACACACGCCATTACCCCCATCGAACCATCAACCCTTCTTCAACTCAAACCCAGCTCACATCTTCAAATCACCACAAAACCTTCATCCATCTACCACCAACCTGAACCACGCCTTCAACTCTCTTCAACATCACTGTGACAACAACGCCACCTGCAACAACATTTTTCCTCTTCAGACACAACCAGCAGCCATCACAAAACAAAATCAAAACAAAGAAAAAGAAGGAGATGAAGATGAGTTGAAACTGCCACAAGTCGTTCTTACCGCAAAGATGAAGAAGATTTCAAATCGTTCTTTCGAGATGGACACGAATTCGATCTAATAGCGACGATTTGGATAAATTGCGATCGGAGAAAGGTTTGTGAATCGCCGGCGGTTTGGTTGCAGGAGAGTCGATGAGGCGGCGAGTGAAAGGATGAACGGCATGATTTGAAGCTTCACCGATTGATTATTCAACGGTGCTCCAAACTTTAATCGAAGAAGAGACGGAGGATTGGCGGCGATTTCGGGGGCGACATCGCAAGATCGGAGGGTTTTATTTTTGCACCGGCGGTGGAAGTTGAAGAAGAGTGAAACGGTGGCTGGTGGTGTTGTTCGAAGGTGAGAGTATGATGTTGTGGTTGACCGTGAATGAGGCTGCCTCCTTCCCCTTTTGTTCTTTTTTTGTTTTTTATAATTTCTTTTTTTCAGAAACTTGTCATTGCTATGGGCCTAAAAAACCAATTGACTATTTGCTGACACCATGGATCTGCACAACCTGAACGCCATCAGCACCAACCAATCTCAGTTTTTCACCCCTCCTGTGTTGATTGATTGGATTTTGGGCTTGGCCCATCTTGTTTTTTTTCCTCTATACGAACTGTTCGAGGCTAGGCCTCTTGTTTGAGTTTTTTTATTTTGTTTATTTATGTTTATGTATTTTATTTTTGTGTTCATATCATTAGATCTTTTGGTTTAATTAATTATATTTTGGTTAGTTTTAATTTTGAATCATTCAATATTTCTCTATTAGTTTTTTATATATATAATTGTTAGTCCTTATTAATTTTTCTTCTAGAACTTTAGAAATGGGTGCTATTTTCTTAGGAGTTTCTTTTTAATTGCAGCAAGCTATTGATTATATTTCTTGACGATTAAATTTGTGGTTGAGTTTTTTTTCTGGAGTGATTTTCAGGTTGAATAATGATTGAGTCTTGATACAATGGCATTTAGAGACCTCCCTTTAAGTCTCGATTATGTTGCCTTGAACTATGGTTGAGCTAACCCTGAAGATTCGTGATGTTGAACACTTGTGCTTGACTGTTGAAACTATTCTGGACTTGATATTTCTTTTTGCGCTTATTGAAGAAGCAACGGACTTTCTCCGTTAGGTAACACTGAGGCTCGACTTTACTTGTTGCATGCTGCTGCATCTGGAAGTCCTACTGGTGTAGGCTCTGTTTGTGCATTGTCATCTTATCTCCATTTCGCATTCTCATCTCCTTATCTTATTTCTATTTCATCCAACTCATCCTATTTCATTCTTCATTCTTATTCATCTTAATTCTTCTTTCTCAACTTCTTCTTTTCGTTCTTAACTGGAGGTGTGCTTAGGCCACCATGATCATCTCTCCTCTTATCTTCTTCTTCTCTTGAGATCTTTTCTAGGTTAGAAAGACCTCACAAACCCTAGGATCATCCGAGCATGTGAATATTAGGATTAGACTTTTCCCGTTAGCTTTTACCTTTATGATCTTTTGGTTCTTCTTCTCTTCTCATCTCATAACCATAAAAAACATCTTAATAAGTTTGAAGTGATGTCTTGATCCATAGCCTTATCCCATGAGGTATGCTTGTAGTCTTTCCATCTTGGGATAGTACAAGTTTACCTTGTGATGCACAAGTCTGATCAAGGTATCTTCTTCATAAAAGAAAAACATAAAAAACACTTCTTCATCTGTAAATAATCAAAACACTTAATAATTAAGCAAGTTAGTGAGCCTAAGCCCTAATTTGTGGGTTCAAGTTTTGGGGATCTTCTCCTTACTTGAGTGTGCTTGTTCTATTATTCCATCTTGGAATGTAGTGACAAGTGCACATTCCATTGAAGAGAGTTTGAGTTCACTTCCTTGTGACACACTCCTAAAAGCTTTCTAAAAAACACAAACAAACAATAAGCGTCTTTCCTTCGGGAATTCTCTTCTCACCTCATTCGCTCCGTACGCGAACTCGCTCCTACTTGTCATCTTGCAAGACGGTAACGCACTCGTCGTCCGAGCCTGCAACACCTGAGCAATGGCATAGGCAGTTCAAGCCTTTAATTCACAAATAAGTTCCCGCCTTAATTAGGGGAACTACGGCGTCTCTGATCCTCATTGTCCTGATGAGGTACGTAGGCAGCGGGGTAGGGCCCGTTCGAGCACAATCTTTATTTTCCCTACATTTTTCCCTTTGTTTCTTATTTCTTTTCTTTCCAGTTCCAGTTTTCCTTTCATTTTCATTTCTTTTGCTGCAGTTTTCATACCCTCACCCTTTGAAACAGTTTCTTTGCAAGCGTGGATCCCGTCAGGTACGGCGGACGATCTGGGTGCTAATACCTTCCCAGGTCGTAACCGACTCCCGAGCTCAGTCTCTTTGGTTCGCAGGACCCGTGTCCTTCCTCTTCTTTCTTCTGGTTTGTGCAGCATTACCATTCCCTTTCTCCGGGATAAAAATGCTTGGCTGGCGACTCTATTATTTTTCCGCGCCACTTTCGCGTTTGTACCAGGATGGAAATCCGGGGAGCGACAGCTTGGCGACTCTGCTGGGGACTGCACACTAGATGATCTCTGGTTTCCCTGTGAGTCTCTCCTAGCGCTTGTGTGTTGCTATTTTATTGGGTGATGTTTGTTTGTTGTGGCTTGTTGTATTTTATTGTTGTTTATTTACAGCTTTATTTATAGCTTTATTTACAGTTTTCAGTCTTTATTTACTGCATCATGTATATATACTGGACTGTCTGGACTGGTTTTCTTTGGTGGGATGGGTGTTACTTATTCTTGAGAGATATGAGCCAAGTACCCGGCTCGAGTGCACCATAGGACTTAGAGTGGTTCCACTTTGGCCTCATGAGATCTTGTCATGGGGGTAGTAGTGAGTTCCACACCCAGGTTGCGATTGTCTTGGAAATGTCTTGATTTGGGGATCTTCCTCTCTCATTACATAACCCTGATAGTTATGTGCAGCTGGGGACCGATCATTGAGAACCTTGTGGAAACATCCCTCTTTAGTGATGACAGTGGAAGCCCACATTTTATGGCAAACCCATTCGCATCCGAGGGCCCACCTGGGGATCGCATAGGATGACATTGTGTCCTGGACTCAGCTGAGGCCTCCCTGCATAGTACATAATGCCAAACCGATTCCCTGATCTGGTCATGAGCCATTTCTCGGAAATGGTGAAAGTATTATTGCTATTCGGCTTTGAGAGTTCGTGATGTCTGACCCGGAGCCTACCAGTGAGATTGGGAGGGGTTTACAGGTTTGCAGGAACCCATGACCTCAACATAACCTCATTGCCAATGCAGTCTTGTTTTGATCCGGTCTCTATGATCCTGAAGTTCTTGACCTTTGGTTCTCGGCTACTATTTTGGGTTATTATACAGAGATCTTGTGGTTACGAACACTCGATTACTGGCTCAGTATTCCAGATTCCAGGCAGTTTCCAGCTGTGATCCCATGTCTTTGCATCTTTTGCATTATCATTTTGCATTTTGCATTTGCATCTGCATTGCATTTCCCTCTTCCAGAGAGCTTATCCCTCCTCTTTTGTCCATGACCAGCCAACTGATTTCCCGGTATTCAGTTTGAACAAGTGGTAACAGTTAGAAGACGACAGTGTTTGAAGAAAGATTGAGCAGTCTCAAGAGGTAAAAGGTCAGATTTGAAGTTGTCAGTAGCTATGTCAGAGAGCAACCGTCAGAATGTTGAGTTTCCACCTGGTTTCACTTCGGTGACCAATCCTCTGTATGGTCTTTCTCCTGATGAGGATCTTCCACAAGTGAACAATCTTGCTCAAGCTCAGCCTGCACAGACCCCGATCGTGAATTAGAATGTACCTGAACCATTTGTTGTCCGAGGTGGACCTTCATCTTCTCCTGACTCTACAGATTATCAGAGTTTCGCTTTCCCTGTGTCGAACTTCCAAGGGGCAATCCCTCTTGTGAAAACCAAGGATCCACCAACTTTTGATCCTGCTGAAAGATTTCGTGTGTTGGACGAGCAACTCAAAGCCTTAGCAGATCCTGACGCCTTTGGTTTTGATGCTCTAAACTTGTGTTTGGTGCCTGGTCTTGTCATACCTCCAGATTTTAAAACTCCGAAGTTTGAGAAATACACTGGTGTCAGTTGCCCGAAGCGTCATTTGGTGATGTTTTGTAGAAAAATGACTTCTCATGCCTGCAATGATAAGCTGATGATTCACTGTTTTCAGGACAGTTTAAGTGGGGCATCTTTAAGTTGGTACATGGATTTGGAAAGCAGTCATATCCGATCTTGGAATGATTTATCCAGAGCTTTCGTAAAGCACTACCAGTACAATGCGAACATGGCGCCCAGTCGCATGCATTTGCAGAGCCTATCTCAGAGAACTGGTGAATCTTTCAGAGAATATGCACAGCGGTGGAGAGAGTTGGCAGCCCAAGTGCAACCATCACTTTCAGACAGAGAATTAGTGGACCTGTTCGTGGGCATGTTGCAAGGTCCATACTTGGAAAGAATGAGTAGCATCTGGACATCAAGCTTCTCTGATTTGATAAAAGTTGGAGTACGCATCGAAAGCCTGCTCAAAAGTGGAAAGATCCAAGACTCTTCGAACATCCCAGCTAGTGAAGGTGAATCTATTGTTAGCTCCCAAGAGGAAGAAGGGTATGACATTAATGCAGTCATGGAAAATATTGAATATTCTGGACCAACATCTTCTCAGATATCATCCGTTCCTAGATCTGGTTACTCTTATGGGCATTCGGCAATGCTCAGAGCACCGTATCAGAAACCGTGGACTCCTCCTCGTCCAAATCTGCAAGCTCAGGGTCGAAGACCTCAGAATCAGCTTCAGAGCCAGCCTCGGCCTCGCAACAATCTGGAAAGAAGGAATGCTTCTCTTCATCCAGTTCCCATGGCATACAATGAGATCTTGCCACATCTAATTCGGAGCTCGTTGGTGGTTCCTAAGCCTCTCAAGCCGTTGCCAGAGTCGTACCCTTCAGAGTACAATCCTCATGAGCAATGTGGGTATCATGGTGGATCAATGGGGCATTCAACTGAAGATTGCAAAGCTTTTCAGGCCAAAGTACAACAGTTGATCAACAAGGGCTATATATCCTTTCCAGAAGGAAGCTTGGTTGTGCACGTTAACCTCTCACCTGATTAAGTTCAAAGACTTCGAAGGAGCGTCTCCTGTTTTCAGTGGTCCGAGCAAGAGATGTCATCAGATTTGGCGATCATTGTATCCTTTTATCATTTGCATTGTAGTTTCTTTCCTGTTAGCAGCTACTTGTCTTTTAAGCATTGTTATTTTAAATGGTAATGTTAATGTAGTGATCATGCTTTTTGAATTAATTATGTCGCATTCGCTCATTCTTCTTGCATTGAAAAAAAAACAAAAAAAATTTGCATCCATATACCTCCCATTTATTTCACTGTTGTTTAGCAGGTTTGAGGGAGGATGATGACAACTAAATACCCATAATTGTTGAAGGTATGCTTTCAGAGTAGAACCTGCTGACGATATACAAGCATTGCTTCAATTCCCAAACACCGGAGATATAAGGGAGATAGACCCTCGTCAACCCCTTTGAGCCTTGAAGTGGGAGTTTCTTTTCTAAATGAAAAAACCCTCACCATCCAACCCGGGGCAGGGTAGTTATCAGTTAGTTTGACCGAGCGTTCAAATTTCCAAAGGACTGTGCATCCGAGGATCCATTACCTTTTATTCATCACACCTCAAGAGGTCAAAAGGTGTGAAACCACAATAGTTATCCCTCACCAACAAAGGAATGAGGCAGTCAACCCTTTCAGCAAGTCATGACAAGCCAGTGTCAAATGATTTGTTCAAAAATCAAAGCAAAAAAAAAAAGAGAAATAAAAGCCCGCTAAGTCAAAAAAAAAATGTGAAAAGAAATGACTTAGGCAAAAGTTAGGGCATCCCGCTAGACTTCAAAATCGAAAAAAATTCAAAAAAAGATTCAGTCCAGGCAAAAATCAGGGAGTAAAAAAATATATCAGGAAAGAAAAAAGTCCATTAGAACAAAGTCGTGTGACCAGACACAAAGTCCGAAGGGGTGAATGTTACTCCAAGAAACCTCATTGGTGCGTAAAACGTCAACGTCATTGGTTCCTCAACCATTACAAAACCCTTTTGAGAGGCGAGCGCTTAGGGCCAAATTAGCTGAATATAGGACTGGAGAACATCAAGGAGAATGGGTGGGCACAGAAAAACTTTGAGCCATAAATCTTTCTTTCTAAAACCGTGAACCAGACCACGTTATAACCCCTGAAAGTCCTAATTGAATCAGGTTCAATTCTGAAAGCATACTGCGACAAGGTTGCGTAAACTGACTCCTAACGATTTGCTAACTCAGCACTATGTTTGGACTAATGGTCCATTCGTCACACACTGTCACAACATTCAAATAAATAATTTTCAAAACTTGCATGTGTACTGCATTTAAATTACCATTTGTAAATGAACAGTTTTAATTGCAAGTCAGTCTGTGACATCAGGGAAGTTCCTACAAAGGGCAATCAGAGGAGAATTTGATCATTCAACAGTGATGACCAGAATCAAGAGCATCTTATAGGCCTATGAATCAGGGGCATGTTATCCAGTGGTTTTGTCGGCCAAGGAATTTGTCAGGGTAAGGCAAATCCCAAGCATCAGTTGATTGAGGAACATCATTCAAAGCCAGTTGATCAGAGCTGAATCTGCCAAACAGGGGCAGGCCACCCGGATTTCCTGTTGACCAAGGATGAATTCTTCCAATGCTCAGTCAGAATGAGTCAAGTCACTTCCACGCTCACACCGGGGCAGGACACTTCCAGAGATCACTAAGTGTAACCCTCCTCGAGAGAACATCCAAGTCTGCCATGCCATAAATTGGATAATCAGTGGCAGTCTGTTCATAGACTCACCCAGCTGGGGCAACTTTAGCTACACAGAGCAAGTTATATCAGAAATTTCCAAGTTCAAGACGAGTATTGGGAAATCATGCTACCCACCATCGCCTTGTCACCCTTCTCAACCAAAAGCCTTGTCACTAAGACCTTTCTTCCCATCCTCGGGAGTTTTTCTAGCTTTTCATGAGCATTGCATAAGTCATTTTCATACGTTACTCATGTCGCTCGAGCATAGAGCATATGCATCACAGTTGCATTGGGCATTCCCCTCAAACTTCAGTCTCACATCCAAAGGGCCTCGTCTGGCAAACCGTTCAAAGTCCAGTTCTCGTCTGGAAAAACTTTTCAAAGTCCAGTTCTCGTCTGGCAAACCGTTCCAAAGTCCAGTTCTCGTCTGAAAAAAAAAAAAACAACTTCAAATACCAGTTCTCGTCTGGTAGGCGAATCTTTCAACCAGTTCTCGTCTGGTCACCTTTCCCTTTAACCTTTTGGATGCCAGTTCTCGTCTGGTAGTCCTTCTTTTTTTAGAGTCAATTCTCGTTTGACAATGAACCTAAGGAGTCAGTTCTCGTCTGACGACTTATTCTTTGCCCATCAGTTCTCGTCTGTTGGCCTACCTTTAATAAACTGGTTCTCGTCTGGTAATTCACCTTCAAAGTCCAATTTTGTGGCAACCAAAATACCAAATCTCTATCAACCTGGCCTTACGCCCGGCCATCCTCGTTTCATTTTTCTGTGGCTTGCATGAGCATACGCCTGCATTATACATCATTTGCATTGCAACTTCATACTGCATGGTTTCTGTTTTAGCTCTGATGTGGGGCAAGATTGTTACAAGACGTAGTCTGGGGCAGTTATCTCAAGATCTAATGATTTTCTGCGAGAGTTTGAAGACACTGGGGCAAGTCTGGACGCCAGGTCTTCTGTAAAATCCTATGAAGACAATCTTTTTCATAGACGATGCAATCTGAGGCAATTTGAGAAGTTAAGGGAATGTTAGTTCACTTAGGATGATCAGTAATGCATTTGTTGAGCTCAGAAGCTTGAAGCACTGTGTTAATTCTCAGGGAATGTCTGGTATTTATTTTACCAGCAGGGCATTGGAAGTTTATTTCTTCCCCGAGCATAAAGATCTTCTTTCAGCCGACAAGGTTTGTTCGTGAGGATTTGGTTATTCTCATTCAGTCAAAGTCAAATTTTCATTGGCATATCTTCCCAACACAGTCGTCATACTATACTTGGGGGCATATTTTGACTTACTTGATTCTCCAGCAAATTCTCTCCTCAGCAGAACATTGCCAAATATGTTTTTCAGCCATGCCAGAAGGTTGACATCTCCCCAGCTGAGTTAGAGAAGATGATATCCAGATGATATCCCCAGCAGAACTTCAAGGCTAATTGAATTGTTCTCATCCCCGAGCGGAGCTTACTTTCCACAGTGAAGTTTTCCCAGCAGGCAGCTGAAAGCTTTACTTCCCCACAGAGCTAGAATTGTCAGAATTCTCTCCTCGGAAAGAGTTATTTAACCCAGCATCTTCCCCAGCCAAGTATGAAGATGACCTGTCCCCACAGAGTTCATATTTTATTTTCACCTCCGTCAGTGAAATATTCCCCAGTAGAGTCTATATCTATTGGCACTCGTCTGTGCTCGCATCTTTATTTGATGCTCATCCTCTTTCAACACTCGTCCGTGCCTTTTCCTCAACAGATTCCTCTTTATGTGAGGTACTCCCCAGCACTCGTCCGTGCTAGCATCTTTATTTGATGACCGTCCGCAGCTCTCGGCACTCGTCCGTGCTTATTAGTCTTTGAAGTTTTCCCCCAGCGAAGTTGCCTGTACTCGTCTGTGCGTGCATCTTCATTTGGTGCTCGTCCGCATCCCTGCAGCACTCGTCCGTGCATTTTATTTTTGATTCCTCTTTATTTGAGGCATATCCCCAAGAAAGTCGCCAGTACTCATCCGTGCTCGCATCTTTATTTGATGCTCGACCGCATCTCTTAGCACTCGTACGAGCTTGTTACTCCTTTGAAGATTGCTCGTCCGCATCCTTCGACACTTGTCCGTGCCTATTACTTATCTAGTGCTCATCTGCAATCCCCGACACTCGTCCGTGTTTGGTATTTTCTTTTGAAGATCGTCTGAAATAAGCTGATACTCGTCTGTATCTTTTCTGACACTCGTCTGTGTTAGATTGTTCCCTATTAAAGATTCCAATGCTCGTCTGTGTTGGATTTCTGGTATTCGTCTATACCAGTGGCTGATACTCGTCCGTATCATTATCAGAAGCACTCGTCCGTGTTTCTTGGATCATTGTCCGGTACTCGTCCGTATCGTCGACTTATGACACTCGTCCGTGTTTCTTTGATGATCATTCCGATGCTCGTCCGCATTGAAGAGGTTGAAAATCCTGACGGTGGGATTAAAACGTCAAAACAATTCCCGGAACCTGCGTAAGGGTTATCCGAAGAAGACTCGTCCGTCTTATTCCACTTATCTGCGTAAGGATTCGTGAAGAGGGTTCGTCTATCCTATTTTCCGGAACCTGCGTAAGGGTTATCCGAAGAAGACTCGTCCGTCTTATTCCACTTATCTGCGTAAGGATTCGTGAAGAGGATTCGCCCATCCTAGTTGCATGTCTGTCCCACAGACTTATATGCATTCCCGGAACCTGCGTAAGGGTTATCCGAAGAAGACTCGTCCGTCTTATTCCACTTATCTGCGTAAGGATTAGTGAAGGAGATTCGTCTATCTCAGGTTACTTTGAAGATTCTTAAGGGCTCGTCCGCTCTATGCACCTGGCGTCACAGGTCATTCGAAGACTCGTCCGTTTCATGTTTCATCAGAACCTTTGGTTTCGTTGGAAGGATCTCGTCTGTTCATCTCTCAGCTCAGTCGCAACGTCATTGGATGGGGTTTATTTCCCGTTTCTTGTATTTTGCATCAGAGCGCAAATTTCCGTTTTTCTTGGGTATTCAACCACAATTTATCTTGAACAGTCGAAAGCGGAAGCAATCATCCTTTTCAGATCAATAGTTGCTTGAATAGGGGCAGCTGTAGACACCCCAAATTTTCCCTCTGGCTTTTGTATCTTTTTCTGCTTCTCGTTTGCATATCATACGCATTTTGCATACCATTTGCATAGGCTCCTGAGACATGGGATCGACGTCATCTGAGGAATTAGGTTTTCACGTTCCTATTTGCGGATTATCAGAAGAATTCAAAGTCCTTGGCTATGCAGCCATCAATGACATTGTTTTCTTATGCTATTGTCACTCAATTAGGGTTTATTTCCCTAGTCAAATGTTGTTCAAGGATTTCACGTCTGAAGAATATTTACTGATTCATCTTGCCCATCATCAGTAATGAAGCATGAATTAAGGATCTCTTCTCCATCAAGTTACAAGACTATCCCTTTCTTCTCAGCATCTCTGGATATTCCTTCATGTGCAAGATACTTGTGTCGTTGGCTTATTTATCAGACAATGAGAATGCAAGGTCAATTTATTGTGGTATGTGGAATTCTCCAGGTTATCAAGTTTTGGTTTGTGTGAGTTGCAAGTTGTCCAGTGGCTGTTGTGCTCATTTCGTTTGTGGTGTGTGGAAACCAATGCAAGTTGGTATCGAATTAAAAATCAAGATTCCATGGTTGTGTTCGTGTTGGTGGTAATTGTTTCAATTTCATTTATCCAAATTACACCATTTGTCAATATCCATTTTTAGCCGATTCTATTTCATTCCAATTTATTTTCTTTTTTTAATTTCCTAAATACCTTTAAATAATCCCGTATTCCATCAATTCCATTTTTTTTATTTTTCTAGACCACTTATATCATTTTTTTATTCAATTCAAATTCATATTTTATAAACCATTTTCCAATCCTTTTTATTTATTCTATTCCAAAGCCATTTTCAAATCATTTTTATTTATTCTATTCCAAAATCGATTAAACATATCGTCCATTGGCAAGTCCACTTTCATTTTCTTTTATAAGTCAAAAGAGACACATTGCATCATGAAGTTTTTTTTTGTTTTTTTTCTCTCAAATTTGTCATAACCCCACTTCCATAATGTAAAACCATTTTTTGCCATAACATTTCAATTCCGCCAATTCAATTTCTGTAACTATTTTACAGCCAGTACAATACACATGGTCCCACACGTACCATGTATTGCACCTTTCACCACTCCCCAAATGCATTTCCTAATTTTTTACAAGAATTCCCACAACGTACACACCCAACGTCATGCCTTTTCCACTCAACCTCCCTCTGGCCCACACCACTACCACACACGCATTTTAGTAACTGAATTCCACTACACACAAAAAAAAAACCAGCGGCTGCACCTTTTTCTTGATCAAAACCGTACATAATTTTCAGCCAGCACCTCAAAAAAGAAAACACACTCCACTACCTCACACATTACCAATTCCAACCATAACAGATAACGCGTTTTCAGTCACGCACAAAAAAACTTCATTCTGTAAAATCGTATACCACCAACAAGGCATCACACAACCTCCATTCTTCGATAATCCTTCACCAACTTTCCAATACACTCTCCTTTATCAACTCACCATCTGAACCGCAACAAATACACCACCTCTGGACCACCTTGTCACTAATCTTTGTTCTGTTGCAAAATTTCCCACAGAACCTCATTTCACTCACCACCCTCAAATTTACCTTCAAACCTACAATCTTCATCCACCAAACAACAACAACGAACCATCGAATCTCCATAACTCCTTCTCCGCACCCTATAATCCTCAGCCTTCACTCTTCATTTTTTAAACCAAACTTTCGAACCAACACCCTTCAACAACTGGCCTCAAACATCCTTCAACCCTTTTCCTCAACACACAACACAAGCTTCACTACACACGCCATTACCCCCATCGAACCTTCAACCCTTCTTCAACTCAAACCCAACTCACATCTTCAAATCACCACAAAACCTTCATCCATCTACCACCAACCTGAACCACGCCTTCAACTCTCTTCAACATCACTGTGACAACAACGCCACCTGCAACAACATTTTTCCTCTTCAAACACAACCAGCAGCCATCACAAAACAAAATCAAAACAAAGAAAAAGAAGGAGATGAAGATGAGTTGAAACCGCCACAAGTCGTTCTTACCGCAAAGATGAAGAAGATTTCAAATCGTTCTTTCGAGATGGACACGAAGTCGATCTAATAGCGACGATTTGGATAAATCGTGATCGGAGAAAGGTTTGTGAATCGCCGGCGGTTTGGTTGCAGGAGAGTCGATGAGGCGGCGAGTGAAAGGATGAACGACGTGATTTGAAGCTTCACCGATTGATTATTCAACGGTGCTCCGAACTTTAATCGAAGAAGAGACGGAGGATTGGCGGCGATTTCGGGGGCGGCGTCGCGAGATCAGAGGGTTTTATTTTTGCACCGGCGGTGGAAGTTGAAGAAGAGTGAAACGGTGGCTGGTGGTGTTGTTCGAAGGTGAGAGTATGATGTTGTGGTTGACCGTGAATGAGGCTGCCTCCTTCCCCTTTTGTTCTTTTTTTGTTTTTTATAATTTCTTTTTTTCAGAAACTTGTCATTGCTATGGGCCTAAAAAACCAATTGACTATTTGCTGACACCATGGATCTGCATAACCTGAACGCCATCAGCACCAACCAATCTCAGTTTTTCACCCCTCCTGTGTTGATTGATTGGATTTTGGGCTTGGCCCATCTTGTTTTTTTCCCTCTATACGAACTGTTCGAGGCTAGGCCTCTTGTTTGAGTTTTTTTATTTTGTTTATTTATGTTTATGTATTTTATTTTTGTGTTCATATCATTAGATCTTTTGGTTTAATTAATTATATTTTGGTTAGTTTTAATTTTGAATCTTTTAATATTTCTCTATTAGTTTTTTATATATATAATTGTTAGTCCTTATTAATTTTTCTTCTAGAACTTTAGAAATGGGTGCTATTTTCTTAGGAGTTTCTTTTTAATTGCAGCAAGCTATTGATTATATTTCTTGACGATTAAATTTGTGGTTGAGTTTTTTTTCTGGAGTGATTTTCAGGTTGAATAATGATTGAGTCTTGATACAATGGCATTTAGAGACCTCCCTTTAAGTCTCGATTATGTTGCCTTGAACTATGGTTGAGCTAACCCTGAAGATTCGTGATGTTGAACACTTGTGCTTGACTGTTGAAACTATTCTGGACTTGATATTTCTTTTTGCGCTTATTGAAGAAGCAACAGACTTTCTCCGTTAGGTAACACTGAGGCTCGACTTTACTTGTTGCATGCTGCTGCATCTGGAAGTCCTACTGGTGTAGGCTCTGTTTGTGCATTGTCATCTCATCTCCATTTCGCATTCTCATCTCCTTATCTTATTTCTATTTCATCCAACTCATCCTATTTCATTCTTCATTCTTATTCATCTTAATTCTTCTTTCTCAACTTCTTCTTTTCATTCTTAACTGGAGGTGTGCTTAGGCCACCATGATCATCTCTCCTCTTATCTTCTTCTTCTCTTGAGATCTTTTCTAGGTTAGAAAGACCTCACAAACCCTAGGACCATCCGAGCATGTGAATATTAGGATTAGACTTTTCCCGTTAGCTTTTACCTTTATGATCTTTTGGTTCTTCTTCTCTTCTCATCTCATAACCATAAAAAACATCTTAATAAGTTTGAAGTGATGTCTTGATCCATAGCCTTATCCCATGAGGTATGCTTGTAGTCTTTCCATCTTGGGATAGTACAAGTTTACCTTGTGATGCACAAGTCTGATCAAGGTATCTTCTTCATAAAAGAAAAACATAAAAAACACTTCTTCATCTGTAAATAATCAAAACACTTAATAATTAAGCAAGTTAGTGAGCCTAAGCCCTAATCTGTGGGTTCAAGTTTTGGGGATCTTCTCCTTACTTGAGTGTGCTTGTTCTATTATTCCATCTTGGAATGTAGTGACAAGTGCACATTCCATTTAAGAGAGTTTGAGTTCACTTCCTTGTGACACACTCCTAAAAGCTTTCTAAAAAACACAAACAAACAATAAGTGTCTTTCCTTCGGGAATTCTCTTCTCACCTCATTCGCTCCGTACGCGAACTCGCTCCTACTTGTCATCTTGCAAGATGGTAACGCACTCGTCGTCCGAGCCTGCAACACCTGAGCAATGGCATAGGCAGTTCAAGCCTTTAATTCACAAACAAGTTCCCGCCTTAATTAGGGGAACTACGGCGTCTCTGATCCTCATTGTCCTGATGAGGTACGTAGGCAGCGGGGTAGGGCCCGTTCGAGCACAATCTTTATTTTCCCTACATTTTTCCCTTTGTTTCTTATTTCTTTTCTTTCCAGTTCCAGTTTTCCTTTCATTTTCATTTCTTTTGCTGCAGTTTTCATACCCTCACCCTTTGAAACAGTTTCTTTGCAAGCGTGGATCCCGTCGGGTACGGCGAACGATCTGGGTGCTAATACCTTCCTAGGTCGTAACCGACTCCTGAACTCAGTCTCTTTGGTTCGTAGGACCCGTGTCCTTCCTCTTCTTTCTTCTGGTTTGTGCAGCATTACCATTCCCTTTCTCCGGGATAAAAATGCCTGGCTGGCGACTCTATTATTTTTCCGCGCCACTTTCACGTTTGTACCAGGATGGAAATCCGGGGAGCGACACTCGTGCTACCATCCTTTCCAGATTAACTGATGATTGAATAGGGGCAGCTGTAACACCCCAAGTTTTCCCTCTTCATTTTAAGCATCATATCACATCATATTCATCATGAACATATCATTTTTTCAGCATCTTGGCATGGAAATATGAGGCATAAGATTCTTCATGTCCTAGCATCAAGCATATGGTCATCTGTGGAGGTTCTTGAGGCACCACAAGCCATGACAAGGGTCCCAATGGTTGTATACAAGTCTTATGGTGAGTCTACACTCCATTTACAAGTTCAAGTCCATTGGCAAAAGCTCAGAAGATTGCATGATCCTCAGAGGTCTCAGGACAAGGCAAAGCTCATATACAAGGCACCCAAATTAGGGTTTAGGATTCAAGCACCAAGATCTCACAACTTTGGCCATTTCATTTAGGCAAAGTCTTCTATATGTTAAGAGGATCCTAGGTGTCAATTTTCATGAGAAAATTCGATGTGGAAGTCAGGCAATGCCTCAGTTGCTTGCAGATGAAGTAAAAAGTCAACTGTGCCCTTAAAAAGTCAACTGCTTGATTTCAAGGGGTCTAACCCAATATTTTTGGCCAAGAGGGGTCCTTACAATGTTATAAGAGGTTTGGAATGATCAAAGTTCAAGAATCATGGAGATTTGAAGGGTTTTGCAAAAATGGTACAAAGTTGGTTTTAAGGAATTTCCAAATTTGGCAACTTTTGCCCTAATTTTCAAATGGCCTTAACATGATCAAAAATTCTTCAAATGGACCAAAGTCAAACATGAAAGTTGAAGAGTAAGGGCTCCCATTTTCAAAAAGTACAATTACATTTTCATAGGATTTGCGGATCATCCTATAGGTCCTTCGAAAAGTGATGATTTTAGGGCAAATTCCATTTTTTTCATGTAGGCACCAAATGCAAAATGCTTCCAAACTTATTTGTATGACTTGGTTTTTGGTTCTAATTTGTTTCAATGTTAAAATACATCACATTTGAACCATTTTGCTCCAAAGAAATTCTCATTTTCGTTCCAAACAAGAAAATCACTCCAAACATGCAAAATTGGCAAAATCATGAAATAAGTGTGAGGGTTTGATCTAAAGGCCAGGATTGATTACATTTTGATCAAGGGTGGTAAATAAATTGCACATGTGCTGAGAGGCCCAAGGAAGCATGAGCATAGCATGCTTATCTCACATGTTGCAAATTATGCAAATTCACACAAATCTCATGATTCTCTCGTGCCAATCTCTTCATTCTTTCAGCAAGGGTTTGTGACCTTATATAAAGAGCAATTAGGGTTTTAGCAAGCCAACTCTCTCTCTCATTCTCTCATTCTAAACCTTCATGAAACTTTGCATTTTCTTCCATTTCTCTACACACAAGCAAGCAAACTCAAAACCAATTGTGGATCTGTGATCTAGGCAAGCTCAGGATCCTTAAGCAACCACTCATTGAAGCTATCTCTCAAGTTTAGTGGCATTTCCATTTCAGGGAAAGTGTGAAAGAAACCTCAGATCCAACTTGTTTCAAGACCTTAGATGCACTTATTTTTCATCTAGGGAGTAAGTGGATTGATTTGCACGCATTATTTGGTTTTCTACCTCACTGAAGCAGGATCTACACTTCAGGTATGGCTCAAAATCTCATGATCTGAAAATGAAATTGTATGTGTGATTCTTAATCTATGATGTTTGCTGATCATGCTGCACTCTTTAGATTTGAATTTGGTGCATCATAGTGAGAGTTATGTGCATTTTAGTTTTGAAGGTCAATGTTGTTTCCCTTCGATCCGGATGATTCATTAGGTTTTAGGTATTTTTGAGCTCATTTTTGAAATCAGTGAGGTTGAATTAGCCAATCTGGAGTATTTGGTTCTTTTTCATGGTTGTTTGTGGCTCTGTGATGAATTCCGGTGCCGGAGCCCAAGCTCCGGTCACCGGAAACTGGATTTTGTTGACCTAGGGTTTGTATGAAGAAGATAAATCCATAACCCTTGGATCCTCCCTGCGTGCGTCCAGGATTTGGTCACGTAGCCCTAACCCTGAGCTTCTCTCCCACACAAATTTTATTTCATTTTAAATCCAATATGTTTCTCAGTCCACCTTAACAACCATTCACCATCACCTCACATCCAACCAAACTGCCAGCTCATTTAATGAAACCCTAACCACACGCGTCTGATTCATCTCACGTCTCTCCTTTTTTCCATTTATTTTCATGAAATTCCACCTTAATTCACATAAGCCAGCGCAATTGGGTGGGCCTCTGAGTGGCTATTCGCACCCCCACCTTCTTCAGGCCCAATTCAAACCAACGTGACTCCTTACTATTTGCACCCCAGTCACCAATTTCATTTTAATTTCCTTTTTCTTTTTATTTCTTTTATTCTGTTTAGTTCCATTTTATTTAAATACTTCCCTTCATCTAAAAAATCCCAAAAAAATCATGAGTCATATTTAAAGACTCTTTTATTTTCTCATATTTTTATTTTATTTTTTTCCCATTCCCACGTGTCTCAATTAATTCATTGTTTCCATTGACTTCTTTTGAATCCTTTCTTGACCACACTGCCTTGTCAAATTTCCATACACCTCAATATTTTGAATTTTGATCCCATTCATTTTGCTCTGGATTCCTAAGACAATTTATTTCCCATGTGATTTTTCTATGGATTTTTAGAATTTTATTTCTTGAGTCTTAGTCCTTTGACTTGTGATGGAAGTTTGTAACCCTAGCTTGTGTTTAAGCCTCCATTTGACCTAGTTTGCTTCTGATTCTTTTCAAATTATTTTGGCTCATTGATATAACATGTTTGAATATCATTTGGTTTCAATTGTGGATTTTTTAGATGCTTGGTTGATTTATTGTGGATTTTTGTTTGAACCTTGTCCTATTTTGCTTCTTTTGCTTCTTTAGGTCTCATGTAAGCTTAGAAGGGCACTTGTGCCAACTTCTTCTTATTATTTGGGGTTCCTTTGGGGTGTGGGTACCTTCCTGGTACTAGTATATGGTTTGAGTCTTAGGAATTTTTGTGTTTGCTTACCTTTCAAGTCATTTATTTCCTTAAGTGCTTTCACTTCATCTCATTGCTTCTTTCACTCCCATTTGGTAATTTTTTGGTCTTGTGTGACCTCTCTCTTCATCTTGTTGGATTCTTAAGCCCTTCTTCATCTTGTTTTGGTTCTGGTCTTGAGCATTGTGTCCATGTTTATGCATATTTGCTTTGCATCTTCCTTAAGTGTGCATTTGTTTTCATTTGTGTTTCATGATGCATCTTTTGCTTGTAAGCTTCACTCCTCATTCCTTTGAGTTTCATTTGCATTGTGCATATGTTCATATCATTTCACTTCTGATTGTGTGAGGTTAGCATGTTATCTTGCTCATTGTGTTTCATTTGTGTTCACTCTACTAACCTTGCAGGGGCTATGGTAAGTGTGAGGTGTGGGAATTGAGTTACACATCTCCAAATCTTTTCTCTTTTTTCTTTATTGTGCTAACTTCTTTGTTGTTGGGCTTAAGCCTTTCTCGTCTCTTCTTCTATCCTCTTCTTATCTTCTTCTTCTTTCTTCATTAGGATAGAGACCTCACTAACCCTTAGGACATCCATGCATGTTAACACTTAGGATTATTTAGTCCCCCTTTAGAATTCTGCCTTTGTGATCCTTTTGGTTCTTATTCTCTTCTCATCTAATAACTCTTAAAAAACATCTTAATAAGTTTGAAGTGATGTCTTGATCCATAGCCTTATCCCATGAGGTATGCTTGTAGTCTTCCCATCTTGGGATAGTACAAGTTTACCTTGTGATGCACAAGTCTGATCAAGGTATCTTCTTCACCAAGAAAAGCATAAAAAAACACTTCTTCATCTATAAATACCAAAAACACTTAATAATTTAACAGGTTAGTGAGCTTAGGCCCTAATCTTTGGTTTCGAGTTTTGGGGATCTTCTCCTTACTTGAGTGTGCTTGTTCTATTATTCCATCTTGGAATGTAGTGACAAGTGCACATTCCATGGAAAAGAGCTTGAGTTCACTTCCTTGTGACACACTCCTAAAAGCTTCTAAAAAACACAAACAAACAATAAGCGTCTTTCCTTCGGGAATTCTTTTCTCATCTCCTTCGCTCCGTACGCGAACTTGCTCCTACTTGTCACTTTGCAAGACGGTTACACACTCGTCGTCCGAGTCTGCAACACCTGAGCAATGGCATAGGCAGTTCAAGCTTTAATTCACAAGCAATTTCCTTTTAGTACCCCTAGTTAGGGGAACTACGGCATCTCTGATCCTCATTATCCTGATGAGGTACGTAGGCAGCGGGGTAGGGCCCGTTCGAGCACAATCTTTATTTTCCCTACATTTTTTCTCTTTGTTTCTCTTATTTCATTTCTTTTCTCAGTTTATTTCCAGTTCATTTCTGTTTTTTTTGCTGCTGCAGCTTTCATACCCTCACCCTTTGAAATAGTTTTCTCTGCAAGCGTGGATCCCGTCGGGTACGACGGACGATCTGGTTGCTAATACCTTACTAGGTCGTAACCGACTCCCGAACTCAGTCTCTTTGGTTCGTAGGACCTGCGTCCTTCCTCTTTCTTTCTTCTGGTTTGTGCAGCATTACCATTCCCTTTTCTTGTGATAAAAATGCCTGGATGGCAACTCTATTCTTTTTCTGCGCCACTTTCGCGTTTGTACCAGGATGGAAATCCGTGGAGCGACAAAAAGCAATATGAATAAGTGCAATCTAGACGGGCCTCACGCAAGGGGGGTGGGATTCGCAACCCAGGCCCACCCAATTCTCAGTGCAGCCTACAATAATTGGGGTGGAAATTCAAATATTCAGAAAAAAATGGAAACCCTTGGATCAAATGAAAAGCCAGGATTAGTCAACTCATTTAAGTTAGTCAGCAAATGATTGGTTGGAGAGTGAGGGAACACGTTAATGCTGTGAGGTGAGAAACATAAATAATTAAAACAGAAATAAAAATGCATGTGAGGGAGAGGGTCCTCATTTATGTGTTGGTATGATGGTGGACGTTGAGATGAAAAGATCCAAGGGTCCTGGAATCGTCTTCTTCAATTGAAACCCTAATAATCACCAGCCCAGAATCCGGTGACCGGAGCTAGGGCTCCGGCACCGGAAAAAGCAAATCATGAACAAACATCAATGAAAATGACTCAAAAGCTCCAAATCAAATCATTAGGTCAGACTGAATCCAAATATAGCAATCAAATTCTCAAATGATCAAAGAAAACTCCAGATCAAAGACAAACAAGTTTCACCATGAAACTTTAAATCCACAATACATCCTCAATAATGCATCATTTTCAAATCTAAAACGTGCAGTGTATTCAGCATACATCAAAGATCAAAATGCACACCTCAAAAACCATTTACAGATCCAAGGATTCAAAAGCTTACCTGAGATGGAGACACCTCAAAACCACCAAAAAATGCTCCAAATGCTGCAGATCTAACTCTTGTGATCTCCTCTTGCAAAATAAATGCAAGAGGAAGCTTGATAGAACTTGAATCTGAAGCTTCAAAGCAACCTGCCTTTGAATGGCACCCTTCTATTCTTGCACCTTTAACTTAAATGAATGATGGAATAATGATCTTTGTGACCCACTGAACAAGAATATGGAAGAAGTTTGTGAAGAGAGTGAGAGAATGAAGAGATTCGAAAGAAATTGCTCTTAGTGCAAAAACTTGAGAGTGATGAAAATGAGATGGATCTGAGGCAAATTAAAACCCTAGCTTCTTTTATATGGTCTCAAGAAACAATGCTGAGAAAATGAGGAAGAATGCACATGAGATGGGAGTGTGGGAGTGAATTTGCAAAATTTGCAAGTTTGGTGTGATGAGGTGAAACACTCATGCATAGCTCTCTCTCTTTGCCCATGTGCTCTCAAGATCCCACCCTTGATTCAAAACAACAATTAATCTGGCCCTTGGATGCAAGAGTCACACAATTCTCATGATCATGCAAATTTTACACTTATGAAATAACCCTCACCTCATGCACGAATTTGGTATTATTTTTGGAGAAAAATGGATCATTTGCATTGCTTTGTAACATTGTGACCTCATTTGGTTCATACCAACACCCAAAAATAAGTTTCATGACTTTTTGCCTTTGTGGACAATTGAAAATCCATGTCATGCCCTAGTTTCTTTGAAATTTTTGAGGGCCTCATCTCTTAAACCATAAAGGCTATGAAAAAGTACTTGTACTTTTTGAAAATGGGAAGCTTTAATCTTCAACTTTCATGTTTGGCTTTGGTCCATTTGAAGATTTTTTTACCAAGTTAAACTTACTTGAAAATTAGGGCAAAAACTTGCTAAAAATGGCATTTTCCATGACCAAGCTTAAGCCAATTTTGCAAAACACCTCAAAACCTCATGATTCTTGATCCTTGATCTTGCCAAACCTCTTCTAATGTTACAAGAACATCCCTTGGATAGAAAAATGGGGTTGGACCCCTTGAAATCTCATAGTTGACTTTTATAAGGCACAGTTGACCAATTTCTTCATTTACAAGCAACTGAAGAAATACTTGACTTCCACAAGGAATTTTCTCACCAAATTTAATCCCTATGATCCTCTTAACATATAAGAGACTTTTCCCAAATGAAATGGCCAAAGTCTCAAGGTTTTCATGCTTAAAACTCAAACCCTAATTTGGGATCATTGTGTAGGAGCTTTGCCATAGCTTGAATTTCCTGATGATCTTCCAACCTTATGAGCTTTTGTGAATGAACTTGAGCTTGTGAAAGCAACATAGACCCCTCATAGGACTTGATAAAATCCATTGGACCCCTTGTCATAGCTTGTGATGCCTCAAAACCCTCCACAAATGATCATATGCCCAATGCTAGGTCATGAGAATGTTATGCCTCATCTTTCCATGCTAAAATGCCAAGAATATGATATGTTCATGATGAATATGATGTGATATGATCCTTAAAAAGAAGAGGGAAAATTTGGGGTGTTACATAGAGCTAGCCCAAAGGATGATTTCCCATTACCTCACATTGATGTATTGGTTGACAACACAACTCAGTTCTCAGTGTTTTCCTTAATGGATGGTTTTTCAGGTTACAATCAGATCAGAATGTCACCAGAAGACATGGAGAAAACTACCTTCATCACACCTTGGGGCACATTTTGTTACAAGGTAATGCCTTTTGGACTGAAGAATGTCGGTGCTACCTATCAGCGGGCTATGGTAACATTATTCCACGATATGATCCACAAAGAAATTGAATGTTACGTGGATGACATGATTGTCAAGTCCCTTAATGAAGAAGATCATCTGGTAAATCTGCTAAAGTTGTTCAAGCGTCTGAGAAAGTACCAGCTGAAGCTAAACCCCAATAAGTGCACATTCGAGGTACGTTCCGGTAAGTTGCTGGGATTTATTGTAAGTGAAAAGGTAATTGAAGTGGATCCTGACAAAGTCAAAGCCATTCAGGAGATGCTTGCACCTAGGACTGAAAAGGAAGTTCGGGGGTTCTTAGGTAGATTGAACTACATATCAAGGTTCATATCTCATCTTACTGCAACCTGTGAACCCCTGTTCAGATTGTTAAGAAAGGAACAAACGGTCCGATGGAATGAAGATTGTCAGAAGGCTTTTGACAAAATCAAGGAGTACCTACAAGAACCTCCAATTCTTATGCCTCCAGTTGAAGGAAGACCTCTAATAATGTACCTGACAGTATTAGAAGGATCAATGGGGTGTTTGCTGGGCCAGCATGACGAGTCTGGTCGAAAAGAGTATGCAATATACTACCTAAGTAAAAAGTTTACCGACTGTGAACAACGTTATTCACTACTCGAGAAAACTTGTTGTGCTTTAGCGTGGGCTGCTTGCCGACTAAGACAATATATGTTGACTCACACTACCTTATTGATATCAAAGATGGACCCCGTCAAGTACATATTTGAGAAGCCAGCACTTATCGGAAGGGTTGCAAGATGGCAAATGATTATGACAGAATATGACATTCAATACACATCTCAAAAAGCCATCAAGGGCAGTGTACTGTCTGATTATCTGGCTGAGCAACCCATTGATGATTACAGGCCCATGCGATTTGACTTCCCTGATGAAGACATCATGTTTCTAAAAGCAAAAGATCATGAAGAGCCTGTTCACACTGAAGGGCCTGACCCAGAAGAAGAATGGACAATGATATTTGATGGGGCTATCAATATGAATGGTCGTGGAATTAGTGCAGTGCTCATTACACCTTAAGGAGTTCATATGCCTTTCTCGGCAAAACTCACATTTGCCTGCACTAACAACGAAGCTGAATACGAATCCTGTATCATGGGTCTTGAGGAAGCCATTGACCTCAGGATCAAAACTTTAACTGTATTCGGAGATTCAGCTTTGGTAATCAACCAAACCAATGGCAAATGGAACACTCACCAAGAGCATCTGATTCCATACCGTGACTATACGAGGAGATTATTGACTTTCTTCACAACAGTCAAACTTGAGTACATCCCTCGAGATGAAAATCAGTTCGCAGACGCTTTGGCTACCATTTCCTCCATGATCAAGGTTCAGACTGCAAATTGTGTGCCTCAGATTTCTGTATCCAGGCTAGACCGACCAACATACTTATTCTCTGTAGACATTGCTAAAGATAACAAGCCTTGGTTCCATGACATCAAAAGCTTCTTAGAGGATCAGACAACCCACATGGGGCATCATCCAATGATAAGAAGACATTAAGAAGGCTGGCTGATAGTTTCTTCCTCAATACTGATGGTTCATTATACAAGAGGAATTTTGACATGGTTCTGCTCCGATGTGTTGATAAGAAAGAAGCAGACTTGCTGATGCACGAGGTGCATGAAGGATCTTTAGGTACCCATGCTGGAGGACATGCAATGGCTAAGAAATTGTTAAGATCAGGTTACTACTAGATCACAATGGATGCAGACTATTGTGCCTATGCTAGAAAGTGCCTCAAATGCTAGATCTATGCAGACAAAGTGCATGTGCCTCCGAATCCGTTGAACATGATGTCTTCACCTTGGCCCTTTGCCATGTGGGACATTGACATGATTGGAAAGATCGAACCGACTGCTTCAAATGGCCACAGATTCATCCTGGTAGCCATTGATTACTTCACCAAATGGGTTGAAGCAACTTCGTATGCAAACATCACCAGACAAGTGGTAGCCAGATTCCTGAAGAGAGACATCATATGTCGATACGGAGTCCCCGAGCGAATCATTACTGATAATGGTTCCAATTTGAACAACAAAATGATGGAAGAACTGTGCCGGGACTTCAAAATCAAACAACACAACTCTTCTCCTTACATGCCAAAGACGAATGGCGCTGTTGAGGCAGCTAACAAGAACATTAAGAAGATTGTGCAGAAGATGGTGGTTACTTACAAAGACTGGCATGAGATGCTACCATTTTCCTTGCATGGGTATCGTACCTCAATCAGAACGTCTACCGGGGCAACACCTTATCAGCTTGTGTATTGTATGGAAGCTGTCCTACCTGTTGAAGTTGAATTACCTTCCTTACAGGTACTGATGGATGTAAAGCTGAATGAAGCAGAATGGGTCCGATCTCGGTACAATCAACTGAATCTGATCGAAGAAAAAAGGCTAGCTGCCATCTGTCATGGACAGTTATATAAAAAAAGAATGAAGAAAGTCTTCGATCAGAAAGTCAGGCTTCGGGAATACCAAGTAGGAGATCTTGTGCTGAAAAGACATCTCCCTCCTCATACAGACCACAAGGGCAAATGGACTCCTAATTACGATGGTCCATTCATAGTAAAGAAGGTTTTCTCTGGTGGAGCACTAATGCTCACTACTATGGATGGTGAATATTTTTTATCCCCTATGAATTCAGATGCAGTTAAAAAATACTTCGCATAAAATGACCCGCTGGACATAAAAACAGAATGTAAGTCCAGGCAAAAATAGGGCATCCCGGCGAGTCAAAAACAGAATAAAAGACTCTGGCAAAAATAAGGGAAAATTAAAAAATGTACACCTGCTGAGTTGAAAAGTCGCATTGGACAACTCAGGTAAAAAAATGGGTATCCCGGTGGATTGAAAACCCGAAAGGGCGATCCATGCAAAATCAGGGAATAAGCGAACAATTGCATTCTGAATTCGTCTGTATTACTTACAACATGGCAAGCTTCGAAAGGTTAAAGCATCTGTCAAAATCAACTTTCTTCAGAAAGCAGGATGAGAAGAGCGTCAAGGTCATACAGGTCATAGCAAAGGAAGCTCACCGGAGTGTCATCAACATTGCCAGCACTTTTACTTTTTCAATTTGTAACAATCTCTTCATTCTAGGGGATTTGTTTCTTTGACTGTATTTTCCAGTTCAGGGCACCTAGATTAATAAAATCAGATTTCAGTCGCATCTCTTTTTTTGTACATTTTTGTTTCGTTTGCAAAATGTCCAATATCCATGATATAATATTGGCATAAAACAAATGAGCCATTCTTAATAAATGCTTGCAGGAAATAATCTTACTTCCAGGAATACCTAACTCCTATGAAGGAATCCGGTAAGGGATACCTCGGGATATTTGTGCATTTCTTTGTCTTAACAGGATTACAGGTATTCAAATACGCAGCATGGGGCATGCCAAGCATCATTTCCCCAGCATACCTCCTCCAAGTAGTATCTGGAATGCTTTTCCCAGCGGAGTTGTCAAAGCCTCCACATCCCTAGCCGGGATCCCCACAGATATCTCTAGGAAGATCGTTTAGTGATCTTTCATCCCCCGAACGGAGTACTAGGTCTCTCGAAGACAGAAGAATCATCTCCCCGCAGAGTGCCAGCCTCTCCCTAGAAGAGAAATGCCTGAAGCTCTTACACAACAAAGTGACGGAAGCTTCCTCATCCCCAGCTGGGTTTTCTCCTTACCAGATAGATCTATCAGTGATCTAGTTCCCCTAGAAGAGCCATACATCTTATCAGATCTACCAATGATCTCTCCCCCAGCTGGGTTACTCCTCCAAGCAGATCAGCCAGAAATCTTCACAACAGCGGGATCCGAATCCCGGATCGGTTTATTTTTGCATAATCATAACATTCACATCATCTTTCCCCACAAAGCATAGCATTCCGTCTAATACGGAGCATTACGGAAAAAATCAAACATTTGCATGATCACAAGTCAGGTTCGAACTCGTCACCTGCAAATATCACCAATATTCCACAGGCAATGTATATAAAAGCTCACACCCTTTGCAAGTAATAAAAGCCAAAGCGTCCCCTTTGCACTCCCCAACATAGATACATGTTCATATGTACTCTTTCGACACTCGTCCGTGTCATGATATTCCCCTGCAGATATAAGCTAAATACCCTCTTTGCATTCTCCAATACAGATACCTACACACTCTTTTGGACACTCGTCTGTGTCACCTTCCCCAGCACAGTTGCCAAATCACTTGTTGCAAACCAAACACTTGTTTATAAAATACTCCTTTCGACACTCATCTGTGTCATCCTATCCCCGCAGGTCGCTGAAACACCTTTTTACACTCTCATATAGGAATGTTTGTTCATAACTTACATCCTTTCTCTTCTAACACCCGTCCGTGTCACCCTTCCCCAGCAAGTTGAACACTCATCTGTGTCTTGCTCATACTTCGCAATACTTGTTCATACTTATACATATACTCGTCCGTATCTTGTACATATATTTATTCCCCACAGATTCGACACTCGTCCGTGTTCTCTGTTAACCAGTTGGTACTCGTTCGTACCATCATCTCTGAACATGCGTCAGCGTTTGTTTCTACCGATACTCGTCTGTATCACAGTCTTAAGGATGCTCGCCCGCATCTTTAATCTACACACAATGTCAAACACTTCTACTTTTTATTCTGGAAACTGTAAGCACTCGTCCGTGTTTACCACTCCCCGACAGAACAACATCTTTTTCTATCCTACATTCGTCCTATGTCGTGACACTTTCGGCAGCCGTACCCTGCCAGGTGATCGTCCTTCACCTTTGGATGACCGTCCCTCATCTTTTCCCCAACGAAGTCTCCATTATTGGAACCTTTTCCTATCCGGAATTCGTCCTATGTCATGATATTTAGCAGCCGTCCCCTGCTAGGTGATCGTCCTTCACCTTTTGATGATCGTCCTTCATCATTTTATCCGATGGTCGTCCCCATCGTTGATTTTGTTATCTGACATTCGTCCTATGTCATGATAAACCCCCAGATCAGCCGTACCCTACTAGGTGATCATCCTTCACCTCTTGATGATCGTCCTTCATCATGCTTATCTGATGGTCGTCCCCATCGTCGACTTTTTCTATCCGACATTCGTCCTATGTCGCGATAAAGAACAGTCGTCCCCTGCTAGGTGATCGTCCTTCACCTTTGATGACCGTCCCTCATCATTTTTTTCATTTACTCTTTGAACCTGATGGCCGTCCCCATCATTGTTTACTTTAGTTTCCGAGCATGATGGTCGTCCCCGTCATGATCTCTTTATTTCCCCAGCATGTCGGCCGTCCCCGTCATTGATTTATCCCCAGCAGTCGTCCTATGCTCGATGGTCGTCCTCCATCGCCCGCATTTGATAATCATACTATACTTTCTTTTACAATTTATATCCCTTTTCTTCTTCTTCCCAGTGAGTGCAAATTTTGGATTGTCTTTGGTATTCAACCATAAGTTATCTTGTTTGTCTATTAAGCCAGGCGCTTACATCCTGCACAGCTAACTCATGTTTGAATAGGGGCAGCTGTAAACACCCCAAATTTTCCCTCACTCCTATTCACACCATGTCTTGTGATCTTTCATTTTTGCATAAGCATATGCATTGCACCTCACATTGCATATTTGTTTCATCTGCATAGTTCAAGTTCATCTACATCTAGGGTTTGTGATCTGAGCAATCCAAGATTCCATCTGTGCCACTCCAAAAGGCCTCAAATCATTCCAAGAGGGTCCATGTGTGTTCTATTATCATATTATACCCCCCAAAGATCAAGGAAGTCAAAAAATCACAAGAACATGGAAAGCATGGAAGCTGAGCTAGGGTTTCACTACACAGATGACCTGGAATTAGGGTTTTGGTTTCAGAGGCCATAACTCCAATTTTTTTGGTCATTATTGTTTATAATAGTCTCAATATCTTATAAGGATCATGTGTACCAAGTTTTATGAAGAAATTCATTGTGGAAGTCATGTGTTCACTGGGTAACTTCTTGAGCAAGTCAGAGCAAAATCAGGGCATCTGAGGCCCCCAACAATGGAACCAAAGTGGATTTTTCATCAAATTGAAGTTATATGATCTTTATTTGATCATTGAAGGGCTTGGAAGTCCACAAAATTGAAGAAAATTGAACTAAACCAAAAGTTGCCAAAAAGGGAAATGACTTTTAATGGAAACTTTCCATTTTGGGAAAGTTTTTCAACCTCCTCTTTCTCAACCAAAAATGCTTCAAATGAAAAATTGTTGGTCATGAAAGTTGTAGATTACATCATTCCCTTTTCAAAAAGTAAAATAACAAGTTCTAATTCATTATGGAACTCAAGTTATGGCTTTGCAAAGTTGGGAAAAATCCTATAATTTTCACTTTCACACCAAAGAGGATTTTTTGCAAATTCACATACCAAGTCATTTTGTGACCTCTAATAACTCTCTAAGCATCATACAAACATAATACATTGCATTGTGACCAAAATTTCCCAAAGAATCACAATTTTCTATGCCTTGAACTTCAAGTAATTCAAAAGGGGCCAAAGTTCTTCAAATTTGCAAAAAGGGATGAAACTTCTCATACACTTGCTGCATCACCCCAAAACATTTTCCATGGTTCTCCTTGATCTATTCTGAGCTAAGAGATGCCAAAGAACAGCTGCAACATGAGCCCATACCTCAAGTACACAATTTGTTGACTTTTTGCAAGAGAGACCATACCAATCACACTAAGCCACACCAACTCCTTTGACCAATCACAACATCATATGCAAGAATTATGGAACTCATAACACACATCACACAAGCCTGAATCAGTTCATACACAAAACTTCACAAAAATCATCTTCAAGCAAAAACCTTCGAAACTTTCTGTCCAGCCACTAAAACTCAAAACCAACTTCACCATTCAACTCACCATCACCATTAGAGCATTTCCCAACCATCAAACAAGCCTGAAAGCTAGCCAAACAAAAACACAATTTCAGACCAGTTGGAGTGTAACCTCTCATTCCAGCCATTCTAAACTCCATCAAAGCATTCCAACATCATCAGGAGGTCAAGTAAGGTGGATTTGAATAAGAGAAGAGGTCCAAAAGCTCCAAACTGAGAAAGCTCAAGCTCAGGTAACCTCAAGAACTTTTTTTCCAGAAATGAAATTTTAAGTTCTTAAATGATTCCTTATGATTCAATGATCATGCTGATGTGTTTAGAATTTAAAATGGTTGCGTATTGAACATTTCACGGCTGTCTGAAATTTTGCCCGTAAAAATGTTTTGCTTCGATTCTCTTGATTTACATGTTATAAATGTTGTTTGTTTGTTGATTTGAGTTCCATGATGTTTGGGGATCATTTATGGGAAAGAAATTTGAACTTTAGATGCTTATTTCGGAAGTTAGCATTTTGTCCCGCCGGAGAAGATGACCGGAGCTTAGCTACGGTCACCTGAAAATCATTAGGGCTAATCCACGTAATTAGGGAAAGTTTGAATTTAGGCCGTTGGATGAGGATTAGGGTTAGGCAGTGAATGACTCAGATTAGCTCATTAAGATTAAACCTGATTAATTAATTGTAAAACCTAATTAAATGCCAGAACGCATCCCAGCCATTGATCTGCGCGCGCAGTCAACCCTTCCCTTGTAAGTTTGAATCTCAGCCTTAGGATGCGTTTACTTTTCATTTTTATTCATTTTATTTTATTTTCTTTGTATTTATTTCATATAATTATGAAAAATAGCAAAAATGATCAAAAAATTCTGGAAATTCTTATCAAGACTTTTATTAATTTTCAGAAACCAAAAACATTTTTATTTTTATTTTTTGCATTAAAAAATCATTTTAAAAATATTTTAATGTTTATTTTAATTAATTAATGGAAATTAATTAATTAAAATACCATTTAGGTTTCCAAAAATTCCAAAAAAAATATTCATATTGCATCTTAGGACATTTAGAGACATCGTCAAATCATTCATACAAATTTCTTTTTGGTTTTGATCCAATGTTGACATTTTTCTTTGAATTTAGGGTTCATAAAATCCCTTTTTGGAACCCTAACTTTGAAAATTCTTTTCTGCCTAACCATGAGAGGTTTGACAATGATTCTTTTTGCATTTTTCTCCATATAACATGTAGTTTTTAGGATATTTTTTCCATGAATTTATCTTTCATTTTCCATTTGATTTGCATTTTCCCTTTTAAGGTGCCTTAAAACCCTAGCAAACTTAGGAAAATCACAACTTTCTTTAGGTTAAGAGTTAGACCTTCTCCTTTGGGGTATGATATCATATGGGGTTAGGGTTCCTTTTGAGTTCATTTGCAATTTTTTATCATGTGATTTGCTTCTATTTTGGTCTTTTGCATCTCATCCTTTCATGTAACCCTAATCTTGCATCCATACTTGCATCTTACATTGCATTGCATGAACATGTGAACTTGCCATGACATTCTAAGCACTTGTATGCCATATTAGACATCTTAAGACATTGCTTGAACATTTCTTGGTCATTTATTCATACATTTTCCATGCTTTGCATCCATTTCATTTCATAAACATCCATGTGTTGTCATGCTTCCTACATGCTTCATTTGCATTCTTCATCTTCATATGAACATTCATAACACTTGGTATGCTTTTGCATCATCTCATAGCATCATTTGCATCATTTGTTTGCTTCTGGTTTTGTTATTTACCTTTACATATGTTTCATTTTCATTTCATTTCTTTCCTTATGCTAACATTTTCAGGTGGTAAGTAACTTGAGAAGTGAATTTTCCTTCACTTCTCATTTTCTCTTCTCATTCTTCATATGCATCATTGCTGCATTTTTCATCGTCATAGAGTGAGCTTGCTCATTCATGTCCATCCCTCACTTTCTTCCTCCAAGTTACTTATCTTCTTCAGTGAAGTAAGTAACTTGTTTCTTTTGTTTCTTCCTTCTTTCTCCTACTTCTTCCATTGGTGGCTTCTTTGAAGATCTCTTTTAAGCCTCACAAACCATAGGAACATCCAAGCATGACAATAATTAGGGTTGTGATTAGTCCCCCTTTAGTTTTTACCTTTGTGTCTTCTTTGTGTCTCTCTTCTCATCTCATCATTAGAGACTAAACCTTTAAGGTTTTAAGACTTTGTGATTAGGGTTATGCCTGCATCCTTCTCTTAGGATGGAGTGTATAACTTTAATCCTAAGTGTTAAACCCTTAATTTGTTTAAACCTCTTAATCAATCCATCTTAATAATCACTAAGAAAATAGCTTGTAACTTGGGCCTTGCATTAGGGTTCTAATTCTTCCTTTATTGGTTAAGAAGAACTAACCCAAGTGTTAATGGACAAGTCCCCCTCAAGTTGTCTTACAAATCATGAAACTCACTTCTTAATCTCATCCTTAATTAAAATCCACCTTAATAAAGGTTTGTTTTGTCATGAGGTTAATCCCTAATCATGAATTAAGTTGAGGTATCTTCCTCAGCTTAAGTGTGCTCATCTATTATCCTTCTATTAGGATGGTGTAATGAGTTCATTAATCCTTGATTATGGCTTAAATTCATTACTTAACACTAAACAAAAAACTCCAAAAACATCTAAATAATGACAAGTAGGTTAATGATCTTAATCCTACACCATCATAGTAATTAAATTGAGGTGGTTATATCATACTTAAGGTATTCTCATTATCCCTAATCTAAGGGAGGATATAATGAGTTTACTAACCCTTGGTTTAGGCTTAAGCTCATTAACTTATGATAAACTCCAAAAAGCAATAAAAGATTGAAAACATCAAAAACAAACAATAATCGTCTCCTTTGGGATTCTTTTCTCATCACCCTCACTCACAAACGAGAACTCGCTTCTTCCGTCTAATGCAAGACAGTTAGCACTCGGGCCAAACGGGTCATACACTTGAGCATAAGCAAGCAAGCAGTTCACAGTCAAATTTACCTTTTCAGTCTCTTTGATTCGAACTACGGTGTTCTGACTTCCTCATTGCATGAAAGAATACGTAGGTATAACTTAACTGTTATTGAACAAAAGTCTCTGTGTCTTCCCCCTCTTTCAGCATTCTCTTTTAAGCCTCAGTTCCTGAGCAATTCACCTTTTGCACTGACACTTGTACATTATTTTCCAGCTTTTGCACACAGATAGCACAGACACTACCCCTTTAAATACAAACTTTCAAGCGTGGATCCCGTCGAGTACGACGAAAAATCTAGGTGCTAATACATTCCCAGGTTGTAACCAACCCCCTTTCTCAGTTTCTCTGGTTCGCAACCGTCTTATCCATCCTTTCTAGGTTTATGCATCATTACATTTCCTTCGGGATAACAATTCCTAGCTGGCGACTCTATTCATCTTCATTTCATTTCTCTTTTCTCCGACCTTTCGTGCTTGTACCGGGGTGCAAATCTTCGGGAGCAACACATACCACATCATATTGCATATTTGTTTCATCTGCATAGTTCAAATTCATCTGCATCTAGGGTTTGTGATCTGAGCAATCCAAGATTCCATCTGTGCCATCCCAAAGGCCTCAAAGCTTTCCAAGAGGGTCCATGTGTGTTCTATCATCATATTATGTCCCTCAAAGGTCATAGAAGTCAAGAAATCACAAGAACTGGCAAGGCATGGAAGTAGAGCTAGGGTTTTCACTAAACAGGTGACCAAAATTAGGGTCTTGGTTTCAGAGGCCTTAACTCCAAATTTTTGCGCCATTCTTGTTTCTAATGTTCTTAAAATGTTATAAGGATCATGTGTACCAAGTTTGATGGAGAAATTCATTGTGGAAGTCATCTGTTCACTGGGTAACTTCCTGAGCAAGTTAAGTCAAAATCAGGGCATCTGAGGGCCCCAACAATGGAACCAAAGGGATATTTTCATCAACTTGAAGTTCTATGATCTTTATTTTATCTTAGAAAAGGTTGGAAGTTCACAAGATTGAAGAATTTTGAGCCATTTGCAAACTTGCCAAAAATGGAAATGACTTGTAATGGAAACTTTCCATTTTGGGGAAGTTTTTCAACCTTCTCTTTCTCAACAAAAAATGCTTCAAATGAAAAATTCTTGGTCATGAAAGTTGTAGATTAGGTCTTTCCCTTTTCAAAAAGTACAAGAACATGTCTTGATTCATCCTAGAACTCAAGATATGGCCTTTCAAAGTTGGCAAAAATCCTAAAATTTCAAGTTTCATGTCAAAGAGGGATTTTGCAAATTGGCATGTTAAGGCATTCTAATGACTTCAAATGTGTACAAACACTTCATAACATGCCTATGTGACTTCTAAACATCAGAATTGGCCCAAGAATTTGGCATTTCCATGACTTGATTCACAAGAAACTTCAAAGAGGGAAATTTGCAAAATCTCTTCAATCTCACCATTCAATCATCACAACTCATGTAATCTGATCCAAGGGACCTCCACAAAGCCAGCTGAGGCCAGACATGCCTTGGAACCACTCATGCCATGACCCATGCCAATAATACACATAACCTTGACTTTTTGCATTTTACACCATACCAATCAAACTGAGCCACACCAACTCCTCTGACCAATCACAATTGCTTATACTAACCCTAAGGAACACAAAGAACATAATACACAAGCCTGCAAGCATCCATAGACTGAGAATCAAAAAATCCTCCATAACACTTCCCCTCTTCGAATTTCATCATACAGCCACAAAAACTTCAAACTTTCTTCACCATTCAACTCAGCATCACCTAAACAACAAATCCCAACCATCAAAATGGCCTAAAACACATCACACACAAAATACGATTTTTCACCTCTCACAACTGAACTTCAGAAAGAGGCCAAATAAACTTGTTCCAAGCTTTACATCATCCTCAGGGGGTTCATTGAAGTTGGTTTGCACAAAGGAGGAGGCCAGAAAGCCCAGAATCAGGAAGTTCAATCTCAAGTAACCTCAAGAACTTTTTTTCCAGAATCTTGTTTTCTTGTTAAAATATTGTTCTATATGTTGCACTGATCATGGGGATATGTTTAGTTTTGAAAATGAGCAAGAAATAAGCATGTATTGACTCTCTGAAATTTTGCCCGTAAAACTTGATTGCTTCGATTCTTGTTGTTGATGTAAAATAAATGAAATTTGTTGTTGGATTCTTGGTTTGTGATGCCTAAGGATCATTTCTGGAGAGTTTTGTGCATTTCCATGGCGTTTTGAGAGAGATAGAATAGGAGAGCTGCCGGAGAAGATGACCGGAGGTCTTCTCTGGCCACCTGAAAATCATTAGGGCTAAACCCTAATTAGTTTCCCAGTTTCATTGTGAGCCGTTGGATGAGGATTTGTTTAGGCAGCGTACGGTCAAGATGGAGTCATTAACCCTAAAACTTAATTAATTAGTTTAATTAGGTTTATTTGAATTAATTTAATCAGATTTGATCTTGGCCTTTAAAACGCGCGCGCAGTCAATGGTCCCTCCCCCAGTTTAAATCTCAGCCCTCAGATTGACATACTTTCCCTTTTAATTCATTTTATTTTCATTTTATTCTATTCCTTTTGTATAATTTATTAAAAATAGCTAAAATCATTCAAAAAATATTTCCTTTGGCATTTTTGTTTCAAATATTTTTCTTAATCAGAAAATGATTTTTATTTTATTTTTTTCATATAAAAAGTATTTTTAAAATATTTAAATGTTATTTTTAATTAATTAAAGTCTTTTAATTAATTAAAAATACATTGAGGTTTCTAAAAATCACCAAAAAAATCATGAATCATCCCTTTGCATTTAGAAACATTTTCAAACTCTTCACACAAATTTCTTTTTAGGTTTGATCATAACTTGAGAATTTTCTTTGAATTAAGGGTCATTTAAATCATATTTTTGAACCCTAACTTTAAAAAATCTTTTCTGCCTAACCAAGAAGAGTTTGAAGATGATTTTTTTTGCATTATTTTGTGCATAGAATGTAGTTTATAGGTCTTTGATCTCATGAATTTTTCTTTCATTTTTGAATTGATTTGCATTTTTCCCTTTGAACCACCCAAAAAAACCCTAGAAACTTAGGAAATTCATAACTTTTAAGTGGTAAGGCTTCTGACCTTCTCCTTTGGGGTGTGACCTAGTATGGGATTATGGTTTGTTTGAGCTTGGTTACAAATTTTTATCATGAAATATGCTTCTATTTTTGTTTATGTGCATCTCATATTTCCATATAACCCTAATTTTACATGTTCATTTGCATTCATCTCGCATATGCATCCATATATGAACTTACCATGCCATTTCTTACATTCATATGTCATATTAGACATCTTAGGACATGTTAGAACCATGCTTGATCATTTCTTCATTCATTTTCCATGATTTGCATTCATTTCATTTCATTAACTTTCATGTGTTTTCAAACTTCAAAGCATGCTTCCATTTGCATCTCATCTTTGTATGATCATACATATGCATTTTGTATGCCTTTAAATCATCTCACATGACATTGACATTGCATAAACACTTCTGACTTTGATCATTTCATCTCATCTCATATCATCTCATTTCATTTCATTTCTTTATGCTTTGTACTTTATGCATTCATGCTAACATTTTCAGGTGGTAAGTTACTTTGAGAAGTGGATTTGCCTCACTTCTCACACCTTATTATCTCTTTCATATGCATCTTGCTGGTTTTTGAAGTGAACTTGTTCACTTGTGTTTCACCTCTTTCACTTTCTTTCTTTAAGTTACTTATCTTCTTCAATGAAGTAAGTAACTTATTTCTTCTGCCTCTTCCTCCTTTCATCTGCTTCTTCCATTGGTGGCTTCCTTGAAGATCTTTCTTAAGCCTTACAAACCATAGGAACATCCAAGCATGATAATAATTAGGGTTATGATTAGTCCCCCTTAGTTTTTACCTTTGAGTCTCCTTGAGTCTCTCTTCTCATCTTCATAATCAGAGACTAAACTCTTAAAGTTTTAGGACTTTGGAATTAGGGTTATGCATGTATCCTTCTATTAGGGTGGAGTGTATAACTTTAATCCTAAGTGTTAAACCTTTAATTTGTTTAAACCTATTAATCAAATCATCTTAATAATCACTAAGAGTTCATCTTGTAACTTGGGCCTTACATTAGGGTTCTAATTCTTCCTTTATTGTTAAGGAGGACTAACCCTAGTGTTTAATGGACAAGTCCCCCTCAAGTTGTCTTATAAACCATAAAATTCACTTCTTAATCTCATCCTTTAATTAAAATCCACTTAATAAAGGAATTGTTATATAATGAATTTAATCCCTAACGATGGATTAAGTTGAGGTACCTTCCTCAGCTTAGGTGTTCTCATCTATTATCCTTCTATTAGGATGGTGTAATGAGTTCACTAATCTGTGATTATAGATTAAACTCATTACTTAACACTAAACAGAAATCCAAAAACATCTAAATAATCACAAGTAGGTTAATGATCTTAATCCTACATCATCATGGCAATTGAGGTGAGATGCTTATCTCATACTTAAGTATTCTCATTATCCCTAATCAAGGAGGATATAATGAGTTTACAAGCCTTTGATTTAGGCTTAAGCTCATTAAGTTATGCAAAACACCAAAAACAATAACAAAACTAAAAACACAAAAACAAACAATAATCGTCTCCTTCGGGATTCTTTTCTCATCATCCTCATTCATAAGCGAGAATTTGCTTCTTCCGTCTAATGCAAGATATTTAGCACTCGAGCCAGAAGAGTCATACACTTGAGCATAGACAAGTAAGAAATTCACAGTCAATTCATCTTCAGTCTCTTTGAGTCGAACTATGGTGTTCTGACTTCCTCATTGCACGAGAGGATACGTAGGCATAACTTAAATGTTATCGAACAAAAGTCTTTGTGTCTTCCCCCTCTTTCAGCATTCTCTTTTAAGCCTCTGTTCCTGAGCATTTCACTTCTTTTTGCACTGACACGTGTATATTTCCCTTCCAGCTTTTGCACACAGATAGCACGTACACCTACCCCTTTAAACACAAACGTTTAAGCATGGATCCCGTCGAGTACAACTGACAATCTGGGTGCTAATACCTTCCCAAGGTGTAACCAACCCCCTTTCTCAGTTTCTCTGGTTCGCAACCATCTTATCCATCTCTTTCTAGGTTTATGCAGCATTACCTTTCCTTCAGGATAAAAATTCCTAGTTGGCGACTCTATTCATCTTCATTCTTTTCCTTTCACCAACCGTTCGCTCTTGTACCGGGATGCAAATCTTTGGGAGCGACACCCATCTTGAAGCATAAATTGCTCAAGAACAAAAGTGCAAAGCGGATCTTCAGCAACCTAGGGTAAACGAAATCAAAGAGGAGATCAAAGTAGGGCTTCATCACGCAGACAGGGCTCAAAAATTGGGCAAAGAGATCGACGAGATGTCTTATAACAAAAGTCTGTGTGACTGTCGAATTTCAGTCCAGAAAAGGAAATTCATAGAGCTCAAGGAGTATTTCCTTTAGAGTCAAAACTTTGTAATAGGAAATAGGCTTATTTATTTTCTTTTAGTTTAGCAGCCCTAGAAGGCCCCTTTTGTAATGACTTCAGTGCTTATTTGGAAAAATAATTAATACAATTATTCTACTTTTATTTTTACTTCTTGCATAATTGGTTTTTATTTTTTCAAGTATTTGCCATTTATTTTTTATATTCTTTCGTCTTTGCCTATTTCTTCGACTTCATAAGCACCATTCGAAAAAACACTTAAAATTTTGAAAGGCCCTTCCCACTTGGGGGACCATTTTCCCATTAATCTATTTTTTCGATCCATTGGAAGGCCCTTACCACTTGGGGGGCCATTGACGAAATTTCTTATAATAAAAGTCTGTGTGATTGTAGAATCGCAGTCCAGAAGAGGAAACTCATAGAGCTCAAGGAGTCTTTCCTGTAGAACCAAAACTTTGTAATAAAAAATAGGCTATGTATTTTCTTTTCATTTAGCAGCTCTAGAAGGCACCTTTTGTAACGACTTTAATGCTTATTCAAGTATTTGCCATTTATTTTTAATATTCTTTCATCTTTTCCTATTTCTTCGACTTCATAAGCACCATTCTAAAAAACAATTAAAATTTTGAAAGACCCTTCCCACTTGGGGGACCATTTTCCCATTAATCTGTCTTTTCGTTCCATTGGAAGTATTACTTTCCAAACTAAATCACCCACACAAAGGACTTTTGACTTTACTCTTTTATTGTAAGATTTTTCAACTCTTTCTTTTTGTCTCCTTATCAAGTCCAACGCGCGTAGCCTTTCTTCGTCTAAATCCACTAATTCGTCCATCATCATGCTCCAATATATTTCTGAAGGAATCTCATGATGTCTTTGAATACGTATGGACTGTAAATAGATTTTGACTAGGAGCACTGCATCATGTCCATATGTCAATTTAAATGAAGTAGAGTTAGTGGCCTCTTTGGGTGACGTTCGACAAGCCCATAAAATATGATCTAAGGTTTTATGCCAATTTCTAGGCTTTTTACCTACATGCTTTTTGATCAAATTTATTATCACTTTGTTTGCTTCTTCGACTTGTCCATTTTCCTGGGCATAATAGGGTGTAGAGGTTAATAACTTAAACCCTGTTTCTTTTGCAAAAGCTTGCATAATTCTACCACTAAACAGATACCCTTGATCAATGGTTATTCCAAATCTATAGATTATATATTTTTGAATAAATTCTATGACTGCCTCCTGATCCACATTCACCAATGGTATGGCTTCAATCCATTTAGTAAAGTAATCGACTCCTACTAAGATGTATTTTTGTCCTTTCGACGAAGCTGGTTGAGTTTCTCCAATTAAATCCAAGGCCCAACCTCTGAATGGCCAAGGTTTTATGATTGAATGCAATTCGCTCGTAGGGACATGTGGTATGCCTGCATGGACTTGACATTCTTGACAACCTTTTGCGAATTCGACACAATCTTTTAGCATGGTTGGCCAATATAAACCTTGTCTAAATAACATCCATTTCATCTTATGCCCTGCTTGGTGTGCACCACATGTACCATTATGTACATTTGACAAAGCTATGTAGGCTTCTTCTTCGCCTAAACATCTTAATAAAACTCCCTATGCAGTCTTTTTGAATAATTCATTTCCAAAGAGTACATATCTTAGAGCTCTATATCTTACTTTTCTTTCCACCTTTTGGTTTGGGTATTGGAGATACTCTTTGATGGGTTTTCTCCAATCTTCTTTCTCTGAGTTATCTACGTTAAAGATTCCAAAGTTTTCATCATCCCCATAACCAAGTTTTATCGTTTCCAAATCTGATGGGGATAATTTTGTCGATACAACCCTTCCACTCACTTCAATAGCAGTCTCCAGTTTTTCTTTCGACACTTTGTAACCTGATGCAATTTGAGCCAAGTCATTGGCCTCTTGATTTTTTATTCTAGGAATATGTTTCAAAACTACAGTGTCGAATGTTTTGAGGAGTCTATTAGCTATAACGAAGTAAATAATCATATTTTCTTTGACACATCTGTATTCTTTGGTCAATTGTTTTATTACTAGTTCTGAGTCGCCCATTATTTCGACTCTTGTTGCCCCCAATTCCAACAAGATTTCAAGTCCAGCAATTAAAGCTTCATATTCGGCTTCATTGTTTGAACATGGGTTTTCAACCCTATACTTGAATTTTGTTGGAATTTTATCAGGAGAAATAATTAATATTCCAATACCTACACCATTTTGTGGCTGGAACCATCAAAATATAGTCTCCATGGTTGCAATTCGACGTATTTTATGTCATTTTCGTCTATGGAGTGGTCAGCTATAAAGTCAACTACTACTTGTCCTTTTACAACCTTCAAAGGTAGGTATTTCAAGGAATATTCAGTTAATGCTAGAGCCCACTTCCCAATTCGACTATGTAAAATGCGTTTAGACAACATATATTTTATTACGTCAAAATGAGATGATACGAATACATCAACTGGTTTTATATAGTGCTTTAATTTTGTACAAGAAAAATACACACATAAACATAATTTTTCTATTACACTATGTAACACCCCAAATTTGCCATCTTCATTTCAAGCATCATATCACATCATATTCATCATGAGCATATCATTTTCTTAGCATCCTAGCATGGAAGGATGAGGCATAACATTCCTCATGACCTAGCATTAGGAATATGATCCTTTGTGGAGGTTCTTGAGGCATCACAAGCCCTGACAAGGGTCCCAATGGTTTTGTACAACTCCCATGAGGGGTCTACATTGCATTTACAAGCTCAAGTTCATTTGTAAAAGCTCAGAAGGTTGGAAGATCATCAAGGATTCCAGGCTAGGGCAAGGCTCCTACACATTGGTCCTAAACTAGGGTTTGAGATTCAAGCATGAAAACCTTAAAAATTTGGCCATTTAATTTGGGAAAAGTCTTTTATATGTCAAGAGTATCCTAGGTACCAATTTTCATGAGAAAATTCCTTGTGGAAGTCAGGAAATTCTTCAGTTGCTTACAGATGAAGTAATTGGTCAACTGTGCCTCAAAAACGTCAATTGTGTGATTTCAAGGGGTCCAACCCAATTTTTCTAGCCAAGGGATGTTCTTACAATGTTATAAGAGGTTTGGTAAGTTTAAGGATCAAGAATCATGATGTTTTGAAGGGTTTTGCAAAATTGGTGCAAAGTTGGTTTTAAGGAAATTCCATTTTTGGCAACTTTTGCCCTAAAATTCAAGTGACCTTAACTTAATAAAAAATTCTTCAAATGGACCAAAGTCAAACATGAAAGTTGGATATTAAGGCCTCCCATTTTCAAAAAGTACAAGTAATTTTTCATAGCATGTTTGGTTTATGATATAGGCCCCTAGAAAATTTGGCTTAATTTATGGCAAAAGTTGGTTTTCATGCATGCACCAAGAGCCAATTGTCATGAAACTTCATTTTGAGCATTGGTATGGATCCAATATAGTTACAAAGTTAAAATACAATGTATTTGGCATACTTTGCTCCAAATAAATTCACAAATTCGTGCCAAGTGAGAGTGTTGCTTCACAAATCCAAAAAATGCATATTCATGAAAATAATGTGATGCTTTGATCTAAGGGCCAAGATCTTTTGGATTATGATTAAGGGTGCAGATTAGAGTGCACATGGGGCTGAAGGCCATGGAGAGCATGAGGATTACATGATATCACACCAAAATTGCTCAAATTGCAAAATCACAAATACTTTTGATCCACACGTGCAAATCACACCATTATTTCAGCATTAGGTCATGAGGTGGTATATAACAAATTAGGGTTTCAGTTTGCACCAACTCTCTCTCATTCTTCAGCTTCAAAGTTTTTGCATACTTTGCATTTTCTCCAAAATCTCCTCATACACGAGCTCTCTCCAAAAACCAATTGTAGATCCTTGATCCTTGGAAGCTCAGGATCATTAATCACACCTTGGAAGCTCAAGAATCACAACCTTGCCATTTCAGGGCAAGTGCTTGCAAAGCTCAAGATCCAGCCATATTCAAGGCTCTAGTTGCATTTATTTTGCAACTAGAGAGTATTTGGAGTGATTTGCATTCATCATCTGGACTTCTAGCAAGCTCATTCAAGATCTGCAAGTTCAGGTAACATCCAAATCTTCAGATCTGAAAATGAAATTGGTTGTGTGTTTTATGATCCTTGATGTTCACTGATCATTCTGCAAGTCTTGGTTTCAAAATTGGTGCATTATTGATTGTGTAATGTGTTTTCAAAGTTTCATGGTCACACCTGTTTTCATTCGATCCAGGAGATTCTTTGAGTTTTAGAAAATTCCATTGCCATATTTGGACTCAGGGCCCCTTGTTTAGTCAATCTGGAGTTTGTTGAGTTTTTTAATTGATGTTTGTTCATATGTTGATGTTTTCGGTGCCGGAGCCCTAGCTCCGGTCACCGGAATCTGCAAATCTTTGAGCTAGAGTTTCTGAGGTAGGAGACGAGTCCTCAACCCTCAGATCTGTCCTCCCAGCGTCCAGGATCTTGCCACGTTTTAAGTGATACTGCCTCCATCTCACGTGCCATTGTGTTTCTATTTTAATTCATAATATTTCTCACCTCACCATCACAATTGTGCAACTCAGCTCCTCATCCAATAGTTCGTCCATGTCATTTAATGAAAGGAGAACCAGATGCGTTGGATCAATCTCAAGGCAATTGTTTTTTCCTTTGATTTCCTGAATATCCACCCTTGCTTTCATGAGCCAGCACAAACCCAATGGGCCCTGTTTGCTTTTCGCACCCCCTCTAGCCTTAAGCCCAAACCATTTGAACGTGAATCCCTGCTATTCTCACCCCTAGCCCAATTCTCTCATTTTATTTCTTTTTCTTTTTTGTTTCTTTATTTCATTTTGATTTCCATTTATTAAAAATACTTCCAATCATCAAAAAATTCCAAAATATTTCATGAGTCTTCATTTGAGTTTTCTTTATTTTCCCATATTTTTATTTTCTATTTTTTTCTTAATATCCACGTGTCCATTAATTTTCTCTTTTAATTAATTCATTTTAAGTCTTTTTTTAAGTACCATGTCTAGTCCAATTTCTCTAGGGTTCATCTTTTTGAGTTTGGTGTTGATTCTTTTTGCTCTGGATTCCTAAGATGATGTACTTTATATGTGATTTTTCACCTGATTTTTAGAAATTTTTTCATTGGGTCTTGGTCCTTTGGCTTGTGAAGGAATTTTTTAACCCTAGTTCATGTTCTTGACCTCATTTGACCTACTTGGCTTCTGAATTTCTCCCAATCCTTTTGGCTCATTGTTATATCTTGTTTGAGGATCATTTGTCCTAAGTTGTGGAATTTTTAGATACTTTGTTGATTTAATTTGAATTTTGCTTTGTACCTTGTCCCATTTTGCTTCCTTTTGATCTTTAGCTCTCTCATTAGCCTAGAAGGGCACTTGTGCCAACTTCTTCCTCTCATTTGGGGTCTCTTTGGGGTATGGGTACCATTCTGATCTTAGGTTAGGGTTGGTGTCTTATAATTTTTGTGTTTGGCTTACCTTTTGAGTTCTTTCTTTCTTAAGTGTATTCACCTCACTTCTTTACCTCTTTGTTTCCATTATTTGATTGTTTGGTCTTGTGGTTCCTTTCTCTTCATCTCCTTTGCTTATAAAGAATTTTTTTGACTTGATTTGGTTCTGGTTGTGTGCCTTGAGTTCATGTTTTGTGCATTTTGCCTTGCATCTTTCTTAAGTTTGCATTTGTTTTGCCATGTGTTTCATGATGCATCATATTGTCTTGCATGCTTCTTTCCTCATTCTTGTAACTTGCATAGCCATTGAGAATTTGTATATATGACTTCACTTCTGTTTGCATGATGTTGGCATGTCATCTTGTTCATCTTGTTTTGCTTGTATGCTTGTTGCTAACCTTACAGGGGCTAGGGTAAGTGAGAGGTGTGGAAGTGATTCCCACATCTCCAAATCTCATCTCTTCTCTTCTTATTCTTACTTGTTCTAACCTTTATTTTTTGGGCTTAGGCCTTACTCATCTCTCTTCTTCTTCCTCTTCTCTTTTTCTTTCTTTCTTCTTTAGGATAGAAGACCACACTAACCTTAGGATATCCATGCATGACAACACTTAGGATTCTTTAGTCCCCCATTAGACTTTTACCTTTGTGATCCTTTGGTTCTTCTTCTCTTCTCATCTCATAACCTTAAAGAAAATACTTAATAAAGTTTGAAGTAATACCTTGAGCAATAGCCTTATCCCATGAGGTACTTGTAGTCTTCCCATCTTGGGATAGTACAAGTTTACCTTGTGATGCACAAGTCTGATCAAGGTATCTTCTTCACCAAGAAACGCATAAAAAAAAATTCTTTACTCTAAAAACCAAAAACACTTAATAAGTTAATGAGTTAGTGAGCTTAGGCCCTAATCTCTGGGTTCAAGTTTTGTGGATCTTCTCCTTACTTGAGTGGGCTTGTTCTATTAATCCATCTTGGAATGTAGTGACAAGTGCACATTCCATGGAAAAGAGCTTGAGCTCACTTCCTTGTGACACACTCTTAAAAGCTTCATAAAAAAACACAAACAAGCAATAAGTGTATTTCCTTCGAGAATTCTTTTCCCATCTCATTCGCTCCGTACGCGAACTTGCTCCTACTTGTCATTTTACAAGACGGTTACGCACTCGTCGTCCGAGTCTGCAACACCTGAGCATTGGCATTGGCAGTTCAAGCCTTAATTCACAAGCAATTTCTTTTCTACCCCTAGTTAGGGGAACTACGACGTCTCTGATCCTTATTTTCCCGATGAGGTACGTAGGCAGCGGGGTAGGGCCCGTTCGAGCACAATCTTTATTTGCCTACAATTTTTCCTTTGTTTTCTCATTCAGTTCTTTTCTTAGCTTTCTTTTCCAGTTCATTTTCATTTCTTTTGCAGCAACTTTCATCCCTTCACCCTTTGAAACAGTTTTCTTTGCAAGCGTGGATCCCGTCGGGTACGACGGACGATCTGGGTGTTAATACCTTCCCAGGTCGTAACCGACTCCCGAACTTAGTCTCTTTGGTTCGCAGGACCCGTGTCCTTCCTTTTCTTTTCTTCTGGTTTGTGCAACATTACCATTCTCGTTCCTTCGGGATAAAAATGCCTGGCTGGCGACTCAATTCTTTTCCACGCCACTTTCGCGTTTGTACCAGGATGGAAATCCGGGGAGCGACAGCTGGCGACTCTGCTGGGGACCGAACCCAGAATCTCTGGTTCCCCTGTGAGTCTCTCCTAGTGCTTGTTTGTTGTTGTTTCTTTGGGTGATGTTTGTTTGCTGTGGCTTGTTGTATTTTACTGTTATTTATTTACAGTTTTATTTACAGCTTTATTTACAGTTTTCAGTATTTATTTTCTGCATCATATTATATTGGACTGTCTGGACTGGTTTTCTATTTGGTGGGTTGGGTGTTACTGTTTCTGAGAGATGAGCTCATTACCACGGCTCGAGTGCACCTTAGGACTTAGAGTATTTCCACTTTGGCCTCATGAGATCTTGTCAAGGGTGTAGTAGTGAGTTCCACGCCCAGATTTGCGACCGTCTTGGAAATGTCTTGATTTGGGGATCTTCCTCTCTCATTTCATAACCTTGACAGTTATGTGCAGCTGGGGACCGATCATTGAGAACCTTGTGGAAACATCCCTCTTTAGTGATCACAGTGGCAGACCACATTTTGTGGCAAACCCATTACGCATCCGAGTGCCCACCTGGGACTTACATAGGATGACCTTGTTTCCCGGACTCAGCTGAGGCCTCCTTGCGTAGTATATAATGCCAAACCGATTCCCTGATTTGGTCATGAGCCATTTCTCGGAGATGGTGAAAGTATTATTGCTATTCGGCTTTGAGAGTCCGTGATGTCTGAGGCGGAGCCTACCAGTGAGATTTGGAGGGGTTTACAGGTTTGCAGGAACCCTTGGCCTCTACATACACTCATTATCAGTGGTCCTTATTATTGATTCCTGGTTCTATGGTCCTATGGTTCTGGTGTTCTGGTTTTCTTGATACTGTGGTTCTGAGATCTTCTATCAGAGAGTTATGATTCAGAGGACTGTTGGTTTGCCAGTATTCATAGGGTCCTTATGTTCAGTGTCCAGTATACAGATGGTCCCAGTTGATCATAAGCCTGCATTGCATCTGCATTTGCATCATTCTTGCATTAATTGTTTATGTTTCCATTTTTTTAGGTCATTGTTCATACTCAGCTCCCAGTTCTGGTAAATCTTATCTCCAGATGGAAGAAATCAGAAGAGTTACAAGGAAAAAGAATGTACATTATACTTTTCTTCAACCTGAAGTCAGAAGTGTTCAGAAGTTAGCAGGTCTGATGAATGACCAAGTCTTGGGCAATTTCAGGAAAATATATGGCCAGATATTGAAGTATGTGGACAAGCCCACTACAGACCAGAAGGACAGTTTGCATACCTTGTTGCAGTTTTATGATCCTCTGCTGTGTTTCTTTGTGTTTCCAGGTTACATCTTAGCTCCTACCTTGGAAGAGATTGCCAGCATTCTTAATGTTCCATTCAGAGAGACATTGCCATTCTATGGGTCTGAGGTGGTGCTTAAAGAAGAGGACATAGCCAAAGTTTGTCGTTTGCCAGCTGCTACAGTCAAGAAGGCTCTGAAAGACAGTGAAGGTAAAGGACTCCCTTGGAGTGTGCTTATCCCAGAGGCAGAGAGATATGCAAAAGAGGGTAGTTGGGGTGACTTTGGTGCTGTGCTTGCTTTGATGGTGCATGGGTCCAGCTTGTTCCCTGGAGAGAAAGAGTTTGTAAGCTTGGAAGTGATCTCCATCTTTGCCAAAGGAAATCCTGTGCCAACTCTGTTAGGTGACTTCTATTTCAGTGTGCATTACAGGAATGAGAAAGGTAGAGGTGGACTTGTAGTCTGTTGTGCTTCTTTGTTTGCTGAGTGGTTTGCCAGACAACTGCCAAAATCAGGTGCCTTCAAGGAGATGAGGGATGAGTGGAGATGGTCAAGAAGACTGATGGGGTTAATTGTTGAAGATATTGCCTGGGGATATGACAGAGATCTTCTAGGTAAAGAATTGATGGTTAGTTGTGGAAGGTTTGCTGGAGTACCTTTGCTGGGAAGGAAATGTGTGATCAGTTATTATCCAACACTAGCCAGGAAACAGTTTGGTTATCCTTTGAAAGATCCACCACAGATGGAAGAGTTTGCTGAGTCTTTGTATTTTCCTGTGGAAGGAAACAAGGAGTTAGTTCTACAAGCCTCCCAAGCTTGGGCTCATAGGATAAGGAAGGGTAAGAAAGACTTTGGCAGAGTAAATCCCAAGACGTATCCACCTTTTGTTGCATGGTTGCAAAAGCATGTAGAAGAAGTTATCATGCCTTTCTCAGTAGAAGCTCCTCTTTATCCCAAAGAAGTTATAAGCCAGAGTAGTACTGTCTCCCTTGAAGATTACAAGAAATTGGAAGCTCAGCTGCATGAAGTTCGAGTGGAGAATGCTGAAATGGTAAGCTTGTACCATCTTGCCAACAGGGCCAAGAATGAAGCAGAAGGAAAGCTGCAGAAGATCCAAGACTCTCTGGAAGCTAAAGAGAAAGAATTTGTTGGAAGGGAAGCTCACTTTCACAGGTTGGGTCTGATGGAAGCAAATAGAGAAGCTGAACGCAAAAAGACTTTGAAGACTCTCAAGGAAGCTCGACAATCCATTGTTTGGTTGCAAGGCCAAAGGGAGGAAGAACAAAAGAAGTTCAAAGAGAAAGAAGAGTTCTTTGAAGTGCAAATGGCCTAAAAGAAGGAAGAGGTGGAGCAAGTCCACAACATCCGGAGGGAAAAGACTCAGCAGTTAGCCCAAAGCCAGCTAGCCTTGGAGGAGGCACGGAAAGAGATTGAAGAGCTCAAGCTGAGAGTAGGTGTCAAGAAGAGCAGAGCAGAGGTTGCAGAGCCTGGGTCTTTAGTTTAGTTTATTTTTCAGACTACCTACAGACCTGTTGTAGGAGTCTTGCTTATTTGTTTTGTCTTTTATTCATGTAATGGCTTGTAATCCTTCGGAGAATATTTCTGTTTGTGTTCTAACTTTTGGCCGACAGTGGTTTGTCCATGATATATAGTGTTAATGTGAAAAATTATCTTTTCTGAATGTGCAAGGCTCATTTGTCTGATACTGCTAATATCTGAACATTCTTCAAAGAGAAAGTCTGAAAGTTAATACTCAAAGTGTCTGCCTAGAGTAGATGCCAGAACTGGGGCATGCAAATGCTTAAAACTTGGGAACATGAACAGTTGCATTGCATTGCATATGACGTGTTTGTTTGTTTTGCAGGTAGTGCTTCAGTTTCTAATGTTTTTGTGTTTCAGGCACTATAGCTCCCCGGAAAGTTCGGGAACAGCCAGTTACACTCAGATATCCAACAAAGGTCAACAGAGAGAGAATCATGGATCAGATGCAAGCTGACTTAGCTGACCTGAGGCTAGGGATGGACAACTTTATGACCTTGATGACAGGCATGGGTCAGAATCAAGAGCGTCTGAGGGAGTTGATTGAAAATGGTCAAGCCAGCAAAAATGGTACTGCTGAGGGAGGTATTCGTAACGGTGCGGGCACACGTCAAGTGGAAATCCCTGTAACACAGCCAGGGGTTACTATAATCAATGATGGGCTGAACAATGTGCAAATGGACGGACAAGACGAACAGTTCACTCTGTTGGACGAAGCTGAGGGTCAGGGGACTGAGATGAACAAGAAGTTTGAGGAGATGGCAGAACAAATCAAGGCTATTCAATCCCAGAACTCATTGGGATTTGACATTACTGACTTGGGCATGGTTCCAGGGGTTAGAATCCCTTACAAGTTCAAGGTTCCAACTTTTGAGAAATACAATGGCACTGCATGCCCAAAGACTCATCTTCAGTCCTTTGTAGGGAGGATTGCTGCTCACACTGATGATGAAAAGCTATGGATGTACTATTTCCAGGACAGCCTGGTCGGGGCCTCCTTGGAATGGTATATGAAGTTAAGAAGAGTCAACATTAAGAGCTGGAAAGACCTGGCAGAGGCTTTTGTGAGACAATACTAGTATAATTTGGACATGGCTCCAAATCGCACTCAATTGCAACACATGTCTCAAACTGCTAAGGAGGGTTTCAAAGAATATGCTCAGAGGTGGCGTCAGCTCGCTGCCCGAGTGAAACCACTACTGCTCGAAAATGAGATGGCTGATATGTTTATGGGGACCTTGCAAGGTGTGTTCATTGAAAGATTGGCGTCTTGTTCAGCCACCAAGTTCAACGATATAGTAATTGCTGGAGAGAGGGTTGAGACCTTGTTGAAGATGGGAAAGATCCAAGATACAAGTGCGAGCAGCTCGAATGGAGCAAGAAAACCTTTCAGTGGACCTCCTAGAAGAAGGGAAGGGGAGACCAATGCTGTGTTTGGTCGAGGAAGGGGCCGGGGGTATAGAAGACCATATGAGCATGTGTCAGCAGTTACAATTCCTTCCAGCCCTGTGCAGCAGGCACCACCTCAACAACAACAGCAACAACAGCAGCCACAACGTAACAACTATCAACAGAGACCTTATCAGCCAAGGCAAACTCGCCCGGCTAATAGGGTGCTTGAGGCAATCCCCATGACATATGCTGCTTTGCTACCAAGTATGCTGGACCTGAATCTAATTCAATTGAGAACTTTGGCACCACCACTACCTGGAGAGCTTCCAGTGGGGTACGATGTCAATGCAAGATACGCTTTCCATTCAGGGGCACCCGGGCACTCGACTGAGAAGTACATGGCGCTACAACACAAAGTTCAAGACCTGATAGACTCCAAGGCGATTAACTTCGCACCACCGCCAAATGTTACTTCAAACCCTATTCCGAATCACGGAGGGGCTAGAATACATGCTGTTGATAGTGGTGAGAAGTTGAGTCTGATGCTGAGTATAAAAGAAGTGAAGACTCCGTTATTGGTAGTGAAAGAGAAGTTGTTGAAAGGTCAAGTGTCTCCAGGATGCAGTTCTGATTGCAAGAAATGTTTGGATTCTGAGAATGGGTGTGAAGACCTGAAGAGAGGATTACAAAGTTTGATTGATGAAGGATCTTTGCAGTTTAACAAAGTTGGTAATGAAATTGATGATGTGTCCACCATAACCATTTTCTATGATGAAGCTGAGATGCCTGCCAGAAGAGAGCCCGTGACCATTTATACTCCTGAAGTTAGTCCTGTGACTATCACCGTACCTGGGCCTGTTCCTTATACAGACGATAAAGCCATTCCATGGCATTACGGCTCAGATGTCTATGTGGCTGGACAGAAAGTTGAGAGCAAGTCTGTTGCTATTGACCCGACTGTAGTGAACGTCGTAGGAGTTGGAGGTTTCACAAGAAGTGGTCATTTATTTGCTCCCCCAGTTCTGAGAGGGGATCCTGAGGCTGAGGCTTCGGAAAAGGCTAAAGGAAAGCAAGCTGTGATTGATGAGACAACAACTCCTGTTGCTAGGCAAGGTACCTTTGAGAAGGAGGTCGAGGAATTTATGTGCATCATTAAAAAGAGTGATTATAAGGTGGTCGAGCAGTTGAACCAGACACCTTCCAAGATATCCATTCTATCTTTGCTGATGTTTTCTCCTGCATACAGAGAGGCCTTGTTGAAGGTGCTGCAGATGGCATATGTTCCTCAGAAAATTAATGTCAACCAACTTGAAGATGTAGTGGGCAGTGTGAATGCAAGCCACGGGCTGGGCTTTACAGACAGAGACCTCACATCAGAGGGCCGAAACCATAATAAAGCACTACATATTACTATGGAGTGCAAGGGTGCTGTGTTGTCGCATGTCCTTGTTGACACATGCTCTTCTCTTAATGTGCTTCCGAAGAAAGCATTAATGAAGCTCAATGTTGATGGTATTGTCCTGAGACCTAGTGATTTGATTGTCAAAGCTTTTGATGGGTCCAGAAGGTCAGGTTTTGGAGAAGTTGAGTTACCCGTGAAAATAGGTTCTCAAGTATTCAAAAGTATCTTCTACGTCATGGACATTCAGCCTGCATACAGCTGCTTGTTGGGACGCCCGTGGATTCATGCTGCTGGAGCTGTAACGTCCACTCTGCATCAGAAGCTCAAACATGTGGTTGATGGCCAGGTAATCACAGTATGCGGAGAGGAAGATATCTTTGTAAGCCACTTATCAACGTTCAAGTATGTGGAGATGGATGGAGAGATCCATGAGACACTATGTCAAGCCTTCGAAGCAGTTAACGTCAGCATCTTGACTCCTGTAGAGAAGATCAGTGAGAAAGAGGGTACCTCCATCCATTCCTACAAGCAGGCAAAGGAGGTAGTTCAGTCAGGAAGCGCCCAAGGCTGGGGAAAATTGCTGGAATTGGAAAAGAAAGACGACAAGTTTGGTTTGGGTTATCAGCCTGGTGGATCTACTCCAAGTGGTAAAGCTATTACTTTTACAAGCGTTGGGATGCTCGACCCCAACCAAATCTGTGTGACAAGCCAAGATGGAGACATTGATGGTGACTGGGACAACTGGATTCACCCGTGTGCGCCCGGAGAGGAGCTGAAGAACTGGTACGCTGAAGACATTGTCCAAGTTACCTGGAACTCAGAGTAATTTATTTGTTTCCTTTTATTATCATATTGCATTGTCAAATCCAACATTCTGGCCAAGATGCTTGGATCCATTGTATTGGGCCACCATGTTTGTTATGCACTTATTTTACCATGAAATAAAAGGACATTTTCAGACAAATTGTGTTCTCTTTCTTTGTTTTTAAATTTTTCACGAAAAAAAATATAAAAATGGCAATGTGTTTTTTGTTTTTGTGTTTGCGTCTCTTTTTTCAAAATAAGCAGATTCTGAAATAAGCACATCATCTGTGCAGTGTTGATCATCCGAATTCCATTGATAATATTCCTACTATGACCATGCATGACTTTGACAATCCTATCTACCAAGCTGATGAAGGGGTTGAGGAAGACTGTGAACTCCCTGAAGAGTTGGTCAGATTGTTGAAGCAAGAGGAACGGTTTATTCAGCCTCATCAAGAAGAAATTGAGATCACCAACATCAGCACTGAAGATGTGAAGAAATAGATCAAGATTGGGGCCAGTCTGCAGGCCGAAGTCAAGAAAGAACTGATTGGTATGCTGCGAGAGTATGTGGATATCTTTTCCTGGTCGTATCAAGATATGCCAGGGTTGGATACCGACATCGTTGTGCATAAGCTACCATTGAGAGAAGACTGTCCTCCTGTGAAACAAAAGTTGAGAAGAACTCGTCCTGACATGGCGATGAAGATCAAAAAGGAGGTTCAGAAGCAATGGGATGCCGGGTTCCTTGCTGTAACTAGTTACCCACCTTGGGTAGCTAACATTGTACCTGTACCAAAGAAGGACGGCAAGGTCCAGATGTGCGTTGACTACCGGGATTTGAATAGAGAAAGCCCAAAAGATGACTTTCCGTTGCCACACATTGATGTATTGGTAGATAACACTGCTTAATTCTCAGTATTTTCCTTCATGGATGGCTTCTCTGGATATAATCAGATTAAGATGGCGCCGGAAGACATGGAGAAAACAACGTTCATTACCCCGTGGGGTACTTTTTGCTATAAGGTCATGCCCTTTGGTTTGAAGAACGCCGGGGCAACCTATCAGCGGGCCATGGTCACATTGTTCCATGACATGATACACAAGGAGATTGAGTGTTATGTGGATGATATGATTGCAAAGTCCCGAGACGAAGAAGAGAATCTGGTCAATCTTAAGAAGTTGTTTGATAGACTGATAAAATACAAGCTGAGGTTGAATCCAAACAAGTGCACTTTCGGAGTGCGTACTGGGAAACTGCTGGGTTTCATTGTTAGTCAGAAAGGAATTAAGGTGGATCCTGCAAAGGTAAAAGCAATTCAAGATATTCCTGCACCGATAACAGAAAAAGAAGTGCGCAGGTTTTTTGGGAGGTTGAACTACATTTCTCGGTTCATATCTCATCTAACTGCCACGTGCGAACCAATATTCAAATTGCTAAGAAAGGAGCAAACAGTCAGGTGGAACGAAGACTACCAAAGAGCTTTCGACAAGATAAAAGAATATCTACAGGAGCCTCCAATTCTAATTCCTCCAGTGGAAGGAAGACCTTTAATCATGTACTTGACCGTGCTAGAGGGGTCAATGGGGTGTGTTCTAGGCCAACATAACGAGTCTGGTCGAAAAGAGTACGCTATTTATTACCTTAGCAAAAATTTTACCGACTGTGAATCCCGTTACTCACTGCTCGAGAAAACTTGCTGCGCTTTGGTATGGGCTGCTCGCCGACTGAGGCAGTACATGTTGACTCACACCACACTGCTAATTTCCAAAATGGATCCTGTCAAGTACATTTTTGAGAAACCAGCGTTGACCGGAAGGGTTGCTAGGTGGAAAATGATTTTAACTGAATACGACATCCAATATACTTCTCAGAAAGCCATCAAGGGAAGTGTATTGTCGGATTACCTTGCACAGCAACCTCTTGAAGATGATTATCAGCCAATGAAGTTTGATTTCCCTGATGAGGACATCATGTACCTCAAAGCAAACGATTGCGAGGAACCACTTCCGGAGGAGGGGCCAGACCCTGAATCCAAATGGAAGTTGATGTTTGATGGGGCAGTCAATATCAATGGACGTGGAGTTGGTGCCGTTCTTATCACTCCCGAAGGTGTTCACTTTCCCTTTGCTGCCAGAATTACTTTTGGCTGCACCAACAATGAAGCGGAATACGAGGCATGCATAATGGGAATAGAGGAGGCTATTAATCTTCGGATTAAGAACCTTGATATATTCGTAGACTCAACCCTCGTCATTAACCAAGTTACCGGCAAGTGGTATACGCATCAAGAGCATCTAATTCCATACAGGGATTATGCTAGAAAACTGTTGACGTTCTTCACAACAGTTAAGCTTCAGTATATACCACGTGATGAAAATCAATTTGCCGACGCATTGGCCACTCTTTCTTTGTCTATCAAAGTCTTGTGTTGGAATTATGTGCCCAGAATTGACATCTCCAGGCTTGACGCTCCGACTCATGCCTTCTCTGTAGACGCTGTGTCTGACGAGAAACCTTGGTATTTTGATATCAAGTTATTCCTGGAAAAGCAAGAATACCCAGCTGGGGCATCTTCCAATGACAAGAAGACCTTAAGGCAACGTGCCGCTAGCTTCTTCTTAAATACAGACTGAGTTTTGTACAAGAGAAACTTTGACATGGTCTTGCTCAGATGCGTGGATAGACACGAAGCAAGCCTGTTGATGTAGGAAGTCCATGAGGGATCTTTCGGTACCCATGCAGGAGGGCATGTTATGGCTAAGAAATTGCTGAGATCAGGGTATTATAGGATGACAATGGATGCAGACTGTTGTTCATTCGCTCGTAAGTGCCACAAGTGCCAAATATATGCAGACAAAGTGCATGTTCCTCCTAGCCCGCTCAACGTCATGTCATCTCCTTGGCCCTTTTCTATGTGGGGCATTGACATGATCGGGAAAATAGAGCCTACTGATTCAAATGGTCATCGCTTCATCCTGGTCACGATTGATTACTTCACCAAGTGGGTGGAAGCAACATCTTATGCCAACATCACTCGTCAAGTGGTGGCAAGATTTCTGAAAAGAGATATCATTTGAAGATACGGAGTGCCCGAAAGGATTATTACTGACAATGGTTCTAATCTCAACAACAAGATGATGGCAGAGTTGTTTCGGGACTTCAAGATTCAGCACCACAATTCTTCTTCTTACCGACCAAAGATGAATGGTGCGGTAGAGGCAGCAAACAAGAATATCAAGAAGATAATGCAAAAGATGGTTGTCACTTACAAAGATTGGCATGAGATGTTACCATTTGCGTTGCATGGGTACCGAACGTCAGTCTGGACATCAACTAGGGCAACACCCTTCTCTCTGGTATATGGTATGGAGGCAGTCCTGCCCGTTGAAGTGGAGATTCTTTCATTGCGTGTGATGATGGATGTGAAGCTTGATGAGGCTGAATGGGTGCGTGCTCGTTACAATAAGCTATGTCTAATTGAGGAAAAGAGATTAGCGGCTATCTGTCATGGTTAGCTTTATCAGAGGAGAATGAAGCGAGCATTCGACCAACGAGTACGTACTCGGGAGTATCAGGTGGGAGAGCTTGTACTCAAGAGGATCATTCCTCCAGGTTCAGATCACAGGGGCAAGTGGACCCCAAACTACGAAGGACCATTCATAGTGAAGAAAGTTTTTTCAGGAGGATCATTGATGCTCACCACTATGGATGGGGATGACTTCCAATCCCCTGTTAACTCAGACGCAGTTAAAAAATACTTCGCATAAAGAGACCCGCTGGACACAAAAACAGAATTAAAGTCCAGGCAAAAAAATAGGGCATCCCGGCGAGCTAAAAACAGAATAAAAAGCTCGGGAAAAAGTTAGGGAAAATAAAAAAAATGTACACCCGCTGAGTTAAAAAGCCACGTTGGACAGCTCAGGCAAAAAAAGAGTATCTCGGTGGATTGAAAACCCGAAAGGGCGATCCACGCAAAACAAGGGAATAAGCGAACAATTGTGATCCGAGTAATCTGAACCACATCATCGTTTCATACAACTTGACAATATCAAAAGGATAGGAATCAGTCTCCTCATCTTCTCAGAAAGCAAAGGCAAGAATGGAGAGTTTTAAAGACATGCTGGTCATAGCAGAAATGGAACTCATTGGAATGCTGTGTCCATTACCATTAGGATAGTTTCTTTTCTCATTTTTACGGTGGCTACTTCTTTCCAGGTGGTTGCTTCCTGATGTAAATCTTTGCCTATTCAGAGGCCTTTCAATAAAAAGAATATTCAATCAAAAAGCTGTGTTGTGTTTATTTTTGTTTGCAAAATGTCCTGAATTTTTGGCAAAAATAGCATTGCATTTAAAACATGGTGATAATTTGAAAGAAAATGACATGCAGGGAAACATTTGAAACCCTCTTTGAGTGTCGGGCGATAATGGATGAGCAGATCATACCATGCAAGTCCCCGGGGCACACTTGTGTTTTCTGTTGTTGCAGGTTGCAGGATGGCGTCACATTCTCCCAAGCAGAAGTTTCCCCAGCTAAGCCTTGGCAGGCAGCCCAAGCAGTTTATTCTTCCCCAGTGGAGTATGCCCAACAGGAAGCTGAATGCCTGATGTCCCCACAGAGCTTAGAATTAGCAAGATTCTCTCTCCAGCTAGAGCATTGTTGAAGCATCTTTCCCAGCCAAGTCTGAAGATGGTCCTTCCCCATAGAGTCCATATTTGATTTTCACTTCCGTCAGTGAAATATTCCCCAGAAAAGTTGCCATTCTTTTGGTCAATTTGATGATACACGCAAGTATTCATCACTCCAGTCAGAGTTAGGTGTCAAGGCCTATTGACTTGTTCTTCCCTGTAGAGTTGTAACTCTTGTGGCCAATCAGGCATTCGTTTGTTGCTCGTCCGCACTTCCCAACACTCGTCTGTGTTCGTACTTTATTGTTGCGCGTCCGCATCTTTCAACACTCGTCTGTGTTATCATTTTGGTATTGCTCGTTTACTTTTCCCCAACAGTGGCCCATGATTACCTTGATATTGCTTGTCTGCAATTTACAACACTAGTCTGTGTTTGACATTTGTTGTTGCTTGTCCGCACCTCCCAGCACTCGTCTGTGTTTGGCATGTAATCTTTGTTATTGCTCGTCTGCAATTCTCAACACTCGTCTGTGTTTGATATATAATTTTTGATGTTGCTCGTCTGCAACTTCCAACACTCGTCTGTGTTTGATGATTCTGATCTTTGCTCGTATGCACTCCCCAACACTCGTCTGTATCTTGATGTTCTGATACATGTTGTTGTTCGTCTGCACTGTTTGGATTCTCGTCTGTATCATCCCCAACACTCGTCTGTGTTAGCTTATATCTGTATATGTGGATTTGCTTATTATCCTGGTACTTGTCCGTATTGCTACTCCAAACGCTCGTCTGTGTTTGAATTTCTGGTATTCGCCTATACCAGTGACTGATACTCGTCGGTATCATTGCCTGAAGCGCTCGTCTGTGTTTCTTAGATGATCGTCTGATATTCGTCTGTATCGCTGACTTATGGCACTCGTCTGTGTTATCTTGATGATCATCCAATACTTGTCTGTATTGAAGAGGTTTAAAATCCTGACTGTGGGAATAAATGTCAAAATGGTTACCGGTCCTGGCGTAACAGGTATATCCGAAGGAGGCTCGTCTGTCTCAGGCACCAATTATTATTGTTGCACCTGGCGTAACAGGTTTACTCGAAGAAGACTCGTCTGTCTTGTACCACATATCCACGGATAATATATGAAGAAGGTCCGTCTACCTTGATTATGCATGTCTATACCACAGACTTAAGTGCATCCCGGTCCTGGAGTAACAGGTATATCCGAAGGAGATTCGTCTGTCTCAAGTTATATGTTTGGCAAAGTGTTTAAGGACTCGTATGTCCAGCTCCTGGCGTAACAGGATTGTTCGAAGAAGACTCGTCTGTCAATGTATTCTTATTCCAGATAATAGTTTCAACTTAGAAGAAGCTCTTCTGCTTTTTCTCCCCTGCAGTCACCAATGCTTCATTTGGTTGGGTTTATTTCCCAGTGTCTGCATTCTTCGTCAGAGTGCAAATTCATGGTCTTCTTGGTATTCAACCACAGTTTATCTTGAACGGTCGATAGCTCGTGCTACCGTCCTTTTCAAATTAACAGTTGTTTGAATAGGGGCAGCTGTAACACCCCAAATTTGCCCTCTTCATTTAAAGCATCATATCACATCATATTCATCATGAACATATCATTTTCTTAGCATCCTAGCATGGAAAGATGAGGCATAACAATCCTCATGACCTAGCATTAGGCATGTGATCCTCTGTGGAGGTTCTTGAGGCTTCACAAGCCATGACAAGGGTCCCAATGGTTTTGTAAAAGTCCCATGAGGGGTCTACATTGCATTTACAAGCTCAAGTTCATTTGCAAAAGCTCAGAAGGTTGGAAGATCATCAAGGATTCCAGGCTAGGGCAAGGCTCCTACACAATGGTCCTAAACTAGAGTTTGAGATTCAAGCATGAAAACCTAAAAACTTTGGCCATTTCATTTGGGCAAAGTATTTTATATGTCAATAGGATCCTAGGTACCAATTTTCATGAGAAAATTCCTTGTGGAAGTCAGGAAATTCTTCAGTTGCTTGCAGATGAAGTAATTGGTCAACTGTGCCTCAAAAAAGTCAACTGTGTGATTTCAAGGGGTCCAACCAAATTTTTCTAGCCAAGGGGTGTTCTTAGAATGTTATAAGAGGTTTGACAAGTTCAAGGATCAATAATCATGAAGTTTTTAAGGGTTTTGCAAAATTGGTGCAAAGTTGGTTTTAAGGAAATTCCATTTTTGGCAACATTTGCCCTAAAATTCAAGTGACCTTAACTTAATCAAAAATTCTTCAAATGGACCAAAGTCAAACATGAAAGTTGGAGATTAAGGCCTCCCATTTTCAAAAAGTACAATTACTTTTTCATATCATGTGTGGTTTGTGATATAGGCCCCTCGAAAATTTGGCTTAATTTAGGGCAAAAGTTGGTTTTCATGCATGCACCAAGAGCCAATTGTCATGAAACCTCACTTTGAGCATTGGTATGGATCCAATATGGTTACAAAGTTAAAATACAATGTATTTGGCATACTTTTCTCCAAAGAAATTCACAAATTCGTGCCAAGTGAGAGTGTTGCTTCACAAATGCAAAAAATGCATATTCATGAAGATAGTGTGATGCTTTGATCTAAGGGCCAAGATCTTTTGGATTATGATTAAGGGTGCCCTTGCTTCAAAGCATCACACCAAAATTGCTCAAATTTCAAAATCACAAATACTTTTGATCCACACGTGCAAATCACACCATTTTTTCAGCATTAGGTCATGAGGTGGTATATAACAAATTAGGGTTTCAGTTTGCACCAACTCTCTCTCATTCTTCATCTTCAAAGTTTTTGCATACTTTGCATTTTCTCCAAAATCTCCTCATACACGAGCTCTCTCCAAAAACCAATTGTAGATCCTTGATCCTTGGAAGCTCAGGATCATTAATCACACACTTGTTCAAGCTTTCTCTCAAGAATCACAACCTTGTCATTTCAGGACAGGTGCTTGCAAAGCTCAAGATCCAGCCATATTCAAGGCTCTAGTTGCATTTATTTTGCAACTAGAGAGAATTTGGAGTGATTTGCATTCATCATTTGACTTCTAGCAAGCTCATTCAAGATCTGCAAGTTCAGGTAACATCCAAATCTTTAGATCTGAAAATGAAATTGATTGTGTGTTTTATGATCCTTGATGTTCACTGATCATTCTGCAAGTATTGGTTTCGAAATTGGTGCATTATTGAGTGTGTAATGTGTTTTCAAAGTTTCATGGTCAAACCTGTTTTCATTCGATCCAGGAGATTCTTTGAGTTTTTGAAAATTCCATTGCCATATTTGGACTTAGGGCCCCTTGTTTAGTCAATCTGGAGTTTGTTGCGTTTTTTAATTGATGTTTGTTCATATGTTGATGTTTTCGGTGCCGGAGCCCTAGCTCCGGTCAACGGAATCTGCAAATCTTTGAGCTAGAGTTTCTGAGGTAGGAGACAAGTCCTCAACCCTCAGATCTGTCCTCCCAGCGTCCAGGATCTTGCCACGTTTTAAGTGATACTGCCTCCCTTTCACGTGCCATTGTGTTTCTATTTTAATTCATAATATTTCTCACCTCACCATAACAATTGTGCAACTCAGCTCCTCATCCAATAGTCCGTCCACGTCATTTAATGAAAAGAGAATCAAATGCGTTGGATCAATCTCAAGGCAATTGTTTTTTCCTTTGATTTCCTGAATATCCACCCTTGCTTTCATGAGCCAGCGCAAACCCAATGGGCCCTATTTTCTTTTCGCACCCCCTCTAGCCTTAAGCCTAAACCATTTGAACGTGAATCCCTGCTATTCTCACCCCATCCCAATTCTCTCATTTTATTTCTTTTTCTTTTTTGTTTCTTTATTTCATTTTGATTTCCATTTATTAAAAATACTTCCAATCATCAAAAAATTCCAAAATAATTCATGAGTCTTCATTTGAGTTTTCTTTAATTTTTCATATTTTTATTTTCCATTTTTTCTTAATATCCACGTGTCCATTAATTTTCTCTTTTAATTAAGTCATTTTAAGTCTTTTTTTAAGTACCCTGTCTAGTCCAATTTCTCTAGGGTTCATCTTTTTGAGTTTGGTGTTGATTCTTTGGGCTATGGATTCCTAAGATGATGTACTTTATGTGTGATTTTTCCCCTGATTTTTAGAAATTTTTTCATTGGGTCTTGGTCCTTTGTCTTGTGAAGGAATTTTTTAACCCTAGTTCATGTTCTTGACCTCATTTGACCTACTTGGCTTCTGAATTTCTCCCAATCCTTTTGGCTCATTGTTATATCTTGTTTGGGGATAATTTGTCCTAAGTTGTGGAATTTTTAGATACTTTGTTGATTTAATTTGAATTTTTCTTTGTACCTTGTCCCATTTTGCTTCCTTTTGATCTTTAGCTCTCTCATTAGCCTAGAAGGGCACTTGTGCCAACTTCTTCCTCTCATTTGGGGTCTCTTTGGGGTATGGGTACCATTCTGGTCTTAGGTTAGGGTTGGTGTCTTAGAATTCTTTTGTTTGGCTTACCTTTTGAGTTCTTTATTTCTTAAGTGTATTCACCTCACTTCTTTACCTCTTTTTTTCCATTATTTGATTGTTTGTTCTTGTCGTTCCTTTCTCTTCATCTCCTTTTCTTCTAAAGCATTTCTTTGAATTGATTTGGTTCTGGTTGTGTGCCTTAAGTTCATGTTTTGTGCATTTTGCCTTGCATCTTTCTTAAGTTTGCATTTGTTTTGCCATGTGTTTCATGTTGCATCATATTGTCTTGCATGCTTCTTTCCTCATTCTTGTAACTTGCATATCCATTGAGAATTTGTATATATGACTTCACTTCTGTTTGCATTATGTTGGCATGTCATCTTGTTCATCTTGTTTTGCTTGTATGCTTGTTTCTAACCTTACAGTGGCTAGGGTAAGTGAGAGGTGTGGAAGTGATTCCCACATCTCCAAATCTCATCTCTTCTCTTCTTATTCTTACTTTTGCTAACCTTTGTTTGTTGGGCTTAGGCCTTACTCATCTCTCTTCTTCTTCCTCTTCTCTTTTTCTTTCTTTTTTCTTTATGATAGAAAACCACACTAACCTTAGGATATCCATGCATGACAACACTTAGGATTCTTTAGTCCCCCATTAGACTTTTACCTTTGTGATCCTTTGGTTCTTCTTCTCTTCTCATCTCATAACCTTAAAGAAAATACTTAATAAAGTTTGAAGTAATACCTTGAGCAATAGCCTTATCCCATGAGGTACTTGTAGTCTTCCCATCTTGGGATAGTACAAGTTTACCTTGTGATGCACAAGTCTGATCAAGGTATCTTCTTCACCAAGAAAAGCATAAAAAACACTTCTTTACTATAAAAACCAATAACACTTAATAAGTTAATGAGTTAGTGAGATTAGGCCCTAATCTCTGGGTTCAAGTTTTTGGGATCTTCTCCTTACTTGAGTGGGCTTGTTCTATTATTCCATCTTGGAATGTAGTGACAAGTGCACATTCCATGGAAAAGAGCTTGAGTTCACTTCCTTGTGACACACTCTTAAAAGCATCATAAAAAAACACAAACAAGCAATAAGCGTCTTTCCTTCGGGAATTCTTTTCCCATCTCATTCGCTCCGTACGCGAACTTGCTCCTACTTGTCATTTTGCAAGACGGTTACGCACTCGTCGTCCGAGTCTGCAACACCTGAGCATTGGCATAGGCAGTTCAAACCTTAATTCACAAGCAATTTCTTTTCTACCCCTAGTTAGGGGAACTACGGCGTCTCTGATCCTCATTTTCGTGATGAGGTACGTAGGCAGCAGGGTAGGGCCCGTTCGAGCACAATCTTTATTTTCCCTACATTTTTTCCTTTGTTTTCTCATTCAGGTCTTTTCTTAGCTTTCTTTTCCAGTTCATTTAATTTTCTTTTGCAGCATCTTTCATCCCTTCACCCTTTGAAACAGTTTTCTTTGCAAGCGTGGATCCCGTCGAGTACGGCGGACGATCTGGGTGCTAATACCTTCCCAGGTCGTAACCGACTCCCGAACTCAGTCTCTTTGGTTCGTAGGACCCGTGTCCTTCCTTTTCTTTTCTTCTGGTTTGTGCAGCATTACCATTCCCGTTCCTTCGGGATAAAAATGCCTGGCTGGCGACTCTATTCTTTTCCGCGCCACTTTCGCGTTAGTACCAGGATGGAAATCCGGGGAGCGACACACTATATCTAGTTTCAGCATCGTTTAAGACTATGCTGAGATAGTAAATGGCTCTTTCGACGCCATTTTCATCCTCTTGACACAACATACTTCCTAAGGTCTTGTCGGATGTTGATATGTACAACCTCATGCTTCTTTTTCCACTAGGAGGCATCAAGACTGGAGGATTGGGTAGGTACCCTTTGATCTTGTTGAAAGCGTCTTGTTGCTCTTGCCCCCATGTGAAGTTTTCTTTTTTGAGTTGAAGCAGAGGAGAAAAAGCCTGCGTCTTCCCACTGAGGTTTGAAATAAATTTTCTTAGGAAATTGACTTTTCCCAGCAGTGATTACAATCCTTTCTTTATTGATGGCGCTTTCGCCTCCATTATTGCTTTAGATTTGTTGGCGTTTATTTCGATTCCCTTCTTGTGGACCACAAAACCTAGGAAGTCTCCAGCCTACACACCAAATGCACATTTGAGGGGATTCTTTTTTAAACCAAATTTTCTCATCCTTTCAAAGGATTGTCGAAGATGGTCTAGATGATGTTTTCCTGAAACAGACTTTATTACAATGTCATCAATATATACTTGCATGAATGTTTCAATGAAATCATGAAAAATAGAATTCATGTCCCTTTGGTATGTAGCTCCAGCATTTTTCAAACCAAAGGGCATAACTACCCATTCGTAAGTCCCTATTGCTCCAGGACAACGAAAGGTTATTTTGGCAACATCTTCCTCTGCAGTGAAGATTTGATTGTAGCCAGAGTATCCATCTAGCATACTCATGTACTCATGGCCTGCTGCAGAGTCTACTAGCATTTCTGTCACTGGCATAGGATATTCATCCTTAGGGGTGGCTGAATTTAAGTCTCGAAAATCAATGCACACCCTCAATGTTCCATTTTTCTTTATCACAAGTACAATATTTGAAATCCATTCGACATACCTGGTTGGGCAAATGAATTTGCATCTGAGAAGTCTTTCGACCTCGTCTTTTATTTTTGACAGGACCTCTGGTGCGAACCGCCTTGGAGTCTGCTTTACATGCTTCTTTCCTTCTATGATAGGAAGATTTAGTTCGACCAAGCTTCTATCAAGGCCAAGCATTTCATCATAGTCCCATGCAAATCAGTCTTTAAAATCTTTCAGCAACTGGACTAATTCGACTCTGAACTGGAGGTCCAAGTTAACACTTATATAGGTTGGTCTTTTTTCTGCTCCCAGTCCTAGATTGATTTCCTCCAAAGGGTCCTGTGCCACCATCTTCAAGCTAGTTGATATTAGGTCTTTTTCGAACCCCAAAGGTTCGTCATCATAAATGGCATCAAGCTTTTGATCTTGCCATTTGTCTATTATGTTGTATTTGTCTTCTCCATCAATGCCCTAGGGAGGGCATGGTGGGTTTAAATTTTCTTCACTGGCTTTGACAGCCATATATTTTATTTCGGCCTCTAGAGCCGCTTTTAGTTTATTTTCAGCCATGTAGGCCATCAGTTTATTTAATGTTGATGCTTCACTCATCATCATCTTCGAACTCGCTACCCCAACCAGCTGGCTCTATGTTAGAGGTTCCCCATATATGATTTGGTTCACCAATCACTTCCTTGTCCCATTGAAACCCATGTGTTGGATGTAGGTACATGGAGCAATAGGCATTGTCTGATGCTTTCAGATCAACCTCAGCTGGATTGCAAGGAGCTATGTGAGCCAGATTTCTGTCGAAGCTTTGACTGTTCACGATGTTCACTTCAGTCATGAAGTAGCTTTGGTCTGCTTCGATGTTTTCGATGATGCCATCAGGGCACCAGATGACTATGCGCTGATTTATGGACGAAGGAACAACTCCCACTCCATGGATCCATTCTCTTCCCAACAACAAATTGTAGTTGGCCCTGGAAGCTATGACTATAAACATTGTTGGACTGGTGATAGTGCCAACTCTCAAATCCACTTGAATAATGCCCATAGTTGAGCCCAGTTTCCCTTCATAGTTCGACAGAACCATGTTGTGTGGTTTCGCATCAGAGTCATCTTTTCCAATCTTTCTTAGCATGTAATGGGGCATTAGGTTTACTGTAGCTCCCCCATCCACTAGTATTTTGTTGACGCCTACATTTTCGACCTTTCCTTTTATGAATAACGGTTTTAAATTCCCTCTCATTGATTCGTCTGGCTTCTCAAAGAAGGCATTATGTTCTTAGACACAGCCATTGTTCATGATGTAATAACACACATGCCTTGGTCCCACAGTACTATCTATCATATTTTCTTCTTCGTCTTCGATTTCCATCACTTTGTCATAGTCTCTAGGGAGGATCGAAACCACATTGCATATTACGTCGAATGACCCTTCTTTGTCAGACTCAAAGTTGTCAGTTTCTTCATCACCCTCTGATACTATGTTTGTGAGTTTTGACAGCTGCAACATGTTGTTGGTGTTGTTCCTTTTGGGAGATTTGTTCTTCTCTGCCTGAGTGTTTCTGCTGGACTCTGCTTTATCTTTGTCAGCATTTTTCTTCTTGATATTGAGTCCCTCTACTGCGTCCCTCTCCGCCCTTTTCTGCCTCTGGAATCTCCTCCATTGAGACTTTGACATGGGGCTTTTTCCTTTATAGTTCTATGAGGGGTATGGTCTTGGCTTTTGTTTCCCAGTTTCTTTCTTTACTTCGACTGAAGATCCTCTCTGGACTTCGAAATTCTTCCATCTTCTTGGTCCTTGGGCATCTCTAATGGGCTGCACCCACCTATCATCAGGTACCTTGCCAGATGGTTTATAAGTGTTATAGTATCTGCCCCCAGTGTTCTGAAAGTGATACTGACCTTTTCTTGGATTACATCTACACGTTTCGACTGCTGGCCTTGGCCTCTAATTTTCTTTTGTTTTAGTCTTCTCCACAACCTCCAAGTTTGCTGTTGCTTTTCTGTCGAAGACGACGCTGCATCTTGGGCATAACATTACTTCATTCTTTTTCTTTTGACACCTTTGGATGAATTCTGCCAAGTTCTCATCTTGTTTTGGATAGGCTGTCCTTTGGTATTCCTCTTGTCGGCGTTCCTTTTCACTCTTCTCATTACTCTTTTGAGAGGCTTCTACCATATTGATATCTATCTTCTTTCCTCTAGAAATGCTCAGCTTATCCATCTTTTCAATGAGGACTTCTTTGAAATTTTCCACCCTGACTTCTGCAGTGCTTTCGTTTGCAGCTTTGACAGCATTGGTGAGGTCCTTGGTATCCTCTTCTTGTGTTTGGTTAGAAGCAACATCTTCAATAATTTTATATTTGTTGTTGAGGCCTTCAGGAGCCTTCTTCTCTATGTTGAGAGAAACATCAAATTTTTCCTCAGTGTTCTCAAAAATCTCTCCCCAACCTGTTGGCTGGATTTTGTTGATGTTAACATGGGCACTGGCAGGAGCGGTGTATTTCACCAGATAGTCAAACTTTCCGCTAGGCTCTCCCAAGGTGTCCCATATTATTCCTTCTTCATCCAAGTTGTTATTTCTTTTGTCGAAGCCTTCAGTAGCTTCTTTCGTCATACTCTTACAGCTTTAAGTAACCCTGGTTTTGTCTTGATGGTCGAAACCCTCAGTGGCCTTAACTTTGTTCTGGTTGTTGAAATCTTCAGTAATATCAACATTGGTGGCATTGTTGAGACCCTCAGTAGTCCCAACATGTTTTGGAGCGTCGAAACCCTCAGTAGTCTTGACATCATTCTTTACCTCAAGGTCATCAGTAACCTTGATCAATACAGGGAGATCTTCATTAATCCCCACCATGTTAACGTAGGTGTCGAAGCCTTCAATGGCTTCAATCATCTCGAAGCTATCATCAGACATCTTCTCCATTTCGACCATTTGTTATTTTGGTTTGTCTCCAAACCTCAGCCTTCCATCCTGGATTGCATTTTGCGCTAGATCCCTGAAAAGAAAACATTGAGAAGTTTTATGGCCCAAGAAATTATGGTACTTACAAAAACCTCTCTTTTTCTATTGGTCAGTAGGGGGTTCTTTAACAGCTGGTCGTTTTATTAATTGACCATCCTTTACCAACAAATCGAAGATTTTGTCACACTTGGTGACGTCGAACATATATGTTCTTTTAGGGAATTTATTGTTCTTCTCCGATTCGACGGGATTCTTCCCATTCGACGAAGTTAACATTTTGCAAGAATACGGTGGACCTTGTTTTAATTCTGCCAGGTCAATTTCTTGATCGTCAAAAACGACTGTTTCGTCTTCGTCACAGTCATCTTCTTGGCACATTCCTACATAAGCCGCCCTTTCTTTTTTACCTTTGTTATCCCTAAACTTCTCAGCTTTTAGCCTTTCGAACTGCCTTACCCTATCTGCTAATTGTGCCATATCTTTTAAGTATTGAGTGTCTAGTTTCTTCCTTATGGAATAGTCTAGACCTCCTGCAACCATTTCGACCATTTCTTGTTCCAGCACTTGCGTGAAACATCTTACTTTTAGCAATCTGAATCTATTAAGGTAGTCGTTTATAGGCTCTGAGAATTTTCTTTTAACGCTTGCCAACTCTTTCAGGCTTATCTTAGTTTGTCCCATATAGAATTGTTCATGGAACAATCTTTCCAACTAAGTCCATATATGTATGGAACCTGCTGGTAAGGACGTAAACCAAGTAAATGCGTTTCTTGTTAAAGAGCTTGGGAAATACTTCATCTTTAGATTTTCATTACGTGCTATTTCACTTGCTTCGATCAATTAACGCTCTATGTGCTCTATGGTTGATTCACTAGTATCCCCTGAAAATTTTGTGAATTTGGGGATTTTTCACCTTGGGGGTAGTTCTTGTTGTATAACATATTTAGAGAGTGGGGAAGCATAATTGGGCCTATGAAATCCCACGTTTGCTCCATTTTGCACCATTATTCTCTCGACCATGATTGCCAAATTGTTTTCGACAGGTGGATTATTATACTACATTCTCTGTTGTAAAATGTCATCTACGTCTTGAGCTCTCTGCACTAACAACCTCCTAGGCTCTTGTTGCATAGGGACTTCGACACGTGAATGTTTGACAACCTCCTATTGGAGTCTTAGGTTTTCCTGAGGGTTGTTTAAAGATCTTTGATTTATTGTTGGTTCTTCTTCAACATTGATTATTGGATTCTGGACCACAGGTTCTCTCTGTCGAATTTGGGGAACTCCAAAGAACTCAGCAATACGCACCATTTGCGCTGCCAATATCTGATTTGTTTGGGTAGTGCTTTGTATTAAAGGGTTAAACACTTCCCCCATTTGTTGAGTCAACCTATGGACCATTTCATGATTGCTTTCGTCCATTTGTTGACGTATTGCATGCGCAGAATTAGTTGTAATTGCTGGCATGTGGAATCCTGGTGAGGGATGGTTTGGTCTACTAACATTCCCACCATAACCTGAACCTTGTAATGGTGAAGACATGTGGGCCACGGTATCAGAATACAAGGGTGTTGCATTATGCAAACTAGCCATCACTGAAGTTTACATTCCATAAGGCTACTCTCCTCCAAACATAGGCGTGGAAAAATTTGTTTGATAGGGCCTAAAGTTATTTCCTCCAGGGGGAAGGGTTCCCATAGGTATCGAATGCCCTATGTTGGAGGAACTGGGTCCGCTATGAGAAAATGACACCCCTGGTATCGATCCAGATAATGAGGGATTTCCTCTTTCTAAAACATGGAGTGTTTCCATATTCCCTCCTGTCGAAGGAATAACATTGGAAACTGGAATTTCGTCAGTATTTACTGGTGGTGGGATAGCCATTTTTCTTACTCTAGTTCGCCTAGGTCTCTCTATGTCAGACACGACTAATTTACCACTTCGTAAAATCATACAACGTAATAAAACTCTTTTGGATTAAGAATCCTTTTTAGTACTTTAGCACTGTCCCACTGGGCGTGCCAATTTGTTCGCTCGTTGTAAACACCCCAAATTTGCCTTTACTCATTTCACACCATGGCTTGTGATCTTTCATGTTTGCATTAGTATAAGCATGTCATCTCATATTGCATTTTGTTTCACTGCATAAGTTCAAGTTCATCTGCATCTAGGGTTTGTGATCTGAGCAATCCAAGGATCCATCTGAGCCACCCCAAAGGTCTCCAATCATTCCAAGAGGGTCCATGTGTGCTCCATCATCATATTATATCCCTCAAATATCAAGGAAGTCAAGAAATCACAAGAACTTTGAAAGCATGGAAGCAGAGCTAGAGTTTCACTGCACAGATGACCTGAAATTAGGGTTTTGGTTTCAGAGGCCTTAACTCCAAATTTTTGGGTCATTCTTGTTTCTATTGTTCTTAAGATGTTATAAGGATCATGTGTACCAAGTTTGATGAAGAAATTCATTGTGGAAGTCATTTGTTCATTAGGTAACTTCTTGAGCAAGTCAGAGCAAAATCAGGGTATCTGAGTCCCCCAACAATGGAACCAAGGTGGTATTTTCATCAAATTGAATTTATATGATCTTTATTTAATCATTAAAGTGCTTGGAAGTTCACAAAATTGAAGAAATATGAGCTAAACCAAAAGTTGCCAAAAATGGAAATGACTTGTAATGGAAACTTTCCATTTTGGGAAAGTTCTTCAACCTCCTCTTTCTCAACCAAAATGCTTCAAATGAAAAATTGTTGGTCATGAAAGTTGTAGATTGGATCATTCCCTTTTCAAAAAGTACAAGAACATGTTCTAATTCATTATGGAACTCAAGTTATGGCCTTGCAAAGTTGGCAAAAATCCTATAATTTTCACTTTCACACCAAAGAGGATTTTTTGCAATTTCACATACCAAGCCATTTTGTGACTTCTAATCAACCTCTAAGCATCATACAAGCATAGTACAACTCATTGTGACCAGAATTGCCCAAAGAATCACTTGCTTTCAAAAGAGGCAAATTTGTAAAGTCTTGCAAAACTTATGAGATCTTTCCCTCCAAGCCATCCAGGTGCATAATTTCAATCCCATGGCTCTCCTTGATCAATGCTGAACTAAGACATACCATGAAACAACTGCTACATGAGCCCATACCTCAAGTACACAAGTTGTTGGCTTTTTGCAATTGGACCCATACCAATCATCTACAACCACCACCCACTCTCTGGCCAATAGGGACTTGTTATGTGGACCAAAAGCAAGCCATAACACAAGCCTGAAACATCTCATACACCAAGTTTCACAAAATCACCCTCAACCTTCAAGATTTCGATTCTCTCTGCCCAGCCACTAAAACCTCAAACAAACTTCACCATTAACCTCACCATCATCAATAGAACATCTCCCAACCATCAAAAAAGCATGAAACCCCACAAACACAAAACACGATTTCAGACCAGTTGGGGTGTAACCACTCAAACCAGCTCATTTCAACTCATTCAAAGCCTTGCAACATCATCAGGGGATCAAGTGGAGGCCATTTCCAGAAATGTAATTTTAAGTTCCTAAATCAATCTATGTGATGTGTTGATCATGCTGATGTCTTTATTTTTTAAATTGGTTAAGAAATGAGGATTTCATGAACTTCTGAAAGTTTTGACCTAAAAATGTTCTTCTTCGATTCTTCATTTTGATGCATGAGAAATTGTTTTTATTGCTGGATTTGTGTTCTATGATGTTTAAGGATTGATTCTGGAGCTTTAGGGGTCTTGGGGTTGAGTTTTGAGTGTTTCAGGTGAGGGGAGTGGCCGGAGAAGACGACCGGAGCACTGTTCCGGCCGTCTAAGATTAATTAGGGCTTTAATTAGGGTTTAGTGTGAGTTTAAACGTCATCCTTAGGATTAGGTTTCCCGCGCGTGTTTGGACGGTTGAGATGGATCATTAAGAATTAATCAGGATTAATTTAATTAATTAATTGAAATTAAGCCAATTTGAATCCTAGCCATTGATCTGCGCGCCAGTCAACATCTTTCTCTCAGCTTTAAACCACGGCCTTTGGATTGTCATACTTTCATTTAATTTGATTTTTTATTTCATTTAAATTGTATTTTCTTGCACATTTATTTTAAAATACCTAGAAAAATCACAAAAATATTTCCTTCTGCATTTTAATTCCAAATATTTTTCTTCACCCAAAAACATTTTTTTTTTAATTTTTAAAGCATTTTAAAAATATTTAAATGTTTATTTTAATTGATTAATGAAAATTAATTAATTAAAATACCATTTAGGTTTCCAAAAATCACAAAAAAAATTCACATTGCATCTTAAGACATTTAGAATCATTGTCAAACCACTCATACAAATTTCTTTTTGGTTTTGAATATGCTTTGACATTTTCTTTGAATTTAGGGTTCATAAAATTCCCTTTTTAGAACCTTAACTTTAAAAAATATTTTCTGCCTAACCATGAATGGTTTGATGATTGTTTTTGAATTGTTTTCCATATAACATGTAGTTTCTCAGATATTTTTGGTTTGAATTTATCTTTCATTTTTAAATTGATTTGCATTTTTCCTTTTAAGGTACCCAAAAACCCTAGTTAACTTAGAAAAATCATAACTTCCTTTAGGTTAAGAGTTAGACCTTCTCCTTTGGGGTGTGATATCATATGGGGTTAGGGTTTGTTTGAGCTCATTTGTAAATTTTTATCATGTGAATTGTTTCTGTTTTGGTCATATGCATCTCATGTTGCCTTAAAACCCTAATTTTAGATCTTCATTTGCATCCATCTTGCATATACATCCATACATGAACTTGCCATGACATTTCATGCATTCATATGTCATATTAGACATCTTAAGACATGTTAGAATCATGCTTGATCATTCCTTCATTCATTTGCCATGATTTGCATTCATTTCATTCCATTAACTTTCATGAACTTTCAAACTTCAAATCATGATTCCATTTGCATCTCATCTTTGTATGAACATTCATAGAACTTGGTATGCCTTTGCATCATGTCATAGCATCATTTACATCATGATTATGCTTCTGGTTTTGATCTTTTCCTTTGTATATGCATCATTTCATGTCATTTCATTCCTTATGCATATTGTGCTAACATTTTCAGGTGGTAAGTTAACTTGAGAAGTGAATTTGCCTTCACTTCTCATCTCTCTTCATCTTCTTCATATGCATCTTTGCTGCATTTTTCATTGTCTTTGAGTGGGCTTTCCCATTCATGTTCATCTCTCACTTTCTTTCTATAAGTTACTTATCTTCTTCAATGAAGTAAGTAACTTATTTCTTCTGCTTCTTCCTCCTTTCTTCTGCTTCTTCCATTGATGGCTTTTTGAAGATCTCTCTTAAGCCTCACAAACCATAGGAACATCCAAGTATGATAATAATTAGGGTTGTGATTATTCCCCCTTAGTTTTCACCTTTGAGTCTTCTTTGCGTCTCTCTTCTCATCTCATCATTAGAGACTAAACCTTTAAGGCTTTAGGACTTTGGAATTAGGGTTATGCCTGCATCCTTCTCTTAGGATGGAGTGTATAACTTTAATCCTAAGTGTTAAACCCTTAATTTGTTAAAACCTTTTAATAAATCCATTTAATAATCACTAATACATTAACTTGTAACTTGGGCCTTACATCAGGGTTCTAATTCTTCCTTTATTGGTTAATAAGGACTAACCCTAGTGTTTAATGGACAAGTCTCTCTCAAGTTGTCTTACCAACCATAAAACTCACTTCTTAATCTCACCCTTAATTAAATCCACTTTAATGAAGGCTTGTTTTTTCATGAGGTTAATCCCTAATTATGGATTAAGTTGAGGTATCTTCCTCAGCTTAAGTATGCTCATCTATTATCCTTCTATTTGGATGGTGTAATGAGTTCACTAATCCTTGATTATGGCTTAAACTCATTACTTAACACTAAACAAAAAAAACCAAAAACATCTAAATAATCACAAGTAGGTTCATGATCTTAATCCTACATCATCATGGTAATTAAGTTGAGATGTTTATCTCATACTTAAAGTATTCTCATTATCCCTAATCAAAGGGAGGATGTAATGAGTTTACTAACCCTTGATTTAGGCTTAAGCTCATTAATTTATGACAAACACCAAAGACAAATAAAAGGTTGAAAACACAAAAAATAACAATAATTGTCTCCTTCGGGATTCTTTTCTCATCATTTTCACTCACAAACGAGAACTCGCTTCTTCCGTCTAATGCAAGACAGTTAGCACTCGAGCCAGATGAGTCATACACTTGAGCATAAGTAAGCAAGCAGTTCAAAAGTCAATTTATCTTTCAGTCTCTTTGAGTCGAACTACGGTGTTCTGACTTCCTCATTGCACGAGAGGATACGTAGGCATAACTTAACTGTTATCGAACAAAAGTCTCTGTGTATTCCCCCTTCTTCAGCATTCTCTTTTAAGCCTCATTCCTGAGCATTCCACTTCTTTTGCACTGACACTTGTATATTCTTTTCCATCTTTTGCACACAGATAACACATACACTACCCCTTTAAACACAATCTTTTAAGCGTGGATCCCGTCGAGTAAGACAGACAATCTGGGTGCTAATACCTTCCCAGGTTGTAACCAACCCCCTTTCTCAATTTCTCTGGTTCACAACCGTCTTATACATATCTTTCTAGGTTTATGCATCATTACCTTTCCTTCGGGATAAAAATGCCTAGCTGGCGACTCTATTCATTTCAGTTCATTTTCTCCTTTCGCCGACTATTCGCGTCTGTACCCTATCTGACCTCGGTGTCTTTTCGGGGGAGCGACACTCGTGTTTTTGGCGAACAACCTCTGGTTTACCAATTCCTTGGAAATGGGTTACTTGTAGGACCAACCACACAAGTCCTAGGACACATGTGCTAAATTTTAAGCATAAGTTTATTAATGTACGAGTCTTACTGTTTTTTATATGTTCTGTCGAACGGTTTCTTAGCAAGATTGTTCTTGTTGATATTACAATATGGAAATGTTTGTCTAATGAAACTAACAAAGAAAATTAAAGTTTGCATTAAAGGTTTGTTGTGATACAAATTGACTTGAAAGTAAATTGTTGGAAAGTAGATTGCTTGAAAGTAAATAAAAGCGTAAACTTGAACAAAGAATGAAGGATAAATCTAATCTTTATAACTTCAAATTAAATGGTGTTTACACGTACATTTTCCAGATAATTCTCCATACTCTTACACACGATTATTAGAGTAATCTTCACAGAAATATTGTACAGAATTTGACACACTTTACACAAAGCAAACTCTCCTATTTATATAAAAATAAAATAACCGTCGAATAACAGTCACTTCCTAATAATTTTCCACTTGGCATTTTGCATGTTAACAATCCCTAAGAATCTTCCACGTATCTTCTAATAGACGAAGCCATTATTCATGAAAACTGCCCTTTAACTGACTAAACGACGTATCTCCTTGTCATGTCGAATTCATTTGAAATTTGAATAGTCCCAATGTCTTCTTCGTTGAATCCCTGCCTTCATATCTCTTGTCGAAAATACGAGAGAATTTCCTAGTAGTGATGTGAAGAACTCCCTAAAGGGCAATTCGTCCACGCTTTCGACATACAAGTGTTCGTCATATCATAAACCAAATCAACACAAACCTTCTCAAGATTCTGGACATGTTTGGAAGAAAGAGTGATCCAAGATTCTGGACATGTTTGGAAGAAAGCGTGATTCCATCCTGTCGAAAATCTTCTAAGCCATGCACATCATTTATTTAAAGTATAATGAGATGAGGAGTGCTGAGAAACTGCCATGTCAGATAATGATGACGTGTAGGGAACATAGTTGATAAATCCATCAGCTACTAAGGCTTTCCTTCATCAAACCCATGGTGTCGAAATTGTATGTATACACACTCACACACGCAAGTCAACAAATTACAATGTTCTCTAGTCACCTATTTGACTCCACACAAACCCTTAGATGAATCGAACACATCAAGTGAAGTCAACACAATTAAGAATTAGGAAATATCTAAGGTCCAGATTAATATACGCACACTAAGTAACCTAGGCTAACACATAGGTGGGTGGGGTTCATTGAGTGATTAAGGTCCTATACCTGGGACCTGAGTGACACATAGGCTAGAGTGGCTTCATATTCTTTCCCATTCCATTTTGGTCTGGTGCGGGAATATGAAACACGGTTCAGACATGGGTTTCTTCTTGAGAACTCTGTGCTACAAATTTCCTGTAGTACTAGGGCTATCTGGGAAGCCTGCTAAGTCTGGATGGCCTTTTTATGACCTTCAGCATCTGAGGTAAATTAGAGGAGGGTCTTTTATGGTTATTGTAAACACTATACCTCCGGGTTAGAAGTGTTTACACTTCTCATAACTGATCCAAGTCTGAGGATCCTTGCTCTAGAACATTACATGTGAGGGGGTTGGGATGTTTACAGGTTTGCAGGAACCCTTGACCTCATCATACCCTGTTACTAGTTTTGTTAAGAATGCATCACTTTGGACAGTTCTTGTGATTACCCTGGACTTGTGACTTTTTATTTGAGTCCCCCACCTGGTTACTATATTTCTAAAACTTCATCCGGACTTGTGAACACACATGGACTTTTACCAAGGCAGATAAACAGATCCAGCACTTGATCACAAACCCTTTGCATATCATTTTTCATACATCATTTTTGCATCATCTAACATTTGCTTATTTGTTTTACAGGGTATCCATCTTACTATCTTTGGTTTGTTTTTGACCCATTCTGCTGCTCAGACTTCTTCAGTTATCTTCTCCAGCACCTTCATCAGTTTGTCAAAGACCCTCCTTCAGCACCTTCTCCAGTTATCCTCATCAGCCTTCAGTAGTTACCTTAATCAGGGTTTATCTCAGCTTCTTCACCATCATCCATTTTCAGCATGGACACTTCCAGGAAGAGCAACATCACATACCACTTCTTTGAGCCTACCCTGACATGCATCAGGCAGATCCAGTCTCTCATTACCCCTGATCATGTTCCATTATTCAAAGAACATTATGGAGGCATATTGGACATGATCATGGATCTGGATGCATCCCAGAGGAGCATGATCCGTACTTGCTTGAAGTTTTATGATCCTCCACTCAGATGCTTCACTTTTCCTGATTTCCAGTTGGGACCTCTGCTAGAAGAATTTTCCATGTTGTTAGGAGTTCCCATCAGGAGAGGGATTCCTTTCAACCCTGAGTTGATTGCTCCCAAGAATGAAGACATAGCTAAGGCATTGCATTTGGAGCCTGCCCTCATTGATCAGAGCATGACCACCAAGGCTGGAGTTCCAGGCCTTCACTTAGATATCTTGATCTCCCGGGCCACCCTGCATGCTGCAACAGGGAAGTGGGATGTTGTTTGTGCTCTCTTGGCACTCAGTATATATGGAGTTATCCTGTTTGAAGATGAGCCAAAGTTTGTGAGCAAGAATTCCATTCACTTGTTCTTACTTAGGAACCCAGTTCCTACCTTGCCTGGAGACTTCTATTATTCAGTACACCAGAGGAATGAAATGCAAAGAGGAAGACTGGTCAGATGCTGTGCTCCCCTTTATTACTCTTGGCTGCTAAGACATTTGCCAAAGTCAGATACTTTCCTGAACCCCCTTCAGCCAAAGAATTGGGCCAAGAGATTGATTTCCTTGACTTCAAAAGACATCAGATGGTGCACTCAGAGCACCAAGGGCAAAGACATCATTACTAGCTTTGGGCAATATCCTAATGTGCCTTTGATTGGAGTAAAAGGTTGCATCAACTACAACCCTTTGCTTTTTAAGAGACAATTAGGGTATGCTTTGGTTCATCCTCCAAGAGGGAAAGACTTGACTGAGGCCCTTTATTGTGAAATCCAGCACAACTCTGCTGTTGTCAAACAAGCTGCCTGGGCTTGGGACAACATTCAGACTAATGGAACAACCATCCTTGGCAAGTGCAACAACATTGCTTCAGCACAGTATCTTGATTGGTCTCTGTAAACACCCCAAATTTTCCCTCACTAAGTTCACACCATGGCTTGAGATCTTCCATATTTGCATTAGTTCAATCATATCATATAATGTTGCATTTTTGTTTCACTGCATTGGTTCAAGTTGATCTGCACCTAGGGTTTGTGATCTGAGCCATCCAAGATCCTTCTGAGCCACTACAAAGGTCTTCAATCATCTCAAAGGGGTACATGTATGTTCAATCATCATATTTTATCCTCCAAATATCAAGGAAGCCAAAAAATCACAAAAACTGGCAAGGCATGGAAGCAGAGCTAGGGTTTAACTACACAGATGACCTAAAATTAGGTTTTGGTTTCAGAGGCTATAACTCCAAATTTTTTGGTCATTCTTGTTTCTATTGGTCTCAATATGATATAAGGATCATGCATACCAAGTTTGATGAAAAAATTCATTGTGGAAGTCATCTGATCACTGGGTAACTTCTTGAGCAAGTCAGAGCAAAATCAGGGCATCTGAGGCCCCCATCAATGGACCCAAAGTGGATTTTTCATCAAATTGAATTTATATGGTCTTTATTTGATCATTGAAGTGTTTAGAAGTTCACAAATTTGAAGAAAAGTGGGCTAAACCAAAAGTTGCCAAATTATGGAAATTACTTGTAATGTAAACTTTCCATTTTGGGAAAGTTTTTCAACCTCCTCTTTCTTAACCAAAAATGCTTCAAATGAAAAATTATTGGTCATGAAAGTTGTAGATTGGATCTTTCCCTTTTCAAAAAATACAAGAACAAGATCTAATTCATTTTGGAACTCAAGTTATGGCTTTCCAAAGTTGGCAAAAATCACATAATTTCATGTTTCATGCCAAAAGGGATTTTTTTGCAAAAACCTCATGCCAAACCCTTTTGTGACTTCTAAATGACTTCTATGCATCAGTGCGACTTGCCAAAATCAGAATTGCACAAATTCACAAAGTTTCATGCCTTGGATCACAAGCCTCCATAAGTCATTTTTTCATAAATTCTCAAAGGAAGGATATTTGCAAGAAGGATTTCTAATGATTGATTTGGTTTCTAATTGGCCTCAAAACATCATAACAACATTACATGATCCATTTTGCTGCAAATTGCCCAAAGAATTTCACATTTCCATGACTTGCACATGAAGAAATCCAAAAGGGGCAAAAGTTCACAAAATTGCAAAACCTCCCACAACTTCTCACAAACTTGCTGAATTGCCACAAGTTGCATCACATGGCCATCCTTGAATCAAGCTGCGCCAGACACCCCCTTGTCCTTGGCCTGAAACAGCCCATACCTCAATGGATAACAAACCTTGACTTTTTGCATTTTGCACCATACCAATCACACTATGCCATTACCAACTTTCTGACCAATCACAATACCTTATACTAATCAAAAGCAAGCCAAACATAACAAGAAGCAAGCCTGAACTCTCCCATAACTCAGCATTCACAAAAACCTCCCTCTTTGCATTTTCTATCGAAACACACAACTCAGCCACTCATTCTTCAAACCAACACCACCATTCATCTCAGCATCAATCACTGAACATTTCCCACCCTTCACTTTGCCCTAAAAACCACCATACACAAAACACGATTTTCCCCCCTTTGAACTGAACTTCATCAAACTTCAAAAGGAGGTCACAAACACTTCAGCAAAACTTCAAAGCTTCTTCAGGGAGGTCATTTGAGGCGTTTTGAAGCAAAGAAGCAGCCTGAAAGCTCCAGGGTTGAAAGCTTCATCTCAGGTAGCCATGTGAAAACGTTTTTTCCAGAATCCTTGTTTTATGTTCTTAAATGGTTAAGATTGATCCTCTGAGTGTAATGAACTTTGAATTGTTGAAAATAGTGAAGAAATGAGGATGTATGGTTTGTCTGAAAGTTTTGCATTTTTTATTCTTTGATTCGAATCTTGTTAATGGCTGAAAATAAATTTTGTTTGTGGGTGGATTTGGGCTTAGGGGAGTGAAAGGAACGAATCTGGAGCTTTAGAGCTCCAGAAATGGCCTAGGGAGTGAGTTGCAAAATTCTCAGGGGAGATGTGGCCGGAGAAGATGACCGAAGGTCATTTCCGGCCACCTGAAAGTGATTAGGTTAATTAATTAGGGTTAGGGCATTTTTTAAATATGGGTCGTTAGATGGAAGTTCCCGCGCGTGTTTGTGTGGTTAGGATTGATTCACTTAAGTTTAATTAGGTTTAATTAGTTAATTAAATAGGTTTAATCAGATTTAAATGTGGGTCGTTGGATTGCGCGCCAGGTCAATGGATTCAAGCCCAGATTTGATCCTGTCCTTCCCTTTTGCATACTTTCTTTTTATTTCATTTTTAATTCATTTATTTCTATTTAATTTGTACGAATTTTTAAAAATAGAAAAAGACATCAAAAAATTATGAAATTTTTTATCCAGCCTTTAATTAATTTCCAGAACCCAAAAATATTTTTATTTTTATTTTTTTGCATTAAAAAATTATTTTTAAATCATTTAAATGTTATTTTTAATTGGTTAATGAGAATTAATTAATTAAAAATACATTTAAGTATTTAAAAATCACAAAAAAAAATTAGAGAACATTCTTAGGCATTTAGAAACATTTATAAACTCACCACACAAATTTCTTTTTGGTTTTGATCATACTTTGACATTTTTCAAATGAATTAGGGTTCTTAAATTTGCATATTTTTAACCCTAACTTCAAAAATTCATAACTTTTGATCCAAGTTGAGTTTGTGAATGATTCTTTTTGCATTATGCTATACATGGTTCCAAGCATCTAAAAGCATTTTTGTTTCTTTTTATCTTTCATTTTCAATTTGTTTGGCATTTTATCTTTAGGATCACCCTTTAAACCCTAGAAACTTAGGAAATTCATAACTCCCTTAGGGTTTAGCTTCTGACCTCCCCCTTTGGATAGTGAACTAGTATAGGTTTAGGGTTCCTTTGGTTTCATTTTCAATTTTTTATCTTATCATTTGCTTCTGTCTTTGAGTTTTTCATCTCACATGTTCATATAACCCTAATTTTGCATCTCATTTGCATCCATCTTGTATAAGCTTGCATACATGAACTTGCCATGACATTTTGTGCATCCACATGACATATAAGACATCTTAGGATACATTAGAATCATGTTTGATCATTGCATCATCCATTTTCCATGTTATGCTTTCATATCATTTCATGTGCATTCATGAACTTTCATGCTTCCTTTATGCTTCATTTGCATTCCCATCCTTTGTATAATCATCTTCATCTCATGACATACATTTGTATCATCTCTTTGCATAATTAGCATCATGAACATGCTTCTGGTTTTGGTTTTCATCTTTGCATTTCATTCTCATTTCATTTCTTTTTGCTAACTTTTCAGGTGGTAAGTGTTTGAGAAGTGAATTTGCCTTCACTTCTCACAATCTCTTCTCATCTCTTTTATGCATTCATTGCTGCATTTTACTTTTGTATTTGATTGAGTTTGCTCATTCATGCTCTCCTCCCTTTCTTTCTCCAAGCAACTTATCTTCTTAAGTGAAGTAAGTTGTCTTGTTTCTTTCTGCTTCTCCTCCTTCCATCTTTCTTCTTCCTTGGTGGCTTTTCCATGAAGGTCTCTTGCAAGCCTCATAAACCCTAGGAACACCCAATCATGATCACAATGATGGTTTGATTAGTCCCCCCATTAGTTTTACCTTTGTGTCATCTTTGTGTCTTCTTTTCTCATCTCATAATCAGGACTAAACCTTGAAGGTTTTAAGGCTTTGTGATTAAGCTTATGCCTGCATCCTTCTATTAGGATGGAGTGTATAACTTTAATCCTAAGTGTTAAACCCTTAATGTGTTTAAATCCTTTAATCAATCCACCTTAATAATCACTAAGACAATAAGCTTGTAACTTGGGCCTTGCATTAGGGTTCTAATTCTTCCTTAATTGGTTAAGAAGGACTAACTCTAGTGTTAATGGACAAGTCCCCCTCAAGTTGTCTTACAAATCATAAAATTCCCTTCTTAATCTTACCATTAACTAAAATCCACTTTAATAAAGGCTCTGTTTTGTCATGAGGTTAATCCCTAATCATGGATTAAGTTGAGGAGCCTTCCTCAACTTAAATGTTCTCATCTAATATCCTTCTATTAGGATGGTGTAATGAGTCCATTAAATCCTTGATTATGGCTTAAACTCATTACTTAACACTAAACAAAAACTCCAAAAACATCTAAATAAATACAAGTAGGTTAATGATCTTAATCCTACATTATGGTGAATAAGTGTGAGGTGGTTACTTCATACTTAAAGTATTCTCAATACCCCTAATCAGAGGGAGGATGTGATGAGTTTACTAACCGTTGGTTTAGGCTTAAGCTCATTAACTTATGACAAACACAAAAAGTAATAAAAGACTGAAAACACAAAAAAAAAGACAATAATCGTCTCCTCCGGGATTCTTTTCTCATCACACTCACTCATAAACGAGAACTCGCTTCTTCCGTCTAATGCAAGACAGTTAGCACCTGAGCCAGACAGGTCATACACTTGAGCATATGCAAGCAAGCAGTTCGCCAGTTAATTTATCTTTTAGTCTCTGAGTCGAACTACGGTGTTCTGACTTCCTCATTGCACGAGAGGATACGTAGGAATAACTTAACAGTTATTAAACAAAAGTCTCTGTATATTCCCCCCTCCTCCAGCATTATTCTTTTAGCCTCATTGTCTTGAGCAATGCACTCTTTTCCTGCACTGACACTATTTCATTTCATTTCACATTTCCTCTGCACTGACACTTGTATTCTTTTCCAGCTTCTGCACACAAAATAACACTGACACTACCCCTTTAAACACAAACTTTCAAGCGTGGATCCCATCGAGTACGACGGACAATCTGGGTGCTAATACCTTCCCAGTTTGTAACCAACCCCCTTTCTTAGTTTCTCTGGTTCGCAACCGTCTTATCCATCTTTTCTTAGGTTTATGCAGTATTACCTTTCCTTCGGGATAAAAATGCCTAGCTGGAGACTCTTTTCAGTTCATCTTCATGATCTCTCCCTTCGCCGACCGTTCGCGTCTGTACCCCTTCTGGCCAGGTGTCATTTGGTGGGAGCGACAGTCTCGCACTAGAGCTCAGATCACCCGGATTCCGTTCACCTTAGAAGATGTACCTGAACCTTCTACAGTACAACCTGCAGCTACTGTCAGTTTGGAAGAGTTTGAGAAACTGAAAGAGAGGAATGCTCAGCTCTCTGAAGCCTTGAAGAAGACTCTCTGGGAGAGAAATGACAGCCGTCTGGACAATGAGAGATTGAAAAGGCTCAGGATTGAGCATTTGACCAAGATTGAGAAGACGGATGACTACATCAGGAAGGCTAGAGCAGGGAATTAGTACTGAAGAATGCTTGCAAGGAGGCAAAGACTCGGAAGGCTAGGGAAGAGCATTATCTAGAGGAGAGCCAGGCTAGGTGGACCACGATCATTGAGGCCTGTCCACAAGAAGATCAAAGGACTCAAGCTAAGATAGGGCAACTGGAGGCTAGTGAGAAGAAGCATCGGGAGGCATTAATAGCAGCTCAGAAAGAGATATCTGAATTGAAACTCCGGGAGGGGTTAGAGAGGTCAAAGGATCAGGATAAGCACAAGAAGTTGACCAATTCCATTGCTACTAGGAACCTCCTCATCAGGACTATCACAGAGCACCCGGTTGGTCCAGTGACTGAGGCCCTCCTGAAGGAAGTCAGAGAGGATGACTTTGGATTGGATGTTTGACTCTTTTGCTTGTACTTTCCTTTTATTGTACTTTTGATTTTGTTGTTGTATTTTGACCCACCATGGGAATGTTATTTGTAATCAAACTATGTATTTTCATTCTTTGTAATATATCAGTTTGTATTATTGGTGGGCTTTATTTATCTCTACAACATCATCAGCATTTCCTCAAGGTCTGGAAAGGTCAAAACCAAAGAACCAAACCGGATACCCTTGGAAGACAAATAGGCATCCTGCATTGCATACTAAAATTTTCTTTGTTTTGTAGGTTTTTGTTTTTATTTCTATTTCTCACTTTGTTGTGGTTTCAGGAAACATTGCTCGCAGAAGAGTGTTCTCTGTCAACAGAACACACCGGTACCCAAAAAGAAACAACCTTCCGGGACTCCAGATGGATCAAGTTCAGCAAGACTTGAATGAAGTGAGGGCCCAGATGGCCAATGAAAGGGTTGAGATGAGAAATTAGATGACTCAATTCATGACAGTAATGACTGGTCTAGCTCAGAGCCAGGAGAGACTGAGGGAGTTGGTTGAGAGACAAACTCCTGAAGAACACCATCCAGGTACAGGAGGTACCAGTAACAACGATCACGTGCAGCCTCACACTGATCCACCAGAGTTTGGGCCTCATCTAAACCCAGAAATCAATGCCATAAGAAATACTCAGGGTAACACTGCAGGAGGAAGGGTCTTGCAGGAAGATCCTCTAGAAGATTAGTTTACTGTAGTAGGGGCTGGAGACGAAGTTTACGACCGTCGGTTAGATGAAATTGCAGAGAAACTAAGATCTCTTGAATCCCAAAACTCCCTAGGTTTTGATGTCATGGACATGGGATTGGTGGAAGGGGTGAGAATTCCTCATAAGTTCAAACCCCCCTGTTTTGAAAGGTATAATGGCACATCCTGCCCACGCATCCACCTTCAATCATTCTTGGGAAGATTAAAAGTATACACCATGGACGAGAAGCTGTGGATGTTTTACTTCGAGGATAGTCTGACAGGGGCATCCTGAGAATGGTATTCCCATTTGACCAGAGCCACAGTAAGAAACTGGAAATACTTGGCTGAAGCTTTTATCCGTCAGTATCAGTATAACCTGGACATGGCTCCAAACAGGACCCTTCTAATGGGAATGTCTCAATATTCCCGTGAGAGCTTTAGGGAATATGACCAAAGGTGGAGGAAACTTGCTGCTGTAGTTCAACCCCCCATGTCTGAGAGGGAGATGGCAGACATGTTCATGAATACCCTCCAGGGTACATATATTGACATATTGGTTGCATTCTCTTCCACCAGCTTTTCAGATGTGGTGATAGCTGGGGAAAGAATAGAGAGCCTACTGAAGATGGCGAAGATCTCTGACAACGGTGCCAGTTCAAGCATTACAAGGAAGCCATTTGTTGGGCCCCGTAGATCTGGGGAAACAAACTCTGTACACATGGGAAGAGGGAGACCCCAATACATGCCCAGAACAGTTGTTGTTGTTACTATCCCTGCTCCACCTCCTCAGTACACTCAACAACCATAACACTTTCCGCAACTACAACAATTTCCTCAACAGATATCATACAACAATAATAACAACAATCAACAACAACGTCCGTTTCAACAGCGGCCATCTCAGATCAACAGGGTGATTGACCCTATTCCAATGCCATATGCTACACTGCTGCCACAACTCCTAAAGCTCAATCTTGTTGAGTTGAGGACATTGGATCCACCTGATCCTCAGAACCTTCCGAGAAACTATGATGTCAACTCTAGGTGTGCTTTTCATTCTAACGCACCTGGTCACTCTACGGAAAAATGCAGGGCCCTGCATATGAAGGTCCAGGATCTGGTAGATTCAAAGGCCCTGAACTTTGCACCACCTCCCAATGTAATGAAAAATCCTATGCCAAGCCATAGTGGGCCAAGGATTAATTCTATAGAGGAGGGCTTACCCATGAGTTTAATAGAAGACATTGCATGTATTCAGACACCTCTGGCAGAGGTTAAAGCCCAGCTTTTGAAGTGCCAAGTGTTTCTAGGTTGTGAGGCCTGTTGTAAATCATGCAAACTTTCCAAGAATGGGTGTGCAAGCTTGAGGAGTGGAATTAATGGCTTCATCAGAGAGGGCATTCTGCAAATTACAACCATAACTTCTACAACACCAGCAACTCTTTTGTCAATAACAAGTGATTCTTCTACAACTGCAACAACCATTGTTCCTAATGATTCTTCTACAAATTCAACCACCATTGTTCCTACTGATTCATCTACAACTCCAGCAACCATTTCTTCCTTCACTTCAACAAACAACAGTTCCGTTTCATCTCCTTCTACAACTTCAGCAACCACCAACAATGATGTTTCCATTGTCACAATTTATTATGACCCGACAACGGTCCTGTAAACACCCCAAATTTGCCCTCACCCATTTCACACCATGGCCTGTGATCATTTCATATGCATAAAATCAATCATAGCATCTCATACCACATTTTTGATTCATTGCATTGGTTCTAAGTCATCTACATCTAGGGTTTGTGATTTGAGCCATCCCTGAGCCATTTGAGCCACTCCAAAGGTCATCAATCACTTCAAAGGGGTCCATGTGTGTTCAAGTATCATATTATATCCTCTCAAAGTCAAGAATGTCAAAAATCACAAGAACTGAGAATGGCATGGAAGCAGAGCCAGGTTTAACTGCACAGATGACCTAAAATTAGGGTTTTGGTTTCAAAGGCCATAACTCCAATTTTTTTGGTCATTCTTGTTTATATTGGTCTCTATATGGTATAGGGAGTATGCATATCAATTTTCATGAAGAAATTCCATGGGGAAGTCATCTGATCAAGAGTTGACTTTTCAAGCAAGTCAGTGCAAAATCAGGGCATCTGAGGCCCTCAATGACCCAACCAAAGGGTGTTATTCATCATTTTGATTGTATATGCTCTTTATTTGATCATGGAAGATGTTAGAAGTTCACAAAATTGAAGAATTTCAAGTCTTTTGCAAAGTTGACTTTTTGGGAAAGTTTGACTTTTAATGAAATTGTCATTTTAGGCAACTTTTTCAACCTTTACTTTTTGATTCAAAAAAGCTTCAAATGAAAAAACTTTGGTCATGAAAGTTGTAGAATAGATCATTCCCTTTTCAAAAAGTACAAGAACATGACCTAATTCATTTTGGATCAAAAGTTATGGCTTGTCAAAGTTGGCAAAAATCACAAAATTTCAAAGTTTCCACCAAAGAGGCAAAGTTGCAAATTCACTTCTCAAGGCAAATTTAGTCATCAAATGCACTTCTAAACTTCACCACATGATCATACAAGACCTAAAAATCAGAATGGACCAAGGGATCATTCATTTTGTGGCCTATGGATCAAGATTTTTTCATAAGAATCAAAGGCAAGGCAAGTTGCAAAACTCATCATAAGACACAACCCACTTGCTTGCTAGCCTGCTGAACCACCCTAGGCATCTCCCCACATCATGTTGCACAAGACACACCCTTTGTCCTTGGCTAGAAAGTAGCCCATACTTCTCTTACACCAACTTTGACATTTTGGCAAGAGACCCATACCAATCAATAAAGCACACATCACTTCTTCTGACCAATCATAATAGTTTATACAAGCCAAAAGCAAGCAAAAGCAACTAGAACACAAGCCTGAAACACTCCATAACTCAGCATTCTCATTTTCACCTCATCTTGCAAGAGCATTCGAAACTCATCACACAGGCCACAAACACACAAACAAACTTCACCAATCAACTCAACACACCTTCCTGATCACAAGGCACCCTTCACCATAGCCTAAAACTCAGAGAATCAAAAACACGATCACCACCTGCCATTGAACAGAACTCCTGCCATCTCTCAAACCAGCCATTGCAAACTTCAAACAAACATTGCAAGCTTCCTAGGAGGGTCATTGGAGTGCATTTGAGCCAAAGAAACAGACAGAAAGCTCCTGAATCGAAAGCTTCAGTTCAGGTAGTCAACTCAAAACTTTTTTCCAGAAACATGTTTTTAAGTTCTTAATAGCTTCTATGCACTCCCCTGATCATGAATATGTGCTTACTTTTGAAAATGGTTGAGAAACCAGCATGTATGAACTGTCTGAAATTTTTGCCCTAAAATTGTTTTGTTTCGATTCAGCTGATTGATGAGTGAAAAATGAGATTTGAGTGGGGGTTTTGATTCAGTGAGGTGTGGGAATGATTTCTGGGCTTTTAGTTTTCATTTTTGTGAAGTTTTGAGGATTTTAGGGATTTTCAGGTGGGAGTCCCACCGGAGAAGACGACCGGAGGTCTTCTCCGGCCACCTGAAAATGATTAGGGCTAATCCCTGTAATTAATGAGAGTTTGAATCCTGAGCGTTGGATGAGCTGACTTGGTCAATTCCCGCGTGCATTCAATGGTCTGGATCCACCCACTTAACCCTAATCCACGTCATTAGTCATTTAATTAGGTTTTATAATTAATCTGGCCAGTTTGAATCTCCACCCTTGGATCTGGCGCCAGTCAACACGTGCGCATTTCATTTGAATACCAGCCATTGATCTGTTTGACTTTCCATTTTATTTCATTTTATTTTCTTTTTATTTGATTTGTTTTCCACATTTATTTAAAAATAGTAAAACCTTTTCAAAAATTCTGAAAATTTTTATACACACTTTTATTAATTTTCAGAAACCAAAAACATTTTTATTTTTATTTTTTTGCATTAAAAAATATTTTTAAATCATTTAAAGGTTTATTTTTAATTAATTAATGAGAATTAATTAATTAAAAATACTTTTAGGTATTTAAAAATCACCAAAAAATTCATGAAACCTTCATAATCATTTAGAAAAATTGTCCAACCCTCAAACCAAATTTCTTTTTTGACCTTGATGTCTTTTGAGAATTTTTCATGGAATTAAAATCATTTCAAGGCATTATTTTGATCCAAACTTCAAAAAATCATTTCTTCCTAACCATTGAGAGTTGGACTTTGATTCTTTTTGCATTGCATTTTGTTTAGCATGTAGTTTGTGAGATTAAATTGGCATTGATTTGATCTTTCATTTTTAATTTGTTTGGCATTTTTCTTGTTAAGGTACCCTAAAACCCTAGGAAACTTAGGAAATTCATAACTTACATTAGGTTACGAGTTAGAACCCCTCCTTTAGGCAGTGAGTTTGTGTAGGTTTAGGGTTCCTTTGAATGCATTTTCAATTTTTTATCTTGATGTTTGCTTCTGATTTTGGTTTTTGTTTGATGCATTGATCATAAACCCTAATTTGGGCTTCCTTTTGCATTCATCTTGTATTTGCATTCATACCATGTCTTGCCATAGCATTTTGTGCATCCATTTGCTTCATTAGACATCTTAAGGCATGTTAGAAGCATGCTTGATCATCACATCTTGCATTTGCCATGTTGTATGCCATTTGCACTTCATAACTTTTCATGTATGATCATGTTTCTTAACTTGCTTCATTTGCATCCATAAGTTTGTATGATCATCCCCATGCTTTGTTTCATGTTTGCATCATCTCATAGCATCATTAACATCATGTATGTGCTTCTGGTTTTGGTTTGCATCATGCCATTCCATCTCATCTTGCATTGCATTGCATTTCTTTCACTAACTTTTCAGGTGGTAAGTCACTTTGAGAAGTGAATTTGCCTCCACTTCTCATAACTTCTTTTCATCTCTCTTATGCATCATTGCTGCATTTTATATTGTGTTTGAGATTGAGCTTGCTCCTCCTTCTTCTTCTCACTCTCTTTCCTCAAGTGACTTGACTTCTTGAATGAAGCAAGTTACTTTGCTTCTCCTTGCTCCTTTCATCTGCTTCCTGGTGGTTCCATTAAAGACTTCTCCTGTGAACTTCACAAACCTTAGGAACAACCAAGCATGACAATAATTAGGGTTTTGATTAGTCCCCCATTTAGATTTTACCTTTGTGTCTCATTGAGTCTTCTCTTCTCACCTCATAATCAGGGACTAAACCCTAAAGGCTTTAAGGCTTTGTGATTAAGCTTATGCCTGCATCCTTCTATTAGGATGGAGTGCATAACTTTAATCCTAAGTGTTAAACCCTTAATGTGTTTAACTCCTTTAATCAATCCACATAATAATCATCAAGACTTCACACTTGTAACTTGGGCCTTGCGTTAGGGTTCTAATTCTTCCTTAACTGGTTAAGAAGGACTAACCCTAGTGTTAATGGACGAGTCCCCCTCAAGTTGTCTTACAAACCCTAAAAAACACTTCATCATCTTATCATTAACTAAAATCCACTTAATAAAGGATTTGTTTTGTCATGAGTTTAATCCCTAATCATGGATTAAGTTGAGGAGCTTTCCTCAGCTTAAACATTCTCATCTATTATCCTTCTATTAGGATGGTGTAATGAGTCTGTTTAATCCCTGATTATGGCTTAATCTCATTACTTAACACTAAACAAAAACAACAAAAACATCCAAATAATCACAAGTAGGTTAATGATCTTAATCCTACACCATGGTGATTAAGTGTGAGATTCTGACTTCACACTTAAGGTATTCTCATTACCCCTGATCAGAGGGAGGATGTGATGAGATTACTAACCCATTGGTTTAGGCTTAAGCTCATTTTCTTATGACAAACTTCAAAAGCAATAAAAGACTGAAAACTCAAAAACAAACAATAATCGTCTCCTCCGGGATTCTTTTCTCATCACATTCACTCATAAACGAGAACTTGCTTCTTCCGTCTAATGCAAGACAGTTTTCACTTGAGCCAGACAGGTCATACACTTGAGCATTGACAAGCAAGCAGTTCAATAGTCAATTTATCTTTCAGTCTCTTTGGGTCGAACTACGGTGTTCTGACTTCCTCATTGCACGAGAGGATACGTAGGCATAACTTAACAATTATCGAACAAAAGTCTCTGTATATTCCCCCTCTTTTCAACTTTATTCTTTTAGCCTCATGTCTTGAGCATTTCATTCTCATTCCTACACTGACACATCACTTATGCACTTCACATTCTTTTACACTGACACCTGTACATCCTCTTCCATCTCTTTTATACACTAATTGCACTGACACTACCCCTTTTAAAACACAAATCTTTTGAGCGTGGATCCCGTCGAGTACGGCGGACAATCTGGGTGCTAATACCTTCCCAGGTTGTAACCAACCCCCTTTCTCAGTCTCTATGGTTCGCAACCGTCTTATCCATATCTTTCTAGGTCTATGTTGCATTGCCTTTCCTCCGGGATAAAAATGCCTAGCTGGCGACTCTTTTCATCACCTGTGAGTTCACTCCTGTGTGTTCTCACACCCTCCTCTCGCCGACCGTTCGCGTCTGTACCCCATTTGACCCGACTTCATTTGGTGGGAGCGACAGGTCCCAAATTCCAGCAACTTGCAACAATCTCAACAACAGTTCCAACTTCTGCTGCAGTAAGCCCAGTCACCATCACGGTGCCCGAGCCAATTCCATATGATAAAGACAGTGCTATACCATGGCATTATGATGCTGACCTTTACTGCAACGGAGAGAAAGTCCTTCTTGATTCTCCGGTTCTCACTCCCCATGTGGATAATGTTGGGGGAGGCAGAGGCTTCACCCGAAGTGGACGTCTCTTCACATCACAAACTCCAAGAACCAACACTGAGGCAGAAGCTGCTGTCAAAGCCAAAGGGAAGAGTGTGATACCTGAAGAATCTACACCAAAAGAGACTCATAAATCATCCTTTGATTTAGATATGGATGAATTAATGAGAATTATTAAAAGAAGTGACTATAAAGTTGTGGACCATCTCCACCAGACTCCTTCAAAGATCTCTATACTATCTCTGTTGTAATGTTCTGAAGCCCATCGGGATGCACTACTCAAAGTTCTGCACGCTGCCTACATGCCAGAAGAGATCACAGTGAATCAGCTGGAAACAGTGGTGTCAAATGTCAATACTAGCCATGGGCTAGGTTTCACTGATGCTGATTTGACAACAGAAGGACGTCACCACAACAAAGCTTTGCACATAACCCTGGAGTGCAAAGGAGCTGTACTATCTCATGTTCTTGTAGACATTGGGTCCTCACTCAATGTCTTACCCAAGAAAGCTCTTGTCAAGCTCGAATATGATGGGATAGCTCTCCGGCCAAGTAACCTTGTGGTCAGGGCTTTTGATGGATCCAAAATATCTGTTCTTGCAGAGGTGGAAATACCAGTGATAATCGGTCCGCAAGTCTTTAAGACCATTTTTTATGTGATGGACATACAACCTGCTTACAGTTGTTTGTTAGGTCGACCATGGATTCATGCCGCAGGCGCAATGACGTCGACCCTTCACCAGAAACTAAAATATGAATGGGAAGGACAAATTATCATCATCTGTGGTGAGGAGGACATATTTGTTTGACATCTGGCTACATACAAGTATATTGAGATGGATGGTGAAATCCATGAAACTATGAGCCAAGGGTTCGAGGCCCTGAATGTCAATGAGTCGATAACTGAAGTATTTGCTGCATCCCAGGAGGATAGGATGGGTACTTCAATTGTCTCCTATCAGCAAGCCCGGAAGGTTATTGAAGACGGTAATGCCCAAGGCTGGGGCAAGCTGCTGCCGGTGGAGAAAAAGGAAGATAAATTCGGTTTGGGTTACAGACCATTCCGACAAGATCAATCAGAGGCTGCCAAAGAGCCTAAGTTCATCAGTGGAGGGATGCTCACCCCAGATTCTGTTAACAACCTGGAAGACGAGGCGGAAAGAGACCGCAACCTGGAGAGCTGGATTCGTCCAAGGATCCCGGGGAATCAAGTCCTTAATTGGTCTTCCCAGGAAATTATAAGGGTTACTTCTGCAGAGTAATTATTATTTCCTGTCTTTTTAGCATGCATCAAGTCCTGCATCTTGCCCAAGTTGTCAGGACTCATTTTGTAATAGGACCATATTGTAATTTTGTGCAAATGATTAATCAATGAATATCAGACATCTTTTGCAAACGACTCTCTTTTTTGCTCACTGTCTTTTCTTTTTTCACTTTTGTAGAAAACAATAAAATGGCAATGTTTTCAAAATAAATAACTTCATTTTCACTTTTTCTAAACGAGATTAAAACTGATCACTAAAACGAACCAATCTCAATCCTTGCAGAGATTATCCTCCAGTTTGCACCGACAACAACACTGCTATGACCTTGTATGACTTCGACAATCCAATTAATAAAGCTGATGAAGGGGTTGAAGAAGACTATGAGTTACCTGAAGAGTTAGCCAGGTTATTGAGGCAGGAAGAGAAAGTAATTACTCCTCATCAGGAGGAGGTTGAGACGGTTAATCTTGGTACCGAAGAGGATTTGAAAGAAGTAAAGATTGGGGCCAGTCTGCAGGCTTCAGTAAAAGAACAACTTATTGACATGCTTCGAGAATACGTCGACGTCTTTGCTTGGTCCTATCAAGACATGCCAGGTCTGGACACGGATATTGTTATGCACAAGCTGCCTTTGAAAGAAGATTGTCCTCCAGTAAAGCAGAAGCTACGCCATATTCGTCCAGATATGGCCATGAAGATTAAAGAAGAAGTACAAAAACATTGGGACTCCGGTTTCCTTGCTGTAACTAGTAACCCACCGTGGGTTGCTAATATTGTACCATTGCCTAAGAAGGATGGAAAACTACGGATGTGTGTGGATTACGGGGATCTGAATAGAGCTAGCCCGAAGGATGATTTTCCATTACCTCACATTGATGACAACACAGCTCAGTTCTCGGTGTTTTCCTTCATGGATGGATTTTCAGGGTATAATCAGATCAGGATGTCACCCGAAGACATGGAGAAGACAACCTTCATTACACCTTGGGGCACATTTTGTTACAAGGTAATGCCTTTTGGACTAAAGAACGCCGGTGCAACTTATCAACGGGCTATGGTAACATTATTCCATGACATGATCCACAAAGAAATCGAATGCTACGTGGATGACATGATTGCCAAGTCCCTCACTGAAGAAGATCATCTGGTGAATCTGCTGAAGTTGTTCAAGCGTCTGAGAAAGTATCAGCTGAAGCTAAACCCCAACAAATGCACATTCGGGGTGCGTTCCGGTAAGTTGCTGGGATTTATTGTAAGTTAAAAGGGAATTGAAGTTGATCCTGACAAAGTCAAAGCCATTCAAGAGATGCTTGCACCTAGGACTGAAAAGGAAGTTCGGGGGTTCTTAGGTAGATTGAACTACATATCAAGGTTCATATCTCATCTTACTGCAACCTATGAACCCCTGTTCAAATTGTTAAACAGTCAGGTGGAATGAAGATTGTCAGAAGGACTTTGACAAAATCAAGGGGTACCTACAAGAACCTCCAATTCTCATGCCTCCAGTTGAAGGAAGACCTTTAATAATGTACCTGATAGTATTAGAAGGATCAATGGGGTGTGTGTTGGGCCAGCATGACGAGTCTGGTCGAAAAGAGTATGCAACATACTACCTAAGCAAAAATTTTACCGACTGTGAACAACGTTATTCACTGCTCGAGAAAACTTGATGTGCTTTAGCGTGGGCTGCTCGCCGACTAAGACAATATATGTTGACTCACACTACCTTGTTAATCTCAAATATGGATCCAGTCATGTACATATTTGAGAAGCCACTACTTACCGGAAGGGTTGCAAGATGGAAAATGATTCTGATAGAATATGACATTCAGTACACATCTCAAAAGGCCATCAAAGGCAGTGTACTGTCTGACTATCTAGATGAGCAACCCATTGATGATTACCAACCAATGAGGTTTGACTTCCCTGATGAAGACATCATGTTTATGAAAGCTAAAGATCATGAAGAGCATGTTCACACTAAAGGGCCGGACCCGGAAGAAGAGTGGACAATGATGTTTGATGGGGCTATCAATATGAATGGTCGTGGAGTTGGTGCAGTGCTCATTACACCTAAAGGAGTTCATATGCCTTTTTCGGCAAAACTCACCTTTGCCTGCACTAACAACGAAGCTGAATACAAAGCCTGTATCATGGGTCTTGAGGAAGCTATTGACCTCAGGATCAAGACATTAATTGTATTCGGAGATTTAGCTCTGGTAGTCAATCAGACCAACGGAAAGTGTTACACTCACAAAGAGCATCTAATTCCATACCGTGAGTATACGAGGAGATTATTGACTTTCTTCACAACAGTCAAACTTGAGTACATCCCTTGAGACGAAAATCAGTTCGCAGATGCTTTAGCTACTATTTCCTCCATGATCAAGGTTCAGACTGCCAATTATGTGCCTCGAATTTCGGTATCCAAACTTGACCGACCAGCATACGTATTCTTCGTGGACATTGCTAAAGATGACAAGCCTTGGTTCCATGACATCAAAAGCTTCTTAGAGGATCAAACATACCCACCTGGGGCATCATCCAATGATAAGAAGACATTAAGAAGGCTGGCTAGCAGTTTCTTCCTTAATGCTGATGGTTCACTATACAAGCGAAACTTTGACATGGTGATACTCAAATGTGTTGATAAGAAAGAAGAAGACTTGTTGATGCACGAGATGCATGAAGGATCTTTCGGTACCCATGCTAGAGGACATGCAATGGCTAAGAAATTGTTGAGATCAGGTTACTACTGGATCACAATGGATGTAGACTGTTGTGCCTATGCCAGGAAGTGTCACAAGTGCCAGATCTACGCAGACAAAGTGCATGTACCTCCAAATAATTTGAACGTGATGTCTTCACCTTGGCCCTTTGCCATGTGGGGGAATTGACATGATTGGAAAGATGGAACCGACTACTTCAAATGGCCATAGATTCATCCTGGTAGCCATTGATTACTTCACCAAATGGGTTGAAGCAGCTTCATATGCAAACGTCACCAGATAAGTGGTAGCCAGATTCCTGAAAAGAGACATCATCTGTAGATATGGAGTTCCCAAGCGAATCATTACTGATAATGGTTCCAATTTGAATAATGAAATGATGGCAGAGCTGTGTCGGGACTTCAAAATCCAACACCACAACTCTTCTCCTTACAGGCCAAAGATGAAAGGCGCTGTTGAGGCAGCTAACAAAAACATTAAGAAGATTGTGCAAAAGGTGGTGATTACTTACAAAGACTGGCATGAAATGCTACCATTTGCCTTGCATGGGTATCGAACCTCAATCAGAACGTCCACTGGGGCAACACCGTATCAGTTTGTGTATGGTATGGAGGCAGTCCTACATGTTGAAGTTGAGCTACCTTCCTTACGGGTACTGATGGATGTTAAGTTGAATGAACTAGAATGGGTTCGGTCTCAGTACAATCAATTGAATTTAATCGAAGAAAAGAGACTAGCTGCAATCTGTCATGGGCAGTTATATAAGAAAAGGATGAAGAAAGCCTTCGATCAAAAAGTCAGGCTTCGGGAATACCAAGTAGGAGATCTTGTGCTAAAAAGACTTCTCCCTCCTCATACAGACCACAGGGGAAAATGGACTCCAAATTACGATGGTCCATTCCTAGTAAAGAAGGTTTTCTCCGGTGGAGCATTGATGCTTACTACTATGGATGGTGAAGATTTCTTATCCTCTGTGAATTCAAATGCAGTTAAAAAATACTTCGCATAAAATGACCCGCTAGACATAAAAACAGAATGTAAGTCCAGGCAAAAATAGGGCATCCCGGCAAGTCAAAAACAAAATAAAAGACTCAGGCAAAAATAAGGGAAAATTAAAAAAATGTACACCCGCTGAGTTGAAAAGCCGCATTGGATAGCTCGGGAAAAAATGGGTATCGCAGTGGATCGAAAACCCGAAAGGGCGATCCACGCAAAATTAGGGAATAAGCGAACAACTACATTCTGAATTCGTCTGTATTACTTACAACACGGCAAGCTTCGAAAGGATAAAACATCAGTCAGAATCAACCTTCTTCAGAAATCAAGATGAGAAGAACGTCAAGGTCATACGGGTCATAACAAAGGAAGCTCACCGGAGCATCATCAACATTGCCAGAACTTTTACTTTTTCAATTTGTAACAATCTCCTCATTTTAGGGGATCTGTTTCTTTGACTTTATTTGCCAATTCAGGGCACCCAGATTAATAAAATCAGATTTTCAGTCACACCTCGTTTTGTACATTTTTGTTTCGTTTGCAAAATGTCCAATATCCATGATATAATATTTGCATAAAACAAATGAGCCATTTTTGATAAATGCTTGCGGGAAATATATTTACTCTCAGGAATATCTAACTCCTATGACAGAATTCGGTAAGCGATACCTCAGGATGCTTGGGCATTTCTTTGTCTTGATAGGTTGCAGGTACTCAAATACGTAGCATGGGGCATGCCAAGCATGACTTCCCCAGCATACCTCCTCCAAGCAGCATCTAAAATGCTTTTTCCAGCGGAGTTGTCAAAGCCTCCTCATCCCCAGCATAAGTCTATTCAATAGAAGCTTCCCTAGCCGGGATCCCCACAGAGATGACTAGGAAGATCGTTCAGTGATCTTTCCTTCCCCAAACAGAGTGCCAGGTATCTAAAAGAGCTATCTCCCCTAAAAATTCCAATCTCTCCCTAGAAGAGAAGTGCCTGAAATTCTCACACAACAAAGTGACGAAAGCTTCTTTTTCCCCAGCTGGGATATTCCTTCAAGCAGATCAGCCAGAGATCTGCACAACAGCGGGATCAGAATCCCGAATCGGTTTCTTTTTGCATAATCATAACATTCACATCATTTTTCCCCACAGAGCGTAGCATTCCGTCTAATACGGAGCATTACGGCAAAAATCAAACATTTGCATGATCACAAGTCAGGTTCGGGCCAGTCACCTACAATTACCATCGATATTTCATCAGTAATATATATAGAAATAAAAGCCGAAGCGTCCCCTTTTGCACTCTCCCACAGATACATGTTCATATATACCCTTTTGACATCTGTCGTGTCACCTTTCCCCAGCATGGCTGTCAAAACACTTGTTGCCAATCAAACACTTGTTTATAACACATTCCTTTCGACACCCGTCCGTGTCATCCAATCCCCGCAGGTCGCCGAAACACCTTTTTATGATCTCATATACAAATGATTGTTCATAACTTATACACTTTCTCTTCTGACACTCGTCCATGTCACACTTTTCCCCAACAAGTTGAACACTCATCCGTGTCTTGCTCGTACTTCACAATACTCGTTCATACTCATATAGATACTCGTCCGTATCCCGTATATATATATATATATATATATATATATATATATATATATATATATATATATCACTCTTCAACAGATTCGACACTCGTCCGTGTTCTTTGTTAACCAGTTGGTCCTCGTCCATACCATCATCTCTGAACATGCGTCAGCATTTGTCTCTGCTGATACTCGTCCGTATCATGGCCTTAAGGATGCTCGTCCGCATCTTTAATCTATACACAGCGTCAAACACTTATACCTTTTACTTCGGAAAGCATAAGCGCTCGTCCGTGTTTACTATTTCCCCAGCAGAATGACCTTTCTTCTATCCGACATTCGTCCTATGTCGTGATACTTTAGGCAGCCGTACCCTGCCAGGTGATCGTCCTTCACCTTTGGATGACCGTCCCTCATCCTTTCCCCCAACGGAGTCTCCATTATTGGAACTCTTTCCTATCCGGAATTCGTCCTATGTCGTGATATTTAGAAGTCGTCCCCTGCTAGGTGATCATCCTTCACCTTTTGATGATCGTCCTTCACCATTTTATCTGATGGCCGTCCCCATCGTTGATCTTATTGTCTGACATTCGTCCTATGTCATGATACAACCCCGAGAGCAGCCGTACCCTGCTAGGTGATTGTCTTCACCTCTTGATGATCGTCCTTCATCATGCTTATCCGATGGCCGTCCCCATCGTCAACCTTTTCTATCCGACATTCGTCCTATGTCGTGATAAAGGGAAGCCGTCCCCTGCTAGGTGATCGTCCTTCACCATTGATGACCCTCCCTCATCATTTATTTCATTTATTCTTGAACCTGATGGCCGTCCCAATTGTTATTTACTTTACATCCCTGATGGCCGTCCCCATCATGGCCATTACTTTATTCCCCAGAGAACATTTTTGCTTTGCTTGATGGCTGTCCCCATCATGATCTCTTCATTTCCCCAGCATGTCGGTTGTCCCCGTCATTGCTTTATCCCCAGCAGTCGTCCTCTGCTCGATGGTCGTCCTCCATCGCTTTCATTAGATAATCTTACTTTACTAACTTTTACAATTTATATCCCTTTTCTTCTTCTCCCCAACGAGTGCAAATTTTGGACTATCTTTGGTATTCAACCACAAGTTATCTTGTTTGTCTGTTAAGCCAAGCGCTTACATCCTGCACAGCTAACTTATGCTTGAATAGGGGCAGTTGTAAACACCCCAAATTTTCCCTCACTCATTTCACACCATGGCTTATGATCTTTCATATTTGCATTAGTATAAGCATGTCATCTCATATTGCATTTTGTTTCACTGCATAAGTTCAAGTTCATCTGCATCTAGGGTTTGTGATATGAGCAATCCAAGGATCCATTTGAGCCACCCCAAAGGTCTCCAATCATTCCAAGAGGGTCCATGTGTTCTCCATCTTCATATTATATCCCTCAAAGATCAAGGAAGTCAAGAAATCACAAGAACTTGGAAAGCATGGAAGCAGAGCTAGGATTTCACTACACAAATGACCTGAAATTAGGGTTTTGGTTTCAGAGGCCTTAACTCCAAATTTTTGGGTCATTCTTGTTTCTATTTTTCCTAAGATGTTATAAGGATCATGTGTACCAAGTTTGATGAAGAAATTCATTGTGGAAGTCATTTGTTCATTAGGTAACTTCTTGAGCAAGTCAGAGCAAAATCAGGGCATCTGAGGCCCCCAACAATGGAACCAAGGTGGTATTTTAATCAAATTGAAGTTATATGATCTTTATTTGATCATTAAAGTTCTTGGAAGTTCATAAAATTGAAGAAATTTGAGCTAAACCAAAAGTTGCCAAAAATGGAAATGACTTGTAATGGAAACTTTCCATTTTGGGAAAGTTCTTCAACCTCCTCTTTCTCAACCAAAAATGCTTCAAATGAAAAATTGTTGGTCATGAAAGTTGTAGATTGGATCATTCCCTTTTCAAAAAGTAAAGAAAAATGTTCTAATTCATTATGGAACTCAAGTTATGGCCTTGCAAAGTTGGCAAAAATCCTATAATTTTCACTTTCACACCAAAGAGGATTTTTTGCAATTTCACATACCAAGCCATTTTGTGACCTCTAATCAACCTCTAAGCATCATAAAAGCATAGTACAACTCATTGTGACCAGAATTTCCCAAAGAATCACTTGCTTTCATGCCTTGCATCACAAGATATTTCAAAAGGGGCAAATTTGCAAAGTCTTGCAAAACTTATGAGATATTTCTCTCCAAGCCATCCAGCTGCATAATTTCAATCCCATGGCTCTCGTTGATCAATTCTGAGCTAATACATGCCATGAAACAGCTGCTACATGAGCCCATACCTCAAGTACACAAGTTGTTGACTTTTTGCAATTGGACCCATACCAATCAGCTGCAGCCACCACCCACTCTTTGTCCAATAGGGACTTGTTATGTGGACCAAAAGCAAGCCATAACACACATCACACAAGCCTGAAACATCTCATACACCAAGTTTCAAAAAATCACCATCAACCTTCAAGCTTTCGATTCTCTCTGCCCAACCACTAAAACCTCAAACAAACTTCACCATTCAACTCACCATCATCAATAGAACATCTCCCAACCATCAAACAAGCCTGAAACCCCACAAACAAAAAACACGATTTCAGACCAGTTGGGGTGTAACCACTCAAACCAGCTCATTTCAACTCATTCAAAGCCTTGCAACATCATCAGGGGATCAAGTGGAGGCCATTTGCACAAGAGAGAGGTCCATATAGCTCAAACTGAGAAAGCCCAAGCTCAGGTATCATCAAGAACTTTTTTTCCAAAAATGTAATTTTAAGTTCCTAAATGAATCTATGTGATGTGTTGATCATGCTGATGTCTTTATTTTTTAAAATGGTTAAGAAATGAGGATTTCATGAACATCTGAAAGTTTTAACCTAAAAATGTTCTTCATCGATTCTTCATTTTGATGCATGAGAAATTGTTTTTGTTGCTGGATTTGTGTTTTATGATGTTTAAGGATTGATTCTGGAGCTTTAGGGGTCTTGGGGTTGAGTTTTGAGTGTTTCAGGAGAGGGGAGTGGCCGGAGAAGACGACCGGAGCACTCTTCCGACCATATGAGATTAATTAGGGCTTTAATTAGGGTTTAATGTGAATTTAAACGTAATCCTTAGGATAAGGTTTCCAACGCGTGTTTGGACGGTTGAGATGGATCATTAAGAATTAATCAGGATTAATTTAATTAATTAATTGAAATTAAGCCAGTTTAAAACCTAGTCGTTGATCTGCGCGCCAGTCAACATCTTTTTCTCAGCTTTAAACCACATCCTTTGGATTGCCATACTTTCATTTAATTTGATTTTTTATTTCATTTAAATTGTGTTTTCTTGCACATTTATTTTAAAATACCTAGAAAAATCACAAAAATATTTCCTCTGGATTTTAATTCCAAATATTTTTCATCACCGAAAAACATTTTTGTTTTTATTTTTTGAATTTTTAAAGCATTTTAAAAATATTTAAATATTTATTTTGATTGATTAATGGAAATTAATTAATTAAAATACCATTTAGGTTTCCAAAAATCACAAAAAAACTCCCATTACATCTTAAGGCAATTAGAATCATTGTCAAACCACTCATACAATTTTCTTTTTGGTTTTGAACATGCTTTGACATTTTCTTTGAATTTAGGGTTCATAAAATTCCCTTTTTAGAACCTTAACTTTAAAAATCTTTTCTACCTAACCATGAATGGTTTCATGATGATTCTTTTTGCATTGTTTTCCATATAACATGTTGTTTCTAGGACATTTTTGGTTTGAATTTATCTTTTATTTTCAAATTGATTTGCATTTTTCCTTTTAAGGTACCCAAAAACCCTAGTTAACTTAGAAAAATCATAACTTCCTTTAGTTTAAGAGTTAGACCTTCTCCTTTGGGGTGTGATATCATATGGGGTTAGGGTTTGTTTGAGCTCATTTGTAAATTTTTATCATGTGAATTGTTTCTGTTTTGGTCATATGCATCTCATGTTGCCTTAAAACCCTAATTTTGCATCTTCATTTGCATCCATCTTGCATATACATCCATACATGAACTTGCCATGACATTTCATGCATTCATATGTCATCTTAGACATCTTAAGACATGTTAGAATCAAGCTTTATCATTCCTTCATTCATTTGCCATGATTTGCATTCATTTCATTCCATTAACTTTCATGAACTTTCAAACTTCAAAGCATGCTTCCATTTGCATCTCATCTTTGTATGAACATTCATAGCACTTGGTATGCCTTTGCATCATGTCATAGCATCATTTACATCATGATTATGCTTCTGGTTTTGTAAACACCCCAAATTTTCCCTCACTCATTTCACCATGGCTTGTGATTCTTTTCATATTGCATAAGTTCAATCATATCATCTCATAGTGCATTTTTGCTTCACTGCATTAGTTCTAAGTCATCTGCATCTAGGGTTTGTGACCTGGGCAATCCAAGGGCTATCTGAGCCACTCCAAAGGGTTTCAATCATTTCAAAAGGGTCCATGTATGTTCAAGCATCATATTACATCCTCCCAAGATCAAGAAAGTCAAAAAAACACAAGAACTGAGGAAGGTATGGAAGCAGAGCCAAGATTAACTACACAGATGACCTAGAATTAGGGTTTTGGTTTCAGAGGCCATAACTCCAAAGGTTTTGGTCATTCTTTTCTCTATTGGTCTCTATATGTTATAGGGATCATACATACCAATTTTCATGAAGAAATTCAATGGGAAAGCATCTGATCACAAGATGACTTCTTGAGCAAGTCAGTGCAAAATCAGGGCATCTGAGACCCCCAATCATCCAACCAAAGGGTTTTCTCCATCATTGTAGGTGTATATGATCTTTGTTTGATCTTAGAAGAAGTTAGAAGTTCACAAAATTGAATAATTTCAAGCCATTTGCAAAGTTGCCATTTTGGGAAAGTGACTTATAATGCAAACTTGCCATTTTGGGAAAGTTTTTCAACCTCCTCTTTTTGATTCAAAAAAATGCTTCAAATGAAAAATTCATGGTCATGAAAGTTGTAGATTGGATCCTCCCATTTTCAAAAAGTACAAGAACTTGATCTAATTCATTATAGAACTCAAGTTATGGCTTGTCAAAGTTGGGAAAAATCACAAAAATTCACTTATGTGCCAAAGAGGGAAACTTGCGAATTCTTGTACCAAGGCAATTTGTGACTTCTAATTGATGTCTAAGCTTTACACAAACATCATACATGACTTAAACTTCAGATTGGCCCAAAAATTTCTCAAGTTCCATGCCTTAAACTCCAAGAATTTCAAAAGGGGCCAAAGTTGGACAAAATTGCAAAATGCTCCATAACTCTTCATCCACTTGAGCCAGCTCACTAAATCAGTTTCCATGGACCTCCCTAAAGCCAGCTGACTTGAGCCATGCCCCTAAACCAGCCTGCCACTTGCCTATACCTCCAAGTACAATTTTCTTGACTTTTTGCAACATAAGCCATACCAATCACACTGCTCCACAACAACTCTCTGCCCAATCAGAACCTCATATGTGGACCTCAAGCAAGTCATTACACACAACAAGCAAGCCTGAAACTCCAAGAACTCAGCACACTCCAAAATCCCCAAATTTGCAAAAGCCTTCGAATCTCTTGATTCAACCATCAAACCTTCAAACTTTTTTCACCATTCAACTCCATAGACCTCACTGATCATTTCCCACCTTTCATTTGGCCCAAAAACCTTCACAATCAAAAATACGATTTTCACATTTCACAAACTGAACTTCTGCCATTTTCATTTTGAGGCCATATAAACTCCAACTAAGCATCACAAACACTTAAGGAGGATCATTGGAGCTGGTTTGAAGCAAGGAACTGGCCAGAAAGCACCATTTTCGAAAGCTTCAGTTCAGGTATCATCAAGAACTTTTTTTCCAGAAACCTGATTTTAAGTTCTTAGATTGTTCTCCATGCTTCACTGATCACACTGCACCTTTTGGTTTTGAAAATGATTGAATATTAAGCATGTATGAAGTTTCTGAAATTTCTGTGATTTTTTCCGTTTTGCTTCGAATCTTGATGTTCATGTGAAATAAATGATTTTTGCTGGCTGAATCTTGTTCAGAATGAGTTAGGGATCATTTCTGGAGAGTTAGAGAGCTTAGGGTTGCGTATTGAGTGAGATTGTAGAAATGGATGGCCGGAGAAGATGACCTGAACACTGTTCCGGTCACCTGAAAGTAATTAGGGCATCAAATTAGGGTTTAATCATAATTAGCGTAGTTTGAATTCTGGCCCTTGGATGACGCGCGAAGTCAATTCCCTCCATCCTGAGTTTGAACCTGGGCCCTTGGATTGGCTGACTTTCTCATTTTCTCATTAAATTCATTTTTATTTCATTTGTTTTATATTTAATTTCTATGAATTTTAAGAAATAGTAAAATGCATCAAAAAATTCTGAAATTTTTTATTAAATCTTTTAATAATTTTCAGAACCCAAAAATATTTTTATTTTTATGTTTTGCATTAAAAATTATTTTTAAATCATTTAAATGATTATTTCTAATTAGTTAATGAGAATTAATTAATTAAAAATACATTTAGGTATTTAAAAATTCCAAAAAAATCACATTGCATTTTGATACATTTAGAGACATTATCAAACTCTTCAAACAAATTTCTTTTTGGTTCTTGACCTATTTTGACATTTTTCTTTGGAATTAAAGTTCTTAAAAGGCAATATTTTTGTCCTAACTTAGAAAAATTCATTCTGCCTAACCTTGAAGAGTTTGATGATGGTTCTTTTTGCATTGCATTCTTCATATCATGTAGTTTCTAGGGTAAAATTGGTTTGAATTTATCTTTCATTTTCAATTTTTTTTGCATTTATCATTGTGAGGTATCTTAAAACCCTAGCAAACTTGAGAAAATCATAACCCACATTAGGTTAAGAGTTAGGTCTCCTCCTTTGGGCAGTGAACTTATGTAGGGTTAGGGTTCCTTTGATCCCATTTTCAATTTTTTATCTTGTCATTTGCTTCTGATTTTGGATTTTGCTTTATGTATTATGCATAAACCCTAATTTTTGCCTTCATTTGCATTCATCTCTCACTTGCTTGCATACATGAACTTGCCATGACATTTGGTACATTCAAATGACTCCTAAGACATATTAGGACACATTAGAATCATGATAAGGCATTTCTTCATCCATTTGCCATGTTATACCTCCATTGCACTTCATAAACTTTCATGAACTTTCATGGTTCAAAACATGCTTCATTTGCATCTTTATCCTTGTATGATCATCCACAACTCTTGACTTGTGTTTGCTTTATCTCTTAGCATCATTAACATCATGTTTATGCTTCTGGTTTTGGTTTTCATCATTGCATCCTTCTCATTTTCATTCCATTTCATTTTCTTGTTGCTAACTTTTTAGGTGGTAAGTCATTGAGAAGTGAATTTGCCTTCACTTCTCATAACCTCTTCTCATCTTTCTTATGCATCATTGCTGCATTTTATTTGTGATTTAGAGTGAGCTTGCTCATTCATGTCTCCTTCTCACTTTCTTTCTTCAAGAAACTTATCTTCTTAAGTGAAGTAAGTTGTCTTGCTTCTTTCTGCTTAATCTCCTTTCATCTGCTTCTTTCTTGGTGGCTTTTCTCTTGAAGATCTCTTGCAAGCCTCATAAATCCTAGGAATACCCAAGCATGATAACAATTAGGGTTTGATTAGTCCCCCATTAGTTTTACCTTTGTGTCATCTTTGAGTCTTCTCTTCTTACCTCATAATCAAGGGCTAAACCTTAAAGGTTTTAAGACTTTGTGATTAAGCTTGTGCCTGCATCCTTCTATTAGGATGGAGTGTATAACTTTAATCCTAAGTGTTAAACCCTTAATGTGTTTAAATCCTTTAATCAATCCACTTTAATAATTATTAATACCATAAGCTTGTAACTTGGGCCTTGCATTAGGGTTCTAATTCTTCCTTAAATGGTCAAGAAGGACTAACCCTAGTGTTAATGGACAAGTCCCCCTCAAGTTGTCTTACAAACCCTAAAATCCATTTCCTAACCTTACCATTAATTAAAATCCACTTTAATAAAGGATTTTTTTGTCATGAGGTTAATCCCTAATCATGGATTAAGTTGAGGAGCCTTCCTCAGCTTAAATGTTCTCATCTATTATCCTTCTATTAGGATGGTGTAATGAGTCCATTAAATCCTTGATTATGGCTTAAACTCATTACTTAACACTAAACAAAAAAACTCCAAAAACATCTAAATAATTGCAAGTAGGTTAATGATCTTAATCCTACATCATGGTGATTGAGTGTGAGGTGCTTATTTCATACTTAAGGTATTTTCATTACCCCTGATCAGAGGGGGGATGTGATGAGTTTACTAACACTTAGTTTAGGCTTAAGCTCATTAACTTATGACAAACTTCAAAAGCAATAAAAGACTGAAATCATCAAAAATAAACAATAATCGTCTCCTCCGGGATTCTTTTCTCATCTCATTCATTCACAAATGAGAACTTGCTTCTTCCGTCTAATGCAAGACAGTTTGCACCTGAGCCAGACACGTCATACACTTGAGCATAGACAAGTAGGCAGTTCCCAAGTCAATTTATCTTCCAGTCTCTTTGAGTCGAACTACGGTGTTCTGACTTCCTCATTGCACGAGAGGATACGTAGGCATAACTTAACTATTATCGAACAAAAGTCTCTGTATATTCCCCCTCCTTCCAGCATTATTCTTTAAGTCTCATTGTCATGAGCATTTCACTCTGTTCTTACACTGACACTCTCATATTTCACTTCATTTCTTTTACACTGACACTTGCATTCTTTTCCAGCTTTTGCACACAAAATAGCACTGACACTACACCTTTAAACACAAATCTTTCGAGCGTGGATCCCTTCGAGTACGGCGGACAATCTGGGTACTAATACCTTCCCAGGTTGTAATAAACCCCCTTTCTCAGTTTCTCTAGTTCGCGACCGTCTTGTCCATCTTTTCTAGGTTTATGTAGCATTACCTTTCCTTCGAGATAAAAATGCCTAGCTGGCAACTCTTTTCATTCCTTCCCTTTCGCCGACCGTTCGCGTCTGTACCCCTTCTGACAAGGTGTCATTTGGTGGGAGCGACAACTTGGCGACTCTGCTGGGGAACTTATACTGTAACCAGGGCTTCTGGTTCTTTTTGTGGGTTCCTCCTAGCGCTTGTTTGATTTGTGTTTATTGGGGTGTTATGTGCTAATTGTGTTTATTTATTTGCTTTATTTATTGCTTTATGTACAACTTTATTTATTGCTTTCCTTTATAGTTTTTCATATTTCATATTGTCATTATCATTGCCGGATCTGGCTTCTGCTTTGGTGGGTGGGGTTCCATTGAGAGTTTGAGGTCCTATACCTGGGACCTGAGTGACACCTAGGCTAGAGTGGTTCATGTTCTTTCCCATTCCATTTCGGTCTGGTGCGAGAATATGAAACACGGTTCAAATGTGGGTTTCTTCTTGAGAACTTTGTGCTACAGATTTCCTGTAGTGCTAGGGCTATCTGGGAAGCCTGCTAAGTCTGGATGACCTTTATTATGACCTTCAGAATCTGGGGTGAATTAGAGGAGGATCCTTTATGGTTATTGTAAACACTGTACCTCCGAGTTAGAAGTGTTTACACTTCTCATAACTGATCCAAGTCTGAGGATCCTTGTTCTAGAACACTACCTGTGAGGGGGTTGGGCTGTTTACAGGTTTGCAAGTACCCTTGGCCACATCATACCCTATTTTTGCTTTGATTAAGAGTACTCCACTTTGGAAAGTTCTTGTGATTAACCCGAGATATGTGACTCTTTATTTGAGTCCCCCACCTTGGTTACTGGATTTCTGAGCCTCCATATGGACCTTTTTGTTGAACATACATGGACTTATATCAAGACAGATAATCAGATCCAGCTTGATCACAAACCCTTGCATATCATTTGCATATATCATCATTGCATCATTTAACATTTGTTTATTTGTTTTTCAGGGTATCCACATCATATCTGGTTTGGTTTTGACCCCTTCTTCTGCATAGACCTTTGCTTCATCAGTTATCTGCTTCAGCTATCTTCATCATCACCAGCATCAGCCTGTCAGTGGCTCACTTCCAACATCAGTATGTGATCTTCATCAGTACCAATCTTCAGTTTCTTCAGCAGCATTCATGACTACTCCCAGGAAGAGCAACATATCCTACCATTTCTTTGAACCTGTTGTGACTGGTATCAGGCAGGTCCAGTCACTTATCACACCCGACCACATCCCATTGTTTAGAGAACACTATGGAGGTATCCTGGATATGGTTATGGACCTTGACCCTTCTCAGAGGAGCATGATCCACACATGCTTGCAGTTTTATGATCCTCCATTGAGATGTTTCACCTTCCCAGACTTCCAGCTAGGGCCTCTGCTGGAGGAGTTTTCTTCATTGATTGGAGTACCTATCGAGGGTGGAATCCCTTTCAACCCAGAAATGTCAGCTCCCAGAAATGAAGAAGTAGCAAAGGCACTGTACTTGGAGCCCGCCTTGATTGAGCAAAATATGACAACAAAAGCTGGGATCCCTGTTTTGCATTTGGATTTCTTGGTTTCTCAGGCCATCCTGAAGGCTTCATTGGGAGAATGTAGGGCAGTCTGTGCACTGTTAGCCCTCAGCATATATGGGGCTATACTGTTTGAAGATGAGCCCAAGTTTTTCAGCGAGAATGCCATCCATCTGTTTCTTATGAAGAACCCAGTACCCATATTGCTATGAGATTTTTATTACTCCATTCATCAGAGGAATGAGAAACAAAGGGGGAAGTTGGTAAGATGTTGTGCTCCTTTGTTTTACACCTGGCTGCTCAGACACCTGCCTAAGTCAGATACCTTCCTGAATCCCCACCAACAGAAGAATTGGGCTAAGAGGTTCATTGCCTTGACTTCAGATGATATCAGATGGTGCACCCAAAGCACCAAAGGCAAGGACATTATCACCAGTTGTGGACAGTACCCTAATGTTCCTCTAATAGGAGTGAAGGGTTGCATCAACTACAACCCCTTACTGTTTAAGAGACAACTGGGTTATGCCTTAGTTCACCCTCCCAGAGGACAGGATTTAGCTGAGACCCTGTATTGTGAAGTGCAACCTAATTCAGCCGTTGTCAGACAAGCATCCTGGGCTTGGGATAACATCCAGACAAAAGGGATGGCTATTCTTGGAAGGTGTAATAATGTTGCTTCAGCTTAGTACTATGACTGGTCCCGTACTAGAGCTCAGATTACTGGAATTCCTGTCAGCCTAGAAGAATTTGAGAAGCTAAAGGAAAGAAATGAGAACCTATCTCAAGCTTTAAAGAAGACTCTTTGGGAAAGGAGTGATGGTCCTCTGGACATTGAGAGATTGGAGAAGCTCAGGGTGGAGCATCTTGCCAAAATTGAGAAGACAGAGGACTACATCAGGAAAGCAAGAGCAGGGGAACAAATATTGAAGAATGCCTGTAAAGAAGCCAAGATTCAGAAGGCTAGGACTGAGCTCTATCTGCAAGAGAGTCAGGCTAGGTGGGTCAGGATCACTGAAGCCCGTACACAAGAAGACCAGAAGACTCAAGCCAATATTGAACAGCTAGAGGTCAATGAGAAGAAGCAGCGGGAAGCTTTGTTGGCAGCCCAGAAGGAAATTTCAGAGTTGAAGCTCAGAGCAGGGGTGAAGAGATCAAAGGACCAGGACAAGCATAAGAAGCTGACCACTGCCATTGCCACCAGGAACCTCCTCATTAGGACCATTACAGAACACCCAGCTGGTCCAGTGACTGAGGCACTCTTGAAGGAAGTCGGAGAGGATGAGTTTCAGTTGGATGTTTGACTTCTTTGCTTGTTGTTCATTTCCATTTGATGAACTTTTTCTTTTTGATGTATTTTGACCCTCCATGGGCATATGTTGTAAAACAGACTATGTATTGTTCATCATTTGTAATATATTAGTTTGCTTTCATTGGGCTTCTTTTCTCTGCAACATCAAGCATCTTCCTCGAGGTCTGGAAAGGTCAAAACCAAGAACCAAACCGGATACCTTGGAAAACAAATAAGCATACTGCATTGCATACTAACATTTGTTTTGTTTTGTAGGTTTTGTTATTTTTGTTTCTAACTTTGTTGTGATCTCAGGAAACATTGCTCGTCGCCGAGTATTCCCTGTCAACTGCGCGCACCGATACCCGACTCGTAACAACCTTCCCAGTATTCAAATGGAACAAGTACAGCAGGATCTGACTGAGGTCAGAAATCAGATGGCTAATGAGAGAGTGGAGATGAGAAATCAGATGTCTCAATTCATGGCAGTAATGACTGGCTTAGCCCAGAGTCAGGAAAGGTTAAGCGAGCTGGTGGAAAGACAAACTCCTGAGGAACCTCATCTTGGAACAGGAGGAACTAGTAACAATGAACGGGGCCAACCTCGTATTGATCCACCAGTATTTGGACCTCATCTGGATCCAGAAGCTAACATCCCGAGGAATGTGCAAGGTAATACTGCTGGAGGGAGAATCTTGCAAGAGGATCCCCAAGAAGAGCAGTTTACTGTTATGGGAGCTGGAGATGAAGTATATGACAGGAGATTGGACGAAATTGCTGAGAAGTTGAGATCTTTGGAGTCTCAGAAATCTTTGGGCTTCGATGTGATGGACATGGGGCTAGTGGATGGGGTGAGAATTCCCCACAAATTCAAACCCCCATGCTTTGAAAAGTACAATGGTACATCCTGTCCTCGCACTCATTTGCAGTCTTTCTTGGGAAGACTTAAAGCGTATACCATGGATGAAAAGTTGTGGATGTTCTACTTTGAAGATAGTCTGACTGGAGCCTCAAGAGAGTGGTATTCACACTTGTCTAGAGCCACCATAAGATGCTGGAAGGATTTGGCTGAGGCTTTCATTCGACAATATCAATACAATCTGGACATGGCTCCTAACAGGACCCTTCTGATGGGAATGTCTCAATCTTCCCGAGAAAGCTTCAGGGAATATGCCCAAAGGTGGAGACAGCTTGCTGCTGCTGTCCAACCACCCATGTCAGAAAGGGAAATGGCTGACATGTTCATGAACACATTGCAAGGGACTTATATTGATAGATTGGCTGCTTTCTCCTCTACCAGTTTTGCTGATGTGGTCATAGCTGGTGAAAGGATTGAAAGTCTACTGAAGATGGGAAAATTTTCTGACAGTGGTGCAAGTTCATCCAGCAATCCCAGAAAGCCTTTTGTGGGACCCCGAAGAGCCGGTGAAACAAACTCCATTCATGCAAGCAGGGGCAGGCCTCAATATGTGCACCGGTCAGTAGCAGCAGTTACTATTCCAACTCTGATTCCTCAACAATCAGCATATCCTCAACAACAACAACCACAACAAGTTCATTATCCGCAACAGAGAACCTACAACAGTAGCAATAACAACCAACAACAGCGTCCTTTCCAGCAAAGGCCATCACAAGCAAACAGGGTAATTGACCCAATCCCCATGCCATATGCTGCACTCTTGCCACAACTCCTGAAGCTCAACCTAGTTGAATTAAGGACATTGACACCTCCAGATCCCACCAATATACCAAAGAACTATGATGCCAATGCCAAGTGTGCATTCCACTCAAACGCACCGGGGCATAATACTGAAAAATACAGGGCCTTACAGATGAAAGTCCAAGACCTGGTGGACTCAAAAGCTCTCAACTTTGCACCTCCTCCAAATGTCACGAGGAATCCAATGCCTAGTCACAACGGACCTAGGATTAATGCTATTAAGGAAGGCAAACCATCCACCTTAATCACCAGTGTTGCCCAGATTCAAACACCTTTGGTTGAAATCAAAGCTCAACTTTTAGAATGCCAAGTGTTCCCTGGGTGTGAGCTCGGTTGTGGGTATTGCAATATTGTAGTCAATGGGTGTGAAAGGTTGAGAAACGGCATAGATGGTCTTATTAAGGATGGTATCCTCCAGATTACGAAAACAGCGCCTACAACTCCAACAATTCCTTCCCCGACAATCACAGATACTCCTACAACGTCAGCAACCATTGTTCCAACGGATTCTACTACAACTCCAACAACCGCTCAATCAATCACTTCAATGGATACAAGTTCAGTCACCATTCCTGCTACAACTTCAACACTCATCCAGTCAATAGTGTCTTCTACAACATCAGCAACAAATGATGAAAGCATCTCAACGGTTACCATATACTATGACCCTGCAAATATTCCTGCCAACAACTCACAAAATGTTACTCCTGTCAGAGCACCAGTCACCATATACTATGATCCGCACACCATTGTGGTTCCTTCTGCAGCTGCTATCAGTCCAGTCACCATCACAGTGCCTGGGCCAGTTCCTTACGAAAGTAATAATGCCATCCCTTGGCATTATGGCTCAGATCTATACTGCGAGGGGCAGAAAATCACTTTAGAATCATCAACTTCTTCACCTCAGATTGACAATGTGGGGGGAGGCGGAGGCTTCACTAGAAGCGGACGTCTCTTTGCCTCGCAAATTCCAAGACCCGTTGCTGAAGCAGAAGCTGCTGCTAAGGCAAAAGGGAAGAGCATGGTGCAATAAGAACAAGTTGTCTAAGAAGCTTTGAAGACTCCTTTTGATCAAGAGGTTGAGGAATTCATGAGAATCATAAAGAAAAGTGATTACAAGGTAGTAGACCAGCTTCACCAAACACCTTCCAAGATCTCCATACTATCATTGCTAATGTGCTCCGAAGCTCATCGGAACGCACTACTGAAGGTCCTGCACGCAGCTTATGTGCCGGAGGAGATTACCGTTAATCAGTTAGAGGCCGTGGTTGGAAATGTCAACGCTAGTAATGGGCTAGGATTTACCAACACTGATTTGACAACGGAAGGTCGCAATCACAACAAGGCTTTGCATATTACCTTGGAGTGTAAGGGTGCAGTTCTTTCTCACGTACTGGTGGACACAGGGTCATCCCTCAATGTCCTGCCCAAGAAAGCCCTTGTGAAGCTGGAGTATGATGGATTGGAACTACGCCCAAGTAACTTGGTAATGAGAGCCTTTGACGGTTCTAAAAGATTAGTTCTGGGAGAGATAGAATTAACAATAATGATTGGCCCACAGGTTTTCAAAACGACCTTCTTTGTGATGGATATACAACCTGCCTACAACTGTCTATTGGGTAGACCATGGATACACGCCGCTGGCGCCGTGACGTCAACCCTTCACCAGAAGTTAAAATTCGAGTGGGAGAGCCAAGTCATTACTATTTGTGGGGAGGAGGATATTTTTGTTAGCCAGCTGGCTACTTTTAAATACGTTGAGATGGATAGAGAGCTCCATGAAACCATGAGCCAAGGGTTTGAGGCCCTTAATATTAATGAAACATCTGCTGTGCTTGGGACCTCCATCACATCATATCAGCAAGCCCGGAAGGTTGTTGAGGAAGGTACCGCCCAAGGCTGGGGCAAGCTGCTGCCCGTGGAGAAGAAGGAGGACCGATTCGGGTTGGGTTACAAACCAACTCGACAAGATCAATCAGAGGCTGCAACGGAGCCCAAGTTTATTAGTGGGGAAATGCTCACCCCGGATGCTGTGAATAGCTTGGAAGATGAGTCAGAAGACGAGCGCAACCTGGAAAGCTGGATACGTCCGAGGATCCCGGGGAACCATGTCTCAAACTGGTCTTCCCAGGAAATTATAAGGGTTACTCCTGCAGAGTAATTATTATTTCCTGTATTTTGAAGCATGCATCAAGTCCTGCGTCTTGCCCAAGATGTCAGGACACATTTTGTAATCGGGCCATCTTGTATTTTGTGCAAAGATCAATTAATGAATATCAGGACATCTTTTGCAAATGAGTCTTCTCTTTTCCGCTCACTGTTTTTCATTTTTCATTTTTTGTACAAAAATAAAATGGCAATGCTTTTCAAAATAAATAACTTCATTTTCACTTTTTCTAAATAAGATAAAACTGATCACTAAAATGAACAAATCTAAACCCTTGCAGAAAGTGCTCTCCAGACTGCACCGACAACGACACTGCTATGACTTCGTATGACTTTGACAATCCGATTAATCAAGCTGATGAAGGGGTTGAAGAAGATTATGAGCTACCTGAAGAGCTAGCCAGGTTGTTGAGACAAGAGGAGAAGGTTGTCACTCCTCATCAGGAAGAGGTCGAGACGGTTAATCTTGGTACAGAAGAAGACTTGAAAGAAGTTAGGATCGGGGCCTGCCTGCAAAATTCGGTAAAAGAGCAACTTATTGACATGCTTCGGGAATATGTGGATGTTTTTGCTTGGTCTTACTAGGATATGCCAGGGTTGGACACCGACATTGTCGTGCATAAGCTGCCTCTGAAAGAAGACTGCCCACCGGTAAAACAGAAGCTACGCCATACTCGTCCAGATATGGCAATGAAGATAAAAGAAGAGGTATAAAAGCAGTGGGACGCCGGTTTCCTCGCTGTGACTAGCTATCCGCCGTGGGTCGCTAATATTGTATCTGTGCCCAAGAAAGATGGCAAGGTGAGAATGTGTGTGGATTACCGGGATCTGAACAGAGCCATCTCGAAAGATGATTTCCCTCTACCTCACATTGATGTATTGGTGGATAATACGGCTCAGTTCTCGGTGTTCTCCTTCATGGATGGATTTTCGGGATATAATCAGATCAAAATGTCACCTGAAGACATGGAGAAGACAACTTTCATCACACCCTGGGGCATATTCTGTTATAAGGTGATGCCATTCGGCTTGAAGAATGCGGGTACCACTTATCAACGGGCTATGGTAACATTATTCCATGACATGATCCACAAAGAAATTGAATGTTATGTGGATGACATGATTGCCAAGTCCCTTACAGAAGAAGATCACCTGACGAATCTGTTGAAGTTGTTCAAGCGTCTGAGGAAGTACCAATTGAAGTTAAACCCCAACAAATGCACATTTGGGGTGCGATCCGGTAAGTTGCTGGGATTTATTGTAAGTGAGAAGGGGATTGAGGTTGACCCTGACAAAGTCAAAGCCATTCAAGAGATGCCTGCACCGAAGACTGAAAAAGAAATTCGGGGGTTCTTAGGTAGATTGAACTACATTTCACGGTTCATATCTCACCTTACAGCAACCTGTGAGCCTTTGTTCAAATTGTTAAGAAAAGAACAAACAGTCAGATGGAACGAAGACTGCCAAAGGACTTTTGACAAAATCAAGGAATACCTACAAGAGCCTCCAATCCTTATGCCTCCAGTTGAAGGAAGACCTCTAATAATGTACTTGACAGTATTAGAAGAGTCAATGGTGTGTGTGTTGGGCCAGCATGACGAGTCTGGTCGAAAAGAGTATGCAATATACTACCTAAGCAAAAATTTTACCTACTGTGAACAACGTTATTAACTGCTCGAGAAAACTTGTTGTGCTCTAGCGTGGGCTGCTCGCCGACTGAGACAGTATATGTTGACCCACACTACTTTATTAATCTCGAAGATGGACCCAGTCAAGTACATTTTTGAGAAGCCAACACTTACCGGACAGGTTGCAAGATGGAAAATGATCCTCACAGAATATGACATTCAATACACATCCCAAAAAGCCATCAAAGGCAGTGTATTGTCTGATTATCTCGCTGAGCAACCCATTGATGATTACCAGCCCATGAGATTTGACTTCCCTGATGAAGACATCATGTTCATAAAAGCAAAAGATCACGAAGAGCCTATTCACACTGAAGGGCCTGACCCGGAAGAAGAGTGGACTATGATGTTTAATGGGGCGGTTAACATGAATGGTCGTGGTGTTGGTGCAGTACTCATTACACCTCAGGGAGTTCACATGCCTTTCTCGGCAAAACTCACCTTTAATTGCACTAACAACGAAGCTGAATACGAAGCTTGTATTATGGGTCTTGAGGAGGCCATTTACCTCAGGATCAAGACTTTGACTGTGTTCGGAGATTCAGCTCTGGTAATTAATCAAACCAACGGCAAATGGTACACCCACCAAGATCATCTGATACCCTATCGGGATTATACAAGGAGGTTGTTGACTTTCTTCACAACAGTCAAGCTTGAGTATATCCCTCAAGATGAAAATCAGTTTGCAGATGCCCTGGCAACCATTTCATCCATGATCAAAGTTCAAGCTGCCAACTTTGTGCCTCGGATTTCAGTATCCAGACTTGACAGACCAGCATACATGTTCTCAGCAGATGTTGTCAAAGATGATAAGCCTTGGTTCCATGACATTAAGTGCTTCTTGGAGGATCAAACATACCCACCTGGCGCATCTTCCAATGATAAGAAGACATTAAGAAGGCTGGCTGGTAGTTTCTTCCTGAATGCTGATGGTTCCCTGTATAAGAGAAACTTTGATATGGTACTTCTCAGATGTGTTGATAAGACAAAAGCAGACTTGTTGATGCACGAGGTGCACGAAGGATCCTTTGGTACCCATGCTGGAGGGCATGCAATGGCTAAAAAGTTGTTAAGATCAGGCTATTATTGGATCACAATGGATGCAGACTGTTGTGCCTATGCCAGAAAATGCCATAAATGCCAGATTTACGCAGATAAAGTGCATGTGCCTCCGAATCCTTTAAATGTAATGTCTTCACCCTGGCCCTTTTCCATGTGGGGCATTGATATGATTGGCAAGATCGAACCAACTGCTTCAAATGGCCACAGATTCATCCTGGTAGCCATTGATTATTTCACCAAGTGGGTTGAGGCAGCTTCGTATGCAAATGTCACCAGGAAAGTGGTAGCCCGATTCCTGAAGAGAGACATCATCTGTCGGTATGGAGTGCCGAGCGAATCATTACTGATAATGGTTCTAATTTGAACAATAAGATGATGACAGAGTTATGCTGGGATTTCAAAATCCAACACCACAATTCTTCTCCTTACAGGCCAAAGATGAATGGCGCTGTTGAGGCAGCTAATAAGAACATTAAGAAGATTGTGCAAAAGATGGTGGTCACCTACAAAGACTGGCATGAAATGCTACCGTTTGCCTTACATGGGTACCGAACGTCAATCAGAACATCCACTGGGGCAACACCGTATCAGCTTGTGTACGGTATGGAGGTAGTCCTACCTGTTGAAGTTGAATTACCCTCCTTGCGGGTACTAATGGATGTTAAGCTGAATGAAGCCGAATGGGTCCGATCCCGGTACGAACAACTGAATCTGATTGAAGAGAAGAGATTAGCTGCAATCTGCCATGGGGAGCTGTACCAGAAAAGAATGAAGAAAGTCTTCGATCAGAAAGTCAGGCTTCGGGAATACCAAGTAGGAGATCTTGTGCTGAAAAGACTCCTCCCTCCTCATACAGACCACAGGGGCAAGTGGACTCCGAATTACGATGGCCCATTCATAGTAAAGAAAGTTTTCTCTGGTGGAGCACTAATGCTCAGTACTATGGATGGTGAAGACTTCCTGTTCCCCGTGAATTCAGATGCAGTTAAAAAATAATTCGCATAAAATGACCCGCTGGACACGAAAACAGAATGTAAGTCCAGGCAAAAATAGGGCATCCCGGCGAGTCAAAAAAAGAATAAAAGACTCGGGCAAAAATAAGGGAAAATAAATAAAAAATGTACACCCGCTGAGTTGAAAAGCCGCATTGGACAGCTCAGGAAAAAAGGGTATCCCGGTGGATTGAAAACCCGAAAGGGCGATCCATGCAAAATAAGGGAATAAGCGAACAACTGCATTCTGAATTCGTATGTATCACTTACAACATGGTAAGCTTCGAAAGGTTCAAGCTTCGGTCAAAATCAGCCTTCTTCAAAAAGCAGGATGAAAAGAACGTCAATGTCATACGAGTCATAGCAAAAGGGAAGCTCCTTGAAGCATCATCAACATTGCCACCATCTTTTTGTTTCTCAATTTTGTAACAATCTCCTCATTTCAGGGGATTTGTTTCTTTGACTGTATTTGCCAATTCAGGGCACGCAAATTAATAAAATCAGATTTTCAGTCACTTTTCGTCTCGTACCTTCTATTTTCTTTTGCAAAAAAAATGTCCGATATCCTTAATATAATGATTGCATAAATACAAATGCGTCTTTTCTAAAGTTACATGCTTACAGGAAATATATTTGCTCCCGGGAGTGTCTAAACTCCTATGATGGAATCCAGTAAGGGATACCTCGGGATACTTGTATGTTTCTTTGTCATGACAGGATTGCAGGTATTCGAAGCGCAACACGGGGCATGGAAGCTTCTCCCCATCAATCTGCCAAATCATTATTTACTCAGCACGTCTAGCACCAGAGATGCTTTCTCCCCAACTGAGTTGCCAGACTTCAATCATCTTCAGCAGAATCACAGAAATATCTAGGAAGATCGTTCAATGATCATTCCTCCCCAGCCAAGTGTCAGGAAGGGAATCATCTCCCCGCAAAGTTTCAGCCCCTATCCAGAAGAGCAATGTCTGAAGACCGCACAACAAAGTGACGAAAGCTTCCACGGACCCCAGCTGGGTTCCTCATCACCAAGAATAGGTTTATCAGTGACTTATTCCCCCCAAGTAGAGTCGTATATATCAGATCTACCAATGATCTCATCCCCAGCTGGGATATCGCTTCAAGCATAGCAGCCAAAGACCTTCACCGCAACGGGATCCGAATCCCGGATCGGTATCTTTGCATAATCATAGCATTCACATCATATTTTCCCCCAGAGCGTAGCATTCCGTCTAATACGGATCAATACGGCAAAAGTCAAACATATTGCATAAATCATAAGCCATATTCTGAATCATACATCTGTATATACCAACACTCCATTTACGAATATACAAAATACTTCCCAAACTCCCCGGCAGAAAGCCAAAGCAGCCTCTTTGCACTCACAAATACAGATATATGCTCCTTTTTGCACTCGTCCATGTCACCTTCCCCAGCATAGTTGTCCAAACACTTTGTAAACCAAATATTGGTCTTCCGAGACCCGTCCGTGTCGTGCTCTCCCCGGCCAATTGAACACTCGTATGTGTCTCGCTCATGTTTACTTATTTCAGATACTCATCCGTATCTTGTTTACACCACTTATCTTTCTCAAGATTTAACACTCGTCTGTGTTCTTTGTTAACCAGTTGATACTCGTTCGTATCATCATCTCTGAACATGCGTCAGCGTTTGTTTCTACCGATACTCGTTTGTATCAAAATCTTAAGGATGCTCGTCCACATCTTTAACCTACACACAGCGTCAAACACTTATCCCCTTTCTTTCTTACATTTAGACACTCGTCTGTGTCTACCATTCCCCAGAAGAGTTCTCATCAAATCGCCAGTAAAAGGCAGATTTTTTTTCTATCTGACATTCGTCCTGTGTCATGATGTTTTCGGCAGCAGTACCCTGCCAGGTGATCGTCCTTCACCTCTCGATGATCGTCCTTCATCGTCCCCAGCAAAGTCTCCCTTATTGGGACCCTTTCCCATCCGACATTCGTCATATGTCGTGATACTCTTTGAGCAGCCGTACCCTGCTAGGTGATTGTCCTTCACCTTCTGATGATCTTCCTTCATCATTTTATCCGATGGCCGTACCCATCGTTGATCTTGTTATCCGACATTCGTCCTATGTTGTGATAAACCCCGAGAGCAGCCGTACCCTGCTAGGTGATTGTCCTTCACCTCTTGATGATCGTCCTTCATCATGCTTATCCGATGGCCGTCCCCATCGTCGACTCTTTCTATCCGACATTCGTCCTATGTCGTGATACTTTCGGCAACCGTACCTTGCTAGGTGGTCTTCCTTCACCTTAGATGATTGTCCCTCATCTTATCCCCAACAGAGCAGCCGTACCCTGCTAGGTGATCGTCCTTCACCTCTAATGACCGCCCCTCATCATTTATTTCATCAACCTGATGGTCGTCCCCGTCATTAGCTTAACCTTTAAATCCCCGGAGAGTCTTGTTTCTTTACTTGATGGTCGTCCCCATCATGATCCCTCTATTTCCCCAGCATGTCGGTCGTCCCCGTCATTACTTCATCCTCAGCAGTCGTCCTCTGCTCGACGGTCATCCTCCGTCACCCACACTCCCTTTTACAATCTATATCCATTTTCTTCTTCATTCAGAGAGTGCAAATTTTGGACTGTCTTTGGTATTCAACCACGAGTTATCTTGCTTGCCTGTTAAGCCGTTTCTTACATCCTGCACAGCTAACTCATGTTTGAATAGGGGAAGCTGTAAACACCCCAAATTTGCCCTCACTCATTTCACCATGGCTTGTGATTCTTTTCATATTGTATAAGTTCAATCATATCATCTCATAGTGCATTTTTTCTTCACTGCATTAGTTCTAAGTCATCTGCATCTAGGGTTTGTGACCTGGGAAATCCAAGGGATATATGAGCCACTCCAAAGGGTTTAAATCATTTCAAAAGGGTACATGTATGTTCAAGCATCATATTACATCCTCCCAAGATCAAGAAAGTCAAAAATCACTAGAACTGAGGAAGGTATGGAAGTAGAGCCAAGCTTAACTGCATAGATGACCTAGATTTAGGGTTTTGGTTTCAGAGGCCATAACTCCAAAGTTTTTGGTCATTCTTTTCTCTATTGGTCTCTATATGTTATAGGGATCATACATACCAATTTTCATGAAGAAATTCAATGGGGAAGGCATCTGATCACAAGATGACTTCTTGAGCAAGTCAGTGCAAAATCAGGGCATCTGAGACCCCCAATCATCCAACCAAAGGGTTTTCTCCATCATTGTAGGTGTATATGATCTTTTTTTGATCTTAGAAGAAGTTATAAGTTCACAAAATTGAAGAATTTCAAGCCATTTGCAAAGTTGCCATTTTGGGAAAGTGACTTATAATGCAAACTTGCCATTTTGGGAAAGTTTTTCAACCTCCTCTTTTTGATTCAAAAAAATGCTTCAAATGAAAAAATCTTGGTCATGAAAGTTGTAGATTGGATCCTCCCATTTTCAAAAAGTACAAGAACTTGATCTAATTCATTATAGAACTAAAGTTATGGCTTGTTAATGTTGGGAAAAATCACAAAAATTCACTTATGTGCCAAAGAGGGAAACTTGAAAATTCTTGTACCAAGGCAATTTGTGACTTCTAATTGATGTCTAAGCTTTACACAAACATCATACATGAATTAAACTTCAGATTGGCCCAAAAATTTCTCAAGTTCCATGCCTTAAACTCCAAGAATTTCAAAAGGGGCCAAAGTTGGACAAAATTGCAAAATGCTCCATAACTCTTCATCCACTTGAGTCAGATCATTAAATCAGTTTCCATGGACCTCCCTAAAGCCAGCTGACTTGAGCAATGCCCCTAAACCAGCCTGCCACTTGCCCATACCTCCAAGTACAACTTTCTTGACTTTTTGCAACATAAGCCATACCAATCACACTGCTCCACAACAACTCTCTGCCCAATCAGAACCTCATATGTGGACCTCAAGCAAGTCATTACACACAACAAGCAAGCCTGAAACTCCAAGAACTCAGCACACTCCAAAATCCCCAAATTTGCAAAAGCCTTCGAATCTCTTGATTCAACCATTAAACCTTCAAACTTTTTTCACCATTCAACTCCATAGACCTCACTGATCATTTCCCACCTTTCATTTGGCCCTAAAACCTTCACAATCAAAAATACGATTTTCACATTTCACAAACTGAACTTCTTCCATTTTCATTTTGAGGCCATATAAACTCCAACTAAGAATCACAAACACTTGAGGAGGATCATTGGAGTTGGTTTGAAGCAATGAACTGGCCAGAAAGCACCATTTTCGAAAGCTTCAGTTCAGGTATCATCAAGAACCTTTTTTCCAGAAACCTGATTTTAAGTTCTTAGATTGTTCTCCATGCTTCACTGATCACACTGCACCTTTTGGTTTTGAAAATGATTGAATATTAAGCATGTATGAAGCTTCTGAAATTTCTGTGATTTTTTCCGTTTTGCTTCGAATCTGGATGTTCATGTGAAATAAATGATTTTTGCTGGCTGAATCTTGTTTAGAATGAGTTAGGATTCATTTCTGGAGAGTTAGAGAGCTTAGGGTTGCGTATTGAGTGAGATTGTAGAAATGGATGGCCGGAGAAGATGACCGGAACACTGTTCCGGTCACCTGAAAGTAATTAGGGCATCAGATTAGGGTTTAATCATAATTAGCGTAGTTTGAATTCTGGCCCTTGGATGACGCGCGAAGTTAATTCCCTCCATCCTGAGCTTGAACCTAGGCCCTTGGATTGGCTGACTTTCTCATTTTCTCATTAAATTCATTTTTATTTCATTTGTTTTATATTTAATTTCTACGAATTTTAAAAAATAGTAAAATGCATCAAAAAATTTTGAAATTTTTTATTAAATCTTTTAATAATTTTCAGAACCCAAAAATAGTTTTATTTTTATTTTTTGCATTAAAAATTATTTTTAAATCATTTAAATGATTATTTGTAATTAGTTAATGAGAATTAATTAATTATAAATACATTTAGGTATTTAAAAATTCCAAAAAAAATCACATTGCATTTTGATACATTTATAGACATTATCAAACTCTTCAAACAAATTTCTTTTTGGTTCTTGACCTATTTTGACATTTTTCTTTGGAATTAAAGTTTTTAAAAGGCAATATTTTTTTCCTAACTTAGAAAAATTCATTCTGCCTAACCTTGAAGAGTTTGATGATGGTTCTTTTTGCATTGCATTCTTCATATCATTTAGTTTCTAGGGTAAATTGGTTTGAATTTATCTTTCATTTTCAATTTGTTTTGCATTTATCATTGTGAGGTATCTTAAAACCCTAGCAAACTTGAGAAAATCATAACCCCCATTAGGTTAAGAGTTAGGTATCCTCCTTTGGGCAGTGAACTTATGTAGGGTTAGGGTTCCTTTGATCCCATTTTCAATTTTTTATCTTGTCATTTGCTTCTGATTTTGGATTTTGCTTTGTGTCTTATGCATAAACCCTAATTTTTGCCTTCATTTGCATTCATCTCTCACTTGCTTTCATACATGAACTTGCCATGACATTTTGTACATTCACATGACTCCTAAGACATATTAGGACACATTAGAATCATGATAAGGCATTTCTTCATCCATTTGCCATGTTATACCTCCATTGCACTTCATAAACTTTCATGAACTTTCATGGTTCAAAACATGCTTCATTTGCATCTTTATCCTTGTATGATCATCCACAACTCTTGACTTGTATTTGCTTTATCTCTTAGCATCATTAACATCATGTTTATGCTTCTGGTTTTGGTTTGCATCATTGCATCCTTCTCATTTTCATTCCATTTCATTTTCTTGTTGCTAACTTTTCAGGTGGTAAGTCATTGAGAAGTGAATTTGCCTTCACTTCTCATAACCTCTTCTCATATTTCTTATGCATCATTGCTGCATTTTATTTGTGATTTAGAGTGATATTGCTCATTCATGTCTCCTTCTCACTTTCTTTCTTCAAGAAACTTATCTTCTTAAGTGAAGTAAGTTGTCTTGCTTCTTTCTACTTAATCTCCTTTCATCTGCTTCTTTCTTGGTGGCTTTTCTCTTGAAGATCTCTTGCAAGCTTCATAAACCCTAGGAATACCCAATCATGATAACAATTAGGGTTTGATTAGTCCCCCATTAGTTTTACCTTTGTGTCATCTTTGAGTCTTCTCTTCTTACCTCATAATCAAGGGCTAAACCTTAAAGGTTTTAAGACTTTGTGATTAAGCTTGTGCCTGCATCCTTCTATTAGGATGGAGTGTATAACTTTAATCCTAAGTGTTAAACCCTTAATGTGTTTAAATCCTTTAATCAATCCACTTTAATAATCATTAAGACCATAAGCTTGTAACTTGGGCCTTGCATTAGGGTTCTAATTCTTCCTTAAATGGTCAAGAAGGACTAACCCTAGTGTTAATGGACAAGTCCCCCACAAGTTGTCTTACAAACCCTAAAATCCATTTCCTAACCTTACCATTAATTAAAATCCACTTTAATAAAGGCTTTGTTTTGTCATGAGGTTAATCCCTAATCATGGATTAAGTTGAGGAGCCTTCCTCAACTTAAATGTTCTCATCTATTATCCTTCTATTAGGATGGTGTAATGAGTCCATTAAATCCTTGATTATGGCTTAAACTCATTACTTAACACTAAACAAAAAAACTCCAAAAACATCTAAATAATTGCAAGTAGGTTAATGATCTTAATCCTACATCATGGTGATTGAGTGTGAGGTGCTTACTTCATACTTAAGGTATTTTCATTACCCCTGATCAGAGGGAGGATGTGATGAGTTTACTAACCCTTGGTTTAGGCTTAAGCTCATTAACTTATGACAAACTTCAAAAGCAATAAAAGACTGAAATCATAAAAAAAAACAATAATCGTCTCCTCCGAGATTCTTTTCTCATCTCATTCATTCACAAACGAGAACTTGCTTCTTCCGTCTAATGCAAGACAGTTTGCACCTGAGCCAGACAGGTCATACACTTGAGCATAGACAAGTAGGCAGTTCCCAAGTCAATTTAACTTCCAGTCTCTTTGAGTCGAACTACGGTGTTCTGACTTCCTCATTGCACGAGAGGATACGTAGGTATAACTTAACAGTTATCGAACAAAAGTCTCTGTATATTCCCCCTCCTTCCAGTATTATTCTTTAAGTCTCATTGTCATGAGCATTTCACTCTGTTCTTACACTAACACTCTCATATTTCACTTCATTTCTTTTACACTGACACTTGCATTCTTTTCCAGCTTTTGCACACAAAATAGCATTGACACTACCCCTTTAAACACAAATCTTTCGAGCGTGGATCCCGTCGAGTACGGCGGACAATCTGGGTGCTAATACCTTCCCAGGTTGTAACCAACCCCCTTTCTCAGTTTCTCTGGTTCGCGACCGTCTTGTCCATCTTTTCTAGGTTTATGCAGCATTACCTTTCCTTTGGGATAAAAATGCATAGCTGGCGACTCTTTTCATTCCTTCCCTTTCGCCGACCGTTCGCGTCTGTACCCCTTCTGACCAGGTGTCATTTGGTGGGAGCGACAGGTTTTGATCTTTGCCTTTGTATATGCATCATTTCATTCCTTATGCATATTGTGCTAACATTTTCAGGTGGTAAGTTAACTTGAGAATTGAATTTGCCTTCACTTCTCATCTGTCTTCATCTTCTTCATATGCATCTTTGCTGCATTTTTCATTGTCTTTGAGTGGGCTTTCCCATTCATGTTCATCTCTCACTTTCTTTCTTTAAGTTACTTATCTTCTTCAATGAAGTAAGTAACTTATTTCTTTTACTTCTTCCTCCTTTCTTCTGCTTCTTCCATTGATGGCTTTTTGAAGATCTCTCTTAAGCCTCACAAACCATAGGAACATCCAAGTATGATAATAATTAGGGTTGTGATTAGTCCCCCTTAGTTTTCACCTTTGAGTCTTCTTTGTGTCTCTCTTCTCATCTCATCATTAGAGACTATACCTTTAAGGCTTTAGGACTTTGGAATTAGGGTTATGCCTGCATCCTTCTCTTAGGATGGAGTGTATAACTTTAATCCTAAGTTTTAAACCCTTAATTTGTTAAAACATTTTAATCAATCCATTTAATAATCACTAATACATTAACTTGTAACTTGGGCCTTACATTAGGGTTCTAATTCTTCCTTTATTGGTTAAGAAGGACTAACCCTAGTGTTTAATGGACAAGTCTCTCCCAAGTTGTCTTACCAACCATAAAACCCACTTCTTAATCTCACCCTTAATTAAAATCCACTTTAATGAAGGCTTGTTTTGTCATGAGGTTAATCCCTAATCATGGATTAAGTTGAGGTATCTTCCTCAGCTTAAGTATGCTCATCTATTATCCTTCTATTTGGATGGTGTAATGAGTTCACTAATCCTTGATTATGGCTTAAACTCATTACTTAACACTAAACAAAAAAAAACAAAAACATCTAAATAATCACAAGTAGGTTAATGATCTTAATCCTACATCATCATGGTAATTAAGTTGAGATGTTTATCTCATACTTAAAGTATTCTCATTATCCCTAATCAAAGGGAGGATGTAATGAGTTTACTAACCCTTGATTTAGGCTTAAGCTCATTAATTTATGACAAACACCAAAGACAAATAAAAGGTTGAAAACACAAAAACAAACAATAATCGTCTCCTTCGGGATTCTTTTCTCATCATCTTCACTCACAAACAAGAACTTGCTTCTTCCGTCTAATGCAAGATAGTTAGCACTCGAGCCAGACGAGTCATACACTTGAGCATAGGTAAGCAAGCAGTTCACAAGTCAATTTATCTTTCAGTCTCTTTGAGTCGAACTAAGGTGTTCTGACTTCCTCATTACACGAGAGGATACGTAGGCATAACTTAATTGTTATCGAACAAAAGTCTCTGTGTCTTCCCCCTTCTTCATCATTCTCTTTTAATCCTCATTCTTGATCATTTCACTTCTTTTGCACTAACACTTGCATATTCTTTTCCAGATTTTTCACACAGATAGCACATACACTACCCCTTTAAACACAATATTTTAAGCGTGGATCCCGTCAAGTACGACGGACAATCTGGGTGCTAATACCTTCCCAGGTTGTAACCAACCCCCTTTCTTAGTTTCTCTGGTTCGCAACCGTCTTATCCATATCTTTCTAGGTTTATGCAGCATTACCTTTCCTTCAGGATAAAAATGCCTAGCTGGCGACTCTATTCAATTCATTTCATTTTCTCCTTTCGCCAACCGTTCGCGTCTGTACCCTATCTGACCTCGGTGTCTTTTCGGGGATGCGACACTCGTGTTTTTGGCGAACAACCTCTGGTTTACCAATTCCTTGGAAATGGGTTACTTGTAGGACCAACCACACAAGTCCTAGGACACATGTGCTAAATTTTAAGGATAAGTTTCTTAATGTACGAGTCTTACTGTTTTTTATATGTTCTGTCGAACGGTTACTTAGCAAGATTGTTCTTGTTGATATTACAATATGGAAATGTTTGTCTAATGAAACTAACAAAGAAACTTAAAGTTTGCATTAAAGGTTTGTTGCGATACAAATTGACTTGAAAGTAAATTGTTGGAAAGTAGATTGCTTAAAAGTAAATAAAAGTGTAAACTTGAACAAAGAATGAAGGATAGATCTAATCTTTATAACTGCAAATTAAATGGTGTTTACACGTACATTTTCCAGATAATTCTCTGTTTTCTTACACACGATTATTAGAGTAATCTTCACAGAAATATTGTACAGAATTTGACACACTTTACACAAAGCAAACTATCCTATTTATATACAAATAAAATAACCGTCGAATAACGGTCACTTCCTAAGAATTTTCCACTTGGCATTTTGCATGTTAACAATCCCTAAGAATTTTCCACGTATCTTCTAATAGACGAAGCCGTTATTCATGAAAACTGCCCTTTAACTGACGAAACGACGTATCTCCTTGTCATGTCGAATTCATTTGAAATTTGAATAGTCCCAATGTCTTCTTCGTTGAATCCCTGCCTTCATATCTCTTGTCGAAAATACGAGAGGATTTCCTAGTAGTGATGTGAAGAACTCCCTAAAGGGAAATTCGTCCACGTTTTCGACATACAAGTGTTCGTCATATCATAAACCAAATCAACACAAACCTTCTCAAGATTCTGGACATGTTTGGAAGAAAGAGTGATCCAAGATTCTGGAAATGTTTGGAAGAAAGAGTGATCCAAGATTTTGGACATGTTTGGAAGAAAGAGTGATTCCATCCTGTCGAAAATCTTCTAAGCCATGCACATCCTTTATTTAAAGTATAATGATATGAGGAGTGCTGAGAAACTACCATGTCAGATAATGATGATGTGTAGGGAACATAGTTGATAAATCCATCAGCTACTAAGGCTTTCCTTCATCAAACCCATGGTGTCGAAATTGTACGTATAAACACTCACACACGCAAGTCAACAAATTACAATGGTCTCTAGTCACCTATTTGACTCCACACAAACCCTTAGATGAATCGAACACATCAAGTGAAGTCAACACAATTAAGAATTAGGAAATATCTAAGGTCCAGATTAATATACGCACACTAAGTAACCTAGGCTAACACACAATCTGATTAATTGTTATAAAACGAAAACACGTGATTATCATGAGATTTTTAACACACAATCTTATTAAATGGACGCCTCAGATTTCATCTTTAACCTAAAACTCTCCGGTCGTCTGTAACAAGTTTCGGTGTCGGAGCCCTAGCTCCGGTCATCTTCTCAGGCGAACCATCCCCAAATGTTTTCTAGAAATCAAAGTTTCTACCATAGATCAGCTCTAAATCACTTCCTGAATCCAAATATCATGTCCAATTTCTCAAATAATGCATGGATAAGCAAAATCGAAAAAAACAAGTTTGATCTGAAAACTTTCAGATTCACATAACATCCATAATATATGTCCAATTCTTAATCTTAACACATCCACATCATCAGCACAACAAGGAGAGTACAATGCACACAAAATAAACAAGATCCGTGAGTTCAAAAATTGCACCAACCTGAAGCTTGCAGAAGTGAAAATACTCCAAGAAATCCCTCTAGAAGCTGCAGATCAAGTCCTTGGAACCTCTAATTGCAAAATAAATGCAATTAGAGCTTGAATTTGGCTTGAATCTTGAGATTTGAAAGAAGAGGATCTTGAACTTGACTTGGTTAAATCCTTGATTAGAGCTCCATGTGATGATGGATTCCTGTTCAATGGACTTCATTGATCATGAATATGAAAAAAAAAATTGCAAAAACTCCTTATGATGAGAGAGAATCGAAGAAGAGAAAGTTTATGCAATTTTGGTGAAATATGAAATTATGTTGAACTCTTGCTCTAACCAGTGGGGTTAAGAGTTTTTATTTGATGAATTTGGGCCTAACCATGGTTAGAGATCCATTGGATTCATGGTTAGTTAGTTTAGTGTGATTTTGCAAAAATGTAACTTGAATTGTTCATGGCTAATCACACCTGCATGGGCATGATCATGTGCATGGTAAGCTTTCATATTAACCCCTGATCAACATTGGATTGAATGTTTGGCTTGTTGATGCTTGGTTTGTGAGTTTGAATCCTTTTGCATTTTGGCCATTTGAAAATTTCATGAGAAATAAACTATGAAATGGAATGATTCAAAATCCAATTTTGCTCCAAATGAAATGTACTTAAAGTTTATGCACTGAAATGGCAAGTTGGAATCAATACAAGTCACTTAGAGGCCTTTTTGCAAAAGTGGAAGATTTGGTGCATGTGAAAAAACCCTAAAACCACCCTTGAATCTTTTGGTCATAACTTGAGATTCACAAATGGTATGGAAGTGATATAGTACTTTATGGAAATGGGAGAGAAATATATTCAACTTTCATGTTTTGAAAAATTTCATTTGAAGCATTTTTTATGATGAAAAGTCAAGTTGAATGTGGCTTAAAAAACATCCAAACATGGAAAGTTCAAATTACAAGTCATTTCCATTTTTGGTAACATTTTCCCTGAGTCTTGATTCTTGATGAATGATGGAAATCTTAACATTTTAGAACCATATGAAGATATGGCACCTTGATAATCGTGATTTAGGTCTTAAGAATCCACTATTGACTTTTCTTTCTCCACATATGACTTTTACTTAGATCACAAGAAACTCCCTTTTTGAAATCCTTCCTCAAGGAACCAATGCACCAAATTTCATTCATGAATACTTGGAAACATGTATAAGACCATGGGAACAAGTTAGAACCAAAAATCCTTCAAGAGACCCCTTGGAACCAAAACCCTAATTTGGGCCGAGTGTTAGTAGATGTTGCACTGTGTGGACTTTTTGATCAATCCACTTCTTCTGGTGACTTGAAGTATCACTTGAGATTTTATGGGATGTGAGAGACCTTTGAGAATTATTGATACATTTGGCTCTTATTATTGTCCTTGGATGATCATACACTTTGATGAACCACTAACCACATGCCTTAGGCTTACACCAATGAATGTATGCTTTCTTTTCTTTTGATTTAAATGCAATGCAATGCATGGGAATGGTATGACAAATGTTATGAAAATGAGAGGGAAAATTTTGGGGTGTTACAACTACCCCTATTCAATAAACTATAGACCTAAATGGATGATTGAAATGGTTTTCAGACGTTCAAGGTATGGAGGGATTAAATACCCAAATAACTTGGTAAATTTGTACTTTGTGGGTAAAAATTAGCATGTTGGGAAGAATGTCATTCTTCGATGACAACTCAAAGAAACGAAACTGGACATGGACATAATCGAAAGGAATTTATCACACTTGGGTGATAAAGCAAACAAGGCACACCGTGAGTGAGCTTGAAAAGAGACTATCATACTTGGATGGTAACTCAAAGATACGAAATCGGACTTGGACGGAATCGAAAAGCATTTAACACACTTGGGTGATAAAGCGAACAAGACACACCGTGAGTGGGCTTGAAAAGAGACTATCATACTTGGATGATAACTCAAAGGAACGAAATAGGACTTGGCGGAATTGAAAATCATTTACCATACTTGGCTGATAAAGCGAACAAGAAACACCATTAGTGAGCTTGAAAAGAGACTATCATACTTGGATGATAACTCAAAAGAAAGAAACCGGACTTTGATGGAATCAAAAAGCATTTATCATAATTGGGTGATAGAGCAAATAAGACACACCATGAGTGAGCTTGACAAGAGAATATCATACTTGGATGATACTCGAAGGAACAAAATCGGACTTGCAAGGAATCGAAAAGCATTTACCACACTTGGGTGATAAAGAGAACAAGACACACCTTGAGTGAGCTTGACAAGAGAATGCCATACTTGGATGATAACTCGAAGAAAAGAAACAGGACTTAGATGGAATCGAAAAGAATTTACCACATGTGGTTGATAAAGCAAATAAGACACACCGTGAGTTAGCTTGAAAAAAAGACTATCATACTTGGATGATAACTCGAAGGAACGAAACTGGACTTGGACGGAATCGAAAAGCATTTATCACACTTGGGTGATAAAGCAAACAAGACATACTGTGAGTGAGCTTGATAAGAGAATATCATACTTGGATGATAACTTCAAAGAAAATAAACCGGACTTGGACATAATCTAAAAGCATTTACCACACATGGGTGATAAAGCAAACAAGACACACCGTGAGTGAGATTGAAAATAGACTATCATACTTGGATGATAAATCGAATGGGGATAACAAGTATTGACTGGTGAGAGTAACAGTGTTATGAACCTCAGGTTTGTTTTGACCACATGCTGAGGAATGAACTTGGCATTCTTTGTGGGGTTACTCCGGTCTGATTGAAGAAACAAAACTTCGGGTTTTTGTGCAAGGAATCAAACTAGTTTATGCTTTGTATGCATGTGTTTGAATTTTTCCATGGAATAATGCTCCATATCAATGAAAATGCTACTCATTTTTTGAGGATGCAAATGAAATGATGATTTCTAAATGCAAATCCAAGAGATCTTCTGATGAGGAAATAACAGGTAAAATTGGCGACTTTACCAGGGAGAAATAATCACTGAATTGAATTTAGGAATCCCTGTGGGGAATAACATCTCTGTTGGTGAGGATGCTAATGATATACGGGCTCTGAACTACCACAATTGCCAAAAATAAATTGGACTTTGAGAGGTTTAAAAGATATGAACTTGTTGGGGAAGTCCTCAAACTGATAGGAATTTGATTGGGATGTAAGCCACCCGTAGAACTCTGTTGGGGAAGTAATAATCTTCCGACTTGGTTGAGGAAAGGGTTTGTTGATACTTTGCTGAGGAAAAATTCTGCTGGGGAATACCGACTCCTCATATACTGTTGGGGGACAAAAAGACTCTTGTGAAGAATATCTCTCTGTTGAAGAAGAACTCTCTGCTTGGGGATATCAAAATTTCGTTGCTCCTGCTGGGGAAGATTTCAATCTCCAACTCTATTAGGGATGATAGAGAAGATCAATGAGAATGCCTCCTGCTGAAGATAAGAGTTTTAAGGCGTCCCATGTTGGGGATAAGAGATATAAATCGTCTCATGCTGGGGATGAGAGATATAAAGTATCTCTTAATAATGATACCCCCTGTCAAGGAAGTACCAAGCTCCTTTATTGCTCTGTTGAAGGAAGGTAATCCACTGGAACCTACTGATGTATCATGTTGAATGAAGCCTGCTAAGGAAAAAGCTCCTAGATGCCTCGTGCTGGCCATGGCTTTGTTTTATTCCGTACCTCCAGATTATCAAACGCAACTGATAGCTCATGCAAAAGAGAAAGTTAGACAAGCCTATATGTCCCAGGTTTATGGTGTGAATTCACCATCCCTGTTACTCAACAATTAAGATGTATGTCAAGTGTTTTAATCTTATGCATGTATCATAAAGCATCAATGTCTTTGCAACGCAATATCTAATACAATTTTTAGACATTTTTGCAATCGAAGATGGTAGATGAAGCAAAAACAACAAAATCTATTTAGATGAAATGCATTTTATTAATTAAATAGTGACCGTGAATAGGCGTTACACCGGGAAGCAATCCCTAGAAAGAAGAAATTGCACAAAAATGAAAAATAAAATATCCTAATGGAAATGTGAAATTGGATCCCATCAAGTTCCAACCCGACTATGACCAGTATATCCTCGAGATTCCCCATATACTTTTCTTTTTGAGGAAGATGATTGGACCAATTCTTAACCCTCATATTATACATTGTTGTAGATGATGAAACACAAATCACGCAAATCGCAGTTGTTCGATTCGGTCCCTGTTTTGCATGAATCGTCCTTTCAGGTTTTCAATCCATCGGGATTACCTTTTTTGCCCGAGTTGTCCAATGTGACTTTTCAACTCACCAGGTGTAATTTTTTTGTTTATATCCCTAATTTTTTCCCAATCTTTTTATTCTGTTTTTGGCTCTCCAGGATACCCTTTTTTTCCTGGACTTTTATTTTGTTTTTGTCCAGCTGGTCACTTTTATACGAAGTATTTTTTAACTGTGTCTGCATTAACATGGGATGGAAAGTCTTCTCCATCCATGGTTGTTAGCATTAAGGCTCCGCCCGAGAAGACCCTTTTAACCATGAATGGACCTTCATAATTAGGATTCCACTTGCCCTTGTGATATGTTTGAGGAGGAAGGATCTTTTCAGCACTAAGTCACCAGGTATGTAACATCGAGGTCGTACCTTCTAAACGAACACCCGATTCTCCATTAAAACAACTATCAATGGCATACAGCTGCTAAACATTTCTCCTCGATGAGACTCAACTGGTTGAATCTGGACTGGAGCCACTCAGCTTCATCAAGCTTAACATACATCGTTATCATCAAGGAGGGAATACCAACTTCAATTGGTAGGACTGCCTCCATACCATACACTAGTGAGAATATGATTTCCCTAGTTGAGGTGTGTACCGATGTCCTATACCCATGCAATGCGAACAACAACATTTCATGCCAATATTTATATGTCACAACCATCTTCTATACTATCTTCTTGATGTTATTGTTGGTCGTCTCGACGGCCCCATTCATCTTTGGGCGGTACGGAGAAGAGTCGTGATGTTCGATATTAAAATCCTGACATAACGTTGCCATCATCTTGTTATTGATATTGGAACCATTATTAGTAATGATTCTCTCGGGTATTCCGCATCGGAAAATGATGTCCTTCTTTATGAAACAGGCTACAACCTATTTGGTGACATTAGCTTAAGATGCCGCTTCCATCCACTTGGTGAGGTAGTCAACAGAAACCAGAATAAAGCGATGATTGTTGGAAGCGGTGGGATCAATCTTTCCGATCATGTCGATGCCCCACATGGCAAAAGGCCAAGGAAAAGACATGACAATTAATGGATTGGGAGCCACATGCACCTTATCATCATAAATTTGACATTTATGGCATTTGCAGGAGTATTTGAAAAAATCAAATTCCATGGTTATCCAATAATATCTCGATCTCAAAACTTTCTTCTCCATTGCATGTCCTCCAGCGTGGGTACCGAAGGATCCCTCGTGAACTTCCTACATTAACATGTCTTCATCCACGCATCTGAGCAGAACCGAGTCAAAGTTCCTTTTGTGTAGCACATCATCCTGATTTAAAAAGAACCCTCCAACCAACCTCCTTAAGGTCTTCTTATCTTTGCTGGATGCCCCCGTTGGGTATTCCTGACATTTTAGGAAACGTTTGATATCGTAGTACCAAGGCTTATCATCATCAGCAACATCAGCTGCAAACATATAGGAGGGCCTTTCGAGATGAGATATCACAATTATGGGCATAATTACATTGTTAGACTTTAATCATGGAGAACAAGGTTGCTAGGGAATCCGTGAACTGATTATCTTCATGAGGCATATAATGAAGCTTTACCATCGTGAAGAATGTCAACAACCTCCTTATGTAATCCCTGTGTGGAATCAAATATGGTTAATGAGAAAGCCACTTTCCATTAACCTGATTAATGACCAAAGTTGAATCACCAAAGATATTGAGGGTCTTAATTCGTAAATTAATCGCCGCCTCAATGCTAATTATGCAAGCTTCGTATCTTTCCTCATTTTTGGTGCATTCAAATGTCAACTAGGAAATGAAGGGCATGTGAAATCCTTTCGGTGTGATAATGACGACACCAACTCCGATGCCATTCATGTTAAAAACCCTATCGAACATTAGACTCCATTTGAATTCAGGGTCTGGCCCCACCTTCGGGAGTGGTTCTTCATAATCTTTCGATTTGAGGAGCATGATGTCTTCATCAGGGAACTCAAACTTTATTGGCTGAAAGTCGTCAATTGGTTTTTGGGCCAGGTAGTTTGACAATACGCTTCCCTTGATGGATTTCTGGGAAGTATATTGGATGTCGTATTTAGTCAAGACCATCTTCCAATGGGAGACCCCTCCGGTTAGTGCTGGTTTCTTAAAGATTTACTTGACTGGATCCATATTGGAAATCAATAAGGTCGTGTGAGTAAGCATGTATTGCATCAATCGCTGAATAACCTATGCCAGTGCGTATAATGTCTTCTCGAGCATTCAGTATATGGAATCACAGTCTGTGAATTCTTGTTCAGGTAATAGATGGCGTGTTCTTTCCTACCTGTCTCGTCATGTTGACTGAGAACGCAACCCACTGACCCTTAAGTTATTGTAATATACATAATCAAAGGACTCCTCGGAACCATAGGCATGAGGATTATAGGTTCTTATAAATACTCTTTTATTCTGTTGAAATCCATTTGACAATCATCGTTCCACCTAACAGCCTGATTCTTTCTCAAGAGTTTGAATATTGGTTCACATGTAGCTGTTAGGTGAGATATGAACTGTGCAATGTAGTTCAATCTTCCTAAGAAACCACACACTTCTTTTTCAGTTTTAGGCTCAGGCATTTCTTGAATAGCTTTCACCTTTGCAGGATAAACCTCAATCCCCTTTTCGCTTACAATGAAACCCAGCAGTTTATCAGAGTGCACTCCAAAGGTGAATTTGTTTGGATTCAGCCTCAGTCTGAACTTTCGCAACTTGTCAAATAGCTTGGCCAAGTTGACCAGATGTTTTTCCTCTATTTGTGACTTCGCAATCATGTTATCATCATAAACTTCAATTTCACGATGAATCATATTATGAAAGAGAATCACCATTGCCCATTGGTAAGTTTCCCCATCATTCTTAAGACCGGACAACATTACTTTATAATAGAAAGTCCCCCAAGGGGTGATGAATGTAGTTTTCTCCATGTCATCTCGCGATATTTTGATTTGTTTATAGCCCGAAACGCCATCCAAGGAGGAAAACACCGAGTATTGAGTTGTGTTATCGACCAACACAACAATGTGAGGCAAAGAGAAATTGTCCTTAGGACTAGGTATATTTAAATCTCGGTAGTCAACACACATCCGAACATTTCCATCCTTCATCGGTACCGACACGATATTGGCGACCCGGGGTGGATAAATTGTAACAACCAAAAACCTAGTGTCAAACTGTTTCTGAACCTCTTCCTTGATCTTTATTGCAATATCAAGTCGAGTTATGTGCAGTTTTTGTTTCACTGGCTGACAGTTTTCTTGGAGCGGTAGTCTGTGTACTACAATATCGGTGTCAACTCCCGACATGTCTTTGTAAGACCAGGCAAAAATATCAACGTACTCTCGGATCATGGCAATCAATCGGCTCTTCACGGATTCTTCTAATGCGGCCCTGATCTTCACCTTTTTCTTAGCCTATTCGGTACCCAGATTCACGATCTCAATAATCTCTTTGTGCGGCTGAATCACCCTCTCCTCTTGCTTTAACAACCTGGCTAACTCTTCAAGAAATTCACAAGAATTTATCACCTTCCATTTCTGCTTGGTAAATTTGATTGTCAAAGTCATAGAGGGTCATAGCAAGATTTTCATCGATGAGACCCAATGGGGTGCATCTGCATGAATGATTATTCATGCTTTGTTTTAGAATGAGCGTGAGAAAAATTAAAAATGTACATAGCCATTTATTATTTAAAGAAAAAAAATGAAAGACAGGGAACACCATATCATGAATGCAAAAATCGTCGTTTTTGTTGATGATTAAACATTGTATATTGAAACAAAGATGCCTTTATAATGAGCCACTATGCCTTGGGACACTCGGCTTGATCCAATCGTCTATTTCAGAATAGTTATCAATTACATCATCTTGAATGGCACATATACAACTATGATTCACCAATCTAAAACTGGAGAAAGTGATTGGGCCTTTACAACATCTGGCACTCCAATAGTTCAACTTCATAAAATATTACGCAACGGATTCATAAATTGATTCATAGCATCTTTAAACAACATAATAACAACTTTAAAATAAGAATTAAGCAACTCCAAGTTCTTCGACTAATTAAAATTCAGCAATAATAAAAGATCAACAAAGCAGACACGCGACAATCCCCCAGAGTGCTACGTATCAGAGCGACTGACCACCGACTCGACCAACGGTAACCGACTACTTCTCAGGATTACATGCACGTTGTCGCATAAGGACATCATTCAACAGAAGGGGTGAGTTACGATAATTATAAGCAGTATATGAAAACAATACAGTGAATAAGGATCGTAAACAAAACACCACTTCACAACTTCAATCAAGCATCACATAAACAATTCAAGTAAAATGCAACTTTAATGCGACTCGACTAATTATGCATATGGTACCATCGGAGTAAAACTCCCAACTTAAATCATTGCCAGGTTATCGAGGCATAAGCCTTCAACTTTTAACTTAAATTGTCAATCCAGGCCAACGTGCTGTGAGCAACGACTCCGACAAATGCAAATGACTTAAATGCATACACGACTCTACAACTCAGACAACATGACAACATGATCAACACGACAATGTTTTCAACATAATCAACTTAAGACAATTCCATAACCGGAACAACACATCAATTCAGCTGTACTTGTAGCAACATTTGGCAACATAATTTCCAGCAAAACAACTCATTAAAATCAACTATCATATTACCCGACTTACCTCGACGAATTTCATTAAATTCCGAGCAACTCCATTTTTCACCTAATTCGGCTAAACCGACTAACTAGTACTGTTTTCTACCTTCTGCGATTAATACGACTTTATTACAAAACTGGAATTTTCTAAATTTCTTTAAAACTCATCTGTCTTAGAAAATAGACTGCTACTACTGTTTCTGTCAAATTGGCTAACCTGCAACATCTCTGATAACTGCATAACACAATATTATTATTTTTAGAACAGGTTTATTTACTGATTATTCTACCTGTATTTACAATGCTAATCTTCATTATCCAGTTTCTTTCTCCTTAAAAATCTATTAATCTATAATTTTATAAAACCATAAAATTTATTTAATTCCTTAAAAGATTAATTGAATTAATTATAAAATTAGAGATTTATTGAAATTTGTTCCTCCACTCACAACAGGGTGGCCTGCGCCACCCTTTCCCACTCACATTCATGGCCTGGGCCATGAAATCCCACTCACATTCACGGCCTGGGCCAGTCCATGCCCCATGTGCCATGTATGCTCCTGTATTATATATAATACAATATGTATTATATATAATACACCATGGCCTGCGCCATGTATTATATATAATACATATTGTATTATATATAATACCACATGGCATGCGCCATGTATATTATATATAATACATATTGTATTATATATAATACCACATGGCCTGCGCCATGTTTTTTTCTACCAGACTATTATTCCCACCAGTCTTCTACTCATCGTCCCCGAATTGAAATTTTCCAGAATTTCGCAACATAGTTTTTATCAACAATAATTCAGCAACACCAGAGCAACTTATACCAACACAAAATCAACAATCAGACCACCAATTTCACATTAAAAATCAGAACAATAACCACATACAAATTCTACATAACAGTACAAATTTAATAACCTAATACCCAATTTCAAACCCAATCATCGTATTAAATTCATACCCGATTATAAGAATCGAACCCACCCTTACCTTAGATTGGATTGAAGGTTGCTCTTACGATCGGATTCTGGAAGTCTCTTCACTCTCTCTCACGCTCGCACAGCAGTTCCCAATTCCTCTTCTACTTCCTTATTTTCCAACTTCTGTTTCTTTATTTTTGTTTCTATAACTTATATTTATTTCTTTTTATTAAATTAACTAAATATTATTATTTCTAATGGGCCTAAATATAACACCTCCTATTTTACTAATTCGCACACGATATTAAGCCCACTTACTCAAATAATACAACAACTATATTATTATTTTTTATACTATTTTCTACGACTTTCGACTAAATTTCCGACTTATGTATTAAATCAACTACAACATTAAATATACCGACTAACCACAATAAATACTTAAATAATAAAATAATAAATAATTATTTGGGCGTTACAACTCTCCCCCACTTAAAATATTTTCATCCTCGAAAATTTACCTGCTTCAAACAGCTCAGGATATAAGTCTCGCATCTTGCTCTCCAATTCCCAGGTCATGCTTTCGCCCGTAGCTCCAACCAAACGACTTTGACCAACACGATCTCTTTTCCTCGAAGAGTCTTTGTTTCACGATCTTCAACTCGTACAGGCTTTGTTTCCACAGTGAGATTATCCCGCACTTGCACATCGTCCATACTAACCACATGAGACGGATCTGGAATATACTTCCGAAGTTGTGACACGTGGAATACATCGTGAAAATTCGAAAGATTTGGCGGTAACGCCATCCGATAAGCAACTTTTCCAACTTGTTTCGAGATTTGATACGAACCAATGAAGCAAGGAGTGAGCTTTTTAGACTTCAAAGCCCTCCCAACGCCGGTCACATGCGTGACTCTCAAAAACACATGGTCACCAGCTTGAAATTCTAAATCCTTCTTCCGCTTGTCATGGTAACTCTTCTGCCTACTCTGAGAAGCTTTCATCTTCTCTCGGATGAACTTCCCTTTCTCAGTAGTTTCTCGAACTAATTCTGGTCTGTAAACACCCCAAATTTGCCCTCACTCATTTCACCATGGCTTATGATTCTATTCATTTGCATAAGTTCAATAATATCATCTCATATTACATTTTTGCTTCACTGCATTGGTTCAAAGTTCATCTGCATCTAGGGTTTGTGATTTGAGCCATCCCTGAGCCATTATTGCCACTCCAAAGGTCTTCAATCATCTCAAGAGGGTCCATGTATGTTCAAGCATCATATTATATCCTCCCAAGATCAAGAAAGCCAAAAATCACAAGAACTAAGAAAGGCATGGAAGCAGAGCCAATCTTAACTACACAGATGACCTAAAATTAGGGTTTTGGTTTCAAAGGCCATAACTCCAAATTTTTTGGTAATTCTTGTTACTATTGGTCTCTATATGATATAAGGATCATGCATACCAATTTTCATGAAGAAATTCAATGGGGAAGACATCTGATCAATAGATGACTTCTTGAACAAGTCAGTGCAAAATCAGGGCATCTGAGGCCCCCAATCATCCAACCAAAGGTTCTTCTCCATCATTTTGGGTGTATTTAATCTTTATTTGATCTTATAAGAAGTTAGAAGTTCACAAAATTGAAGAATTTCAAGCCATTTGCAAAGTTGCCATTTTGGGAAAGTGACTTGTAATGCAAATTTGCCATTTTGGGAAAGTTTTTCAACCTCCTCTTTTTGATTCAAAAATGCTTCAAATGAAAAATTCTTGGTCATGAAAGTTGTAGATTAGATCATTTCCTTTTCAAAAAGTAAAAGAACTTGATCTAATTCATCATAGAACTCAAGTTATGGCCTTGCAAAGTTGGCAAAAATCACATAATTTTCAAGAATGCACCAAAGGGGATTTTTTGCTAAACCACTTGCCAAGCTATTTTGTGACTTCAAACACACTTCTAAGCATCATAACATCATAGTGCATTGCCTAAAACTCAGAATTGGCCCAAGAATTACAAGTTTTCATGTCTTACATTTCAAGAATTTCAAAAGGGGCCAAACTTCATAGAATTTGCAAAATGACACATAACTTCTCACAAACTTGTTGATTTGCCTCAATTTCAATTCTATGGACCTCCTTGATCTCAGCTGCACCAAGACAAGCCAAAAGGCCAGCTGCAAGAATGCCCATACCTCAAGTACAAGTCATGTTGACATTTTGGCAACTTGCCCATACCAATCACCACAGTACACCACCCACTCTCTGGCCTATCCAGACTTTACAAGCATGCTTCAAGGATTGATTTTCATAAGACACACAAGCCAAGAGCTCCAAGAGCTCAGCATACACAAAATCACTCCAACTTGCAAATTCCTTCGAAACTCATCACTCACTCACTTAATCTTCAAACAAATTTCACCATCCATCTCAAAATCATTCACTAAACACAATGCAACCATTAAAACAGCCTCAAAGCACCCATACACAAAACACGATTCTTGACCAGTTGAGTTGCTACCACTCAAACCAGCTACTCTCAAAGATTTTCAAGCATTGCAGCTTTATTAGAAGGTCAAAGGGAGTGAGTTTGCACAAGGAAGAGGTCCAGAAAGCTCAAAGTTGCAAGGTTCAAAGCTCAGGTAACGTCTTCAAACTTTTTTCCAGAAATGTGTTTTTAAGTTTCTAATTGATTCTCCATGATTCACTGATGATCCTGATGTGTTTATTTTCGAAAATGATCAAGTATTGAGCATGTATGAAGCTTCTGTAATTTCTGTGTAATTTTCCGTTTTGCTTCGAATCTTGATGTTCATGTGAAATAAATGATTTTTGTTGGCTGAATCTTGTTTAGAATGTTATAAGGATCATTTCTGGAGAGTTTGGTAAATTTATTTTACGAATTGAGAGAGATAGCAAGTTTGGGCTGCCAGAGAAGATGACCGGAACACTGTTCCGGTCACCTGAAAGTGCTTAGGGCTTAATTAGGGTTAGCTGAGTAATTAATGTGAGTTTGAATCTTGGCCATTAGATCTTAGGGTTAACGCGTTAGTGAAAGGCTCAGATCATTTCATTAAGTTTAAATCATGTTTAATTAATTAATTAATTAGGTTTTAATAAGTTTGAATTCCAGCCGTTGAGATGCGCGCCAGGTCAAAGGCAAATCCCCCAGGTTCAATCCAGACCATCAGATCAGCATACTTTTCCTTATTTCAATTTTTAATTCATTTTTATCATTTTTCTTGCATCATTTATTAAAAATAGCTAGAAAATCCCAAAAAATATTTTCTTCTGCATTTTGCATCCAAATAATTTTCTTCACCCAAAAATTATTTTTATTTTATTTTTTGCATAAAATTTGTATTTTTAAAATATTTAAATGTTTATTTTAATTAATTAATGGAAATTAATTAATTAAAATACCATTTAAGTTTCTAAAAATCACCAAAAAAATCACATTGCATCTTGACACATTAAGAGACATTATCAAACCATTCATATAAATTTCTTTTTGGTTCTTGATCCATTTTGACATTTTCTTTGGATTTAGGGTTCTTAAAAATCAATATTTTTTACCTTAACTTAGAAAAATCTTTTCTGCCTAACCATGAAGGGTTTGATAGTGATTCTTTTTGCATTGCATCCCACATATCATGTAGTTCCTAGGATAAAAATGGCATGAATGTATCTTTCATTTTTGATTTGTTTTTCATTTTTCCTTGTGAGGTCCCTTAAAACCTTAGATAACTTAGGAAAATCATAACTTCCTTAGGGTTAAGAGTTAGGTCTCCTCCTTTGGGGTGTGATATCATATGAGGTTAGGGTTCCTTTGATCCCATTTTCAATTTTTTATCTTGTCATTCACTTCTCATAATCTCTTCTTATCTCTTTTATGCATTCATTGCTGCATTTTACTTGTGAATTAGAGTAAGCTTGCTCATTCATGCTCCTTGTCCTCTTTCTTTCTTCAAACAACTTATCTTCTTAAGTAAAGTAAGTTGTCTTGCTTCTTGCTGCTTCTTTTCATTCCATCCTGCTTCTTCCTTGGCGGCTCTTCTTGAAGATCTTCTTGCAAGCCTCATAAACCCTAGGAACAACCAAGCATGATCATAATTAGGGTTTGATTAGTCCCCCCATTAGTTTTACCTTTGTGTCATCTTTGAGTCTTCTCTTCTCATCTCTTAATCAAGGACTAAACCTTAAAGGTTTTAAGGCTTTGTGATTAGAGTTATGCCTGTATCCTTCGATTAGGATAAAGTGTATAAACTTTAATCCTAAGTGTTAAACCCTTAATGTGTTTAAATCCTTTAATCAATCCATCTAATAATCACTAAGACATCAAGCTTGTAACTTGGGCCTTGCATTAGGGTTCTAATTCTTCCTTAATTGGTTAAGAAGGACTAACCCTAGTGTTAATGGACAAGTCCCCCTCATGTTGTCTTACAAACCCTAAAATTCACTTCTTAATCTTACCATTAACTAAAATCCATTTAATAAAGGCTTTGTTTTGTCACGAGGTTAATCCCTAATCATGGATTAAGTTGAGGAGCCTTTCTCAGCTTAAATGTTCTCATCTGTTATCCTTCTATTAGGATGGTGTAATGAGTCCATTAAATCCTTGATTATGGCTTAAACTCATTACTTAACACCAAACAAAAACTCCAAAAACATCTAAATAATTGCAAGTAGGTTAATGATCTTAATCCTGCATCATGGTGATCAAGTGTGAGGTGTTTCCTTCATACTTAAGGCATTCTCATTACCCCTAATCAGAGGGAAGATGTGATGAGTTTACTAACCCTTGGTTTAGGCTTAAGCTCATTTTCTTATGACAAACTCCAAAAAGCAATAAAAGATTGAAAACACAAAAACAAACAATAATCGTCTCCTACGGGATTTTTTTCTCATCATCTTCACTCACAAACGAGAACTCGCTTCTTCTGTCTAATTCAAGACAGTTCGCACCTGAGCCATACAGGTCATACACTTGAGCATAGACAAGTAAGCAGTTCACAAGTCAATTTATCTTTCAGTCTCTTTGAGTCGAACTACGGTGTTCTGACTTCCTCATTGCACGAGAGGATACGTAGGCATAACTTAACAGTTATCGAGCAAATGTCTCTGTATATTCCCCCTCTTCCAGCATTATTCTTTAAGCCTCATAGTCTTGAGCCCTGCACTCTTTCCTTGCACTAACACTTCTTTATTTCACTTCACATTTCTTTTGCACTGACACTTGCATTCTTTTCCAGCTTTGGTACACAGATGGCACTGACACTACCCCTTTTAAACATAAATCTTTTAAGCGTGGATCCCGTCGAGTACGACAGACAATCTGGGTGCTAATACCTTCCCAGGTTGTAACCAACCCCCTTTCTCAGTCTCTCTGGTTCGCAACCGTCTCATCCATCTTTTCTTAGGTTTATGCAGCATTACCTTTCCTTCGAGATAAAAAATGCCCAGCCGGTGACTCTATTCATTTCTTTCTCTTTCGCCGACCGTTCGCGTCTGTACCCCTTCTGACCTCGTGTCATTTGGTGGGAGCGACAGCTTGGCGACTCTGCTGGGGACCCTTATACTGTAACCAGGGCTTCTGGTTCTTTTTGTGGGTTCCTCCTAGCGTTTGTTTGATTTGTGTTTACTGGGGTGTTATGTGCTATATGTGTTTGTTTATTTTTCTTTATTTATTGCTTTATGTACAACTTTATTTATTGCTTTTCTTTACAGTTTTGCATATTTCATACTGTCACTGTGCTGGATCTGGTTTTCTTTGGTGGTTGGGGTTCCATTGAGAGATTAAGGTCCTATACCCGGGACCTGAGTGACACCTAGGCTAGAGTGGTTCATGTTCTTTCCCATTCCATTTCGGTCTGGTGCGGGAATATGAAACACGGTTCAGATGTGGGTTTCTTCTTGATAACTCTATGCTACAGATTTCCTGTAGTGCTAGGGCTATCTGGGAAGCCTGCTAAGTCTGGATGACCTTTTCATCATGACCTTCAGAAACTGAGGTGAATTAGAGGAGGATCATTTATGGTTATTGTAAACACTGTACCTCCGGGTTAGAAGTGTTTACACTTCTCATATCTGATCAAAGTCTAAGGATCCTTGTTCTAGAACATTACCTGTGAGGGGGTTGGGCTGTTTACAGGTTTGCAGGAACCCTTGGCCACATCATACCCTGTTACTGTTTTGTTTAAGAATACTCCACTTTGGACAGTTCTTGTGATTTACCCTGGATATGTGACTCTTTATTTGAGTCCCCCATCCTGGTTACTAGATTTTTGAACATACATGGGCCTTATATCAAGACAGATAATCAGATCCAGCTTGATTACAAACCCTTGCATATCATTTGCATATATCATCATTGCATCATTTGACATTTGTTTATTTGCTTTTCAGGGTATCCCTTTCATTATATATTGGTTTTGGTTTTGACCCCTTCTTCTGCATAGATCTCTGCTTTAGTTATCTTCACCAGTTATCTGCTTCAGTTATCTCCATCCTCACTAGCACCAGTCTGTCATTGGTTCACTTCCAGCATCAGTCTGTGATCTTCATCAGCATTTGTCTTCAGCTTCTTCAGCAGCACTTATGACTACTCCCAGGAAGAGCAACATATCCTATCACTTTTTTGAGCCTGTATTGACGGGTATCAGGCAGGCCCAGTCACTCATCACACCTGACCATGTCCCACTATTTAGAGAGCACTATGGAGGTATCCTGGATATGGTTATGGACCTTGACCCTTCTCAGAGGATCATGATCCACACATGCTTGCAGTTTTATGACCCACCACTGAGATACTTCACATTTCTAGACTTTCAGCTAGGGCCTCTACTGGAAGAATTTTCTTCATTGATTGGAGTACCTATCAGAGGTGGAATCCCTTTCAACCCAGAGATGACTGCTCCTAGAAATGAAGAGATAGCAAGGGCACTGTACTTGGAGCCTGCCCTTATTGAGCAAAGTATGACAACAAAAGCTGGGATTCCTGGTTTGCATTTGGACTTCTTGATTTCTCAGGCCATCCTGAAAGCTTCATTGGGAGAGTGGAGGGCAGTCTGTGCACTGTTGGCCCTTAGCATATATGGGGATATACTGCTAGGAGATTTTTACTACTCCATTCATCAGAGGAATGAGAAACAAAGGGGGAAGTTGGTAAGATGTTGTGCTCCTTTGTTTTACACCTGGCTGCTCAGACACCTGCCTAAGTCAGATACTTTCTTGAATCCCCACCAACAAAAGAATTAGGCCAAGAGGTTCATTGACTTGACTTCAGATGATATCAGATGGTGCACCTAGAGCACCAAAGGCAAGGACATTATCACCAGCTGTGGACTATACCCAAATGTGCCTCTGATAGGAGTAAAGGGTTGCATCAACTACAATCCTTTATTGTTTAAGAGACAACTGGGCTATGCCTTAGTTCACCCTCCCAGAGGACAGGATTTAGCTGAGACCCTATATTGTGAAGTACAACCTAATTCAGTTGTTTTCAGACAAGCATCATGGGCTTGGGGCAACATCCAGACAAATGGGATAGCTATTCTTGGAAGATGTAACAATGTTGCTTCAGCTCAGTACTCAGACTGGTCCCGTACTAGAGCTTAGATTACCAAAATGCCTTTCATCTTGGAAGATATACCTGGGCCATCCACAGTACAGCCTGCAGCAATAGTTAGCCTGGAGGAATTTGAAAAGTTGAAGGAAAGGAATGAGCAGTTATCCCAGGCCTTGAAGAAGACCCTTTGGGAAAGAAGTGATGGTCGCCTTGACATTGATAGATTGGAAAAGCTCAGGGTTGAGCATCTTGCCAAAATTGAAAAGACAAAAGACTACATAAGGAAAGCAAGGGCTGGGGAACAAATATTGAAGAATGCTTGTAAAGAGGCCAAGATTCAGAAGGCTAGGGTTGAGTACTATCTGCAAGAGAGTCAGGCTAGGTGGGTCAGGATCACTGAAGCCCATACACAATAAGACCAGAAGACTCAAGCCAAGATTGAACAGCTAGAGGCCAATGAGAAAAAATAGCAGGAAGCTCTGTTGGCTGCACAGAAAGAGATATCAGAGTTGAAGCTCAGAGCAGGATTGAAGATATCAAAAGACCGAGACAAGCATAAGAAGCTGACCACTTCCATTGCTACTAGGAACCTCCTCATTAGGACCATTACAGAGCACCCAGCTGGTCCGGTGACTGAGGCACTCCTGAAGGAGGTCAGAGAAGATGAGTTTGGAATGGATGTCTGATTCTTTGCTTGCTGTTTGTTTCCATTTGATGTACTTTTCCTTTTGTTGTATTTTGACCCTCCATGGGCATGTATTGTAAAACAAACTATATATTGTTCACCATTTGTAATATATTTTAGATTTTTTTCATTTGGGCTTTTCTCTCCACAATATCAAGCATCTTCCTCGAGGTCTGGAAAGGTCAAAACCAAGAACCAAACCGGATACCTTGGAAAACAAATAAGCATACTGCATTGCATACTAACTTTGTTTTTGTTTTGTAGGTTTTGCTATAATTATTGTTTCTAACTTTGTTGTGATCTCAGGAAACATTGCTCGTCGTCGAGTGTTCCCTGTCAACCGCGTGCACCGGTACCCAACTCGTAACAACCTTCCCGACATTTAAATGGAACAAGTACAACAGGATCTGACTGAGGTCAGAAATCAGATGGCCAATGAGAGAGTGGAGATGAGAAATCAGATGTCTCAGTTCGTGGTAGTGATGACTGGCTTGGCCCAGAGTCAAGAAAGGTTAAGAGAGCTAGTGGAAAGACAAACTCCTGAGGAGCCTCATCTTGGAACAGGAGGAACTAGCAACAATGAACGGGGCCAGCCTCGTATTGACCCACCAGTATATGGACCTCATCTGGATCCAGAAGTTAACATCCCAAGGAATGGTCAAGGTAATGCTGCTGGGGGCCAAATCCTGCAGGAGGATCCCCAGGGAGAACAGTTTACTGTCATTGGGACTGGAGATGAGATATATGACAGAAGATTAGACGAGATTGCTGAAAAGTTAAGATCTTTGGAATCTCTGAATTCTTTGGGCTTCGACGTGATGGATATGGGATTAGTGGATGGGGTGAGAATTCCCCACAAATTCAAACCCCCATGCTTTGAAAGGTACAATGGTACCTCCTGTCCTCGCATTCATCTGCAGTCTTTCTTGGGAAGGCTCAAAGCTTATACCATGGATGAGAAGTTATGGATGTTCTACTTTGAGGACAGTCTGACTAGAGCTTCAAGAGAATGGTATTTGCATTTGTCTAGGGCCACCATAAGATGTTGGAAGGATTTTGCCGAGGCTTTCATCCGGCAATATCAGTACAACCTGGACATGGCTCCCAATAGAAATCTTCTAATGGGCATGTCTCAGTCTTTTAGAGAGAGCTTCTGGGATTATGCTCAAAGGTGGAGACAACTTGCTGTTGCTGTCCAACCACCCATGTCAGAAAGGGAAATGGCTGACATGTTCATGAATACATTGCAAGGGACTTATATCGATAGACTGGCTGCTTTCTCCTCTACCAATTTTGCTGATGTGTTCATAGCTGGTGAGAGGATTTAAAGTCTCTTAAAAATGGGCAAAATCTCTGACAGTGGTGCAAGTTCCTCCAGCAATCCCAGAAAACCTTTTTCGGGACCCCGAAGGGCAGGTGAAACAAATTCCATTCATACAAGCAGGGGCAGGCCTCAATATGCTCACCGGTCAGTGGCAGCTGTTACCATCCAGCTCCAATTCCACAACAATCATCATATCCTCAACAACAACCACAATATCAACAAAAAGTTCATTATCCGCAACAAAGGTCATACAACAACAACAATAGCAACCAACAGCAGCGTCCTTCCAACAAAGGCCATCACAAGCAAACAGGGTGATTGACCCAATCCTAATGCCGTATGCTGCACTCTTGCCAAAACACCTAAAGCTCAACCTAGATGAGTTGAGGACGTTGGCACCTCCAGATCCTCTTAATATGCCAAAGAACTATGATGCAAATGCCAGGTGTGCATTCCACTCAAACGCACCGGGGCATAATACTGAAAAGTGCAGGGCCCTACAGATGAAAGTCCAGGATCTAGTGGACTCAAAAGCTCTCAATTTTGCACCTCATCCGAACATTACAAGAAATCCAATGCCTAGTCACAACGGGCCTAGGATTAATGCTATTGAGGAGGGAAAACCATCCACATTAATTAACAGTGTTGCACAAATCCGAACACCCTTGATTGAAATCAAAGCTCAGCTGTTGGAATGGCATTCTTCAGATTACGACAACAGCGATTACAACTCCAACAATTCCTTCATCAACAATCACAGATACTCCTACAACGTCAGCAACCATTGTTCCAACAGATTCTGCTACAACTCCAATAAATATTCAATCAATCACTTCAACGGATACAAGTTCAGTCACAATTCCTTCTACAACGAAAACACCCATTACTCCATCAGTTCCTGCTACAACTTCAACACACGTACCGTCTACAACATCAGCAACAGTTAATGAAAGCGTCTCAACGGTTACGATATACTATGATCCCGCAAATGTTCCTTCCAACAACTCACAACAAAATGCTAAGGCAAAAGGGAAGAACGTAGTGCAAGAAGAACCAGTTGCTAAAGAAACTTTGAAGACTCCTTTTGATCAAGAGGTTGATGAATTCACGCGGATAATCAAAAAGAGTGATTATAAGGTGGTGGACCAGCTTCACCAAACACCTTCCAAAATCTCCATAAAATCATTGCTAATGTGCTCCGAGGCTCATCGGAACGCATTATTAAAAGTCTTGCACGCAACTTATGTACCGGAGGAGATTACTGTCAATCAGTTAGAGGCCGTGGTTGGAAATTTCAACGCTAGTCATGGACTAGGATTTACCAACGGTGATCTGACAACGGAAGGTCACAATCACAGCAAGGCTTTGCACATTACCTTGGAGTGTAAGGGTGCAGTTCTTTCTCACGTATTGGTGGACATAGGGTCATCACTCAATTTCCTACCCAAGAAAGCCCTTTAGAAGCTGGAGTATGATGGGTTGGCACTACGCCCAAGCAACATGGTAGTGAGGGCCATTGACGGTTCTAAGAGATCAGTTCTGGGAGAGATAGAGTTGCCAATAATGATTGGCCCACAGGTTTTCAAAACGACCTTCTTTGTGATGGATATACAACCTGCCTACAGCTGTCTATTGGGTAGACCATGGATACACGCCGCTGGCGCTGTGATGTCAACCCTTCACCAGAAGTTAAAATTTGAGTGGGAGGGCCAAGTCATTACCATTGTGGGGAAGAGGATATCTTCGTTAGCCAGCTGGCTACTTTCAAATACATTGAAATGGATGGGGAGATCCATGAGACCATGAGTCAAGGGTTGGAAGCCCTTAATATCAATGAAGCAACTGCTGTGTCTGGGACTTCCATCACATCATATCAACAGGCCCGGAAGGTTGTTGAGGAGGGTACCGCTCAAGGCTGGGGCAAGCTGCTGCCAGTTGAGAAGAAAGAAGACCGATTCTGGTTGGGTTACGGACCAACTCGACAAGATCAACCAGAGGCTGCAACGGAGCCCAAGTTTGTCAGCGGGGGGATGCTCACCCCGGATGCTGTGAATAGTTTGGAAGATGAGTCATAAGACGAGCGCAACCTGGAAAGCTGGATACGTCCAAGGATCCCGGGGAACCATGTCTCAAACTGGTCTTCCCAGGAAATTATAAGAGTTACTCCTGCAGAGTAATTATTATTTCCTGTCTTTAAAGCATGCATCAAGTCCTGCATCTTGCCCAAGATGTCAGGGCTCATTTTGTAATCGGGCCATCTTGTATTTTGTGCAAACGATCAATTAATGAATATCAGGACATCTTTTTCAAATGAGTCTTTTCTTTTCCGTTCACTGTTTTTCATTTTTCATTTTTTGTACAAAAATAAAATGGCAATGTTTTTCAAAATAAATAACTTCATTTTCACTTTTTCTAAACAAGACAAAACTGATCACTAAAATGAACAAATCTAAACCCTTGCAGAGAGTGCCCTCCAGACTACACCAACAACAACACTGCTATGACTTCGTATGACTTTGACAATCCGATTAATCAAGCCGATGAAGGGGTTGAAGAAGATTATGAGCTACCTGAAGAACTAGCCAGGTTGTTATGACAAGAGGAGAAGGTTATCACTCCTCATCAGGAGGAAGTTGAGACGGTTAATCTTGGTACAGAAGAAGACCTAAAAGAAGTTAAGATCGGGGCATGTCTGCAAAATTCAGTAAAAGCGCAACTTATTGGCATGCTTCGGGAGTATGTGGATGTTTTTGCTTGGTCTTATTAGGATATGTCAGGGTTGGACACCGACATTGTTATGCACAAGCTGCCTCTGAAAGAAGACTGTCCGCAAGTAAAACAGAAGCTGCGCCGTACTCGCCCAAATATGGCAATGAAGATAAAAGAAGAGGTACAAAAACAATGGGACGCCGGTTTCCTTGCTGTGACCGGTTACCCGCCGTGGGTTGCTAACATTGTACCTGTGCCTAAGAAGGATGGCAAGGTGAGGATGTGTGTGGATTACCGGGACCTGAACAGAGCTAGCCCGAAGGATGACTTCCCTTTACCTCACATTGATGTATTGGTCGACAATACGGCTCAGTTCTTAGTGTTATCCTTCATGGATGGATTTTCAAGATATAATCAGATCAAGATGTCACCTGAAGACATGGAGAAGACAACCTTCATCACACCATGGGGCACATTCTGTTATAAGGTGATGCCATTCGGACTAAAGAATGCTGGTGCCACTTATCAACGGGCTATGGTAACATTATTCCATGACATGATCCATAAAGAAATTGAATGTTATGTGGATGACATGATTGCCAAGTCCCTCACAGAAGAAGACCACCTGGTGAATCTGTTGAAGCTATTCAAGCGTCTGAGGAAGTACCAATTGAAGTTAAACCCCAACAAATGCACATTCGGGGTTCGATCCGGTAAGCTGCTGGGATTTATCGTAAGTGAGAAAGGGATTGAAGTTGACCCTGACAAAGTCAAAGCCATCCAAGACATGCCTGCACCGAGGACTGAAAAAGAAGTTCGAGGGTTCCTAGGTAGATAGAACTACATTTCACGGTTCATATCTCACCTTATAGAAACCTGTGAGCCCTTGTTCAAGTTGTTAAGAAAAGAACAAACGGTCAGGTGGAATGAAAACTACCAGAAGGCTTTTGACAAAATCAAGGAATACTTACAAGAGCCTCCGATCCTTATGCCTCCAGTTGAAGGAAGACCTATAATAATGTACTTGACAGTATTAGAAGAGTCGATGGGGTGTGTGCTGGGCCAGCATGACGAGTCTGGTCGAAAAGAGTATGCAATATACTACCTAAGCAAAACGTTTACCGACTACGAACAACATTATTCACTGCTCGAGAAAACTTGTTGTGCTTTAGCGTGGGCTGCTCGCCGACTGAGACAATATATGTTGACCCACACTACCTTATTGATCTCCAAGATGGACCCAGTTAAGTACATATTCGAGAAGCCAACACTTACCGGACGGGTTGCAAGATGGCAAATGATTCTCACAGAATATGACATTCAGTACACCTCCCAAAAAGCTATCAAAGGCAGTGTATTGTCTGATTATCTTGCTAAGCAACCCATTGATGATTACCATCCAATGAGATTTGACTTCCCTGATGAAGACATCATGTTCATAAAAGCAAAAGATCATGAAGAGCCTATTCACACTGAAGGGCCCGACCCAGAAGAAGAATGGACTATGATGTTTTATGGGGCTGTTAATATGAATGGTCGTGGTGTTGGTGCAGTACTCATTACACCTAAGGGAGTTCACATGCCTTTCTCGGCAAAACTCACCTTTAACTGCACTAACAACGAAGCTGAATACGAAGCTTGTATCATGGGTCTTGAGGAAGCCATTGACCTCAGGATCAAGACTTTGACGGTATTCGGAGATTTAGCTCTGGTAATCAATCAAACCAACGGCAAATGGTACACTCACCAGGAGCATCTGGTACCTTACCGGGATTATACAAGGAGATTACTGACTTTCTTCACCACAGTCAAGCTTGAGTATATCCCTCGAGATGAAAATCAGTTTGCAGATGCTTTGGCTACCATTTCATCCATGATCAAAGTTCAAGCTGCCAACTTTGTGCCTCGGATTTTAGTATCCAGACTTGATAGACCAACATACGTATTCTCTGCAGACCTTGCTAAAGATGATAAGCCTTAGTTCTATAACATCAAATGCTTCTTGGAAGATCTAACATACCCACCTAGGGCATCATCCAATTATAAGAAGACATTAAGAAGGTTGGCTGGTAGTTTCTTCCTGAATACTGATGGTTCCTTGTACAAGAGAAACTTTGATATGGTACTCCTTGGATGTGTTGATAAGACAGAGGCAAATTTGTTGATGCACGAGGTGCACGAAGGATCTTTTGGTACCCATGCTGGAGGGCATGCTATGGCTAAAAAATTGTTAAGATCAGGCTACTACTGGATCACAATGGATGCAGATTGTTGTGCTTATGCCAGAAAGTGTCATAAATACCAGATTTATGCAGATAAAGTGCATGTGCCTCCGAATCCTCTGAATGTGATGCCTTCACCTTGGCCCTTTGCCATGTGGGGCATTGATATGATTGGCAAGATTGAACCGACTGCTTCAAATGGACACAGATTCATCCTGGTTGCCATTGACTATTTTACCAAGAGGGTTGAAGTAGCTTCATATGCAAATTTCACCAGGCAAGTGGTATCCCGATTCCTGAAGAGAGATATTATCTGTCGGTATGGAGTGCCCGAGCGAATCATTACTGATAATGGTTCCAACTTAAACAATAAAATGATGGCAGAATTGTGTCGGGACTTTGATGCGTGTTTTTCGCAAGTGTACGAACACGTCAGAGTAATATAAAAGATTGTCGAATCCACAGAGACCAAGTGTCAATCTATCGTACCTGCTGTTATGGTGTGTATCTAAGGCAACTAATTTTAAGGGTTTTAGTAAGGGTGCAATGGTAAATAAAATTATAATTTTAAATAATAAATAAAAGACAGGCTCGAATGTAATTCACGTAATCAATGATAATCCAGTACTTGTTAATGGAACTACTTATGGGCAATGTTTTCTCCTTTGAAAAGAACTAATTTAACAGGAACTGTCGCTTTCGCGTATTCAGAACCGAGTTGTACTCTCTAATCAACCCCTCCTATTGTCACGGATAAAAAGGTGCGTACTGCGTTAGAGTAGTAAACCTATTTTTAAGAAATATAGTATCTTAACTAAGTTGAAAAGTATTTTAACCTGGACTTCTTAGCAAAAAGAGGTTCTTATGAACCAGACTCTAAACTTCATAACGCGTCCGAAAATCGTTTTAAAATCTCTTTTCTTTTTAATCTAAAATCTCCTAATAAACTAGACAAAGCGCTTTTGGCTGTTTTTGAAATAGTTAAAAACAATTACTTGAATTGAAAGATAAAATAGCCCTTAGGTGTTTCCACGAACAATTATACTGATTACTGGTTTAATTACGATCCTTACATTCTAACCTTTATGGAATTAGTTAGACATGATAAAGTAAAGATTATTTTTATAATTTTTCATAAAAGTAATTTAGTGCGAGTGCGGAAAGTAAATGAATTTAAAGCGAGTGCGGATAATAAATAAAGTAAAGTGCGAGTGCGGGAAATAAACAAAGTAAAGTGCGAGTGCGGGAAATAAACAAAGTAAAGTGCGAGTGCGGGAAATAAACAAAGTAAAGCAATGCAGAAATAAATAAAGTAAAATACGAACTTGAATTAAAATGGCGGCAGGATTAACTTCCTCCAGAGTGCTCCAAAACTCGATCACACAGACAGATTACAGACTCGATCACTCGATTGCAGAAACACCCCGATGTGGAATGGTAACTGCTTTATAACTGATATATGCCTAGAGAAATCTAATTCTGGATGAAGAAAAACGAAAATATAAGGTCCTATTTATAGGAAAACTAAAAGCATGAAATGACTGGGATGCCCCTCCACTAAAAAGTGGAGGTTACTGGAATTGGCCTTGTGGCGCCCGCCACAGGCCTATGGCGCCCGCCATGGTCCCTACAGGGGATTGGAGAGTGGGGATCGTGGGTCTTGGAGGTTGAGGAGTGGTCTTGAGACGTGGCCACGTCATGGCTAACCCCATGGCGCCCGCCACGGTGGGTGTCGTAAGTGCAAAACGCTGAATTTCTAGGTTTTCGTCCGTTTTCACTCCTTTTTCGCTCCTTTTCCCGATTCAAGCTCCGATTATTATAAAAACCTGAAAACATAAGAAAACAAAGCAATAACAAAGCAAAACAACAATAAAAGCTAAGAATGCATGCGAAATCGGAGTCAGAAATATGGTGAATTTTAGTGTGATCAAATTCTCCCACACTTAAACCTTTGCTTGTCCTCAAGCAAACATTAAAGCTTAAGAAAATAAGGTGTCAACACGTGTCTTTGGGCTAAAGGGATTCTAAGTTCAAGTCAGGATGCAATGACAGATACTAACTAAGTGAACCAAGGGTACCATAGTAACACAAACACAAACTTCAATCCTATATTAACCACTCCATATCATCCCACGATACCTAGGCCTATCTTCTCATCTTTTTGTGTCCTTTTCATTCAGGCGCAATCACATTAAGCCCGTTATCCGTACATGCTTCATAGTAGAGTGACCGGTTAGTGATTCTGATCCATAACATAAGGTGTCTGGCACATAAGCATGTGTAAACCTGTTTTTATTTCGCCTAAATGTAGCTGCGGGGGATCGGATCGTAATTCGCCCTACCAAGTTCAGTGCCAGATACCTCTGAACCAACTAACAATAGGTGGCTTGCAATTTTTTTTTCTTTTTGTGGCAAAAATTTTTTTTTTCTTCTCTTTTTTCGGTTTAAATGACTTTGTGAGGGTCACCTATACCAGAGTTTGCCTTTTTTTCTTTTTTTATTAGCACTGGATCATTCACTTATATTCATCGGCCCCCTACGTAGAGCATGCTTAGGCCGGAGCTGACTGCTAAAATAAACTACTTAGGACAATTTTTAAATGATAATAAAGGCCAAGATGGTGGGGTTTAGGAGTGATTCCTATATTCAAGAGGTCTATGGTGCTAAAATGGTTCTGATGTTTCAAAAATTTGACCTAAGTCACCACATCCTAATCTAAACCTGTCTCAAAGCCCAAAAAACATGTGAAACAACATTATTTTCTTTTTAAAATTTTTCTGGTAAGGCTAAGGAAATGGGAAAAAATGAAGATGTACTAAAAATACACTATACTGGTGACTCGTCAGACTCATGCATTATCTAAGAAAAATAAATTACTGAAAAGGGAAATAACTGAAAGGAAATAATTAACTAAAAAGGGAAATGACAGAAAGCAATAAAATCCCCTCCCACACTTAAATCGAACATTGTCCCCAATGTTTCGAAATAAGATAAGGGGGGTAACCTGAAAAAGACTACTGAGGAGGGGCACTGGTGCCTTCGCCGTCCTGATGTGATGGTCTGGAACGACGGGATCTACTACGATGCTGGAACGACGGGATCTACTCCGGACCTCTCGAAGGTTACCTAAGATGGAACCCTGAGTGGCCTCTACAAGCTGGTAGTGTCGGCTGTTGAACTCTCTCTGACGGTTCTGCTCTAATGAAATACCGTTCAAGGTACGGCAAACGTTGCTATAAGCACGATCCGAAACCAATCGCGATTGTTTCATGAAGCTCATATTGTCCGTCAGCTGCTGTGAAATAGTAGAGAGAAGGCCATCACGCCTTTCTTCTCTAGCTGTCATATCACGCCACATCTCCTCGGTGACAAAGAATCCAGGAGCAGTACCTGCAACAGGGTTAGAGGAAGATGGTGCGGTGTGTGACTGTGAAGGACGATGGGGGGACATGTGAGGGATGGGAGACTGCTCTCTCCGATCATACTCTTCATCAGTGTCATGTGCCTCCCCATCGGGAATATTAGGAGGAAGTGGACCCAAAACACGTGGAGCATTAAGATCATAGGTCCAGTTCCTTTCATCACGTACATCAGTACGTCTACTGCATGGTAAAGCAACAGATGGGATAGCTACCCCATGAACCATCAACTCATAACCACCTTCTCTCCTTGTTCGGCACAATTTCATGTCTTTCAGAAATTTTAAATTAATTGTGCGAGGAGGTAGTGGTTCAAGTGTAGCTATCTCATTGTTCAGGCCAAGAGCCCGAGCAATAGACGTAACAAGCCCTCCAAATACAATCGGTCCTGTTTTATTAGTAAATAAAGTCATATGGGCAAGCATAAACGGGACCGGATTGATGTGGGTTCTAGTGAGGCATCCTTGCAAAAATAGGAGTTCACGAGCATTTACCTTGTTTGGACTTTCCCGGCCAAAAATAGTACATGCCAAAAGAAGTCTAAAAACTCTTATGGCCGGGTTGTGAATGGTCGACGCAAGTATCCCTTCAAAAGAATTAATTGAAGTACTTGAAAGCCTTAGCCAGAAGGTAAATACCTCGGCCGACCACTCCGCATCCAAAGGTGCCTCACAGATCGAACCTTCCCTATGAGGGATTCCTAACAAACCTGCTAGCTCATTGGTACTGAATTCATATTCAATTCCAAACAGTCTAAAAATAACAGTACCGACGGTGCTAGCAGTGTTAGGACTGACAGTGTATATCAAAGAACTCAAAAACTCAGTTGTCAGTTTCTCATAGGTAGGTTCCTGATTAATGAAAATATTATGCAAGCCTAGAAATTCTAATAAATTAAAAACACTATGATAAATACCCAAAGCATACAGACAGTTATCGTCGACGTACCTAGTCGAGAGAATTTCTCGACTTTGAAGCCTCTGAATAATTTTCCGTTGCCTATCGCCCGGTCTTCCATCACGAAGAAGAAATCCATTGAACTCCATTGTTAATAGCTCCTTAGGTAGTGAAAATGGTAGAAAAGTGGTTTATGAGGGGAATGATAAAGTTTTGATTTTTTTGGTTTTTGGTGGATGAAAATGGAAATGGATGTTGGATATGTTTTATGGATGGAGGGTATTTTGGAAATGGGGGAACTTTAATGGGGTTCAAGGAGGATTTGGAAGGTTGTAAAAATGGGTTTTTGGTGAAGAAAGGGATAAAAATGGTGGAAATGGGGATTCAACCCCGTATTTGTTGTTGATACGGCGTGGCGCCCGCCACAGGGCCTATGGCGCTCGCCACAAGGCCAATTCCTGGGCCTTGTGGTTTTTGGATCCTCCTTTTGGGCCTTCCTTGCACCTTGGTCTTCCGGGGGTCTGGATAGCGTTTTCTTCTTCTTTTCAAGGCTTGAGGCTTGCATTTTTTTTTTTTTGGTGAAGACAAAAATGAAAATATTTTTGTCTTATATATTTTTTTTCTTTGCACGACAAAAATAAAATAAAATAATTAAAAATCAAAAAAGAAAAAGAAAAATTAACATTAGTGCATTATATGTATACGGAATTCAAAGTGCATGAAAATATAAAAGCTGCAATAAAGTAAAATATGTCTGGAAATGCGATAAATAAAATAAAGCGTAAAAAGGAAATTAAATACTAGGGTAGCGATGTCAGTGTAGAATGAGTCATGTGGTAGGTTTCTTCTCCTGGCTTGATCCACGAATCTCAGCTATCTCCCTCCGAAGCTCTTCAATCGCCTGATGTAGAGCATCGGCCTCTGAGGCATGAGTGAGATCAGAAACCTGCATCTGTAACTCCAAGTCTGCCACTTCCTGCTTGAGCAGGGCAGTCTCCTTACGGAGCTCATAAATCTGTGTTTGTAGGTCAGGTGACTGCAGAGACATATTGTTAGACATAACAGTGATTCGGGGAGTAAGAGGTGTAGGAGTGTACTCAGCGGCGGGAGGCGATTTCGGCTCTTCGACAGTCTCTCCATAACACTCTAGAGCATAACTCCAATTGGCAGGATCATGGACACTGGTCATCAGCGGATCTGGTAATGTAAAGTAGTGTATCGCTTCACCGTCGATCAGTAATTTAAACATGTTGGGCTCAAAAGAAGCCCTCCTCATCAGTCCTCTATCAAGACAAAAATCAATATCCAGGGTGGTGTAGCAGCAGAAGGTCCTGAGGTGCAATAACTTGCGAGACAAACCCAATGCAGTAGCTATCTGTGTAACAATCCCACCGACATGGATGATGCCTACGGATGATCTGGAAACACTAGCAAGGCCCTTCAACAGGAAGTTGCCACAAGCAACTGGGCGAGACTGAGTCGCACAAAACAGTAGGAAAATCTCCTCTTCACTTAGCAGTGTCTCTGTATCTAGCAAACCTAGGAAAGAATGTGCTAGAATCATCTGGAAGTACCTCAATGCAGGGTTGTGGATTACCTGAGAAAACTGGGTAGAAGGATCTTGGCTCCCTCAGCCTGATATTTTAGTCCAAAATTTTTCCACTTCTCTGCTCATAAAATACCCCATCGGAGTCTCTGGAATAGCATCAGGAGTAGTCTGGAAACCTAGCAAATCACCAAACTCTTTGTGAGAGAATGAGTAGTCAATCCCGAACAACCTGAAAATAGCGAGTCCATCGGGTCCAGCCCAAGGGTCATGATGAAACGAGCTGAGGAACTCAAGAGTCAAGTTCCTATAAGTGTTGTTCCTGTCGTCAAACTGGTCCCACTGGAGTTGATGGCATAAAAATCTGACGCTTGGCTCTATCCCCAAGGCATCCATACAGTCATGGTCAGGGTACCTGGTAGGAGCCATAGGGCGTCTCATGTGGACATAGTAACGCTCTCTCTGTGAATCATCTCTAAAGGCCACGTGCATGTCATCAGGGTTCTGCATCCTGTACAAGGTTAACAAACAAGTCCTGAAAGCACATAAAACATTCAATCGTTAGTCCTGACATAAAAATAAACAAAAATAAAGTAAAAATAAATAAAAAGTACATAAATAAGAAAACCATGGGTTGCCTCCCATGCAGCGCTTGTTTAACGTCATTAGCTCGACGACTGATTTTTAAACATCATTGGAAGGATACGGTGGATCACTCAGAGTATGGCAGGTGTATGTTGTTGGAATGTCACCTTCTTCGTAGGGCTTCAACCTCTGTCCATTGACGATGAATGGTTTACATGTCTGGTTCTTGATTTCAATAGCACCGGATCTTAGGATCTTAGATACTTCGAAAGGGCCAGTCCATCTCGAACGGAGTTTTCCTGGAAAGAGTCGTAACCTAGAATCGAACAGGAGAACAGGATCGCCTATTTTGAAGTCTCTTCTTATGATTCTTTGTCATGCCAAGCTTTTGTTCTTTCTTTGTATATGATGGCATTTTCGTAGGCAGATTGTCTGAGCTCTTCTAACTTGTGGATATCAAGGATACGTTTCTCACCAGCTGTCAAGTAATCCAAATTCAAAGTTTTGATGGCCCAATAGGCCTTATGCTCTAACTCAAAAGGTAAATGACATGATTTTCCATAGACCAGTTGATAAGGGGTTGTTCCTATAGGAGTTTTGAAAGCGGTTCTATAGGCCCATAATGCTTCTTGAAGTTTCTGTGACCAATCCTTTCTAGATATAGAGACAGTCTTCTCGAGGATTTGTTTGATCTCCCTGTTAGATACTTCCACTTGTCCATTGGTCTGTGGGTGGTATGGTGTTGCTACTCTATGCTTAACTCCATACTTGCTTAAAAGTTTATCAAATATTCTCGATATGAAGTGTGATCCTCCATCACTTATGACTAAACGGGGTGTTCCAAACCTTGGAAATATATAATTTTTGAATAATTTGATGACTACTCTGGTGTCGTTTGTGGGTGCGGCGATAACTTCAATCCATTTAGACACGTAGTCAACGGCTACTAAGATGTACTGATTTCCAAAAGATGGTGGGAACGGTCCCATAAAGTCTATACCCCATACGTCGAAGAGTTCTACTTCTTGGATATTTCTTAACGGCATTTCATTACGTCTTGAAATATTTCCTGTGCGTTGGCATTTATCACACTTGACAATGAAAACATGGACATCACGCCACATAGTAGGCCAGAATAGGCCAGCTTGAAGAATCTTGGCGTAGGTCTTAGATGTGCTTGCATGTCCACCATAGGGTGCAGAGTGACAATGCTCAATTATATTATTTACCTCTTCTTCTGGAACACAACGGCGGAAAATGCCATCTTTACCTCTCTTGAAAAGAAATGGTTCGTCCCAATAGAAGTTTCTCACATCACTATAGAACTTCTTCTTCCGGTGGTAGTTTAGATCAGGGGGTATGATGTCAGCGGCTAGGTAATTAACAAAATCTGCATACCAAGGTGCATTACTTATAGCTAAGGATTTATGAAATTGCTCATGTGGGTCTGGGTTATCATCTTCAATGGTTTCTAGTTGGGCTATCAGTCTATCATAGGCAAAATCGTCATTTATGGGTACTGGATCAGGTTTCAGGTATTCTAGCCTAGATAGGTGATCAGCTACCACATTATCAGTGCCTTTCTTATCACGGATATCCAAATCAAACTCTTGTAATAATAGAATCCATCGAAGTAACCTAGGCTTGGCATCCTTTTTGCTTAGTAAGTAACGAATGGCAGCATGGTCGGTGTAAACTATAATCTTGGCTCCTACTAGATAAGATCTAAATTTGTCTATTGCAAAAACTACAGCTAGGAGCTCTTTTTCGGTTGTTGCGTAGTTGAGCTGTGCAGCGTCTAGGGTTCTACTGGCATATTAAATCACATGTAACTTTTTGTCTTTTCTCTGACCTAGAACGGCTCCAACAGCATAATCACTGGCGTCACACATTATCTCAAACGGTTCTGACCAATCAGGGGGTTTCATTATAGGTGCTGAAATCAGAGCTTGCTTCAGAATATTAAATGCTTCATTACATTTTTCATCGAAGATGAATTCAGCATCTTTCATTAAAAGACCAGTTAAGGGCTTTGTTATTTTGGAGTAGTCCTTGATAAAACGTCAGTAAAATCCGGCATGTCCAAGAAAACTTCTTATCTCCCTGATAGTCTTCGGTGGTTTTAGATTCTCTATGACTTCTATTTTTGCTTTATCTACCTCTATACCTTTTTCGGAAACTATATGTCCTAAAACAATCCCTTCGGTGACCATGAAATGACATTTTTCCCAATTTAGCACAAGGTTTACCTCCACACATCTCTCCAGGATTTTCTCAAGGTTGACAAGACAATTTTTGAAATCTGATCCACAAACTGAGAAATCGTCCATAAATACTTCCATAATTCCATCTAAATAGTCGGCAAAGATAGACATCATGCAGCGTTGGAAAGTGGCAGGAGCATTACAAAGTCCAAAAGGCATTCTTCTGTAGGCAAAAGTTCCAACTGGGCATGTAAAGGTAGTTTTTTCTTGATCTTCGGGGTGAATAGGTATTTGGAAGAATCCTGAATATCCATCTAAATAACAAAAGTAAGAGTGTCTGGCTAGGCGCTCCAACATTTGGTCTATGAATGGTAATGGGAAATGGTCCTTCCTAGTTGCTTTATTTAATTTTCTATAATCTATGCACATACGCCAACCTCCATCGGTTCTTTTTGCTACAGGTTCGCCCTTCTCGTTCTGCACGACTGTGATGCCTCCCTTTTTAGGTACTACATGCACAGGACTCACCCATTTATTGTCCGAGATCTGATATATTATACCTGCCTCTAGTAACTTAAGAACTTCAGTCTTAACTACAGTACTCATTATAGGATTTATTCTTCGTTGGTGTTCTCTGGAAGGTTTTGAATCTTCTTCAAGCAAAATCCGATGCATGCATACGGATGGGCTTATTCCTTTTAGATCAGAGATCTTATATCCTAAGGCTGAGGGGTACCTACGTAAAACTTCTAATAATTGATCGTTTCTTCTTGGTTTAAGGTAGCACTGACTATAACTGGACGGTTCATATCTTCATCGAGAAATTCATATCTCAGGTTTTTAGGCAGTTCCTTAAGTTTTACGGTCGGTTTCATAGGGCAAGGCATAGGATCTGGGGTAAGAGATAAACATTCGTGAAGGTTATCATCAATGTAGGGTCTTTTATAATTGTCATCTTCCAAAATAAGGGTTGATGGCAATTTAATAGATTCAGTTTCTTCTTCTTGTTCTAATTCCCTAATGCATTCTTCGATGATATCTAAAGCATAACAAGCATCTCCTATCACAGGTGCCATAAGAAATTTTGACAATATAAATTCTATCTTCTCGTCACCTACCTCAAAAGTTAGTTTCCCTTTTTTAACATCTATCACGGCTCCAGCAGTCGATAAGAACGGTCTACCTAGGAGGATTGGTATGTCGTCATCTTCTTTAATGTCCATGACAACAAAATCAGTAGGTATAAACAGCTGACCTATCCTAACAGGGACGTCTTCAAGTATGCCTATAGGGTATTTAACGGATCTATCGGCTAATTGAAGTGACATCTTAGTAGGTTGTAATTCTCCTAAGTTTAATCTCTCACAAACTGCTAAAGGCATTAAGCTCACACTAGCTCCTAAGTCTAGAAAAGCTTTTTCGATGACATGATTCCCCAAAATACAAGGAATGGAAAAATTTCCGGGATCTTTATCTTTCTTTGCTAACCTATTTTCGGAAATAGAATTACATTCCACGGGTTTCGGATCTTCAAGTCTACGTTTATTTGTAAGTATGTCTTTGAGAAACTTAGCGTAAGAAGGTATTTGGGTGATGGCTTCTGTAAAGGGGATTTCTACGTGAAGTTTTTCTATAACCTTAACGAATTTTTGATATTGATTATCGATTTGGGTTTTCTTTAATCTTTGAGGGTATGGTATAGGTGGTTTGTATGGCGGTGGTGGTACATAGGTTTTATTTTTAGGTTCTTCTCCTTTTTCTTGACTTTCCGGGGTTTCAGGCTTCTCTGGTTCCTTTTCCTCATTCCTCTCAGAAGTTTCGGGCTCACTTAATCTAGGGTTTAAAGGTTCCTTATAAGCGGTTCCACTTCGTAGAGTAATGGCATTTGCTTGCCCTTTCGGGTTTTGTTAAGGTTGTCCAGGGAACTGTCCTCCAGGTGTAGTCTGTGAGGCTTGGTTTAACGCTACCTGAGAGATCTGGGTTTCAAGCATCTTATTATGAATAATAATTTGATCAACCTTGGTTCCTAACTTGGTAATCAGTTCGTTAACATGGACGTTTTGGTTCATGAACTCTTTGTTTTGTTGTTTTTGAGCAACGATAAAATCTTTTACAATTTCCTCAAAGCTCGGGCTTGGTTGAACAGGTTGCATAGGTTGATTTGTTCTTGGGGCTTGGTAACCTTGTTGTCTCGGAGGTGCGGTATTTTGAATAGGGTTAGTATTTTTGTAGGAGAAGTTTGGGTGATTCCTCCATCCAGGGTTATATGTGTTTGAAAATGGGTTCCCTTGGGTATAGTTTACTTGCTCAGTCTTGGTTTCATTCAACAGATTGCATTCGGCGGATTGGTGTCCTTGCGTTCCACATATCTCACAATTCGGCGAAACTGCGGCTACAGTATTCGGAGTTGTACACATATGTTCGACTCTAAGGGCCAACACGTCCATTTTAGCCTGCATCATGTCTATAGAGCTTAGCTCATGTATTCCTCCTTGGGCTTCCTTGTTTTCCACTGTCGCTCGTTCTAATCCCCATGATTGATGGTTTTGGGCCATATCCTCGATAAGGGCACTAGCTTTAGGGTAAGGTTTGTTCATCAGTGCGCCACCAGCGGCAGCGTCGATGGTCATTTTAGTGTTATAATGAAGTCCATTATAGAAGGTTTGGATGATTAGCCAATTCTCTAGGCCATGATGTGGGCATGCTCTTAATAGTTCTTTATATCTCTCCCAGGCTTCGAACAACGACTCTCCTTTGTGTTGGGTAAATCTAGTTATTAGGTTTCGAAGAAGAGCAGTCTTACTTGGGGGGAAATATCTAGCAAGGAAAACTTTCCTAAGGTCATCCCAGGTTGTTATTGAATTGGGTGGAAGGGAATCTAACCATGATAAAGCTTTATCTCTGAGGGAAAAGGGAAATAATCTTAAGCGTATCGCCTCAGGAGAAGCTCCATTGGTTTTAAAGGTGTCTGCTAACTGAAGAAAGTTTTTTAAATGTTGGTTTGGGTTAACAGTAGCGAGACCTGCGAATTGTCTCTGTTGCACTAATTGCAGCAGGGATGGTTTAAGTTCAAAATTATTGGCTGGGATAGCGGGGTTTACTATACTGGAACTAGGTTCCTCGTTTGATGGTTGGGCGAAGTCCTTAAGAGGTCTTCGGTTTTGATCTTCGGCCATAGCTCTCCTATTCCTATGGAAAAACAAACGTGCGCGAGCGTAACGTTCAGGTTCAGCTAGAGGGTCTACTAAACTTCCGGCACTGCGAGTCTTTCGCATTGACCGGTGGGTAACAACCTTAGTCTAAACGGTATAACTACAAGGTAATGAAATTTGACGATATTGGTCCCCGGCAACGGCGCCAAAAACTTGTTGCATGTTTTTCGCAAGTGTACGAACATGTCAGAGTAATATAAAAGATTGTCGAATCCACAGAGACCAAGTGTCAATCTATCGTACCTGCTGTTATGGTGTGTATCTAAGGCAACTAATTTTAAGAGTTTTAGTAAGGGTGCAATGGTAAATAAAATTATAATTTTAAATAATAAATAAAAGATAGGCTCGAATGTAATTCACGTAATCAATGATAATCCAGTACTTGTTAATGGAACTACTTATGGGCAATGTTTTCTCCTTTGAAAAGAACTAATTTAACAGGAACTGTCGCTTTCGCGTATTCAGAACCGAGTTGTACTCTCTAATCAACCCCTCCTATTGTCACGGATAAAAAGGTGCGTACTGCGTTAGAGTAGTAAACCTATTTTTAAGAAATATAGTATCTTAACTAAGTTGAAAAGTATTTTAACCTGGACTTCTTAGCAAAAAGAGGTTCTTATGAACCAGACTCTAAACTTCATAACGCGTCCGAAAATCGTTTTAAAATCTCTTTTCTTTTTAATCTAAAATCTCCTAATAAACTAGACAAAGCGCTTTTGGCTGTTTTTGAAATAGTTAAAAACAATTACTTGAATTGAAAGATAAAATAGCCCTTAGGTGTTTCCACGAACAATTATACTGATTACTGGTTTAATTACGATCCTTACATTCTAACCTTTATGGAATTAGTTAGACATGATAAAGTAAAGATTCTTTTTATAATTTTTCATAAAAGTAATTTAGTGCGAGTGCGGAAAGTAAATGAATTTAAAGCGAGTGCGGATAATAAATAAAGTAAAGTGCGAGTGCGGGAAATAAACAAAGTAAAGTGCGAGTGCGGGAAATAAACAAAGTAAAGTGCGAGTGCGGGAAATAAACAAAGTAAAGTGCGAGTGCGGGAAATAAAAAAAGTAAAGCATTGCAGAAATAAATAAAGTAAAATACGAACTTGAATTAAAATGGCGGCAGGATTAACTTCCTCCAGAGTGCTCCAAAACTCGATCACACAGACAGATTACAGACTCGATCACTCGATTGCAGAAACACCCCGATGTGGAATGGTAACTGCTTTATAACTGATATATGCCTAGAGAAATCTAATTCTGGATGAAGAAAAACGAAAATCTAAGGTCCTATTTATAGGAAAACTAAAAGCATGAAATGACTGGGATGCCCCTCCACTAAAAAGTGGAGGTTACTGGAATTGGCCTTGTGGCGCCCGCCACAGGCCTATGGCGCCCGCCACAGGCCTATGGCGCCCGCCACAGGCCTATGGCGCCCGCCATGGTCCCTACAGGGGATTGGAGAGTGGGGATCGTGGGTCTTGGAGGTTGAGGAGTGGTCTTGAGACGTGGCCACGTCATGGCTAACCCCATGGCGCCCGCCACGGTGGGTGCCGTAAGTGCAAAACGCTGAATTTCTAGGTTTTCGTCCGTTTTCACTCCTTTTTCGCTCCTTTTCCCGATTCAAGCTCCGATTATTATAAAAACCTGAAAACATAAGAAAACAAAGCAATAACAAAGCAAAACAACAATAAAAGCTAAGAATGCATGCGAAATCGGAGTCAGAAATACGGTGAATTTTAGTGTGATCAGACTTCAAGATCCAACACCACAATTCTTCTCCTTACAGGCCAAAGATGAATGGCGCTGTGGAGGCAGCTAACAAGATTATCAAGAAGATTGTGCAGAAGATTGTGGTCACCTATAAAGACTAGCATGAAATGCTACCATTTCCCTTGCATGGGTACCGTACGTCAATCAGAACATCCACCGGGGCAACACCGTATCAGCTTGTGTATGGTATGGAGGCAGTCCTACCTATTGAACTTGAATTACCCTCCTTGAGGGTACTAATGGATGTTAAAATGAATGAAGCAGAATGGGATTGATCCCGATACGAACAACTGAATCTGATTGAAGAGAAGAGATTAGCTGCAATATGTCATGTGCAGTTATATCAGAAAAGAATGAAGAAAGCCTTCGATCAGAAAGTCAGGCTTCGAGAATACCAAGTAGGAGATCTTGTGCTGAAAAGACTCCTTCCCCCTCATACAGACCACAGGGGCAAGTGGACTTCTAATTACGAGGGTCCATTCGTAGTAAAGAAAGTCTTCTCTGGTGGAGCACTAATGCTCGGTACTATGGATGGTGAAGACTTCCTGTCCCTTGTGAATTCAGATGCAGTTAAAAAATACTTCGCATAAAATGACCTGCTGGACATAAAAACAGAATGTAAGTCCAGGCAAAAATAGGGCATCCTGGCGAGTCAAAAACAGAATAAAAGACTCGAGAAAAAATAAGGGAAAATAAATAAAAATGTACACCCACTGAGTTCAAAAGCCACATTGGACAACTCAGGAAAAAATGGGTATCCCGGTGGATTGAAAACCCGAAAGGACGATCCACGCAAAATCAGGGAATAAGCGAACAACTGCATTCTGAATTCGTCTGTATCATTTACAACATGGCAAGTTTCAAAAGGTTAGAGCATCGGTCAGAATCAGCCTTCTTCAGAAAACAAGATGAGAAGAACGTCAATGTCATACAAGTCATAGCAAAAGGGAAGCACACTGAAGCGTCATCAACATTTCCAGCACCTTTTTGTTTTTCAATTTGTAACAATCTCCTCATTTCAGGGGATCTGTTTCTTTGACTGTACTTGCCAATTCAGGGCACACAAATTAATAAAATCAGATTTTCAGTCACACTTAGTCTCGTACATTTTTCATTTGCAAAAATGTCTGATGTCCTTAATATAATAGTTGCATAAACACAAATGCGTCTTTTCTAAATTACATGCTTACAGGAAATAGATTTGCTCCCGGGAGTGTCTAAATTCCTATGATGGAATCCAGTAAGGGATACCTCGGGATACTTGTACATTTCTTTGTCATAACAGGATTACAGGTATTCAAAACACAACATGGGGCACGAAAGCTTCTCCCCAGCAAGCTGTCAAATCATTATTTGCTCAGCACATCTTCCAAACAGCACCAGAGATGCTTTCTCCCATCAGAGTTGTTGGACACCACTTCTCTAGCACTTTCCTCTAAAGCAGCATCAGAAGGGGCTCATTTCCCCAACTGAGTTCATCATCCTCAGCAGAATCCCTACAAGACTTTAGGAAGATCGTTCAGTGATCATTCCTCCCCAGCCGAGTGTCAGGAAGGGAACCATCTCCCCACAGAGTTTCAACCTCTATCCAGAAGAGCAATGTCTGAAGATCTCACAACAGAGTGACAAAAGCTTCCACAGACCCCATCTGGGCTCCCCATCACCAAGGATAGGTCTACCAGTGACTTATTTCCCCAAGCAGAATCCATCTTATCAGATCTACCAATGATCTTTTCCTCCTGTAAACACCCCAAATTTGCCCTCACCCATTCACACCATGTCTTGTGATATCTTCATATGCATAAGTTCAATCATAGTATCTCATACCACATTTTTGATTCACTGCATTGATTCTAAGTCATCTGCATCTAGGGTTTGTGATCTGGGCAATCCAAGAGCTATTTGAAGCACTCCAAAGGTCTTCAATCACTTCAAAGGGGTCCATGTATGTTCAAGCATCATATTGTATCCTCTCAAAGTCAAGAAAGTCAAAGGATCACAAGAACTGGGAATGGCATGGAAGCAGAGCCAAGTTTAACTGCACAGTTGACCTAGAATTAGGGTTTTGGTTTCAGAGGCCATAACTCCAATTTTTTTGGTCATTCTTGTTTCTATTGGTCTCTATATGGTATAGGGATCATGCATATCAATTTTCATGAAGAAATTCCATGGGGAAGGCATCTGATCAGGAGTTGACTTCTTGAGCAAGTCAGTGTAAAATCAGGGCATCTGAGGCCCCCAATGACCCAACCAAAGGGTGTTCTTCATCATTTTGAATGTGTATGATCTTTATTTGATCATAGAAGGTATTGGAAGTTCACAAAATTGAAGAATTTCAAGCCATTTGCAAAGTTGCCTTTTTGGGAAAATGACTTGTAATGGAAACTTGCCATTTTGGGAAAGTTTTTCAACCCTTGCTTTTTGATTCAAAAATGCTTCAAATGGGAAAACTTTGGTCATAAAAGTTGTAGAATGGATCATTCCCTTTTCAAAAAGTACAAGAACTCATTCTAATTCATTTTGGATCAAAAGTTATGGCTTGTCAAAGTTGGGAAAAATCACATAATTTCAAGTCTTGCACCAAAGAGGCAAAGTTGCAAAACCACTTGCCAAGACAAAATGAGACCACAAAGTGACTTCTAACCTTTGCACAAACATATACCAATGCTTAAAATTCAGAATGCACCAAGAGTTTGTCCATTTTCATGACTTGTGCTTTAAGAAATCACAAAAGGGGCAAAAAGTCACAAAGTTGCAAAACATCATACAAACCCTAATCCACTTGCTGCATTGCTTCTAATCCATTTCCATGGTTCTCCCTAAACTCAGCTGAGCCAAACCATGCCCCTATCACAGCCTCACACTTGCCCATACCTCAAGTACACCTAACTTGGACTTTTTGCAAAAAGACCCATACCAATCAAGCTAGGCCACACCAACTCCTCTGACCTATCCAAGAGTGATAAGTGGACCAAAAGAGACTAAACACAACACACACACAAGCCTGAAACATCCTCCAAGCCCTAGATCCAAGTTTTCACCTCTTATGCATTTTCTTTCGAAACTCATTGCACAAGACACAAACACAAAAACAAACTCCATAGAACATCTCAGCATGTCTCACTGATCATCCCTGACCCTTCACCTTGCCCTGAAACCCCCTGAAACTGAAACACGATTCTCACCCCTCACTGAACAGAACTTCAACAAACTCACAAACCAGCTACTCTAAACTCCAACCAAGCTTCAAAGCTTCACCAAGAGGATCATTGGGGCCAGTTTGGAGCAAAGAAGCAGTCAAAAAGCTCCTGGATTGAAAGCTTCATCTCAGGTAGCCATGTGAAAACATTTTTCCAGAGCTCTTGTTTTTAGTTTCTAAATGATAAAGCATGTTCTCCTGATCATACTGAACTTTGAAATTTTGAAAATGGTGTAGAAATGAGCTTGTATTGATTGACTGAAATTTCTGCCATTTTTGTTCTTCCTTTCGAATCTTGTTAATGGTGAGAAATAAATTTTTTTTGAGGTCAGGGATGAGTTTAGGGAGGTGAGAGGAAGTGATCTGGAGCTTTAGAGCTCCAGAAATAACCTAGGGAATAATTTTGAAACTTTCAGGGAAGGGGGTCACCGGAGAAGACGACCGGAGCTCGTCTCCGGTGACCTGAAAGTGATTAGGGTTTGATAATTAGGTTTAGCCAAGTTTGAATGTGGACCTTTGATCTTGTGGACTTTTGTTGACTCCCGCGCGAATGGAGGGCCTGGATCTCTCATTAAACCCTAATCTTCAATTAATTAGTTTAATTAAAATTAATTAGTCAGAAGCCATCTGGACCACCCATTTATGCGCCAGTCAACCCCCTCCATGTAACTTTGAATCTCAGCCTTGGATCCTGCATACTTTCCATTTAATTTCATTTTTATTCATTTTTCTTTCATATTTATTTTAAAATAGTTAGAAAAATCCTAAAAATATTTCCCTTTGCATTTTTGTTTCAAATATTTTTCTTAATCAGAAAATGATTTTTATTTTATTTTTTGCACATAAAAAGTATTTTTAAATATTTAAATGTTTATTTTTAATTAGTTAATGGAAATTAATTAATTAAAAATACATTTAGGTATTCAAAAATCACCAAAAAATTCACATAGCATTTAGAAACATTTAGAAACATTGTCCAACTCTCAAACCAAATTTCTTTTTTGTTCTTGATGCCTTTTGAAAATTTTCATTGGATTTAATTTCATTTTTAGGCAATATTTTGCTTCAAACTTCAAAAATTTCTTTCTGCCTAACCATTGAGAGTTGAATGATGATTTTTCTTGCATTGCACTCTTCATAGCATTTAGTTTATAGGATAAAATTGGTTTGGTTTGATCTTGCATTTTCAATTTGTTTAGCATTTTTCTTGTCAAGGTACCTTAAAACCCTAGCAATCTTAGGAAATTCATAACTTACACTAGGTTAAGAGTTGGATCCCCTCCTTTGGGCAGTGAGTTTGTATAGGTTTAGGGTATCTTTGATTGCATTTTCAAATTTTTATCATGTCATGTGCTTCTGGTTTTGGATTTTTGCTTTGCATAATGCATGTAACCCTAATTTGTGCCTTCCTTTGCATACATTTTTCATTTGCTTACATCCTATGGCTTGCCATGACATTTTGTGCATCCACATGATTCATAATACATCTTAGGACATATTAGAATCATGTTTGATCATTGCATCTTTCATTTTCCATGTTATATGTCCATTGCATTTCATAAACTTTTCATAAATTTTCATGGTTCAAGGCATACTTCATTTGCATCCTTATGCTTGTTTGATCATTCTCATGCCTTGCCTCATGTTTGTATCATCTCTTAGCATCATTAACATCATGTAAATGCTTCTGACTTTGGTTTGCATCATGACATTTCATCTCATTTGCATTGCATTTCATTTTCTTATGCTAACATTTCAGGTGGTAAGTTGTTTGAGAAGTGAATTTGCCTTCACTTCTCACATTCTCTTTTCATCTCTTTCATACTTCCTTTGCTGCATTTTGTATGTGTATTAGAGTGGGCTTGCTCATTCATGTTCATCTCTTACTTTCTTCCTCCAAGAAACATGTCTTCTTAAATGAAGCAAGTTGTTTTGCTTCTCTTAGCTCCTTTCATCTGCTTCCTTCCTGGTGGTTTCTCTGAAGATCTTCTTGCAAAACTCATTAACCCTAGGAACAACCAAGCATGATAATAATTAGGGTTTGATTTAGTCCCCCATTTAGTTTTACCTTTGTGCCATCTTTGAGTCTTCTCTTCTCATCTCATAATCAGGGACTAAACCCTAAAGGCTTTAAGGCTTTGTGATTAGGCTTATGCCTGCATCCTTCTATTAGGATGGAGTGTATAACTTTAATCCTAAGTGTTAAACCCTTAATGTGTTTAAATCCTTTAATCAATCCATCTAATAATCATCAAGACATCAAGCTTGTAACTTGGGACTTGCATTAGGGTTCTAATTCTTCCTTAACTAGTTAAGAAGGACTAACCCTAGTGTTAATGGACAAGTCCCCCTCAAGTTGTCTTACAAATCATAAAAATCACTTCTTAATCTTACCATTAACTAAAATCCATTTAATAAGGGCTTTGTTTTGTCATGAGGTTAATCCCTAATCATGGATTAAGTTGAGGAGCTTTCCTCAGCTTAAATGTTCTCATCTATTATCCTTCTATTAGGATGGTGTAATGAGTCCATTAAATCCTTGATTATGGCTTAAGCTCATTACTTAACACTAAACAAAAACAACAAAAAACATCTAAATAATCACAAGTAGGTTAATGATCTTAATCCTACATCATGGTAATTAAGTGTGAGATGCTGACTTCACACTTAGGGTATTCTCATTACCCCTAATCAGAGGGAGGATGTGATGAGTTTACTAACCCATTGGTTTAGTCTTAAGCTCATTAACTTATGACAAACTTCAAAAGTCAATAAAAGATTGAAAACATAAAAAAACAAACAATAATCGTCTCATCCGGGATTCTTTTCTCATCATCTTCACTCACAAACGAGAACTCGCTTCTTCCGTCTAATGCAAGACAGTTAGCACCTGAGCCAGACATGTCATATACTTGAGCATAGACAAGTAAGCAGTTCACAAGTCAATTTATCTTTCAGTCTCTTTGAGTCGAACTACGGTGTTCTGACTTCCTCATTGCACGAGAGGATACATAGGCATAACTCAACAGTTATCGAACAAAAGTCTCTGTGTATTTCCCTCTCCTTCCTGTATCATTCTTTAAGCCTCATGGTCTTGAGCATTTCATTCTTGTTCTTACACTGACACTTCACTTATACACTCCACACTTCTTTTACACTGACACTTGCATTCTTTCCAGCTTTTGCACACAAAATAGCACTGACACTACCCCTTTAAAACACAAATCTTTTAAGCGTGGATCCCGTCGAGTACGACGGACAATCTGGGTGCTAATACCTTCCCAGGTTGTAACCAACCCCCTTTCTCAGTCTCTCTGGTTCGCAACCGTCTTATCCATATCTTTCTAGGTCTTTGCAGCATTACCTTTCCTCCGGGATAAAAATGCCTAGCTGGCGACTCTTTGTCCTATGAGTTCACCCTTGTGTGTTCTCTCCTCTTTCGCCGACCGTTCGCGTCTGTACCCCTCTTGACCTGGGTGTCATTTGGTGGGAGCGACATCTTGGCGACTCTGCTGGTGACCCTTATATTGTAACTAGGGCTTCTGGTTCTTTTTGTGGGTTCCTCCTAGCGCTTGTTTGATTTGTGTTTACTGGGGTGTTATGTGCTAATTGTGTTTATATATTTGCTTTATTTACTGCTTTATGTACAGTTATTTATTGCTTTCTTTACAACTTTATACATCATACTGTCATATTGTCATCTGGCTGGATCTGGTTTTTGTTTTGGTGGGTGGGGTTCTACTGAGAGTTTAAGGTCCTATACCTGGGACCTGAGTGACACCTAGGATAGAGTGGTTCATGTTCTTTCCCATTCCATTTCGGTCTGGTGCGGGAATATGAAACACGGTTCAGATGTGGGTTTCTTCTTGAGAACTCTGTGCTACAGATTTCCTGTAGTGCTAGGGCTATCTGGGAAGCCTGCTAATTCTGGATGACCTTTATTATGACCTTCAGAAACTGGGGAGAATTAGAGGAGGATCTTTTATGGTTATTGTAAACGCTGTACCTCCGGGTTAGAAGTGTCTACACTTCTCATAACTGATCCAAGTCTGAGGATCCTTGTTCTAGAACACCACCTGTGAGGGGGTTGGGCTGCTTACAGGTTTGCAGGTACCCTTGGCCACATCATACCTTGTCACTTATTTGGTTTAAGAGTACCTCATTTTGGACAGTTCTTGTGATTAACCCTGGACATGTGACTCTTTATTTGAGTCCCCCACCTTGGTTACTGGATTTCTGAACCTCCATCTGGACCTTCCTTGAACATACATGGACCTTTGTATCAAAACAGAAAATCAGATCCAGTTTGATCACAAACCCTTGCAAATCATTTGCATACTCATTATTGCATCATTTTAACATTTGTTTATTTGTTTTTCAGGGTATCCATATTGCATCTGGCTTGGTTTTGACCCCTTCATCTGCATAGACCCCTGTTCATCAGTTATCTGCTTCAACTATCTTCATCAGTTGCCTGCTTCAGCTACTTTTATCACCAGCTTCAGCCTATCAAGTGGCTCATCTCCAGTATCAGTCTTCATCATCAACACTTGTTTTCATCTCTTCACCAGCAGTCATGGCACCCAAAAAGAGCAACATTTCATATCATTTCTTTGAGCCTGTGTTGACTGGTATCAGGCAGGTCCAGACACTTATCACTCCAGACCACATCCCATTATTCAGAGAGCATTATGGAGGCATCCTTGATATGGTTATGGACCTGGACCCTTCTCAGAGGAGTTTGATCCACACCTGTCTACAGTTTTATGACCCTCCTTTGAGATGCTTCACTTTCCAGAACTTTCAGTTAGGACCTCTGCTGGAGGAGTTCTCATCATTGATTGGAGTACCTGTCAGGGGTGGTGTCCCCTTCAACCCAGAGATGACTTTTCCCAGCAATGGAGAAGTGGCAAAGGAATTGTACCTAGAGCCTACATTGATTGAGCAGAACATGACAACAAAGGCTGGGATCCCTGGTCTACACTTAGACTTTCTGACTTCTCAGGCCATCCTGAAGGCCTCCTTGGGAGAATGGAGGGCAGTTTGTGCATTGTTAGCCCTCAGTATATATGGGGTTATACTATTTGCAGATGAGCCCAAGTTTATCAGCAAGAATGCCATTCATCTCTTCCTTTTGAGGAACCCAGTACCCACATTGCTGGGGGATTTCTATTATTCTGTTCACCAAAGAAATGAGAAGCAAAGAGGAAAGTTGGTGAGATGTCGTGCTCCTCTATTTCACACTTGGATGCTTAAACACTTACCCAAGACTGATGCCTTACTGAATCCTCACCAACAGAAGAATTGGGCTAAGAGACTTATTGCTTTGACTTCATATGACATCAGATGGTGCACCCAGAGCACCAAAGGCAGGGACATAATTACTAGCTGTGGGCAGTTCCCCAATGTACCTCTAATAGGAGTGAAGGGTTGCATCAACTACAACCCTTTGCTGTTTAAGAGACAATTGGGCTATGCTTTGGTTCACCCTCCTAGAATGCAAGATTTAGCAGAAACCCTGTATTGTGAGATAAAACCAAATCTAGCTGTTGTCAGACAAGCATCCTGGGCTTGGGACAACATCCAGACCAAAGGGATGGCCATTCTTGGGAGGTGCAATAATGTGGCTTCAGCTCAGTATTATGAATGGTCTCATGCTAGAGCTCAGATTTCTGGGATGCCTTTCACCATTGAGGATATACCTGGACCATCCACAACACAACCACCAGCCACTGTCAGCCTGGAAGAATTTGAGAAGTTGAAGGAAAGGAATGAGAATTTGTCTCAAGCTCTGAAGAAGACCCTCTGGGAGAGGAGTGATGGTCGTCTAGACATTGAGAGGTTGGAGAAGCTTAAGGTGGAGCATCTGGCCAAGATTGAGAAAGCAGAGGACTACATCAAGAAATCAAGAGCTGGGGAGCAAATATTGAAGAATGCCTGTAAAGAGGCCAAGTTTCAGAAGGCTAGAACTGATCTCTATCTACAAGAAAGTCAAGCTAGGTGGGTCAAGATCACTGAAGCTCGTACGCAAGAAGATAAGAGAACTCAGGCCAGAATGGAGCAGTTGGAGGCTAATGAAAAGAAACAACAGGAAGCTATGCTGGCAGCCCAGAAGGAAATTTTAGAATTGAAGCTTAGGGCTGGTTTGAAGAGGTCAAAGGACCAAGACAGACACAAGAAGCTGACCACTGCTATTGCCACCAGAAACCTTCTTATCAGGAACATCATAGAGCATCCAGCTGGTCCTATAACTGAAGCACTTTTGAAGGAGGTTAAGGAGGATGAGTTTGGCTTAGATGTTTGACTACTTTGCTTGTTGTTATTTCCATTTGATGTACTTTTCTTTTATGTTGTATTTTGACCCCTCATGGGGCATATGTTGTAAAAACAAACTATGTATGATCCAACTTTTGTAATGTGTTTATTAGTTTGTTTCAATGAGTTTCTTTTCTCAAGCAACATCAGAACATATTCCTCAGGGTCTGGAAAGGTCAAAACCAAGAGCCAAGCCGGATACCTTGGAAAGAAAATAAGCATATTGCATTGCATACTAACCTTTATCTTGTTTTGTAGGATTTGTCATTGTTTTGTTTGTTTCTAACTCTGTTGTGGTTCAGGAATTATTGCTCGCCGCCGGGTGTTTCCTCTCAACCGACCGCACCGGTATCCTACTCGCAACAACCTTCCTGGCATCCAAATGGATCAAGTACAGCAAGATCTGACAGAGGTTAGAACTCAGATGGCTAATGAAAGGCTGGAGATGAGAAACCAAATGACCCAATTCATGGAAGTAATGAATGGCTTGGCCCAAAGTCAAGAAAGGTTGAGGGCATTGGTAGAGAGACAAACCTCGGAAGAACCCCATCTGGGAACTGGAGGAACAAGTAACAATGAAAGGGGTCAGCCTCATGTTAATCCACCAGTATATGGGCCTCATCTACATCCGGGAGTCAACATCCCGGGTAATGTGCAAGGAAATACTACTGGGGGAAGGATCTTACAAGAAGACTCCCAAGAAGAACAGTTTACTGTAATGGGAGCTGGGGATGAAGTTTATGATAGGAGGTTTGATGAAATTGCTGAGAAGTTGAGATCTCTGGAGTCTCAAAATTCCCTAGGCTTCGATGTAATGGATATGGGGTTAGTAGATGGGGTAAGGATTCCCCACAAGTTTAAACCCCCGTGCTTCGAGAAATACAATGGCACTTCCTGTCCACGAACTCACCTACAGTCCTTTCTGGGGAGACTTAAGGCATACACCATGGATGAAAAACTGTGGATGTTTTACTTTGAAGACAGTTTGACTGGGGCTTCAAGGGAGTGGTACTCTCACTTGACCAGAGCTACTATCAGGTGCTGGAAGGACCTAGCTGAAGCTTTCATCAGGCAGTACCAATATAATTTGGACATGGCTCCTAACAGGACTCTCTTGATGGGAATGTCTCAGTCCTCTAGGGAAGGCTTCAGGGATTATGCCCAAAGGTGGAGACAGTTTGCTGCTGCTGTCCAGCCACCCATGTCGGAAAGAGAAATGGCCGACATGTTTATGAACACTCTGCAAGGAACATATATTGATAGGCTAGCTGCCTTTTCTTCCACCAGTTTCGCTGACGTAGTCATAGCTGGAGAAAGAATTGAAAGCCTGCTGAAGATGGGTAAGATTTCTGATAATGGTGAAAATTCGTCAAGTAATCCCAGGAAGCCTTTTGTGGGACCTCGAAGGACCGGTGAAACAAATGCCATTTATGCCAACAGGGGCAGACCTCAGCATGTCCACAGATCAGTAGCAGCTGTCACTATTCCAGCTCCGATTCCTCAGCAACCAGCTTATCAACAACCCCATTATCAACAACAAGTTCAGTATTCGCCACAAAGAACCTACAACAACAAAAGCAATCAACAACAAAGACCTTTTCAGCAAAGACCGTCACAGGCAAATAGGGTGATTGACCCTATCCCTATGCCTTATGCTGCCTTATTGCCACAACTCCTGAAATTCAACTTGGTTGAATTAAGGACATTGGCACTGCTAGACCCCTCCAATCTGCCAAGAAATTATGATGTCAATGCCAGATGTGCTTTCCACTCCAATGCACCTGGCCACAATACGGAAAGATGCAGGGCTTTACAAATGAAATTACAAGACCTGGTGGATTCTAAAGCCCTCAACTTTGCACCCCCTCCAAGTGTCACCAAGAATCCCTTGCCCAATCATGGAGGGCCAAGAATTAATTCCATTGAGGAAGACAAGCCATCTTTCTTAATCACCAGTGTTGGACAGATTCGAACACCTCTGGTCGAAATTAAAGCTCAGCTTCTAGAATGCCAGATGTTCCCCGGGTGTGAGCTCGGTTGTGGTTATTCCAACATTTCGGTCAACGGGTGTGATAATTTGAGAAGCGACATAGATGGTCTTATCAAAAGTGATATACTTCAGTTCACAACAACGGCGCCTACAAATCCAGCAATTCCTTTGACAACCATTCCTGATTCTTCTACAACAGCAGCAACAATCATTCCAACCGATTCATCAATATCATCAACAATGGCTTCATCTATCACCTCAACAAATCAGATGTCAACAACCATTTCTTCTACAACATCAGCATCCATTTATTCAACAGGATCTTCTACAACACCAGCAAGGCTCGATGAAGATATCTCAGCAGTCACAATTTACTATGATCCATCAAATGTTTCTCCAAACAACAACTTTCAACAACAAATAGTGGCACCTCCTTCCAGATCACCGGTCACCATTTACTACGATCCGCACACCATTTCAGTACCTTCCTCTGCAGCAGTCAGTCCAGTTACCATCACGGTGCCTGGACCAGTTCCATATGAAAGCAGTAATGCCATACCTTGGCATTATGGCTCTGACCTCTACTGCAACGGAGAGAAAATCACCTTGGACTCTTCAACTTCTTCTCCACAGATTGATAATGTTGGGGGAGGCGGAGGCTTCACCAGAAGCGGACGCCTTTTTGCCTCACAATTGCAAAGACCTAATGCCGAAGCAGAAGCTGCTGCAAAAGCAAAGGGGAAGAGTGTGATACCTGAAGAACCAATCATCAAAGAAACTCAGAAGACATCTTTTGAGCAAGATGTAGACGAGTTTATGTGAATTATAAAGAGAAGTGATTACAAGGTGGTGGATCAGCTTCACCAAACTCCCTCAAAGATCTCCATATTATCCCTGTTAATGTGTTCTGAAGCTCACAGGAATGCATTACTGAAGGTCTTGCACGCAGCATACGTGCCAGAGGAGATCACTGTTAATCAGCTAGAAACTGTGGTGGCAAATGTCAACACCAGTCATGGACTGGGCTTTACCAATGCTGACTTAACAACTGAGGGACGTAACCACAACAAGGCTTTACATATCACCTTGGAATGCAAAGGTGATGTTCTATCTCATGTGCTGGTGGACACTGGGTCCTAACTCAATGTTCTACCAAAGAAAGCCTTAGTGAAGCTGGAGTATGATGGCTTGGCACTGCGTCCAAGTAATTTGGTGGTGAGAGCATTTGATGGCTCTAAAAGGTCAGTGCTTGGGGAGATTGATCTGCCTGTGATGATTGGCCCGCAGACTTTTAAGATTACCTTCTATGTGATGGACATTCAGTCGGCCTACAGCTGTTTGTTGGGTAGACCTTGGATCCATGCCGCTGGCGCTGTTACGTCTACCCTTCACCAGAAGCTGAAATTTGAGTGGGAAGGCCAGATCATCACCATCTGTGGGGAAGAAGACATCTTTGTTAGCCATCTGGCTACGTACAAGTACATAGAAATGGATGGAGAAATCCATGAAACTATGAGTCAGGGATTCGAGGCCCTGAACATTAATGAAGCATCTGCTGTACTGGGAACCTCCATGACGTCATATCAGCAAGCCATGAAGGTTGTTGAAGAGGGTACTGCCCAAGGCTGGGGCAAGCTGCTGCCCGTGGAAAAGAAGGAGGACAGATTTGGGTTGGGTTACAAACCAACTCAACAAGATCAATCAGAGGCTGCCAAGAAGCCCAATTTTGTCAGCGGGGGAATGCTCACCCCTGATGCAGTGAACAACTTGGAAGACAAGGAGGAAAGCGACCGCAACCTGGAGAGCTGGATACGTCCAAGGATCCCGGGGAGCCAAGTCCTTAACTGGTCTTCCCAAGAAATTATAAGGGTTACTCCTGCAGAGTAATTATTATTTCCTGTATTTTTTAAGCATGCATCAAGTCTTGCATCTTGCCCAAGATGACAAGACTCATTTTGTAATCGGGCCATCTTGTAATTTTGTGCAAACAGATTAATCAATGAATATCAGACATCTTTTGCAAATGAGTCTTTTCCCTTTCCGCCCACTGTTTTCCATTTTTATTTTTGTACAAAAATAAAATGGCAATGTTTTCCAAAATGATAACTTCATTTCACTTTTTCTAAACAAGATTAAAATCGATCACTAAAATGAACAATCTAAACCCTTGCAGAGAGTGCCTTTTAGACTGCACCGACAACAACACAGCTATGACTCTGTATGACTTTGACAATCCAATCAATCAGGCCGATGAAGGGGTTGAAGAAGATTATGAGCTACCTGAAGAACTATCCAGGTTGTTAAGGAAAGAGGAGAAGGTTATCACTCCTCATCTGGAGGAGGTCGAAATGGTTAACCTTGGTACAGAAGAAGAAGTGAAAGAAGTCAAGATCGGGGCCTGCTTACAAGACTCAGTGAAGGAACAACTGATTAATATGCTTCGGGAGTATGTGGATGTCTTTGCTTGGTCTTATTAGGATATGCCAGGGTTGGACACCGATATTGTCATGCACAAGCTGCCTTTAAAAGAAGACTACCCACCGGTAAAACAGAAACTGCGCCGTACTCGCCCAGATATGGCAATGAAGATCAAAGAAGAGGTACAAAAGCAGTGGGACGCCGGCTTCCTTGTTGTAACTAGCTATCCGCCGTGGGTTTCTAATATTGTACCTGTGCCTAAGAAAGACGTCAAGGTGAGGATGTGTGTGGATTACCGGGATCTAAACAGAGCCAGCCCGAAAGATGACTTCCCTTTACCTCACATTGATGTATTGGTGGATAATACGGCTCAGTTCTCGGTGTTCTCCTTCATGGATGGATTTTCAGGATACAATCAGATTAAGATGTCACCTGAAGACATGGAGAAGACGACTTTCATCACACCCTGGGGCACGTTCTGTTACAAGGTGATGCCATTCGGACTGAAGAATGCTGGTGCAACTTATCAACGGGCTATGGTGACTTTATTCCATGACATGATCCATAAAGAAATAGAATGTTATGTGGATGACATGATTGCCAAGTCCCTCATAGAAGAAGACCACCTGGTGAATCTGCTGAAGTTATTCAAGCGTCTGAGGAAATATCAACTGAAGTTAAACCCCAACAAGTGCACATTCGGGGTGCGATCTGGTAAGCTGCTGGGATTTATTGTAAGTGAAAAAGGGATTGAAGTTGACCCTGATAAAGTCAAAGCCATTCATGAAATGCCTGCACCGAAGACGGAAAAAGAAGTTCGAGGTTTCCTAGGTAGATTGAACTACATTTCACGGTTCATATCTCACCTTACATCAACCTGCGAGCCTTTGTTCAAGCTGTTGAGAAAGGAACAAACGGTCAGGTGGAACGAAGACTGTCAGAGGGCATTTGATAAAATCAAGGAATACTTACAAGAGCCTCCAATCCTTATGCCTCAAGTTGAAGGAAGACCTCTGATAATGTACTTGACAGTATTAGAAGAGTCCATGGGGTGTGTGCTGGGCCAGCATGACGAGTCTGGTCGAAAAGAGTACGCAATATACTACCTAAGCAAAAAGTTTAACGACTGTGAACAACGTTACTCACTGCTTGAGAAAACTTGCTGTGCTTTAGCGTGGGCTGCTCGCCGACTAAGGCAGTATATGTTGACCCACACTACCTTGCTGATATAAAAAATGGACCTGGTTAAGTACATTTTTGAGAAGCCAGCACTTACCGGATGGGTTGCAAGATGGCAAATGATCCTCACAGAATATGACATCCAATACACATCTCAGAAGGCCATCAAGGGCAGTATATTGTCGGATTATCTTGCTGAGCAACCTATTAATGATTACCAGCCTATGAGATTTGACTTCCCTGATGAAGACATCATGTTCATAAAAGCAAAAGACCATGAAGAGCCTATTCACACCGAAGGGCCTGACCCGGAAGAAGAATGGACTATGATGTTTGATGGGGCTGTTAATATGAATGGTCGTGGTGTTGGTGCAGTACTCATCACACCTAAGGGAGTTCACATGCCTTTCTCGGCAAAACTCACTTTCAACTGCACTAACAACGAAGCTGAATATGAAGCTTGTATTATGGGTCTTGAGGAAGCCATTGACCTCAAGATCAAGAATTTGACTGTGTTCGGAGATTCAGCTCTGGTAGTTAATCAAACCAACAGTAAATGGTACACACACCAGGATCATCTGATACCTTACCGGGATTATACAAGAAGGTTATTGACTTTCTTCACAACAGTCAAGCTTGAGTATATCCCTCGAGATGAGAATCAGTTTGCAGATGCTCTGGCTACCATTTCATCCATGATCAAAGTTCAAGCTGCCAACTTTGTACCTCGGATTTCAGTGTCAAGACTTGACAGACCAGCATATGTATTTGCAGCAGATATTGCCAAAGATGACAAGCCTTGGTTCCATGACATTAAATGCTTCTTGGAGGATCAAACATACCCACCTGGGGCATCTTCCAATGATAAGAATACATTAAGAAGGCTAGCTGGTAGTTTCTTCCTGAATACCGACGGTTCCCTGTACAAGAGAAACTTTGATATGGTACTCCTCAGATGCCTTGATAAAACAGAAGCAGGTTTGTTGATGCACGAGGTGCACGAAGGATCCTTTGGTACCCATGTGGGATGGCATGCCATGGCAAAGAAGTTGCTAAGATCAGGTTATTACTGGATCACAATGGATGCGGACTGTTGTGCTTATGCCAGGAAATGCCATAAATGCCAGATTTATGCGGATAAGGTGCATGTGCCTCCCAATCCTTTGAATGTGATGTCTTCACCCTGGCCCTTTGCCATGTGGGGCATTGATATGATTGGCAAGATTGAACCGACTGCTTCAAATGGCCACAGATTCATCCTGGTAGCCATTGACTATTTTACCAAGTGGGTTGAAGCAGCTTCTTATGCAAATGTTACAAGGCAAGTGGTAGCCAGATTTCTGAAGAGGGGCATCATCTGTCGGTATGGAGTTCCCGAGCGAATCATTACTGATAATGGTTCTAACTTGAACAACAAAATGATGGCATAACTGTGCCGGGACTTCAAGATCCAACACCACAATTATTCTCCTTACAGGCCAAAAATGAATGGCGTTGTTGAAGCAGCTAATAAGAATATCAAGAAGATTGTGCAGAAGATGGTGGTTACCTACAAAGACTGGCATGAAATGCTACCATTTGCCTTGCATGGGTACCGTACGTCAATCAGAACATCCACTGGGGCAACACCATATCAACTTGTGTATGGTATGGAGGCAGTCCTACCTGTTGAAGTTGAATTACCCTCCCTGCGGGTACTAATGGATGTTAAGCTGAACGAAGCAGAAAGGGTCTGATCCCGATACGAACAACTGAATCTGATTGAAGAGAAGAGATTGGCTGCAATTTGTCATGGGCAGTTGTATCAGAAAAGAATGAAGAAAGCCTTCGATCAGAAAGTCAGGCTCCGAGAGTACCAAGTAGGAGATCTTGTGCTGAGAAGACTCCTCCCTCCTCATATAGACCACAGGGGAAAGTGGACTCCGAACTATGAAGGACCATTCGTAGTAAAGAAAGTTTTCTCAGGTGGAGCACTGATGCTCAGTACTATGGATGGTGAAGACTTCCTGTCCCCTGTGAATTCAGATGCAGTTAAAAAATACTTCGCATGAAAATGACCCGCTGGACATAAAAAACAGAATGTAAGTCCAGGTAGAAATAGGGCATCCCGGCGAGTCAAAAACAGAATAAAAGACTCGGGCAAAAATAAGGGAAAATAAACAAAAGATGCACACCCGCTGAGTTGAAGAGCCGCATTGGACAACTCAGGAAAAAATGGGTATCCCGGTGGATTGAAAACCTGAAAGGGCGATCCACGCAAAATAAGGGGATAAGCAAACAATTGCATTCTGAATTCGTCTGTATCACTTTCAACATGGCAAGCTTCGAAAGGTTCGAGCGTCAGTCAGAATCAACCTTCTTCAGAGAGCGAGATGAGAAGAACGTCAATGTCATACGAGTCATAGCAAGAGGGAAGCTCCTTGAAGCGTCATCAACATTGCCAGCACCTTTTTGTTTCTCAATTTGTAACGATCTCCTCATTTCAGAGGATCCGTTTCTCTGACTGTATCTTGCCAATTCAGGGCACACAAATTAATAAAATCAGATTTTCAGTCATGTTTCGTCTTATACATTTTATTTTTTGTTTGCAAAAATGTCCGATGTCTTTAAGATATTGATTGCATAAATACAGATGCTTCCCTTCTAAAAACTACATGCTTGCAGGAAATATGTTTACTCCCGGGAGTGTCTAAACTCCTATGATGGAATCCGGTAAAGGATACCTCGGGAGACCTGTGCGTTTCTCTGTCTTTTCAGGATTGCAGGTGTTCAAAACGCAACATGGGGCATGGAAGCTTCTCCCCAGTGGGCTGCCAAATCATTTCTCCCCCAACACACCTTCCAAACAGCACCAGAGATGCCATCTCCCCGTCAGAATTTCCAGGCATCACTTCTCCGACACTTCCTACAGAGCAGCACCAGAAGGTGTTCATATCCCCAGCTGAGTTGTCAAGTATCATCCTCAGCAGAATCCCCCAAAAAAAAAAATCTCTAAGAAGATCTCTCAGTGATCTTTCTTCTTCCCCAGCCGAATGCCAACCAGGGAACTACCTCGCCACAGAGTCTCAACCTCTATCCAGCAAAGCAATACCTGAAGATCTCACAACAGAGTGACGAAAGCTTCTACAAACCCCAGCTGGGTCTCTCAATACCAGGATAGGTCTATCAGTGACCTACTTCCCCATACAGAGTCATACATGACAGATCTACCAATGATCTTATCCTCAGCTGGGATATCCTTCAAGTAGATCAGCCGGAGATCTCCACAACAACGGGATCCGAATCCCGGATCGGTATCTTTGCATAATCATAGCATTCGCATCATATTCTCCCCACAGAGCGTAGCATTCCGTCTAATATGGAGCATTACGGCAAAAATCAAACATATTGCATAATCACAAGCCATGTTCTGAATCAAACACTTGTAAATACTGACAATCCATCAACGATATACAGAAAACTCCCCAGATTCCCCGGCAGAGAGCCAAGGCACTTTCCCTAAAGATACAAATACTTCCTGACACCCGTCCGTTTCATATCCCCCAGTAGAAAGCCAAAGCGCCTTCTTTGCACTCACAGATACTCATACACAACTTCCTTGGTACACATACACTTGTTTATATTACACTTTTCTCTTTTTGACACTCGTCCGTGTCACTCTCCCCAGCAAGTTAAACACTCGCCAGTACACCACTCATACTTGTTACTCCTGTTTTACTCATACAGATACTCGTCCGTATCTTGTATACACCACTTATATCCCCTCAGATTCGACACTCGTTCGTGCTCTTTGTTAACCAGTTGGTACTCGTCCGTATCATCATCTCTGAACATGCGTCAGCATTTGTTTCTACTGATATTCGTCCGTATCATGGTCTTAAGGAGGCTCGATCGCATCTTTAATCCATACACAATGTCAGATACTTTTACCTCTTTTTAGAGTTTAGACACTCGTCTGTGTCTATTATTCCCCAGAAGAGTCCCCGCAGAATCAATACTCGTCTGTGTTCTTTGTTAACTAGTTGATACTCTTCCGTATCATCATCTCCGAATATGTGTCAGCATTTGTTTCTACCTGATACTCGTCCGTATCATAGTCTTAAGGATGCTCGTCCACATCTTTAGTCTATACACAGTACCCAAATGCTTATACCTCTCATTTCTTGGATGTAGACACTCGTCTGTGTTTACTTTTTCCCCAGCGAAGTCCCCAACAAAGCTTGTTAAACTTCCTTTCTATCTGGCATTCTTCCTATGTCATGATACCTTTTCGGCAGCCGTACCCTGCCAGGTGATCGTCCTTCACCTCTTGATGATCGTCCTTCATCATTATTATCCGATGGTCGTCCCCATCGTTAATCTTGTTATCTAACATTCGTCCTATGTCATGATAAACCCTAAGAGCAGCTGTACCCTGCAAGGTGATCGTCCTTCACCTCTTGATGATCGTCCTTCATCATGCTTATCCGATGGCTGCCCCCATCGTCGACTTTTTCTATCCGGCATTCGTCCTATGTTGTGATACCTTTTGGCAACCGCACCTTGCCAGGTGATCGTCCTTCACCTTAGATGACCGTCCCTCATCTTATCCCCAACAGAGCAGCCGTCCCCTGATAGGTGATTGTCCTTCACCTTTGATGACCGTACCTCATCATTTATTTCATTTACCTATAATCCCCATGGAGTCTTATAGCTTTACCTGATGGCCGTCCCCATCATAATCTCTTATATCCCCAGCTTGTCGGCTGTCCTCGTCATTGCTTTATTTCCCGCGTCTTCCCCAGCATGTCGGTCGTCCCCGTCATTGCTCCATCCCCAGCAGTCGTCCTCTGCTCGACGGTCTCCCACACTTTATAATTATACTTTATTTTTCTTTTACAATCTATATCCCTTTTCTTCTTCATTCTGTGAGTGCAAATTTTGGATTGTCTTTGGTATTCAACCACAAGTTATCTTGTTTGCCTGTTAAGCCGTTGCTTACATCCTGCACAGCTAACTCATGTTTGAATAGGGGCAGCTGTAAATACCCCAAATTTTCCCTCACCCATTCACACCATGGCTTGTGATATCTTTATATGCATAAGTTCAATCATAGTATCTCATACCACATTTTTTATTCACTGCATTGATTCTAAGTCATCTGCATCTAGGGTTTGTGATCTGGGCAATCCAAGAGCTATTTGAACCACTCCAAAGGTCTTCAATCACTTCAAAGGGGTCCATGTATGTTCAAGAATCATATTGTATCCTCTCAAAGTCAAGAAAGTCAAAGGATCACAAGGACTGGGAATGGCATGGAAGCAGAGCTAGGTTTAACTGCACAGTTGACCTAGAATTAGGGTTTTGGTTTCAGAGGCCATAACTCCAATTTTTTTGGTCATTCTTGTTTCTATTGGTCTCTATATGGTATAGGGATCATGCATATCAATTTTCATGAAGAAATTCCATGGGGAAGACATCTGATCAGGAGTTGACTTCTTGAGCAAGTCAGTGTAAAATCAGGGCATCTGAGGCCCCCAATGACCCAACCAAAGGGTGTTCTTCATCATTTTGAATGTGTATGATCTTTATTTGATCATAGAAGGTATTGTAAGTTCACAAAATTGAAGAATTTCAAGCCATTTGCAAAGTTGCCTTTTTGGGAAAATGACTTGTAATGGAAACATGCCATTTTGGGAAAGTTTTTCAACCCTTGCTTTTTGATTCAAAAATGCTTCAAATGGGAAAATTTTGGTCATTAAAGTTGTAGAATGGATCATTCCCTTTTCAAAAAGTACAAGAACTCATTCTAATTCATTTTGGCTCAAAAGTTATGGCTTGTCAAAGTTGGGAAAAATCACATAATTTCAAGTCTTGCACCAAAGAGGCAAAGTTGCAAAACCACTTGCCAAGGAAAAATGAGACCACAAAGTGACTTCTAACCTTTGCACAAACATAGACCAATGCTTAAAATTCACAAAGTTGCAAAACATCATACAAACCCTAATCCACTTGCTGCATTGCTTCTAATCCATTTCCATGGTTCTCCCTAAACTCATCTGAGCCAAACCATGCCCCTATCACAACCTCACACTTGCCCATACCTCAAGTACACCTAACTTGGACTTCTTGCAAAAAGACCCATACCAATCAAGCTAGGCCACACCAACTCCTCTGACCTATCCAAGAGTGATAAGTGGACCAAAAGAGACTAAACACAACACACACAAGCCTGAAACATCCTCCAAGCCCTAGCTCCAAGTTTTCACCTCTTATGCATTTTCTTTCGAAACTCATTGCACAAGACACAAACACAAAAACAAACTCCATAGAACATCTCAGCATGTCTCACTGATCATCCCTGACCCTTCACCTTGCCCTGAAACCCCCTGAAACTGAAACACGATTCTCACCCCTCACTGAACAGAACTTCAACAAACTCACAAACCAGCTACTCTAAACTCCAACCAAGCTTCAAAGCTTCACCAAGAGGATCATTGGGGCCAGTTTAGAGCAAAGAAGCAGTCAAAAAGCTCCTGGATTGAAAGCTTCATCTCAGGTAGCCATGTGAAAACATTTTTCCAAAGCTCTTGATTTTAGTTTCTAAATGATAAAGCATGTTCTCCTGATCATACTGAACTTTGAAATTTTGAAAATGGTGTAGAAATGAGCTTGTATTGATTGACTGAAATTTCTGCCATTTTTGTTCTTCCTTTCGAATCTTGTTAATGGTGAGAAATAAATTGTTTTTGAGGTCAGGGATGAGTTTAGGGAGGTGAGAGGAAGTGATCTGGAGCTTTAGAGCTCCAGAAATAACCTAGGGAATGATTTTGAAACTTTCAGGGAAGGGGGTCACCGGAGAAGACGACCGGAGCTCGTCTCCGGTGAACTGAAAGTGATTAGGGTTTGATAATTAGGTTTAGCCAAGTTTGAATGTGGACCTTTGATCTTGTGGACTTTTGTTGACTCCCGCGCGAATGGAGGGCCTGGATCTCTCATTAAACCCTAATCTTCAATTAATTAGTTTAATTAAAATTAATTAGTCAGAAGAAATCTGGACCACCCATTTACGTGCCAGTCAACCCCCTCCATGTAACTTTGAATCTCAGCCTTGGATCCTACATACTTTCCATTTAATTTCATTTTTATTTCATTTTTGTTCATTTTTCTTTCATATTTATTTTAAAATAGTTAGAAAAATCCTAAAAATATTTCCCTTTGCATTTTTGTTTCAAATATTTTTCTTAATCAGAAAATGATTTTTATTTTATTTTTTGCACATAAAAAGTATTTTTAAATATTTAAATGTTTATTTTTAATTAGTTAATGGAAATTAATTAATTAAAAATACATTTAGGTATTTAAAAATCACCAAAAATTTCACATAGCATTTAGAAACATTTAGAAACATTGTCCAACTCTCAAACCAAATTTCTTTTTTGTTCTTGATGCCTTTTGATCATTTTCATTGGATTTAATTTCATTTTTAGGCAATATTTTGCTTCAAACTTCAAAAATTTCTTTCTGCCTAACCATTGAGAGTTGAATGATGATTCTTCTTGCATTGCACTCTTCATAGTGTGTAGTTTATAGGATAAAATTGGTTTGGTTTGATCTTGCATTTTCAATTTGTTTAGCATTTTTCTTGTCAAGGTACCTTAAAACCCTAACAATCTTAGGAAATTCATAACTTAAACTAGGTTAAGAGTTGGATCCCCTCCTTTGGGCAGTGAGTTTGTATAGGTTTAGGGTATCTTTGATTGCATTTTCAAATTTTTATCATGTCATGTGCTTCTGGTTTTGGATTTTTGCTTTGCATAATGCATGTAACCCTAATTTGTGCCTTCCTTTGCATCCATTTTTCATTTGCTTACATCCTATGGCTTGCCATGACATTTTGTGCATACACATGATTCATAATACATCTTAGGACATATTAGAATCATGTTTGATCATTGCATCTTTCATTTGCCATGTTATATGTCCATTGCATTTCATAAACTTTTTATAAATTTTCATGGTTCAAGGCATACTTCATTTGCATCCTTATGCTTGTTTGATCATTCTCATGCCTTGACTCATGCTTGTATCATCTCTTAGCATCATTAACATCATGTAAATGCTTCTGACTTTGGTTTGCATCATGACATTTCATCTCATTTGCATTGCATTTCATTTTCTTATGCTAACATTTCAGGTGGTAAGTTGTTTGAGAAGTGAATTTGCCTTCACTTCTCACCTTCTCTTTTCATCTCTTTCATACTTCCTTTGCTGCATTTTGTATGTGTATTAGAGTGGGCTTGCTCATTCATGTTCATCTCTTACTTTCTTCCTCCAAGCAACTTGTCTTCTTAAATGAAGCAAGTTGTTTTGCTTCTCTTTGCTCCTTTCATCTGCTTCCTTCCTGGTGGTTTCTCAGAAGATCTTCTTGCAAACCTCATTAACCCTAGGAACAACCAAGCATGATAATAATTAGGGTTTGATTTAGTCCCCCATTTAGTTTTACCTTTGTGCCATCTTTGAGTCTTCTCTTCTCATCTCATAATCAGGGACTAAACCATAAAGGCTTTAAGGCTTTGTGATTAGGCTTATGCCTGCATCCTTCTATTAGGATGGAGTGTATAACTTTAATCCTAAGTGTTAAACCCTTAATGTGTTTAAATCCTTTAATCAATCCATCTAATAATCATCAAGACATCAAGCTTGTAACTTGGGCCTTGCATTAGGGTTCTAATTCTTCCATAACTGGTTAAGAAGGACTAACCCTAGTGTTAATGGACAAGTCCCCCTCAAGTTGTCTTACAAATCATAAAAATCACTTCTTAATCTTACCATTAACTAAAATCCATTTAATAAGGGCTTTGTTTTGTCATGAGGTTAATCCCTAATCATGGATTAAGTTGAGGAGCTTTCCTCAGCTTAAATGTTCTCATCTATTATCCTTCTATTAGGATGGTGTAATGAGTCCATTAAATCCTTGATTATGGCTTAAGCTCATTACTTAACACTAAACAAAAACAACAAAAAACATCTAAATAATCACAAGTAGGTTAATGATCTTAATCCTACATCATGGTAATTAAGTGTGAGATGCTGACTTCACACTTAGGGTATTCTCATTACCCCTAATCAGAGGGACGATGTGATGAGTTTACTAACCCATTGGTTTAGGCTTAAGCTCATTAACTTATGACAAACTTCAAAAGTCAATAAAAGATTGAAAACATAAAAAAAACAAACAATAATCGTCTCCTCCGGGATTCTTTTCTCTTCATCTTCACTCACAAACGAGAACTCGCTTCTTCCGTCTAATGCAAGACAGTTAGCACCTGAGCCAGACAGGTCATACACTTGAGCATAGACAAGTAAGCAGTTCACAAGTCAATTTATCTTTCAGTCTCTTTGATTCGAACTACAGTGTTCTGACTTCCTCATTGCACGAGAGGATACGTAGGCATAACTCAACAGTTATCGAACAAAAGTCTCTGTGTATTCCCCCTCCTTCATGTATCATTCTTTAAGCCTTATGGTCTTGAGCATTTCATTCTTGTTCTTACACTGACACTTCACTTATACACTCCACACTTCTTTTACACTAACACTTGCATTCTTTCCAGCTTTTGCACACAAAATAGCACTGACACTACCCCTTTAAAACACAAATCTTTTAAGCGTGGATCCCGTCGAGTACGACGGACAATCTGGGTGCTAATACCTTCCCAGGTTGTAACTAACCCCCTTTCTCAGTCTCTCTGGTTCACAACCGTCTTATCCATATCTTTCTAGGTCTTTGCAGCATTACCTTTCCTCCGGGATAAAAATGCCTAGCTGGCGACTCTTTGTCCTCTGAGTTCACCCCTGTGTGTTCTCTCCTCTTTCTCCGACCGTTCGCGTCTGTACCCCTCTTGACCTGGGTGTCATTTGGTGGGAGCGACACCCCCAGCTGGGATTTTCTTTCAAAGCAGATCAGCCAGAGATCTCCGCCGTAATGGGATCTGAATCCCGACTCGGTATCTTTTGCATGATCATAGCATTCGCATCATATTTTCCCTCAGAGCGTAGCATTCCGTCTAATACGGAGCATTACGGCAAAAATCAAACATATTGCATAATCATAAGTCATGTTTTGAATCAAGCACTTGTATATACCGACATCCCCTCAACAATATATACAAAGACTCACAGTCCCGGCACATCCCTTTAAATACAGATACATGCTCCTTTTGGCACTCGTCCATGTCATTTTCCCCAGTAAAGTCGCCAAAACATTCTCCACAAACAGATATCTATACACTCTTTTGGCACTCGTCTATGTCACTTTCCCCAGCATGGTTGCCTAATAACTTATTGTAAATCAAACACTTGTTTATAATACACTTCTTCCGACACCCGTCTGTGTCATCTTATCCCCACAGATCGTCAGAATATCTTTTACACCTATAAGTTCATAACTTATGATACTCGTCCGTGTCATACTCTCCCCAACAAGTTGAACACTCATTTGTGTCTCACTCTTGCTTATTTTTCACTCATACAGATACTCGTCCATATCTTGTATACACCACTTATCTTCCTCAGATTCGACACTCGTCTGTGTTCTTTGTTAACCAGTTGGTACTCATCCGTACCATCATCTCTGAGCATGCGTCAGCGTTTGTTTCTACCGATACTCGTCCGTATCATAGGCTTAAGGATGCTCGCCCGCATCTTTAATCTTTACGCAACGTCAAACACTTATACTTTTCCTTTCTTGAATGTAGACACTCGTCTGTGTCTACCATTCCCCAGAAGATTCTCCAGCAAGATTATTTCCTTTCTATCTGACATTCGTCCTAAGTCATGATACTTCCGGCAGTCGTACCCTGTCAAGTGATCGTCCTTCACCTTTTGATGATCGTCCTTCATCATCCCCCCAGTGGATTCTCCATTATTGGAACCGTTTCTTATCCGACATTCGTCCTATGTCGTGATATTTTAGCAGACGTCCCCTGCTAGGTGATCGTCCTTCACCTCTTGATGATCGTCCTTCATCATTTTATCTGATGGTTGTCCCGATCGTTGATCTTGTTATCTGACATTCGTATTATGTCATGATAAACCCTGAGAGCAGTAGTACCCTGCTAGGTGATCGTCCTTCACCCTTTTGATGATTGTCTTTCATCATGCTTATCCGATGGCTGTCCCCATCGTCGACTCTTTCTATCTAACATTCGTCCTATGTCATGATACTTTCGGCAGTCGTACCCTGCCAGGTGATCGTCCTTAACCTTGGATGACAGTCCCTCATCCTTATCCCCAATAGAGTAGCCGTCCCCTGCTAGGTGATCTTCCTTCACCTCTGATGACCATCCCTCATCATTTATTTCTTCAACCTGATGGTCATCCCCATCATTGCCTTTACCTTTAATCCCCTGAGAGTCTTATTTCTTGGCTTGATGGCCGTCCCCCTCATGATCCCATTATTTCCCCAGCATGTCGGTCATCCCCGTCATCGCTTTATCCCCAGCAGTCGTCCTCTGCTCGACGATCGTCCTCCGTCGCCCGCACTTTATAATCATACTTTACTTACTTTTACAATCTATATCCCTTTTCTTCTTCATCTAGTGAGTGCAAATTTTGGACTGTCTTTGGTATTCAACCACGAGTTATCTTGTTTGCCTGTTAAGCCGACGCTTACATCCTACACAGCTAACTCGTGTTCGAATAGGGGCAGCTGTAAACACCCCAAATTTGCTCTCACTCATTTCACCATGGCTTGTGATTCTTTTCATTTGCATAAGTTCAATCATATCATCTCATATTACATTTTTACTTCACTGCATTGGTTCAAAGTTCATCTGCATCTAGGGTTTGTGATTTGAGCCATGCCTGAGCCATTTGAGCCACTCCAAAGGTCTTCAATCATCTCAAGAGGGTCCATGTATGTTCAAGCATCATATTATATCCTCCCAAGATCAAGAAAGCCAAAAATCACAAGAACTGAGAAAGGCATGGAAGCAGAGCCAAGGTTAACTGCACAGATGACCTAAAATTAGGGTTTTGGTTTCAGAGGCCATAACTCCAAATTTTTTGGTCATTCTTGTTTCTATTGGTCTCTATATGATATAAGGATAATGCATACCAATTTTCATGAAGAAATTCAATGGGGAAGACATTTGATCAATAGATGACTTCTTGAACAAGTCAGTGCAAAATCAGGGCATCTGAGGCCCCCAATCATCCAACCAAAGGGTCTTCTCCATCATTTTGGGTGTATTTAATCTTTATTTGATCTTAGAAGAAGTTAGAAGTTCACAAAATTTAAGAATTTCAAGCCTTTTGCAAAGTTGCCATTTTGGGAAAGTGACTTGTAATGCAAACTTGCCATTTTGGGAAAGTTTTTCAACCTCCTCTTTTTGATTCAAAAATGCTTCAAATGAAAAATTCTTGGTCATGAAAGTTGTAGATTGGATCATTCCCTTTTCAAAAAGTACAAGAACTTGATCTAATTCATCATAGAACTCAAGTTATGGCCTTGCAAAGTTGGCAAAAATCACATAATTTTCAAGAATGCACTAAAGGGGATTTTTTGCAAAACCACTTGCCAAGCTATTTTGTGACTTCAAACACACTTATAAGCATCATAACATCATAGTGAATTGCCTAAAACTCAGAATTGGCCCAAGAATTACAAGTTTTCAAGTCTTGCATTTCAAGAATTTCAAAAGGGGCCAAACTTCATAGAATTTGCAAAATGACACATAACTTCTCACAAACTTGCTGATTTGCCTCAATTTCAATTCTATGGACCTCCTTGATCTCAACTACACCAAGACAAGCCAAAATTCCAGTTGCAAGAATGCCCATACCTCAAGTACAAGTCATGTTGACATTTTGGCAACTTGCCCATACCAATCACCACAGTCCACCACCCACTCTCTGGCCTATCCAGACTTTACAAGCATGCTTCAAGGATTGATTTTCATAAGACACACAAGCCAAGAGCTCCAAGAGCTCAGCATACACTAAATCACTCCAACTTGAAAATTCCTTCGAAACTCATCACTCACTCACTCAATCTTCAAAAAAATTTCACCATCCATCTCAAAATCATTCAGTGAACACAAAGCAACCATTAAAACAGCCTCAAAGCACCCATACACAAAACACGATTCTTGACCAGTTGAGTTGCTACCACTCAAACCAGCTACTCTCAAAGCTTTTCAAGCATTGCGGCTTCATCAGAAGGTCAAAGGGAGTGAGTTTGCACAAGGAAGAGGTCCAGAAAGCTCAAAGTTGCAAGGTTCAAAGCTCAGGTAACCTCTTCAAACTTTTTTCCAGAAATGTGTTTTTAAGTTTCTAATTGATTCTCCATGATTCACTGATGATCCTGATGTGTTTATTTTCGAAAATGATCAAGTATTGAGCATGTATGAAGCTTCTGAAATTTTTGTGTAATTTTCTGTTTTGCTTCGAATCTTGATGTTCATGTGAAGTAAATGATTTTTGTTGGCTGAATCTTGTTTAGAATGTTATAAGGATCATTTCTGGAGAGTTTGGTAAATTTATTTTACGAATTGAGAGAGATAGCAAGTTTGGGCTGCCGGAGAAGATGACCGGAACACTGTTTCGGTCACCTGAAAGTGCTTAGGGCTTAATTAGGGTTAGCTGAGTAATTAATGTGAGTTTGAATCTTGTCCATTAGATCTTAGGGTTAGCGCGTTATTGAAAGGCTCAGATCATTTCATTAAGTTTAAATCATGTTTAATTAATTAATTAATTAATTAGGTTTTAATAAGTTTGAATTCCAGCCATTGAGATGCGCGCCAGGTCAAAGGCAAATCCCCCAGGTTCAATCCAGACCATCTGATCAGCATACTTTTCCTTACTTCAATTTTTAATTCATTTTTTATCATTTTTCTTGCATCATTTATTAAAAATAGCTAGAAAATCCCAAAAAATATTTTCTTCTGCATTTTGCATCCAAATAATTTTCTTCATCCAAAAATAATTTTTATTTCATTTTTTGCATAAAATTTGTATTTTTAAAATATTTAAATGTTTATTTTAATTAATTAAAGGAAATTAATTAATTAAAATACCATTTAAGTTTCTAAAAATCACAAAAAAAATCACATTGCATCTTGACACATTTAGAGACATTATCAAACCATTCATACAAATTTCTTTTTAGTTCTTGATCCATTTTTACATTTTCTTTGGATTTAGGGTTCTTAAAAATCAATATTTTTGACCTTAACTTAGAAAAATCTTTTCTTCCTAACCATGAAGGGTTTGATAGTGATTCTTTTTGCATTGCATCCCACATATCATGTAGTTCCTAGGATAAAATTGGCATGAATTTATCTTTCATTTTTGATTTGTTTTGCATTTTTCCTTGTGAGGTCCCTTAAAACCTTAGATAACTTAGGAAAATCATAACTTCCTTAGGGTTAAGAGTTAGGTCTCCTCCATTGGGGTGTGATATCATATGAGGTTAGGGTTCCTTTGATCCCATTTTCAATTTTTTATCTTGTCATTTGCTTCTGATTTTGAATTTTGCATTGCATCTTGTACATAAACCCTAATTTTTGCCTTCATTTGCATTCATTCTTCATATGCTTGCATACATGAACTTGCCATGACATTTTGTGCATCCAAATGATATATAAGACATCTTAGGACACATTGAAATCATGTTCGATCATTGCATCATCCATTTTCCATGTTATGCATCCATTGCATTTCATAAGTTTTCATGAACTTTCATGCTTCCTTTCATGTCTCATTTGCATCTTCATTACTTGTATGATCATCCACATCTCATGACATCCATTTGTATCATCTCTTAGCATCATTAACATCTTGATATGCTTCTGACTTTGGGTTTTATCTTTGCATTTCATCTCCTTTTCATTTCCTTTCATTTCCTTCTGTTATCTTTTCAGGTGGTAAGTGTTTGAGAAGTGAATTTGCCTTCACTTCTCATAATCTCTTCTCATCTCTTTTATAAATTCATTGCTGCATTTTACTTGTGAATTAGAGTGAGCTTGCTCATTCATGCTCCTTGTCCTCTTTCTTTCTTCAAGCAACTTATCTTCTTAAGTGAAGTAAGTTGTCTTGCTTCTTGCTGCTTCTTTTCCTTCCGTCCTGCTTCTTCCTTGGTGGCTCTTCTTGAAGGTCTTCTTGCAAGCCTCATAAACCCTAGGAACAACCAAGCATGATCATAATTAGGGTTTGATTAGTCCTGTAACGCCCCGAAAATCTAAATTTAATTATTTAATCATTTATTTAATTAATTTAGAAAATTTGGAGAGTTTGGGTTAATTTGAGAATTTTGGAGAAAATGAGTATTTTTATATAATAAGGATAAATAGTGTTTTATTATACTATTTTATTTTTATTATTAAAAATATATTAAAGAAAAGGATAAGATGGTACTTTTGTGAAATCATGAGGGTAATATGGGAAAAGGCTAAACTGGGATATTATAGCCAAAGAAGAGAATACGATCAGTTTTTCTCATTTTCGTTGTTTCTATCGTGTTTTGGAAGTGCTCTGAAGAAAAGAGAAGCTCAGAGTCAGGAGGCTGTGGAGAACCCAAGAGAAGCGTGTAAAGCGGCGAAATTCTATAAGGTATGGGGAGTTTTCATAATCTATGATAAATGTATAGGAATTGGAATATGAATGGATTAGAGTGGTATGAGTTTAGGGGTTTTTGGGGTTTTGAGTTAGGTTGAGTTTTTATGAGAAATCCTGATAAATTAGAGCTATTAGAATGAGTTATAATCGTATATTTGTCTGTATAATTGTTGTCTGGATGTTGTTGAGGTTTAATTGATGCTTTTGAATGATTTTTTGGGTGTTATGATGTGAAATCCGTAATGGGGTTTGGGGAGTTTTTGGAATTGGAACAGTCTGCAATTGTATAGCAGAGAACTACTGGAAAACGTGCGTTAACCGGTTAACGCTATGGGTTAACCGGTTAACCATTGTAATTTTTGGGAAAATTCTGGAAATTCGTCGGCGTTAACCGGTTAACGCTATGGGTTAACCGGTTAACACTGTTGGGACAACAATTTTTTTTATTTCTTTAAAAATTCATATCTTTTAAACCGTAAGTCCGATTCGCATTCCGTTTGAAGCGTCGAAACGAGTACAAACTGAACTTTATTTTAATGAATAGAAACGAGAAAAATGCAACAGTTTTTGATAAACGAATCTGTGAAATAACCTTATAATTACCTTATAAATTATCGGGTACGGGTTAATTCTTGATTTGTCATAGTGGTTAGGAAACCAGTGTTCAAGGTGTAATGTCATGATGATATATATGAATATTTGATGATTGTTTTGCTGATTGAAATGAATGATGCGATTTATTTTGGTGAATTTTTCGGTGTAGCGCATCATTGCATTTCATAACATTCACGATTGGGCTTCGGCCTATTTATTTGCTTCAATCCCATTGTGTGGATTGAAGTGTCTCGATGATTATGGTGTGCTCCCTTGTGGAGGGTTGATGGTCATGTATCCATCTTTGGTGATAATGGTACCACATGCATATTGCATATCAGGATGTAGAATTGCATATTCTGGATGAATTTCATGACTGTGTTGGTGTTGATTGATTTCATGATAATGTTGTGGTTGTTGCTGAATTTTGTAGTTGACGATGTCATGTTATGTGTACTAATTTATTTATGATTCTATATTATTATAAGTTTATGATATATTATGATTACTCACCCTGCCTGCTTGGAAATGTTGCCTCCTTCGTGGGTAACTTGCAGATGTCGAAGAATAGTCCTGCAGTGCAATAAGAGTAATTCATGAGTCTCGGAGCGTGCTTTAGTGTTCCTTAGGAGTGGTTATGGTTTATGTGTCCTGCTCTGTGTCATGTAACACTGGGATGGGTTTTATTCTGTTAACTGTTTCAGTTATGTTATCATTGGATAAATGTTTTCCTACTTATATGATGTTAAATTAAGGATGGTGAAAATTATATTTATGAGGTTTTGAATTTTGAAGTTAAATTCCGCTGTGAAATGTTTATGATATTTTGATGTTGATTAACCCGTGTTACGGGACAGGACACTGTTGTGTATTTTTGATGAAAATGTGATACCCTTTGTGGTGATTACTCTGATATTATTTCAATATTATGTTTAGGGTAGAAGGGTGTTACAAGTCCCCTCATTAGTTTTACCTTTGTGTCATCTTTGAGTCTTCTTTTCTCATCTCTTAATCAAGGACTAAACCTTAAAGGTTTTAAGGCTTTGTGATTAGAGTTATGTCTGTATCCTTCTATTAGGATGGAGTGTATAAACTTTAAACCTAAGTGTTAAACCCTTAATGTGTTTAAATCCTTTAATCAATCCATCTAATAATCACTAAGACAACAAGCTTGTAACTTGGGCCTTGCATTAGGGTTCTAATTCTTCCTTAATTGGTTAAGAAGGACTAACCCTAGTGTTAATGGACAAGTCCCCCTCAAGTTGTCTTACAAACCCTAAAATTCACTTCTTAATCTTACCATTAACTAAAATCCATTTAATAAAGGCTTTGTTTTGTCATGAGGTTAATCCATAATCATGGATTAAGTTGAGGAGCCTTCCTCAGCTTAAATGTTCTCATCTGTTATCCTTCTATTAGGATGGTGTAATGAGTCCATTAAATCCTTGATTATGGCTTAAACTCATTACTTAACACCAAACAAAAACTCCAAAAACATCTAAATAATTGCAAGTAGGTTAATGATCTTAATCCTGCATTATGGTGATCAAGTGTGAGGTGTTTACTTCATACTTAAGGTATTCTCATTATCCCTAATCAGAGGGAAGATGTGATGAGTTTACTAACCCTTGGTTTAGGCTTAAGCACATTATCTTATGACAAACTCCAAAAAGCAATAAAAGATTGAAAACACAAAAACAAACAATAATCGTCTCCTCCGGGATTCTTTTCCCATCATCTTCACTCACAAACAAGAACTCGCTTCTTCCGTCTAATGCAAGACAGTTCGCACCTGAGCTAGACAGGTCATACACTTAAGCATAGACAAGTAAGCAGTTCACAAGTCAATTTATCTTTCAGTCTCTTTGAGTCGAACTACGGTGTTCTGACTTCCTCATTGCACGAGAGGATACGTAGGCATAAATTAACAGTTATCGAATAAAAGTCTCTGTATATTCCCCCTCTTCCAGCATTATTCTTTAAGCCTCATAGTCTTGAGCTCTGCACTCTTTCCTTGCACTAACACTTCTTTATTTCACTTCACATTTCTTTTGCACTGACACTTGCATTCTTTTCCAGCTTTGGTACACAGATGGCACTGACACTACCCCTTTTAAACACAAATCTTTTAAGCGTGGATCCCGTCGAGTACGACGGACAATCTGGGTGCTAATACATTCCCAGGTTGTAACCAACCCCCTTTCTCAGTCTCTCTGGTTCGCAACCGCCTTATCCATCTTTTCTTAGGTTTATGCAGCATTACCTTTCCTTCGGGATAAAAATGCGCAGCTGGCGACTGTATTCATTTCTTTCTCTTTCGCCAGCGTTCGCGTCTGTACCCCTTCTGACCTCGTGTCATTTGGCGGGAGCGACATGGTCCAAGTACCACACTCTCACCAGATTCATGCCAACACAACGGAGTTCTACACCTACGACCATATAATGCTTCAAAAGGTGCCATTCCGATACTAGAATGGTAACTATTATTATATGTGAACTTAATCAACGGGAGATAAGTGTCCCACGAACCTCCTTGCTCAAGAACACAAGCTCTCAACAAATCCTCTAATGACTGAATAGTTCTCTCAGTTTGGCCATCAGTTTGAGGATGATATGCCGAACTCAATCTCAACTTAGAACCCAACGAATCTTGCAGACTTTTCCAAAACACTGACGTAAACCTCAGATCTCTATCCGACACAATACACAGAGGAATACCATGTAACTTTACAATTACTCGGATGTAAATCTCTGCCAACTTCGCAATTGGGTAAGTGATGTTAATAGGTATGAAGTGAGCCTACTTCAAGATCCTATCAACGATCACCCAAATCGAATCATGCCCTCTTAAAGTAACAGGCAGCCCCGTTACAAAGTCCATAGAAATGCTATCCCATTTCCATTATGGAACTTCCAACGGTTGCATCAACCCAGCAGGCTTCTGATGCTCAATCTTCGACTTCTGCATGTTAAGCATGCATACACAAAACGAGTCACATCTTCTTTCATTCCGGGCCACCAAAATATTTTCTTTCAATCTTGATACATTTTAGTAGCTCCTGGATGAATACTCAAACTGCTTCTATGACCCTCTTCTAGAATACTTCTTTTCATAACCGCGTCATCAGGAATACAAATTCTTTCACCTAATCTCAACACACCTCTCGCATCAATCTTAAAGTCACTCTTCTCTGATTGACCACAACGATTAATGATATCCACTAATTTCACATCCAACTTCTGCGCCTCTCGCATACTATCCATAAAATCATTATTAATCTTTAGCATTCCTACCATTACACTCTGCAGGGTCACTTCGCAAACCAAACTCATATCACGAAATTGCTCAATTAATTCCAACTCCTTATTCATCATTGCTAACATATGCAAAGTCTTTCTACTTAAAGCATCGACCACAATATTTGCTTTACCTGGATGATAATTCAAACCGAAATCATAACCCTTAAGCAACTCTAACCACCTACGTTGTCTCATATTCAGCTCTTTCTGATCAAATAAATACTTTAAACTTTTATGATCACTGTAAACCTCGAATCTGGAACCATAAAGATAATGCCTCCAGATTTTCAGCACAAACACAACAACAGCAAGTTCAAGATAATGCGTAGGATAGTTCTTTTCATGAATTCTCAACTGTCGCGACGCATAAGCAATTACTTTATTATTTTGCATAAGCACACCTCCTAAACCCATCAATGAAGCATCACAGTAAATTACAAACGATTCCTCTGGATTTGTCAAAGTCAAAACCGGCGCCGACGTCAATCTCTTTTTCAATTCATTAAAACTCTCTTCGCACTGAACATCCCATAGAAAAGCTTTACTTTTACAAGTTAATCTAGTTAACGGAAGTGCTAACTTAGAAAATCCTTGAATATACCTTCTATAATATCCGGCTAATCCCAAAAAGCTTCTAATCTCGGTAGCCGACCTCTGAGTCTCCCATTGCAATACAGATTCTACCTTTGAAGGATCCACAGCAATACCTTTTCCTGAAATTACATGGCCAAGAAAACTGACTTCTCTTAACCAAAACTCGCACTTGGATAGCTTCGCATATAATTTCTTATCTTTCAAAACATCCAACACTGATCTCAAATGTTTCTTATGCTTTTCTTCTGACTTAAAGTAAATCAAAATATCATCAATAAATACTACTACAAAATGGACCAGATAAGTATGAAAAATACGATTCATGTATTCCATAAATACTCCTGGCGCATTAGTCACAACGAAAGGACACTTTAAACATACCAAAGAAATAGTTACTGATCCCTTAGCTGGAATCTCAACAATCAATTCACCATTCAAAGCGGACAATTTTAAACCCAGTATTCGAGCACAGTTAGTAGAAATAAAACAGTGTGTAGCACCGGTATCAATAATAGTAATTAAAGGAATACTATTTATGAAACATGTACCTCTGATAAGTCAATCCTCGTTACCGGTTTGAGTTCCGGTCAACGCGAACACCTTTCCAGTCTGAGCTTTCTTTGGCTTCTGACACTGGCTACCAATATGCCCTTCTTCGCCACAATTAAAACAAATCATTTCCTTGTGCTTGCAATCAGCTATTGCATGCCCAGTCTTACCACAACGAAAACACCTCTTTACTTCAGCAGTGCATACATTACTCTTATGACCAGCCTGACCACATTTGAAGCAAACTATACCAGCATGAGCACCTCCCCCACTAGTTCTCTGAGCCGGAGCAGCTTTCTGTTTCCCTTTTCCAGCTGGAGCATCATACGGCTTGCCACGGTTCTGATGTTGCTTGCCTCTGCAATCACTGACAACCTTGTAATGAGCATTGTTTTCCTCTTTAAATATCCTGCAGCTATCAACCAATTCATAAAAAATGCATATCTTCTGATACCCAACAGCCTTCTTAATTTCAGAGCGCAACCCGTTTTCAAACTTGATGCACTTTGAAAATTCAGCGCCAACACCAGTATAATGAGGATAAAATTTGGACAAATCCACAAATTTAGCAGCATAATCTGTGACAGACATGTTTCCTTGCTTCAGCTCAAGGAACTCAATCTCTTTCTTGCCACGAACATCTTCCGGATAATACTTTCTCATGAATTCCCTACGGAATACATCCCAAGTAATGACTTCACCTGCCGCGGTTAACCTCTCACGAGTCTCTAGCAACCAGTCATCAGCTTCGACTGCTAGCATGTGAGTACCATACCGAACCTTCTGCGCTGGAGTGCAATCCATAACACGGAAGATTCTATCGATCTCTTTCAACCATCCCAAAGATGCATCTGGATCATGCTTTCCTTTGAATACCAGCGGATTCTCTCTTTCAAAAGTCGCCAAGCTACGTGATCCAGCATCTTCACCAGCATTTGGCAAGTCCTGAACAGTTTGTGCCATCGCTTGCATTGCAGCAGCCATCCCAGCGTCATTTCTTCCAGCCATCTCAACTTATCACTACAACAAAACTAAAAGTTAGATTAGTAACAATACACGATTGTTAGACAATTAAGACTCGACAACTGGCCGGACATACCGACCTGCTCTGATACCACTAATGTAACACCCCATTTTCTACCCACGAAATATAAACAAAATCAGAGTTTGTAAAATTTTTCCACAAAACGGGATATCACATATTCAACTTTAAACAGCTTCCAATTTAAGGAAATCATACGAAATACATAGCACTTTTTCGTAAATTCAACATAAACAACGTCATTCACTCCAATAGTTCAACTTCATAAAATATTACGCAGCGGATTCATAAATTGATTCATAACATCTTTAAACAACATAATAACAACTTTAAAATAAGAATTAAGCAACTCCAAGTTCTTCGACTAATTAAAATTCAGCAATAATAAAAGATCAACAAAGCAGACACGCGACAATCCCCCCGAGTGCTACGTATTAGAGCGACTGACCACCGACTTGACCAACGGTAACCGACTACTTCTCAGGATTACCTGCACGTTGTCACATAAGGACAACATTCAACAGAAGGGGTGAGTTACGATAATTATAAGCAGTATATGAAAACAATACAGTGAATAAGGATCGTAAACAAAACACCACTTCACAACTTCAATCAAGCATCACATAAACAATTCAAGGAAAATGCAACTTTAATGCGACTCGACTAATTATGCATATGGTACCATCGGAGTAAAACTCTCAACTTAAATCATTGCCAGGTTATCGAGGCATCAAGGCATAAGCCTTCAACTTTCAACTTAAATTGCCAATCCAGGCAAACGTGGTGTGAGCAACGGCTCCGACAAATGCAATTGACTTAAATGCATACACGACTCTACAACTCAGACAACATGACAACAAGATCAACACGACAATGTTTTCAACATAATCAACTTAAGACAATTCAGTAACCATAACAACACGTCAAATCAGCTGTACTTGTAGCAACATTTGGCAACATAATTTCCAGCAAAACAACTCATTAAAATCAACTATCATATTACCCGACTTACCCCGACGAATTTCATTAAATTCCGAGCAACTCCATTTTTCACCTAATTCGGCTAAACTGACTAACTAGTATTGTTTTCTACCTTCTGTGTTTAATACGACTTTATTACAAAACTGGAATTTTCTAAATTTCGTTAAAACTCATCTGTCTTAGAAAATAGTCTGCTACTACTGTTTCTGTCAAATTGGCTAACCTGCAACATCTCTGATAACTGAATTTATTTAATTGGCTAACCTGCAAATGTCAAATTGGCTAACCTGCAACATCTTATAAAACCATAAAATTTATTTAATTCCTTAAAAGAATAATTGAATTAATTATAAAATTAGAGATTTATTGAAATGTGTTCCTCCACTTACAATAGGGTGGCCTGCGCCACCCTTTCCCACTTACATTCATGGCATGGGCCATGAAATCCCACTCACATTCACGGCCTGGGCCGTGCCATGCCCCATGCGCCATGTATGCTCCTGTATTATATATAATACAATATGTATTATATATAATACACCATGGCCTGCGCCATGTATTATATATAATACATATTGTATTATATATAATACCACATGGCATGCGCCATGTATATTATATATAATACATATTGTATTATATTTAATACCACATGGCCTGCGCCATGTTTTTTCTACCAGACTATTATTCCCACCAGTCTTCTGCTCATCGTCCCTGAATTGAAATTTTCCAGAATTTTGCAACATAGTTTTTATCAACAATAATCCAGCAACACCAGAGCAACTTATACCAACACAAAATCAACAATCAGACCACCAATTTCACATTAAAAATCAGAACATTAACCACATACAAATTCTACATAACAGTACAGATTTAATAACCTAATACCCAATTTCAAACCCAATCATCGTATTGAATTCATACCCGATTATAAGAATCGAACCCACCCTTACCTTAGATTGGATTGAAGGTTGCTCTTACGACCGGATTCCAGAAATCTCTTCACTTTCTCTCACGCTCGCACAGCAGTTCCCAATTCGTCTTCTACTTCCTTATTTTCCAACTTCTGTTTCTTTCTTTTTGTTTCTATAACTTATATTTATTTCTTTTTATTAAATTAACTAAATATTATTATTTCTAATGGGCCTAAACATAACACCTCCTATTTTACTAATTTGCACACGATATTAAGCCCACTTACTCAAATAACACAACAACTATATTATTATTTTTTATACTATTTTCTACGACTTTCGACTAAATTTCCGACTTATCGATTAAATCAACCACAACATTAAATATACCGACTAAACACAATAAATTCTTAAATAATAAAATAATAAATAATTATTTGGGCGTTACACCAAACATATCTTCCTTTTAGGGACTTCAATCATTTTGCCCCAACTTTGAGAGTCTGTTTGTAAGACACAATGGATACCCCATTCTTTTTCTCCTTAGAGACTGATGCTGATCATGACGTTGTTTCAGTTCTGACCGGTTCGAAAGCTTGACACAGAGTCTCGTATATCTCCCCATCAATTTACACTTACTTGAAGGAAGATAGATGGATTATAAAGATGTCTTCTTCTCCATATATTGTGACAATCTTTCCGTCCATGATGAACTTCAACTTCTGATGTAAAGTAGAGGATAATGCCCCAACCACATGAATCCAAAGGCATCCCAATAGATAACTATAGGCAGGATGAATATACATTACGTAGAAGGTCATGTTGAAAACTTATGGGCCTGACTTTATCGGTAATTCCACCTCTCCGAATACAAATATCTTCGAGCCATCGAATGTTCTGACCACCAGATCGCTAGGCTAGAGCACTACGCCATCGTAGTCCAGTTTAATCAATGCCTTTTTAGGGAGCACGTTTAAAGAGGACCATGTATCGATGAGTACATGTGAAAGCATCGCCCCTTTACACTCCATTGATATATGCAAAGCTCTATTGTGATTGCGCCCTTCTGTATTTAGATCAAAATCTTTAAATCTCAACCCGTGACTGGAATTTACACTGGGAACAACTGTCTCGAGATGATTCACACATATCTCTTATGGAACATAGGCATTATTCAATATTTTCAACAAAGCATTCATGTGGTATTATGAGCACATAAGGAAGGATATGATATAGATTTTGGAAGGAGTTTGTTGAAGATGGTTGACTGTCTTGTAGTCAGTTTTCTTGATGATTCACAAGAATTGTTTGGAATCCTTATCAAAAGTGATGTCTAGGTCAGGAGTAGGGACGTCATCAGACACAACTTTTTTACCCTTGGCCTTAGCTAGGGCTTCTGCATTGTCACTTGGTGGTGCCCCACTACTCCTCAGTTTTTGTGGTGCGAACAACCTTCCACTTTTTATAAATCCTCCGACCCCTACATTCTCAACCTGATGTTGCATCGTCCCTGAAGTAACTATATCTTGCCTCTGGCCGTTAAAATAGACTTCTTCCCCGTAATGCCACGGGACGACTCTCTAACCCTAGTATGGAACAGGCACTGGGGTAGTAAACATAACAGGTGTTGGCCTTGACGGCACTGGAATTTCAACAGGGGTGAAATTGATAGTCACCATAGAGATCTCGTCCTCTTAAACACTCGGTCAAACTGAATACCTCCATCATCAATCAGTTTCTGAATTCCCGTCTTCAATCTATCACATCCGTTAGTAGATTCTTCATAATCCTGATACACCTCTTTGCAGCCCGGGAAGTGACCCTTCTTAGACAAACAATTTTTCATTGCTAACAATGGGGTCTTCAAGGAGTTGACATCACATACTAAGTTCAATTTGTCACCGTATTCTACTACCCCCACAAATATCCCATGTTGAGGCATATGATTCTGGAGAATGTTAGGAGTGGGAGAAAAGTTGATGGCTTTAGAGTCTAAGAGGTCTCGAATCACATGCTTAAGAGCCTTGTAGTTATCGGTGGTATGACCAGGAGCTCCGAAGTGGAACTCGTAGTGGGCGTTGGTATCATAACCTTCTAGAATTTGCCCAACCTTTGGTGGTGCAAGAGTTTGGAGTTGAATCATCTAAAGTTGTAATAGATTTTGCAAAAGTTGTGAGTATGACATTGGCGGTGTTTCAATATGTCTTTCTTTTGGTCTTGGTGGATAGTACGGTCTAGGAGTTCTTTGCTGTTGGAAATTTTGTTGACATTGCTGTTGTTGTTGTTGTTGTAGTGCAGGTTGATTAGTTGCAGCTAGGATGCTAACAAATGAAACTTGGTAAAAGGAACCTGATGTCCCCTCTTCCATTGGGCATATACTGCCCATGATTCCATTCCCCTTCTCTTCTGTCCGTTCGAGAACGACTTCTTAGTTCCAGGCGTTGCAACACCATTATTTTGGATCTTTCCTAACTTCATCCAGTTCTTGGTCCTTTCTCATGTCATTATGATATCAGAAAACCCGCTAGATGAACACCCCATAAGGAAATCCATGAAATGCTCTGGGAGGGTATCCATGAACAAGTCTACCATCTCTCTCTCTCAAGTAGAGGCGGTCATACTCTAGCAGCTAGCTCGCGCCACCTTTGCACATATTCCTTAAAGCTCTCATAATTCTTCTGTGATAGGCTTTACAATTGGGTCCTGCTAGGGGCCATGTCAATGTTGTACTGATATTGTTTTAGGAATTCCTCCCCCAATTCCTTCCAGTTACGAATGATAGTTCTTTCCATCTTCATGTACCACTCTAGAGATCCATCAGACATGTTATCTTGGAAGAAATACATCCAGAGCTTTTCGTTCTTACTGTAAGCGGAAATTTTGTGATAGTAAGCTTAAAGGTGTGTCTTGGGACAGGAGCTTCCGTTGTATTTATTGAACCCAAGACTCTTGAACTTTTGTGGGATCATAAACCCGTACACAAATCCCATGTCCGAGACATCAATGCCTAAGGTGTCCTTGCATTCGAGAGCTCAAACTTTCGCCGCCCGCATCTGGGAATCATGATGACTACCACCAACACCAAATCCCATGTCCTCATTCAACATTAAGAATTGGTCAGCTTGGTTATCTTCCCCATGGGGAATTGGAACAGGAATACCCACTGGGGTAGGGGGCTCTTTCAACTCGTGCAAGCGCACTAGTGGAGTTCACAGGATTCCCTTGTGCATCTAAGTTGGCTCTGGAGTCCAAAACCTCCACCTATGGCACATCAAGCCTTTGAACAACATCCCATAGTTCTTGTTGCCCCAGGGAAACTGCTTGCATCATGTTCATGAACTCGTTCATGCATAGACGAAGGTTGGCCAATTCAGTTTGAACAGTATCCATGACGTTTCGTTGATTCTGTCTGGTGGCGTACCTGTGAAGATGATGGTTCGCAATCCTTCTCGAATAATCAAATAAGTTAGGAAACTTGTAAAACCTGTAAAAAATGTAAAAATGATATGCATGATATGCAAATGTTGTGTTTTTCATTCTCAAGGTCGTTTATGGTATTCAAGAATATGGAAATCTGGATGGCCTTGCACACGAAGCTCAGATAAGATGGATGTGAAGAAGCATGTTTGGAACACGTTTTCATACCCTAAATTTGTCCTACTTATATAATCATCTTCATTCATATTTTTTTATCACAAGCCATTATTCAAAATTTAAAAAAATGTATGTACATGCTCTTTGTGACTAAAAAGTGTGTAGGTACATTAAATTCAAGAAGAAATGGTGTTCATTTTATGGTTAAGCATTCCAAGTCTAATCAATTGTTATAAGGAAGACTCATCATACATAGTCACACTTGGAAGATAATCTCATTGGCATCCTTTAAGCAAGAAACCGGATTAGCATAATTTCATTTGATACAAAGATATGTTACAAAGCTCAAATACACATTTGGTCAAGACTTGAAATTATACATGAGAAATTTGTTCTTATCATTTGCATTTTAAGTTACAAGGGTAGGCAAGTGTGGCTCAATTTAAAAATCCAATGTCATTCCATTAATGGGGATTTTATTTTGACTCTTGCTACCAAAATACCAAAGCCTAGGCTTCAAGTTAAAAGGCTCAAAGATTCACAAAGAGAAAAAGGAAGTGGTTGCTTGAATTGCAAAAATTTATAAATTTTGGTGGAAATTTCTTTGAACTAAAAGAAATACAGTCAGAATGAGCATAAGATAGATGCTTCATTAACAAGGCAGTTTGGTTTGATGAACACAATGGCATTACAAGTTTATTGCAAATTCTGAAGTTACATAATTCTAAATATACTAAAAATGTTGCCAACATATGCCTAATCCTTCAGAGGTTACAGGAAATTAAACCTAAAGAAATTAAAATTTATTGCTCATTCTTCATGCCGCACAACCCTTCTATCCATCCTCTGCAGGAGACAAACTCCATCATCAACACACCATAGGCTTTTTCTTCAAACTTGAGCTTCAACAAGGTACCAATAGCTCCAAAGGTATGTACATGAAAAGAAAAGAAATAACACACATGATTAATCATGGAAAAAATCAAGGGAAAACAAAGTGTTAGCAATAAGCATCGGTATCAAAAATTAAATAAATACAAAGATTAATCCACCGATCTTAAAGGCATTGTATCATGTAAAGGATCAGAGAGCAACATGTAAATTACAGGTCACTGCAGTAAATTTGTTTGCATCACATACAGCCAATTCACAGGGTTCATTCTCAGTACCTCTCTATCAATTACAGTTCATATCAAAAATTGATTCAAGCACACATCAAGACGCAATATTCGTCACACTAAGTTCTTTCAAAAAAATCATTTAAAAGAGCATACAGAAAAATGAATAGCTAGGTATCAGTTGTTTCAGAAATTCAAGTTATCATGTTTCTACGCTCGGATAAACAACAAGAGTTCGAAAAATGCAAATGATCATAAAAAGATCCTTCATTCCTTAATTCATGCCAAAACTGGTCAAGCCTCATCCACAAGTCATTAACAACAACATCATCATAGATTTAAAGCAGAAAGATATAAACATAAGGCATAAATAAGGAAGACTTAACATTCATAAGCCATGGCTACCCTGTTTAATGAAGGGTCTTGATGTTTGACTTGAATATTACTTTGTCCACCAAGTGTTCCAGTATCCACCAAGTCTTCATGATCCAATATTCCATACTTCAAGTCTTTAAACACCTTAAAAGATAAGATGAAGGTCATCCCAAGAGGTACATATCAAATTACATTAGGGATCCATATTTGTTCGTGACTTGCTTGGAAGACCTGGTTGTATGGGATGGATGATAAAATAGGTGACCATCACCCCGAAGGATTCACGAGAGCTACACCAATAAAAGTTATCTCCAATATCTTCATGCTTAAACCTTGATCTCTAGTCATTGTGCACCATAATCTAGCTAATTCCTACATGTAAACGAAAGTGTTGAGGATGTTACTAGATGAGCTATGTGTAAACACCCCAAATTTTCCCTCACTATTTTTCACACCATGGCTTTTGACCTTTCATTTTTGAATAAGCATAAGCATACCATACCTCATATTGCATATTTGTTTCATCAGCATAGTTCAAGTTCATCTGCATCTAGGATTTGTAATCTGAGCAATCAAAGATTCCATCTGAGCCGTCCCAAAGGCCTCAAAGCTTTCCAAGAGGGTCCATGTGTGTTATATCATCATATTATGTCCCTTAGAGTTTATAGAAGTCAAGAAATCACAAGAACTTACAAGGCATGGAAGCAGAGCTAGGGTTTTCACTACACAGATGACCAAAATTATAGTTTTGGTTTCAGAGGCCTTAACTCTAAATATTTGGGACATTCTTGTTTCTAATGTTATTAAGATGTTATAAGGATCATGTGTACCAAGTTTTATGGAGAAATTAATTGTGGAAGTCATTTGTTCACTGGGTAACTTCATGAGCAAGTTAAGTCAAAATCAGGGCATCTGAGGCCCCCAACAATGGAACCAAAGGGATATTTTCATCAAATTGAAGTTCTATGATATTTATTTGATCCTAGAAAAGGTTGGAAGTTCACAATATTGAAGAATTTTGAGCCATTTGCAAACTTGCCAAAAATGGAAATGACTTGTAATGGAAACTTTCCATTTTGGGACAGTTTTGCAACCTCCTCTTTCTCAACCAAAAATGCTTCAAATGAAAAATTCTTGGTCATGAAAGTTGTAGATTAGGTCTTTCCCTTTTCAAAAAGTACAAGAACATGTCTTGATTCATCCTAGAACTCAAGATATGGCCTTTCAAAGTTGGCAAAAATCCTAAAATTTCAAGTTTCATGTCAAAGAGGGATTTTGAAAAATGGCATGTTAAGGCATTCTAATGACTTCAAATGTGTACAAACACTTCATAACATACCTATGTGACTTCTAAACATCAAAATGGGCCCAAGAATTTGGCATTTCTATGACTTGATTCACAAGAAACTTCAAAGAGGGAATTTTGCAAAACCTATGAGAACTCTTCATCCAAGCCATCCAGCTGCAATCTTTTGATCCAAAGGCCTTACATAAAGCTAGCTGAGGCCAGACATGCCTTGGAACCACTCCTGCCATGGCCCATGCCCATAGTACACATAACCTTGAATGTTTTCAATTTGGCCCATACCAATCAAACTATGCCACACCAACTCTCTGAACCAATCAGCATGACTTATGTGAACCTCATGGACCTCATTCCATAACACATTGAAGCCTGAATCTTCCCCATACTCAGATTGCCAAAAAATCACCTCATACCTTCACCTATTCGAAATTCATAGCATAATCACTCAAACTCAAAACTTTCTTCACCATTCAACTCAGCATCATCTAAGGAACAAATCCCAACCATTAAAATTACCTGAAACACATCACACAACAAATACGATTTTTCACCACTCACTACTGAACTTCAGAAAGAGGCCAAATAAACTTGTTCCAAGATTCACATCATCCTCAGGGGGTTCATTGAAGTTGGTTTGCACAAGGGAGGAGGCCAGAAAGCCTATAATCAGGAAGCTCAATCTCAGGTAACCTCAAGAACTTTTTTTCCAGAATCTTGTTTTCTTGTTAAAATTTTGTTTTATATGTTGCACTGATCATGGGGATGTGTTTAGTTTTAAAAATGAGCAAGAAATAAGCATGTATCTAAAATTTTGCCCGTAAAACTTGATTGCTTCGATTCTTGTTGTTGTTGTGAAATAAATGTAATTTGTTGCTGGATTCTTGTTTGTTGTTGTCCATTGATCATTTCTGGAGAGTTTGATGCGTTTTGGTGGCGTTTTGAGTGAGATGGCTTGAAGGTGTGGCCGGAGAAGATGACCGGAGCTTAGCTCCGGTCACCTGAGAATAATTAGGGCTAATCTCCCCAGTTTGAATGTGGGCCGTAGGATTAAGATTAGGGTTAGTGCGTGTACGGCTAGGATTAGGTCATTAAACCCTAAATGTAATTAATTAATTTAAATCAGATTAATTAGCCAGATTGAATCCTGACCCTCCATAAATGCACCCAGTCAACCCCTCCCTTTTGAATTTAAATCTCATCCTTAGGATACGTTTACTTTCTCATTTTATTCATTTTATTTTATTTTCTTTTTATTTCTTTTGCATAATTAATTAAAAATATCAAAAAGCTTTCAAAAAATATTTCCTTTTGCATTTTTGTTTCAAATATTTTTCTTAATCAGAAAATGATTTTTATTTTATTTTTTGCATTAAAAAAAGTATTTTTAAAATATTTAAATGTTATTTTTAATTAATTAAAGTCTTTTAATTATTTAAAAATACATTTAGGTTTCTAAAAATCACAAAAAAAATCATGAATCATCCCTTTGCATTTAGAAACATTTTAAAACTCTTCATACAAATTTCTTTTTAGGTTTGATCATAACTTGAGAATTTTATTTGAATTAAGGGTCATTTAAATCATATTTTTGAACCCTAACTTGAAAAATCTTTTCTGCCTAACCAAGAAGAGTTTGAAGATGATTCTTTTTGCATTGTTTTGTGAATAGCATGTAGTTTATAGGTCATTTACCTCATGAATTTATCTTGTATTTTTGATTTGATTTTCATTTTCCTTCGAGAATCACCCAAAAAACCCTAGAAACTTAGAAAACTCATAACTTTTGAGTGGTAAGGCTTCTGACCTTCTCCTTTGGGGTATGGCTTAGTATGGGATTGGGGTTTATTTGAGTTTGGTTTCAAATTTTTATCATGTCATTTTCTTCTGTTTTGTTCATTTGCATCTTGCTTGTCCATAAAACCCTAATTTTACATGTCCATTTGCATTCATCTTGCATATGCATCAATACATGAACTTGCCATGACATTTCTTGCATTCATATGTCATCTTAGACATCTTAGGACATGTCAAAATCATGCTTGATCATTTCTTCATTCATTTGCCATGATTTACATTCATTTCCTTTCATTAACTTTCATGAACTTTTAAACTTCAAAGCATGCTTACATGACATCTCATCTTTGTATAATCATTCATATGTACTTTTTATGCCTTTGCATCATCTAATGTGACATAAACATTGCATGAACACTTCTTACTTTGGTCATTTCATCCCATCTCATCTCATTTCATTTCATTTCTTTATGCCTTGAACTTTATCCATCCATGCTAACATTTTCAGGTGGTAAGTTACTTTGAGAAGTGGAATTGCCTTCACTTATCATTTCTCTTTATCTCTTTCACATGCATCTTGCTGGTTTCCTTGAAGTGAACTTGTTCACTTGTGTTCATTTCTTTTTCACTTTCTTTCTTTAATTTACTTATCTTCTTCATTGAAGTAAGTAACTTATTTCTTCTGCTTCTTCCTCCTTTCATCTGCTTCTTCCATTGGTGGCTTCTTTGAAGATCTTTCTTAAGTCTCACAAACCATAGGAACATCCAAGCATGATAATGTTAGGGTTGTCATTAGTCCCCCTTAGGCTTTTACCTTTGAGTCTCCTTGAGTCTCTCTTCTCATCTCAATAATCAGAGACTAAATTCTTAAAGTTTTAGGACTTTGGAATTAAGGTTATGCATGCATCCTTCTCTTAGGATGGAGTGTATAACTTTAATCCTAAGTGTTAAACCTTTAATTTGTTTAAACTTCTTAATCAAATCATCTTAATAATCACTAAGACTTCATCTTGTAACTTGGGCCTTACATTAGGGTTCTAACTCTTCCTTATGAATAAGAGGGACTAACCCTAGTGTTTAATGGATAAGTCCTCCTCAAGTTGTCTTACAAACCATAAAATTGACTTCTTAATTTCACCCCTTAATTAAAATCCACTTAATAAAGGCTTGTTATATAATGAATTTAATCCCTAACCATGGATTAAGTTGAGGTATCTTCCTCAGCTTAAGTGTGCTCATCTATTGTCCTTCTATTAGGATGGTGTAATGAGTTCACTAATTTGTGATTAGAGATTAAACTCATTACTTAACACTAAACAAAAATCCAAAATCATCTAAATAATCACAAGTAGGTTAATGATTTTAATCCTACATCATCATGGTAATTAAGTTGAGATGCTTATCTCATACTTAAGTATGCTCATTATCCCTAATCAGGGAGGATATAATGAGTTTACGACCCTTGATTTAGGCTTAAGCTCATAATCCTATGCAAAACACCAAAAAACAATAAAAGACTGAAAACACAAAAATCAAACAATAATCGTCTCCTTTGGGATTCTTTCCTCATCACACTCATTCATAAATGAGAACTCGCTTCTTCCATCTAATGCAAGACAGTTAGCACTCGAGCCAGATGAGTCATACACTTGAGCATAGACATGTAAGCAATTCACAGTCAATTTATCTTTCAATCTCTTTGAGTCGAACTACGGTGTTTTGAATTCCTCATTGCATGAGAGGATACGTAGGCATAACTTAATTGTTATCGAACAAATGTCTCTTTGTCTTCCCCCTCTTTCAACATTCTTTTTCTAAAGCCTCAGTTCCTTAGCATTCACCCTTTTGAACTGACACTTGTATATTTTCTTTTCCAACTTTTGCACACAGATAGCACATACACTACCCCTTTAAACACAATCTTTTAAGCGTGGATCCCGTCGAGTACGACGGACAATCTGGGTGTTAATACCTTCCCAGGTTGTAACCAACCGCATTTCTCAGTTTTTCTGGTTCGCAACCGTCTTATCCATATCTTTCCAGGTTTATGTAGCATTACCTTTATTTCGGGTTAAAAATGCCTAGCTGGCGACTCTATTCACCTTCACATTTCATTTTCTCCTTTCGCCGACCATTCGAGTCTGCCACGGGATGCAATTCTTTGGGAGCGACAACTTGGCGACTCAGTTGGGGAACTTATCTTGCAACCAGGGCTTCTGGTTCTTTTTTTGGGTTTCTCCTAGCGCTTGTTTGATTTGTGTTTATGGGGGTGTTATGTGCTACTTGTGCTTGTTATTTATTGCTTTATTTACTGCTTTCTGTACAGCTTTATTTATTGCTTTCATTTACAGTTTTATACATTTCATACTGTCATTATCATCTGTGTTGGATCTGCTGTTTCCTTGGTGGGAGGGATTGTTGAGTGATTAAGGTTCCATACCGGGGACTTGAGTGACACATAGGCTAGAGTGGCTTCATATTATTTCCCATTCCATTTCGGTCTGGTGCTGGAATATGAAACACGGTTCAGACATGGGTTTCTTCTTGAGAACTCTGTGCTACGGATTTACTATAGTACTAGGGCTATCTGGGAAGCCTGCTAAGTCTGAATGACCTTTTATGACCTTCAGCATCTGAGGTGAATTAGAGAAGGATCCTTTATGGTTATTGTAAACACTGTACCTCCGGGTTAGAAGTGTTTACACTTCTCATAACTGATCCAAGTCTGAGGATCCTTGTTCTAGAACAATTCATGTGAGGGGGTTGGTATGTTTACAGGTTTGCAGGAACCCTTTGACCTCATCATACCCTTGTTACTAATGTTGTTTTAAGGTTGTATCATTTTAGATAGTTCTTGTGAAACCCTGGACTTGTGACTCTTTATTTGAGTCCCCCACCTGGTTACTGGTTTTCTAAGCCTCCATCCGGACTTATGAACACACATGGACCCTATCAAGGCAGATAACAGATCCAACACTTGATCACAAACCCTTTGCATATCATTCTGCATACATCATTTTGCATCATTTAACATTTGTCTATTTGTTTTACAGGGTATCCACCTTCTTATATTTGGTTTGGTTTTGACCTGTTCTATTGCTCAGATTCTTCCAGTTATCTCCATCAAAGTTCCTTCTCCAGCACCTTCATTAGTTTGTCTTCATCAGAGACTCTTCACCAGCTTTTTCACCAGAGATTCTTTCCAGTTCTCTCCATCAGTTGTCTTCATCAGAGACTCCTCTTCAGCATCTTTTTCAGTGGCCTTCATCAGTAGTTACTCTCAGTATTCTTCACCAACATCCATTATCAGTATGGACACTTCCAGGAAGAGCAACATCACCTATCATTTCTTTGAGCCCACCCTGACAGGCATCAGATAGATCCAGTCTCCCATCACTCCTGATCATGTCCCTTTATTCAGGGAACATTATGGAGGCATATTGGACATGATCAAGGACCTGGATACATCCCAGAGGAGCATGATTTACACTTGCTTGCAGTTTTATTATCCTCCTCTCAGATGTTTCACATTCCCTGATTTTCAGTTGGGACCTTTGCTAGAAGAATTTTCCATGTTGTTAGGTGTTCCTATCAGGAGAGGGATCCCTGAGATGGTTGCTCCCAAGAATGAAGATATAGCTAAGGCCTTGCATTTGGAGCCTACCCTCATTGATCAGAGCATGACCACCAAGGCTGGGGTTCCAGGCCTTCACTTTGATTTCTTGATCTCCCAGGCCACCCTGCATGCTGCAGCAGGAAAATGGGACACTGTTTATGCTCTTCTAGCCCTCAGCATATATGGAGTTATCTTGTTTGCAGACGAGATGAAGTTTGTAAGCAAGAGTGCTATTCACCTGTTCTTATTGAGGAACCCAGTTCCTACCTTGCTTGGAGGCTTTTACTACTCAGTGCACCAAAGGAATGAGAAGCAAAGAGGAAGATTAGTCAGATGTTGTGCACCCCTCTTCTACTGGTGGTTGTTAAGGTACTTGCCGAAGTCAGACACTTTCCTGAAACCTCATCAGCCAAGGAACCGGGCTAAGAGATTGATTGCCCTTACATCAGAAGACATCAGATGGTGCACTCAGAGCACCAATGGCAAAGATATCATTACTAGCTGTGGGCAGTATCCCAATGTACCCTTGATTGGAGTAAAAGGTTGCATTAACTACAACCCTTTGCTTTTCAAGAGGCATTTAGGGTATGCTTTGGTACATCCTCCAAGAGGGCAAGATTTGACACAAACCCACTATTGTGATATCCAGCACAACCTTGCCACTGTCAGAAAGGTAGCCTAGGCCTGGGACAAGATTCAGACTAAGGGGACGGCTATCCTTGGCAAGTGTAACAACATAGCCTCAGCTCAGTATCTTGAATGGTCTCATGTCAGGGGACAGATCACCCGGATGCCATTCACCTTAGATGATGTACCTGGACCATCAGCAGTGGAACCTGCAGCTACTGTCAGTTTGAAGGAGTTTGAGAAGTTAAAAAAAAGGAATACTCAAATCTCTGAAGCCTTGAAGAAGACCCTCTGGGAGAGGAATGACAGCCGACTAGATAATGAGAGGTTAGAGAAGCTCCGGATTGAGCACTTGACCAAGATTGAGAAGACGGATGACTACATCAGAAAGCCTAGAGCAGGGGAGTTAGTGCTGAAGAATGCTTGCAAGGAAGCTAAGACTCAGAAGTCCAGAGCTGAGCATTACTTAGAGGAGAGTCAGGCTAGGTGGATCAGGATCACCGAGGCTCGTGCACAGGAAGATCAAAGAACCCAGGATAGGATAGAGTAGCTGGAGGCTAGTGAGAAGAAGAATCAGGCAGCTTTGTTAGCAGCACAGAAGGAGATCTCTTAGTTGAAGCTCCGGGTAGGGTTAAAGAGGTCAAAGGATCAGGATAAGCACAAGAAGTTGACCAGTGCCATTGCCACCAGGAACCTTCTTATCAGTACCATCACAGAGCACCCAGTTGGTCCAGTGACTGAGGCCCTCCTGAAGGAAGTCAAAGAGGATGACTTAGGATTGGATGTTTAATTTCCTTGTATTTGTATTTTCTTTTGTCATAAAATTTTTATTTTGTTGTTGTATTTTAAATCACCATGGGGTTTTGTTGTAATCAAACTATGTATCTTCACATTTTTGTAATATATTGGATTGTATCATTTTTGTGGGCTTAATCTCTCTTCAACATCAGCATTTTCTCGAGGTCTGGAAAGGTCAAAACCAAAGAACCAAACCGGATACCCTTGGAAGATAAATAGACATCCTGCATTGCATACTAACATTTTTTCTTTGTTTTGTAGGTTTTTGTTTTGTTGTCGTTTCTCACTTTGTTGTGGTTTTAGGAAACATTGCTCGCAGAAGAGTATTCCCTGTCAATAGAGTACACCGGTATCCGACAAGAAACAACCTTCTGGGATTACAAATGGATCAGGTTCAACAACACTTGACTGAAGTGAGAGCCCAAATGGCCAATGAGAGGACAAATATGAGGGCCCAAATGAATCAATTTATGACAGTGATGACTGGTTTAGCTCAGAGCCAGGAAAGACTGAGAGAGTTAGTCGAGCGGCAAACTCCCGAGGAAAACCATCCAGGTACAGGGGGTACCAGTAACAACGATCACGTACAGCCTCGTACTGATCCACCAGAGTTTAGACCTCATCTGAACCCAGACATCAATTCTATAAGAAACACCCAAGGTAACACTGGAGGAAGGGCCTTGTAGGAGGACCCTCAAGAAGAACAATTTACTGTGGTTGGGGCTGGAGACGAAGTTTACGACCGTCGGTTGGATGAAATTGCAGAGAAGCTAAGGTCTCTTGAATTCCAAAACTCTCTGGGTTTTGATGTCATGGATATGGGATTAGTGGAAGGGGTGAGAATTCCTCATAAGTTCAAACCTCCTTGTTTTGAAAGATACAATGGCACATTCTACCCACGTACCCATCTTCAGTCTTTCTTGGGGAGATTGAAAGCCTACACAATGGATGAGAAGTTGTGGATGTTTTACTTCGAGGATATCTTGACAGGGGCATCCCGAGAATGGTATTCCCATTTGACCAGGGCCAAGGTGAGAAATTGGAAAGACTTGGCAGAAGCTTTCATTCGTCAATATCAGTATAATCTGGACATGGCTCCAAACGGAACCCTTCTAATGGGAATGTCACAGTCTTCCCGTGAAAGCTTTAGAGAGTATGCCCAAAGGTGGAGGCAACTAGCTGCTGCTGTTCAACCCCCGATGTCAGAGAGGGAGATGGCAAATATGTTCATGAATACTCTCCAGGGTACTTATATTGACAGATTGGCTGCATTTTCTTCCACCAGCTTTGCAGACGTCGTGATAGCTGGGGAAAGAATTGAAAGCTTACTGAAGATGGGAAAGATTTCTGACAACGGTGCGAGTTCAAGCAGTGCAATGAAGCCATTTGCTGGGCCCCGTAGATCTGGTGAAGCAAATTCTGTACATGTGGGGAGAGGGAGACCCCAATATCTGCCCAGATCAGTTGCTGCAGTCACTATTCCTACTCCACCTCCTCAGTATACTCAACAACCACAACACTTTCCTCAACAGCCGCAGTTTCCTCAACAAAGGTCATACAACAACAATAACAACAATCAACAACAATGCCCTTTCCAATAGCGACCATCTCAGATCAACAGAGTGATTGACCCTATTCCAATGCCATATGCCACCTTATTTCCGCAACTCCTAAAGCTTAATCTTGTCGAGTTAAGGACATTGGCTCCACCGGATCCTCAGAACCTTCCGAGAAATTACGATGTCAATGCTAGGTGTGCTTTTCATTCTAATGCACCTGGTCATTCCATGGAAAAATGCAGGGCTCTGCATATGAAAGTCCAGGATCTGGTAGATTCAAAAGCCCTAAACTTTGCACCACCTCCCAATGTCATGAAAAATCCTATGCCAAGCCACAGTGGGCCAAGGATTAATGCTATTGAGGAAGGTTCACCCATGATTTCAATTGAAGATACTGCAAGTATTCAGACACCTCTGGCAGAGGTTAAAGCTCAGCTTTTGAAATGCCAAGTGTTTCCAGGTTGTGAGGCCTGTTGTGAATCTTGAAAGGTTTCCAAGAATGGGTGTGCAAGCTTGAGGGATGGCATCAATAGCTTGATCAAAGAAGGCATTCTTTAAATAACTACAATAGCTTCTACAACACCAGCAACACCTTTTACAACAACAAATGATTCTTCTACAACTACAACAACAATTATTCCTATAGACTCATCTACAACTTCAGCAACTATTTCTTCCATCACTTCAACAAACAATAGTTCAATTTCATCTCCTTCTACAACTTCAGCAATCACCCACAATGATGTCTCCATAGTTACTATTTATTATGACCCTACAACAGTCCCAAACTCCAGCAACTTTCAACAATCTCAGCAACAGTTTCAGCAACAACCACGCTTCAATTCATCACCTCCAACATCCACCAGAAGTCCTGTCACCATTTTTTATGATCCACAGACAACAACGGTTCCAACCTCTGCTGCAGTGAGCCCAGTCACCATCACGGTGCCAGGGCCAATTCCATATGACAAAGACAATGTTGTACCATGGCATTACGGTGCAGATCTTTATTGCAATGGAGAAAAATTCCTTCTTGATTCTTCAGTTCCTACCCCCCAAGTGGATAATGTCGGGGGAGGCGGAGGCTTCACCCGAAGCGGACGTCTCTTTGCGTCACAAGCTCCAAGAACCAATACTGAGGCAGAGGCTATTGCCAAAGCCAAAGGGAAAGGTGTGGCACCTGAAGAACCTGCACCAAAAGAGACTCATATATCATCCTTTGAACTAGATGTGGATGAATTTATGAGGATAATTAAGAGAAGTGACTACAAAGTTGTGGATTAGCTCCACCAGACTCCTTCTAAGATCTCCATCTTATCCCTGTTGTTGTGTTCTGAAGCTCATCGGGATGTACTACTCAAAGTCTTGCACGCTGCCTACGTGCCAGAGAAGATCATAGTGAATCAACTTGAAATAGTGGTGTCTAATGTCAATACTAGCCATGGGCTAGGTTTCACCAATGCTGATTTGACAACAGAAGGACGTCACCACAAAAAGGCTTTGCACATCACCCTAGAGTGGAAAGGGGTTGTACTCTCTCATGTGCTTGTAGACACTGGGTCTTTAATCAATGTCTTTCCGAAGAAAGCTCTTGTCAAGCTCGAATATGATGGAATAGCTCTCCGACCAAGCAATCTTGTGGTCAGGGATTTTGATGGCTCCAAGAGGTCTGCTCTCTGAGAGGTGGAGCTGCCTGTGATAATCGGTCTGCAGTTCTTTCATACTACTTTCTATGTGATGGACATTTAGCCGGCCTACAGCTGTTTGTTGGGTCGACCATGGATTCACGCCGCTGGCGCAGTTACGTCGACCCTTCACGAGAAATTGAAATATGAGTGGGAAGGACAGATTATCACCATCTGTGGTGAAGAGGACATCTTTGTTAGCCATCTGGCTACGTACAAATACATTGAGATGGATGGTGAAATCCATGAAACTATGAGCCAGGGGTTCGAGGCTCTGAATGTCAATGAGGCGACGACTGAAGTATTTGCTGCATCCTAGGAGGATAGGATAGATACTTCAATTGTCTCCTATCAGCAAGCCCAGAAGGTTGTTGAAGATGGAAATGCCCAAGGATGGGGCAAGCTGCTACTGGTGGAGAAGAAGGAGGACAAATTCGGTTTGGGTTACAAACCATTCCGACTAGATCAATCAGAGGCTACCAAAGAGCCCAAGTTCATCAGTGGGGGAATGCTCACCCCAGATGTTGTTAACAACCTGGAAGACGAGGCGGAAAGCGACCGCAACCTGGAAAGTTGGATTCGTCCAAGGATCCCGGGTCATCAAATCCTTAACTGGTCTTCCAAGGAAATTATAAGGGTTACTCCTGCAGAGTAATTATTATTTCCTGCTTTTTTTCAGCATGCATCAAGTCCTGCATCTTGCCCAAGGTGTCAGGACTCATTTTGTAATAGGGCCATATTGTAATTTTGTGCAAATGAAATATCAATGAATATCAGACATCTTTTGCAAACAAGTCTCTTTTTCGCTCATTGTCTTTTCATTTTTTCACTTTTGCACAAAACAATAAAATGGCAATGTTTTCAAAATAAATAACTTCATTTTCACTTTTTCTAAACAAGATTAAAATTGATCACTAAAATGAACAAATCTCAACCCTTGCAGAGATATCCTCCAAATTGCACCGACAACAGCACTGCTATGACCTTGTATGACTTCGATAATCCAATTAATCAAGCTGAAGAAGGGGTTGAAGAAGACTATGAGTTACCGGAAGAGTTAGCCAGGTTGTTGAGGAAAGAAGAGAAAGTGATCACTCCTCATTAGGAGGAGGTTGAAACTGTTAATCTTGGTACCAAAGAGGATTTAAAAGAAGTGAAGATTAGGGCCAGCCTGCAAGATTCAGTAAAAGAACAACTTATTGACATGCTTCGAGAATACGTCGACGTCTTTGCTTGGTCCTATCAAGACATGCCGGGTCTAGATACGGAAATTGTTATGCACAAGCTTCCCTTGAAAGAAGATTGCCCTCCAGTGAAGCAAAAGTTATGTCGTACTCGCCTGGATAAGGCCATGAAGATTAAGGAAGAGGTACAAAAGCAGTGGGACGCCGGTTTCCTTGTTGTAACTAGTTACCTGCCGTGGGTCGCTAACATTGTACCAGTGCCTAAGAAGGATGGCAAAGTATGTATGTGTGTGGATTACCGGGACCTGAACAGAGCTAGCCCAAAGGATGGTTTCCCATTACCTCACATTGATGCATTGGTCGACAACATAGCTTAGTTCTCGATGTTCTCTTTCATGGATGGATTTTCTGGGTATAATCAGATCAAGATGTCACCCGAAGACATGGAGAAAACGACCTTCATCACACCTTGGGGCACATTTTGTTACAAGGTAATGCCTTTTGGATTGAAGAATACTGGTGCGACTTATCAACGGGCTATGGTAACGTTATGCCACGATATGATCCACAAAGAAATTGAATGCTACGTGGATGACATGATTGCTAAGTCCCTCACTAAAGAAGATCATCTGGTAAATCTGCTGAAGTTGTTCAAGTGTCTGAGAAAGTATCAGCTGAAGCTAAACCCCAACAAATGCACATTCGGGGTACGTTTCGGTAAGTTGCTGGGATTTATCGTAAGTGAGAAGGGAATTGAAGTTGACCCTGACAAAGTCAAAGCCATTCAGGAGATGCCTGCACCTAGGACAGAAAAGGAAGTTCGGGGGTTCCTAGGTAGATTGAACTACATATCAAGGTTCATATCTCATCTTACTGCAACCTGTGAGCCCCTTTTCAAATTGTTAAGAAAGGAACGAACTGCCAGTTGGAACGAAGATTGTCATAAGGCTTTTGACAAAATCAAGGAGTACCTACTAGAACCTCCAATTCTCATGCCTCCAATTGAAGAAAGACCTCTGATAATGTACCTGGCAGTATTAGAAGGATCAATGGGGTGTGTGTTGGGCCAGCATGATGAGTCTGGTCGAAAAGAGTATGCAATATACTACCTAAGAAAAAAGTTTACCAACTGTGAACAAAGTTATTCACTGCTCAAGAAAACTTGTTGTGCTTTAGCATGGGCTGCTCACCGACTAAGGCAGTATATGTTGACTCACACTACCATGTTGATCTCAAAAATGGACCCCATCAAGTACATATTTGAGAAGCCATCACTTACCGGAAGGGTTGCAAGATGGCAAATGATTCTGACAGAGTATGACATTCAGTACACATCTCAAAAGGCCATTAAGGGCAGTGTATTGTCTGACTATCTAGCTGAGCAACCCATTGATGATTACCAGCCCATGAGATTTGACTTCCCGGACGAAGACATCATGTTTTCTAAAGCAAAAGATCATGAAGAGTCTGTTCACACTGAAGGGCCTGACCCAGAAGAAGAGTGGACAATGATGTTTGATGGGGCTGTCAATATGAATGGACGTGGGGTTGGTGCAGTGCTCATTACGCCTAAAGGAGTTCATATGCCTTTCTCGGCAAAAATCACTTTTGCCTTCACTAACAACGAAGCTGAATACGAAGCCTGTATCATGAGTCTTGAGGAAGCCATTGACCTCAGGATCAAGACTTTAACTGTGTTCGGAGATTCAGCTTTGGTAATCAATCAGACCAACGGCAAATGGTACACCCACCAAGAGCATCTGATTCCATACCGTGACTACACGAGGAGATTATTGACCTTCTTCACAATAGTTAAACTTGAGTATATCCCTCGGGACGAAAATCAGTTCGCAAATTCTTTGGCTACCATTTCCTCCATGATCAAGGTTCAAACTACCAATTATGTGCCTCGGATTTCGGTATCTAGACTAGACCGACCAACATACGTTTTCTCTGTGGACATTGCTAAAGATGACAAGCCATGGTTCCATGACATCAAATGCTTCTTAGAGGATCAAACATACCCACCTGGGGCATCATCCAATGATAAGAAGATATTAAGAAGGTTGGCCGATAGTTTCTTCCTTAATACTGATGGTTCATTATACAAGCGAAACTTTGACATGGTACTACTCAGATGTGTTGATAAGAAAGAAGCAGACTTGTTGATGCACGAGATGCATGAAGGATCTTTCGGTACCCATGTTGGAGGACATGCAATGGCTAAGAAATTGTTACGATCAGGCTACTACTGGATCATAATGGATACAGACTGTTGTGCCTATGCCAGAAAGTGCCACAAATGCCAGATCTATGCAGACAAAGTGCATGTGCCTTTTGAAATCCAACAAAATGATGGCAGAACTGTGTCGGGACTTCAAAATCCAACATCTCAACTCTTCTACCTACAGGCCAAAGATGAATGGCGTTGTTGAGGCAGCTAATGAGAACATCAAGAAGATTGTGCAGAAGATGGTAGTTACTTACAAAGACTGGCATGAGATGCTACCACTTGCCTTGCATGGGTATCGAACCTCAATCAAGACGTCCACTGGGGCAACACCTTATCAGCTTGTGTATGGTATGGAGGCAGTCCTACCTGTTGAAGTTGAGCTACCCTTCTTACGGGTACTGATGGATGTAAAGCTGAATGAAGCAGAATGGGTTCGGTCTCGGTATAATCAACTGAATCTGATCGAAGAAAAGAGATTAGCTGTAATCTGTCATGGGCAGTTATATCAGAAAAGGATGAAAAGAACCTTCGATCAGAAAGTCAGGCTTTAGAAAGTCACACCACATGGGAAATTGGACTCCAAACTACGATGGTCCATTCATAGTAAAGAAGGTTTTCTCTGGTGGAGCACTGATGCTCACTACTATGGATGGTGAAGATTTCTTATTCCCTGTGAATTCAGATGCAGTTAAAAAATACTTCGCATAAAATGACCCGCTGGACATAAAAACAGAATGTAAGCCCAGGCAAAAATAGGGCATCCCGACGAGTCAAAAACAGAATAAAAGACTCGGGCAAAAATAAGGGAAAATTGAAAAAAAAAATGTACACCCTTTGAGTTGAAAAGCCGCAATGGACAGCTCAAGCAAAAATGGGTATCCCGGTGGATTGAAAACCCGAAAGGGCGGTCCACGCAAAATCAGGGAATAAGCGAACAACTGCATTCTGAATTCGTCTGTATCACTCACAACACGGCAAGCTTCGAAAGGATAAAGCATCAGTCAGAATCAACCTTCTTCAGAAAGCAAGATAAGAAGAACGTCAAGGTCATACAGGTCATAGCAAAGGAAGTTCACTGGAGCGTCGTCAATATTGCCAACACTTTTATTTTCTCAGTTTATAGAAATCTCCTCATTACAGGGGATTTGTTTCTTTGACTGTATTTGCCAAATTCAGGGCACCCAAATTAATAAAATCAGAGTTTTCAGTCACATCTCGCTTTGTACATTTTTGTTTCGTTTGCAAAATGTCCAGTATTCATAATATAGTGTTTGCATCAAACAAATGAGCCATCTTTAATAAATACGTGCAAGAAATATATTACTTTCAGTAAAGTCTAACTCCTATGACAGATTCCGGAAAGGGATACCTCGGTATACTTGTGCGTTTTTTTGTCTTAACAGGTTGCGGGTGTTCAATACGCGACATGGGACATGTCAAGCATCACTTCCCCATCATACCTCCTCCTCCAAGCAGTATCTGAAATGCTTTTCCCCAGCAAAGTTGTCAAATCCTCCTCATCCCCAGCATAGATCTACTCAACAGGAGCATCCCCAGCTAATCTCCCCACAAAATTTCCAGCTTCTCCCCAGGAGAGCAATGCCTGAAACTCTTACACAACAAAGTGACGAAAGTTTCCTTCTCCCCAGCTGAGTTCTCCTTACGGGATAGATCTATCAATGATCTCTTCCCCAGTTGGGATATCCCTCCAAGAAGATCAGCCAAAGATCTTTTCTTCAGCGGGATTCGAATCCCGGATCTGTTTCTCTTTGCATAATCATAGCATCTGCATCATATTCACCAAATAAGCGTAGCATTCCGTCTAACACGGAGCATTATGTCAAAAATCAAACATTTGCATGATCACAAGTCAGTTTCAAGCCAGTCACCTGGAATTACCATCAATATTTCATCAGCAATGTATATAATACTCACATCCCTTACAAGTAAAAGCCAAAGCGTCTCCTTTGCACTCTCCAACACAAATGCCTGTTCATATATATACCCTTTTCGAGACTCGACCGTGTCGCATTGTTCCCCGCAGATATAAGCCAAAGCGTCCTCTTTGCATTCTCAAATACAGATACCTATACATATTCTTTTGACACTCGTCTGTGTCACCTTTCCCCAGCATGGTTGCCAAATCACTTGGTGCAAATAAAGTATTTATTTATAACACACTTATTTCGACACCCGTCCGTGTCATCCTATCCCCACAGGTCTCCAGAACACTTTTTACACTCTCACATGCAAATATTTGTTCATAACTTATACTTATTCTCTTTTGACACTCGTCCGTGTCATACATTCCCCAACAACTTGAACACCCGTCCGTGTCTTGCTCATACTTCACCAACAAACCAATGCTTACCTATACTTGTACAGAAGTCTTTGATACTCGTCTGTATCTTGTATATATATATCACTCTTCAACAGATTCGATTCTCGTCCATGTTCTTTTTTAACCGGTTAGTACTCGTCCGTATCATCATCTTTGAACACGTGTCAGCATTTGTTTCTACCGATACTCGTCTGTATCATGGTCCTAAGGATGCTCGTCCGCATCTTTAATCTATACACAGTGTCAAATACTTATACCATTTTATTCTTAAGCGTAAGCATTCGTCCGTGTTTATCACTCCTCAATAGGCCACCAACAAAGCAACTTTCTTCTATCCGACATTCGTCCTATGTCGTGGTACTTTCGGCAGCCGTACCCTGCCAGGTGATTGTCCTTCACCTTTGGATGACCGTCCCTCATCCTTTTCCCCAGCAGAGTCCCTGTTTGTGGAACCCTTTTCTATCCGACATTCGTCTTATGTCGTAATAAAGAGCAGCTGTCCCCTGCTAGGTGATCGTCATTCACCTTTTGATGACCGCTGTAACACGGTGGGAGAACTGACTTTCTATAAATGTTGCGGATAGCAAGAGTCGCCACCGACTTTTATTTTATCCAAAGGAAAGGGCATAAAAGAACAGGAAAGACCTTAAAAAGATTTTGAGTTTGGGGGGTAGGTTATACAAAGGGAAGGTGTTAGCACCCTTTATATCCATGGTTATCCATGGGCTCTTAGTTACTTAGCTCACTTTAAATTGTTTTGAGAAAGGTGTAGTGTGTGATTAAAAATTTTCTAAGTACTTTATAATGATCCTCGTATGGATGTTTATAAAGACTTTGTTTTGAAAATTTGTTTGAAATGTGAAGTGTAATGAAGTATTTTGAAGAAAAGTGAGCAAGTACTTAAGAGGAACCTACCCTATGCTAAGTCTTTACTGTTCTTATATGTTCTTTCAGTGGTAAGACTATCCCTATTATTAAGGAATATGTAGTCATTACCTTGGATGTAATAAGGGACATGTGAAGGGACATCTGTATTTAGGCAACTGTAAGGTGTCTTTAGCAATTCGAAGGGACTTATCATCTTTTATTCGAAAGAGACAAGATCATTTACGAAGGCAACATCGAAGAGACTTGATCTTATAATCGTAAAGGGACTTGATGATATTTTAGGAGAAGGGACCTTGCTTTTAGACACCTTACTTGACCTTTTGGTTTAGGTAACATGAGGGATAACCCTTAGGAAGTGAGATGGCGATCAAAGATCGACTTACGTGTGTGCGTGTATAAATTCAAATATTTATCTTATGATAAGTGATCTAAATTAATTTTAAAGCAAACATGTTATCACTCCCTATTTTACTAACCAAAGCAATAATATTTATAAATAAACGATAAGAGCTACGACTATTACAACGCTTTTACAGTTACATAATAATAAAAATAAATTAAATAATAAATATATAATAAAATAAGCAATTAAATAAATGGTTAGTGATGAAATAATTATAAGAAGAAAAAGTTAGTAATGATATACAAAACATACATATATTTAAGTATTTTCTTAGATTTAAATAAACAACTTTTAAAGAATTTTTAAGATGAAAATAAAATAATAAGGATATACTAATTTATTTATAAAATAAACTATGATTAATTATTTAATTGGATATTAGGAAAATTTAATTAATTTTAAGATTTAAATAAAATAAGAATTAGGGTTAGGATTAGGGTTAGAGAAAATTAGGGTTTTAATTATATATATATAAAATATTAGGGTTAGAAATTAATTTAAATATAATTAATGAAATTATATACAAAAACATATATACATATTAATAAATATAAACATAAAAAGTTTGAGAAAATAAATTATTGTATTTTGAAAATATGAGATTTTAAGAAAATATTGCTAATTATTTAGGTTAGAAATTGTTTTAATTGAATTAAATTAAAATATAAGAAAATAAATAAAGAAATTGGATAAAGTTCTAAAAAAAACAGGACCTGGGATTTGAACCCAGGTCCTTTACCTGGCTGAAGGTCTCCCAAAACCAGCTGAACCACTGCGCATGTGTGATAGCAATCCACTTCAAGTTGGTTTTGTTGTTATCCTGTAAAACAAAATAAATCAAAGCAAAAAATTTCCTTTGGCCGGTTTCGAACCCAAGCCCTTCATTAGAATATACGCGCACCAAAACCAGCTGAGCTACATGCTCATTGTGATATATAGATGGAACCCATTTGTTTTAAGCCCTGTCAAAATTTCAAATACGATTTTCGCGCGCAATCAGCTTCATCTCCTACCTCTGGACCTGCGAATTCACCTACAAAAATTGTTAGGGATTTTCCTGCGAATTCAACTTCGCAGGTTTTCCTATGTTCTTCAATCATCATAAAAACTGTAAAATTTTCCAAAATTAAGCACACCAAAAGAATCAACATATCATTTACAGTTCAACCACGTCCTTAGAATTGATTTATATTTGCTAAATCGTTAAACCCTAAAAGAGGCCGAAAACCCTAACAATGGCGTATTTCAATTCAGTCCATGAAACTTAAATCAAATCATCCAGAAAGCTTCAGAACTTCACAATAAACATAAATCCATGGTTAGTTTCAAGTTATAATGCTTAAATATATGAAATCGAAAACACATAATATGAACATGAAGATGCATTCGGTTATGGCATATGAGCAAGTTTCAGGTGCTTTTGAAGGTTGGGATCGATTCAGTGATGTTCAAGGATCCTTCCTATGTTCTTAAAATACCTTAAAATGCCTTGTAATAGTGAAACCGAATTTGAGTTTTTGAACAATTTTGTGAAGTTTGAATATGGTGTTGGAGGTTGTGAATTCGTGGCTAGGGTTGAGTTTTATGTTGTTTATATATAAGTGAATGAAATTAGGTTAAGAGCTTTCACAAACTTGTGGACTTTTGATCTTTGGGAGATTGAAAAAGATGTGATCTCAAAATTTGATTTTCCTTGATCTAGCATTGCCATATTGGTATGATCTTCATTATTTTTGTATCAATCAAGTCTAAATAAGTCTTAAGACTTTTTAGAAACCAAATCAAATCAAATATCCATCATTTTATATTTTATTTTAATTTAAAATGATTTTTAACATAAAAAATCATAATAAATAAAAATAAAATGAATAAAATTATGAATAAATAAATTTTATTTCGTGCATGATGTCATGGAAGTATTTGGATCATAAAAAAGCAAGCCCATTTGGTGAATTATGGTTTTAAGACCCCATTTGCTTCATAAACCTCTCAAAAATTTCCCAACTTTGCAAGGGCACAAATCCTTCAATTTTAATTCTATGAAGGTGTTCTTGGACATTTTGGAAAGATTAAAGAGTCCTATAACCAACCTATTTTGTCTCATGTCCATATCTTTTACCATTCTCAAGTTATGCTCTTTTGAAGTTGTTGACTTTTTGTTGACTTTTAGAAGGACCTATAATGTCTTAGCTCATACCTTCCTAATGAAGCATTTTTGGGCTTGGCTTGTGAGACACAAAGTTGTAGAGAATTCAATTTACTTCAAAATGAGCTTTGGATGGAAAATTTTTGATGAAGCATGTGAAAGTTATGGCTGGTCAAAGTTCAGTTGACTTTTCCTATGAAAACCCTAATTTAGAAACTCCTGATTCTTGATGATCTGAAATCTCCTTGATGAATCATGATCAACCCTTGATCAAATGATGAATTTTACTTCATATACTTGATGTTGGCAAAAAATCATGAAGTTTGACTTTGGTTTGACCACAGTTGACCTCAGTTTGACTTTTTAACTACTTTGACTGATTTTAATCTATCTGATCATCTGACTGAGCAAATCTATTGGGAAGGTTTTGAAACTTGACATGGGGATTCTTGAACACATATAGGATGATATGAAGCTCACTTGAAGTCTTGGAATTCCACTTAGCCTGATAAAAGTCAAAACCCTAGTTTAAGATGCATTGCTTAGGAGAATGCTTTGTCTGAGGGATTTGTCAAACTTTCTGACTAAATGTGAATCTTATGAACCTTGTGAACCTCATGAGATGTCTTTTGAACCTTGTGAACCTCTTAGCACACAAAGTCTTGTCTTGTGGAGGGCAAATTTTGGGGTGCAACAGTTGCCCTTGTTCAATTTTCTGAAACCTGAGGGGTTAGATTGGTATATGTGCCAGTCGTGACCTGGAAGGTTGAAGGGGATTGAACACAAAAGCCCAAAAATTTGCACTCACCAGTGCGTAAAATAACACTGATGATTAATTGTATATGCCTGAGTGGGCTTGAAGATGCCACTTGGAAGAACTGGAGATGGGCTTAGAGATGCCATCCATAATATCAGGAGATGATAATATTTTTATGTTGATACTGGATATCAGTACTAGGTCTTTGTATAGGCCGTCTCTGAATTGTTTATGCAACATGATTTGAATTGTTGAATGGACCAGTAGAAATAAATCTTCATAACGATTATCTCTTCTGGAAATATCTGGGATTAGGGAATGGATCTTTGTACAGACCGTTTGCCTACTCTCCAAGGTCAAAAGAATGTCAAGATTAATTCTTCTAAAAAATATCTTGAACCAGGGAATGGATATTTGTACAGACCGTTTGCCTGCTATTCAAGGGCCAACAGATTAAATCTTCTGAAAATATCTTGAACCAGGGAATGGATCTTTGCACAGACCGTTTGCCTGCTATTCAAGACCAGATAGATGAAATCTTTTGGACACATCCTGGATTAGGGAATGGATCTTCTTATAGACTGTTTGCCTACTCTCCGAGGACAAAATGTGTCAGGATCAAGTCTCTTGAAAATATCTTGGATTAGGGAATGGATCTTTGTACAGATCGTTTGCCTACTCTCCGAGGACATAGATTAAATCATCTGAAAATATCTTGAACCAGGGAATGGATCTTTGTACAGACCATTTTCCTGCTATTCAAGACCAGATAGATGAAATCTTCTAGAAATATCCTGGATTAGGGAATGGATCTTCTTACAGACCGTTTGCCTACTCTCCGAGGACATCTTGAGTAATGTATGGATCATTTCTGACCTGTTGTGAATTGTTGATGCTGTTTTATCTGCATATAACTAACCTGCAAGGAAAATGTTAGTTTATGCAATATGTATGCATGCATAGTATGATGCACCTAAGTAAATGTGTTGTGCATTTATGGATATGTTATGGTATGATGTAAATGATGTATGTATTAATTATGCAGCCTGAAACGTCCAGATATCTTTGTATAACAACTGCTGGCTAGGGAAAATAAATCCTGATTCGTTGCTGAAGAATATGAGGAACTTGTTCCTGTCTTGATAGTATAGTACTTATAACCTCCCATCTTCGTTCGTCGTACTTCTATTGAAGGAATAAGTTCCTAAGTATCCCGACTGAGGATAAAAGAGATGGACATAAATTCAAGGGAAGATGTAACTCGAAGTATCTATATAGATAGATTTGCTCTACTGGAGATTTGTAGTTGTCTTGTGGGGATGAACTTGCGAAGCTTCGTTGAATTCCTTCCCTCGTTCGTCCTTAGTAAATACTATTACTGCATTTTTATGCATTTCTGGTAAACCTCAACCATATTCAAGCATTTTATGCATTTCTGGTAAACATCAATCATATTCAAAAGCATACATGCATTCAAACACAACCAATGGACGTTTCGCTTATGTAAATAGGGTAAAAGTAAATCTGGATTCAAAGATGAAATTTTATTTATATCACAAAGTGACCTATACATAAGCAAGTTTATACAAGGAGACAGAAATCCTAGTAAGAGGAATTCGTCGTAAAAAAATTTACAAAACAAAGAAAACAGCTATGTGAAAAGTGATCCTATTGAGTTTCAATTCTACTATTGCCATTATCTTCAAGTATCTCATCTTCTTCTATTGAGACGGAAATGATTGGATTTATCTTTATCTGTTCGAGCTTGAATTAAGTAGCATAACTGGTTGGAGTTTTCATGGGTGATCCAAATGAGACATAGTCATACGCTTTAATCCCTAACTTTTGCCTGGATTGCCCTTTCAGGTTTCCAATCCACCGGGATACCCTTTTTTGCCCAAGCCGCCCTTTCAGGTTTTCAACTTGCCGGGTGTACATATTTTTATATATATATCCCTACTTTTTGCCCGAACCCTTTTGGTTCGCCGGGATGCCCTTATTTTTGCCTAGGCCAGTCAACCTAGCGGGTCTCTTTTTATGCGTAGTATTTTTTAACTATGTCTGCGTTTACAGGCTGTGGGAAGTCTTCACCATCCATAGTAGTAAGTATCATGGCACCTCCTGAGAATATTGTTTTGACTACAAATGGTCCTTCATATGTAGGAGTCCACTTGCCCCTAGGATCACCCTGTGGTAATATGATACGCTTGATTACCAAGTCACCAGCCTGATATACCTTTGGCTTAACCTTCTTATTGAAAGCCTTGATCATCCTTTTCTGGTACATCTGACCATGACACACAGTTGCTAACCTCTTCTCATCAATCAAATTTATCTGGTCAAGTCGAGTCTGAATCCACTCATCTTCATCCAAGCTTGCATCCTTCATGATTCTTAAGGAAAGGATCTGAACTTCAATGGGCAGAACTACTTCCATACCATAAACTAAGGAGAATGGGGTTGCCCCTATTGAAGTACGTATTGTAGTACGATAACCATGAAGAGAAAATGGTAACATCTCATGCCAATCCTTGTAAGTAACAGTCATCTTCTATATAATCTTCTTAATGTTCTTATTAGCAGCTTCTACTGCCCCATTCATCTTCGGATGATACGGAGAAGAGTTGTGATGCTTAATCTTGAACTGCGTGCAGAGATCAGTAATCATAGTGTTATTCAGATTAGAGCCATTGTCAGTAATAATCCTTTCAGGGATGCCATACCTAAATATGAGATTATTCTTAATGAATCGGGCCACCACATTCTTAGTAACAGATGCAAATGAAGTTGCCTCCACCCACTTTGTAAAGTAATCAATAGAAACCAGGATGAAACGATGCCCATTAGAAGCAGTAGGTTTGATCTCACCAATCATAGCAATGCCCCACATGGCAAAAGGCCAAGGAGCAGTCAACACATTCAATGGTGATGGAGGTATATGTACTTTATCAGCATAGATTTGACACTTGTGACATGTTCTGGAATGTTGATAGAAGTCAGCTTCCATGGTAGACCAATAGTAACCTGCTCTCAATATCTTCTTTGCCATTGTATGACCACTAGAATGAGTGCCAAAGATCCCATCATGCATGTCTTCCATAATCTCTGTTGCTTCCTTCTTATCCACACAACGAAGCAAAGTCGAATCATGATTGCGTTTGTACAGAATTCCATTACTCAAGAAGAACTTAGCAGAAAACCTCCTCAGAAACTTCTTATCTTTGACAGATGCCCCTTCAGGGAATTCCTGAGCTTCAAGATATCTTTTCACTTCATAGAACCAAGTCTTCCCTTCTACTTCTTCAGTGTCAATCTCATTGCAGTATGCAGGCTTCTCAAATCTATCAATAGTAATTTTGGGAGCTTCATCATCCCAGCTGATCTCAAACATAGATGCCATGGTGGCTAATGCATCTGCCAACTGATTCTCTCTTCGTGGAATATGTCCAAAGGTAATCTCTTCAAAATATGGGATCAAAGACAACACATGTTCTCTATAAGGAATGAGATTATCATGCTTGGTATCTCAATCTCATTTGATCTGACTTACTACCAGGGATGAATCTCCATATACGTCCAGGAACTGAATCTTCATATCAATGGCAGCTTTGATACCTAGGATACATGCTTCATACTCAGCCATGTTACTGGTATAATAGAAACAAAGTCTGGCAGTAATCGGGGTATGACAACCTTCAGGGGAACTGATCACAACACCAACACCATTGCCAAGTGCATTAGAAGCTCCATCAAAAACCATAGTCCATCGGGATCCTTGTTTAGGTCCGTCATATTGTCCAGGTTCTTTGCTAATAATCATAATGTCTTCATCAGGGAATTCAAAACTCATTGACTGATAATCATCCACTACTTGATGAGCCAAATGATCAGCTACAACACTTCCTTTAATGGCCTTCTGAGTAGTGTACTGTATATCATATTCTGTTAAGATCATTTGCCATCTTGCTATTCGTCCGGAGAGAGCAGGTTTCTCGAATATGTACTTGATTAGATCCATATTTGAAATCAACAAGGTAGTATGAGTCAACATATACTGTCTTAGTCGGCGATCAGCCCATGCCAAAGCGCAGCAAGTTTTCTCGAGCAGTGAGTATCTTATTTCACAGTCGGTAAACTTTTTGCTAAGGTAGTATATTGCCTGCTCTTTTCGACCAGACTCGTCATGTTGCCCCAACACACACCCCATTGAGTTGTCTAACACTGTTAAGTACATGATCAAGGGTCTTCCATCAACTGGTGGCATCAAGATAGGAGGTTCTAGAAGATATTTCTTGATTTCATCAAAGGCAGTATGGCACTCATCATTCCATTCCATCACCTGATCTTTCTTCAGCAACTTGAAGATTGGCTCACAGGTAGCAGTTAATTGGGAAATAAATCTTGCAATGTAATTCAATCGTCCCAAGAAACCTCTAACTTCCTTCTCAGTATGGGGAGCTGGCATCTCTTGTATAGCTTTCACTTTTGCAGGATCCACTTCAATACCTTTTCCACTAACAATGAAACCCAGGAGTTTACCAGATCTAACTCCAAAAGTACACTTGTTTGGGTTCAATCTTAATTTGTATTTCTTCAACCTCTCAAACAACTTATGCAGATGATCAAGATGTTGCTCTTCATTCTGGGACCTGGCTATCATATCATCCACATATACCTCTATCTCATGGTGAATCATATCATGAAACAAAGCCACCATAGCACGCTGATATGTTGCCCCTGAATTCTTCAAACCAAATGGCATCACTTTATAACAAAATGTCCCTCACTGTGTAACAAATGTAGTCTTCTCCATATCTTCAGGTGCTTTCTTGATTTGATTGTAACCAGAGAAACCATCCATGAAAGAGAATACCTTATGCTGAGCAGTGTTGTCTACCAGGACATCAATATGAGGAAGTGGAAAGTCATCTTTGGGGCTGGCCTTGTTCAAATCCCTGTAATCTACACACATACGTACCTTACCATCTTTCTTGGGTACCGGTACCACATTTGCAACCCATTGAAGATAAAAAGTCACAGCTAAGAACCCTGCATCAAACTGTTTCATCACCTCTGCTTTAATCTTTTCTGACATCTCAGGACGCATGCGACGAACCTTCTGTTTCTTTGGACGACAATCTTCTTTTAATGGTAAACGGTGAACCACAATGTCTGTATCCAACCCTGGCATATCTTCATAAGACCAAGCAAAGATCTCCACATAATCATGTAACATCTGAATCAATTTGCTCTTAACACCATTGTAAACACCCCAAATTTTCCCTCACCCATTCACACCATGGCTTGTGACCTCTTCATATGCACAGGTTCAATCATACCATTCTCATATTGCATTTTTTGATTCACTGCATTGCTCCCAAGTCATCTGCATCTAGGGTTTGTGATCTGAGCAATCCAAGGGCCATTTGAGCCACTCCAAAGGTCATCAATCACTTCAAAGGGGCCCATGTATGTTCAAGCATCATATTGCATCCTCACAAAGTCAAGAAAGTCAAAGAATCACAAGAACTGAGAAGGGCATAGAAGCAGAGCCAGGTTTAACTGCACAGATGACCTAGAATTAGGGTTTTGGTTTCAGAGGCCATAACTCCAAATTTTTTGGTCATTCTTATTTCTATTGGTCTCTATATGGTATAGGGATCATGCATATCAATTTTCATTAAGAAATTCAATGGGGAAGGCATCTGATCAAGAGTTGACTTCTTGAGCAAGTCAGTGTAAAATCAGGGCATCTGAGGCCCCCAATGACCCAACCAAAGGGTGTTCTTCATCATTTTGAATGTGTATGATCTTTATTTGATCATGGAAGATGTTAGAAGTTCACAAAATTGAAGAATCTCAAGCCATTTGCAAAGTTGCCTTTTTGGGAAAATGACTTGTAATGGAAACTTGCCATTTTGGGAAACTTTTTCAACCCTTACTTTTTGATTCAAAAATGATTCAAATGCTTTGGTCATGAAAGTTATAGAATGGATCATTCCTTTTTCAAAAATTACAAGAACTCATTCTAATTCATTTTGGATCAAATGTTATGGCTTGTCAAAGTTGGGAAAAATCACATAATTTCAAGTTTTCCACCAAAGAGGAATTTTGCAAAATGGTATGATCAAGTATTCTAAAGACTTCAAATGTGCACAAACTCTTCACAACATGTCAAGTGGACCTCTAAGGATCATAATGGTGCTTTGAATCATTCCATTTCATGCCTTAAATTTGAAGAATTTCCAAAAGGGCCAAAGTTGGACAAAGTTGCAAAACATCATACAAACCCTAATCCACTTGCTAATTGGCTTCAAAACTGATTCCATGGCCATCCTCATTCCTTGCTACGCAGGACACCCCTATTGTCCTTGGCCTGCCATTGACCCATACCTCTCTTACACAAAACTTGACTTTTTGCATAAAGACCCATACCAATCAAGCTAGGCCAGACCAACTCCTCTGACCTATCCAGGAGTGATAAGTGGACCAAATGCAGCACAACACACGACACACACAAGCTTGAAACTCTCTCCAAGCCATAGCACCAAGCGTTGCCCTCTTATGCATTTTCATTCGAAACACATCACACAAGCATCAAACATAAAAACAAACTCCATAGAACATCTCAGCATGTCTCACTGATCATCCCTGACCCTTCACCTTGCCCTGAAACTCCCTGAAATAAAAACACGATTTCCTCCCCTCTCTGAACAGAACTCTATCAATCTCTCAAACCAGCCAAAAGAAACTCCAACCAAGCATTGCAAGCTCCTCAGGAGGTTCATTAGAGGCGTTTTGGATCAAAGAGGCAGCCAGAAAGTTCCAAAGATCAAAGCTCCAGTTCAGGTGAGCTCAAGAACATTTTTTCCAGAAACATGTTTTTAAGTTCCTAAATGATTCTCTATGCTTCACTGATCATGTTGATATGTTTTGTTTCAAAAATGGTTGAGAAATGAGTATGTATTCGTGTTCTGAAATTTTTTAACCTAGAACTGTTTTGATTCGATTCTCCTTGTTGATGTGTTTTAAATGTTGTTTGTTTGTTGATTCTTGATGTATGATGTATGGGGATCATTTCTGGGCAGAGAGATTGGACTTTAGTGACCTAGGGAAGAAGATAGCAATTTTCAGGGAGGATTGTGGCCGGAGAAGATGACCGGAGGTCATTTCCGGCCACCTGAGAGTCATTAATGTGTTAATCACGTTTAGGGTTTAGTTTAAATATAGGCCTTAGATTTGGTTGACTTCCATTGACCCGCGCGCAAACCAATGGTCCAGATTCATCACTTAACCCTAATCTTAATTTATTAATTTAATTAATCAGGTTTAATTAAATCCACTCAGTTTGAATTTCAGCCACAAGATCTGGCGTGCAGTCAACCTCCCATTCCCCAGAATCAATCCTGGCCATCCTTTTGAATTACTTTCATTTATTTATACTTTTATTTCATTTTTATTCATTTGTTTTGCATATTTATTTTAAAATAGCTAAAATCATTAAAAAATTATGAAAATTTTTGTCAAGGGTTTCATGAATTTTCAGAACACAAAAATATTTTTATTTTTATTTTTTTGCATTAAAAATTATTTTTAAATCATTTAAATGTTTATTTTTAATTAATTAATGGAAATTAATTCATTAAAAATACATTTAGGTATTTAAAAATCACAAAAAATTCACATAGCATTTAGAAACATTTAGAAACATTTTCCAACTCTCAAACCAAATTTCTTTTTTGTTCTTGATGCATTTTGATCATTTTCATTGGATTTAATTTCATTTCAAGGCAATATTTTATGTCAAACTTCAAAAATTTCTTTCTGCCTAACCATTGAGAGTTGGATAATGATTCTTTTTGCATTGCATCTTGTATAGCATGTAGTTTATAGGATAAAATTGGTTTGAATTGATCTTGCATTTTCAAATTGTTTAGCATTTTTCTTGACAAGGTACCTTAAAACCCTAGCAACTTTAGGAAATTCATAACTTTCACTAGGTTAGGAGTTGGATCCCCTCCTTTGGGCAGTGAGTTTGTATAGGTTTAAGGTATCTTTGGTTGAATTTTCAAATTTTTATCATGTTATTTGCTTCTGGTTTTGAATTTTTGCTTTGTGTGATGCATATAACCCTAATTTGTGCCTTCCCTTGCATCCATCTCTCATTTGCTTGCATCCATTGACTTGCCATGACATTTTGTGCATCCACATGATTCATGATACATCTTAGGACATATTAGAATCATGTTTGATCATTGCATCTTTCATTTTCCATGTTACATGTCCATTACATGTCATAACTTTCCATGTACATTCATGTTTCAATGCATGCTTCATTTGCATTCTCATACTTGTATGATCATTCTCATGCCTTGTCTCATGTTTGCATCATCTCTTAGCATCATTAACATAATGTAAATGCTTCTGAATTTGGTTTGCATCATGTCATTTCATCTCATTTGCATTGCATTTCATTTTCTTATGCTAACATTTCAGGTGGTAAGTGGTTTGAGAAGTGAATTTGCCTTCACTTCTCACATTCTATTTTCATCTCTTTCATACTTCCTTTGCTGAATTTTGTATGTGTATTAGAGTGGGCTTGCTCATTCAAGTTCATATCTTACTTTCTTTCTTCGAGCAACTTGTCTTCTCAAGTGAAGCAAGTTGTTTTTCTTCTCTTTGCTTCTTGCTCTTTTCATTTGCTTCCTTCCTGGTGGTTTCTCTGAAGATTCTTTCTCTCTTGAGCCTCATAAACCCTAGGATCTCCAAGTATGATAATAATTAGGTTTTGATTAGTCCCCCATTTAGTTTTGCCTTTGTGTCATCTTTGAGTCTTCACTTCTCATCTCATAATCAGGGACCAAACCCTAAAGGCTTTAAGGCTTTGTGATTAAGTTTATGCCTGCATCCTTCTATTAGGATAGAGTGTATAACTTTAATCCTAAGTGTTAAACCCTTAATGTGTTTAAATCCTTTAATCAATTCACTTAATAATCATCAAGACATCAAGCTTGTAACTTGGGCCTTGCATTAGGGTTCTAATTCTTCCTTAATTGGTTAAGAAAGACTAACCCTAGTGTTAATGGACAAGTCCCCCTCAAGTTGTCTTACAAACCATAAAAGTCACTTCTTAATCTTACCATTGACTAAAATCCATCTAATAGAGGCTTTGTTTTATCATGAGGTTAATCCCTAATCATGGATTAAGTTGAGGAGTCTTCCCCAACTTAAATGCTCTCATCTATTATCCTTCTATTAGGATGGTGTAATGAGTCCATTAAATCCTTGATTATGGCTTAAACTCATTACTTAACACTAAACAAAAACAACAAAAACATCTAAATAATTACAAGTAGGTTAATGATCTTAATCCTACATCATGGTAACTATGTGTGAGATGCTGACTTCACACTTAAGGTATTCTCATTACCCCTAATCAGAGGGAAGATGTGATGAGTTTACTAACCCATTGGTTTAGGCTTAAGCTCATTAATTTATGACAAACACCACAAAGCAATAAAAGATTGAAAACTCAAAAACAAACAATAATCGTCTCCTCCGGGATTCTTTTCTCATCTCATTCACTCATAAATGAGAACTTGCTTCTTCCGTCTAATGCAAGACAGTTTACACCTGAGCCAGACAGGTCATACACTTGAGCATAGACAAGTAAGCAGTTCACAAGTCAATTTATCTTTCAGTCTCTTTGGGTCAAACTACGGTGTTCTGACTTCCTCATTGCACGAGAGGATACGTAGGCATAACTTAACAGTTATCGAACAAAAGTCTCTGTATATTCCCCCTCCTTCCAGCATTATTCTTTTAGCCTCAAAATCTTGAGCCCTTCACACTCTTTCCTTGCACTGACACTTCTCTTATACACCCCACATTTATTTTACACTGACACTTGCATTCTTTCCAGCTTTGATACACAGATTGCACTGACACTACCCCTTTAAAACACAAATCTTTCAAGCGTGGATCCCGTCGAGTACGACGGATAATCTGGGTGCTAATACCTTCCCAGGTTGTAACCAACCCCCTTTCTCAGTCTCTCTGGTTCGCAACCGTCTTATCCATATCTTTTATAGGTCTATGCAGCATTACCTTTCCTCCGGGATAAAAATGCCTAGCTGGCGACTCTTGTCTTTCTGAGTTCACCCTTGAGTGTACTCTTCCCTTTCGCCGACCGTTCGCGTCTGTACCCCTTCTGACCTGAGGTGTCATTTTGGTGGGAGCGACAGCTTGGCGACTCTGCTGGGGATCCTTATACTGTAACCAGGGCTTCTGGTTCTTTTTGTGGGTTCCTCCTAGCGCTTGTTTGATTTGTGTTTACTGGGGTGTTATGTGCTAATTGTGTTTATATAGTTGCTTTATTTATTGCTTTATGTACAGTTATTTATTGCTTTCTTTACAGCTTTATATATATCATAATGTCATACTGTCATCTGGCTGGATCTGGTTTTTGTTTTGGTGGGTGGGGTTCTACTGAGAGTTTGAGGTCCTATACCTGGGACCTGAGTGACACCTAGGCTAGAGTGGTTCATGTTCTTTCCCATTCCATTTCGGTCTGGTGCGGGAATATGAAACACGGTTCAGATGTGGGTTTCTTCTTGAGAACTCTGTGCTACAGATTTCCTGTAGTGCTAGGGCTATCTGGGAAGCCTGCTAAGTCTGGATGAACTTTATTATGACCTTCAGAAGCTGAGGTGAATTAGAGGAGGATCTTTTATGGTTATTGTAAACACTGTACCTCCGGGTTAGAAGTGTTTACACTTCTCATAACTGATCCAAGTCTGAGGATCCTTATTTTAGAACACCACCTGTAAGGGGGATGGGCTGTTTACAGGTTTGCAGGAACCCTTAGCCACATCATACCCTGATACTTATTTTGATTAAGAATGCTTCACTTTGGACAGTTCTTGTGATTTAACCCTAGACATGTGACTCTTTATTTGAGTCCCCCGCCTTGGTTACTGGATTTCTGAACCTCCATCTAGACTCCTTGAACATACATGGACCTATATCAAGACAATAATCAGATCCAACTTGATCACAAACCCTTGCATATCATTTGCATACTCATCATTTGCATCATTTTAACATTTGTTTATTTGTTTTTCAGGGTATCCACATTACATCTGGCTTGGTTTTGACCCCTTCATCTGCATAGACCTTTGTTTCATCAGTCATCTGCTTCAGCTATCTTCATCAGTTGCCTGCTTCAGCTACTCCCATCATCAGCCTCAGCATATCAGTGTCTCATCTCCAGTATCAGTCTTCATCATCTGTCTTCTGCTCTTCATCAGCAGTCATGGCACCCAAGAAGAGCAACATTTCATACCATTTCTTTGAGTCTGTGCTGACTGGCATCAGACAAGTCCAGGCACTTATCACTCCAGACCATATCCCGTTATTCAGAGAGCATTATGGAGGCATCCTTGATATGGTTATGGACCTGGACCCTTCTCAGAGGAGTTTGATCCACACCTGCCTACAGTTTTATGACCCTCCTTTGAGATGCTTCACTTTCCAGAACTTTCAGTTAGGACCTCTGCTGGAGGAGTTCTCATCACTGATTGGAGTGCCTATTAGGGGTGGAATTCCCTTCAACCCTAAGATGACTTCTCCCAGCAATGGAGAAGTGGCCAAGGCACTGTATTTGGAGCCTATTTTGATTGAGCAGAACATGACAACAAAGGCTGGAATCCCTGGTTTGCACCTAGACTTTCTGACTTCTCAGGCTATCCTGAAGGCCTCCTTGGGAGAATGGAAGGCAGTTTGTGCATTGTTAGCCCTCAGTATATATGGGGTTATACTTTTTGCAGATGAGCCCAAGTTTATCAGCAAGAATGCCATTCATATTTTCCTTCTGAGGAACCCAGTACCCACCTTGCTGGGAGATTTCTATTATTCCATTCATCAGAGGAATGAGAAGCAAAGAGGAAAGTTGGTGAGGTGCTGTGCTCCTCTATTTCACACCTGGCTGCTCAAACACTTACCCAGGACTGATGCCTTCCTGAATCCCCACCAACAGAAGAATTGGGCTAAAAGACTTATTTCTTTGACTTCAGATGACATCAGATGGTGCACCCAGAGCACCAAGGGTAGGGACATAATCACTAGCTGTGGGCAGTACCCCAATGTACCTCTAGTAGGAGTGAAGGGCTGCATCAACTACAACCCTTTGCTGTTTAAGAGACAATTGGGCTATGCTTTGGTTCACCCTCCTAGAGTGCAAGACTTGGCTGAAACCCTGTATTGTGAGATAAAACCTAATCTAGCTGTTGTCAGACAAGCATCCTGGGCTTGGGACAACATCCAGACCAAAGGGATGGCCATTCTTGGGAGATGCAATAATGTGGCTTCAGCTCAGTATTATGAATGGTCTCACGCTAGGGCTCAGATTTCTGGGATGCCCTTCACCATTGAGGATGCACCTGGACCATCCACAGTATCACCTCCAGCCACTATCAGCCTGGAAGAATTTGAGAAGCTGAAGAAGAGGAATGAGAATCTGTCTCAAGCTCTGAAGAAGACCCTCTGGGAAAGGAGTGATGGTCGTCTAGACATTGAGAGGTTAGAGAAGCTTAAAGTGGAGCATCTGGCCAAGATTGAGAAAGCAGAGGACTACATCAAGAAATCAAGAGCTGGAGAGCAAATATTGAAGAATGCTTGTAAAGAGGCCCAGTTTCAGAAGGCTAGGACTGATCTCTATCTAGAAGAAAGTCAAGCTAGGTGGGTTAGGATCACTGAAGCTTGCACTCAGGAGGATAAGAGAACTCAAGCCAGGATTGAGCAGTTAGAGGCCAATGAGAAGAAGCAACAGGAGGCTTTGCTGGCAGCCCAGAAAGAAATCTCAGAATTGAAGCTTAGGGCTGGTGTGAAGAGGTCAAAGGACCAAGACAGGCACAAGAAGCTGACCACTGCTATTGCCACCAGAAACCTTCTTATCAGAAACATCACAGAGCATCCGGCTGGTCCTGTAACTGAAGCACTTTTGAAGGAGGTTAAGGAGGATGAGTTTGGCTTAGATGTTTGACTACTTTGCTTGTTGTTATTTCCATTTGATGTACTTTTCTTTTATGTTGTAGTTTGACCCTTCAGGGACATATGTTGTAAAAAACAAACTATGTATGATCCACTATTTGTAATGTATTTGTCAGTTTGTTTCACTGAGTTTTCTTTCTCTCAAGCAACATCAAAACATCTTCCTCAGGGTCTGGAAAGGTCAAAACCAAGAGCCAAGCCGGATACCTTGGAAAGCAAATAAGCATACTGCATTGCATACTGACTTTTGTTTTGTTTTGTAGGTTTTGTCATTACTTTATTTTGTTTCTAACTCTGTTGTGGTTCAGGAATTATTGCTCGCCGTCGGGTGTTCCCTCTCAACCGTCCGCACCGATATCCTACTCGCAACAATCTTCCTGGTATTCAAATGGATCAAGTACAACAAGATCTGACAGAGGTCAGGACTCAGATGGCTAATGAAAGGTTGGAGATGAGAAACCAAATGACCCAATTCATGGAAGTAATGAATGGCTTGGCCCAAAGTCAAGAAAGGTTGAGGGCATTGGTAGAAAGACAAACCCCGGAAGAACCCCATCTGGGAACTGGAGGAACAAGTAACAATGAAAGGGGTCAGCCTCATGTTAATCCACTAGTATATGGGCCTCATCTACATCCGGAAGTCAACATCCCGGGTAACGTGCAAGGAAATACTATTGGGGGAAGGATCTTACAGGAAGACCCCCAAGAAGAGCAGTTTACTGTGATGGGAGCTGGGGATGAAGTTTATGATAGGAGGTTTGATGAAATTGCTGAGAAGTTGAGATCTCTGGAGTCTCAAAATTCACTGGGTTTTGATGTCATGGATATGGGGTTAGTGGATGGGGTAAGGATTCCCCACAAGTTTAAACCCCCGTGCTTCGAGAAGTACAATGGAACTTCCTGTCCACGGACTCACTTGCAGTCCTTCCTGGGAAGACTTAAAGCATATACGATGGATGAGAAGCTGTGGATGTTTTATTTTGAAGATAGTTTGACTGGGGCTTCAAGGGAGTGGTACTCTCACTTAACCAGAGCTACTATCAGGTGCTGGAAGGACCTAGCTGAAGCCTTCATCAGGCAGTACCAATACAATCTGGACATGGCTCCTAACAGAACCCTTCTGATGGGAATGTCTCAATCCTCCAGAGAAAGCTTCAGGGAATATGCCCAGAGGTGGAGACAGCTTGCTGCTGTTGTCCAGCCACCCATGTCGGAAAGAGAAATGGCCGACATGTTTATGAACACTCTGCAAGGAACATATATTGATAGGCTAGCTGCCTTTTCTTCCACCAGCTTCGCTGACGTAGTCATAGCTGGAGAAAGAATTGAAATCCTTCTGAAGATGGGTAAGATTTCTGATAATGGTGCAAGTTCGTCAAGCAATCCCAGGAAGCCTTTTGTGGGACCTAGAAGGACCGGTGAGACAAATGTCATTCATGCCAGCAGGGGCAGACCTCAGTATGTACATAGGTCAGTGGCAGCTGTCACTATTCCAGCTCCGATTCCTCAGCAATCAGCATATCAACAACCACAACAACCACATTATCAGCAGCAAGTTCAGTATCCGCCACCGAGGACCTACAACAACAACAACAATCAACAGAGACCTTTTCAGCTAAGACCATCACAGGCAAATAGGGTGATTGACCCTATCCCTATGCCCTATGCTGCCTTATTGCCACAACTCCTGAAGCTCAACTTGGTTGAATTAAGGACATTGGCACCACCAGATCCCTCTAATCTCCCAAGAAATTATGATGTCAACACCAGATGTGCTTTCCATTCCAATGCACCTGGCCACAATACTGAGAAATGTAGGGCTTTACAAATGAAGGTACAAGATCTGGTGGATTCCAAAGCCCTCAATTTTTCACCCCCTCCAAGTGTCACCAAGAATCCCATGCCCAATCATGGAGGGCCAAGAATTAATGCCATTGAGGAAGACAAGCCATCTTTCTTAATCACCAGCGTTGGACAGATTCGAACGCCTCTGGTCGAAATTAAAGCTCAGCTTCTAGAATGCCAGATGTTCCCCGGGTGTGAGCTCGGTTGTGGTTATTGCAACATTTCGGTCAACGGGTGTGATAATTTGATAAGCGGCATAGATGGTCTTATCAAAAGTGGTATACTCCAAATCACAACAACGGCGCCTACAAATCCAGCAATCCCTTTGACAGCCATTCCTGATTCTTCTACAACAACAGCAACAATCATTCCAACCAATTCATCAATATCATCAACAATGGCTTCATCTATCACCTCAACAAGTCAGATGTCAACAACCATTTCTTCTACAACATCAGCATCCATTTATTCAGCAGAATCTTCTACAACGTCAACAGAAATTAATGAAGATATCTCAGCAGTCACCATCTACTATGATCCATCAAATGTTCCTCCAAACAACAACTTTCAACAACAAATAGTGGCACCTCCTGCCAGATCACCGGTCACCATTTACTACGATCCGCACACCATTTCAGTACCTTCCTCTGCAGCAGTCAGTCCAGTTACCATCACGGTGCCTGGACCAGTTCCATATGAAAGCAGTAATGCCATACCTTGGCATTATGGCTCTGACCTCTACTGCAACGGAGAGAAAATCACTCTGGACTCTTCAACTTCTTCTCCACAGATTGATAATGTTGGGGGAGGCGGAGGCTTCACCAGAAGCGGACGCCTTTTTGCCTCACAAATGCAAAGACCTAATACCGAAGCAGAAGCTGCTGCCAAAGCAAAGAGGAAGAGTGTGGTGCCTGAAGAATCAATTATCAAAGAAACTCAGAAGACATCTTTTGAGCAAGATGTAGACGAGTTTATGAGAATCATAAAGAGAAGTGATTACAAGGTGGTGGATCAGCTTCACCAAACTCCCTCAAAGATCTCCATATTATCCCTGTTGATGTGTTCTGAAGCTCACAGGAATGCATTATTGAAAGTCTTGCACGCAGCATACGTGCCAGAGGAGATCACTGTTAATCAGCTAGAAACTTTGGTGGCAAATGTCAACACCAGTCATGGACTGGGTTTTACCAATGCTGACTTAACAATTGAAGGACATAACCACAACAAGGCTTTACATATCACCCTGGAATGCAAGGGTGCTATTCTATCCCATGTACTGGTGGACACCGGGTCTTCACTCAATGTTCTACCAAAGAAAGCCTTAGTGAAGCTGGAGTATGATGGCTTGGCATTACGTCCGAGTAATTTGGTGGTGAGAGCTTTTGATGGCTCTAAAATATCAGTGCTTGGGGAGATTGATCTGCCTGTGATGATTGGCCCGCAGACCTTTAAAATTACCTTCTATGTGATGGACATTCAGCCGGCCTACAGATGTTTGTTGGGTAGACCTTGGATCCATGTCGCTGGCGCTGTTACATCTACCCTTCACCAGAAGTTGAAATTCGAGTGGGAAGGCCAAATCATCACCATCTGTGGGGAAGAAGACATCTTTGTTAGCCATCTGGCTACGTACAAGTACATAGAAATGGATGGAGAAATCCATGAAACTATGAGCCAAGGGTTTGAGGCCCTGAACATAAATGAAGCATCTGCTGTACTGGGAACCTCCATGACGTCTTATCAGCAAGCCAGGAAGGTTGTTGAAGAGGGTACTGCCTAAGGCTGGGGCAAGCTGCTGCCCGTAGAGAAGAAGGAGGACAGATTTAGGTTGGGTTACAAACCAACTCAGCAAGATCAATCAGAGGCTGCCAAGAAGCCCAACTTTGTCAGCGGGGGAATGCTCACCCCGGATGCAGTGAACAACTTGGAAGACGAGGATGAAAGCGACCGCAACCTGGAGAGCTGGATACGTCCAAGGATCCCAGGGAGCCAAGTCCTTAACTGGTCTTCCCAGGAAATTATAAGGGTTACTCCTGCAGAGTAATTATTATTTCCTATATTTTTAAGCATGCATCAAGTCTTGCATCTTGCCCAAGATGACAAGACTCATTTTGTAATCGGGCCATCTTGTAATTTTGTGCAAACAAATCAATCAATGAATATCGGACATCTTTTGCAAATGAGTCTTTTTCTTTTCCGCTCACTGTTTTTCATTTTTTCTTTTTGTACAAAATGGCAATGTTTTCCAAAATGACAACTTCATTTCACTTTTTCTAAACAAGATTAAAATCGATCACTAAAATGAACAATCTAAACCCTTGCAGAGAGTGCCTTTCAGACTGCACCGACAACAACACAGCTATGACTCTATATGATTTTGACAATCCGATCAATCAAGCTGATGAATGGGTTGAAGAAGATTATGAGCTACCCGAAGAGCTAGCTAGGTTGTTAAGGCAGGAGGAGAAGGTTATCACTCCTCATCAGGAGGAGGTCGAAGCGGTTAATCTTGGTACGGAAGAAGATGTGAAAGAGGTTAAGATCGGAGCCTGCTTACAAGATTCGGTAAAAGAACAACTGATTGACATGCTTCGTGAATATGTGGATGTGTTTGCTTGGTCTTATCAGGATATGCCAGGGTTGGACATCGATATTGTCATGCACAAGCTGCCCTTAAAAGAAGACTGCCCGCCAGTAAAGCAGAAACTGCGCCGTACTCGCCCAGATATGGCAATGAAGATTAAGGAAGAGGTACAAAAGCAGTGGGACGCCGGTTTCCTTGCTGTAACTAGCTATCCACCGTGGGTTGCTAATATTGTACCTGTGCCTAAGAAAGACGGCAAGGTGAGGATGTGTGTGGACTACCGGGATCTGAACAGAGCCAGCCCGAAAGATGATTTCCCTTTGCCTCACATTGATGTATTGGTTGATAATACGGCTCAGTTCTCGGTGTTCTCCTTCATGGATGGATTTTCAGGATACAATCAGATCAAGATGTCACCTGAAGACATGGAGAAGACAACTTTTATCACACCCTGGGGCACGTTCTGTTACAAGGTGATGCCATTCGAACTGAAGAATGCTGGTGCAACTTATCAACGGGCTATGGTAACATTATTCCATGACATGATCCATAAAGAAATTGAATGTTATGTGGATGACATGAATGCCAAGTCCCTCATAGAATAAGACCACCTGGTAAATCTACTGAAGTTATTCAAGCGTCTGAGGAAGTACCAATTGAAGTTAAACCCCAACAAATGCACATTCGGGGTGCGATCCGGTAAGCTACTGGGATTTATTGTAAGCGAAAAAGGGATTGAAGTTGACCCTGATAAAGTCAAAGCCATTCAAGAAATGCCTGCACCAAAGACTGAGAAAGAAGTTTGGGGGTTCTTAGGTAGATTGAACTAAATTTCAAGGTTCATATCTCACCTTACAGCAACCTGTGAACCCTTGTTCAAGCTGTTAAGAAAAGAACAAACGGTCAGGTGGAACGAAGACTGCCAGAGGGCTTTTGACAAAATCAAGGAATACTCACAAGAGCCTCCAATCCTTATGCCTCCAGTTGAGGGAAGACCTCTAATCATGTACTTGACAGTATTAGAAGAGTCAATGGGGTGTGTGTTGGGCCAGCATGACGAGTCTGGTCGAAAAGAGTATGCAATATACTACCTAAGCAAAAAGTTTACCGACTGTGAACAACGTTATTCACTGCTCGAGAAAACTTGTTGTGCTTTAGCGTGGGATGCTCGCCGACTAAGGCAGTATATGTTGACCCACACTACCTTATTAATCTCCAAAATGGACCCAGTTAAGTACATTTTTGAGAAACTAGCACTTACCGGACGGGTTGCAAGATTGCAAATGATCCTCACAGAATATGACATTCAGTACACATCTCAGAAAGCCATCAAAGGCAGTGTATTGTCTGATTATCTTGCTGAGCAACCCATTGATGATTACCAGCCTATGAGATTTGACTTCCCTGATGAAGACATCATGTTCATTAAAGCAAAAGATCATGAAGAGCCTGTTCACACTGAAGGCCCTAACCCGGAAAAAGAATGGACTATGATGTTTGATGGGGCTGTTAATATGAATGGCCGTGGTGTTGGTGCAGTACTCATTACACCTAAAGGAGTTCACATGCCTTTCTCGGCAAAACTCACTTTCAACTGCACTAACAACGAAGCTGAATACGAAGCTTGCATTATGGGTCTTGAGGAAGCCATCGACCTCAGGATCAAGACTTTGACTATGTTTGGAGATTCAGCTCTGGTAATCAATCAAACCAACGGCAAATGGTACACCCACCAAGATCATATGATACCTTACAGGGATTATACAAGAAGGTTACTGACTTTCTTCACAACAGTCAAGCTTGAGTATATCCCTCGAGATGAAAATCAGTTTGCAGATGCTCTGGCTACCATTTCTTCCATGATCAAAGTTCAAGCTGCCAACTTTGTGCCTCGGATTTCAGTATCCAGACTTGACAGACCAGCATATGTGTTCTCAGCAGATGTTGTCAAAGATGATAAGCCTTGGTTCCACGACATCAAGTGCTTCTTGGAGGATCAAACATACCCACCCGGGGCATCTTCCAATGATAATAAGACATTAAGAAGGCTAGCTGGTAGTTTGTTCCTGAATACTGACGGTTCCCTGTACAAAAGAAACTTTGATATGGTACTCCTCATATGCGTTGATAGAACATAAGCAGAATTGTTGATGCACGAGGTGCACGAAGGATCCTTTGGTACCCATGCTGGAGGGCATGCAATGGCAAAGAAATTGCTAAGATCAGGTTACTACTGGATCACAATGGATGCAGATTGTTGTGCCTATGCCAGAAAATGCCATAAATGCCAGATTTATGCGGATAAAGTGCATGTGCCTCCCAATCCTCTGAATGTGATGTCTTCACCCTGGCCCTTTTCCATGTGGGGCATTGATATGATTGGCAAGATTGAACCGACTGCTTCGAATGGCCACAGATTCATCCTGGTTGCTATCGACTATTTTACCAAGTGGGTTGAAGCAGCTTCCTATGCAAATGTTTCCGAGCGAATCATTACTGATAATGGTTCCAACTTAAACAATAAAATGATGGCAGAACTGTGCCGGGACTTCAAGATCCAACACCACAATTCTTCTCCTTACAGGCCAAAGATGAATGGCGCTGTTGAGGTAGCTAATAAGAATATCAAGAAGATTGTTCAAAAGATGGTAGTTACCTACAAAGACTGGCATGAAACGCTACCATTTGCCTTGCATGGGTACCGTACGTCAATCAGAACATCCACTAGGGCAACACTGTATCAACTTGTGTATGGTATGGAAGCAGTCCTACCTGTGGAAGTTGAATTACCCTCCTTGCGGGTATTAATGGATGTTAAGTTGAATGAGGCAGAATGGGTCCGATCCCGATACGAACAACTGAGTCTGATTGAAGAGAAAAGATTAGCTGCAATCTGTCATGGGCAGCTGTATCAGAAAAGAATGAAGAAAGCCTTCGATCAGAAAGTCAGGCTCCGAGCATACCAAGTAGGAGATCTGGTGCTGAAAAGACTCCTCCCTCCTCATACAGACCACAGGGGAAAGTGGACTCCGAACTATGAAGGGCCATTCGTAGTAAAGAAAGTTTTCTCCGGTGGAGCCCTGATGCTCAGCACTATGGATGGTGAAGACTTCCCGTCCCCTGTGAATTCATATGCAGTTAAAAAATACTTCGCATAAAAATGACCCGCTGGACATAAAAACAGAATGTAAGTCCAGGAAAAAATAGGGCATCCCGGTGAGTCAAAAACAGAATAAAAGACTCGGGCAAAAATAAGGGAAAATAAATGAAAAAAATGTACACCCGCTGAGTTGAAAAGCCACATCGGACAACTCAGGCAAAAATGGGTATCCCGGTGGATTGAAAACCTGAAAGGGCGATCCACGCAAGATAAGGGAATAAGCGAACAATTGCATTCTGAATTCGTCTGTATCACTCACAACTTGGTAAGCTTCGAAAGGTTCAAGCGCCGGTCAGAATCAGCCTTCTTCAGAAAGCAAGACGAGAAGAACGTCAAATGTCATACGAGTCATAGCAAAGGGAAGCTCCTTGAAGCGTCATCAACGTTGCCAATACCTTTTATTTCTCAATTTGTAACAATCTCCTCATTTTAGGGGATTTGTTTCTTTGACTGTATCTTGCCAATTCAGGGCACACGAACTAATAAAATCAGATTTTCAGTCATGTTTCGTCTCGTACATTTTTATTTTCATTTGCAAGAATGTCCGATGTCTTTAAGATACTGATTGCATAAATACAGATGCTTCTCCTAAAATACGTGCTTGCAGGAAATATACTCACTCCCAGGAGTGCCTAAACTCTTATGATTGAATCTGGTAAAAGATACCTCGGGATTACTTGTGCGTTTCTCTAAAGGATTGCAGGTATTCAAAGCACGGCATGGGGCATGAAAGTTTCATCCCAGCAAGCTGGCAAATCATTATCTACTCAGCCTTAGCACCGGAGGCGCTTTCTCCCCAGCTGAGATGCCATTTATTATTTCCTCCTTAGCCAAGTGCAAAAGCCAGGGAACCATCTCCCCACAGAGTTTCAGCCTCTGTCCAGAAAGGTAACGCGCGAAGAAATCACAACAGAGTGAAGGAAGCTTCTACAAACCCCCGGCTGGGTCCCTCATCACAAAGACAGGTCTATCAGTGACCTGTTTCCCCACGCAGAGTCATACATGACAGATCTACCAATGATCTCACCCCCAGCTGGGGAAATCCACTTCAAGTAGATCAGTCAGAGATCTCCACAACAACGGGATCCGAATCCCGGATCAGTATCTTTGCATAATCATAGCATTCGCATCATATTCTCCCCGCAGAGCGTAGCATTCCGTCTAATACGTAGCATTACGGCAAAATCAGACATATTGCATAATCATAAGCCATGTTCTGAATCAAACACTTGTGAATACTGACAATTCGTCAGTGATATACAGAGAACTCCCCGGATTCCCCGGCAGAGAGCCAAAGCACTTTCCCTGAAGATACAGATACTTCCTGACACCCGTCCGTGTCATATCCCCAGTAGAAAGCCAAAACGTCTCCTTTGCACTCACAGATACTTATACACAACTTCCTTGGAAAGCCACATACACTTGTTTATATTACGCTTTTCTCTTTTTGACACTCGTCCGTGTCACTCTCCCCAGCAAGTTAAACACTCGTCTGTACAACACTCATATTTGTTACTCCTATTTTACTCATACAGATACTCGTCCGTATCTTTTATACACCACTTAAATCCCCTCAGATTCGACACTCGTCCATGTTCTTTGTTAACCAGTTGATACTTGTCTGTATCATCATCTCAGAACATGCGTTAAGCGTTTGTTTCTACCTGATACTCGTCTGTATCGTAGTCTTAAGGATGCTCGTCCGCATCTTTAATCTATACACCGTGTCAAACACTTATGTCTTCTTGAATTTAGACACTCGTCTGTGTCTATTATTCCCCAGAAGAGTCCCCGCAGAATCAATGCTCGTCCGTGTTCTTTGTTAACTAGTTGATACTCGTCCGTATCATCATCTCCGGACATGTGCCAGCATTTGTTTCTACCTGGTACACGTCCGTATCATATTCTTAAGGATGCCCGTCCGCATCTTTGGCCTATACGCAGTATCTAAACACTTATACCTCTCATTCCTTGGATATAGACATTCGTTCGTGTTTACTTGTCACAGCAAATCCCAGTGAACTATTTCTTTTCTATCTGACATTCGTCCTATGCCATGATACTTTCGGCAGCCGTACCCTGCCAGGTGATCGTCCTTCACCTTTGGATGACCGTCCCTCATCCTTTCCCCAGCGGAGTCTCCATTATTGGAACCCTTTTCTATCTGGCATTCGTCCTATGTCGTGATATTTAGCAGTCGTCCCCTGCTGGGTGATCGTCCTTCACCTCCTGATGATCGTCCTTCATCATTTTATCCGATGGCCGTCCCCATCGTTGATCTTGTTATCTAACATTCGTCCTATGTCATGATAAACCCTGAGAGCAGCCGAACCCTGCTGGGTGATCGTCCTTCACCTCTTGATGATCGTCCTTCATCATTATTATCCGATGGCCATACCTATCGTCGACCTTTTTATCCGACATTCGTCCTATGTCGCGATGCTTTTGGCAACCGTACCTTGCCCGGTGATCGTCCTTCACCTTAGATGATCGTCCCTCATCTTATCCCCAACAGAGCAGCCGTCCCCTGCCAGGTGATCGTCCTTCACCATTGATGACCGTACCTCATCATTCATTTCATTCATAATCCCCAGAGAATCTTATAGCTTTACTTGATGGCCGTCCCCATCATAATCTCTTATACCCCCAGCATGTCGGTCGTCCCCGTCATTGCTCTTTCCCCAGCAGTCGTCCTCTGCTCGACGGTCGTCCTCCGTCGCCTGCACTTTAATATACTTTATTTTTTATTTTACAATCTATATGTCTTTTCTTCTTCATTCCATGAGTGCAAATTTTGGACTGTCTTTGGTATTCAACCACAAGTTATCTTGTTTTCCTGTTAAGCCGTCGCTTACATCCTGCACAGCTAACTCATGTTTGAATAGGGGAAGCTGTAAACACCCCAAATTTTCCCTCACCCATTCACACCATGGCTTGTGACCTCTTCATATGCACAGGTTCAATCATACGATTCTCATATTGCATTTTTTGATTCACTGCATTGCTCCCAAGTCATCTGCATCTAGGGTTTGTGATCTGAGCAATCCAAGGGCCATTTGAGCCACTCCAAAGGTCATCAATCACTTCAAAGGGTCCCATGTATGTTCAAGCATCATATTGCATCCTCACAAAGTCAAGAAAGTCAAAGAATCACAAGAACTGAGAAGGGCATAGAAGCAGAGCCAGGTTTAACTGCACAGATGACCTAGAATTAGGGTTTTCGTTTCAGAGGCCATAACTCCAAATTTTTTGGTCATTCTTGTTTCTATTGGTCTCTATATGGTATAGGGATCATGCATATCAATTTTCATGAAGAAATTCAATGGGGAAGGCATCTGATCAAGAGTTGACTTCTTGAGCAAGTCAGTGTAAAATCAGGGCATCTGAGGCCCCCAATGACCCAACCAAAGGGTGTTCTTCATCATTTTGAATGTGTATGATCTTTATTTGATCATGGAAGATGTTAGAAGTTCACAAAATTGAAGAATCTCAAGCCATTTGCAAAGTTCCCTTTTTGGGAAAATGACTTGTAATGGAAACTTGCCATTTTGGGAAACTTTTTCAACCCTTACTTTTTGATTCAAAAATGATTCAAATGCTTTGGTCATGAAAGTTATAGAATGGATCATTCCTTTTTCAAAAATTACAAGAACTCATTCTAATTCATTTTGGATCAAATGTTATGGCTTGTCAAAGTTGGGAAAAATCACATAATTTCAAGTTTTCCACCAAAGAGGAATTTTGCAAAATGGTATGATCAAGTATTCTAAAGACTTCAAATGTGCACAAACTCTTCACAACATGTCAAGTGGACCTCTAAGGATCATAATGGTGCTTTGAATCATTCCATTTCATGCCTTAAATTTGAAGAATTTCCAAAAGGGCCAAAGTTGGACAAAGTTGCAAAACATCATACAAACCCTAATCCACTTGCTAATTGGCTTCAAAACTGATTCCATGGCCCTCCTCATTCCTTGCTACGCAGGACACCCCTATTGTCCTTGGCCTGCCATTGACCCATACCTCTCTTACACAAAACTTGACTTTTTGCATAAAAACCCATACCAATCAAGCTAGGCCAGACCAACTCCTCTGACCTATCCAGGAGTGATAAGTGGACCAAATGCAGCACAACACACGACACACACAAGCTTGAAACTCTCTCCAAGCCATAGCACCAAGCGTTGCCCTCTTATGCATTTTCATTCGAAACACATCACACAAGCATCAAACATAAAAACAAACTCCATAGAACATCTCAGCATGTCTCACTGATCATCCCTGACCCTTCACCTTGCCCTGAAACTCCCTGAAATCAAAACACGATTTCCTCCCCTCTCTGAACAGAACTCTATCAATCTCTCAAACCAGCCAAAAGAAACTCCAACCAAGCATTGCAAGCTCCTCAGGAGGTTCATTAGAGGCGTTTTGGATCAAAGAGGCAGCCAGAAAGTTCCAAAGATCAAAGCTCCAGTTCAGGTGAGCTCAAGAACATTTTTTCCAGAAACATGTTTTTAAGTTCCTAAATGATTCTCTATGCTTCACTGATCATGTTGATATGTTTTGTTTCAAAAATGGTTGAGAAATGAGTATGTATTCGTGTTCTGAAATTTTTTAACCTAGAACTGTTTTGATTCGATTCTCCTTGTTGATGTGTTTTAAATGTTGTTTGTTTGTTGATTCTTGATGTATGATGTATGGGGATCATTTCTGGGCAGAGAGATTGGACTTTAGTGACCTAGGGAAGAAGATAGCAATTTTCAGGGAGGATTGTGGCCGGAGAAGATGACCGGAGGTCATTTCCGGCCACCTGAGAGTCATTAATGTGTTAATCACGTTTAGGGTTTAGTTTAAATATAGGCCTTAGATTTGGTTGACTTCCATTGACCCGCGCGCAAACCAATGGTCCAGATTCATCACTTAACCCTAATCTTAATTTATTAATTTAATTAATCAGGTTTAATTAAATCCACTCAGTTTGAATTTCAGCCACAAGATTTGGCGCGCAGTCAACCTCCCATTCCCCAAAATCAATCCTGGCCATCCTTTTGAATTACTTTCATTTATTTATACTTTTATTTCATTTTTATTCATTTGTTTTGCATATTTATTTTAAAATAGCTAAAATCATTAAAAAATTATGAAAATTTTTGTCAAGGGTTTCATGAATTTTCAGAACACAAAAATATTTTTATTTTTATTTTTTTGCATTAAAAATTATTTTTAAATCATTTAAATGTTTATTTTTAATTAATTAATGGAAATTAATTCATTAAAAATACATTTAGGTATTTAAAAATCACAAAAAATTCACATAGCATTTAGAAACATTTAGAAACATTGTCCAACTCTCAAACCAAATTTCTTTTTTGTTCTTGATGCATTTTGATCATTTTCATTGGATTTAATTTCATTTCAAGGCAATATTTTATGTCAAACTTCAAAAATTTCTTTCTGCCTAACCATTGAGAGTTGGATAATGATTATTTTTGCATTGCATCTTGTATAGCATGTAGTTTATAGGATAAAATTGGTTTGAATTGATCTTGCATTTTCAAATTGTTTAGCATTTTTCTTGACAAGGTACCTTAAAACCCTAGCAACCTTAGGAAATTCATAACTTTCACTAGGTTAGGAGTTGGATCCCCTCCTTTGGGAAGTGAGTTTGTATAGGTTTAAGGTATCTTTGGTTGTATTTTCAAATTTTTATCATGTCATTTGCTTCTGGTTTTGAATTTTTTCTTTGTGTGATGCATATAACCCTAATTTGTGCCTTCCCTTGCATCCATCTCTCATTTGCTTGCATCCATTGACTTGCCATGACATTTTGTGCATCCACATGATTCATAATACATCTTAGGACATATTAGAATCATGTTTGATCATTGCATCTTTCATTTGCCATGTTACATTTCCATTACATGTCATAACTTTCCATGTACATTCATGTTTCAATGCATGCTTCATTTGCATTCTCATACTTGTATGATCATTCTCATGCCTTGTATCATGTTTGCATCATCTCTTAGAATCATTAACATCATGTAAATGCTTCTGACTTTGGTTTGCATCATGTCATTTCATCTCATTTGCATTGCATTTCATTTTCTTATGCTAACATTTCAGGTGGTAAGTGGTTTGAGAAGTGAATTTGCCTTCACTTCTCACATTCTCTTTTCATCTCTTTCATACTTCCTTTGCTGCATTTTGTATGTGTATTAGATTGGGCTTTCTCATTCATGTTCATCTCTTACTTTCTTTCTTCGAGCAACTTGTCTTCTCAAGTGAAGCAAGTTGTTTTTCTTCTCTTTGCTTCTTGCTCTTTTCATTTGCTTCCTTCCTGGTGGTTTCTCTGAAGATTCTTTCTCTCTTGAGCCTCATAAACCATAGGATCTCCAAGTATGATAATAATTAGGTTTTGATTAGTCCCCCATTTAGTTTTGCCTTTGTGTCATCTTTGAGTCTTCTCTTCTCATCTCATAATCAGGGACCAAGCCCTAAAGGCTTTAAGGCTTTGTGATTAAGTTTATGCCGGCATCCTTCTATTAGGATGGAGTGTATAACTTTAATCCTAAGTGTTAAACCCTTAATGTGTTTAAATCCTTTAATCAATTCACTTAATAATCATCAAGACATCAAGCTTGTAACTTGGGCCTTGCATTAGGGTTCTAATTCTTCCTTAATTGGTTAAGAAAGACTAACCCTAGTGTTAATGGACAAGTCCCCCTCAAGTTGTCTTACAAACCATAAAAGTCACTTCTTAATCTTACCATTAACTAAAATCCATCTAATAGAGGCTTTGTTTTGTCATGAGGTTAATCCCTAATCATGGATTAAGTTGAGGAGTCTTCCCTAGCTTAAATGCTCTCATCTATTATCCTTCTATTAGGATGGTGTAATGAGTCCATTAAATCCTTTATTATGGCTTAAACTCATTACTTAACACTAAACAAAAACAACAAAAACATCTAAATAATTACAAGTAGGTTAATGATCTTAATCCTACATCATGGTAACTAAGTGTGAGATGCTGACTTCACACTTAAGGTATTCTCATTACCCCTAATCAGAGGGAAGATGTGATGAGTTTACTAACCCATTGGTTTAGGCTTAAGCTCATTAATTTTGAAAAACACCACAAAGAAATAAAAGATTGAAAACTCAAAAACAAACAATAATCGTCTCCTCCGGGATTCTTTTCTCATCTCATTCACTCATAAACGAGAACTTGCTTCTTCCGTCTAATTCAAGACAGTTTACACCTGAGCCAGACAGGTCATACACTTGAGCATAGACAAGTAAGCAGTTCACAAGTCAATTTATCTTTCAGTTTCTTTGGGTCGAACTACGGTGTTCTGACTTCCTCACTGCACGAGAGGATACGTAGGCATAACTTAACAGTTATCGAACAAAAGTCTCTGTATATTCCCCCTCCTTCCAGCATTATTCTTTTAGCCTCAAAATCTTGAGCCCTTCACACTCTTTCCTTGCACTGACACTTCTCTTATACACCCCACATTTATTTTACACTGACACTTGCATTCTTTCCAGCTTTGATACACATATTGCACTGACACTACCCCTTTAAAACACAAATCTTTCAAGCGTGGATCCCGTCGAGTACGACGAACTATCTGGGTGCTAATACCTTCCCAGGTTGTAACCAACCCCCTTTCTCAGTCTCTCTGGTTCGCAACCGTCTTATCCATATCTTTTCTAGGTCTATGCAGCATTACCTTTCCTCCGGGATAAAAATGCCTAGCTGGCGACTCTTGTCTTTCTGAGTTCACCCTTGAGTGTACTCTTCCCTTTCACCGACCGTTCGCGTCTGTACCCCTTCTGACCTGAGGTGTCATTTTGGTGGGAGCGACAACCATTCTCTAGTTCAGCGCCTATCTTGACCTCTTTCCTGTTTTCCTCAGTTCCCAGATTCACAACTTCGATTGGCTCTTCATGTGGCTATATAGCTTTCTCTTCTTGTTGTAACAACCTAGCAAGCTCTACAGGTACTTCACAATCTTCCTCCTTTCCATCTTCAGCTTGATAGATCGGATTCTCGAAATTATAATTGGCAATAGTAGAATTGTTATCAACAGGATCCAGAGTGGATAAGGATCTGCATTTTAGTGATGTGGGTGTGTGTAAGAACACATAGTTGATAAAAGAAGAATAAAATAAAAGAAAGACAATGAACACAATATTTACGAAAACGAAACGTCCACTGATTTTTATTGAATGAAGTATGCAAATGAAATGACATCCCGAAACAAGCATACCATTGTGCCCCGGGTAAGGAAAAAGGCTTAAAAGTTTAATTGTTCAAAAATTACAAACTTAAAAGTAACAACACATTAATAGTATTTACTCCTGACTAAAGGAGATATGAATAACGTCTTCAGCCTTCCAATTATTGAGCCCATCACCCACAGTAGGAAAGATCCAGTCATCCAGGTTGTAGTCTTCATTATAGTCACCCACAACATTGATTTGGTCTTTCATGATCCCTTGATTGGTGATACGAACAGCACGAGCACGACGAACAGCCTTCTGGGACTCTGCAGTGAAACCCAAACCAAACTTTTCAGACTTGTAAGGAATGTCAGGAAGCTGACCCCAAATAGTACAACCACCTTCTTCAACCACAGCTCTAGCATCTTTGAGGGAGGCCATTGTAGGATGTACTCTGGTAACCACAGGAACTCTTTTGACAACAGGAGGAGCTTCAGCAGCAGGAACAACCCAAGGAACTACTTCAAACGTCTGGCACGGAGTCTCAACATATTCGCCTTCCACTTCAACATACTTAAACGTATTCACATGACTGATCATATATTCTTCTTCTCCGTAAACAGTGACAACCTTTCCCTTTACTGGATATCTCAACTTCTGATGTAAGGTGGAGGTCACAACACCTTCCCCGTGGATCCAGGGGCGCCCAAGCAAACAAGAGTATGAAGGAAGAATATCCATCACATATAATGTAGAATTGAAGACTTGAGAGCCTACTTTGATCGGGAGATCAATTTCTCCATGCACCACCCTTCTTGAACCATCAAAAGCCCTCACTACTATATTACTTGGTCTCAACACAGCATCCTCAGGACTAAGATTGTTTAGAACCTCTTTAGGAAGTACATTCAGTGAAGAACCATTGTCTATCAACACATGAGACAGGGTAATGCCTCTACACTCAATAGAGATATGTAAAGCTTTGTTATGATTTCTTTTGGCAGGAGTCAAATCAGCATCGGAAAAGCCTAACCCATTATCGTAGGTTAGGTGTGCAACACAATTTTCAAACTGATCCACAAAAATCTCATTTGGTACATGAGCAGTCTTCAAGAACTTAATCAAGGCTTTAGCATGAGCCTCAGAACATAGCAACAAAGACAACATGGAAATCTTGGAAGGATTATGCCCCAATTGGTCAACAATATCATAATCACTCTTGCCAATGATCTTCAGCACTTCTTCCATCTGCTTAGAAAGATTCTCAGCAGTTGGTGCACCAGTTTGTACAGGACCTTTGCCCCGGGCATCAGCAGTGGAGGTAGTAGTTGGAGTAACTATATTCTTGGAGGTAGCCGGAGGAGAGAAAATTCTTCCACTTCTTGTGATCTTACTAGATCCAGCAATATTATCAATATCAAGGTTTTCATCAGCAACAGGTGTATCAGCTAAGGGTTCCTGTTTAACACCATGGATATAAACATCGGAACCGTAATGCCAAGGTATATCTTTATCAGAAGTATACGGAATAGGGCCATGAGTGGTAATAATCATTGGAGCTATCCTAGCCTCAGCAATAGTCTTCACATGGCCTTCAGCAGTAATCTTGATTGGACCCTTATGAGTGATCTTGACAGGGCCCTTGGAAGTAATCCTCACTGGCACTTTATCAACCATATCCACCTCTTCAACCTTCGCACCTTAAGTTATATGTTCTACCATACTCTCCACAGAAGGTGTCCTCTCAAACAATATGGTGTAATTGTCCATGAGCCGTTGAATACCATCCTTCAACTTCCAGCAGCTATCAGGTTTATAAGCACAATAAAAACAATCTTCATTACAACCTGGAAAGAACCCAGCTTGTACCAACTTCTTCTTGATAACAGATAATGGTGTAGTCACATCTGCAACTGAGGAAATATGTGAAACTTCATCAATGGCATTAACAGTCTTCTCATGATTAGGCATGAGAGCAGTAATCACATTTGGAGTCCCAGGAGGGTCAAATCCAATCTCCCCAGCATCAATCATATCTTGAATCTTGTTCTTCAATATCCAGCAGTTGTTGGTATCATGTCCCTGACAATTAGAATGATATGCACATCGTGCATTAGGATTGTACCTAGGAGAGGTAACATTAGGATTCTGAGGAGGGTCCTTCAAAGTAATGAGTTCCCCTTTCAACAAGTGTTGCAAGGCTTGGGCCAGTGACATGTTGATCTTGGTGAACTGTCTTCTAGGCTTCTGTTGATTGTCCTGTGGTGGCTCTGGTGCTGCAAGAGTAGGATTGGAGATGTGAACTGCACTCACAGATTGGTGACTCCTATTACGACCAGGTTGACCATAAACATCATTTGACTCCTTCTTCCCACTAGGGGGCTTCTTTGAAGTACTTGATGAAGAGGCACCCACCTGTATCTTGCCACTTCTTATGCCACTTTCCACACGCTCTCCAGTCATTATCAACTCAGTGAAGCCAGATGATGAGCTTCCAATAAGTTGACTATAGAAAGGACCATTCAGCGTACTCATAAACATATCCACTAGCTCCCTGTCAGTCAAAGGAGGTTGAACTCTACCAGCCAAGTCTCTCCACTTCTGGGCATACTCCTTGAAATTTTCTTTAGCACCCATAGACATGCTTTGGAGTTGCATGCGAGTAGGTGCTAGATAAGCATTGTATTGGTATTGCCTATAGAAGGCCTCAACAAGATCATTCCAATCACGGATGTTGACACTCTCCAATTGATAGTACCATTCCAATTGAGCTCCAAACAAGCTTTCTTGGAAGAAATGAATCCACAACTTCTTATCAGCAGTATGGGGTTGAATCCTCCGGACATAGGATCTTAGATGCAGCTTGGGGCATAAGACACCATCATATACTACAAAAGCAGGGACCTTGAAACCAATGGGTATAACCACTCCAGATATTAAACTCAGATCTTCAAAATCCAACCCATAAGACTTTTGTAACTCCATAGCATTCATTCTATCCACCAGCATCTTGAACTTATCTTTATTAGGATCATGATAGTAATTCTCTTCAGAATCAGAATCCCCCATAGTATTATGGAGACTGCCTCCCTCTTTCTCATACTCTTCAGACTCATAATCTTCAACCTGTTCCTTGGTCTTGACAGGACCTTTGAATCTTCTTCCCAGATTAATAAGGCCTTCTGATCTTCTAGTCTTCTTAGTCTTCTTGGCCAACAGTGTCTTCAATTCATCCTGTCCCTTGGACAAGTTTAGGATCAGCTCTTGGAATTGTGCATTCTGTGCCTGGAGATCTTTGACTGTTTGTTCAAGAGCCATTTCTTCTGAAATAAACAGCGAGAAGATAAGATACATGTACATAAGAAACCTGTGATGCAATGATATGGTGTATAAATGCGTATGCAATGTTTTCAAGGACCGCAGGATTTAAATTTGTTTAAACAACCAAAAAGTAAACTTTTATTAGTAATAAATTTGTTTTCCCCTTGGGCTTACAATAAAATGAAATGAATACAAAAGATGGGTTTTAAGTCTCCTATGGACGTTTCCTCTTTGTGTTGAGGTATGAGTTGAGGTTCTGCTCCTCGTGAAGTTGTTTCGTTAGCTCCAGGATTCTTTCTTGACTTGCTTTGTAATGAGTCTCAAAAGTATCCCTTTGCTCCTTCAACTGGATCCAGGATCTTTGCAACTCTTCCATGTCAGTGGGCATGTCTGGATGAAGAATGATATAAGAAGTAGCTCCTTCAGCAACAGGCTCCATAGTAACTGGCAGGATGACAGGATATGGCATCATAAGAGTCTGAGCACGAGATTGCACCCATCTGAGATAAGCCTCCATAGGAATAGTGTACTTGGGCTCCAGAGTCTTGATGTCAACCTTGTTCACTTTCCTCCATTCTCGTATAAACCTTTGACGGTAACCTTGCAGATCGTTATCGTAGTCAAACACAATACCCTGAATAAGCATGTCATGAGGACCATCACTCCGAGCGTAACCAAACTGACGTAGAGCTAAGGAAGGGTTGTAGGTAATGCCCCCTCTTATGCCAAGGAGTGGCACATTAGGAAACTCCCCACAACGGTCAATGATAGTAACATTCTCCATAGATCGAGAGCACCAATGAATATCTGAATGAGAAAGTGACATGATCCTTTTAGACCACTTGAACCCTTGTTCATTCTTCATGACTGATCGAGGAAGGTAAGAAATAAACCACCTAGATAGTAAAGGTATGCAACACATCAGAGTTCCTCGTGCCTTCGTAGTACGAGTATGAAGAGAATGTAGGATGTCTCCAAGCAATGTAGGCACTGGGTTATGAGTCAGGAATATGTTGATGGCATGTACATCTATGAACTGATCTGGATTGGGGAACAATACTAAGCCATAAATCAACAAGGCTAAGATCTCCTCAAAAGCATCATAGCTCATAGCCTTCAGGAACACTTGAGCTTTCTCCATCAATACCTTAGCAAGAATACCCTTAACTCCACTCCTTGTTTCCAGGACAATGTCTGATTTCTTTAGATGTAAAGCTGCAGCAATGACTTCAGGTTTTGGCTCTTTTTCTAAGCCTGTGAAGGGTTTCTGATCAAGTATAGGTATGTCCAAAAGCTTGGAGAATTCCTCCATTGTAGGAACCAGTTGGTAATCGATGAATGTGAAGCAATGATGCTTAAGATCAAAGAACTGAAACAGAACACTCATCATGTCTTCATTGAACCCTGAAGTGACTAGATCCAGTAGGTAACCATGTCTCTTGATGAACTGGGAGTTTTCAGAAACCTGAGAGACCAATTCCTTAAGCTTAGGAGGTATTCCCACAAAGTTGATCCGGATAGTATTCCTACGAGCAGAAGCCATGACCTGCAACAAAGAACAAAGATAAATACTTTGGTCCTTGAAATGGTTAGTGAAAATGCTATGCTTATGATGCATGATGATGCTATGATGTTATGCTCAATCACAAACATGTGGCACACACAAACAAGTCACACAATAGCCCTAGGTTTAAAGGCTTGCATGAGGTTTAAAGGTAAATACCCTCCCCTGAAGTTTAGTTGGTTCATCCTGTCCTATAAAGTAACCAGGTTCTAAGGGATCTCAATATCATTGATCCTTCACAAGGGTGGTTGCTCAGTAGGCAACTTACTTGCCAACCAAAACCCTCCAAGTTTAGAATCTCAATGAGTGTAGCATCGAGTATCAACCAACTTTAGACTTCTCCAAAGTCGGCTATCTCACTACTTTCTAAAGGCCAAGATGGGATAACTAGGGTTCTAAAAGTTAGTTAGTGTATTTGACAACATATGACAGCCCCGTATTATCCTTAACTTACTTAAGGAACATAAGCACCAACCAAGAAGTCACACTAACTATGGCCACCAGATCAACCATATCGGTATACGCCGTACAGTTTCCTTGGTGTATTGCCATTTACCTAAGGTACACTAGATCCGGGTTAGGATCTTTCACACATAAAGCCCAACAAGTAATATAAAGCAAACAATGCAAACAATGCAAACAATTTAAAGTGATCTAATTCCTAAGGGTACCCCTCTTTTATTAAATCCCCAGCAGAGTCGCCAGTTCTGTAACACAGTGGGAGAACTGACTTTTTATAAATGTTGCGGATAGCAAGAGTCACCACCGACTTTTATTTTATCCAAAGGAAAGGGCATAAAAGAACAGGAAAGACCTTAAAAAGATTTTGAGTTCGGGGGGTAGGTTATACAAAGGGAAGGTGTTAGCACCCTTTATATCCATGGTTATCCATGGGCTCTTAGTTACTTAGATCACTTTAAAGTGTTTTGAGAAAGGTGTAGTGTGTGATTAAAAATTTTCTAAGTACTTTATAATGATCCTTGTATGGATGTATATAAAGACTTTGTTTTGAAAATTTGTTTGAAATGTGAAGTGTAATGAAGTATTTTGAAGAAAAGTGAGCAAGTACTTAAGAGGAACCTACCCTATGCTAAGTCTTTACTGTTCTTATATGTTCTTTCAGTGGTAAGACTATCCCTATTATTAAGGAATAGGTAGTCATTACCTTGGATGTAATAAGGGACATGTGAAGGGACATCTGTATTTAGGCAACTGTAAGGTGTCTTTAGCAATTCGAAGGGACTTATCATCTTTTATTCGAAAGGGACAAGATCATTTACGAAGGCAACATCGAAGAGACTTGATCTTATAATCGTAAAGGGACTTGATGATATTTTAGGAGAAGGGACCTTGCTTTTAGACACCTTACTTGACCTTTTGGTTTAGGCAACATGAGGGATAACCCTTAGGAAGTGAGATGGCGATCAAAGATCGACTTACGTGTGTGCGTGTATAAATTCAAATATTTATCTTATGATTAGTGATCTAAATTAATTTTAAAGCAAACATGTTATCACTCCCTATTTTACTAACCAAAGCAATAATATTTATAAATAAACGATAAGAGCTACGACTATTACAACGCTTTTACAGTTACATAATAATAAAAATAAATTAAATAATAAATATCTAATAAAATAAGCAATTAAATAAATGGTTAGTGATGAAATAATTATAAGAAGAAAAAATTAGCAATGATATACAAAACATACATATATTTAAGTATTTTTTTAGATTTAAATAAACAACTTTTAAAGAATTTTTAAGATGAAAATAAAATAATAAGGATATACTAATTTATTTACAAAATAAACTATGATTAATTATTTAATTGGATATTAGGAAAATTTAATTAATTTTAAGATTTAAATAAAATAAGAATTAGGGTTAGGATTAGGGTTAGAGAAAATTAGGGTTTTAATTATATATATATAAAATATTAGGGTTAGAAATTAATTTAAATATAATTAATGAAATTATATACAAAAACATATATACATATTAATAAATATAAACATAAAAAGTTTAAGAAAATAAATTATTGTATTTTGAAAATATGAGATTTTAAGAAAATATTGCTAATTATTTAGGTTAGAAATTGTTTTAATTGAATTAAATTAAAATATAAGAAAATAAATAAAGAAATTGGATAAAGTACTAAAAACACAAGACCTGGGATTTGAACCCAGGTCCTTTACCTGGCTGAAGGTCTCCCAAAACCAGCTGAACCACTGCGCATGTGTGATAGCAATCCACTTCAAGTTGGTTTTGTTGTTATCCTGTAAAACAAAATAAATCAAAGCAAAAAATTTCCTTTGGCCGGTTTCGAACCCAAGCCCTTCATTAGAATATACGCGCACCAAAACCAGCTGAGCTACATGCTCATTGTGATATATAGATGGAACCCATTTGTTTTAAGCCCTGTCAAAATTTCAAATACGATTTTTGCGCGCAATCAGCTTCATCTCCTACCTCTGGACCTGCGAATTCACCTACAAAAATTGTTAAGGATTTTCCTGCGAATTCAACTTCGCAGGTTTTCCTATGTTCTTCAATCATCATAAAAACTGTAAAATTTTCCAAAATTAAGCACACCAAAAGAATCAACATATCATTTACAGTTCAACCACGTTTTTAAAATTGATTTATATTTGCTAAATCGTTAAACCCTAAAAGAGGCCGAAAACCCTAACCATGGCGTATTTCGATTCAGTCCATGAAACTTAAATCAAATCATCCAGAAAGCTTTAGAACTTCACAATAAACATAAATCCATGGTTAGTTTCAAGTTATAATGCTTAAATATATGAAATCAAAAACACATAATATGAACATGAAGATGCATTCGGTTATGGCATATGAGCAAGTTTCAGGTGCTTTTGAAGGTTGGGATCGATTCAGTGATGTCCAAGGATCCTTCCTATGTTCTTAAAATACCTTTAAATGCCTTGTAATAGTGAAACCGGATTTGAGTTTTTGAACAATTTTGTGAATTTTGAATATGGTGTTGGAGGCTGTGAATTCATGGCTAGGGTTGAGTTTTATGTTGTTTATATATAAGTGAATGAAATTAGGTTAAGAGCTTTCACAAACTTGTGGACTTTTGATCTTTGGGAGATTGAAAAAGATGTGATCTCAAAATTTGATTTTCCTTGATCTAGCATTGCCATATTGTTATGATCTTCATTATTTTTGTATCAATCAAGTCTAAATAAGTCTTAAGACTTTTTAGAAACCAAATCAAATCAAATATCCATCATTTTATATTTTATTTTAATTTAAAATGATTTTTAACATAAAAAATCATAATAAATAAAAATAAAATGAATAAAATTATGAATAAATATATTTTATTTCATGCATGATGTCATGGAAGTATTTGGATCATAAAAAAGCAAGCCCATTTGGTGAATTATGGTTTTAAGACCCCATTTGCTTCATAAACCTCTCAAAAATTTCCCAACTTTGCAAGGGCACAAATCCTTCAATTTTAAGGCTATGAAGGTGTTATTCGACATTTTGGAAAGCTTAAAGAGTCCTCTAACCAACCTCTTTGGTATCATGTCCATATCTTTTACCATTCTCAAGTTATGCTCTTTTGAAGTTGTTGACTTTTTGTTGACTTTTAAAAGGACCTATAATGTCTTAGCTCATACCTTCCAAATGAAGCATTTTTGGGCTTGGCTTGTGAGTCCCAAAGTTGTAGATAATTCAATTTCCTTCAAAATGAGCTTTGGATGGAAATTTTTTGATGAAGCATGTGAAAGTTATGGCTGGTCAAAGTTCAGTTGACTTTTCCTGTGAAAACCCTAATATAGAAACTCCTGATTCTTGATGATCTGAAATCTCCTTGATGAATCATGATCAAGCCTTGATCAAATAATGAATTTTACTTCATATACTTGATGTTGGCAAAAAATCATGAAGTTTGACTTTAGTTTGACCACAGTTGACCTCAGTTTGACTTTTTAACTACTTTGACTGATTTTAACCTATCTGATCATCTGACTGAGCAAATCTTTTGGGAAAGTTTTGAAACTTGACATGGGGATTCTTGAACACATATAGGATTCTATGAAGCTCACTTGAAGTCTTGGAAGTCCACTTAGCCTGATAAAAGTCAAACTTTCTGACTAATTGTGAATCTTGTGAACCTTGTGAACCTCATGAGATGTCTTTTGAACCTTGTGAACCTTGTGAACCTCTTAGCACACAAAGTCCTATCTTGTGGAGGGAAAATTTTGGGGTGCAACAGCTGCCCCTGTTCAATTTTCTGAAACCTGAGGGGTTAGATTGGTATATGTGCCAGTCGTGACCTGGAAGGTTGAAGGGGATTGAACACAAAAGCCCAAAAATTTGCACTCACCAGTGCGTAAAATAACACTGATGATTAATTGTATATGCCTGAGTGGGCTTGAAGATGCCACTTGGAAGAACTGGAGATGGGCTTAGAGATGCCATCCATAATATCAGGAGGTGATAATATTTTTATGTTGATACTGGATATCAGTACTAGGTCTTTGTATAGGCTGTCTCTGAATCGTTTATGCAACATGATTTGAATTGTTGAACGGACCAGTAGAAATAAATCTTCATAACGATTATCTCTTCTGGAAATATCTTGGATTAGGGAATGGATCTTTGTACAGACCGTTTGCCTACTCTCCAAGGTCAAAAGAATGTCATGATTAATTCTTCTGAAAAATATCTTGAACTAGGGAATGGATCTTTGTACAGACCGTTTGCGTGCTATTCAAGGGCCAACAGATTAAATCTTCTGAAAATATCTTGAACCAGGGAATGGATCTTTGCACAGACCGTTTGCCTGTTATTCAAGACCAGATAGATGAAATCTTCTGGACACATCCTGGATTAGGGAATGGATCTTCTTACAGATCGTTTGCCTACTCTCCGAGGACAAAATGTGTCAGGATTAAGTCTCCTGAAAATATCTTGGATTAGGGAATGGATCTTTGTACAGATCGTTTGCCTACTCTCCGAGGACATAGATTAAATCTTCTGAAAATATCTTGAACCAGGGAATGGATCTTTGTACAGACCGTTTTCCTGCTATTCAAGACCAGATAGATGAAATCTTCTAGAAATATCCTGGATTAGGGAATGGATCTTCTTACAGACCGTTTGCCTACTCTCTGAGGACATCTTGAGTAATGTATGGATCATTTCTGACCTGTTGTGAATTGTTGATGCTGTTTTATCTGCATATAACTATCCTGCAAGGAAAATGTTAGTTTATGCAATATGTATGCATGCATAGTATGATGCACCTAAGTAAATGTGTTGTGCATTTATGGATATGTTATGGTATGATGTAAATGATGTATGTATTAATTATGCAGCCTAAAACGTTCGGATATCTTTGTATAACAACTGCTGGCTAGGGAAAATAAATCCCGATTCATTGCTGAAGAATATGAGGAACTTGTTCCTGTCTTGATAGTATAGTATTTATAACCTCCCATCTTCGTTCGTCGTACTTCTATTTAAGGAATAAGTTCCTAAGTATCCCGACTGAGGATAAAAGAGATGGACATAAATTCAAGGGAAGATGTAACTCGAAGTATCTATATAGATAGATTTGCTCTACTGGAGATTTGTAGTTGTCTTGTGGGGATGAACTTGCGAAGCTTCGTTGAATTCCTTCCCTCGTTCGTCCTTAGTAAATACTATTACTGCATTTTTATGCATTTCTGGTAAACCTCAACCATATTCAAGCATTTTATGCATTTCTGGTAAATATCAATCATATTCAAAAGCATACATGCATTCAAACACAACCAATGGACGTTTCGCTTATGTAAATAGGGTAAAAGTAAATCTGGATTCAAAGATGAAATTTTATTTATATCACAAAGTGACCTATACATAGGCAAGTTTGTACAAGGAGACAGAAATCCTAGTAAGAGGAATTCGTAGTAAATTTTTTTACAAAACAAAGAAAACAGCTATGTGAAAAGTGATCCTATTGAGTTTCAATTCTACTATTGTCATTATCTTCAAGTATCTCATCTTCTGCTATTGAGACGGAAATGATTGGATTGATCTTTATCTGTTCGAGCTTGAATTAAGTAGCACAACTGGTTGGAGTTTTCATGGGTGATCCAAACGAGACATAGTCATACGCTTTAATCCCTAACTTTTGCCTGGATTGCCCTTTCAGGTTTTCAATCCACCGGGATACCCTTTTTTGCCCAAGCCGCCCTTTCAGGTTTTCGACTTGCCGGGTGTACATTTATATATATATATATATATATATATATATATATATATATATATCCCTACTTTTTGCCCGAACCCTTTTGGTTCGCCGGGATGCCCTTATTTTTTGCCTAGGCCAGTCAACCTAGCGGGTCTCTTTTTATGCGTAGTATTTTTTAACTATGTCTGCGTTTACAGGCTGTGGGAAGTCTTCACCATCCATAGTAGTAAGCATCATGGCACCTCCTGAGAATACTGTTTTGACTACAAATGGTCCTTCATATGTAGGAGTCCACTTGCCCCTAGGATCACCCTGTGGTAATATGATACGCTTGATTACCAAGTCACCAACCTGATATACCTTTAGCTTAACCTTCTTATTGAAAGCCTTGATCATCCATTTCTGGTACATCTGACCATGACACACAACTGCTAACCTCTTCTCATCAATCAAATTTATCTGGTCAAGTCGAGTCTGAATCCAATCATCTTCATCCAAGTCTGCATCCTTCATGATTCTTAAGGAAGGGATCTGAACTTCAATGGGCAGAACTTACGCGATCCGAGAGGAACAGAGTCACGTGTCGGACGGACTGAAGAGTCGCCACCTAATTCTATTTATTCCCGAAGCGGGAAAGGGAAGATATAGATACAACCCGGGAAGAAAGGGATGAGGACAAAGGTCAACGGAACCATTGCCTGGGTTTGGGAGTCGGTTATGCAGGGGGAAGGTATTAGCACCCCCTACATCCATCGTACTCGATGGGAACCATATAAGTTATCACGCGTGAAAGGATGTCTATGCTTAAACGAATTGCTTGCTAGAGGGAAATGAGTTGAATTATAAGTTAGATTGATCCTAGGTGCTCGGCAAGGATTGAGATCCTCGTGCCTACGTACTCCCGTGTGCAATGGGAAAGTCAGAGCCTCGTAGTTCGACCTACTAAGGGTAATGGTTGTTTGTTTTATTACCTTTCTTCGACGAAAGGGTTTAGGAGTTGAAATGCACTAAAGACTATGTATAGTTTATCTCGTCCAACAATACGAGCGTCCTGCGTCGAAATAATCGGAGCGAGTAACGAGAGCTCGTTATCCTCCTTTCTACCGCTTAAGGCTCGTGGCGTACAAATCTTCTCGTATTATTAGAATGTTTTATTTCCTAAGACCGCTTGACGTTGGATCAAGGGTTTGGATCTAAAAGAATCATTTTGGTTTTTTGAGGTTAAAGGGTGAATGCAAATGGAGTTTATTTTTGTGGTTTATTAGCGAGGCATGAAGCGCTCGGCTCGCAAGGAGAGGTGGATCCTAATAAACGAAATAATAACTGGAAAATAAAGTGCGACTGTGCGAGTGCAATCGCTTGCGTTGGACCAAGGATTCAGAATTAAGTAAAATACGGAAAATAAAATACATACAAAGTAATGGGAGAGGGATACAAAATAAATATAGGGGATTGCGAGAAATAAAGAGGTCTCGTTGTAGTTTGCCCAAGAGGAAGCGTGTGTGTAGTGTTTTTGAATCGTTCGAAGGCGTTCGGCCTTTTTAATCGGAAATAACTATTCGAAGGCGTTGGACCTTTTTAATCGAGAACAACTATTCGAAGGCGTTGGACCTTTTTGGGACGCGTCGAAATTTAGTTCGTGAACTACCTTAGAATCGATTCAAAACTGGAATCTTTCTATAAGGAGTCGAAACAATATTTTTTTGAAATGCAAAAATGAATAAACGAATCAAATTGCAAAAAATAAATAGAATAATAAATACAAATAAATAAATAAATTAAATAATAATGAGAATAATGAATAAATTAAATTGTATTACAAGTTTTTGTTCAAAATAAAAATAATAGGATAAAATAAAATAATAAAAAAAGAGGGCCTCATATTGACCAAACATTACCGATTTAACGAAATCGGGCGAAAAACGGCCTTTTGTCAAGTCATTGGCCCTTATAAAAATAAATTAAATGAAAGTGATGATATTAATATTCAACTAAATTTATAATAAACTAAAAACAAAATGAAATTGAAATTTAAAAAGAACAATAATAATTATAAGAAAAATAAGAAAACTAAAGAAGAAAAATAAGAAACTAAATAACAGACAGGGGGTGCATGAGTCAGATTTGGAGGTGTGTTTGTCGCTCCCACCAAATGAAACCGGGTCAAATGGGGTACAGACGCGAACGGTCGGCGAAGGGAACAGTGAGAACACACAGCCGTGAACTCACTGGAGAAGAATAGAGTCGCCAGCTAGGCATTTTTATCCCGGAGGAAAGGTAATGCTGCATAGACCTAGAAAGATATGGATAAGACGGTTGCGAACCAGAGAGACTGAGAAAGGGGGTTGGTTACAACCTGGGAAGGTATTAGCACCCAGATTGTCCGTCGTACTCGACGGGATCCACGCTTAAAAGATTTGTGTTTTAAAGGGGTAGTGTCAGTGCAATTTGTGTGTAAAGAGGCTGGAAAAGGATATACAGGTGTCAGTGTAAGAGGAATGTGAGGTGTATAAATGTATAGTGTCAGTGTAAGAACAAGAATATGATGCTCAAGATCATGAGGCTTAAAGAATGAAGCTGGAAAGAGGGGGAATATACAGAGACTTTTGTTCGATAACTGTTAAGTTAAGCCTACGTATCCTCTCGTGCAATGAGGAAGTCAGAACACCGTAGTTCGACCCAAAGAGACTGCAAAGATGAATTGACTTGTGAACTGCTCACTTGCCTATGCTCAAGTGTATGACCTGTCTGGCTCAGGTGCTAACTGTCTTGCATTAGACGGAAGAAGCGAGTTCTCGTTTGTGAGTGAAGATGATGAGAAAAGAATCCCGAAGGAGACGATTATTGTGTGTTTTTGAGTTTTCAGTCTTTTATTGCTTTTGAGAGTTTGTCGTAAGTTAATGAGCTTAAGCCTAAACCAATGGGTTAGTAAACTCATCACATCTTCCCTCTGTTTAGGGGTAATGAGAGTACCTTAAGTGTGAAGTCAGATTCTCAAACTTAATCACCTATGGTGTAGGATTAAGATCATTAACCTACTTGTGATTATTTAAATGTTTTTGGTTTTTTTGTTTAGTGTTAAGTAATGAGGTTAAGCCATAATCAAGGATTAAACAGACTCATTACACCATCCTAATAGAAGGATAATAGATGAGAATGTTTAAGCTGAGGAAAGCTCCTCAACTTAATCCATGATTAGGGATTAAACTCATGACAAAACAAGCCTTTGATTAAGTGGATTTTATTTAATGGTATGATGATGAAGTGAGTTTTATGATTTGTAAGACAACTTGAGGGGGACTTGTCCATTAACACTAGGGTTAGTCCTTCTTAACCAATTAAGGAAGAATTAGAACCCTAATGCAAGGCCCAAGTTACAAGTGTGATGCCTTGATATTTATTAAGTGAATTGATTAAGGGATTTAAACACATTAAGGGTTTAACACTTAGGATTAAAGTTATACACTCCATCCTAAGAGAAGGATGCAGGCATAAGCTTAATCACAAAGCCTTAAAGCCTTTAGGGTTTAGTCCCTGATTATGAGATAAGAAGAGATGACTCAAAAGAGACTCAAAGGTGAAACTAAGAGGGGAGACTAAACAAAACCCTAATTGTTGTCATGCTTGATTGTTCCTAAGGTTTGTGAGGTTTAAGAAAGAAATCTTCAATGGAACCACCAGGAAGCAGATGAAAGGATCAAGAGAAGCAAAGTAACTTGCTTCATTCAAGAAGTCAAGTCACTTGAAGAAAGAAGGTGGGAAGAAGAAGAATGAGCAAGCTCAAACTCAAACACAAACAAAAATGCAGCAATGGATGCAAGAGAGATGAAAAGAAAAGTTATGAGAAGTGAAGGCAAATTCACTTCCCAAAATCACTTACCACCTGAAAAGTTAGAAAAGAGGATGCAATGCAATGCAAAATGGGATGAGATGACATGGTGAGAAACAAAACCAGAAGCATTTACATGATGCTAATGATGCAATGAGATGCTACAAACATGAGGCAGCACATGGAAATGATCATGCAAGTTCATGAATGCAAATGAAGCAAGCTAGGAAGCATGGACATACATGAAAAGTTATGAAGTGCACATGGCATACAACATGGCAAATACATGATGCAATGATCAAACATGCTTTCAAGATGTCTTATGATGCCAAATGAATCAAATGGATGCTTGAAATGTCATGGCAAGTCATGTCATGCAAGGGAATACAAGAGGGATGCACATGGAAGCCCAAATTAGGGTTTATGAACCAAACATCAAACAAAAGTCAAAAACAGAAGCAAACCCTAAGATAAAAAATTGAAAATGCCACACACAGTAAACCTAATCCTATACTAAACCAATGCCCAAAGGAGAGGTCTTGACTCCTAACCTAACTCAAGATGTGATTTTTACAAGATTCTAGGGTTTTTAGGGTTCCTAAACAAGAAAATTGCCAAACAAATTGAAAATGAAAGATCAAATCATGGCCTTTTAACCTCACAAACTACATGCTAAACACAATGCAATGCAAGAAGAATCAATGTCCAACTCTTCATGGATAGGCAGAAATGATTTTTTGAACTATGGATCAAAATAATGCACAAAAATGATTTTAATTCAAAGAAAAATTCTCAAAATGCATCAAGATCCAAAAAGAAATTTGGTTTTAAGGTTGGACAATGTTTCTAAATGTCTTGGAACATTTCATGAATTTTTTGGTGATTTTTAAATACCTAAAAGTATTTTTAATAAATTAATTTCCATTAATCAATTAAAAATAATCTTTTAAATATTTAAAAATACTTTTTTAATGCAAAAAATGAAAATAAAAATATTTTTGTGTCTTAAAAATTAATAAAACTTTTGAGAAAAAGTTTCATAATTTTTAAGACATTTTTGCTATTTTAAATTAATTATGCAAATAAAATGAAAAGAAATGAATTAAAATAAAGAAAAAGGAAAAGTCAACAGAATGGAAGGCAGGGATTGAGTCTGGGTTTGGGAGTATTGACTACGCGCCAGATCTTGTGGCCCAAATTCAAACTGACTTAAACTCAATTAATTAAATAAATTAAAGTGATTAGGGTTTAATGACCACATCTGGACCATTCACACGCGCGGCAAGTCAAACGGTCAAAGCAATCGCACGCTCCAGATTCAAACTCAATTAATTACAGGGATTAAACCCTAATGATTTTCAGGTGGCCGGAGAAGACCTCCGGTCGTCTTCTCCGGTGGGAACCCCACCTGAAAATCCCTAAAAACTTCAAAACGCAACAAAAATGAAAACCAAGCATACAGAAATGATTCCCATGATCCACTGAATCAAAACCCCATCATAAACAACATTTATTTTTTCCCAGAATCATGAATCGAACAAAACCTTTTTTAGGTCAACAGAGTTTCAGAAAGCAATTAAATTCTCATTTCATCACCATTTTCAAAACTAAAAGCACCAGGACAATCAGTGAAGCATGGAGAACAAGTTTAGAACTTAAAAATCCATTTCTGGAAAAAAAGTTCTTGAGCTACCTGAGATTCGAAGCTTTCACTCCAGCAACTTTCTGACCTCCCCTCCTTGTGAAATCCACTCCTTATGACCTCTTGATGATGCTTGAATGCTTTGGAGAAGTTTATGCTGGCTAGATGAAGAGTTTGAACAACTTCTGCTCAAGCTCAGTTGAAAATGGCAATGGTGATGCAGGCAGTTTCAGGCCAATGTGAGTGGTTCTTTGTGATCAGGGTGATGTTTTAAGAAGGTTTGTGGAGTTTGTTTGGATGTTTATGGCCTGTGGAGTGAGTTTCGAAAGAAACTGCAAGTTGGAGTGAAAATGGAGAAGTGGTGTTCTTGCTTGATTCAGGCTTGGTTCTTTGTTGGTTTGGGCTTAATGAGGCATGGTGAGTTGAGTAGTGGAACTTGTTTTAATGTTTGTGAACTGGGCAGAGAGATTCGAAGAGAAATGCCAATAGGGTGAGTTTTGTGTATGGTGTGTTGTGGTGTGTTTCAGCTGGGCTTGGTGTTATGTTTGGCTAGCAAATGGAAAGTATAAACAATCCCAATTGGCCAGATGATGTGACCTGGCCTGCTGTGATTGGGATGTTTGCTTTTGCCAAAAGTCAACTTTTTTGTAAGAGAGGTATGGCTTGGGTTCTAGCTTGGTACAATGGCTAGGGCTGGCGCAGCATGGTGTGTATGGGAGGCTAGAGTGGTTCAAAGGCCAATGCAGCAAGTGGTAAGAAGCATCATGATGGTTTTGCAACTTGGTTACTTTTGGAACTTCATGAAAAAGTCTTGTTATACAAACCATGATCATGAGAAAATTTGGTCCAATTCTGATTTTTAGAACTCATGTGATGTTTGTACATTGGTTTGAAGTGAACTAGAAGTTACAAATGGCCTTGGTTCATGATTTTGCAAATTTCTCATTTAGTGCACATCTTGAAAATCAATGATTTTTGCCAACTTTGTCACACCATAACTTTTGATCCAAAATGAATTAAATCATGTTCTTGTACTTTTTGAAAAGGGAAAAATGTGTTCTACAACTTTCATGACCAAAGTTTTTTCATTTGAAGCATTTTTGGATCAAAAAGCAAGGCTTGAAAAATGGCATAAAATGACATATTCTTGAAAAGTCAACTATGCCCTAAAAAGTCAACTTTGCAAAAACTTCAAATTCTTGATTTTTGTGAACTTCAACCTTCTTCCATGATCAAATAAAGATCAAATACACTCAAAATGATGAAGAATGCCCATTGGTTGGGTCATTGGGGGCCTCAGATGCCCTGATTTTGCACTGACTTGTCTGAAAAGTCAACCCTTGATCAGATGAGTTCCCCATGGAATTTCTTCATGAAAATTGATATGCATACTCCCTATACCATATAGAGACCAATGGAAACAAGAATGACCAAAAAAATTGGAGTTATGGCCTCTGAAACCAAAACCCTAATTTTAGGTCAACTGTGCAGTCAAACTTGGCTCTGCATCTACACCAATCTCAGTTCTTGTGATTCTTTGGAAATCTTGACTTTGAGAGGATGTAATATGATATAAGAACACACATGGATCCCTTTGAAGTGCTTGGTAGCCTTTGGAGTGGCTCAAGAGCTCTTGGATTGCTCAGATCACAAACCCTAAGTGCAGATGACTTTGCAACTATGCAGTGAATAAAAAATGAGATGTGAGGTGATATGATTGAGTTTATGCATATGAAATGATCACAAACCATGGTGTGAATGGGTGAGGGCAAATTTGGGGTGTTTACAGCTGCCCCTATTCAAACATGAGTTAGCTGTGCAGGATGTAAGCGACAGCTTAACAGGAAAACAAGATAACTTGTGGTTGAATATCAAAGACAGTCCAAAATTTGCACTCACAGAATGAAGAAGAAAAGGGATATGGATTGTAAAAGAAAAATAAAGTGTATTGTAAAGTGTGGGCGATAAAGCAATGACGGGGACGGCCGACATGCTGGGGATAAAAGGTAAAGCCAAGACGGGGACGGCCGACTAGCTTGGGAAAGAAGAATTATGACGGGGACGACCATCAAAATAAAGCCGCAAAATTCTCTGGGGATTAATGAAACATGACGGGGACGGCCATCAAGTCCACAAAGCAAAGTAACTGACGATGGGGACGGCCATCGGGCTAAAAGAAAAAGGACCACGACGGGGACGGCCATCGGGTTAAAGAATAAATGAAATAAACAGATGATGGGGTACGGCCATCAAAGGTGAAGGACGATCACCTAGCAGGGGACGGCTGCTCTGTTGGGAGTAAAAGAAATATGATGGGGACGGCCATCAAAGGTGGAGGACGACCACCTGGCAGGGTACGGCTGCCGAAAGTATCGCGACATAGGACGAATGCCGGATAAAAAGTCAACGATGGGGACGGCCATCGGACGAGCATGATGGAGGACGACCATCAAGAGGTGGAGGACGACCACCTAGCAGGGTACGACTGCTCTCACGGTTTGTCATGACACAGGACGAATGTCAGATAACCCAAAATCAACAATGGGGACGACCATTGGATAAAATGATGAAGGACGATCATCAAAAGGTGGAGGACGACCACCTAGCAGGGGACGGCTGCTAAATAAATCAACGATGGGGACGGCCATCGGATGAGCATGATGGAGGACGACCATCAAGAAGTGGAGGACGACCACTCAGCAGGGTACGGCTGCTCTCAAAGTTTATCGTGACACAGGACGAGTGTCAGATACAAAGGAAGATTTGTTCACTTGGCGATCTACTGGGGAATAGTAAACACAGACGAGTGTTTATATCCAAGAAACAAAGTATAAGTGTTTGGTACTTGTGTATAGATTAAAGATGTGGACGAGCATCCTTAAGACTATGATACGGACGAGTATCATGTAGAAACAAATACTGACGCGTGTTCAAAGATGATGATACAGACGAGTACCATCTGGTTAACAGAGAACACGGACGAGTGTTGTATCTGAAGGGACTCTTCTGGGGAATAGTAGACACGGACGAGTGTTTATATTCAAGAAGACACAAGTGTTTAACACAGTGTATGGATTAAAGATGCGGACGAGCATCCTTAAGACTATGATACGGACGAGTATCATGTAGAAACAAACGCTTGACGCATATTCTAAGATGATGATACGGACGAGTACCATCTGGTTAACAGAGAACATGGACCAATGTTGAATCTGTGGGGATATAAACGGTGTATATGAGATACGGACGAGTATCTGTATAAGTATGAATATTTATCTGCTGGGGAGAGTGACACGGACGGGTGTCAAGAGAGAAAAGTATAGTATTAACAAGTATATAGGTTGTGAAAGTGTAAGCGACTGCGCTGGAGAAATGACACGGACGGGTGTCAAGAAAGTGCATATAGGTATATGTGAGTGCAAAGAGTATGTCTTTGGCTTTCTGCTGGGGTATGACACGGACGGGTGTCAAAAGGAGTATATACTGGTGATTTGTGAGGCAGCTGCTTTTGCTGGGGATTCTGGTGGGTTTTTTTTCTGTACGTTGCTGAACTGTCATTATTCACAAGTGTTGATTTAAAGCATGGCTTATGATTATGCTATGTGTTTGATTTTTGCCGCAATGCTTCGTGTTAAAACGGAATGCTACGCTTTGTGGGTAAATATGATGCAAATGCTATGATTGTGCAAAGATACCAAAACCGGGATCCGGGTCCCGTTGCTGCGAAGATCTTCGATCGATCTGCTTGAAAAGAACATCCCAGCTGGGGATAAAATCACTGGTGGATCTGTCATGAGGTGATATCTGCTTGGGGATATGGGTCATTGATAGACCTATCCTTATAAATGAGAGACCCAGCTGGGGTTTGTAGAAGCTCTCTCCACTCTGTTGTGGTCTTCTATGCGCTGCTCTTCTGGACGGAAGCTGGAGCTCTGTGGGGAGATGGTACCCTGACTTTTGTACTCGGCTGAGGGCGAGGTGGCAACTCGGCTGGGGATAAAGAGAGATCATTGAGAGACTTCCCTAGGGATTCTGTTGAAAAGGATCCTTGACTTAGCCGGGGATATAGGTGCCTTCTGTGATGGGCAACTCTGATGGGGGCAAGTAGTAAGTGGCAACTCAGCTGGGGGGAAGTCATGAGAGGCAACTCAGCTGGGGAGAGAGCACTTCGGGTGCTAAACTTGAGTGTTGATTTGCCAGCTTGCCGGGATGGAGCTTACATGCCCCAAGTTGCGTTCGGGATACCTGTAACCCTGAAAAAGATAGAGAAACGCACAAGATAATCCCGAGGTATCCTTTACTGGATCCCGTCATAGGAGTTTAAATATTTCTGAGAGTAAGCATATTTCCTGCAAGCATGTTTTTATTTGAAGGTAAACATCTGTATTCTTATGCAATCAGTGTTTCTTTAAGATATCAGACATTTCTTTGCAAAATAAAAATGTACAAGACGAGACATGACTGAGAAATCTGATTTTATTAATTCAAATGCCCTGAATTGGCGAGATACAGTTAAAGAAACGAATCCCCTGGAAGGAGGAGATTGTTACAAATTGAGAAACAAAATGTTGGCAGTGTTGATGACGCTTTAAGGAGCTTCCTCTTTACTATGACTCGTATGACTTTTGACGTTCTTCTCATCCGGCCTTCTGAAGAATGCTGATTCTGATTGAAGCTTGACCCTTTCGAAGCTTACCAAGTTGTGAACGATACAGACGAATTCAGAATGCAGTTGTTCGCTTATTCCCTTATTTTGCATGGATCGCCCTTTCGGGTTTTCAATCCATCGGGATACCCATTTTTGCCTGAGCTGTCCAATGCGGCTTTTCAACTCAGCGGGTGTACATTTTTGTTTATTTTCCCTTACTTTTTCCCGAGTCTTTTATTCTGTTTTTGACTCGCCGGGATGCCCTATTTTTGCCTGGACTTACATTCTGTTTTTATGTCCAGCGGGTCATTTTATGCGAAGTATTTTTTAACTGCATCTGAATTCACAGGGGATGGGAAATCTTCGCCATCCATGGTGCTGAGCATCAGTGCTCCACCAGAGAAAACTTTCTTCACTACAAATGTTCCTTCATAGTTTGGAGTCCATTTGCCCCTGTGGTCTGTATGAGGAGGGAGGATTCTATTCAGCACAAGATCTCCCACTTGGTACTCTCGGTGCCTGACTTTCTGATCGAAGGCTTTCTTCATTCTTTTCTGGTACAACTGCCCATGACAGATTGCAGCTAATCTTTTCTCTTCGATCAGACTCAGTTGTTCGTATCGGGACCTAACCCACTCTGCTTCACTCAGTTTAACATCCATTAGTACCCGTAGAGAGGGTAATTCAACTTCAACCGGTAGGACTGCCTCCATACCGTACACAAGCTGATACGGTGTTGCCCCAGTGGATGTTCTGATTGACGTGCGGTACCCATGCAAGGCAAACGGTAGCATTTCATGCCAGTCTTTGTAGGTGATTACCATCTTCTGCACAATCTTCTTGATATTCTTGTTTGCCGCCTCAACAGCGCCATTCATCTTTGGCCTGTAAGGAGAAGAATTGTGATGTTGGATCTTGAAGTCCCGGCACAGTTCTGCCATCATTTTATTGTTTAGATTGGAACCATTATCAGTAATGATCCGCTCGGGAACTCCATACCGACAGATGATATCTCTTTTCAGAAATCTGGCTACCACTTGCCTTGTGACGTTTGCATATGAGGCTGCTTCGACCCATTTGGTGAAATAGTCAATGGCAACCAGGATGAATCTGTGGCCATTTGAAGCAGTTGGCTCAATCTTACCAATCATATCAATGCCCCACATGGCAAAGGGCCATGGTGACGACATGATGTTCAAAGGATTGGGAGGTACATGTACTTTATCTGCATAGATCTGGCATTTATGGCATTTTCTGGCGTAAGCACAACAGTCTGCATCCATTGTGATCCAGTAATAGCCTGATCTTAACAACTTTTTAGCCATGGCATGCCCTCCGGCGTGAGTACCAAGGGACCCTTCGTGCACTTCATGCATTAACAAATCTGCTTCCGTCTTGTCAACACATCTGAGGAGTACCATATCAAAGTTCCTTTTGTATAAAGACCCATCAGTGTTCAGAAAGAAACTACCAGCAAGCCTTCTCAAAGTCTTCTTATCATTGGAAGATGCCCCAGGTGGGTATGTTTGATCCTCCAAGAAGCACTTAATGTCATGGAACCAAGGCTTATCATCTTTGACAACATCTGCTGCAAATACATATGCTGGTCTGTCGAGTCTGGACACTGAAATCTGAGGTACAAAGTTGGCAGCTTGAACTTTGATCATGGATGAAATGGTAGCCAGGGCATCTGCAAACTGATTCTCGTCCCGAGGGATATACTCAAGCTTGACTGTTGTAAAGAAAGTCAATAACCTCCTTGTATAATCCCTGTAAGGTATCAGATGATCCTGGTGTGTGTACCATTTGCCGTTGGTTTGATTGATTACCAGAGCTGAATCTCCGAATACAGTTAACGTCTTGATCCTGAGGTCAATGGCTTCCTCAAGACCCATAATGCAAGCTTCGTATTCAGCTTCGTTGTTAGTGCAGTTGAAAGTGAGTTTTGCCGAGAAAGGCATGTGAACTCCTTTAGGTGTAATGAGTACTGCGCCAACACCACGACCATTCATGTTAACAGCCCCGTCAAACATCATAGTCCATTCTTCTTCCGGGTCAGGCCCTTCAGTATGAACAGGCTCTTCGTGATCTGTTGCTTTTATGAACATGATGTCTTCATCAGGGAAGTCAAATCTCATAGGCTGGTAATCATCAATTGGTTGCTCAGCAAGATATTCAGACAATACACTGCCCTTGATGGCTTTCTGAGATGTGTATTGGATGTCATATTCCGTGAGGATCATTTGCCATCTTGCAACCCGTCCGGTAAGAGCTGGCTTCTCAAATATGTACTTAACTGGGTCCATTTTTGAGATCAACAAAGTAGTGTGGGTCAGCATATACTGTCTCAGTCGGCGAGCAGCCCACGCTAAATCACAGCAAGTTTTCTCGAGCAGTGAATAACGTTGTTCACAGTCGGTAAACTTTTTGCTTAGGTAGTATATCGCATACTCTTTTCGACCAGACTCGTCATGCTGGCCCAGCACACACCCCATTGACTCTTCTAATACTGTCAAGTACATTATCAGAGGTTTTCCTTCAACTGGAGGCATGAGGATTGGAGGTTCTTGCAAGTACTCCTTGATCTTGTCAAAAGCCTTCTGGCAATCTTCATTCCACCTGACCGTCTGTTCCTTTCTTAACAATTTGAACAAGGGTTCACAGGTTGCTGTAAGGTGAGATATGAACCTTGATATGTAGTTCAATCGACCTAAGAACCCTTGAACTTCTTTCTCAGTTTTCGGTGCAGGCATCTCTTGAATAGCTTTGACTTTATCAGGGTCCACTTCAATCCCTTTCTCGCTTACAATAAAACCCAGCAGCTTGCCAGATCTCACCCCGAATGTGCATTTGTTGGGGTTCAACTTCAGTTGGTACTTCCTCAGACGCCTGAACAACTTCAGCAAATTTACCAGGTGATCTTCTTCAGTGAGGGATTTGGCAATCATGTCATCCACGTAACATTCTATTTCTTTATGGATCATATCGTGGAATAATGTTACCATAGCCCGTTGATACGTTGCGCCGACATTCTTGAGCCCAAATGGCATTACCTTGTAGCAGAACGTGCCCCAGGGTGTGATGAAGGTTGTCTTCTCCATATCTTTAGGTGACATTTTAATCTGATTGTATCCTGAAAATCCATCCATGAAGGAGAATACTGAGAACTGAGCCGTATTATCCACCAATACATCAATGTGAGGTAAAGGGAAATCATCTTTTGGGCTGGCTCTGTTCAAATCCCGGTAGTCAACACACATTCTTACTTTGCCGTCTTTCTTAGGCACAGGTACTATATTAGCAACCCACGGTGGATAGCTAGTTACAGCAAGGAACCCGGCGTCCCATTGCTTTTGTACCTCTTCCTTGATTTTCATAGCCATGTCTGGACGAGTACGGCGCAGTTTCTGTTTAACCGGCGGGCATTCTTCTCTCAAAGGCAGCTTGTGCACAACAATGTCGGTGTCCAACCCTGGCATGTCTTGATAAGACCAAGCAAACACGTCCACATATTCTTGCAGCAGGTCAATCAATTGTCTCTTCACTGAGTCTTGCAAGCAGGCCCCGATTTTAACTTCTTTCACGTCTTCATCTGTACCAAGATTGATCATTTCAACCTCCTCCTGGTGAGGAGTAATGGCCTTTTCCTCTTGTCTTAACAACCTGGCTAGCTCTTCAGGAAGCTCATATTCTTCTTCAACCCCTTCATCAGCTTGATTGATCGGATTGTCAAAGTCATACGAAGCCATAGCCGTGCTGTTGTCGGTGCTGTCTGGAAGGCACTCTCTGCAAGGGTTCAGTTTGTTCATTTTAGTGATTTGATTTTAATCTTGTTTAGAAAAGTGAAATAAAGTTGTCATTTTGAAAACACTACCATTTATTTTTTGTACAAAAAGAAAAACGGAAAAACAGTGAACGGAAAAGAAAAAGACTCGTTTGCAAAAAGATGTCTGATATTTCATTGATTAATCTTATTGCACAAAAAGTACAGATGGCCCGATTACAAAATGAGTCTTGTCATCTTGGGCAAGATGCAAGACTTTGATGCATGCTATAAAAATACAGGAAATAATAATTACTCTGCATGAGTAACTCTTATAATTTCCTGGGAAGACCAGTTTGAGATACTGCTCCCCGGGATCTTTGGACGAATCCAGCTTTCCAGGTTGCGTTCTTCTTCCAGCTCGTCTTCCAGACAGTTGACAGCATCAGGGGTGAGCATCCCCCCACTCACAAAGTTGGGCTCTTTTGCAGCCTCTACTTGATCTTGTTGAGTTGGTCTGTAACCCAACCCAAATTTGTCCTCTTTCTTCTCCACCGATAGCAGTTTGCCCCAGCCTTGGGCGTTTCCTCCCTCAACAACCTTCCGGGCTTGTTGATATGATGATATTGAAGTACCAGATACAGCAGATGTTTCATTGACATTCAAGGCTTCAAAACCTTGGCTCATTGTTTCATGGATCTCCCCATCCATCTCAATGTACTTATAAGTAGCCAGGTGGCTGACAAAAATGTCCTCCTCTCCACAGATTGTAACGATTTGACCCTCCCACTCATATTTTAACTTCTGGTGAAGGGTAGAGGTCACGGCGCCAGCAGCGTGAATCCATGGCCTACCCAATAGACAGCTGTAGGCAGGCTGTATATCCATCACGTAGAAGGTCGTTTTGAAGGTTTGCGGGCCAATCGTTACGGGTAACTCAATCTCTCCCAGAACCGATCTCTTTGAACCATCAAAGGCTCTTACCACCAGGTTGTTGGGTCTCAACGCCAATCCGTCATATTCTAGCTTCACCAGGGCCTTTTTAGGTAAGACATTGAGGGATGACCCCGTGTCTACCAGCACATGGGAAAGGACAGCACCTTTGCATTCCATGGTTATGTGCAAGGCTTTGTTATGGTTGCGGCCTTCCGTTGTCAAATCAGTATTGGTGAACCCTAGTCCGTGACTAGCATTAACATTTCCCACTACAGCTTCCAGCTGATTGACAGTGATCTCTTCAGGCACGTAAGCTGCGTGCAAGACTTTGAGTAGTGCATTCCGATGGGCTTCAGAGCACATTAGCAATGACAGGATTGAGATCTTGGAAGGCGTCTGATGAAGCTGATCCACTACTTTATAATCACTCTTCTTGATGATTCACATGAACTCATCAACCTCTTGATCGAACGGTGTTTTCAAAGCTTCCTTAACAGCTTGATCTTCCTGCACAGGGCTCTTCCCTTTTGCCTTGGCAGCAGCTTCTGCTTCGGCAGTGGGTCTCTGAATTTGTGGGGCGAAGAGACGTCCGCTTCGAGTAAAGCCTCCGCCTCCGCCCACATTGTCTACTTGTGGTGCAGGGGTTGATGATTCAAAAGTGATTCTTTGTCCTTCACAATAAAAGTCAGAGCCGTAATGCCAGGGGATAGCATTACTGCTTTCATAAGGTACTGGTCCAGGCACCGTGATAGTGACTGGACTTATTGCAGTTGTGGAAGGAACTGTGATAGTCTGTGGATCATAATAAATTGTAACTGGTGCTCTGATGGGAGCAGCACCTTCTGAGTTGTAGACAGAGTTGTTTTCGGGATCGTAAAATATTGTGACAGTTGAGACATCTTCATGATTTGTTGCTGGTGTTGTAGGAGATATTGTCGGAAGAAAGGATGTTGTTGTCGTAGGAGTTTCAAAATGGAGTGAAGCTGAAGTTGTAGAAGAAAAATTTGCTGATAACTGATCAGTTGAGATGATAGATGGAGTACTTGTTGATGAAACCGAAGAATTGTCAGGAACAATGGTTGCTGCAGTTGTAGGAGGTTCTGAAACCGTTGCTGATGAGATTGATGGATTTGTTGGAAATGATGTGGTGATCTGAAGTTGGCCGCTCTGAATAAGACCATCTATGCCATTCCTCAAATTATCGCACCCATTTACTGAAATATTGCAGTAAGCACACCCCAACTCGCACCCCGGGAACATTTGACATTCGAGGAGTTGAGCCTTGATTTCTACCAACGGTGTCCGGATCTTCCCCACACTGGTTATTAAATAAGACGACTTGTCTTCTTCAATAGCGTTAATTCTGGGACCACCGTGGTTTGGCATCGGGTTCTTATTGACATTGGGCGGTGGTGCGAAATTCAGAGCTTTTGAGTCTACAAGGTCTTGTACCTTCATGTGCAGGGCTCTGCACTTTTCTGTACTGTGGCCAGGTGCATTTGAATGGAAGGCACATCTGGCGTTGGAGTCATAATTCCTGGGTAGACTGTTGGGATCTGGAGGTGCCAACGTCCTTAGCTCAACCAGGTTGAGTTTCAGGAGTTGTGGCAGCAATGTAGCATATGGCATAGGGATCGGATCGATTACCCTGTTGGCTTGAGAAGGCCTCTGCTGGAATGGCCTTTGTTGGTTGTTGTTGTTGTTGGTGTTGTAATTCCTTGGAGGATACTGAGCTTGCTGATGGTACTGAGGTTGTTGCTGATAGTTTTGCTGCGGAGGTTGATAGACCGGCTGTGGATGAGCAGGAGCAGGAATGGTGACTGCTGCTACAGACCTTTGAACATATTGGGGCCTGCCCCTGTTGGAGTGGATGGCATTGGTCTCGCCAGTTCTTCTTGGGCCTGCAAAAGGCTTTCTTGTACTACTGGACGAGCTGGCACCATTGTCAGAAATCTTACCCATTTTCAACAGGCTCTCGATTCTCTCCCCAGCTATGACAACATCTGCGAAGCTAGTGGAAGAGAAAGCAGCCAACCTGTCAATATATGTTCCCTGGAGGGTGTTCATAAACATATCTGCCATTTCCCTCTCAGACATAGGTGGCTGAACAGCAGCAGCCAATTGCCTCCATCTCTGGGCATATTCTCGGAAACTTTCCCTTGAAGACTGTGACATTCCCATTAGGAGGGTCCTGTTGGGTGCCATGTCTAAGTTGTACTGATACTGTCTGATAAAGGCTTCTGCCAAATCCTTCCAGCACCTGATAGTTGCCCTTGTCAGGTGAGAGTACCATTCTCTTGAGGCTCCAGTCAAGCTGTCTTCGAAATAGAACATCCAGAGCTTCTCATCCATAGTATAGGCCTTCAGCCTCCCCAGAAATGATTGCAAATGAGTCCGGGGGCATGAAGTCCCGTTGTATTTTTCAAAACAAGGAGGCTTAAACTTATGGGGAATCCTGACCCCGTCTACCAAGCCCATGTCCATGACGTCGAAGCCCAAAGAGTTTTGAGACTCTAAGGATCTCAATTTCTCATCTATCTCATCCAACCTTCTATCATAAGCTTCTTCCCCCGCACCCATTACTGTGAATTGATCCTCTTGGGGGTCTTCTTGAAGTACCCTGGCTGCAGTGGCAGTCCCTTGAACATTTGCAGGAATGTTGACCTCAGGATGGAGGTGTGGTCCAAATACAGGGGGGTTAACATGAGGTTGGACCCTTTCATTGTTGCTGGTGCCGGCAGTCCCTATATGTGGATCTTCTTGATTTTGCCTTTCCACCATGGCCCTCAATCTTTCCTGGCTCTGAGCCATGTTGTTCATCACTTCCATAAACTGAGTCATCTGCGTTCTCATTTCTAATCTTTCGTTTGCCATTTGATTTCTAACCTCTGCAAGGTCCTGCTGTACCTGATCCATTTGGATGCCCGGAAGATTGTTACGGGTTGGATAATGGTGCGGACGGTTGAGGGGAAATACCCGGCGCCGAGCAATAGTTCCTGAACATCACAACAGAGTTAGCAACAATAAAACAAAAACCTACAAAACAAACAAAGGGTTAGCATGCAATGCAGTTATGCTTATTTGTTCTCAAGGTATCCGGTTTGGCATTCAGTTTTGACCCTTCCAGACCCTTGAAGATGCTGTTGATGTTGCTTTCGAAGTGGAACAAACTGATACATATATTACAAAAGCAAAATGGTACATAGTTTGTTTACAAATACAAGCCCTCTGAGGGGTCAAAATACATCGCAAGAAAATAAAAGTACATGGAATGAAAGCA